>OY728139.1:43908988-46408988 GCA_963277665.1 Viscum album | reverse complement strand
GATACAATCTCATCGATATATCTTGTTCAATACTCCATCAGTTTCACCATTAATGTAGTAAGTGTCTTATCACTTTTATTGTTTAACTTTTATATGTTTTGTTTGCATATATAAATTTGATCATTTAAACATCGTGTTATCATTTGCAGTAAACACATTAATGAGCTAAAATAAGAGATGTATCATGCGAATAAGTATCAAATTCAACAATCACATTATGCGTCATTTCATAATTGGTTCAAGGATTTTGTATGTATAAATTGATTTTCATTATAAGTAAATTATAATACTAATTTCTTTCTACATAAATCATTATTGAATTCTGTGAATTATTTAGGTTCATAGCCTGAGGGACTTAGGTGACCCCACACTAACTGGAGAATTTAACCAACTAGCTGAGGGTCCATTTATAATGGCTCGTCATTATAAAGCTATAAATGTTAATGGATTTGGATTTCACATTAATGATGTTGATGAAAAACGAGCAACACAAAATAGTGGCATAGATTTTCCAACCGTCGATTCCGATTATTACCATGGTCAATTGATAGGCATCATTGAAGTTGTATACACACATGGGTTGAAATACATATTGTTAAAGTGTAATTGGATTGATCTGGTGCGTGGAAGTAAAGTCGGTCAATATCAGTTTACATTGGTGAATTTTAACAATATGTTATACAGAAATGAACGAGTTGGTAATGAACCTTTCATTTTGACATCACAAGCAGAATAAGTTTTCTTTATTACCTTTCCATTGAATCCCAGTTGGCAAGTTGCTATGAAAATTTCCCAGCGAGGAGTGTTTTTATTTGAAAGATATGAACCCGAGACTGTTTTCTTTGTTTCACAACAGCTTGATCAACATAATTTAGTTCAATGTGAAGAAGATATTTATTGGTTTAGAGTGTCCATTGAAGTAGAAAAGGTCTATTTTCATGTTTAATGAAAATGTCCTTACTAATGTTTTCTATGAATGCAGGCATGTTAGGGGAACATGCACCAGATCCACATCATTCAGCAAAGCCATATACATCTCATGGTCGAGGTATGTATGAATGTAATTGTGTTTATTCTTTTAATTAATTTCTAAACATATATATATGCTTATCTATCTAATTATGTATAAAATTGTTTTCAATAGGATCAGACTCGACTACTTCTTCCTCTCATAAGAGAGGCCCTGGTCGTGGCATTTCATCTTGGAATTCTAACACGACCTTAGACATATCATTTGATGAGATATTTCATCCTGTGGGAGTGAATTACCCTAAATTTATTTTTTAGTTGGTTCATATCATATGTGACCCACACCGATTTTCATTGACCACACGTGAATGTAATTATTTCTCTCATGATACATTAGATCGACTATAGAGAGAAGTTCGGGTAAGAGGACCATTTTAGTTTCTTCCCTGTGTTTAAAAAATACTAACATGTGCGATTTTGTTTTCTTAAATAGAATAATCTGAAAGTGTGCCCTGAGGAGTTCCGGCTAGTGTGTATGGACAAATGTCGTAAGATATGGAAAGATCATAAAGGCAGAGTCAAGAGGGAGCACTGGGTGGAGGTGGGGGTGAAGGGGGTTGGGAGTGGGGGTTGTCCAAGGGGGAGGGGGTTATGGGGGATGTTTAGGGTGGAGGTGGGGGCTGTAGGGGGTTGGGAGTGGGGGTTGTCCAATGGGGAGGGGTTGGGGGGATTTAGGTGGGGGCATCCATAAAATTAAATAGTTTGATAGTAAGTTGTTAGACATTGTCAGATCAAGGAAGATTTGAATAGGTAGACCTGGTATGTTCCACTTGAATAGGGCTTATTCACCTCCCAAGAACAAGTGATCAGTGTCTTCCCTTCCTGCACACCTTAAGCTAAGGCATTTAAGTGCCACTAAAATTCATCTTCATTGGACTTACATGGTGAGTTTGAAGAGCTATGTGGTACACACATAAGATTATGAAGCTCATATTGGGTGGTATGAAACCCCACATACTGCATTAAACCAGGATTAACTCCCATGACAAGATGGAGAGGAGAGAAGAGAAAATAGGGTAGGTGGGAAACATTAGAAGGGGAGAAGAAGAAAAATTATCTCTGCTTTAGCTTGAAACTTATGGAATTAAGTTAGAGGTTTTCCTTTTCCTTTTATTTTCTTTATTCTATTGTTGAAAAAATTTGATGGGAGGGGATATTTTTTTCTTAAATTAAACTTGTGTATGGTTTTATTATCTAGGGATAGGAGTTGGACGAGTGCCACATCAAATGGTTCTTTAGTGGGCTCTACCCTAAAAATGCCTACTCATTTGGCATTTGGAGTTTTCTTTTAGCCAATTCGGAAAAATTTGATGGGTGGGGTAAAAAAATTATTTAATTAAACGGGTGTAGGGTTTTATTATTTACGGATAAGGGTTGGACGAGAACCAGGTGAAATGGAACTTTGGTGGGATCTACCCCCAAAAACGCCTATATGGGGAATGGTGGGTGTTGTTCAGGGTGGAGGTGGGGGCTGTAGGGAGTTGGGAGTGGGGGTTGTCCAGGGGGGAGGGGGTTGGGGGGATTTAGGTGGGGGGAAGTGCATGGGGGGCTTTCAGGGTGGAGGTGGGGCTACAGGGGTTGGGAGTGGGTTGGGGGGATTCAGGTGGGGATGGGGGCTGTCTAAGGGGGAGTGGGGGTTGTTCAGGGTGGAGGTGGGGGTGTAGGGTGTAGGGTGTCGGGAGTGGGGTTTGTCCAAGGGGGAGGGGGTTGGGGCTGTTTAGGGTGGAGGTGGGGCTACAGGGGGTTGGGAGTGGGGGTTGTCCAACAGGAAGGGGTTGGGGGCATTTAGGTGGGGGGTCAAGTGCATGGGGAGTGGGGGTTTTTTTCAGGGTGGAAATACTCTTTTGTTCAACATGAATCCCTTTAATTATATGAAATGATGTTGATATAGGGGAAACTGTAATGGTTAATGAAAACCCATAATTGAATAATGATAATTTGATGGGTTGATAATAAATTATAAAAGCTTGTAAAATAAATGGAGCCTAGTTGGAATGATGAATAATGTGAATGGATAGTGGGATGGTGATGAAATGTTAATAACCTATATATGAAACAATGATGAATAATTGGATTGAAAATGGAAATGGAGGGAGGCATGGTTTTCCCTTAACTATGAATATAAACATGGGTTGGATATGAATCATGTGTGGATGGAATGAAAGTTAGTGGGAAATAATAAAATTAATCACTAACTATTAATGATTATTGTATGATTTTGGTGTGAATAATTGAATAATAAATCTAATAAGGATGGAAATTGGTAAACATTAGGATTCATGAAATGTTGGAAATGAGAATTTTTTGTTTGTGTGGTTTCTTTTCCTAAATCATTGGCCATTCTATTGATGTTGCTACTTATTGTGAAACATGATTGTTGATGTATGGTTGCTATATTGTGGATGAAATTGTGGAAGAGGCTTTGTGGTGATGATGGTGGTGTATAAGTGGGGGATATACATGAAAGGAGGAGGGTGCAAGGTTGACATCTTTTATGTTTACCTTACACTACCAACTTATGGTTGGAAAGTGGAAATGTGATAATTTTATGGTGATGATAGAATAGGTAGTGATAGTACTTGATGTGATAGATATTGTTTTGGATATTGTTATGTGATTAAATACCTTGACTGATGCCAACCCAAGATGTTATACATGAGCATAGGTTTGGGTAAGAAGGTTCATGACTCAATCCATATTAGACTCTTCTAGATTATATATATGTGTGTGTTGTTTCATTCTCACATCTTATTCAGATGGAGAGGCATCCTATCCAGTTAGCTACTGGTTAAAGGGTGAACGAATCTATTGATAGGTGAGAGTGGAGATGGAAATTATTAGGCCTAGGGTAGGCGGTGTTATAGTGATGGTTATGGGTTTTTGGTTTGTTTGGTTTTTGATAATAGAATTGGTTTAATGCCCATGATATGGGGGGGTATTTTGGGGATGTTGTGGAAGTGAAATGGGATCATGGCCTTTTGATTTTATCCTTATACATGTTATATTCCTACTCCCACTTATGGTTCTTGATTGTTTTTCTTGGGGGGGTGCATGGAGAGTGGGGGTTGTTTAGAGTGGAGGTGGGGGCTACGGGGGGCTGTCCATGGAGGTTGGGAGGATTTATGTGGGGGGCGTCCAGGGGGAACTGTCCAGTGGGGAGGGGAAACTATAGTGGGAGTGGGGGAGTGTTGTCTAGGGGGGTGGGGGTTGTTCAGGGGGGGGGTGGGGGGATTCGGGTGGAGAGGGGGGAGGACTGTGCAGGGGGCAATTGCAGGGGGAGAGGGGGGTTGTCCAAGGGGGAGGGGGGTACTGTCCAGGGGGGAGGGGCAACTGCAGGGGGAGTGGGGGGCATTCACAGCAAGGGAATATCACTGTTTAACTATAAGTGTTGTAAAAAGATATTTGATGTTAGCTTTTAACTCATTTATGTAAGTAATAAAATATAAATTGTCTTGATTATTCTATATATATATATATACACACACACTAACTGAATAAATATGACCAATTTGAATTTTCTTTGTTTAGTTGTTTCTTTTGTATCTTATTGTAGGTTTATTGAGACAAATATTGGAATGGATTGGAGCTGTTTGGATCACTGGATATGTGATGAAGTATGTTTATCATTTATTGTTTTTGAGGATAATTACTCTTTCTGGTGTTTATGCTGTTTGGACTTGGTTTTTTCTGATGTTTGCACTATTTCTGCTATTTGGGAAGTGAAACTGGATTTTTTTTTTAAAAAATATAGGTTAGCGACTGCTAGAAGCGATCGCTTTATGTTTGAAATTCCGTTACCTATTGCGACCGCTAAAGGCGGTCCCTACAAGTATCGGTATTCTGAACCAATAGTGGTCGTCAAACGGTCGCGCGGTAGAGGAGCTATAACGACCGTCATTGGCGGTTGCTAAAGGCCTTCACTGTTGGGCCAACTATGACAAGCAGTCTGTAAAGGCCATTTGAGACCACTTTTGGCGGTCGCTAATAGGTGTATTTATAGTAGCGACTTAAGCACTGATAAAGGATTTATAATTATAATTATAAATAAAAAATTTTGTAAATATATTTATATAATTATATATATTTAATAAATAGATATAAATATAAATATAGTAAATATTTTTTTTCTTTAAATATATTATCATAATTTTATAATTATTTAAATATATATATATATATATATATTTATTTATAATTATATGAAAACTTTTTAAAAAATATTATTTATATCATTATATATAATTATATAATATATATATATAGTAAATATATTCATTATTTAAATAAAATTTATTATAAATTTACTAATTATTTAAATATATAAAATTATTTTTTTATAATTATATAAATACTTTTTAAAAAATAACATTTATTTATTTATAATTATAAATATATAAATGTATGAATATAGTAAATGTACATTTATAAATATTTTTTTACAAATATATTTTTAGCATTATTAATGAATATTTAATCTTAAGTGCATGAATGTTAAATATGAGTGAAATTGAATAAATTAAAAATGAGTACACATTAACAATATTGAAGAAATGGATAAGTTTTTTTAATTAAATATAAATTATTAGAAAAATATGGATATTTATTGAAATAAATATGAATACATATTGAAAATATTAAAACATAGTATATATATATATGCATTAATTACGTGTATGTGAAATCAATATAACATGTTTGATATATATTAAATTGAAAAATCAAACGACATTCAATTATGTCCATTACTCGATGCGATTATTCAGTATTTTTAATTCATATTAATTTTTAATTATAAACCACTATTCACTAAATATATGACTATTTAATGTAAAGCATAAATATTTTTTATTATATAAATCATATTTATATACATTCATATATATCTATATATTTAATATATACTATTTATCAACATTATCAATAATTATTTAATTAATAAAATGTTTAATATTTTTCTCAATTTACTTATTTTTAATTTTTATTTGTTTAATTTTCATTTTGCATATATCTATATATTTCATATATACTATTTATTATTATTTATAATTTAAATATAGTATAATGAATTTATTCATTTTTATCAGTAATTATTTAATTGATAAAAATTTTATTGTCTTTTTTAATAAACTCATTTTTATTTTTTATTTATTTCATTATTTCATTTTATTCGGTCCTTTATCAGTTCTAAAAAAGTACTGATAAAGGATCCCTTTATGAGCACTAAAAATAAAGCACTCGTAAAGGGTATCCTTTATCAATGCTACAAATAAAGTGTTGATAAAGGGTACTCTTTATCAGCGCTAAAAAACACTGATAAAGGGCATTGTTTATCAATGCTAAAAAAACACTGCTAAACGGCACCATTTATCATAGCTTATAAAGATTTCCTTTATCAGTGCTTTTTTCTAGCGATGATAAAGGTCATCGCTGTTAAAGACATATTTTGTAGTAGTGGCATGTCCGGTAATCTACTTTTCTTGAAAAGTGATGAATATCTCTATTTTGATAAATATTTGAAATGTGGGTTTTGATTCAAAATGTGAAAATGATTATCAAGCCTTATTTTATTTAAAATTAAGCATTATTCATTTATTTAATATGGACTGAAATTGAAAGACTTGGTGAGATCTTATTGGGTTTGTTTTCTCACGACCTACTTATAGCTTTGGGTGAATGGAGACTTTGTTTTTCCAAGTTCAGGTAAAGGAAAGGAACCACTTGGTGGTGATGGGTATTCGTGATAGAGGGACATGGGATGTCGGGGGTAAAGTGTTGGGTGAGCGACAACTTTATTGCACCGAGATGGGTTGTTAGTGATGTCGTTGTCTTGATTGTTTGTCGACTTTGGTTTCAGGTTTTCCTCTATTCCTAGTACTTGGTTTGTATATTGTTGGCACTTATTTATGTTTATTTTATTGAATGGTTTTTTTGATATTCTTTTGTGGCGAATCTGGTCCCTAAGGTGGTTCGTGATGCTCGTGCATTAGACATCAGCCTGTGGGGATTGGGAATGCCCCTCAGGGCCATGTTGCCGACCGACTTGGATGCCTATAGGTTGATGAGTGGTTTGGATTGGTTTGTGATAATGATATGACTAAGCTTTAGTGCATGTGATACTTTACAACATACCTATATTGTACCATACAATATAGTCAAAATGCCATCATATTTATAAAGGCTTCTCGACATATTTCCATCAATATATATATATATATACAGACAAAATAAAAATGAAAATATTTTAAAAAAATATCAAATGCGTGAAATGGTTTTATACTTTCGGTTCAGTTGGAACACTAAAAGAGTTAAACCACTTCACGCTTTTACCACCCCCAGATTTAGGCAAAAGCGTAAAATTGTTTCACACCTTTGTGACCCATTTTGATAAATAAAATCAGCCTAAAGAATTATTTATATTGAAAATCAAATATAAAATATATGATATGTATTTCCTTCAAACTAAAGTAATTTTTTTCTCTTGTGGGTTAATTGTTCAACAAAACAGGGGTTTAAATTCAAAAAAGTTATGGATGTTAAGCTTTTTGGTGTCTATGATAGCTTGAGGGTGGTGCCCCTATCTCGGAAAGAAGATGTGATTCCTCAAATAATGGCATTGGTGTGCAGGAAAGTAATATATATATATATATATATATATATATATAATGGTTGGTAAAAAACTATAATAATTACCCATATAAATATTAACATTACCACAAAAACAGGTTTTTGCAGCGCCACTCTTTAACATCGCTAAAAAAACGCTGATAAAAGGGGTGTCTTTATCAGTATTAAAAAAAGCGATAAAGAGCACTTTTAACATCCCTAAAAAAACACTGATAAAAGTCTCCCTTTATCAACGGTTTTTTAAAAGCGCTGATAAAAGTATACTTCAAAAAAACATGTATTTCATTAAAAATAATATATAAATATATTTATATTGATATAAATATAAGAAATATTTTTTAAATATGTTTTAGATAAAGCTAAATAGGCATTTACATTTAATATATAAGATAATTAGTGAAAATGGTTTATAAAATAATTAAAAATATTTTTAAAATTAATAATTTTCTAATTATTATCGAGTAATAGTCATTAAATAACTATTTGAATAAAAAAATAAAATAAATAAATAAAAGATCAAAAATAAGTTGAAAACGTAACTCGAACTTCGAACGGTCATAACTTTTGATCCGTGTGTCCGTTTGAGCTCTACCACATATCATATCGAATTCTGTGATGGGATCTATGCCCTTAATTATATAAATAAACCTCCGTCACATTTTTGAGGCAAAAAAAAGCTCAGAAGGCCTCCAAAATTGAGTTTTTTGTCGGGGTACCCTAATTTTTTAACATTTGATGGAATTTTAGCCTCGTTTAAAGGGGTCTTATTACCTTTTTTTGTGGAGACTGAATTTGTTTCTAGGGCTTACATTCATATTGATATTATGGTTTTGAAAATTTATCGTTTTTCACATTGTACTGTTATTTGTAATCAAATATATAACAATATATACATATTTTTTTTATATATTCACCCATAAAAATTTAATTTTATAAATAATTAATTAAACATATTTACAGGTAAAATATATTTCTCAATATATTAACCTTATCTAAATAAAAAAACAATACCCATTTTATTTAAAATACAAATGTATGAATATTTATATACATATACATATACAATTATTGTATATACAATGTTTATATATATATAAATATATTTGTGTGTGTTTATATATATAAAAATATATTTCTGTGTGTATTGACAAACATATATATGTTTATCTACATATTCTAATATATGTATATAAATATTAATATATAATATATGTAAATAAATATAAATATGTATAGTTATATTTATAGATGCACACACATATATATATATGTGTGTATTTAAATAAAACAATATAGGTGAGTGGCAGAGTCGTGGGTGCATGAGGAGGAGGTCTTAGGTTCGAAACCTAGTAAAGGCAAGGGTGCGCGGACGGGGGTGAGCAACTGATAAAGGGAGTGGGGGAGGCGAGCCCTTTTAAAAGGGGGGGGTCGAGCACTGATAAAAGGGGGGTTATCCACCCTCTGATTTGTAGATTTTTTTTAAAAAAAATGACATTTATCAGCGGTGATAAAAAAGATCTTTTAATAACGCTAAAAAACACTGATAAATGACGCTTTTATCAACGTTTTTTTAATGCTGATAAAATGGGTCTTTATCAACGTTTTTTAGCGCTGATAAAAGAGACCTCTTTTAATAGTCTCGACTATCATCGCTTTTTTAGTGGTGATAAAGGATTTCTTTAGGGCTGATAAAACCCAGTTTTGTGGTTGTGTAAAATCATTCAAAGTTAACTGAAGTGAAAGGGATTCTCTATTTCAAGTTATTAAATATGTTCATATACCATATGACCCTAGAAATAGAATTGCCACTATCTCAACTTTAGTTAAATCAAAGGAGCCCTAAAACGGTTTTGATGGTGTTGTGTCCCACTAGTCTGTCAATATAGTCAACAGGTGTTAGTATTTATTCCACAACATTTATTTATGGATTTAATTGTCAAGCGTATGCAAGCCGTTGATATAGTTAATATATTAAACTGTATTTAACTAAAATATTCCACGTTTAGTCAAATTCCTCTTTAAAGCTTGGATGATTTGTCGGGTTGGCAGCATATCGCGCCCCAAGGAAGGTATTCAGATCTGGACCGGAATCGAACACTGGACCGGAATCACCGAAGCAAACTTTCCAAGGTAGGAGACGATGTGGTGGCGCGCTCCCATTCGCTGCCGCCTTATGTCCGTCCTTTTAATAGAAGGGTGAACTCTGCGGACAAACTGGGTTTCAGCCAGTCAATCAGAATAGATATATTTTCATGCATCGAAGAAGATTATATGGTGCATAATCCAAGGTTCATGAGAAAATTTAATTTTTAATATATAATTGGAGCTTCCATGCAAGAACCCTAATGTCCCTCATTGATGTTCTAAAAATAGTAATAACTTAATATCCATAGAGAAGTGGGAATTTGCCATTCCGTGAATTATGTCCCTTTACTCATGTTGTTTAGGTGTTTCTTTAATACCATAAGTATATTTAACTAATTTACATAATTTCTTTTAAATATATTACATAGAAAACCTTCATATTATTTCATGTAAATTTCTTTATTTAAATTTCCATTCAAAAATATAGTTTTAACATCCGTTTAATGAACACACAAATGATTTATCGAATTTAAAGGCAAATAATATCCTTATTGTCGTAATTTGAACTAAATTAGTATAAGTATCAAAATAACCATCCATTCCTTTTTTTGAAACCTTTGATTACTAATATGGGTTTAAAAACTTGAATGTTATCATTGGAGTCATACATGCCACTAAATACACATTTACAACCAATATGATCTGAATATTTTAGAAAATTTGTAAAGATGCAAGTATTATTTCTCATAATAGAATTTATTTCATCATTAAATGGTTCTTTCTAGAATACAATGTATTTTAAATACAATGCTTCTTTGATTATCATCTATGGTAAGCACCATAGGTTATTTTTCATAATATTATTATCTTGATCTCTATCAATAAGAAAAATGAAGGATTTGAAATATACGAATTCATGATAAGGATGATTCTGCTTTCTATGTATTGTACTCCATTTAGGTTCAACTCAAGAATCATCTTTATTTTCTACCATTATATCTTTAATTGATGAAACACTATATATATGGCTACGAGGAACAATTTTATTTTAATTATCTTTATAAAATTTATTCTTAAAAAAAACTATACAACTATAGATTCAAAAATGACATTAGCTTTTATGTGCATTATTCTATATGATTTGTTATTATTTTCTATAGGGAAAAAACGTATTTAACTGTTTTAGTTTCAGTTTTAGTCATTTTAAGAATAAAAACTCAGAAAAATGCTAAGCACCCCAATTATTTAAGATAAGAAAA
Source organism: Viscum album (assembly GCA_963277665.1). NCBI lineage: Eukaryota > Viridiplantae > Streptophyta > Magnoliopsida > Santalales > Viscaceae > Viscum > Viscum album. Next base: position 46,397,991 of record OY728139.1, on the reverse strand, counting down.
GTTCGGTTTCATCCTCATCAACTTCATCTCCCAAACTGTTATTATTGCATTTTTGTTGCTTGAGACTCACCCCCATCTCTTCTATGTTGCTTGAACTACTCTGAGCAGTAGTTATCCAAAATGCTCACTAATACCCGATATGTGATGACTACTGCTCATAGTAGTTCAACCAACATAGGTGCATGTCCGGAAGAGATGATGGATGAGTCTCAAGTAATAAAATTCAATAATAACTGTTCGGCCGATGAAGCTGATGAAGATGATAGTTGTCTATAACTTTCACCTTTAAATGAATTTTGAGGATAACACCTGCCATAGTGGAGTAATTATTTTCTTAAATTCAATTACTCATTTCCTTCAAAGCATACTGAAATTATTTGAAATAATCAAATGTTGGGTTCCCCCTATTAGAATTATCTATAACTTTCACCTTTGATAATGACTATATTATGTGTATTTATTTATTTATTATATAAAATGAATATTTTATGAACTTAATAGGATGTATATGAATAAAAAACGGATGCATGCTAATCATTTGACAAAATAGTATGAAAATTGATTTAAAGAGTTCATCAAGTTTGCAATAGAGAATGCATACGAGCCTTCTCAAATCCTTTGTCCATGTTTATGTTATTGTTGTTCAAGAAAAATTAGTCTAAAAGAGTTAGAAGAACATTTGATTTGTCGCAGAATAGATCAGAGCTATAAATGTTGGACTAAATATGGGAAAAATAGAATGTTCACATCGATTGGGGTGATATTGTGGTTTATGGATCATTTGATATGAATACCAGTACAAATGATAATGGTGATCGCATGGAAGAAATGACATTATCAATTGAAGATGACCTTCATGATTGTCTAAAGTTGTTTGAGAAGTTAAATAGGTGTGCTAATAGACCATTGTATATTGGTTGTACTAAATACACAACATTGTCATCTGTATTGAAGTTATATAATTTGAAAGCTGGCAGCAGATGGAGCAACACTATCTTTACAGAATTACTTGGTCTCCTAAATGATATGATTCCAGAAGAAAATGAACTTTCATGTCAAACATATAACGCTAAAAAAATCTACATTCAATGGGAATGATCTCAAAAAAATACATACTTGTCCAAATGGTTTCATATTGTATCACAAGGACTATGAATCACTCATAAAATTACCTAAGTGTGGTGTGGATCGATACACGAAAATTGAATCAAGTCATTCGAAAGTTGTATGGTACTTTCCTATCATTCCATTGTTTAGAAGACTATATAGATGTCAAGAAATCACAAGACAATTGATATGGTATGTAAATACAATAATTAAAGATGGGAACATAGTCATCTAATATATTCTCTTTAGTGAAAGAAAATTCATTATGAGTATCCTAAATTTGGAAATGAGCCGAGAAAATTTCTTCTTGTGTTATATACTGATGGAATATATCCTTTTGGTGTATATTGTAGTACTTGTAGTACATAGACTATCATGTTGGTAAATTATAACTTATCACCATGGTTATGCATGAAGCACAAATACATTATAGTCTCTGATTATATCTAGACCAAAGAAACTCGGTAATGATATTGATGTTTATTTAGATCTATTGATCGAATATCTGAAATTGATATGTGATAAATGTGTTACAATGTATGATTCTTATAAAAGTGAATAATTCACACTGAGGGTCATGTTGTACGGGGTGATAAATGACTTTCCTAGTAATATAAATTTGTCAGGCTATAGCATTAAAGGAATGTCGAGACATTCCATTTGTAAATAATACACACTCTCAGTTCAGTTGAAACATTCCTTGAATAATGTGTTTTTAGGAAATTGGAAATTTTACCTTGATGACATAAATACTGATCCTGGATGACAACATTTAATGTGAACACCGAACAAGGTACAACATCGTCTCAAATAATAGGTGATCAACTATTCGATAAAGTAAAATATATTAATACTATTTTCAGTGAACCATTTTTGAAAAATCTTACCATATGAGGTTAGAATAAGAGATCAATTTTCTTTGAATTACCATATTGGAATTGTTTGTACGTCAGATATTTTCTTGATGTCATGCATATAGAAAAAAAAATGTATTTGATAGTGTTATTGGAATGTTACTAAATGTTCATGGAAAAACGAAAATAGCATCAAGGATGGGTAAGATATGATTGAAATGGGGATAATGAAAGAGCTGGAACCGGTGAAGGGTAGAGGGTGGAGTTTTCTTCTTCGGTCAGCTTACACTTTGTCCAGACAGGAAAAATTGCAATTTTTTCCTTTTCCTTAATAGTGTAAATGTTCTAGATGGGTATTCATCAAATATCAATAATTTCATGTCAATGACTAATTTTATGTTACAGGAACTAAAATCACATGACTATCATGTTTTAATGCATGATTTGATGCTTCTTACTTTCTATTGCATTCTGCCTAAAAATGTATGATATACATTAACAAGACTCTCATTCTTTTTAAAATCCATATGCAGTAAAGTTATAGACCTGATGAAGTTTCCAATCTTGAATAAGGAGGTTGAAGTCATATTATGTGAATTATATATGTTCTTCCCACCATCATTCATTGATATAATGGTCCACCGGATGGTTCACTTAGTTAGAGAGGTTCAACTATGTGGTCATGTCCATTATAGATGGATGTACCCCATTTAATGGTATATAAATATTTTGAAAGTGTATATAAAGAATTGAATTCAACTAGAAGGTTGTATTGTATAATGTTATATTGTTAAATAAGTTGTTGAATTATGTACCAATTACCAATCAGATGTTGATAGCATCGTTCTCTCAAAGCCTCATCATAACGGACGCCTTATGGGCGAAGGGATTTCTGGAAGAGATGTTTTTACAATTACCTTCATAGAAAGGGAAAAAAGCACACCTTTACATTTTATATAATAGTGAAGATGTTGATCCATATGTCGATGCCCACAAATAAATTATTGGATATTTGAATCCATCAAGGGCGGAAGAATGGAGATCAAATACACATAATCAACAGTTTATAGGATGGTTCTAAGATTAAATTTATAAGGAGTTATTTGAAAATCCAAATTTAATTCTCGAACGACTTTGATAGCTTTTGAGGGGACCAAATTCAAATGTTATATCTTAAATTGGTTTTGTAATCAATGGTTATATGTTCTATACAAAAGAACACAATGGCTATAGTATAATGAAAAACAGTGGAGTTATGCTTGTGGTGGAAGAAATGCACATATCTAGTTCCAAGGATAGAAATCCAATTTTTGTAAATATATCATATTTTTTCATTATTCAATAGATATATGAGTTAGATTATAAAACATTTAAAGTGATGATTTTCTATTGAAAATGGGTTGACAATAGGAGTGCAGTAAAAGTTGTTGAAATGGTCTTTGTGAAGGTGAATTTCAGTGTGGAGGGGGAAAATACAAGTAGTTCATAATGGCATCACAAGTAATGAAGTATTTTATATCTAAGATCTAGAAAACAAGAATTGGTCGATTTTCTTGCTAGAAACTAAAACAACTGTAGGGTTAGAAGAAAATTCAATCAAGGATGAACCTTTCATTGGGAGATCACAATTAGTTTATATTGGTCCCAATGTAGACAATGTATTTTACATTATAGGGGACCACAAAGAGGGGATTTTTATTCTTGATAGAGGATCCAAATCCCTAAAACCTTTAAAAAGGAAAGAGAGTTCAATGAGTTGGTAAAAGTTTTTTTAATATACTATTTTTTTTTCATAATATTAACTTTACTCTACTATATTAATATAATATAAATTAAATGTTTAACTGCTCATGAAGACAATGTCTTGTGTACATAATGATGTTACCAATCTCATGGAAGAATATACTATAACGAAGGAACCCCTTTAAGAAGATATAAAGGCAATGTTACAATATACTTTCTCTATTTTATCAAAAAATTATATAATGAAATGTTGATTAATTTTTTATTATTCCTCACAGAGTTCATTTATTTTAGAAGATTTTCATCCATCTTTCACGCCTTTCTACACCAAAACTTCCACAGACTTCTTCTGCCTCAAAACATTTTCACCCCCATAGTATTGACATTTATCACTTTCCTTCAAGTTCCCTACACTACCTTTGAGGAAGAGAAACGACACTACCTCCTCTCAGTCACATAGACAATCTTGATGTTTTCACAGAAAAATCATTATCCATAGAATTAATGTATTTTTTATATTTATGTTTAATTTATGTCTTTTTAGTATTACTCACATAAGAATTTTTTTCTTATATAAGTGAATTATTTTGTTTGATTTGGGGTGGTATGTTTAAATATTCTCATGTCTATGAGAGATTAGAATTCAAAATAGAAACTGATATAATGATAATAAGGAAATGGGTCAATAATGTATACAACTATCATGAAATGGTGAATTCCTACTACTTATTTAATTAATTTTATCATCATTTTATATAATATTTGTAAGTTAATTTCCCTATCATTTTTATCTAATACTTATTTAGTTTTTTCATATATCTTTTGGTAAATCATATTTTTCTTTCAACTATCTTCAAAAATCCACAAAAGAGATAATATGTTCCTTTCTAATGGAAGTGGAAACGCTATTCTACCCAAAACATAAAGTGTTTTAGGGAACATAGGGTTTCTATTCCATAGAAATGGAACATGTTATCTCTTTTATGGATTTTTTAGATAGTTTAAATCAAAACACATATCACATACTCAATTGGTTTCACCTCAATCCGATACACAGTGTGTTCAGTATGACTCAGACTGTATGTTTTTAGTTTATAAATTACATTATAGTTCAAAACAAACATCACATACACAAAACCAAGAAAACACATTAATATTGTTTTGATACTTTATGAAAACAATACATAAGTAATTTGTAACATGTAGGAATTAGTCGCACCTCAATCTGATGCACGGTGTGCCCGGTATGACTCCAACTGTGTCTTTTTATTTAGAATTGACATTAATTTTAGTAAAAAAAGACAAGTTTCATATTTAAAATTGAGAAAACATTCTCATATTGTATTGATAATTTAGGAAAATGATTCATAATTCATTTTTGATGTGTATAAATCATCCACACCTCAATCTGATGCACGGTGTGGCTGGTATGTCTCCAAGTGCATCTTTTTATTTAAAATTGACATTAATTTTAGTAAAAAGGACAACTGACATACTCAAAACTGAGTAAATGCATTTGAATTATTTTGATAATTTAGTAAAATGATCCATAATTTATTTTTGTTGTGTAGGAGTTATCCACACCTCAATATGATACATGATGTTCCCAATATTACTCAAAGTTTCTATTATCAATTTAAAATCAACATTTTAGTTCAAAAAATTTCACTCACTAAAAATTGAGAAAATGAACTCATATTGTCTTGAAAATTTAATAAACTGATTCATAAGTCATTTTTGACATGTAATAATAAGTCTCATATCAAACCGACACACGATGTGGCCGGTATGACTCAAAGAATGTGTTTTGAGTTTAAAATGACATTTTAGTAAAAAAGAAAAGTGACATACTCAAAACTAATAAAAGGAATTCATATTGTTTTTATACATTAGGAAAATTATCCATAATTAATTTTAGATGTGTAGGAATTAGCCTCACCTCAATCTGACGCACAGTGTGACCGGTATGACTTCAAATGTCTCTTTTTATTTAAAATTGACATTAATTTTAGTAAAAAAGACAACCGACCTACTAAAAACTAAGAAAAAACATTTGGATTGTTTTGATACTTTAGTAAAATAATCCATAAATTATTTTTGATGTGTAGGAATCATCCACACCTCAATCTGATACACGATATTCTTGGTATGACTCAACATGTCCGTTGTCAATTTAAAATTGACATTTTAGTTCAAAAAGTGTCACACATTAAAAACTGAGAATATGCACTTAGATTGTCTTAATATTTTATTAAAATGATTTATAAGTAATTTTTTATGTGTATGAATCAGTCTCATGTCAAACTGACACATGATGTGACTGGTATGACTCAAAGTGCGTGTTTCCAGTGTAAAATTGCATTTTAGTAAGAAAGGAAAGTGACATACTCAAAACCAAGAAAATTGACATTAATTTTAGTAAAAAAAGACAAATGACACACTCAAAACCAAGAAAATGCATTCATATTATTTTTATACTTTATTAAAATGATTCATAATTCATTTTTGACATGTAGTAATTAGTCTCACCTCAATATAATACACGATGTGCCCGATATGACTCAAAGTGTCCATTATCAGTTTAAAATTAACATTTTAGTTCAAAAAGTGTCACTCACTAAAAACCAAGAAAATGATTTTATATTGTCTTGATAATTTAGGAAAATGATTCATAAATAATTTTTTATGTGTGGGAATCAGTATCACATCAAAGAGACACACTATGTGATCGAAATTACTTAAAGCGTGTGTTTCGAGTTTAAAAGTACATTTTAACAAAAAAGACAAGTGACGTACTCAAAACCGAGCAAATGAATTCGTATTTTTTTTATACTTTAGGGAAATGATATATAAGTTGTTTGGGAGGTGTAGGAATCATTTTTGCCTCAACCTGCTGCACGATTTGACCAGTATGACTCCAAGTGTGTCTTTTCAACATATAAATGACAGTTTAGTTTAAAACGTGCATCACATTACCAAAACCTAGAAAATGAACCTAGATTTTTTTCTCATAATTCTATCTGTTATTACTTAATTAATTTCTTTATCATTTTTATCTTATACTTATTTAGTTAATTTTCACAGATATAATGTTTGAAGATGAACAAGAAATGGTGTAATGTGCAAGAATCAACTGCAACTCAATCTGATACATAGTGTTCTTGGTATGACTCAAAGTTTAGTTTAAAATTAATACTTTCTATTTAATTTATTTCCTTATATTTTTTCTAACATAATAATTGTTTTCTTATAGAGGTGTGTTATTTTTCTCAAGCAGGGGTGGTTTGTTCGATAATAGCATGAGTCGGGGTTAGGGGAAAAAGACAAAAGGAACATTGATGTTTTTGTATATATGTAATAATTTTTACTGAATCGTGTAATTGTATAAACCAATGTTTGAAATTTATAAAATATAGTTTTTTCTTGTATTTGTGTTGTAACTTTTATTTCATTTAAATTCTATATTTTTACTTGATTTTTCTGCCTTGTTGGTGTTGTTTCTGGTGTTGTAGTGTGCTCTTATGGCACACTGCACTGGTGTTGCAGTGCGCTGTTATATCACACAGTAGTATGTTGTTACAACACAATGCATTGGTATTGCAGTGTGCTATAATAGCACACTACAGTATGCTCCTTTATTAGTACTATTAAATACACTGATAAAGGCATCATTTATCAGTGCTTTTAAAAGTGCTAATAAAGGGATCCTTTATCTGTGCTTCTAAAAGCATTGATAAAGGGATCCTTTATCACCACTTTTAAAAGTGCTAATAAAAAGGATCCTTTATCAATATTTGTTTAACACTGATAAAATACCCCTTTATCAACAATTTTCTTGCACTGATAAAATCTTAGGTCTTTTAATCACTCTCTGGTAGTTAGTGCTTTTCTAGCACTAATAAAGGCCAATTTTAGCGCTGTTAAAGGCCCTTTTTGAAGGAGTGAATATTTTATGCAAAACCAGACTAAACATATCAAGAAGTGTTATTTTATTTATTAAAAAATAATTTTAGAAAGTACATTATTTTTATATGTGTTAGAATTATTATTATTTTTTACTTCAAATAACAAAATGAGATGTAAAATAATTATTGTGAATAATTTTTAATTTTTAAATTGTTTTATCAAAAAAAAGTAAATGAAACAATATTTAATCCAAAAAAATCTAAAATTAAATCACATGTATACCTTAAATCACACATCTACCTTAAAAAAACATTGTACTAAATCACATAGCAGCCTAAACTAATTACAAATATTGAAAATCCCTTAAAGAAACTCTTCAATAATTTAATCAGATATATAAATAACATACCACCAAATTTAAATATAATTTAATTATAAAACATGAAGACCTCCCTTTTTAAACAAAAAAAAAATTTATAACCCTGTATGTTTCTATGTAACACTAACTATTACCCATAAAATACACATAATTCTTAAAAATCTATGATAAAAAATTCAAGCATCCAAGGTATGTTATGAAAAAGGGAGAAATAAGGGATCACCTACAAGGAAAATGCACAGATGAATTCAAGGTTGACATTCCCAAAGGTAAGGGTTGTGTCATCTGGCTTGGTAGGCTTTCACTGGTTGAAGTCAAGGTTGACAGGCCTGGAGGTAGGGGTTGATGATCTTGGCTGGTCATGGCTTGTTGTCGAGGCATGGTCTACTTCTATATCTGCTTTAGCTTCAGGGTCCATTGCTCCCTCACAATGCGGTCTGGTCTGGTGGTTCTCTAAGAGGCATTGGGATGTGTTGTGCAAGTAGTGATGGTGTTCCAAGAAGCTCAACTGACATGATATTCCCCCATACATTTATGTTTCTGATGGGATTTTGTTTCGGCTCTTAGTGAAGGAATTTTGGTGGATATCTCTTGGTGTTCATTGGTGGTTGATGGTGATTTTTTTCTGATGCTTTTTCATTTTCTAGGGAAGTTGTTTTATGAGGTTCTTCATGCCAAGGGGTGTCAATGGTTTTGTTTCCTATGGTCAGTGGTTTGATGTTGCAGGTTCGTCAACAGTGGTAGTGGTTCAATGCTATGATAGATGGGGTGTTAGGGGTGCATCCTTGTGGTTAGCGCTCAATCGAAGGGTGACCTGGCTGTCACATGTTTTCACACTTTTGATATTTTAATTTTTAAAATTTGAAAATGTATTGTGGTTTTCTTTTTGGGTGGATTTGTGGGATAAATTTTCTTGGGTGTTGTAAGTGGTTTTAATTTTGATTTTTTTTACTTTGGTATGTTTTTAATTTGGTGGGTGAATTTTTAAGGTTATCACTTGACCAAAAATAGATTTATTCAAAAATATAAAAAAATGGATTTGGAGAAGAATTTAGATCCTAAACCCAAACAGGGTTTGGAAAATAGTGTGAAGTAGTGAGGGAGAAAAAAGAAGAACATGGATGGAGGATAAAATGAATTAGAAGGAGTCGATACCCTGAACTTGAGTGATTAGTCTTGAAAATTGAAGCAGGTGATCTACGCAGGTCAAGGGAGGTATAAAGAAACTGATAAATAGGAGAGGAGTAGAAATAATAATATACCTTAAGATTTGAGAGGGTGGATTTGTCCAATAGAAGGTCAAGGGGAAGCAGCGACAGAGTTGGACTTCTGTGAGAGCTTGAACAGTGTGACTAGAATTGGTTTAGTTAGGGTTCTTTTTAAAAGATCGATGAGGGTTTTATTAGAGCTTCCAAAAAAAGCTCTGATAAATATTGGGTTCGTTGGGTGAACTAGATGCTGTGGTGATGTGTGGTCGCTTGTGGGAGGAGGCCCGACGACCAGTGGGTGCTGCACATCGACAATAGGCTGACTGCTGTTTCCACGGGCGACGACCAGTGGGGGAAGGACCCGATGCGATTGGTGGTGGGTGATCGACATCAATGGTTTTCCTCGACGGTGATGGTGCACTGGGATAGTGACGATGGTTGGGATGATGTAGGCGGTGTCAGTTGATGACAAATGATGAGTTGTGGTGGTGAATTCTATTCGGCAAGGCACTAGCGAGTCAAGCAACGGATGGATGTGTTGTGCACGGGGCCTTCGGGCCAAGTAATGTGTTTCATGTGCAATGGGTCTTCAAGCCATGTACTAAATAATAAATAAGGCCTATTGGGTAGGTTATCCCTTGGGGAGGCTATGGTTTGCCTTTCTGGCCTATGTGTGTAGTGTGTGTGTGGGTTTAATGTAATTGTATCCCCATGCACCATACATACATACATACATACATACATATATATATATAATTATAAATAAATATATTTGTAAATATATTTTTAAATAAATATTTTTATAAATATCTGTATATAATTATAAATATATTTATATCATTATATATATTTATTTGATTATATATATAAATATAAATATAAATATAAGTATAAATATATTAAATATATTCATTATTTCAATATATTTATTATAATTTTATATTTATTTAAATATATAATTATTTTTTTATAATTATATAAATAATTTAATATATATATATATATATATTTATAGTTATAAATATAATTTTATAAATATAGTAAATATACATTTATAAATATATTTATAATTATTTATTTATAATTATAAATATATTTATATTATTATATATATATATATAATTATATATATTTAATATATATATAGAGTAAATATATTCATTATTTAAATATATTTATTGCCAACAGGGTGTAGGTCAGTTGGTGACCTACACCTGTCAACGACATCCAATGGGTGTGGAGTGGAGGGTTCGACTCCCACCCAACGAGTATTTTCCCCACTATTTGTGGGATGGATGGATTTATCCATTGTTTACAGATGTGTGGTGGGTCGATGCAGACGACTGTGCTAGCAGTGGCAGATGTGGGAAACAATGATTGGTGTTGCTGGTGGTATCGTTGATGATGACGACGGATAGGGCTTTCCATCGGCGATGGATCATGGTGAATCGTGGTAGCTGGTTGTGGGTGACAACAATGGTACAGGCTAAGGAAGATGGTGGTGTGGCTCTAACGATGGGCGATGGCGGACCAGGTAGAGGCGAGGCAGAGGGGGGACTCAAGTGTGATCTGTGACGACATGTGCAAGGTGAACACCTACGAGCTGGAGCGGGATCTACAACGATGGACCAAGAAAAGGTGTGGCAAACATACTATTGGCTTTTGGGCTGTAAAAAAAGTGAGTCTCATGCCCACTGGTCCTTTGGGCCATCCATATATATATAAATAAGGCTTGATGGGTAGACGATCATCTTGGGGGGGCTCCGGCCTGCCTTCCCGGCTTGCGTGTGAGGTGTGTTTTTTATGTAATTGTACCCCAAGCACCTAATATATATATATATATATGTATGTATATGTGTATATATTTATTAAATTTTTATAATTATTTAAATATATATTTAATCATTTATAATTATATAAATACTTCTTAAAAATATTTATTTATTTATAATTGTAAATATGTATTTTTTAAAATATAGTAAATATAAATTTATAAATATATTTATTTATAAATATTTGTTTATCAACGCTCAAAAATCACTGATAAAGGGGTACTTTTATCAGCGCTGATAAAAGGTATTTTTATCAACACTCAAAAACACCCTGATAAAAGTACCCCTTTATCTTCGTTTTTTTAATGTTGATAAAAGTACCCCCTTTATTAGTGTTTTTTTAGCAAGGATAAAAGGTACTTTTATCAGCACTGATAAAAGTATGTCTTTTATTAGAACTGATAAAAGTATGTCTTTTATCAGCACTGATAAAAGTATGTCTTTTATCAGTGCTAAAACAATTGTTTTTAGCACTGATAAAAGGTATATTTCATAAAAAATTATTTATGATTAAAAATCATACATTAATATATAAATATATGTATATTTATATAAATATAATATATTTTATAAAATATGATTTATATAAGGATAAATACGCATTTACAATATATAAGTAATTCGGTGAAAAATGGATTGTAAAATAATTTAAAAAATATAATATTAATTAATAATTTGTTATTTATTATCGAGTAATAGTCATTTAATAACAATTTGAAGAATGGAAAAAATCAAAAAATTAATAAACAATCTAAAATAAGTTTAAAATGTTACTCGAACTTCAAACAACCATAAATTTTGATCCTAGTGTTTGTTTGAGCTCTACCACATATCAACACATAGATCTCGAAAATATCTACACTATGGTGATCTAGGTGAACCATGGTCCTCAATTTTTTTGTGTCAAAAAATCCCAAAAATCCTCTAAAATTGAGTTTTTTTGTCGGGGTACCCCATTTTTTAATATTTCATTGAAATTCATCCTCATTTAAGGGAGTCTTCTTATCATTTTTTGTAGAGACTCAATTTATTCGTAAGTATTAAACTCGTATGAATATTACGATGTTTGAATTTTACTATTTTTCATATTGTACTATTATTTATTATTAAATATATACACATATATACATATTTGTATATATTCATAGATAAAAATTTAATTTTATAAATAAATATGTAAACAAATTTACATATAAAATATCTTTCTAAATATAAAAACCATATCTAGATAAAAAAATAATATCCATTTTATTTAAAATAAAAATATATGAATATTTATATATCTATAAAATTAATGTATATATATTGTTTATACATATAAACACATATGTGTGTGTGTGTATTAACAAATTGATATATATTTATCTATATATTCTAATATATGTATATAAATATTAATATAAAATATATGTAAATAAATATAAATATGCTGTCACAACTCGTCCCCCAAGGCCCATGATGTGACTACCCCAAACTCACCTTCCATAGGCCAAGGGTTGGCAACAAGCACCAGAAAGGCATATCCCTAAAATGAGAAGTCATTTCCTTTGAACCTACAAACATAGAGACCAATAAATCAACAAGATGCAAACCACGTAGTAAAACTGTAGTAGTAAAAGTGTGTACTGAAAGTAAAGGGGCCGGAATACAAGCTCAACTGAAAGATATAACTACAATAGAAAATAGCTCATGAGATCTTCCACCAAGTATCCAACCTGAAGGGTAGGTACAACTCGTCTCCACATCTCCCCACGTCAACCAGTCACCTTCGTGTATCGCCTGGTCCTGGCTCCCTAAAGACTCATCCAAACTGCTCGTCGTCTGCACAATACACAATAAGGTGCAGATGAAGCTCGTGCATGGGTGAGTATAAAAATACCCAATAGGGACCCCAAGAGCCTCGGAGGTCTCTCAGAATTCCACAAAGGAAAACCACAAAGCATGATCTCAATCAAAAAGCACAAAGCAAAGGACTCAGCTCAAACCAGGTATACAACTCGGAGACCAGGAATAATGACGATTAGTATTAAGCTATATCATTTTATTCCATTAGGAAGTTCCACCATTTAACCACAAAAAAAGTTGTTTCATTGTCGATCCACACAGGGTTGTATGTCGCTGATCCACGACAGGCTGCTCTAAGGCTGGTCCTCATCGGGTCGCACACTGCTGATCCACACAAGGTCGCTAGAATGATGATCCACATAGGGTCGCTATAATGTTGATCCACACAGGGTCGCTATGATGTTGATCCACATAGGGTCCCTATGATGATGATCTGCATAGGTTTTCTATGATGTTGATCCACACAGGGTCACTATGATGTTGATTCACATAGGGTCGCTCTCCAATTGACAGCTAGCAACAGGATTCCTCACACCCGATGCGCTTGAGTTTTGTAGTGTTTGAACCTCAAGATATCAGTTGTGTATCAAATACCAGGACATTCCACAAAGGAGCAACCCAAATGACCTCCATGTCGTAAGTGTCCCAACGCAGTAGACGACGAGTCAATCGGACGCCCGGTCTGTGAGTTATAGGCATTTTAGTGTCGATGGACCAGTTAGATTCGTATTTGATCCAACCCAGGTGTACTCCAACTTTATCCAAAATTTAGGTGAAGTATTTCAAAAGGTTCATCTCGTTCCAAGGATTCTAGCGCCGCATATGGTTCGTCAAATGGATGTTTGGTTTGTGATATATGGCCTTTTAAGCGTATCTGGTCTGAAAAGGGTCCGAGTTCGGTCTGCCCCTATCAGACCGACCCAGCCCACCCCGTCTTGGGATGACCTGACCCGATACGGGTCCGAACTAAGTCTGACCCGGCCCGGCCCGAATTGGCTGGGCCGCATACCGGCCCGACCCGCCGGGCGACCCGTCCTGGGTGGTTGGCGCGATCCGCCAGCCGGGTGGCGGACCACCTTCCTGAACAGCAATGTTGTTTGGGTTATTTAATCAGTGGCGCCATGTGGTGCTGCCCACCTATCAGTGGGACCCGCGAGGCACGGGGTGTGGGTCCCCTTCGCATTCATCGTGTCTTTAATGTTGCGGCCACCTCATCATGGCACGCGACGATGCGCCGCTTTTTGCCAACGCGGTCGGCCGAGAGTCGGCCGACCGTCGTGGCTCGATGCAGGGGATTCCCTCTGCGGGGTGCAGCGGCACACCTCCTATTGCCTCTATATCCGGCCGATGTCATCCACCATCGTCGCCCACTGGCACTGGTGCTGCGTCGGCGAAACTTTCGTGAGCCACCAGGTGAGCTCCGGTGGTCCGTTCTCCCTTCCGAAGAAGCCTACGGACCTCCCAGGTTGTTATTGTCATTGCGTGGCTCTCGGATTCAAGTTTTCATCGAGTTCAAACTTTTCCCATGAAGAATGCAACAAAACCAAAGTAGAAAATGGTCCAGGCCTGGTCTGTTTGGCTCGCGCCCTCCGCGTTAGCATCATAACAAGCGACTAGCAATTAATTCACCATAGATAAACTATAACCCATTAAATACTTATGTGATTCATCATTATTTTCAAGAACAAAGAAAAGAACAATTCACTTTAATTTAAACAAAACCCCTACCACAGATTTGGAGGAGATGTCGCGCTTGTGGAAGAAGAATCCACGCTTGACGAACCGTTAGTGTTCGTCGCTTCTGGCTTGATTCCTCAGATGTTGTCATCCAAGATTTCATTCATCGTTGGTGGAAGATGCCCAGCATTTCGTCAAAGGTTCCTCACTTTCATTTCAAAAACCCAAATTCGAGCCTCATTTAAATAGAGGGAAAAAGGGTGATTAACGCAATAAGAGATTAATGAGGTTCATTAATGAATGAACCTCTTAATTTCAAAAGTGTGGTTACAAAACTGAAGATTCAAGCCATTAAATGGCTTGACAACTCAGTTTTCCCACCACTTCTTCTCAACCGTTGGTAGAAAAAATAAAATAACAATTTTATGTTATTTTATTATTCTTTAAAAAGTCCGTAAAACTAAATTTTTCTCCCGACCTACTGTAGTCAAAGTTAAGACTCTTTTAAGTGAATCCAGACACTACGGATTCAATGGTTCTCTCTGATTCTTAATCTGATCACCAGTCCAAAAGATAAAAAATACCGCCCGCATGTTTACCAAACGTACCTTAAAAGAAAAAGTTCAAAATTCTGTTTCAGGTACACCAGGCCTCGGAATCAAGCACTGTCAATTTTTGCAGACTCGTAGTAATCCTAAATAATTTAAAAAAACTTATATGTAATTCCTGGGTCTTTACATTCTCTCCACCTTAGGGATTTTCGTCCCTGAAAACTACAACAAAACTAGGGGAACAAATGGGGGTATTGAGCACGTATTTGAGCCTCCCACTCTCATGTGATCTCCTGGAGATTATCATGCTGCCAACGAACTCGCACCAGAGTAATCGACCACCCACGTAGGACCCGCTCCTGTTGATCCTCTATCTCCACTGGGAACTCTACAAACATCACCCCATCATCAATGTCCATCTCTCCCCAGTCTATAACGTGTGATGGATCATGTACGTACCTTCTCAACTGCGACACATGGAAAACATTATGCACTCAGTGCATCTGTGGGGGAAGATCTAGACATTACGCCACCTTGCCTAATCTGTTGAGGATCTGGAAAGGTCTGATGAACCTTAGAGATAGCTTTTCACCTTGGCCAAACCTCTGTAATCCTCGTTGGTGTGAGACCCATAGGAAGACATGGTCTCCCTCCTCAAACTCCAAGGGTCTCTATCTTCTATCAGCACAAGACGTTTTCTAGCTCTATGCAGTCTTCATCCTCTCCTGGATGATCTGCACATTCTACGTGGTATCTTGTACCAACTCTGGACCCATAAGTGCTGACTCCCCTGGGTCTATCGAGCATAGTGTTGATTTGAAAGGTTTCTCGTACAATGCCTCAAACAGGGCCATGCTGATGGTGGAGTGATAACTATTGTTGTAAGCGAACTCCACTAGTGGCAGGTGGTCCTCCCAACTGTAGCCAAAATCAAGGACACAAGCACAAAGCATGTCCTCAAGTGTTTGTATAGTTCGCTCCGTCTGACCATCTGTCTGAGGATGGAAGACAGTGCTCAAACATAGCTAAGTCCTATATGCCTCCTGTAATCCCTTCCACAAGCGGAATGTAAAATAAACGTCGTGATCTGAGACGATCATCGTTGGAACCCTATGAAGACGTACAATCTTCTATACATAGAGACATCCAAATCTCTCTACTGATCCCTACTCTTGGATGGGTAGGAAGTGAGCCGACTTGGTGAGTTGGTCAACGATCACCTAGATGAAATCGTAGCCCATGGACATACATGGTATCCCTATCAGGAATTCCATGGATATACCATCCCACTTCCACCTCGGTACCTCCAGTGGTTGAGCTAAGCCTGCTGGTACTTGATGCTTGGCCTTCACTTGCTAACAAGTGAGGCATCATGATATGAACTCTGCCACCACTTTCTTCATCCCTGGCCACCAGTATTGACGTCAGAGGTCCTGGTACATCTTCACCACACCATTATGTACTACCAAGGGGGATTTATAGAACTCCCTCAACACCTCTCGTATTGTCACTGGTACCATGGTGCGTCCTCTGAAGAGGATGACGTGCTCTCCACCTTCAAAAAATCCATCAGGAGACTATCTTGAGGATATCTAAGCACGTCGGGCCTCATAGTCTATGTCCCCAAGCTATGCCTCCTTAAATTTCTGAAGGAGTGGGGGAGTAACTGTCATATACTGGAGGTAAGGTGATCCATCAATATCCACAAAGGATAACTGCAACGTGGCTAGCAGCTCTGTCACCTCAATCAACAATTGTAGACCAGACCTCCTACTGAGTGTGTCTGCTACTACGTTCCCCTTCCCAGGAGTGTAAACTGTCTCAAATTCGTAGTCCTGGAGGAAATCTAGACACATTCGATGTCTCGTGTTTAGGTCCTTCTGTTGGAAGATATACCTGAGACTCTTGTGATCAGGGTAGACTGTAAAACATTCACCCATCAAATAGTGTCGCCACATCTTCAGCGCAAAGTCCACTGCTGCTAACTCCAGGTCATGGGTCGTGTAGTTCTACTCATTTTGTCTCAACTGTTGTGAGTCATAGGCAATCACCACTCACTCCTACATTAGGACATGACGCACGCCTGTCGTGGGGCATGGCAAAACAATTATTTCCTAAGTTAAAATGTAGTAATGTGGTTGACCTAGGATGTCTCCCGAAGAGGAGTGCACACAAAATGGGTTGTCACTTTGAAACGGGGGTAAAAATGTTGTGAACGGAAATTTGAAATTCAAATGATTGAAAAACAATGAAATTTAAAAGGGTGATTAGGTCGGGGTCGGTTTCCTAATTATAATGCTATCCTTGTTCAATTTAATTCAAACCTCTTCTTATTAGTTGATTAAAGTGAGTTTCCACAATCGTTTCCTCTCACTTTCTTGGTGAAATTATTATTGTGAGAGAAAACCTTACCAAGATCTTGGTTTGGTCAACTCTCCTTCCATATGTAAAATAGTTGTATTGAATATCCTTAATTGAAATGGGAAATTCCCGATCGGGTTTTGTTTATCCCAAACAAACAAGAATATTCACTACACCTTTTACACGTACTGACGATCGTCGAGTACTTCACCACTAATTCCTAGTTTATTCCATCGTATATAAACCAGAAATTAGTGGAGGGAGATATTAATTATTTTACCAAGGCAAAAATAAATAACGGAATTAATATTCAAGAACGATCTCACTTGATTATAAAATCCGCTATAAGAAATTGAAAACAACTTTGAAGAAGAATGAAATTTATTCAATTGCGTTCAAGAACTCAAGCATTACAATGTAGAAAACCAACCCTTCCCCAATCACTCCAAAAGTTTACCCCACCATGGTAAGGGTAATCGAGTTGAATGGGGAAGAAGAAGGCATTACAAAACAATGAAAAATAAAATAAATAAAAGAGAAAGCTAAAAAGTTCTCCTTCTTGGTGTCCCAGAAGGAATGGGGTGGAGAATGGATGCTTTGAGAGGGTGGAGCTCTCCTCCTTTTATAGCCAGAATTCTTCCCCCGAAAGTCGACGCGTTGTAGCCCCATTAAATGAAATCTTCACGCCTTGAGCCCTTCATGAATGTTGTGAATAATTCCCTTGGCCGTGTCCTCTCAAAATTTCATCGGATTTGGACATGTATTCCGAGAGTTATGACCGTTTTACTATGAGCATTTATTCTGTCCAGTCAGACTCTCAAAAACGAACTCCTCCGGATTAGGGTGCCTTAATGGCCCCATAAACGGCAAATTCACTCGGTACTTCCTTCATAAAAGATGCTCCAAAACTCCTTGCGCGTCCACCCACCGAATGTCATAAGCTTTGGGCTCACAGTGGATGATTTATGGATCCCACATCAAAACTAGGCAGAACTGAAAACAGTTTTCTTGAGCCAACTTGTGAGCTTCTTTTGAGCTTCCATATGGCCGATTCAGATTTTGGTCAAAATATATTAAATGAATCCCTGGATGTTTAGAATCTGAAAAAGAAAGAATTTCGCAATTTGGATCAGTGTAGATAATGTTATGGCCAATCTACCGAAATAATTTAAAAATGTTAAAAAATCCAAAATGGCCAATTTTTACAATTCAGCTCAAAATAACACCATTATCATAAAAATGAAACAATTCATCTTAGAAGAACAATTTTGTGGGTTTAAAACAATGATATTCAATATAAATTAATTGAAAATATTTGCTCTATCAATTCCCCCATACTTAGCACTTGGACTCCTGGACAAGTAAAAATCAAATCAAATCAAAATCAAAACACATATCAATGAGATCAATCAAATCAATTTCAAGAAACAAAAAGATATCATGCCTCATCAAAAACTGTTATTTAAAGTTCTCCATTTAAGATTTTAATATATTTCCACTTCATTTCTTATCCCATGCACACAAAACACCTACCTCACATGAATTTTCTCTCATCTCACAAATGTAAAGGCTGAACAAGGTTTTTCTCATCCAAACTCACACAAGAGTCACCATAGGTTTGATAAATTCCTACTTCTCCACCCGATGTGAGTCAAGAACATGTGTTTCTCATGAGGACTTTTCAGGGTTGTTCTGTGGCTTCCGGTTGGTAGGATTTAGATGTTAAAAGTTCTGAGGCCGAAAAAGGAAGGCTTGGCTCTTATTGAAGCAAAATTGCAAGATTCTAGTTTTCACTCAAATATGGTCTCCTTCACTTCCCCTTTGTTGAAAATAGGCTCCATCATCATTCAATCATCTCAGCAGAAAACATTTAAATCTTTTCAAACATGATTTTTTTAAAGCTCCAGATAGGCATAGCTTTCTTTTTACATTGGAAGCTCCAGAAAGGCACAACTTCTCTTGTCATAAAAGCTCCAGAAAAGGCACAGCTTTCAACAGAATAATTTTTCAGCATCACACACATCTCTTCCACAATTTATTTTCCACCCAAAGTATAACCAAATGAGGTAGTACACCACAAGACATCTTCCCCCACACTTAAGTTCAACAAGATCATGCAATTTACTTCAAGAGCAGGTATGATAGGGAAAATTGGCTTGTAATGTGGCTAACCTAACAGGCAATTCATGGATACTAGGGGCTACAATGAAGGATAAATGTAAAGGTGGGCCATAATGAAAAGGATTATTTTGAAAAGGGGGCTTTAAACAAAATAAATGCCTCAATCATTTAAAACACATGTACCCCAACCCTCAAGTTTTGAAAGGAATAAATCAAATTCTGGTTAAAGCAAGCATGGTCTGGTTCTCTCAAGAAATGAGGTGAATGAAAAGAATATGACAAAAATGGTTCAGAAGCCTCACAGGAAAGTTATTTCAATGATATAGACAGTGAAATATGGCATGGGTTTCAAAAATCAGTGTACTTTTCATGAAATTCTAAAATATTTGAACTTGAAAAGAAGTCATTTCAGCATTCATTTAAGCTCGGTTTCATGAAATAGATTGGTTCACTCATTGACATGGGTTTCAATAATGGTATTGATAATCTTTTCAGCTCAAAAGTTTCAGAAACACACCAAAAATTGAAAAATAAACACACAAAAATTTGAAAACACGCATTTTTTTTATTTTTGAAAAAAAACATCAAATAAAAATCCTATACTACAAAGGTTCCCTCCCCCACACTTAAACGATGCAGTGTCCTCGATGCATTCAAGTGGATTTAACATGTGAGCCAATTTTCAAATTAATCAAAACATCCAGAAAGTGTGAAAGAGAGGTACAACCTGATTTATTCATAGTGCAACATTGAGTTAAGCTCCTAAGTGTTTCACTTTGAAAACCTACAAATAAAAGAACAAAAGAAAACATAAGATATTTATTGAAATAAATAAAAATAGAAATAGGATGAGAATAGAAGGATAAAACTTGGTTTAATCCCCCAAGTGGGCCCTGGGTTTTGACTGCCTCCAGAGGGGCAGTTGTAATTGGTTATCCCCAATCTGATGGTGGGTGAAGTTTCTTGCTCATGAACCAAAAAAAACTTTTCTTTCCAGGATGAACTTCTTCCTTTTTCTTTAGGGTTCCATCGATAAAATGAACCAAGTACACCCCCATTGTAATGAGATACAACATGCATAGTGGGGGTAGGACAATGAATGAGTCCACATCTTTATTGGGTTCCGCATGAACAACATCTTCTTTATTCTCCAGTGGTTGCTGAAGGTATGATACATCTGTGGAAAATTCAAAGGCAATGTCAGAGATTAATTATATTTGAAAAAAATTAAAGCATGAAGAATCAATATCAAATTCATCCCTTTCAAAGTAAGTAGGTTGTGTCTCATTTTCCTCCAGAAAATCCACTTTGATCTTCTCATGTTCTCCCTCCATTATTTGTTCAACAGGTTTGGGGAGCTCTAGATGTTTCTCTTCAGATGCATATTCTCCCTCCAAGGAAATACAAGTGTTGGATGAATCTGAAAAATTAAAACAAGGGGAGGTAATACTCAATTTAGTTTCAACAAAATCAAAAGATAATGAGTTTATGAAAAGATTAACTCCCTGATCTTGTTTGGCTTCAATTGGTTCTTCAATGGGAGGTGGCTCTTGAAGTTGAATTTCCGTAGATAGAGGTAGGTAGTCAGACTCCTCTATCTTCTCTTCAAATTCCACTGATTGGTTGGTTTCTTCCTTCAATGTTGCTGAATAATCTACATTATGAGGAATAGTTGGCTCAAGAAGTTCCTCGCACTCATTCCAGAAGTTATCCAGATCGTTTTGATCTCCCATATGTATTTCAATTGCTAAATCTTCTTCGTCAATCTTATCCAACATTGATTGAGATGGGCTCAGTGGATCTTCTTTTAATTTCATCAAGGCCTCCATGGGTTCTTCAACTTGAAGGATTTGTGAGGATAATTCTTCCATCAATTGTTCTGGTTCTGGTTCTGGTTCTTGTTCTGGCTCCAGTTGTGGATCCTGGGATGCATGTACTTGTTCCGCTATCCACTGTATTGAGGTCTCTAGGTTTTGAACTTTTTGACTAATTCTTTCAAATTGGGATTCAATATCCTTGTGAACTTCTTCTTCTTGGTGTTGTACATTGATCATTTCTGGATAAAAATCTGGAAAATACTCCTGAAGTTCAATTAATTCTTTTGCCAAACCCTCCAACACTGGGTATTCGAGGTTTTCTTTAAGGTTTTCAATGAGATCCTTGAATTCTTCCTCTATGATGATTTTGATTCGAGCTCCTCGAATTTGTCTGGCCAAGAAAGAAACTTTATAATCTATAGACCAAGGTGACTCAATAATTGGATCTCGCACTGGTGGGTAATTGTTCCATGAATTAAAGAAATAATCGTTTGAAAACAACATGGTAAAAGATTTTTTTTTAATTGAAAAAGTAAAATATTAACAATTATTTTGTGGCACTACCTCCCCGGCAACGGCGCCAAGTTTGACGCACGCCTGTCGTGGGGCGTGGCAAAACAATTATTTCCTAAGTTAAAATGTAGTAATGTGGTTGACCTAGGATGTCTCCCGAAGAGGAGTGCACACAAAATGGGTTGTCACTTTGAAACGGGGGTAAAAATGTTGTGAACGGAAATTTGAAATTCAAATGATTGAAAAACAATGAAATTTAAAAGGGTGATTAGGTCGGGGTCGGTTTCCTAATTATAATGCTATCCTTGTTCAATTTAATTCAAACCTCTTCTTCTTAGTTGATTAAAGTGAGTTTCCACAATCGTTTCCTCTCACTTCCTTGGTGAAATTATTATTGTGAGAGAAAACCTTACCAAGATCTTGGTTTGGTCAACTCTCCTTCCATATGTAAAATAGTTGTATTGAATATCCTTAATTGAAATGGGCAATTCCCGATCGGGTTTTTTTTATCCCAAACAAACAAGAATATTCACTACACCTTTTACACGTACTGACGATCGTCGAGTACTTCACCACTAATTCCTAGTTTATTCCATCGTATATAAACCAGAAATTAGTGGAGGGAGATATTGATTATTTTACCAAGGAAAAAATAAATAACGGAATTAATATTCAAGAACGATCGCACTTGATTATAAAATCCGCTATAAGAAATTGAAAACAACTTTTAAGAAGAATGAAATTTATTCAATTGCGTTCAAGAACTCAAGCATTACAATGTAGAAAACCAACCCTTCCCCAATCACTCCAAAAGTTTACCCCACCATGGTAAGGGTAATCGAGTTGAATGGGGAAGAATAAGGCATTACAAAACAATGAAAAAGAAAATAAATAAAAGAGAAAGCTAAAAAGTTCTCCTTCTTGGTGTCCCAGAAGGAATGGGGTGGAGAATGGATGCTTTGAGAGGGTGGAGCTCTCCTCCTTTTATAGCCAGAATTCTTCCCCCGAAAGTCGACGCGTTGTAGCCCCATTAAATGAAATCTTCACGCGTTGAGCCCTTCATTAATGTTGTGCATAATTCCCTTGTCCGTGTCCTCTCAAAATTTCAGCGGATTTGGACATGTATTCCGAGAGTTATGACCGTTTTACTATGAGCATTTATTCTGTCCAGTCAGACTCTCAAAAACGAACTCCTCCGGATTAGGGTGCCTTAATGTCCCCATAAACGGCAAATTCACTCGGTGCTTACTTCATAAAAGATGCTCCAAAACTCCTTGCGCGTCCACCCACCGAATTTCATAAGCTTTGGGCTCACAGTGGATGATTTATGGATCCCACATCAAAACTAGGCAGAACTGAAAACAGTTTTCTTGAGCCAACTTGTGAGCTTCTTTTGAGCTTCCATATGGCCGATTCAGATTTTGGTCAAAATATATTAAATGAATCCCTTGATGTTTAGAATCTGAAAAAGAAAGAATTTCTCAATTTGAATCAGTGTAGATAATGTTATGGACAATCTACCGAAATAATTTAAAACTGTTAAAAAATCCAAAATGGCCAATTTTTACAATTCAGCTCAAAATAACACCATTATCATAAAAATGAAACAATTCATCTTAGAAGAACAATTTTGTGGGTTTAAAACAATGATATTCAATATAAATTAATTGAAAATATTTGCTCTATCAGTACACAACCAAGTTTAGTCCCTGATATGTCACAATAGACTACATACCCAACGCCCTCTTCTAGTAGCCTCAAGATGGGGGCACTCATCAGTCTCTGCCTCAATTCTTGAAAACTCTGTTAGCATCTCTCTGTCCACACAAAGGGTTGTCCCTTTTTGTCAAAGCTGAAAAGGGTGTTTCAACTCTGGAAAAGTAGGGTACAAATCTCCGATAGTACCCAGCAAATCCTAAGAAACTTCGCACCTCAGTCACACTCCTGGGTGGATCCCAAGAAAGCACTGCCTCTATCTTCACCGAATACACTGTAACTCCAGCCTCTGAGATAACGTGCCCCAAGAAGTGAACTTCTCGTATCCAGAACCATCACTTCGAAATATTTCCATAAATTTGGTGCTCTCAGAGTGTATCCGGAACTATCTATAGGTGCGTGGAATGCTCCTCCTCCGACGCCGAGTATATCAAGATGTCATCAATGAAGACTACCTTGAAGAAATCGAGGTAAGGATGGAAGATCCTATTAATGAGCCCCATGAAAACTTTAGGATCATTGGTTACGCTAAAGGGAATCACCAAGAACTCATAGTGTCCATACTGACATTTGAAGGTTGTCTTCAGTACGTCCTCATCTTGAACCCTGAGTTGATGATAGCCTGATCTGAGGTCTATCTTCAAAAATCATCGAGCTCCCTTCAGCTGGTCGAAGAGATCATCAATCCATAGGAGTGGAGACTTTTTCTTCACAGTCACCTGGTTCAGGTGTTGATATTACACGAAAAGCCTCAGACTCCCATCTGCCTTCTTGGCGAACAAAATCAGGGATGGCCATGGAGAAACACTAGGCCTTATGAACCCATTCTTCTACAAGTCCTCCAACTATACATGCAACTCACGAAGCTCCACAGGAGCCATCCTATATGCTAGTGTAGATATCGGTGTCGTCCCAGGGTACAAGTCAATGTAGAAGTCTACGTCTTTGTGAGGTGGTAGTCCTAGAACATCATCAGGAAAGACATCAGCATACTGGTCCACCACTACAGGATAAATTAGACTCCTCACGTCAACTACTCTGAGGGTAAGGCTAGGCAACTGATTATTGATCGACTACAACCTCCTCCAAGAAAGTCCATCCTGTGCTGAAAAGGTTCCCTTCTCGTTGGTGAAGGAAAACCTAATCCTATCCTCACTAACACACCGTAATTTGTGTCTAAAACAATCAATTTGATCATGGACCGTGGATAACCAGTCCATACCCAAGATGACATTGTAAGGCCTCGATACTGCTACTAGGAGATCCCATCCAAAGATCTTGTGTCCTAGAGTAAGCTCACACTGTCAGCACCAGTGTGTAATCGTCGAATCTTCTCCCGTAAGAGTCTTTAAACATAAGGATCGAGCCAATGGATCTACCGAAATCTCTGAGCTCCGAACGAGAGCCATGGAAATGAAAGAGTGACTAGAACTTGTGTCTCTAAGTATTGTAGCTATGGTGTAGTAGACACATATCGTACCTCGAATCATCTCTGGAGCACCGTGGTCGTAGGCCTCAACTGCCTGAAGTTGTGCTCGTCCCTGTCAGCCTGCTTTCTGAGGTCGGGGTGGACCACTTGAAGGTGGTGGCGGTGGAACCTCAAATCGCTGCCTACCGCCTATTGCATAGCCTGATCCTCTGCCACGTACGCCGCCCTATAGATCTCCTCACTCGAATCTTTGCCTCTGCCTCAGCGGTCCCTCGACCGTCTGCTAATCGTCGATATGGTGGGTCGGGCAGTTGCGAGCCATGTGGCCCTGTCCGCCGCATGCGAAGCATAGTCTGGTCCTCTGCTAGCATGATCTACCTCGTGAGCTCAGAACCTCTGACCCTAAGTCCTGGGGTCGTCCTTCAGAAGGTCTGGACCGCTTGGACATCTGCCTCATCTACCTACTTCTTGCTGCAGATGACTCAGATAGCTGTCATCCGGTGGTGGCTCTCACCATCGGTGTTTGCTCAGCTAAGAAGCTCTCTACCCATAATACTCGCTCAAACACTCCAGCCTACGTCAGGATATTGAGCGATATCATCGACGCTCTGATCTCCCATCAGAGACCCTTCTCAAAGGCCTAGGGCCTGAAGAAATGGTCTCGTACCATGTTGGTGGAGTAGAGAGAGAGGTAAGTGAATCTTTCTGAGTACTGGCCTACTGTCAGGCTACCCTGTTCTAAGTGAAAGAGCTCCTGATTACATACAGAGCGTAGTATCACTGGAACGAACTCCGCCCTGAAGAGGCTCTCGAAATCCATCCAGGTGAGGGTCACCTCGTCGTGTAACTATAGCGTCAGGCTCCACCTATCTCCCTACTGTGCCCTAGAAGAGGATAACATCTAGGATCACAATTTGATCTGCTGGTGTACCAATTAGGCGGGAAAACCCATGCCACGGCCTCTAACCAGTCTCAACTGCATGGGGATCTGTCTTGCCTCGAAACCTCAGAGGCCCCTGCCGCTGGAACTTGTGCAACACGCTCAGTCGGCATGCATCGTCCGCTAGTGTGGCTGGTGGAAAAATGATGCCCGGCGGGTGTTGGTGCTGCTGGTGAACCACCCGAAGGTGCTATTGTTGTAAGAGGACCCTGCACCGAAGCCTCATCGCTCAGTGGGCCGTCATCATGAACTCCCTCTAGATTCCTGGATGGCTCTCTACATGGAGGCATCCTGAAAGAAACAAGTGTGCCATGGTCAATAAGTTACACCTGGTGAGCTGACTCAAAAAAGTTCAAAAGTAAAACATTTCCAAAACACACGCAATCAGTGTTTTCATGAACTGAGTCGGAAATCAGTATTCAGGGTCCTGGTGTATGGATACGTCAGCTGCCGCACCAACACTGGACTCCTTCAACTAAAAACCACACTCAAAACACTTAACACTATTGCTTCATTGGAAAGATTAGAGTCTTAGTTCTTCAGTAGAACCAACTCCTCTGATACCACTCTGTCACGACCCGTCCCTCGGGGGCCCGTGTCGTGACTACCCCAAACCCACTTTCCATAGGCCGGGGGTTGGAAAATAGCATCAGAAAGGTGCATCCCTAAAACGGGAAGACATTTCCTTGAACCTGCAAACACATAAACCAAGACTACGACAAGATGAAAACCACGTAGTAAAACTGCAGTAGTAAAAGTATGTACTGAAAGTAAATGAGCCAGAATACAAGCTCAATTGAAAGATACAACTACAACAGAAAACAGCTCCTGAGATCGTCCACCAAGGATCCATACATAAAGGGTAAGTACAACTCATCTCCACAGCTCTCCACATCAACCAGTCACCTCTGTGTACCGCATGGTCCTGGCTCCCTAAAGACTCGGCCAGGCTGCTCGTCGTCTGCATAAGACACAACAAGGTGCGGGTGAAGTCCGTGCAGGGGTGAGTATAACAATACCCAGTAGGGACCCCGAGACCCCCAAAGGTCTCTCAGAATTCCACAAAGAAAAACCACAAATCATGGTCTCAATCACAAAGCACAAAACAAAAGACTCAACTCAAACCAGGTATACAACTTAGAGACCAGGAATAAAGATGATTAGTTTTAAGCTATATCATTTTATTCCATTAGGAAGCTCCACCACTGAACCATGAAAAAGTTGTTCCATTGCTGATCCACCCAGGGTCGTATGTCACTGATCCACGACGGTCCGCTCTAAGGCTGGTCCTCATCGGGTCACGCACTGCTGATCCACATAGGGTCGTATGTCGATGATCCACGACGGGCCGCTCTAAGGATGGTCCTCATCGGTTCACGCACTACCGATCCACACAGGGTCGCTAGAATTATGATCCACATAGGGTCTCTATGATGGTGATCCACACAGGATCGCTATGATGTTGATCGACATAGGGTCGCTATGATGGCGATCCACACAGGGTCACTATGATGCAGATCAACACAGGGTCACTCTTCAATTGACATCCAGCCAGAGGATTCCCCCGCACCCGGTGCGCTTGAGTTATGTAGTGTCTGCACCTCAAGATATCGGTCGTGCCTCAACTGCCATGACGTTCCACAAAGGAGTAACCCAAAGGATCTCCATGCTATAAAGGTCCCAACGCGACAGACGAGGCGTCAATCAGACGCCCAGTTTGTGAGTTATAGACATTTTAGGGACGAGGGCCCAGTTCGATTCATGTTCGATCCAACCCGATCGTACTCCAAATTTCTCCAAAACTCAGGTGAAGCATCTCAAAAGTACTATCTCATTCCAAGTATTCTATCGTCATAGACAGTTCATCAAACATATGTCTAGTTTGTGAGATACAGGCTTTTGAACATATTTGAGCCGAAAAGGGTCTGGGTCCGGTACGCCCCGATCGGTCGGACTCGCCCCATTCTGGGCCGACCCGACCCAGTTCGGGTCAACCTGAACCGGTCTGGGTCTGACTCAGCCTGAGTGGGCTGGGTTGCGGGCCTGACCCACCTTAGCTTGGCGCAGTCCGCCAACCGGGTGGCGGACCCCCTTCCCGAATGGTATAGTTCAGGTTATTTAATCAGTGACACCACATGGCACTGCCCACCTGTCAGAGGGACCCGTGGGGAATAGTTCCCCTTCACCTCTGTCACGAATTTTGATGTCGCAGCCCCCTCACCGCAGTGTGCGACGGCAAGCCGATTTCCGCCAACACAGTCGGCCGAGAGCCGGCTACCCCTGCCGACCATCGTGATTTGATGCCACTGGTTCCCTCTATGGCGCACAATGGTGCACTGACAGCTACCTCTGCGGTCGGGCGATGCCGGCCGCCACCGTCACCCGCCGGCACCGGGTGCCACGCCGGTGGAACTTTCACGGGCCACCGGTGAGCTCTGATGGTCCGTTTTCCTTTCCCAACGCGCCTACAGGCTTCTCGGGTTGTTGTCGTTGCTGCGTGACTCCCGGATTCAAGTTACTATCGAGTTCAAACTTCACCCACGAAGAACATGACAAAACCGAAGCGACGAAGGGTTCGGGCCATGTTCGTTTGGCCCGCGCCCTCAGCGTTAGCATCATAACAAGTGGGTAGCAATTAATTCATCATAGATAAACTATAACCTGTTCAATACTTTCGCGATTCGTTATCCTTTTCAAGAACGAGGAAAATAAAAATTCACTTGAATTTAAACAAAATCCCTACCTCGGATTCGGAGGAGACGTTGCAGTTGTGGAAGAAGAATCCACGCTTGATAAGACGTCGTGGTTGTGGAAAAAGAATCCACGCTTGACGAGCCGTCGGCGTTCGTCGCTTTCGGCTTTATTCCTCCGACATTGTCGTCCAAGCTTTCATTCTTCGTTGGTGGAAGACATCGCGGCCCTTCGTCAGAGGTTCCTCACTTTAATGTCAAAAACCCAAACCCGAGTCTCATTTAAATAGAGGGGAAATAGTAATTAACGCAACGAGAGATTAATGATGTTCATTAATTAATAAATCTCTTAATCTCAATAGTGTGGTTACAAAACCAAAGAGTCAATCCATTAAATGGCTTGACAACTCAACGGTCCCACCACCAATGCTCAACCATTTTTAGAAAAATAAAATAACAATTTTATGTTATTTTATTATTCTTTAAAAGGTCTGTAAAACTAACTTTTTCTCCCGACCTACTGTGGTTAAAGTTAAGCCTCCCTTAAGCGAATCCCGGCATTGCGGATTCAACGGTGCCCTCATATTTTTAATCTGAGCACCGGTTCAAAATATAAAAAACGTTGCCCGCACGTTTACTGAACGTACATTAAAAAAAAGTTCAAAATTTTGTTCCGGGCACACCGGGCCTCGGAATCGAGCGCCATCAATTTTCACAGACTCGTAATAATCTCAAATAATTAAAATATATATATATGGAATTTCCGGGTCTTTGCATTTGTATAATTATATTTATAGACACAAACATAATATATATGTGTGTGTGTGTGTGTGTATTTATAAACATAGACACACACAAAATATATTATATAATGTATTTAAAAATAATTATATAAATATAAATATTTATATATGGATTAAAAAAAGTGACGAAATATATATAAATAAATATATATTTCATAAAAAGTAGAAAAAGACAATATAGGCTTGGTGTAAAGGCGCATATTGATGAAGAGGAGGTCTTAGGTTCGAAATCGGGCAGCGGCGTGCGGACATGTAGTATGGTGGTCTAGTGCTTATAAAGGGTGTTGGGGGTTTCAAGCACTGATAAAGGGTTGGTAGGGGGATAAATGAGCACCCTTAAAAAGGAGGTGCTCTACCTCTGAATCTGTTTTAATTTAAACAAAAAAATAGTTTTAAAAAATATATAATTTTTTACTTTTTTCACTGTTTTTTATCACTGATAAAAGTCTCCATTTATTATTGCTTTTCTTTAGCGCTGAAAAAATGACTCTTTTTTCTGCGCTTTTCTTAGCACTAATAGAAGGGGCCTGTAAAGATCCGTAAAATTCAAGGGAAATTTTTTCTTAATTTTCTTTGGAATTTTACAAGAACGCGGTTTCTAACGGCACCTGATTCCGAGGCCCGGTGTGCCCAGAATTAATTTCCGAAGTTCGGCTCGGGTACGTTCAGTGAACGAACGAACAGGAATTTCTAACTTTTGATCCGGTGCTCGGAATTGAAATCCGAGGACACCAATGAACTCGCAGCACTGAAATTCGCTTAAGGAGACCTTTTCCGAGGTTGCGTTTTATGCGGGTTGAGAGTTAGTTTTGGGGGAAATTAAATGAAGTTAAATAAATTGTGGAAACACAATTTATTTTTATCCATGTTGGTTATTTCCTCCCAAAGGGAGTTAGAGGTGGGACCCACATCCACTTAACCTCCCTTGAGAGGATTAAGTGTGGTGGGGCCCACACGAACCCTAACTCTTCAGCTCCCCTTAAAACTCCCAATAACTCCTCTCTTATTAATTTGACAACTTGTGTTATTAAATAAGATGAGTGACTTAATTTCAAATTTTGAAATTCAAAGTGGTTTAGTTGTGTAAATAAAATAAGCCTTAGACTTATTTTATTTTGGTTAGTTCCTTTTGCCACCTTGTGAAGTTTGGGAAGCTTTCTTCTTCTTCTTCAACCACAACGAAGAACTCGAAGAACACTTAGGCTCCGACGAAGAACGCTGTCACCATAAGAAGAGAAAGACGTGTCGTATCTTCTCTTCTTCGCAGTCGGTGTGTTTCCGAAGATCGACGACGCCGCTTCTATCAATCTTCTTCCCGTGTCAACGAAAGGAGACACCGCTTCCTCCTCGGGCTTTCTCCATCACCTTACGAAGCTTCTCCAGTGACGTTACCTCTTCGGACGCACCTCGACGTCAACGGAATCGACGTTCGATTCCCGCAACGCCCGACCTCCGCGACGATTATCTTCCGCGGCTTGTTGACGTGCTCCGCTCTTGAAACCGAGGTAGGGGTTTTATCTTAAATTATTTTCGTTCTTGATTCTAGCATGTCGAACTTCGTGGTTAATCGAATAAATGTTATCGTTTAACGAGAGGGGGCCGGACCGCACAAACACGGCTTAACCCCCTCCTAAGTTCATGTTTGTTCCCTTGCGGATGGAACGGGATGGCGTGGTGCTGTCGCACCACGCGGGAATCACGGCAAGTATTGCGCGGCGCCGTCACGCCGCGCCGTGGAAAGAAATTCAAGAATGCGACACCGTCGCGTCGCGTCGAAGGAAGTCGAAGGTGCCGCGGCCGGAGCAGAGCCACGACGGAGGGACGCGGTGTCGTCGCACCGCGCCGGACGACAAGGGTCGCGGCCGGTTCTGGGCCGCGGCGGAGCTTGGTGACCGGCGGCCAGCCGGGCTGCCGGTGTCGGAGCCGGAAGGGGACCGGCCACCGTCGGTCCCGTTGAGAGGGAGCCGGCCGGCCAGGTCGGGCCGGCCGGAAAGAAGCAACCCGGGGGAATTAAATTCCCCCGGCCAGTTGAATGGCCCCCCATAATGAGGGGGGGGGGGGGCGCGGTTTCACAAGGGGGGGCAGGCGCCCCCCGTTTTTCCAACAGCTCGGCCGAAGGCCGAGTTGGCAGCGCGCCAGGCCGGGCCGGGCCGCGCCTAGCTGGGCCGGGCCGACCCTGTCCGGGGCGGGTCGACCCGGTTCGGGCCAACCGGGGGGTCTCGGGCTGGGTCGGCCCGGGCCCGAAACCCCGGTTACCAAATTGTTTGGGTTCAAATGCCCATAACTCGGGCTACGGACCTCCAAACGACGCGCCGTCAGCGGCGAAGCGATCCTTGGATCGAGACGGTCGTTTCGGTATATCGCACTCAAGGTTTCAGAATACTTTGAGTTCGGCTGGGTTGGTTCGTACACGAAACCAACCGGGCCCTCGGAGCGGAAACGCTCATATCTTGAGCTACGGACGTCCGATTGACGTGCTGTCAGCTTTGTTGAGTTCCTCTTAGTGAGACAGATCTTTTGGAATACTCCGCCCGAGGTTTGGATGCAGGTGGAGTACGGTCGGGTTGGTTTTGCCTTAAAAACCAACCGGGCCCCTGGAACGAAAAAACCAATAACTCTCAGACCGGGCGTCCGATTGACGCGCCGTCTGTTGCGTTGAGTTCCTGTTGATGATACGGAACTTTTGGATACATCAACTCTAGACTTTGTGACAGTTGATGTATCGGCCTCTCGGCTCGTGGAGCGGACCCCCCCGAACGAGCTTGCTGTATGCGGGAACCCTAGAGCTGGCTGCGACTGCTACTGTGACTGCGACGACAACTGTGCAGAGATCCTCAGTGGATTCAACGACGACGACTACAACACTCAGCGATCCTGTGTGGATCAGTGCTACCGATCATGTGTGGGTCCGATCCTGTGTGGGTCAGCGCTCAGCGGTCCTGTGTGAACCAGCGCCTACAGATCCTGTGTGGGTCCGATCCTGTGTGGGTCTTTGCGGGGGTTAGTACCTATCGATCCTTTGTGGGTCCGACGACTTAGATGGATCAGTGATCATCTCTATCGTCTTCGAAGATGTATACCTGTGGGAGCTGAATCCTGTTTACCTTCCTGTGTGGATTGTGTTGTGCTATCCTGTGTGGATTACGTTTTGCTTTCCTGTGTGGAATACGTATACTTTCCTGTGTGGACTGAGTTGTACTTGGGCTTGGAGGTTGGAGCGTATTGAAATGATGACTTAGGTATATGTATGGGCATATACCTAAGCAGTTTCGGTTGTTACTTCGTGATTGTATCTTTCCTTTGTGGTTTATCCTTTGTGGATTTTGGGAGACCTTCGGGGGTCTCGGGGTCCCTACTGAGTAGCTTATACTCACCCCTGCACGGGCTATGCCCGCACTACGTTGTGTTGGTTGCAGACGACAGACAGCGTTGATCGTGGTTGAGGCGTGCAGAGCAGGACGGTACCTGGAGGTGGACCACTAGGCGGGACGTACTCGGAGCGGACGGCAGGACCCGAGGAGCAGTGGAGCTATCTGTACCCACCCTTCAGGTGGGATCTCCAGTGGACAGCTCGGTGTAGCGGCTTTTACTTTATAGTTGTTGTTTTCCCTTTCGAGTTGTACTTTACTTTCAGTTTGGGTTTGTATACTGGCCCATTTACTTTTCCGCACTTACAGTTGTACTCTGTTTTTACTTAGTGATTACTTTTCCGCTTTCTTACTCTGTGGTGCTTGTTTACTTTACAAAGGCAATGCCTTCCCTTTTTACCGGGATTTACGCCTTGGTGCTAGTCGCCAGCCCCTGGCCTATGGAAGGCGGGCTTGGGGTAGTCACGGCACAGGCCCCGAGGACGGGTCGTGACAAATTGGTATCAGAGGAGTTCGGTTCTACCGCGAACTCTGATCTTTTCTATGTGAAGCAATAATGTTTAGCGTATTGAGTGTGGTTATCAGTCCAGGTAGTCCAGTGTTGGTGCGGCGGCCGACGTATCCGTACACCAGGACCCTGACTTCTGATTTCCGACTTAATGCACAAAAACATTGATTGCGTGTGTGTTTCAAGTTTTCTTTGTGATTACTTTGTATCAACTCACCAGGTATACTGTTCTGATCGTGGCGCACCTGTTTCCTTTTCAGGATGGCCCCACGACGGCAGCCAGCTAGGGTTCTGAGAGTCGAGCGTGACGACAGCCCACCGAACGACGAGGCCTCGGTGCAGGGCCCTTTGTCAGCAGTGGCACCGGCGGTAGCACTACCCACCGAGCCACCGATACTTCCAGCACCAGCCGCTGACGATGCACGTCGCCTCAACGCACTGCATGAGTTTCAGTGCCAGCGACCGCCCAGGTTTCGTGGGGAGACGGACCCCCAGGCAGCTGAGGACTGGCTGGAGGCAGTCGTACGAGTTTTCAGACTAGTGAGGACACCAGCAGACCTCATGGTAATCCTCGCTGCGAGCCTACTGCACACAGCTGCGGGCCGATGGTGGAGCTTGATGCTCCAGGTGCACGATGAGGCATCTCTACTTTGGACGGACTTTGATAGCCTCTTCCTCTCGGAGTTATTCCCAGCCACCCTCCGTGCGGTGCGCATTCAGGAGCTTCTTCAGTTGCGGCAGGGCAGCATGACGGTCGCTCAGTACTCGGCGAGATTTACCGATCTCTCGCGCTACTCGACCAACATGGTACGGGACCCATTCTTCGGGCCCAGACCTTTGAGCAGGGATTGAGACACGAGATCAGGGCATCGCTGATCTCCCTCAGCATGCCGAATCAGACGGTAGTACTGGAGCGGGCCCTTTTGATCGAGAGCTTTCTTGTTGAGTCTACACCAGCGCCGAGACCCACCGCAGGGTGGCACGTGGCAGAGTCTTCTGCAGCTGGCAGTCGACGGATGACTCAGGGGTCCAGGCAGACTAGACCTTCAGGCAGACGACCTCAGGACACTGGCTCAGCAGTGCGGGGCACACAGCGCGGAGCCAGTATTTCGAGAGGCAGACAGTGCTACTCGTGCGGCGGGCAGGGCCACATGGCTCGTGACTACCCGACCCGTCGTGCCGAGGAGCAGCAGACAGTTGAGGGACCACCGAGGCAGAGGCAGAGGGTCGACCGTGGTGGTCCGCAGGGAGGAGGCGGACGAGGCAGAGGAGCTGGCCGAGCAGCAGGTGGTGGGCGACGCTTTGAGGCTCTACCACCACCACCACCAGGAGGTCCACCCCGACCACAGGGAGCTGGCGGGCAGAGACAGGCACAGCTCCAGGCAGCAGAGGCCTACGACCACGGCGTGCCCGAGATGATTCGAGGTACTATTTGTGTCTATTCCACCCTTGCTGCAGTACTTATAGACACAGGAGAGAGTCACTCTTTCATAGCCACTGCCCTTGTTCGGAGCTCAGAGATTACGACAGAGCCGTTGGCTCGATCCTTACGGCTAGAGACTCCTACGGGAGCAGACTCGACGATTACGCACTGGTGTCGGCAGTGTGAGCTTACTCTAGGAGGCGAGAGCTTCGGCTGGGATCTTCTTGTAGTAGCGTCGAGGCCTTACGACGTCGTCTTGGGTATGGATTGGTTATCTACGGTCCATGCACAGATTGACTGTTTTAGGTGCAAGGTGCGATGTGTACGCACCGACGGGAGCAGGTTCACCTTCACCGGTGAGAAGGGAGCCTTCGCAGAACAGGATGGACTTCCGCAGAGGAGAGGACAACCCATCACTCATCAGTTGGCTAGCCTCATCCTTGGAGCAGTTGACATGCGGAGTCCTGGTTTTCCTGTAGTGGTGGATCAGTTTGCGGATGTTTTCCCCGACGACGTTCCAGGGTTACCTCCTCGTAGAGAGGTAGACTTTTATATTGACCTGTACCCCGGGACAGCCCCGATATCGACTCCAGCATATCGGATGGCCCCTGTAGAGCTTCGAGATCTACGGGTACAGTTGGAGGACTTGCAGAGCAAGGGGTTCATCCGACCCAGTGTTTCACCCTGGGCTTCCCCGATATTGTTCACCAAGAAGGCGGACGGGAGCTTGCGACTTTGTGTTGACTATCGTCGCCTGAACCAGGTGACAGTGAGGAACAAGTATCCACTACCGAGGATTGATGACCTCTTTGATCAGCTCAAGGGAGCACAGTGTTTCTCGAAGATAGACCTCAGGTTAGGCTATCATCAGCTCAGAGTTAGAGATGAGGACATGCAGAAGATGGCCTTCAGATGTCGGTATGGACACTATGAGTTCTTGGTTATGCCTTTCGGTGTAACCAATGCTCCAGAAGTGTTCATGGCCCTCATGAACAGGATCTTTCAGCCTTACCTCGATCAATTTGTCGTGGTCTTCATCGACGACATTCTGATTTACTCGACGACTGAGGAGGAGCACACCTACCACTTATGAGTTGTACTAGACACACTCCGAGAGCACCAGCTTTATGGTAAGATCTCGAAGTGCCAGTTCTGGATACGTGAGGTACACTTCTTGGGGCACGTCATCTCTGAGGCGGAAGTTGCAGTGGATCCTGCGAAGATCGAGGTAGTGTTAGCTTGGGAGCCACCCAGGAGCGTGACGGAGGTACGGAGTTTCTTGGGACTAGCTGGATACTATCGGAGATTCATTACAGACTTCTCCAGAGTTGCGGCACCACTCTCATCTTTGACGAAGAAGGGGAAACCCTTCGTGTGGTCAGACAGATGTCAGCAGAGCTTCCAGGAGCTGAGACGGAGATTGACCAGTGCCCCTATCTTGAGGTTGGCTGAGGAGGGAGTAGGGTACGTAGTCTACTGCGATGCATCAGGGACCGGACTCGGTTGTGTCCTGATGTAGGATCGGGAAGTGATCGCCTATGGATCACGTCAGTTGAGGCCGCATGAGTAGAACTACGCTACCCATGACCTGGAGTTAGCAGCAGTGGTCTTCGCTCTGAAGACATGGCGACACTACCTGATGGGCGAGCGCTTTATAGTCTTTTCTGATCATCAGAGTCTCAGGTAAATCTTCTCGCAGAAGGACCTGAACCTGAGACAACGGCGATGGATCGAGTTCCTCCAGGACTATGACTTTGAGATAGTCTATACTCCTGGGAAGGGGAACGTAGTAGCCGATGCCCTCAGCAGGAGGACGGGCATTCGGCTACTTGAGGAGGCGACAGAGCAGCTAGCCTCTTTGCAGATATCCTTCGTGGATAGAGATGGAGCAACCTTCCTTCAGTCTCTCACAGTCACTCCTCCACTTCTACAACGGGTCAGAGAGGCATAGCATGGGGACGCTGACTGTGAGACACGGCGTGCACAGATATCCTCAGGAAAGGCACCTGATGGTTTCTCCTTTGGAGCAGAGCACGACATACTTTTCAGAGGATGTACCATGGTACCAGTCGCTTTACGGGAGGAGGTACTGAGAGAGTTTCACACTTCTCCTTTGGAGGTACATCCTGGAGTGGCGAAGATGTACCAGGATCTCAGACGACAGCACTGGTGGCCGGGCATGAAGAAGGTTGTGGCAGAGTTCGTTCGTGATGCCTCACCTGCCAGCAGGTGAAGGCAGAGCATCAGGTACCGGCAGGCTTGGTACAACCCTTGGAGGTCCTGGAGTGGAAGTGGGACGGGATATCTATGGACTTCGTGACTGGACTTCCACGCACTTCCAGAGGTCACGACTCCATCTGGGTGATTGTCAACCGACTCACCAAGTCGGCTCACTTCTTACCCATCAGAGAGCAGGGCTCAGTGGAGAGCTTGGGACGTCTTTATGTTCAGGAGATTGTGCGGCTTCATGGAGTGCCATCATCTATCGTCTCCGATCGAGATGCTCGCTTTACTTCCCGACTATGGAAGGGATTGCAGGAGGCGTTCGGGACGCAGCTACGTCTGAGAACAGCCTTTCACCTTCAGAAGGATGGTCAGATGGAGAGGACCATTCAGACTCTCAAGGACATGATCCGCGCATGTGTCCTCGAATTTGGTCGTAGCTGGGAGGACCACCGACCCTTGGTGGAGTTTGTGTACAACAACAGCTACCACTCCACCATCGGGATGGCACCGTATGAGGCGTTGTACGGCCGACCTTGTAGATCTCCTTTGTGCTGGACAGACCCTGGGGATTCAGCACTTGTGGGTCCGGAGATGGTCCAGGCCATGACAGAGAAGGTCCAGGTCATCCAGGAGCGGATGAGGACAGCTCAGAGCCGGCAGAATTCATACGCTGATAGGAGGCGGAGGTCACTAGATTTCGAGGATGGAAACCACGTCTTCTTACGTGTCTCACCTCGACGTGGTTTAAAGAGATTTGGCCGAGGCGGCAAGTTATCCCCGCGCTTCATCGGACCCTTCCAGGTCCTCAGCAGGATTGGCGAGGTGGCTTATCGTCTGGATCTACCACCTCAGTTGCACCGGGTGCACGACGTCTTCCACGTATCTCAGCTGAGGAAATACGTGCACGACCCGACACACATCATTGACCATGGGGAGCTTGACGTTGACGATGGGGCGACTTTTACGGAGGTCCCGATGGAGATCGAGGATCGACAGGAGCGGGTCCTACGTGGACGGTCGATTCCTCTAGTGCGCATCAGATGTCAGCACGGGAACCTCTAGGAGAGCACTTGGGAGCAGGAGGCTCAGATGCGTGCTCAGTACCCTCATTTGTTTCTCTAGTTTTGATGTATTTTTACGGGGACGTAAATCCCTAAGGTGGGAGTAATGTAAATATCCTTAAAATTCAAGGGAAATTTTTTCTTAATTTTCTTTGGAATT
The DNA here is from genome assembly GCA_963277665.1 of Viscum album. Taxonomy (NCBI): domain Eukaryota; kingdom Viridiplantae; phylum Streptophyta; class Magnoliopsida; order Santalales; family Viscaceae; genus Viscum; species Viscum album. The sequence goes on along the minus strand of OY728139.1, from coordinate 46,359,753 downwards.
TTACAAGAACGCGGTTTCTGACGGCACCTGATTCCGAGGACCGGTGTGCCCGTAATTAATTTCCGAAGTTTGGCTCGGGTACGTTCAGTGAACGAACGAGCGGGAATTTATAACTTTTGATCCGGTGCTCGGAATTGAAATCCGAGGACACCAATGAACTCGCAGCACCAAAATTCGCTTAAGGAGACCTTTTCCGAGGTTGCGTTTTATGCGGGTTGAGAGTTATTTTTGGGGGAAATTAAATGAAGTTAAATAAATTGTGGAAACACAATTTATTTTTATCCATGTTGGTTATTTCCTCCCAAAGGGAGTTAGAGGTGAGACCCACATCCACTTAACCTCCCTTGAGAGGATTAAGTGTGGTGGGGCCCACATGAACCCTAACTCTTCAACTCCCCTTAAAACTCCCAATAACTCCTCTCTTATTAATTTGACAACTTGTGTTATTAAATAAGATGAGTGACTTAATTTCAAACTTTTGAAATTCAAAGTGGTTTAGTTGTGTAAATAAAATAAGCCTTAGACTTATTTTATTTTGGTTAGTTCCTTTTGTCACCTTGTGAAGTTTGGGAAGCTTTCTTATTCTTCTTCAACCATGACGAAGAACTCAAAGAACACTTAGGCTCCGACGAAGAACGTCGTCACCATAAGAAGAGAAAGACGTGTCGTCTCTTCTCTTCTTCGCAGCCGGTGTGTTTCCGAAGATCGACGACGCCGCTTCTATCGATCTTCTTCCCGTGTCAACGAAAGGAGACGCCGCTTCCTCCTCGGGATTTCTCCATCACCTTACGAAGCTTCTCCAGCGACGTTACCTCTTCGGACACACCTCGACGTCAACGGAATCGACGTTCGATTCCCGCGACGCCCGACCTCCGCGACGCTTGTCTTCCGCGGCTTGTTGACGTGCTCCGCTCTTGAAACCGAGGTGGAGTTTTTATCTTAAATTATTTCTGTTCTTGATTCTAGCATGTCGAAATTCGTGGTTAATCGAATAAATGTTATCGTTTAACGAGAGGGGGCCGGACCGCACAAACACGGCTTAACCCCCTCCTAAGTTCATGTTTGTTCCCTTGTGGATGGAACGGGATGGCGTGGTGTCGTCGCACCACGCGGGAATCACGTCAAGTATTGCGTGGCGCCGTCGCGCCGCGCCATGGAAAGAAATTCAAGAACGCGACGCCGTCGCGTCGCGTCGAAGGAAGTCGAAGGTGCCGCGGCCGAAGGGGAGCCGCGGTGGAGGGACGCGGTGCCGTCGCACCACGCAGGACGACAAGGGTCACGGCCGGTTCCGGGCCGCGGCGGAGCTTGGTGACCGGCGGCCAGCCGGGCCACCGGTGTCAGAGCCGGAAGGGGACCGGCCACCGCCGGTCCCGTTGAGAGGGAGCCGGCCGGAAAGAAGCAACCCGGGGGAATTAAATTCCCTCGGCCAGTTGAACGGCCCCCCATAATGAGGGGGGGGGGGGGGGGCGCAGCTTCACAAGGGGGGGCATGCGCCCCCCGTTTTTCCAACAGCTCGGCCTTCGCGTCCAGCCGGACCGGGCCGCGCCGCGCCGGGCCGTGCCGGGCCGCGCCGCGCCGGGCTGGGCTGACCCTGTCCGGGGCGGGTCGACCCGGTTCGGGCCAACCGGGGGGTCTCGGGCCGGGTCGGCACGGGCCCGAAACCCCCGTTATTGAATTGTTTGGGTTCAAATGCCCATAACTCGGTGTACGGACCTCCAAACGACGCGTCATCAGCGGCGAAGCGATCCTTGGATCGAGATGGTCGTTTCAGTATATCGCACTCAAGGTTTCGGAATACTTTGTGTTCGGCCGGGTTGGTTCGTACACGAAACCAACCGGGCCCTCGGAGCCGAAACGCTTATATCTTGAGCTACAGACGTCCAATTGACGTGTCGTCAGCTTTGTTGAGTTCCTCTTAGTGAGACGGATCTTTTGGCATACTCCGCCCGAGGTTTGGACGCAGGTGGAGTATGGTCGGGTTGGTTTTGCCTTAAAAACCAACCGGGCCCCTGGAACGAAAAAGCCAATAACTCTCAGACCGGGCGTCCGATTGACGCGCCGTCTGTTGCGTTGAGTTCCTGTTGATGATACAGAACTTTTGGATACATCAACTCTAGACTTTGTGACAGTTGATGTATCAGCCTCTCGGCTCGTGGAGCGGACCCTCCCGAACGAGCTTACTGTGTGCGGGAATCCTAGAGCTGGCTGCGACTGCTACTGTGACTGCGACGACGACTGTGCAGAGATCCTTAGTGGATTCGACGACGACGACTACAACACTCAGCGATCCCGTGTGGATCAGTGCTACCGATCCTGTGTGGGTCTGATCCTGTGTGGGTCAGCGCTCAGCGGTCCTGTGTGAACCAGCGCCTACAGATCCTGTGTGGGTCCGATCCTGTGTGGGTCTTTGCGGGGGTTAGTACCTATCGATCCTTTGTGGGTCCGACGACTTAGATGGATTAGTGATCATATCTATCGTCTTCGAAGATGTATACCTGTGGGAGCTGAATCCTGTTTACCTTCCTGTGTGGATTGTGTTGTGCTATCCTGTGTGGATTACGTTTTGCTTTCCTGTGTGGAATACGTATACTTTCCTGTGTGGACTGAGTTGTACTTGGGCTTGGAGGTTGGAGCGTATTGAAATGATGACTTAGGTATATGTATGGGCATATACCTAAGCAGTGTCGGTTGTTACTTCGTGATTGTATCTTTCCTTTGTGGTTTATCCTTTTGTGGATTTTGGGAGACCTTCGGGGGTCTAGGGGTCCCTACTGAGTAGCTTATACTCACCCCTGCACGGGCTATGCCCGCACTACGTTGTGTTGGTTGCAGACGACGGACAACGTTGATCGTGGTTGAGGCGTGCAGAGCAGGACGGTACTTGGAGGTGGACCACTAGGCGAGACGTACTCGGAGCAGACGGCGGGACCCGAGGAGCAGTGGAGCTATTTGTACCCACCCTTTAGGTGGGATCTCCAGTGGACAGCTCGATGTAGCGGCTTTTACTTTACAGTTTCTGTTTTCCCTTTCGAGTTGTACTTTACTTTCAGTTTGGGTTTGTATACTGGCCCATTTACTTTTCTGCACTTACAGTTGTACTCTGTTTTTACTTAGTGATTACTTTTCCGCTTGCTTACTCTGTGGTGCTTGTTTACTTTACAGAGGCAATGCCTTCCCTTTTTACCGGGATTTACGCCTTGGTGCTAGTCGCCAGCCCCTGGCCTATGGAATGCGGGCTTGGGGTAGTCACGGCACGGGCCCTGAGGACGGGTCGTGAGAGGGCCTTTAAAAGCATTTTTTAGTACTGATAAAAGGGATCCCCTTTTAAGGACGCTTTGGACAACAATGTTTTTTAGTGTCGTTAAAAGACGCTTTTGTAGTATATATATACAAGTTTGATATACGTTAAATTAAACAATTAGATTATATGATATGTAGCGTCTATTTATGAAATTAATATTTAGAATAATTAATAAATTTTAAAAATGAATAATTTTTATAAATTATATAGATAATTTTAAAAAATAAAAATGAATATGTATATATGTTAAAATGGAAATGAATATATATTAATTATATAAATTAAAACCATATAAAAAACATTAAAATTTAATCAATTAAACATGTATAAATAAATATTGAAAATGGATAAAATTGCAAACATATTGAAAAATGAAAAATAAAAAATGATTAAATTACAAAAATATTAAAAAACAATTATGGTTATTAATGAATAAATAATATAACAAATGAATAAATTCGAAAAAAACTAATAGATAGTTTATATTGAATAAAAATATAAAAAATGATAAAATTTACAGATTAAAAACATAATATATATTAAATATATTATGTTAATAAATATATTTCTAAAATGAATATTACAAATTGAATAAATTATAGAAATATTATGTGTGTGTAATATATATAAATGTATTAATTACATATATGTATGTGTGAAATCAACGTAACACACTTTTGATATATGTTAAATTGAAAAATCAAACGACGTTCAATTATTTGTCCATTACTCGATATAATTAGTTAATATGTTTACTTAATATTAATTTTTAATTATAAATCATTTTCACTAAATATATGACTTATTTAATGTACGCATACATATTTTGTATTATATACATCATATTTTAGGAAATAATATATATATATTGATATATATATATAGAAATATATATAAATATATTTCTATAAAAAATATTAAATATATTAATGAATAATTATGTATAAAAACCATTAAAAACGAATAAGACATTAATAGGTTTTTAATTCGTACATTTTATTCGTTTTCTATATTTATATTTAGTATATATTATTCATTGTTGTTTATAATTAATATATATATATATATATTAAATTTATTCATTTTTATTAATAATTTTTTTATTGATAATTTTTTTTAATAATTTCGTAATTTATTCATTTTAATAATTTTTTTTCAATTATTTACAATTTATTCATTTTATATATCTATATTTAATATATACTGTTAATTAATATTTATAATATATATATATATATATATTAAATTTATTATCTTTTATTAATAAATATTTAATTAATAAACTTTTTAATATTTTTTTAATTTACTCATTTTTAATTTTTATTTGTTTAGTTATTTCAATTCATTCATTTTATATATCTATATTTAATATATATTATTTATTAATATTTATAATATATATATATATAATTTATTAATAATTATTTATTTAATAAATTTTTAAGATTTTTTTAATTTATTCATTTTTAATTTTTAATTTTTTAATTTTTTCAATTTTTTTAATATTTTTAATGCCTGTATTTTTTTATTGGTTTATTTTTGTTAGAGTATTTATAAAAAATTGGGGGTTATGTATAAGACCGCTTGGGAAGGTGGGTCGGGTTGACTGGGCGGGGTGGGGGCAGGTGGGTTGGGTCATGCAGGACTCGTCCCGTGTGGCCCATGTGTGTACATGTGTATGTGGGTGCTGATCCCCTGCTGCATGACACATTGTGTTGGTAGGGCGTCCAAACATATTAAGTGCTGCACTGGAAAACAAGAAGTTCGATATGGGATGGGTGCGCGGGACAACCATTTATCAGCACCGATAAATTTCTCCTTTATGAGTGCTAAATAAAAATCCCTGATAAAGGGTGACCTTTATTAGCACTTAAAAAAACGGTGATAAGAATTGCCCTTTATCAGTGCTTTCGGTTAGCGTTCATAAAGCGTTGTCAGAGGTGTTGGGGAGAATCCCGATTCCGGGCCGAAAATTGCTTGCCAAAAATATCGTGAGAAACCCGACAAAATACGGAAGCGATATAAGCAGAATAAAGAAATTAGCACGTAGGATTTTTTAACGTGGAAAAAACCTCTCATGCAGAGGATTAAAAAACCACGGAGCAATTCACAAATATCCACTATGAATCAAAGAATACAAAGAATTCAAGTAATGCCCGAACTTGAATTACAAATGAGAGAGCGTAGAAAACCTATGTGAAAACCACACCCTGATACGCCTCTGCCATCTCTATGATAAACATCCCGCTGACGCCATGTATCAGAAGATCAATCTGTGACAAAACTTCACCCTTATATTGATGAAACGTCACTACCCCAGAGATCTTCACCTGAACATGAGTCAACCTCGCACCAGCTTGTGACACTTGAATGATCTCGCCATCATGATGTACCGCCAATCATGAATCGGGACACGACACCCGATCACTGCTATTAGGAAGACTTTCGATACGTGGCCCTGATCGTCAATTATGTCGCCGCTGCTCCACACCTCTTAAACGCTGACATGTCGCACATGCTACCGCCGACGCGGTAGCTCCCTTCTTGCTCTCGGTGGATTGCATCTTGAACACCCTGCCAAGAACATCGTCACACGTATAAGATAATTGCGACATCGTCATCGTGTCACACGGGCCATCGTAAACACGACAACCCCTTCCCGGGTCTCCCTTGCCGGCAACATCTTGCTAGCACACCCCTTTAAAAATATGTTGTCGCATCCTCTTTATATAGACACCAAGTCCATAATCACCAATTAATGTAGTCAACATCCATTATTCTATCCATTAATATTGAGAATTAAATATTCATTAATGTTGGGAGAAAATTCTCAATTAATGTTGATATAAATCTCTCTATTAATATTTTTCTCTCTCATCAATAAATGTGATGAATCTCAACAATCTCCCCCTTCATCACATTAATGAATGGAACCATCCAATAAACTCAGTTGGAAAGAAAATAGGTCAGTATCACACCAACCATCATCATCTACGAAAAATATGACGGCGTCCTTTTGCACTTCTGACAAAAAAAATCAGCTCCCCCTGCAAAAAGAAAACCAAACGCCGAAATTAGGGGTGTAATTTCGGCCCGGCCCGGCCCGGACAGGGCCGGGCCGGGCCTGCCATGCAAATATTCGGGCCGCTGACCACTATTTAGGCCGGCCCGGGCCGGCCCGAACAACCCCATGAGGCGGCCCGAGCCCGGCCTCGGGCTGGCCCAAACCATCGGGTCGGGCCGGGCTTTTTCGGGCCGGGCCAGGCTTTTTCGAGTCGGGCCATGGTGGGATTTTATTATTTTCAAAATAATTGTCTCTTTTAATTTTTTTTTATTTAAACATTTTTTATCATTTATTTAAAACGTTTCTTTACATTTATTTTTAAATGCATGTTTTTTTAAAACGTTTATTTTATTTTTTATTAACATTTTACAGTGGGTGGATATGTTTTTTTGTCTAAATAGATTTATATATTGTGAATATATATATATATTATTTGCAAATTGTAAAAAAAATAATGAGGGGTGTGTAGCTGCCGTGGGTGAGTTTAAAGCCTTATCATTTAAACATTTTTCTAACATTTTTTTAAAACATTTTTTACATTTATTTTTTTAACTTATTTATAATTTTTAAGCGTTTGTTAATATTCTTTATTTAAACATTTTTATTTAAAACATTTTTTAACATCTATTTAAAACGTTTTTTTACATTTATTTTTAAAGGTTTAATTTAAAAAGTTTTTTTGAACACATATTTTTTACGTGTATTTTTTTAAACATTTAACACATTTTATGTAAAAACATTTTATAGTGGGTGAATATGTTATTGTTTTCTAAATAGATTTATACATGTCTGTGAATTTATATATATTATGTACAAATTAAAAAATAATAATGAGTTATTGGGGGTGTGCAGCAGTGGGTGGTGGGTTTAAAGTGTTGTTATTTAAACGTTTTTTTATCATTTATTTAAAACGTTTTCTTACATTTATTTTTTTAACTTATTTATGAAAAGTATTTTTAAGAGTTTGTTTAATTTTTTTGCAAGGCAGGCCCGACCCGACCCTGTCTAGACTGAAATTACACCCTTAGCGGGTGCGCAGCAGTGGGTGAGTTAATTTTTTTCTAAATAGATTTATATATGTATATATAGTATACATAATATATGCAAGTTTTATCATATTTTAAAAAAATTAACGAGGTTTGGGGTGTGCGAATATCATTTGGTGAGTAGTTATTTTTTTGTTAATATATAATAAGTTATTATATATATATATATATATAATTTGAGAAAATTGTAAAAAAATAATTAGGGGTTGGGGGGTGCGCTGCAGTGGGCGGGTTAATTTTTTTTCTAAATAAATTTATATATAATATATGCAAGTTGCAACATATTTAAAAAAATTAATAAGGTTGGGGGACGTGCACGAACATCATTAGGTGAGTGTGTTATTTTTTTTGTTAATATAAAATAAGTTATTATACAATATTAAATCATTGACACACATATATATTATTAATGGATTTTTAAAAGCCACACTTAATTGATATATATTATTAATAGCTTTATATATAATATTAATGACTTTGTTTGCATATATATATATATATTATCATATCATTGATATATATATATATATTATTGGTAGATTTGTTTTTATATATACATATATATAATATGCAAGTTTCACCATATTTAAAAAAATTAGTGAGGCTGGGGGTGTCCGTGAATATCATTGGGTGAGTGTGTTATTTTTTTTATTAATATATAATAATTTATTATATATATATATAATGTTAAATGATTGATATATATATATATATATATAATGAGAAAATTATAAAAATAATAATCAGGGGTTGGGGGGTACGTTGTAGTGGGTGAGTTAATTTTTTTCTAAATACATTTATATATGTATAGTATATATAATATATGCACGTTGCAACATACTTAAAAAAATTAATGAAGTTGAGGGACTTGCACGAACATCATTAGGTGAGTGTTATTTTTTTATTAATATACAACAAGTTGTTATATATATAATATTAAATCATTGATATATATATATATATATTAATAGCTTTGTTTATATATATATTATATTAAATCAGATACATATACACACATATATATATATATATATGTATATATTATTAATGGATTCTAAAAAACCACACTTAATTTATATATATTATTAATGGCTTTGTTTATATATATACACTATTATATATATAATTATATATCGTTGTATATATATATTTATACACACATTATAATTATATATAATAATAATTATATGTATATATATAATATTATTTTTTTGTTAATATATAATGATATATGGACATATATATAGAAATATAAATAGATACACACATATATAGATAAATAAATATGTATACAGATACATGTATATATATATAGGTATATATATGTATGTATGTATATATACAGATCTATATCTATATAATATATATATATATACACAGATATATATATATATACACAGATATATATAGATACAGATATATATATATATAGGCATGTGATTATTTAACAGGCGCAGCGCCTGGACCAGTTGGTCCATCCCCCTACCCGCAGTTTCCCCGTTAATTTTTTTACAGCGGGCTGGCCTTCCCGCGGGCCAGCGGGCCGGGCTTTTTCGGGCCAGCCCGACCCGGACCATGGGCCTTCTTGGAAAGGCCCAGGCCCGACCCGCTGAACCTACGGCCCGAGCCCGGCCCGGCCTGATGCGGGCTTTGTCGGGCCGGGCCGCTCGGGCTTTCGGGCCGGGGCTTTCGGGCCACCGGGCCAAAATTACACCCTTAACCGAAATCTTCATCACATCTGCATCTGTACTGTCTCGCTGAACAATATAAGAACCAGAAACATTTGACTCTCCCATAATTGTGATCGCTACATAATTTGAAGCACCTACAGGAAAAACTTGTCCCCCTGCTCAACATCCCCTGAGCCGACATATGCATCACCTCTCTCAACCTGTTTTCATTTCCAAACCTTATTCTGCTCTGCGCACGCATCTGCGATCTTCTATGAATCTTTCATAATTCTCATGTTAAATTGCAAGCACAAGCCAACCTCCTCTGATACCACTTGTTGGGGAGAATTCCAATTCCGGTCCGAAAATTGCTTGCCAAAAATATTGTGAGAAATCCGAAAAAATACGAAAGCGATATAAGTAGAATAAAGAAATCAGCACACATCTTTTTTTAACGTGGAAAAAACCTCCCATGCGGAGGATTAAAAAACCCCGGGGCAATTCCCAAATATCCACTATGAATCAAAGAATACAAAAAATCCAAGTAATGTATGAACTTGAATTACAAATGAGAGAACGTAGAAAACCTATGTGAAAACCACACCCCGATACGCCTCTTCCATCTCTCTGATAAACATCCCACTGACGCCGTGTATTGGAAGATCAATCTGTGACAAAATGTCACCCTTCTGTCGACGAAACATCACTACCTTAGAGATCTTCATTCGAATATGCGTCAACCTTGCACCAGTTTGCGACACCTGAATGATCTCGCCATCATGATGTACTGCCGATCATGAATCATGACACGCCACATGATCACTACTATCAGGAAGACTTTCGATACATGGTCTCGATCATCAATTACGTCGCCGCCGCTCCACACCTATCAAACGCCGACACGCCGCACATGCTACCGCCAATGCGGTAGCCTTTTTCTTGCTCTCGGTGGACTGCATTTTGAACACCCTGCCAAGAACATCGTCACATGTATAAGATAATTACGACATCGTCATCGTGTCACATGGGCCACCGTAAACACGACAACCCCCTTCCCGGGTCTTCCTTGCTGGCTACATCTTACTAGCACACCCCTTTAAAAATATGTTGTCGCATCCTCTTTATATAGACACCAAGTCCATAATCACCAATTAATACAGTCAACATCCATTATTCCATCCATTAATATTGAGAATTAAATATCCATTAATGTTGGGAGAAAATTCTCAATTAATGTTTATATAAATATCTCCATTAATAATTTTCTCTTTCATCAATAAATGTGATGAATCCCAACAAAAGGTACCAATGCTGAGTTTTTTTTATGCATTTTTTAATTTTTTTTTACAAAAAACAGTTAGGGCGATTTTTTTTCAAAATACGCCTCAAAGGCGGCATCGCAGATGCCGCCTTTGCACTGTCGGCACGGATCAGTGACGTGGAAAAGGCGGCACCCGCGGTGCCACCTTTGCCTTCGCGCCCTGTAAAAGGGCAGCGCCCCCCTCCCCTTCTCCTCACTTCAAAACACCCATTACCTCTCAATTTCTCTCTATTGTGGCGGAGTTTTGCGGTTTGAAATTTTTGGAAAGCTTTTAGAGGTATGGTTTTTAATTTAATGTTATTTATTTTGTAGAATTGTTTTTAGTTAAATATTTTTATAAATTTAATGTTTTTTATTTAGTTGAATTGTTTATAGTTAAATATTTTAATTCTTTAGTAGTTTAGTTAGTTTTAATTTTTTTGTTTATTAGATTGTTTAATTAGTTATATATATTTATGAATTATAATTATCATTAGTATAAATTAATTTAGGATTCTTTTAATGAAATTTTGGTAGCATAAAGACTATGTTATCTAAGTAATCAAATCCTTGTCTGGATACAAACAACTGAATGTGGCTCTGGCATAGATGTACCTAGGGGTAAACCCCAAAAACACCGATTTGAGCTAGACTCGAACGAGAACTGGTGCACGACAACATGCCTCGCTGCATTCTGGTTTGACACTCCTGAAGGATATGCTTAAGATATGCATATTTCTTTATAAACTACTAAAATATCTAAGAAAAGAAATGATAAATTGATAATTTAGTAATGATGTTGATAGTTATTATTAGGAATGATTAATTAGAAATTAATTAAAAATTAAAAATAAAACTACAGTTCAAATGATATTCAATAACATGGAGTTTCAAAATAACATGGAGTTAAAAAATAACATAGTTAAAAAATGACATGGAGTGAAAGTGAAAAAATAAATAACATGGAGTTAAAATATAAATAACATGGAGTTAAAATATAAATAACATAGAGTTAAAATATAAATAACATAGAGTTAAAATATAAATAACATAGAGTTAAAATATAAATAACACAGAGTTAAAATATAAATAACATAGATTTAAAATATAAATAACAGAGTTAAAATATAAATAACATAGAGTTAAAATATAAATAACATAAAGTTAAAATATAAATAACATACAGTTAAAATATAAATAACATACAATTAAAATATAAATAACATAGAGTCAAAATATAAATAAAATAGAGTTAAAAAATAAATAACATCATGTTTTGAGCTTCTAGAATTTCTTGTAGTGAATTGAATATCAAAATTTCAGAAATCCCGTGTGACAATGGGTTTTCTAAAATTTTAATATCCAATTCACTGCAAGAAAAGCCAGAAGCTCGAAACATGCTGTTATTTATTTTTTAACTATATTTTATTTATATTTTAACTCTACTATGTTATTGAATAACTAATTAATAATTTAGTAAGTATCATAAGAGATATCCTAGTTTAGGATATAAGATCTTTTAAAATTTAATTATCATAAAGATTGTATAGTTTTAAAGTAATAGTTATTATTTGAACGTGAGGTAAAATCAAACTTATTTTTAATAAGTAGTTTAAATACATATTTAAAGTATAAAATCCAACTTATATTGGTAACCATCATTCTGAATGTCACTTACATTATCAAAATCTTGATCAAAAAACTTTTTTTATGTGGAGCATAATGTTTGCCTGTGTGTACTACTATGGGGAGGTTATTCAAACTGAGCAAGGAGCTTCTTACAGTACACAACCAATAATAGTGGTTAATAAAACTAATTGTGTAACTCTAAGTGACCTTCAAGACAGAATTCACGGCTCATTAAATCTAGGACCCAATCAAAAGATCAAGTCAATGAGTTATATACATTTTCAGTTCCCCTCAACATTGTGGCATCTAGATTGTCCATTGGTTGATGATACGCAATGGATCCAAACAGTTGGTTTGTTTTCTCAACGGTCGGATGGTACCATGATGGAGTTATATGTTGATGTTTCTACTCTACAACAACAACATCCAATTGTACGAAGACGTAGACTTACAAGAGTCGTTGAAGATAGTCCACCCCATGAAGTTGAGACTATTCCAAATGATGCAGAAGAGGAAAACATACTTGATCTCCCGGATATACATGTCAACCCGAAATCAGATGAGGAGTTTTGTAATAACGAAACAGATTGTGATAGTAGTGCTGATGAGGAAGGAACAATGGAAGTTTTGAGAAATACATTTGTTGTACAGCTTGATCGACATACAATAAATCATCCACTGCTCTTTGCATCTTGTTCAAAAGCAATGACACGTGTCCCTGAATTTGAAGATAACGTTCTCACACCGGCAACTGAGTTTCCTGAAGTTATACGAGATAGGTTTAGTGAGATGGATACAACTTTATATGTTAGAAGGAATTTTCCAAGTAAAGATGCATTAAAAAGTACGCTAAAGAGATTTCACATTCAGAGGAACTGTAGATATGTAGTTTACGAATCAGACCGTGGAAAATATGGCATATGATGTGATAAGTATGGGGATGATTATATATTTCGATTGAGGGCGATTACGGACATTGCATTTGGAGGTTGGAGAATCTCGAGGATTGAGGCAGCTCATACTTACATTTAGCCAAGCCTGAGACAAGATCATACTTCATTGGATGAAGAATTTGTGTCATCCATTGTTGTTGAGATGATTAGGAAATGTCAAGATGTTCTGATAGCCCTTGTGCAAGAGAGGATACAACATACATTCAGTTATAAGATATCCTATAATAAGGCATGTAAGGCGAAACAGAAGGCAATTTTGAAGGTCTATGGTGATTGGGATGACTCATATCGGGTGTTGCCGCAATTTCTAGCCATACCGAGGCATCATAACCAAGTTGTATTACATCTGGATACAAACGAACATGTGTCTCATGATAACAGACTTGATCCATCTCGTGTTCAATTTCATCGGTTGTTCTGGGCATTCCTTCCCTGTATCTCTGCCTTTCGTTTCTGCAAATAGTTTATTCAGATTGATGGAACATTTCTGTATGGAAAATACAAGGGTGTATTGTTGATTGCAGCAACCCAAGACGGAAAACGTTCACCACTTCCACTTGCCTTTTCCATTGTAGAGAAAGAAAACTATGAATCATGGAGTTGGTTTTTGGCATGCATCAACACCCATTTCCCCAACATTCGGGGTGTTGGTTTGATATCTGATCAGCATCGGGCAATTAATGAGGCAATCAATGCAGATCCTGATACATGGAGTTACCTAAATGCACATCATCGGTTCTGCATTAGACACATTGCTAGAAAGTTGCATAAAAAATTCCACAATGAACCGATGAAGAAGGCAATCACTATACTTGGTACACATTGTATTTGTTATTTTTTTGTATATCAACGTAAAGATAAATTCAAAAAATGTGAAATATCATCTATTCTGTGTAGCATATGAGTCTGATCAATGACGGTTTGAAGAACATTTCAAACAAATCCATCATGTTAATGAATAAGTTTATGATTATATGATGTGAATTCCAAAAGAAAAATGGACATTGGCATATGATGGGGGGAATAGGTACGGACACATGACCACCAATATTGTAGAGTGCATCAATGGTGTCTTCAAAGGGATTCGCAAGCAACCTATAACTGCCCTAGTTCAGGAGACATTATATCGTTGCGCGAAGTACTTTGTTGATAGACAAAAACTAGCATCGAATGGAATAAATCAGGGGCTAACGTACGGAAGACATTTTCAACGAGAGATTGAAAAGAATATTGAAGAAGCTTTTGGTTATCATGTCTACCTATTTCGACAAGAAGACTCTTGATTTGAAGTTCAAGAGAAGACGAACTCCATCACAAATAGAATTGGTGAAAAAATGGTGGTATTACTAGAAATGAGTCAATTTCAATGTGGGAATTTTCAGGCCTTACGGTTTCCATGCTCACACGCCATCATAGCATGTGCCTCTGTTAACATATCATGGGAAGAATATGTTGATCCATTGTACCGGATGAACACCATTTATAACTGTTATGCTGCACCATGGACACCTATTGGAGAGTTTCGTTATTTCCCAATGCCCAAAGGTCAACCGATAGTGGTACCTGATATGAATCGGTTGCATCCCCATGGGAGACCGAAGGCCAGCAGGATGCGAAATGAGATGAGTTGGCCTCAAGAACAAAGACAGAGGTTGAGATGCACCATATGTCATCAAAAAGGTCATAATCTGAAACGATGCCCTAACATTGTTGGGTCGAGTTCACACTCTAAGCCACAATGATGTATTGTCGTTATTGGGAGATTCTCATATTGTAAATTTTATATTGTTATCTCTTCCTTTTACCTTGGTTTTCTAACCCCCAAAACTGAAAATCATAACAGTAAACTCAGAAACATCTTTTGTATACCGTAATCCTAACATTCTAAACCATAATCCTGAAAATATTTTCTCAAATCATTAACCTAAATCGTAAAACGTTAAAAGAAATCCAAAATCATAGATCCAAAAGGCAAAATGTGAAACCCTAATCTTTAAATCCTAAAATCGGAAGAAAATAATCATGAAACATATGACCATATTATCTAGTACAATCATACATCAATATGACTAATGCACCCTACAAATCCCTATAACCCATGCATAAAGTTCTAGGGAATAGAGGAGCACCCTTGAAATTGAACCCTCCTACATTGTTAATGAAGTCATAGAGACAAATGAATCTTGATCTAGTAATAGAATAACACCCCAAAAAGTGAACTCCCTTACAATATCAAAATATGATCCCTAGTACTACACCTTCCACCTGTATACCCAAGGATCACATGTGAGATATACATAAAATCATTTTGAAAGGGAATTATAACATTCAAAAATAACAAAAAACCATTTCTTGATATAAAAACATTCTTTTAATGATCCATGATGTGAATCCTTGATAAAACTTCCTTTGTTTATATGCAGATGACTGACACCATACTACTCAGTCAGCAGGCTACCCATTGTTCACAGGTTGTGATAGAGGGTGGTCCAGATATATTGACCAGGGTGCGTCAAGTGTACCATTTTCATCACACAGAGCCTCCTCCTGCCATTATACCATACTTGCATCGTGTTGGCTTCTATGGTATTGCGGTATCAGATTTTACATTTATATACCATCACCTGCTAGCTGCACTCGTGGAGAGGTGGAGACCAAAGACACACACATTCCACCTTCCTGAGGGAGAGATGACCATCAGCCTCGAGGATGTGACTGTGCTTCTTGGTCTTCCTATCCAGGGGACACCCATTATTGGATCCACTTAGGCAGCTTGGCCCAACCTTGCTCAGTGCTTATTAGGAATTGAAATTTTTTCGGATCGTAGTGCTACCGATGGAGCATCGATATCTATGCCTTGGCTGGAGTCACAGATTCCACTTTTAGCTGATGATGCTGATGAGAAGACGGTGATGCGTTATGCATGTGCATATATATATTACGACTTATTGGAGGGAGCATGTGTACAGATCATTCAGGGATGCACGTGCACATGATGTATTTACCCCTGCTAGAGGATTTTGATCAGGTAGGGATGTACAGTTGGGGATCCGCCTGCTTGACATACACATATAGAGCATTATGCAGGATATCCGACAGGTGGTGCACAGGTCTCAGGGGATGCATCATCCTTATTCAGATGTGGGCATGGGAGCACATCCCCACATTCTTTAATGATCTTGCTGGTTTGCCGGTCGAGATGGCGGTGCTGCATGACGCTCCGCGTGGACGCTGGTATGATCACTCATTTTTATCAGTTTCTGATGCTACTACAAGTTATTGACTTTAATTTCTCATTATTTATCATTATCGATGTTGTATTTTATAGGTGGTGTCAGCGACACAATTTCAATGCGGTTCTGAGACACGATTTGGCCGTATATCGGATCGAGTTGGACTATCTCTTACCCCATCCGGTATGTATATACAATCTATAAATGTCTAACAAATTTAATAATAACATCTTTTTTTTAGTTAGCAGTTTTTCTAACAAGGGTAATATGTTATTTCAGATTTTATGGGTTCTATAATGGTCTGTTATGGACCAGTTGCCTCCATACTGTACGGTTGGTCTTGACGATGTTACGGCAGTAGTGCCACTCATTCACTTTCATATTATTGAGTGGCACCAGCCTGACAGAGTCATGCGCCAGTTTCTCTTCACTCAGCAGATTCCATTACCACCGAGGCAGACAGATCAGCTTCATGGGATAAAGCTGACAGGGAGGCAGGATGACGACTGGCGTCGAGTACATGTTGTATTTCTCGACTGTTGGCACAAACGCGAAGAGTTTCGTTTCCCGGGAGATCCTACGATGTAGTTCTCTCTTTCAGTGCAGCACGAGTATGAGCCATGGTATAGACTGAAGTCTATACTGTATCTTACACGAGCCGACAGAGAGATTCATATGATTGTAAGTCAATTAAATTATATTACTATGTTTATTGAGTTATTTTCTAATTCATTTTTAATCTGTTTACAGGAGAGTCACACAGAAAGAATTATTCATATGAGTGATGAGGCTGAGGATAGAGTCTTCAGTCGGGAAGCCGTTCATGCTCAAGCGTTGGAGTTGAGGTCATTTGTCCATGCGTTTTCTGAGAGCCTCTTCGAGCGTTCGGCATAGAGACAACAAGTTCCTGTCGTAGAGGAATATCCTACAGCAGTTGCTGGTGCTGAGGATCCATGACCACGGTGATGTATACAGTGTCGTCCTGCACGTTAGGCCTCACCGGTTCCATAGGCAGAGGTCAGCCCTCTAGTAGTCCAGTCTGTGCTGATGTAGGATGTTCCTCAACCGTCATGGGATCCATCCTTTTTGACAGGATATCCTCATTTTTCTCCATCGTGGGGTCCATATGGAGCGCCGCCTTTGGGTCTAGAGTCATCACAGCCTTGGGGTTCAGACCCATCGCAGATTTGGGGTATAACACCACCATATGATTTGTTCCCCACTGCGATGATTCCGGGTTCTTCTACCATCGAGGTGGGAGAAGGATCAGGAGGGCTGCACGAGGTGGAGTTGACATTTTCTCCCACTGGAACAGAGGTGCAGGATATGACAGTCGATGTTCCAACGCCCGAGTACCAGCCCTCTCCAGGTCATCAGACTCCCTAGAGATCTCGCCGCAGACGTCCTATTATTAGACCACCATGTGGGACAAGATCTCCTCATCGTAGACATAGACATTGATTGTTTATGCTCATTTATATGTTTTATGTCTATGGAAATGAAAAATTATTTTTTATGAAATGATTTGTGTTAGACCACCATGTGGGATAGGATCTCCTCACCATAGACATAGACATTAATTGTTTATGTTCATTTATATGTTTTATGTCTATGGAAATGAAAAATAATTTATAAGTTTCCAAAACCGCCTACTTGAAACTTAGAAATGTTTCAAGTACATGACTTTGAAAGACTATAAAATATAAACCATAAGACCAATATAAACAAAACTTTAAACATCCATTAAACATATAGGAGTCAACCCGCATCAATAGGATGCACGATGTCACTAGTATCACATACATCTATAATATTTCATGCATGAAAACATGTTATATCTCCTTTAATGGGACAACGAAATCCATTCTTCCACCCGTCATTTCCATATCCATATCAAAATCCAGCCGCAAAAGGGTATGCTAAAAGATATCCCACATGAAATTCTCATATGTTCCCATTCCTGCAAATATCAACCCCTTCAACACCACCATGCATCCAACCATTATAATTTCTTCTACAATTGTCACCCCATTTCCCCAGGCCCAGTTGATCAGATGAAAACACCAACGATTCCACATAGCCCATCAAACTCTTCATCACCAAATATTTATCCTTTATCATCTTCAAAAGGCCACTGTAGGACCTTCTTGATCTATCCATTCCAAACACTCACATACAAGTATACTAAAAAATAAAAACCAACAAATTTTCAGGTTTTTATGTTTATAGTATACTTTTATGTGAGTGTTTGGAATGGATAGATCAAGGAGGTCCTACAGTGGCCTTTTGAATATGATAAAGGATACATATTTGGTGATGAAGAGTTCGATGGGCTATGTGGAATCATTGGTGTTTTCATCTAATCAACTGGGCCTGGGGAAATGGGGTGACAATTGTAGAAGAAATTATAATGGTTGGATGCATGGTGGTGTTGAAGGGGCTGATATTTGCAGGTATTAGAACCTATGAGAATTTCATGTGTCATATCTTTCACTATACCCTTATGCGGCCAAATGTTGGTATGGATATGGACATGGCGGGTGGAAGAATGGATTTCGTTGTCCCATAAAAGGACATATAACATGTTTTCATGCATCAAAGATTATAGATATATGTGATAATAATGACATTGTGCATTCTATTTATGCGGTGTTGACTCCTATATGTTTAATGAATGTTTAAAGTTTTGTTTATATTAGTCTTATAGTTTATATTTTATAGTCTTTCAAAGTCACGTACTTGAAACATTTCTAAGTTTCAAGTAGGCGGTTTTGAAAGCTTATAAATTATTTTTCATGAAAATTTTTTATGAAATGATTTTTGTTTTCAACAATTCCTTATATGTTCAATGAATTTTTAAAGTTTCATTTATATTGGTCTTATGATTTATATTTTATAGTCTTTCAAAGTCACGTACTTGAAACATTTCTAAGTTTCAATAGGCAGTTTTGAAATCTTATAAATTATTTTTCATGAACAATTTTTATGAAATTATTTTTGTTTTCAACAATTTATTATATTTTTAATGAATGTTTAAAGTTTCGTTTATATTGGTCTTATGGTTTATATTTTATAGTCTTTGAAAGTCACGTATTTGAAACATTTTTAAGTTTCAAGTAGGTGGTTTTGAAAGATTATAAATTATTTTTCATGAATATTTTTTTGTGAAATGATTTGTGTTTTCAACAATTGCTTATATGTTTAATGAATTTTTAAAGTTTCGTTTATATTGGCCTTATGGTTTATATTTTATAGTCTTTCAAAGTCACGTACTTGAAACATTTCTAAGTTTCAAGTAGGCGGTTTTAGAAGCTTATAAATTATTTTTCATGAACAATTATTATGAAATGATTTTTTTCCAACAATTTATTATATGTTTAATGAATTTTTAAAGTTTCGTTTATATTGGTCTTATGGTTTATATTTTATATTCTTTCAAAGTCACGTACTTGAAACATTTCTAAGTTTCAAGTAGGCGGTTTTGAAGGCATATAAATTATTTTTCCTGAACAATTTTTATGAAATGATTTTTGTTTTCAACAATTGCTTATATGTTTAATGAATGTTTAATGTTTTGTTTATATTGGTCTTATGGTTTATATTTTATAGTCTTTCAAATTCACATATTTGAAACATTTCTAAGTTTCAAGCAGGTGGTTTTGAAAGCTTATAAATTATTTTTCCTAAATAATTTTTATGAAATGATTTGTGTTTTCAACAATTGCTTATATGTTTAATGAATGTTTAAAGTTTTGTTTATATTAGTCTTATGGTTTATATTTTATAGTCTTTCAAAGTCACATACTTGAAACATTTTTAAGTTTCAATTAGGCGGTTTTGAAAGCTTATAAATTATTTTTCATGAACACATTTTCTGAAATGATTTGTGTTTTCAATAATTGCTTATATGTTTAATGAATTTTTAAGGTTTCGTTTATATTGGTCTTATGGTTTATATTTTATAGTCTTTCAAAGTCACGTACTTGAAACATTTTTAACTTTCAAGTAGGTGGTTTTGAAACAAAATTTTAAAAACTAATATTTTTTTGTTAGGTGAAAGGCGGCATCCTCCTAAACATTTTTTATGAATTATATATATAAATAAATATATAAAAAAACAAAACATAAAAAAAATTCAATTTTTTTTTTGTTAGGGGAAAGGCGGCATCATGGGTGACGCCTTTCACCCCCAGTGTAAAGGCGGCATCACGGATGCCACCTTTCACCTGAAATGCAAAGGCGGCATCCGCGATGCCGCCTTTAAGGTGCATTTTGAAAAAAAAATCACCCTAACCATTTTTTGTAATTTTTTTTTAAAAAAAATGCATAAAAAAACTCCAATAAGGTGCATTGTTTTCCCTGGGTTTTAAGTTTTTTTTAAAACAAAAATACTCACAATTCATCATGATTAAGTTGGAATAATTTTTTGATGTGGCTATATAACATGTATTCTCAAAAGGTATGTGGGTGAGGAACAAATTTATTGAAATAATATGTATTGATCCAGACAAATCTAGAAAACTTATATGGGTTTTTTGTTATTTTATTTTATTTTATTTATATATATATTTTTGATCTAGTTTAGATATACTTGCACAAATTATATATATAAGAAAATCAAAAAAATTAAAAAATTAAAAAACAAATCATTTCACCTTTATGGCACCTCGGTTTTGGAAAAAACAATGCATGATTTTATGTTTTTGAAATCCATTTACGTAAATATATTCGACTTAGATACCAAAAAAATGAAAAAAATTGAAACAACTCATAGGTTTTTCCCCTAGATCTCGTCTGAGTCCATTTTTCCCTTATAGGATGTGTATTCATATTACTATAAATGAAAAAAAACTGACAATTATAACAAATAATATGTATTTTTGAAAAAAGTGCTAAATAACATTTTAAAAATTGTTGTGAAAAAAAGATAGATGAACACCCTTTTCAACCATTTTCATTATTGTCTTACAAAATTCCATTTACATAATAAAATAATTTTAACTTTCCCTGTTGCATTTTTGTTTTGACCCATGAAAGGCTCTAACTATTCCTTTCATTTCTCGATAATGTAAATAATAATAAAACCCTATTTATTCAGAACTTTTTTTTGCTTCTTTTAGTACTTTAAAAATGTTTTTGATGAAAATCAATGTTTAAAATTGTGGAAAAAACTAACAGTTGTATAAAAATCACATTTAAACGAACAAAACTGATTACACATTTCGAAGTATTTTTCTTCCTCCCCTTCTTAATTACGTGTGTGTATATCTATACTTGTAAACTTTTATTTATACAAAGGCACATGAAAATATAGGTACAGACCTACCTACCTGCTGCTTGAGGTCGCCCGACAATCCATGGAAACTCTGCGGAAAAACAGGGTTTCAGCTAGTCAACCCTATCTGAATACCCTTCCAGATTTGTATACACAGTTTTGTATTGATTCTCTTGATCTAATATTAATTTATATTTTTAAAACCCTAATGATTCTTCACTGTTTATGTTAATGATTAAATAATTAACTTCCTTTTTTTTATTATATTAATTAGAGGCTAAAATTTTCTAATCTCACCCAATAGAATACATATATTTCCATGTATCGAAGAAGATTATATGGCACATAATCCAAGGTCCATGAGAAAATATAATTTTTATATATAATTGAAGTATATTCCATGCAAGAACCCTAATGGCACTCATTGAAGTTCTAAAAACAATAATATTTTAATATCTATAGAGGAGTGGGCATTACCCTTTTATGTGAATTGTGTCCCTTTATTCATGCCATATTATTAAAAAGAAAATTGTTTTTTCTATTTGAGTTAGAATTATTATTATTTCGACTTCCAATCACAAAATGAGTTGTAAAATAGTTAATGAGAATAAGTTTTAATTTTTAAATTGATTTTTTTTCGTAAAAAACAAGTAAACGAAACCTTATTTAATCCAAAATATTTTTGAACGATGCTTCTAGTATAATTAACAAAAAAGACTGTCTTAAAATTTCTGCAGGAATCCACTTTCTAAAGTTCTTTCTACGGTTATATGCTATAAGAACATATTTAATAACTTGAAATAGAGAATCCCTTCACTTCCTAATGATTTTAAAATTTATATGGGTAATTATCATAATATTTTACAAACGATAATATATATATATATATACACACACACATATATATATATATACATATATTAATTTCATGCATAACAATGCCATTATTTGAGGAATCTTTCTGTGATAGGGGTACCACCCTCACGTTATCATAGACATGAAAAAGCTTGAAAGCCATAACATTGTTGAATTTAAACCCCTATTTTTTTGAACAATTAACCCATAAGGAAAAAATTATTTTAAATTCATAGGTTTAATTAAAAGTAATTAAATATCATATATATTATATTTTTTTCAATATAAATAATTCTTTCATCCAATTTTATTTATCAAAATGGGTCATAAAAGCGTGAAACTATTTCACACTTTTGCCTAAATCTGGTGGCAAAAAAAAAGTGTGGAATGGTTTCCTGTTTTTGGTGTTCCGATTAAAACTATTTCACACATTTGATATTTTTTTTAAAAATATATTTTTTTTATTTTTCTATATATATATATATATATTAATTGAGATATTTCCTAAAGTCTTTATACATATGATGTCTTCTAGAATATATTTTATGGTGTGATATAGGTATGCTGAAATTAGATTACCAAAGATCAGGGCTAGGGATGCGCCTGCTTTTATCAGCGTTAAGCAGAAATTGCTGATAAAAGTCTCACCTTTATCAGCGCTAGCTAAAAGCACTGATAAAAGTATATCATTTATCAGCGATTTCTTTAGAGCTAATTAATGTTATCTTTATCATCACTATTATTAGCGCTAATAAAAGCTTTTAATAAAAAATATTATTAATATATATAAAATTATTATATTTATATTCAGAAATAATGTTTACTTATATGAATTAATTAAAAAACACATGTTTATAATTAATATAAAAATGATATCTTAATATATATTTTTTAATAATTCAAATATATATATGTGTGTGTGTATACTGTTTTTAAGGTATTTATAAGATAAGAAATACATATATATATTTAAATAATTAGGAAAGTATAATATATTTTTAAAAATAATAAATATATTTATTGTATTTATATTTATATATTTATAGTTATATATTTACAATTATATATAAAAATATTTTTTAAATATATTTATTTATAATTATAATTATAATTATATATATATATATATTCAAAATAAATATGTGTCTCCAATTAATTGAGTTAATAAATAATTAAATAAATAATTAAATATATATATATATATATATATATATATATATATCATGAGATAATGATGATATTCACGGGCATGTTTATATTCATATATTGATATGCTTGAGTATAATTGACACTAGTTATGATCATAATTTTATTTGTGGGCATGATTGGGTTGTAGTGTCTTTGGTATAAATATATGTTTATTTAAATAATTATAAAATTATAATAAATATATTTAGTGTATTTATAATTATATATTAATAAATATATTTATTTGTATAAATATGTATATAATTTTATATAAATACTTTTTAAATATATTTATTTATAAATAAAAATAAAAATAAATAAATGCATATTTAAATAATAATAAAATTATAATAAATATATTTATTTTATTTATAATTACATATAAATACTTTTAAATACATTTATTTATATATTAATATATATATATATAATCATATAAATATATAAATATATTTATAATTATATAAAAAAAATTATAAAATAATAATAAATATATAATAATATAAATATATAAAATTATATAAATATATTTAAATAACAAATAAATTTATTTATTTAGATATTTATCGGTGCTAAAAAAACGCTGATAAAACCACTCTTTATCAACGCTTTTTTGAAAGTGTGGATAAAAGCCTTTCCCAATGTTATAAAAATACCCCTAATAGGATCTCCTTCTCTCATGTCTTGAAAGCTTCCACGGAACCCGACCTCTGCCGCCGATGAATCCTACCACTGCCGTTGTCAAACCCTACCACAGTCGTTGCTGAACCCTACCACCCCCGCCATCAAACCCTATCACCCTCTCCAAACCCTACCGCTGCCAACGCTGTCTCCACTGCCACCGAACCCTACCGCAGCCGACCGTCGCCGCTGCCGACCGCCTGTAAGTTCCAGGCGCAATGGATACGTGTGATGAGTCATGTTCAACTTTGCTTTTTGTTATGATCGATGATCAATCTGAGATTTACACAATAATAAATGTTGTGATCTACAGATTGAATCAAAGGATATAGACATGGGATTGAACGCCAGAACTAGAGAGAGGATCATCACATATTATTTATAATCAATTTAATTAATTAAAGAATTACCTTGTTGTAATTATTTTTTCATTGATGAATCTGGAAACAGATATGCATTGTATCGTTGTTATGTTGTAGGAATCAAGAGCATATTCCCTATAGCGGTGATCCACATGTGTTCCAAAAATCTTCGAACGTCGTCGTAGGAATCTCTGGGTGTTAGCACGAAATATCCTATTACTTGTGTCGTCAACCTTTGATCGCCTTGAGAACCGCTTCCAATTCTCTCTCCTTGATCTCTTTTGACTTGAGAGTGAGTGGTGGAGGAAGATCACTCACCGTTCTTGAGAGCGTTCTTGGAGAAGAGAGCTCTCTAAGTCTTGAGATGATTCTCCAAATCCGTTGTGCACAACCAAAACAAATGAATTGGCTCTCTTAGAAAATAATATAATTCGGTTTATATACTACTAGGGATAAAATAAAATAATTGCACAAGTGCCCTTTATTATTTATTTAATCCCTGCATAACCCCATGTCAAATAATAATAATAATAATAATAATAATAATATTGTTATTATTATTTCTCAAAATGCACTTAACTTACGAATTAAATTAAATATTATTTAATCAAATAATATTCAATATTTATTATTTCTTACCGGACCATTAAACTTGGTTCACAATTCCTTCACAATATTTATCGAGACTTGAATAATTATTATTTATTTATTAAATAAATATCACTATATTATTCGCCAATAAATAAATAAATATTATATTCACTAAATAACAAATAAATATTTATTAAATATTCCTCTCACACTATATTCTCTTGAATAACTGATGACGGAATAAATGCGATCAGGAAAACATGAATAATTATTAAGCCACTTGCGAGAATAATATTTATTCAAATTGTTAAATAATAAATAATAATATTATTATTTAACTGAGATTCTAGATACACTTAGTGCGTGAACCCTCTAGGTCACTTTCTCAGTGGCATTAGATGAAATAGCCTAAAGTTCAATGTTAGCATCTAAAAATACGTCAAGGCACCCATAGAGAAAGAAGTTTATGTCGCAACGATATAATACCTCATATGAACGCTTACTGTGTAATATAATCCATTTATCATGATATCTCAAATCAAGCAGGCTGCATGTCAGTTCCATCAACCTATGTGCTCGATGTCTCTTTCTTTGACTTCCTAGAAACCGAACTTTCCTATAGAACACTATGACCATGGATTTATTTAGGCTGTATCATTTCCATCAAAGGGTTTGAGATATCAACTTTTATTAAATTACAAGTTGGAAAAATCATTTCTCACATTATTTATTAACGCAATATTACTCGTGACACACCCAACATATCCTACATCATCGTGAACATCTATTGTCATGGTTTTAATCAATACATGAAAGTACGTGATTTATAATACTCATTAATAATAATCTTAAAGTCTAAGGACCAATGCACACGTATGCAGATAAGAACATCCAATGACACATATAAATGTGGATTTCCAACCACCGGGTCTCGTTCTCATAATATCCTACTAGATATTACCAAGGGCGTACACCATGAAAAGGTTCCTCAAAGTCCTATGAGTATCCACCCATGAAAGCCTATATCATTTGTGTTCCTCAAATGATATCATCTGGCTATATAATATATATTTAAGAATAGTGTCGTAGCACTTCTGGGTTCACATTATAATGGGGAATTTCTATGAACTTTTAGTGCGACAACTACTCTTGGAACATTATCACCTACTACAATACACAGAAGAACAATCATGACGTGATAGTTTATTAATATTCAAAACTATGAATACAGTTTATCATAAAGTACATAGAAGTTGGTTCTAGGGCACCAACTTCAATAGACTCCCACTTGCATAAGAGCCAACTGCTAACAACCTTCAGTCCGCTAGCTCTCACATGATACTCATGCTTCTGCTGAGATATGCCTTTAGTCAAGTGGTCTTACATGTTCTCTTCCATGGGTACTCTACTCACTGCAACTTCACCCCTTTGATAAAATCCCTCAAGAGGTGATACTTCAGGATTATATATTTTGTTCGTTGGTGTGACCTTGACTTTTTGCAAGAGACACCACTACAATATTATTATAATAAAATGTGATAGTTTCTTTACTTCTAGGTACCACATCAAGATCCTGAAAAAAGTTTCGAATCTAAAAGACTTCCTTGGCTATATCAAAATCCACTATATACTTTGACTCTGCTGTAGAATCAGTGACAACTGGTTGCTTTGAACTCTTCCAGCTCACAACTTCTTTGTTGATACAAAAAACATATCCTGATTGCAACTTCAGATCATTCTGATTTTTCTGAAAACTAGCATCATTATAACCCCTAGTGACTAGCTCATCATCTCCTCCATACACCAGGAACATATCATTAGTTCTTCTCAGATACATAAGGATTTATTTAACAACATACCAATATTGTTCTCATGGATCTACTTGATATCTGTATACCATGCTCAATGCATGGGCAACATCATGTCTAGTACATAACATGACATACATGATTGATCATATCGTAGAAGCGTTTGAGATCGTACTCATTATCTCTTTCTCCTGTTGTGTCTGAGGACACATTTTCTTAGAAAGATGTAAACCATGTAGAATTGGAACCAATCCCATCTTGGATTGTTCCATATTAATTCTCTTTAGTATCTGGTCAATATATGTACTTTGACTTAGCCCAAGAAGCCTCTTAGATCTATCATGAATGATCTTGATCCCTAGAATATAGACTACTTCACCTAAGTCCTTTATAGAGAAACACTTGTTTAACAACTCCTTAAAAAACTGTAAGACTAGTATGTCATTTCCAATAAGTAATATTTCATCAACATATACTATTAGGATAACGACCACATTCCCACTAAACCTCTTGTAAACACATGGATCACATTCATTCTTAATAAAACCAAATTATTTTATGGATTAATCAAATCTAATGTTTTATGACCTGAACACTTTCTTCAATCCATAAATGGATCTCTACAACTTGAAAATCCTTTTGGCATTAACTGGAGTCACAATCCCTTCTGGTTGTGTCATATAGATATCTTCCTAAAGGTTCCAATTAAGTAATGCAATTTTCACATCCATCTACCAAATCTCATAGCCATAGTAAGCTGCTATAGCAAGTATAATTCTAATGGATTTAAACATGGAAACTTGTGAAAAGTTTTTATTGTAGTCAATTATTTGCTATTGTTTAAACCTTTTAGCTACTAGCCTTGCAATATATGTATTTTCATTACCTTCCATGTCCAGTTTTCTTATTGAATACCCATTTTCATCCAATAGGATTTACATCAACTGGTGCATCGACCAGTAACCAAAATTAGTTATGATACATGGAATCTAATTCAGAATTCATGGATTCTTTCCATCTTGTAGCTTCTAATATCTTTAATACCTCCTTGTAGGAGATATTTTCATAATTTTCAACCAATAACGAGTCACCATATTTGCTGAATAGAAAACCATATCTCTCTGGTTCTCTTACCTCTCTTACGCTTCTATACAGTACTTGTGTTTTAGGAACTACTTCTTCTACAGGGACCTTTGGAATCTGTTCCTATACCAACTCTTGTGTATATTGAGTATCAACTTCATCAAAGTCAATCTTTATCCCACTATACTTTCTGAGTATGTTCTCTCTCTCAATAAAGACAACATGTTTGGTGACAATCACTTTCTTATCTAATGAGTTGTATAGGTAGTATCCCTTTGTTTCCTTGGGATATCCTATAAAGATACACTTTGTTCCCCAGGGTGATAGTTTGTTTCCTGAGAAGGCTATAAAAAATTCCTCACAACCCCATACATGTGTGTGTGACAAAATGGAGTTCCTTCCACTCCATATCTCAAAAGGAATTCCATTTTCCACTTTAGTTGGTACTTGGTTTAATGTGTATGCTACATTTTTTAATGCATATCCCCAAAATGATAATAAAAGATCTGCATGACTCAATATCAACCTTACCATATCTAACAAGGTATGGTTCACCCTTTCATTAACACCATTCCATTGTGGTGTGTAAGGTGGAGTGAGTTGATATAGAATCCCAAACTCTCGTAGAAAGTCGATAAACTATTGGTTAAGATATTCACCACCTCGATCTGATCAAGACTTATTTATTTTCATACCAATTTGATTATCTACTTAATTCTTGAATTCCTTAAATTTCTTAAAGGACTCATACTTATACCTCATTAAGTAAATATATCCATATCTACTCAATTCATTGGTAAAACTTATTAAGTAAGAATATCCACCTCTAGCTTCTACTAGATTTGGTCCACACACATTAGTGTGTACCAATCCTATAAGCTCTATGGAATTTTCACCCTTTCTTCCAAATGGAGGTTTGGTTATTTTTTCCTGTAAACAATCATGACATATTTCAAGTGGTTTTAGCTCATATGAGTCTAAATAACAATCTTGACAAAGATTTTTCAAACACTTCTCATTTACATAACCAAGACAATGATGTCATTACTGGGTGTTATATGAGTCACATGAACATGATTCGCTATCAATTTCCAATGCTTGGTTTTCATAATTTAATACATAAAGACCATTATTTAAATGTATCATACTATAACATATGTTGTCCTTATAAAAGAAACAAATTTTATTTCTAAACTTGAAAATAAATCCATCTGTATCTAGACACGATACAGAAATTATGTTCTTGGTAACCGTAGGTACATAATAACAATATTTTTAAACCTAAATCATTATTGTTAGTAATGAAATGTGGTAGTCACCAATGGTCAGGGCACCCATCCTCGCACCATTATCAGCTCTTAGATCCTCCTATCCTCTATCAATCTTTCCAAATATACTTGGTTTCTACAATTGGATACTGATGTGAGTTCCATAAGCTATATCTATTAACCAATATGTAGATATTGAAATATTACACTCAATAACGAATGCACCTTTAGCTTCCCCTTACTTCTGGGTGCAGTTCTTCTTCCATTGGTCTGACTTACCACATGAAAAACATACTGCCTCATTTTCCTTACTCTACCTCTAGATCTTCCTCTTCTTGGAAGGATGGTGCTTTGGAGATTTAGACTTGTTATGAGTCTTGGGTCCCTTTTCCTTGTTCTTCCTTTTCTTGTTCACCAAAAGGACCATGGGTTTATCATGACCCATGTCCATATCCACTTGGAGAATCAAAGTAAGAACTTATAAAAGAATCTTCTCATTATTACTTAAATTTTAATTTACAATAAAACTGTATAAGGTCTTAGGAAGTTATGAAAGTGTGAGATCTATACTCAACTCATCTGGTAATTTAATCCCTATGATTTCTAAGCATTAAATGTAGCCAATAATATTGACTACATGAGGCCTAGCTGGCACAAACTATCCAAGATTAGTTGTAAATAAATCATTGTAGATATCGTACATCTCTTGTGTCGCCTTCTCTTGATAGAGATCTCGAAGGTGAGACATCATTCTATACACATCCATATCCTCATGTTGCTTTAAAAGATTATTGGACATGGATGATAATATGAAACATTGAATATCTATGAAATCATTCAAATGTTTCTGATAACTCTTCGTCACTTGCTTCATTACTTGGTGCATCAGGAATTGGTTCTTCTAGTACATACAAATTCCTTTCACGGAGAAGGATAACACATAAGTTCCTTTTCCACTCTTGGAAATTTGTGCCGATGAGAAGGTTATCCTTCACAAGTATGGATCACCATGATATTTTTGAAGTAATTTTAATATTGTTTCTACAAAATAAGATGAGCATAATTTTAGTACTTTATCTGATAAAATTTAGACAAATAAATAAATATTGTATTTATTAATCTCCCACTATTTTATCAAAACCTAATAACCCTCACTATTGGATTCAGAATATCCCGTTTCTTGGAAATTCTTGTGGAAAAGATCCATATTCCGCTTCTCATTACCCCTACTTTGGTTAGTCAAGCAACTTGAATGGTTTTAGGTAGGAATTCCAAATTTTAACTGCATTAACTCATAGTTCCTTAATTTTTTGAGTGGAGTCCCCAATTCTAAAATCCTTAAATTAGATTTACTCAACCCTTTTCTCTCAGTTACACCAAGTACTACTTTGTCAATAAACCCTCTATGTGAACTAAGTTAAGTCAACCAAAAACTTCAAGTTATAATTCCATAATAATTGAAAGCACCCAAACTTTGGCTGGTCAAGCACTTTGAACAATGGTTCAATTTTAACCAACATAGTGAAAGACTATACCAACTTGATATATGAAATTGAGGGATTTTATCCTTTATGCATAGATTTCCAATTATTATCTTTATTACACACTTTTTAATATTAATTGGATTTACTTAAGTGATTAAACATTTATTAGATAATATTTATGCATAATCTAATTTATTTTAGTTCTATCTTGCATGCTTATTAATTTCATTAATTCAGGTGATTGTGACAAAACATCCATAATGAAATAACCATTCAAATTAATAGAAATAAAATAAAAAAGTGGAATGATCATGATCTTTTACTAATGTTTAGTTTATCTAGAGGTTGATAAAATAACTGTTGACCTAGGGGGAAAACACCTTGAACCAATTAAGGTTTGTGTTAGAGCTTTCCACCTGTCCACCTATGTATCTCTCTTGGATTAGTTTCTCCTCAGCTCCAAACTTGAACCACCTCCACTATATTGGGATCTTCATCCATTACATATGCTTTTAGTCACATATAGGTGAGGGAAACAAGGGGTTTACATAAAAGAAACCATGGGAATGCGATCCCTTATATAATAAGAGATAAAGCACACAAACCAACAATTTAATTCAATAATAAATTAAATTAAACCAATCACATACAAAGGTATGGTATATGCTCATGATCATCTACATGCATGACACGAATTACGCATTTAATAAAACTAGCATTTAATTCTTAATCGTTCTTATTTATGATAAATCACACTCGAATCAATTAATTATTATATTTAATTAATCAATTCTTTTATCTTAATTCTCATCTGAATTTTCTTGAGATTCTAATCCATTATAATTTTAAAAAAATTAAATAAATTTATTTAAAATTAACTGTGTACATAAATGTACCTTAGAGGCAACACGGTGAATACCTGTCTAAATCTAACCAACATGTATTATACTCATATATAATTTATTCTTTGTGATGTATAGTATACACAACTTATCACATACTTTCATGACATGTAGTATCAACATAATGATTACACAAATTATATGATTTGTCTATAATGTGCCATGCTTTAATGCTCATAGAGTAACAACTGTAATACGAATCGTACATGATATATAGATATGAACATTAGGTAGATATTAATTAAACATATATATATATATATTAAAACCTATCACATGGTGTGTCTTATCAACTTAATGACCACACTCAAGAATATGTCGATAAGGTTTACATAGTATAGTAAATAAATTTTGAATCTGTGTAATTTTGTAAAATTACATGGTGTGTACAAGTGTGCTACATGGCATGTATATATCTCACCATGTATCTGAGGCACACAACTAGTAACTTTTCATGTAAATCTCAACTTAGAAAATTGGAGTACACGACATGTATAAGTGACTACACAACGTGTTGTCTCTGAATTACACGATCACCAGTCTGGTAGGTCGTGTATGGTAACACACAAACCGTATTTGACTCAAAGGGACTACATGCCATGTATGTGGGCTACACGAAATATACTCTGGTTGACCATGTGATATGCTAGCCCAATAAACATGTGGTGTAATAAATAAATACACCATTTTTCATTAATTCACATAGTTTGAATTAATTTCCAAATTAATTCTTGATGCATTGAACACAAGTACACGACATGTAACTTCGGTTACATGGTGTGTACTCTTGTGTTATCCGACCAAAATCCTTAGCACCTCCAGAAGAGTTCCTCGATTTTATTTCATTCATAAAATTAATCATATTGATTAGATCTATGAGAAATGAAGGAGGAATCAGAAAATCTCGCAATTCGGATTAAAATAACAATTAAACTTGAATTGAAAATTAAATGAAAAATGCGTAAATAAATCAATGATATTTAAATAATTATAAATAATTATGTGACCCCTATGATACCACTTATTGGTTCTGAGCACAGTGAAAGCATATGATAGTTCGTACCCAACTTTTCTTTTTTCCATGATCGATGATCAATCTGAGATTTATACAATGATAAATGTAATGATCTACAGATTGAATCAAAGGATATAGACAAGGGAAAGAACACCAGAACCAGAGATAGGATCATCACATATTATTTATAATCAATTTAATTTATTAAAGAATTACCTTGTTAGAATTATTTCTTCATTGATGGATTTGAAAATAAATATGTGTTGTACTGTCGTTATGTTGCAGGAATCAAGAGAAAATTCCCTCTATCGGTGATCTACATGTGTTCCAAAAATCTCTAAATGTCTCCATAGGAATCTCTAGGTGATAGCACAGTAGATCATATCACTTGTGTCGACCGCCTTTGATCACCTTGATAATCACTTCCAAAGTGTTCTCTTTGATCTCTCTTGACTTGAGAGTGGGGGGTGGAGGAAGATCACTCACTGTTCTTGGGCATGTTCTTGGAGAAGGGAGATCTCTAGGTCTTGAGAGGATTCTCCAAATACATTGTGCACAACCAAGATAAATGAATTGACTCTCTTAGAAAATAATATAATCAGGTTTTATACTTCAAGGGTTAAAATAAAATAATTGGACAAGTACCCTTTATTATTTGTTTCATCCCTACAAAACCTCATGTCAAATAATAATAATAATATTATTATTTCTCGACACGCGCTTAACTTGTGAATTAAATTAAATATTATTTAATACAATAATATTCAATATTTATAATTTCTTACTAGACCATTAAATTCAGTATGTCATTCCTCTACAATATTTATCGGGCCTTGAATAATGACTATTTGTTTATTAAATAAATATCACTACATTATTCACCAATAAATAAATAAATATTATATTCACTAAATATAAAATAAATATTTATTAAATATTATGATCACATTATATTCTATTGAATAACTAGTGACATAATAAATATGATAAAGCAAACATGAATAATTATTAAACCACGTGCGGGAAAATTATTTATTCAACTTGTTAAATAATAAATATTATTATTATTATTTAATTGAGATTGTGGATACACTTAGTGTGTGACCCTCTAGGACACTTTCTCATTTCTATTAGGTAAAGCAACCTAAAGTCCAAGGTTAGCATCTAGAAACACTCTAAGGAACCCATAGAGAAATAATTTAATGATGCAATGATATAATACCTCATACAGATGCTTGCTATGTAAAATAATCCCTTTATCATGATTTCTCAAATCAAGTAGGTCGCATGCTGGTTCCATCAACCTATGTGCTCCATGTAATTTTATATGACTTCCCATAAATTGAACTTTACTATAGAACAAAATTTCTATGGATTTATTTAGGCTATATCATTTCCATCAAAGGGCCTGAGATATCAACTTTCATTAAAGAACTGAAGGGACAAATCTGTTCTTGCATTATTCATGAATGAAATATTACTCATGACGCACCCAACATATCCTACCTCACTATGAACATTTGTTGTCATGATTTTCATCAATACATAAAATTACATGACTCATAATAATCATTAATAATAATATTAAAGTCTAAGGACCAATACACATGTCCATAAATAGGAACATCCAATGACACATATAAATGTGGATTTCCTACTGGCAGGTCTCACTCTCATAATATCCTACTAAATATTACCAAGGTTGTACACCATTAGAAGGTGCCTCAAAGTCCTACAAGTCTCCACCTATGATAGCCTATATCATTTATGTCCCTCAAATGATATCATTTGGAAATAGAATATATATTTAAGAATAGTGTCATAACACTTCAAGGTTCTCATCATAGTAGAGAACTGCTATGACCTTTTAGTATGGTACCTACTCTTAGGACATTATCACATACAATGTTACACATAAGAGTAATCATGATGTGACAAGAAGTTTATTAATATTTAAAACTATGAATACATGTTATCATAAAGTACATAAAAGTTAGTTCTAAGGCACCAACTCCAACACCACTGCTGCTGCTGCAAACCGATGACTCTACTGCCACCAACCCTATCGTTGTCAACAAACCCTCTCCAAATATAATTTATTTATTTCCAAAGTTCACTTGAGTTATTGTGGAATGAATTTTAACTAATTATAGTCATTAATATGATATTTTTTAGGTAGGATATTGATATAGTGTTTTGGAGAGATGGTTTTATTCACGGCGACACTCTAGAGGTGTGGAAAAAGAATGGAGATAATCAGGTACTATTTTATAGGAAGTTGTTTATTCAATGAGGGAGTGATGGTGTGATGTAGGGTTTTCAATAGAGAGTGATGGTTCTTGGGGACTTGTCGTTGTGTGCACCGATGGTGGCCGTGTTTGGGTGTTGTGGCGAGGCGGTTGTGGGAGCGTGGTGGTGTTTAGATCTGAAGAATGGGGGATCATCCCAGTGGTGGTGAAGGTCTGATGAGCGGTAGTGGTGGTAGGTATGGTCATAGGTAGTGGAGACGATGGAGGTACCAAATACGATGTGGCTTGGGTGTTTCCAGCAATGGTGTGCACACAAGCATTGGTCTCGAGGATGACCTTGGGATGCTACTCCTTTGGTGGGACGACATCAGGAAGAGTGTTGACCTTGGGTGGATTTGCATATGGCTACTGTCAGGGCAACATGTTGTTTTTTGTGGGCCACTTTTTGGATATTTCTTGGACGTTTTTTATTTTATTTTTTGTTTTTGGGATTCTCCACACATGTTTATGGGCAAGAGCCTATGGGATGACCTTCGGTGGTATGAGAAACTAGTGGGGGCGACAATCTCAGGTACCATGAGCTATCAATGGATTGGGACATAGATAGTGAGCATCTCCAACTGATAACCTACTAACATTAACACCTCCTAAGACAAACATCAAGGATGACTTTGATCATGTGAGCGATGATGCTGAAGGGCACGATGACATCCTCAATGTGAATGAATTATAATCCAAGATGATAACCTCAAGTGGAGTGTTTTCAGTGTGCCTCATTGATGCAGTTGGGTGCACAAGATCTTTGAGGTTGGTGGCTGTCAGCTGGATCATGGTTGCTTCTAATAATGTTGGTGTTTCTGGGTCTTTCAACCATCTAATGTGGCTCTTTGTGCCTTTTTTGATAAGTATTTGGAATTTATTTTTATTTAGGGTGGTGATTAGAAACTTTCATGTTTTGGTGGAACTTCATGTGCCACATACTTTGTCTTCAGTGTAATTTTATTTTATTTTATAATTTTTTGGGGCTAGGAATGCTCGATACCTAATCTTTCCTGGTATGTTTGTTGTATCTATGGGATAGAAATATATATATATGTCTTGATATGTTATGTGAATACATATGTCATAATTATATTTATATATTTGATAAAGGAAATGAACATCCATATATGTGTATGATTTTATATTGATTATATATAAGATATTCCTTATGGTGTGGATTGAATTTGACAAAGGTGGGGAATATATAATATATCTCAAAGAATAGGTCAAAATTATCTATTTTGAAGAAGAAATTTGGAAATGTAAAGTGATAAGTAACATGTTCAAAGCATACTTAATATCCCTAGAACTAACACATAGGATCCCATACTTAGCTGATAGAAAAGAGAAGGGACATATGTAATATATTTATCTAATACTTATGAATTTTGATTAATACATAAGTTATTTTTCCCTAGTTTTACTAATACATAAAATAATTTCCCTCACCTCTAAAAATATAAAAGATATTTTTAAAGACAGATGATGATACATAATATATTTTCCTTGGTTTTTTGAAGATTACATAAGATTTTTTTGAAGCTTCAAATGGGATACATTATTTTTACTAATATACAAGACCTTTATTGACCATTATTGGGTTGATTTATAATGGTTGTCATAATTATTAATGGATGTTAGGGCCTTATTTTGTATGTTTTGTTGTCCTGGTGCAATTACATGATCTATTTAGTGGTGATTATGGTTAGATCAATTGGTATGTAGTTGAGGTTAAATGTTTGGTGTGTGAGAAAGTGTGAAAAAATGTATCTATTCATAGGGTGATGGGTGAGGTAGTAGAATGATGATGTTTTTAAAAGTGGTGTACAATTCCCATATCTCCATGTCCAACATCAAATATGACAAGGGTATTCCAGCAAAAAAAATCAGCATCTTATATTTTGAAATGATAAAGATATATCATCTTTTATAATATTAATATTTCACTTCATTTCCTTTTAAATGATAGTTTTATAACAATTTCATCGATGCAGGTTCTTCTAAAAAATAGCCTAAAAATATTTAAAAAAGCATTTCATTTCACCTTCATCAATTCTATATCTTCTAATACACATTTCAAAATATTAAATTTATGACCTTTAAAATGTCCCTTATTTATGATTATTAAATAACAATGTTTCAAAAATTCTTATCATCATGATCTCCAAAATTATTTTTGAAAGTTACTCGTAAAAACATATACTTCTATAAATTATGTATAATTTTATAAACTATATGTACTTTTATATAGTTTTATAATTTTATATACATTTATAAATTATGTATATTTCTTTAATATATATATTTTTTATAAATTATATATAATATCATACTTCTATATACATATATAATTTTATATACTAATATAAATATAGATACATTTTTAATTTATACTTTTATACCTCTATTTTTTTCAATTCATCAATAGTTTAATACCTTTATACTTTCATAAATTCAATGTCAGTGTTGAAAATATTTTAAAAATACAATAATTTCTTTTTTTATTAGTTAAACTATGATTATATTCAATATCCTTATTTTATATTATAAAAAGGCTTCTCAAATAATATATATTTTTTATTTCCATTATTAAATTCAATAGTCATATTTCATCATTTTTTATAATGTAATTGTTATTTTATACTCACACAAAAAGGGTTTTGATCATTAAAATTATTAAGTGAAAAATAATTTTTAAAAGTGAAATATCCTTCATTATATTTATAAATTTCCTTTAATAAGTTTTTGTTTTTGATCATGTGGGATGATAAACCATTTTTCAATATTTCCATTTTATTTCAAGAAATTCATGAGATCAATCTTCAATTGAACAGATTATGTGTATTTATTTAGTTAAATATTAATATTACTAAATCAAATAGGATGAATATGAATAGAGAATGGATGGATGTCAATCATATGACAAAAGAGTATAAAGATGGGGTGAAAGAGTTCCTCAAGTTTACAAAAGATCATGCATATGACCCTTCTCAAATCCTTTGTCCATGTTTACTCTGTTTTTATTCAATAATAATTAGTACAAAGGATTTGGAAGAACACTTGATCTGTCATGGAATTGATCAAATTTATAAATATTGGAATAGACACAGGGAAAAATAGAATGTATCTAGTGATTAGGATAACAGTGTGTTTTATGGATCATCTGATATGATTACCAGTGTGGACAATGAAGAATACTATATCGAGGATGTGATTGGATGTGAGAATGACAATGGAGATTGTATTAAGAAAATAACAATGATAGTTGAAGATGAATGTCATGATTATCAAAAAAAATTTATAAAGTTAAAGAGTTGTGAAAAGACGTCATTGTTTTTTGGTTGTACTTAATATACAGTATTTTCAGCCGTACTAAAGTTGTATAATTTGAAAGTAAGAAATAGATGGAGTGATGACAATTTTACTAAACCACTTTCTCTCTTGAATGATATGATCTCAGGAGATAATGAACTCCCTAGCCGAACATACGACACTAAAAAAATGCTATGTTCAATGGGTATGGTCTATGAAAGAATACATGTCTTCCCAAATGATTGTATAATGTTTTGAAAGGACCAAAAATCACTTAAAGAATGCCCAAAGTTTGGTGGCTCTCAATACAGGAAAGATGAACTAGCTCCTAAGAAAGTTTTATGGTACTTTCCAATCATTACAAGGTTTAGGCACCTATATTGAAGTGAAGAGACTACAATGAAATTGACATGGCATGTAGATACAAGAAATAAAGATGGAAAAATTCATCACCTGGAAAAATCTCCTCAGTGGAAGAGAATTGATCATGAGTATCCTGAATTTGGAAATGATTTAAGAAACCTTCATCTTGCATTATCTAAAGATAGAGTGAATCCATTTGGTTTTTGAAGAAGCACTCATAGTACATGTCTGGTTATGTTGGTAAATTATAACTTTCCACCATGGTTATGAATGAAATGAAAATAAATCATGTTATCTATGCTTATATCAGGACCAAAACAATTTGGTAATGATATTGATGTTCATTTGACTCCATTGATCGAATATATGAAAAAATTGTGCGATTCAGGTGTTGCGTTGTATGATTCATACAGAAATGAATATTTCATATTGAGATCCATGTTGTATGGGATGATAAATGACTTTATTTCTTATAGAAAATTTTCATGATATAACATTAAAGGAAATTAAGGGTGTACCATTTTCATATAAGGTACACAGTCAATTATGTTGAAACATTCATCGAAGACTGTGTTCTTAGGACATTGAATATTTCTAGCCCAACAACATAAGTACCGATCTTGGACAACATCATTCGATGGAAGTTTAGAAGAACATACATAACTATCTACACTAATAGGTGATCAACTACTTGAGAAAGTAAATGACATGGACACTATTTTGGTAAACCATATTCGAAAAACCTTACGAAAATTGTTTGGAAAAAGAGATCGGTTTTTTTTGAACTACCATACTATAATTTTTTATACATCATACATTTTCTTGACATTATGCATGATGAAAAAAATGTATGTGATAGTGTAATTGGAATGTTACTAAATACACCAAACAAAACTAAGGATGGAATTAAGGCTAGGTTTGACATGGTAGACACAAGAATACAAGAAGAGTTGATTCCAGTGAAGGGTAAAAAATGAACTTTTCTTCTTCCAGTTGCTTATACTCAATCTACACAAGATATATATCAGTTTTTCAACTTCTTGAATGAATTAAAGGCTCCAGAGGGGTACTCATTAAATATCAAGAATATCATATCAATTAATTATTTAAAGTTAAAGGGTTTAAAATCACATGAATTCTATATTTTGATGAAATATATAATTCTTATAGCTTTATATTGCATGTTTTCCAAGAATTTTTATCATACATTAACCAAACTCTATTTCTTTTTCAAATATATATGTAAAAAAGTTATAGACTAGTGAAATTACTGACTATGGAAAAGGAAATTTCCATCATATTATGTGAATTGGAAATGTTCTTCCCACTACTATTCTTTGATATGATGGTTCACTTGGTGAGATAGATTTGAATATATGGTACTATATAGTATAAATGGATGTACCTCATTGAATAGTATGTGAATATTTTTAAAGGGTGTGTAAAAAATAAAAGTCGGCCAGAGAGTTGTATTGAAAAGCGACATATTGTTGAGGAAGTTGTTGAATTTTGTACTAACTATCTGTCCAGTGTGGAAAAAATTGGTCTACCGAAATATTTTCACATTGGGTGACTTGTGGATGAAGGAATTTCTAGAATAGATATTGTCACAATCAGTATTACAGATCATAAGTAGGCCCACATTTACATTTTTTCATAAAATTTTGGAGGTTTCCCCATATATTGAAACCTATAAAGAAATTATTAGGCATTTGAATCCATTAAGGGTTGAAATATGGATATCAAATACACATAATAAACAATTTATAGGATGGTATAGAGACCATATTTTTAAGGATTCAGATGAAAATTTGGATTCAATTTCAGAACGAATTTGATGGATAGCCATATGACCAAGTGTGTATGTAAAATCTTACAATGGTTACATAATAATTGGTTATACATTCTATACAAATAAACATGATAAAGGAAGTACAATGCCAAATAGTGGACTTACACTTATGGATGAAGCGATTCATGTTTCTAGAAGTAAGGATATAAATCCAATTTATGAAAACATGTCATACTTTGGCATGATTAAATAAATATGGGAGATGGATTATACAAAATTCCAAGTGCTGATTTTTCAATACAAGTGGGTTGATAATATGAGTTCTATTAAAATAGATGAATTGAGATTCATGAAAGTAAATTTCAGTAAGAAAGGATACAAAGGTGAACTTTTTATAATGGAATCATAGTTATTGCAAGTATTTTATGTTCTAGATCCCACAAACCAAAAGTGACCAATTGTTCTGTTATCGACCAAAACCACTAAAGATTCGTATAAAAATTCAACAAAGAATGAC
Source organism: Viscum album (assembly GCA_963277665.1). Lineage (NCBI taxonomy): Eukaryota > Viridiplantae > Streptophyta > Magnoliopsida > Santalales > Viscaceae > Viscum > Viscum album. The sequence continues at coordinate 46,318,770 of OY728139.1, read as the reverse complement.
CCTTTCATTGGGACGTTGCAATTATTTAACAATGGTCCCAATGTAGATAGGGTTTTTATATTACAGGAGACCACAATTAAGGGATTTGGATACTCTATATAGGGGTCAAATCTCTTCTACATTTAAAAAAAATAGTTCAATAATCAGGCTATATATATTTTTTAATATTCATCGCATTACCTCATGTTATTATCTATTTGATTCTGCATTCAAATAATCAAAATTAAATGTTAAACCAATTCTATAGATACTGAATTCTATACGTGTTGATGCTCTCAATCCTGAGGACCAATAGGTTTCTAAACCTGCTGTCACTCCCAATGCAGAGGAACAACAGGTTTTTCAACCTACTAATACTCCCAGTATAGAGGAAAAATGACCTTATTCACATGTTGATGTTACCAATTCAGAGGAATAAAATATTGATGATGTTGAATCCAAGGAAATGGTAGGAAAAAAATAACAAATGTTGCAAAAAAAGGAGCGTTTTAGTGTGATGGTGTTAGAAAAAATAATTATGGGAAAAAGAAAAGGCATCAAATATGAGGTCGAATGGAATGTGTGTAGACATCATGTTAACCTCAAGAAGGCCATGTTCAATAGTAATATTGGGATCATCACTTGGAAACATGTTCTGATTGATATAGATTCATGGAACCATGTTGTGCCCATGATTTAGAAACTAGTTTGGGAAGAGATTATGGTAACATTATGATATCCTTTCTTTCTCTTAAAAAAGGGAATTCCCCTGTGTGGAATTTTTGAACCCTCCACACATCTAAACCCACCTCCTCCAAGAAGAAGCCACTCCCATAATGTAGTTCCCCAGTCAGGGAAGGATTTGTTGCCAGCCGAGATGGCAGAGCGTCCTGGAGGGTGATAGCCTGACAACGATGGTTCATCATAGCGATCCATCGACAATTGGGTCGCATCTCATTTTTCCAACCCAAATGTGACCAGGAGACCTGACAAGGCGGGTGGATCCCGAGAGAGAGGCTCGCCCCGAAAGCGGACTCTCAGGATTCGAACCCTGAACCTCCCAAAGAACGGCGTGATTGTGCCACTCTCCTTCACCACCGCACCACCACCAAAGTGGCATATGATATCCTCTTTTTATTTTAATAAAAAATAAAATAATAAAACATTTAATTACTCTTCATCATACCTTATAGAGTGAATTTATAGTATATTACCCTCATAATAAATATGTATTAATTATCACTAGAAGGAGTCATAGAGGATTTTACACAATTCTAACAAGATTTCATCTTAAAGATGCTAAAGGGAAAATAAACCCGCACCCACCGCTTATATATACACACACCAGATAAGCCAAGAAGCGTGGGATGCAATTACTGGTCTTTGTGCAAAGATGTATTTTCAATTACATTGTGGATGGTAATACATTGTTTGACAATATGTGTATTCATCACTTTGATCGAGAATTTTTATTTATGAAACAACAATTGAGTGATGAAAATTAGGAACAGGTATAAAAACCCACATAACCCTACCATAAAGAAAGGATGGGAGTATGCTTCAGTTGAAAAAGAATTGGTATGCATTTTAAATCTACCATAATAATTGTATGTGACATGAAATAAAATTATAATTATGTTCCTCTGTTTATATACAGATTTATGAATCCAAATCCAAAGCCACTTCCATCCCACGCCATGTCCTATGGAAGGAGGAACGTGCAAATAAATATGGGATACTAATATATGAAAACACATAAAAACTTTGAGAAAAATGTGTAAGTATGACATAATAACAATTTCCTTTGCTATAAATTGGTATTAAATAACAATTATTACTTATTTTCCTATATTTTCTATCTAACATAGTCATAGGAATCAACAACACCTATACTATATGAAAACCTACTATCAGTTGACTTGAAGTGGCCAAAAATGTATGTTCGTGTTAGATGTGTGGGTTTTGGAATGACACCCTGACCATATTTTGAGAAGAAACAACAACAGGAGGAAAAATATAAAGAAATAGAAGAGATGAAAGAAATATTACCTGCACTTAGAAAATAATTTCATTGGCAGACTGAGTTTCTAGAAAATGTTATAGGGGGAATAAAATAGAATAAGAAACTCAAGAACAACCATTGCATGAAGATCTCTTCCCACCTTCACCATCTTTGAGGCGATCCATTACCCTAAAAGAGATGTATTAGTTAAGGTAATCAATATTCTAATAATTATTTATATGAAAGGTGAATTAGTTAGACACTGATAACTTTCTTGTAATGATATTTTATAGGGTTAAAATGACTTTTATTTATATCTATCAACAACAACCCATCACCTTGTACTGAGGGATACGATTTTCAATATCCATGATGACCGTCTACACAATAGTTCACTTCCAACAGGTCATGTGAGAGTGGTGATTAGCGTATCTCAAGATCCGAGTGTCGAGATACTTGTTCAACTTGATGACGAAGATATTCATATAGTGGACCAATATTTTGGAACATTCGTCGCATGGCCGTAAGATATTGTAAAGACACATGTCAATAAGGAGGTATTCATTTCCAATTTATTTTTCATGATAAACCTTTAACAATTAATGAAAAAAGGTATGAACTAATGAACGTTATAAGAAACAAACAAAGGGAAGGGGTAAAATGAAATTCCAACTCAAAACTATCTAAAGGATCAACCAAATTATTGAAAATATATTCTGAAAGCACCTTTAACCCACCCATTTAATATTTATATTTACTAAAATTGAAGTTTTATACAGATACAAAGTTATAAAATGGTAGTAATCACATAGTTGATTTTGAAAAAAAAAATATGAAGACGAAGTTACAAACAACATTGATCTTGATAATATAAATTAAATCTTCAACTATGAATGGAAATGAGGCTCAGTTATAAATGTATACAAGAGATATTTTTTCATGATTTTTTTCCAACAGTTGATAAACTATGCTAATTATGACTAAAAACATTTCATATTTTTTACAGGCATATATATCAATACCAATTGAAGAGATTACCCCATGAACATAAATTTAGACTCATTAGTCCTCACATATCTTCTATAAAACAACATGAAATAGATTCAATAACAATGATTGAAATAGCGACAAAATTGGCCAAATTGTTTGAAAGAAAACTTACTGATGACAAACTCTTCATAATAAAAATGATGCAGGGGTAAACACCTAAAATTTAATAAAATTAAATAAATTTTCATTTATTTCATTACTTATTATTTTTTGTGTTTTTAGGCAACATTGGATGATCATTTCGGACAATTCGGATAATCCAAAGATTTATTTCCTAGATTCACTACATGGATACCCAACAAATCGACCACACATGATGGGGTTTTTCAATTTTTAATACACTACATCCAACTTTTTAGAACTAAACTTCAAGTTATATAATTTATATTATGTTTTAATGATAATTATTTTATGATAGGGCGATGTTTAAATATCATGAAATTCATGGTACGAGGATAGACATTAAGCACAATGAGCCTGAAAAGTTTTACAATAGGACAAGTATCAAGTTATATATAATAATATTTCACTATCCAAACACTTATAAAAAAGTACTCATTTTAAGAAATTTTTATGTAGTGTACAAAACAAACAAATAGAAAAGATTGTGGTTATAATATTTGTAAATTTATGAGAGATATCATATTCCATCAACAAACTAGAATCTCTGAAGTGGTATTTTCAAAGATAATTACTATTTCATTTAAAATATTTATTAATCCTTTGTGTATTTATATTTTTATAGTACTACTATGACTATTGAAAATACTCATATTCACAAGATGATATAGATTTTCTTATAAATTAATGGGCGACATACCTAATGGAAAAATGTATATAAATAACATGAATATGTGACTTCAATAGAAGTAATAGATTGTTTCATATTTATGTTTATTTTTTTATTTTTAGTATTACTCACATAAGAATTGTTTTCTTATATAGGTGGATTCCTTTGTTTGAGTTGGGATGGTTTGTTTAAAGCTGCTCATGCTCATGAGAGATTGGACTTTGAGGCTACAACTGAGATAATGAAAATAAGGAAATGGGTTAAGAAAGTATATAAAAATCATGAAAAGGACAATTCCTTCTAATTATTTAATTAATTTTTTCATCATTTTATCTATAATTTTTCAGTTATTTTCTTATTATTTTCATATAATACTTATTTTTTTCATAGATCATATGGAAAGTCATATTTTTCTTTCAACTATCAGCAACAATACACAAAAGAGATAATATATTACTTTATGTCAATGTTACCATGATTTTCATTTCTTTTTTTTATCAACTGCCAACACTACATATTGATTCAATGTTCTTAGCTAAAAAACCATTCTCATTGTTGAAAATCAGAAGAGTAGAGGAAGGTTTTTTATCTAAGAACATCAACTCAATATGCAGTGTTAGTAGTTAGACAAATAAAGACAATGGAAAGTGTGGTAAAATTAGAAGTTCAGATTGTTTTGATACTTGAAGAAAGTGATTGAGAAGTTATTTGAGACATGTAAGAATCAATGGTATAACATCCCTAACCCAGATGCCACATAATAGTGCTCTGATCCCGGTTTACCTCATGGCCTTAAGTGCATCTCCCCAAACACTAGTGGTTTTTGACTAGCAGTGAGGGCCTAGGCATGATAGTGGGGAGAATATGCCCTCATTAGTAGAGTGTAACACAACTAAATACAATAACAGTTCAATAGCGGAAGTAGTAATACCATGCAACAAAATTAAAAAATGGAAGACCGATAGTATAATTAAACCAAAATAATATCATACATAAGATGATGATACATGTCACATGTTTCCAATAAATCAGTCAAAACAAGTACACTGTAGTCATATACAATACAAGCCCCAAAAGTAAAGAAATACAAAAATAAACCTAGCAACAACTCAAGCCTCATCTTGGTCCCATGATCTCCTGCTCTTAAGTAGTATATCAAGTACTTGTTGGAGGGATCTTGCCCTTATCAACACCTTCAATCATATAATCTTTTTGGGTCTAAAACATGACCCAAATAGGGTGTGAGACTAAATCCTAGTAGGAAACCATCGAAGTTCTGTGCCAATCTGTCATTGAATATATATAATAGGAAGTGTGCAATAATGAAATCAATAAGCTAGTAAGTACTCGAAAATAAATAACCTACAATCATTGGTTTCCATTTACATTTCATTTCATTATCCATTTAACAATTCAATTACATTGAATTCATAAGTCTCAAGATATGGATCAAATCCAACATCCCCCATATAATTGTAAGCACAACAGATGCCTCAGAAGGTCATCTAAGAAAGAATAAGTGAAGACCGAATCCAAAATTGTGCTTTGGCCTACCAAACACGTCATAACCCATTCCAATTCAATATTAAATTTATAACCTGATCCCATCCTTTACATTCCTAATTTGGAATTCAAGTATCACTCTAGGTGAAATTCCACCAACACCCTACAAACTCGTCATAGCGAACCTCTCAAGAACCTAGTATAACTATAGAGGTGGTATAAGTCCATGTCAACTGAGCCCACCATTGGAGGTTCTATAAGGAATCCCCAAGTATCACTCATGACATATAATCTAAATGCCCCTTGAGCCTGTCCATGGAAGTCCTATAGGGATCCATGATTTAATCGATATTTAAGTACAACCTCTATGAGCCCATCTATGGTTCACTAAAAACTTAAACATAATTAACCCTTTGATCCCATCCAAGTCATTCCAACAGAATCCAAGGTTCACTCAAGGTACAAGGTACAATAGTCATATGATCTCATCCATGGAATTCTAAACTGAATCCATGATTCACCCAAGGAGATTTACCATTTCATTATTAAAAATTCATTTAACATTTACTTAGGCATGCTATGTTCAAAACCCAAAAGCATCTAATATAAAACACCACCAAAGGGTATCTCAAGAAAGGACCAACCTCAAAGGTTTGTCCTTTCATTTAATCACCTGGGAATATTTCTCATAACAAGCATCACATAAAAATTAAACTACTACATTTCTTTAACATTATTCAACTCACATGGTCATGTCAATAGATTAAGAAAATAAAACAAAAAATGCTTAAACAAGCATAGGCATACAAGGGTTAAGGGGAAAGTCAACCATACCATGCCCTTAACCAGTTCAATTATAATCTATCACTTTTTTAATTATATTAACATCCAATATCATTTTTAACAAAAAGGGAATCAAAGGCATGCCCCATAGGCATCCCAGGACAAACAACCATAAAAGGTCATCCAAGGGAACTCACCTATGGGGTGGCCCTTAATCTAGGTATAGAACCTAATACATGTGTTAAAACACATATTCCATTACCTAAACAAAAATAGGAAATAATGAGGTTCAATTATAATTCAAGGAGACACCCAAAAAATGGGTGGGGGACACTTCAACATATATAACCAACTCGATAATTAGCAAAATTCACGAGACCACCTACCTTAGGCTCGTGTTTGATAGCTCATATAGTATCAAGCTCTAATTCTCCCTGGTTTGGGGTAAATCTAAAGAATGGGATATTAGGTCATATGATCCTAAATATAAATAGCACAATTTATATCTAGAAGAATCGATAAATACTAAAAAGGAATCGAGGCATTACCATTACGGGTCCAAGGAGACGAACCGAGTTCGAATCAGAGATCATACGGTGAAGGAATCTAAAAACTAAGAATAGACATGGGGAGATACTTTTCCATGTGAAGGATGATACTATCCGTTTGAAGAAAACCTCATTTAAGTTTTATGATATTTTTATTTTAAAATGAAAAAAATATAAAAAAACACACAGAAGGTCTCGTACGATTTATCAAACAGTACAGAAACTGTACAAGGATTCCTATAAGTGTGGGGTATAGAACACAGTTACCCATCAAGGTTTTCACTAACTGTGTAGTAACCATGCTTTATCCTCTGTCAAATTCTTCTAAAGTTGCAAAGCTGCCACATTACCATGTGACCCAACCCGTACGGTTTTCACTAATCGTGCAACCTCTTCTTTTCACCCAAAACTTGGGTTTCGGGCTCAAGACCATCCTAGGACACCTCAGAGACCTCTGTGAACACAATGAGAATTCATAAAAGTCCATGTTTAAACAATTAAACTAAGAATTGATAGATTACACAAGATCTGTACCTCAATGAAGAACCGGATTCTTACGAACTTCCCCTTTAAAGCAATTTGTACCCAAATTTACCTTCTAAGTGTGGTGAAGAAATATCTAAGAACAAATCCAGACATTGTGATTTCACAAATAACTCCCTCTCCCAGGTCTTTTCCTACACCTAGTTGTGCTTCCATAGCACCTGTACTAAAGGAACAGACTTTCTGTATATAATCTTCATGCTATGATCCGCAATTCATATAGGATTATCCTTAAAGGACGTATCTACCAATAACTCAACCTCCTCGGGATGAAAAGCATGAGATGAGTTTTGTAACACCCCAACCCCTATAGACTGGAGTCGGTGCATTACTTGTGATATTGGCATGGTTAGAAGGAATGAAAATCCTCAAGGAACGATCATTTTAGTAGTCTTGAAGAAACTAGATACATAGATGTAACACAAATTACATTTAAAAAGGTTACAAGATACTATACATAACAAAACTAAAAACTGCAACCACATGAACTCAATAAATAATCTTCTCTCCATCACTTGTTTAAGGTAAACAATGAAAGGGGTGAGATCAAATGCTCAGTAAGGGTTAAAAATAATGGAAGTATGAATACAATAATAAGCGAATCATAATCAATCTGACATAATCAATATGGCATGGTGAATAAATAAAAAACTCTTGCCATTAATAAACTGAGAATGAAACTGCATCCATAGATTTTGTCATAGTGAAAACCTCATGGATAGTAAAAACTGATAATGAATGAAGAGAATGATTATTAATTGGACTTCATGTATCTGGAACATGAAACCATAATACTGTTAAAACGTTATAGTTCTATGGGTAGAAACCCATCGGATTTTTGGAAACAAACTCGAAGGGTTTTTCACCAACAGATTTGTCTCATGAGACCGACCGATGCATCGAGGGGATATAGATGGCCCCACATGCCACTGCATGTCCAAATAATTCTTTATACATTTATCCAATACAATAGAAATATTCCTTTTCAATATCCATATAGAGTAGAGTATACAGATTCATCAATATTTCCATAATAAAAATAACTTTCCAAACAAACACCGTATATAAAATGGTATATGGTTTAGAAAAAAAACATATCCATGATATGAGATTATGGGTATTTATTATAAATATAATTTCAAATGAAAAGTGATCTCAAATGGGAAGTAGGTATACCACATAAGGATTATTAGGTGCACAATACAAAGTTAGTCGCAATAAAAAGTAGTTGAGACAAAGTCTCTTACCGAAATGTAATCGGTCGAATCATATGTACAGAACTTAGTAACCATCAAATGAATAATTTAATAAAATGAATATAAAAATAATAATGTTATTATATATCAAATGAAAGTACACATATACCACATACAAGATATAAGTGGCGAACAATGAAAATCTCAGAGAAATGAAAGTGAGATGAGAAACCCCTTACAAACATTTCGACAAGGTAACGAGTGTTATTGCGAGAGAATAATGAGAGGTAAAGGGGTATTCCATTATTTATATGTAACAAGGGAAGTATGGGGGTTGTGAGAAAACATACCCCATCATTATGAATTAAAAATAAAAGAGAACAACATAGGGGAGATTTTTGAACAAAAGTGAGAGAGAGGATCCCTTACCTTATGCTTGAAGGTGTTCTTGGCTTGTTATTTAAGACCTGAATAAACAAATTAGGCTTATTAATTCATAATTAAAGAACCGATTATATATTAAAATGATTTATTATAACCCTTTTTAGTTCATTCAAGGACTTTTTGATTAGTTATAAGGTTCAATTTCATTGTTCGGGCTCGTTTGTTTACTTGGTTTTAAATGATCGGTTCACTTATATTCAAGTTCAGATAAATATATAAAGTGGATGTGGTTGTCTAGAAATGAAGTTATATTCTATTATTTAACATCCAGAAGATTACATGGTTTTAAATTTAATTTGGTTACTTATAGTGAAGTCGAATTATTATATATATAACCTTAGTGACAACCGTTTTAGCTAAACGGTGGGTTTGATTACAATGAACATGTTTTTCTTTATAACTTAATACCATTTGTACAAAGGGATTACAGAACTAAAAATAGGATATATTACATATATAATAATCTGGTTCAACCATAACACAAATGGTTTCATGACCAGAATTAAATATTATAATAGAAATTGATAAATTGTTGTCCTTGAATGTGCTAAATTAGCACATCTCAAACGGCGCTTTCATTTCTTTTAAATAAATGGTGGGGAAAGGAGAGAAGGTAATGAAATATACCATTAGCATGAAAACATTCCAGTACATGTATTTTACTGGATTTATCATACTATTATGGTGAGGAAATAAACAAAAAGAAAAGAACTTAAAAGAATTGAAGGAATTGGAAAGAGAAATTTACCTCTTGAGACTTCCTCCTTTGAGAACATCTTAAGGGGAGAGGTTTTGGTATTTTGAAGAGGCTAGGAGATTTTGGATGTGGGGGAGGATATTGGGGAGATACTTGGGAAGAATATTGGCAAGACACAAGGCTTGAGTGGTGTGAGAGGAAGAGGGGGTGAGGGGTACTTTATATAGTTGAGGGGAGAGGAGTTTTCTTAATATTATAATCATTAATTTATTATTTCCTCTCAAGACAACCAATAGTGAGTATTCAATGACCAAGAAAAATAATATATGCATGTGACTTCGAACCAATTGGTCTTACATCATCGTATCATCATCAATGACTCAATTAATCAATTATTTAGCATTTATTGTGAATTATCGGATTTTACTATTCATCAAAAATTTAAGTATTTCAAAAAAAACCCCAAAAATTCACCCTAACCACTTTTCGATGTGTAGAATACAAAAAAAAGTCCACTTTTAAAAAATAATTTTATAAATATGATTAATTAAATATTTAATTAAAATAATTATTTAATCGAAAAATATAAACACTTAAAATATTCATCTTCATTTTTAAGGCGCCTAAATTCATTTATACATTCAAGGGCATAGATACTATTCATAAGAGTCATATTACTATTCATAAGGGTAAGTTACTATTCATAAGGGTAGGTTACTATTCATAAGGGTAGGTTACTATTCACCAAAAATTAAGTTAATTCTATCAGACTCTAATTATCATCTTGATCACAATCGTGTATATTAGATTTTTTAAATTCAAATCACAGAGCTGAAAAATTTAAGTTTTATGGCTAGGTTATGGATATCTCCTATAAGTAACCATGTTTTGTTCCATATAGGCTCAGTGATTCTTGAAATATAGGATATAACTAGAATGTATTTAAGAGAAACATACCATGAAGTGTTTGGGGTGCTACATTATTCCCTCCTTCAGAAATTTTTTCCTCGAAATTTATGTATGAAGCTCACCAAAAAGATGTGGGTGATTCTTTTTCATAACATCCTCAGGTTTCCATGTTGCTTCCTCCATATTATGGTTTCTCTAAAGAAATTTTACTGGGCTAGTTTTACGATTTCTCAATACCTGCTCCCTTGTGTTAAGAATCCTGATAGGCTTTTCACAGTATGAAAAATCAGGTTTCAGTTCAACTTCTTCATATGTGAGTACATGTGTTGGTTTTGGCATGTATTTATTTAATAATGAAACATGGAACACATCATGAACTTTGGAGATATTTGGCGGCATCGCTAAACGGTAAGCTACAGCTCTGATTCTTTCCAGAATTTCAAATGGCCCGATGTACCTGGGGCTCAATTTCCCTTTCTTACCGAACCTTAAGACACCCTTCTATGGAGATACTTTCAGAAATATATGATCTCCCACTTGGAATTCCAAGTCCTTTCTCCGATTGTTATCATAACTCTTCTACCTACTTTGGGATTCTTTAATATGGGCTTGTATCTTCTTCACCTTTGTCGTGGTCTCTTCAATAAGTTCTGGGCCTATAAGTTTCCTCTCACCAACTTTGTCCCAACAAGTTGGAGTTTGACATCTCTTTCCATATAATTCTTCATATGGAGCCATTTGAATACTAGAATGGAAACTATTGTTGTATGCAAATTCAACCTAAGGCAAGTATTAATCCCACATACCTTGGAAGTCAAGAGAGCATGACCTCAGCATATCTTCTAGAGTTTGAATGGTCTTTTCAAACTGTCCATCAGTTTGTGGGTGATAAGAAGTACTCATACGAAGCTCAGTATTCAAAGACTTCTGGAGACTTTTCCAAAATTTTGATGTAAACTGGGGATCTTGATCGGACACAATAGATAGAGGTGCACCATAAAGTCTTACAACTTCATTAATATAAAGTCTTTCCAAGCGCTCAAGTGGAAAATCCTCTCTTATAGGAAGGAAATGTGCTGATTTTGTGAGACGATCAACAATCACCCGTATTGCATCATTTCTTCTAGGTTTCCTTGGTAGTCTGGTGACAAAATCCATAGTAATGTTATCCCACTTCCACATAGGAATAGGTAGAGGTTACATCACTCCTTTGGGATATTGTATCTCTGCCTTCACTTGTTGACAAGCTAGACATCTTGACACGTAGTCAGCAATTTCCCGCTTCATATTATACCACCAAAAATATTCTTTCAGATCTCTATACATCATGGTTCTACCTGGGTGTATAGAGAAATTTGAACTATGAGCATCATATAATAGTTCCCTTTTTAACTCAAGTACTGATGGAACGCACAACCTCTTCCCAACTTTCAGAACTCCTTCTTCATACATGAAGTCAGCCAGTCTCCCATCCTCGACAACATTAATTTTCTTGTGCAGGTTCTCATCATCATATTGAGATATTTTTATCATCTCTAATAAATATGGTTTAGCAATCATTTTAAAGAGTAAATATGTTTCCCTTTCCTTGACAATTCCCATATCCATCTTTAGTGGATCTAAAAATATAGGATCTCTCTCAATCCTCATTTGAGTCAGAAGTCCATGATCTTTCCTGCTTAATGCATCTGCCACCTTATTTGCCTTTACTGGGTGGTAGTGTATTGAACAATTGTAATCTTTGAGTAACTCAAGCCATCTCCTCTGCCTCATGTTGAGTTCTTTTTGTGTGAAAATGTATTTCAAACTCTTTTGGTCTGTATAAATCTCACATCTCTCTCCATAGAGATAATGTCTCCATATTTTTAGAGTAAAGATTACAGTTTCTAACTCAAGATCATGAGTTGGATAATTTTTCTCATGAATCTTCAACTGTCTTGATGCATAAGCAATAAATTTATCGTTTTGTATAAGGACGCAATCCAGTCCATTCTTTGATACATCGTTGTATATTAAAAATCCACCACTTCCAAATGGAAGAGTCAAAATCAGAGCATTGAAAAATCTTCTTTTCAATTATTCTAATCATTTTGTACATTATTTTTTCCGCACAAACTTAACTCCTTTATGTGTGAGCTTGGTTAGCGGGTTAGCCAGTCAGGAAAAATTCTGAACAAAACGCCGATACTAACCTGCTAGGCCAATAAAACTGCGTACCTCAGTTATGTTTGTTGGTGTGGGCCAATCTTGGATTTCCTTTATCTTCGCATGATCAACTAGGATTCCATCCTTCGAGACAATATGGCCTTGAAAATAAACTGATTGAATCCAGAATTCACATTTTCTAAACTTCCCATATAATTTATTGCTTCTAAGAGTTTTCAGAATGACCCGCAAGTGATTCTCATGGTCTTCATAAATTTTTGAGTATATGAGGATATCATCGATGAAAACCACAACAAAGTTATCAAGATAATCCTTGAAAAATCTATTCATTAAATCCATGAAAATAGAGGGTACATTTGTCAGTCCAAAAGGCATTACTGTAAACTCGTAATGCCCATACCTGGTCCGAAATGCTATCTTAGGAATATCTTCTTTCCTTACATGCAACTGATGATATCCGGATCGAAGTTCAATCTTCGAAAAGTATTGAGCTCCATGAAGTTGACCAAATAAATCATCAATCCGGGGAAGAGGATACTTATTCTTTATTTTAATAGCATTGATTTACCTGTAATCAATGCAAAGCCTCGTGGATCCATTTTTCTTATCAACAAAGGGGACATGGGCTCCCCATGGAGAAACACTAGGTCAAATAAATCCTTTTCACTAAAATCCTCTAGTTGTTTCTTTAGATCTAATAATTCCACAGTAGCCATTATATAGGGAGTCTTTGATATAGGTCTTGCATCAGGAATTAAATCAATAGAGAACTCAACTTTCTGCTCTGGAGGATGTCTAGGTAAATCCTCTGGAAATACATCAATGTATTCTTGCACTATGTACACATCTTTAATTTTCAAGATTTCTTTCCTCACCCGTATATATTGGTTTATCTTCCTCTATAAGTATTACATTTAGTAGAGCTACTGGGGGTGGTTCTAGATAATAATCAGATGGAAAAGTTTCTTCCCTAAAGAGAAGGGATTCTACACCATTTTCAAAAATTGCAACTTCCTTCTTCTTACAATAAATCTTCGCATCATAATTTGACATCCAATCCATACCAAGAATTATATCAAATTTAGTCATTGGTATGATGATAATGTTAGAAACTAAAGAATGTTTTGGTGTCCGGAGGGGGACTAGTCGACATGCCTTTGTTGCAATGATACATCCCCTGGGAGTTTTGACTGACAACTCCTTTATTAAATCAAATTGGACACATCTAAGTTTCTTGGAAAACTGGGAAGATATAAATGAATGCGATGATCTAGAATCAAATAAAGTGTTGGATAAGTTTGAGGAAACAATTAAAGTACCTGCCACCACATCATTAGAAACTTCAACCTCCGCGGTTGTAATCGCATAGGCTCTCCCTTGTTCTCTTGTATTTTTCTAAGGCAAGTTTCCTTGGCGCTTAGGACACTCATTTTCATAGTGTCCCATATCTATGAAATTGTAGCATTGAATATCATTTAATTGTTTCTTCCCCTTTCATTCATCATATCGATGACCCTTTTCTCTGTAGTTATAGAAGACTCTCATGCCTTTCAAGCATTTCCTGAGATGATTCTTTCCACAGTTCTCACATAATGGGAATAGCTTTGTTCACTTGCTCTTATTTGGTGCTTCTCCTTTTCCTTTGTTATCAGAGTACCACTTCTTATCTTGGTTTACTTTGAAATGATATGATCTAGAAAATTCTCTCTCTGTTTTGATGGCACTTGATACAATTTTATTATATGATGAAAATGATTGAGAAGCCAGTTCCCTTCAAAGACTTGGCTTAATACCTTCAAAGAAATGATCAATCTTGTCTGCCAAGTCACGTACGTAATATACATCATACCTGTCCAGCCTTGTGAAAGTAGCCTCATACTCTACAACACTGTATTCTTCCCTTTTTTTTAAGCTAAGGAATTTCCTCTTCAATTCAGTTCGTTGCTCACGGGGGAAATATTTTTCAAAGAATATTTCCTTAAAATTCCTCCATTCTATATCTTCTATTTCTTTTTCCTCCGTGGTATTCTGAATCAAAGACCACCATTAATTAGCATCGCCCTTGAGATAATATACTACCAGTACTACCTTTTCATTTTCATTGCATCTTAATGCCATGAATATCTTTTCAGGGGACTTGATCCATTGCTCAGCAACCACTAGGTTAGTATTACCACTAAAATATGGGGGCTTATGCCGCATGAAACTATCCAACACAAGTGTGGAATGGTTATTCGTTAAAACCTGAGTAAGTTTCCCCAATATGTTCATGATTTGATCTGCTCCAACATTGACTGTGTTGACTTGCTCAATGGGGAGATCCCTATATTGCCCACAAGTATTGATTCCCCTTCTTCCATTAGACGCCATTTCTAGATAATGGCACACACTAGATTATGGTATGAATCATAATGTATAATCTTAACAAAATACTTAGCATAGTTTAGGATCCTACTCATGGCTAATCCCATAATCATAAAAATGGTTTCTTTGAGGAATAATTTACATTTCAATCCTTCATAAAGGCTTGTAAAGAAAATATTAATTATCCTAAGCATATCCCCCAGGAGTGTCGTAACCAAGAGTGCAGCAAGGCCCGTTTTCATGTACCAGTTCTCGTTCGAGTCTAGCTCAAAGTGGTGTTTCCAGGTTTTACCTCTAGATACATCTATGCCAGAGCCGCCTCTACCTGATCGTATCCAGACAGAGATGTATTTCTTGAAAGATCCGTATAATATATTCCTTACCAAAATATCAGGAAATTCTTGCATTTTTATCCTAAAAGGCTTATCTTAGGGACTCTTCCCTAATCTATGTTTTCTAAATCTAGTTCCCAAGTTTCCTAGTAAACTTCCTTTGATACCAACTGTAACACCTCAACCCCTCTAGACTGGAGTCGGTGCATTACTTATGATATTGGAATGGTTATAAGGAATTAAAATCCTAAAGGAACGATCATTTTAGTTGTCTTGAAGAAACTAGATACATATATGTAAGACAAATTACATTTAAAAAGGTTAAAATAACCAATACATAACAAAACTAAAAACTGCAACCACATGAACTCAATAAATGATCTTCTATTCATCATCTGTTGAAGGTAAACAATGAAAGGGGTGAGCTCAAACACTCAGTAAGGGTTACAAATAGTGGAAGCATGAATACAATAATAAGTTAATCATAATCAATCTGACATAATCAATATGGAAGGGTGAATAAATGAAAAACTCTTGCCATTAATAAACTGAGAATGAAACTGCATATATAGATTTTTTCATAGTGAAAACCTCATGGATAGTAAAAACTGATAATGAATAAAGATAATGCTTATTAATTGGAAATCATGTATCCGGAAAATGAAACCATAATACCATTAAAACAGTTTAGTTCTATGGGTAGAAACCCGTTTGATTTTTGGAAACAAACTCGAAGGGTTTGTCGCTAACTGATTTGTCTCATGAGACCTACCGATGCATAGAGGGGCTATAGTGGGCCCCACATGCCACTGCATGTCCAAATAATTCTTTATACATTGATCCAATAAAATAGAAATATTCCTTCTAAATATCCATATAGATTAGAGTATACATATTCATCAATATTTCCATAATAAAAATAATTTTCCAAACAAACACCATATGTAAAATGGTATACGGTTTAAACAACAAACATATCCATGATATGAGATTATGGATATTTAATATAAATATAATTTTAAATTAAAATTGATCTCAAATGGGTAGTAGGCACACCACATAAGTATTATTAGATGCACAATACAAAGTTAGTCGCAACAAAATAGTAGTTGAGACAAAGTCTCTTACCACAATGTAATCGGTCGAATCATATGACCAGAACTTAGTAACCCCAAAATGAATCATTGAATAACATGAATATAAATAGAATAATGTTATTATATATCAAATGGTAGTACACATATACCACATACAAGATATAAGTGGCGAACAATGAAAATCTCAGAGAAATGAAAGTGAGATGAGAAACCCCTTACAAACATTTCGGCATGGTAACGAGTGTTATTACAAGATATTAATGAGAGGTAAAGGGGTATTTCATTATTTATATGTCACAAGGTCAGTATGGGGGAGGTGTGAAAACATAACCCATCATTAGGAATTAAAAATAAAAGATCACAACATAGGGGATATTTTTGAACAAAAGTGAGAGAGAGGATCCCTTACCTTGTGCTTGAAGGTGTTCTTGACTTGTTATTTAAGACCTGAATAAACAAATTAGGATTATAAATTCATAAGTACATAACCTCTTCTATATGTAAATGATTTATTATAACCCTTTTTAGTTCATTCATGGCATTTTTTATTAGTTATAAGGTTCAATTTCATTGTTCAGGCTCGTTTGTTTACTTGGTTTTAAATGACTAGTTCACTTATATTCAAGTTCGGATAAATATATAATATGGATGTGGTTGTCCAGAAATGAAGTTATATTATATTATTAAACATACATAATATTACATGGTTTTAAATTTAATTTTGTTACTTAGTGTGAAGTCAAATTATTATATATATAACCTTAGTGACAACCGTTTTGGCTAAACGGTGGGTTTGATTACAATGAACATGTTTTGATTTATAAATTAATACCATTTGTAAAAAGGGATTACATAACTAAAAATAGGATATATTACATATATAATAATCTGGTTCAACCATAACACAAATGGTTTCATGACTATAATTAAAGATTATAATAGAAATTGATAAATTGTTGTCCTTGAATGTGCTAAATTAGCACATCTCAAACGGTGCTTTCATTTATTTCAAATAAATGGTGGGGAAAGGAGAGAAGGTAATGAAATATACCTTTAGCATGAAAAAATTCTATTACATGTATGTTACTGGATTTATCATACTATTATGGTGAGGAAAAAAACAAAAAGAAAAGAACTTAAAAGAATTGAAGGAATTGGAAAGAGGAATTTACCTCTTGAGACTTCCTCCTTTGAGAACCTCTTAAGGGGAGAGGTTTTGGTATTTTGAAGAGGCTAGGAGATTTTTTACATGGGGGAGGATCTTGGGGAGAGACTTGGGCAGAATATTGGCAAGGCATAAGGCTTGAGTGGTGTGAGAGGAAGAGGGGTGAGGGGTTCTTTATATAGTGGAGGGGAGAGGAGTTTTCTTAATATTATAATCATTAATTTATTTTTTCCTCTCAATACAACCAATAGTGAGTATTCCATGACCAAGAATAGTAATATATGCATGTGACTTAGAAAAAATTGAGCTTACATCAGCAGATCATCATTAATGACTCAATTAATCCATTATTTAGCATTTATTGTGAATTATCAGATTTTACTATTTATCAAAAATTTAAGTATTTCAGAAAAATCCAAAAAATTCACCCTAATCATTTTTCGATGTGTAGAATTAAAAAATGAAGTCCATTTTTCAAAAAATAATTTTATAAATATGATTAATTAAATATTTAATTAAAATAATTATTTAATCGAAAAATATAAACACTTAAAATATTCATCTTCATTTTTAAGGTGCCTAAATTCATTTATATATTCAAGGGCACAGATTCCATTCATAAGAGATGTATTACTATTCATAAGGGTAGGTTACTATTCATAAGTGTAGGTTACTATTAACCAAAAATTAAGTTAATTCTATCAGACTCTAATTATAATCTTGATCACAACTGTGTATGTTAGATTTTTAAAATTCAAATCACAGAGCTGAAAAATTTAAGTTTTATGGCTAGGTTATGGCTATCTCCTATAAGTAACCATGTTTTGTTCCATAGAGGCTTAGTGATTCTTGAAATATAGGATATAAATAGAATATATTTAAGAGAAACATACCATGAAGTGTTTGGGGTGCTACAAGTTTGAATAGTAATTTCATAGTTGAGAAACATGGAAGATGTTGTGTAAAGCCTGGTACCTCTGGGGTAATTGTAACCAATAGGATACCAGCCTAACCCTCTCCATAATATCGAATGCCACGACGTATCTTGGTGAAATATTACCCTATCTCCTGATCCTCTTGTGCCCCAACCTTGGTGAAACATGTAGGAATACCTGATCCCCAACCTCAAACTATAAAGGTTGTCTGTGGTGATCAGCGTAAGATTTATGATGAGATAGAATAGTATTCAGATGCTTTTGAATCAACTGCACCTGTTCTATGGTCTACTGTACAAGATAAGGTCCGAGCATAGCTGGGTCTCCTACCTCCAGCCAATACAGGGGTGATTGGTATAGCCTACCATAAAAAGCCTCATATGGTGCCATCTGAATAGTATCATGAAATCTATTGTTATAGGAAAACTCGACCAAGGTTATATGCCTCTCCCAATAACCCCCAAAATCCAAAAAGTATTCTTGCATCATGTACTCAAGCAACTGAATAGTGTGCTCTGACTGGAAATCTATCTAGGGGTGTTAAGTTGTGCTCATAAGTATCTTTTTACCCCAAACCCACTATATCCCTTGCTATAAACAAGAATTAAACCAGGAATCCCTATCCAAAATGATAGATTGTGGGACCTCGTGTAGTTGTACAATCTCACAGATGTATAATGTACCAAGCTCATCAACACTGAAGGTTTCCATGATCGGATGGAAATGTGAAACCTTTGTGATCCTATCAACAATAACCCAAATTCAATTGTTTCCTCAAGGAGACCTTGATAAACCCATCAGGAAATCCATCGTGACATCATTCCATTTCCATTCAGGAATGGGTAGTTGTTGTAAAAGTCTGGCTGGTCATTGGTGTTCCACCTTCACCTGCTAATAGATGGAGTACCTCATGAAAAAACCAACTACATCCCTTTTCATACCTGGACACCAATACTTATGATATATATCATGTTACATCTTGGTGACACCACTATGCACTACCCATATAGAGGCATGAAATTCCTACATCAGCTCCTCACGCATGTCTGTTGAAACCCAAACACGGCCATGTAAACACAGAACTTTATTCTCACCTATGGTCCAACCAGGAGGAGGTTCCTAACCTTACACACTCTCTCGTAGAACTAGGCCTTCAGAATCTGATAGCCACCTCATCCTCACTCTATCCAGTATGGTAGAGGTAACAACTAAGGATGAAAGAAACATTTTCCCCAAACTGTGGTGCTCCTCCAAGTGCATCTCAGAGAACGACTCCATAAGCTTCTACTCGCTATTGTTCTATTGTAATTCTTATATCTGAGTCCTCCTACTCAGTGCATCAACCACTATATTTCCCTTACCAGGTGTGTAGGCTAGCTCAAATTCAAAAGACTAAAGGTATTCCACCCACCTTCGCAACCTCAGATTCCAATCATGCTATGTAAATATGTACATGAGGCTTTTGTGTTCTGTGAACACCACAAACCACTTTCCCAGTAAGTAATGCCTCCAAAAACATAATGCAGGAAAAAATACAACCAACTCAAGATCAAGCATCCGGTAATTCCTCTCATGTGGCCTCAACTGCTAAGACCCATACGCAACGATCCGATCCCCCTACGTAAGAGCTACTCTCATCTTGATACCAGATGAATCATAGTAAACATTGTAACTCCTTTCTAGATCTGGAAAAATAAGTATCTGTGTTGAAGTCAATCTCCCTTTCAGCTTCTAAAAGGCTGTCTCATTGGAATATGTCCATACATACTTCACACCCTTCTTAATCAATCCCATCAACAACACCACTAAGAATGATAAGTACTATATGAAATGCCTGTAGTACCCAACTAGTCCTAAGAAAATCCACACCTCAAAGATGTTCTTGGGATGATCCTAGAAAACTACTTATCTCACCTTCCCTAGGTCCACTGATACTCTTGTCTCTCAGATGATGTGACCCAGGAAGTGAATATAATATATCCAGAAGTGGTACTTTGTGATATTAACATATAACTGATGCTCTCTCAGTGTATTCAAAATGATCTCAATATGTTTTTCATGGTTGTGTCAATTGTGAGAATGCACCAAGATATCATCCATGAAAATCATGACAAATGAGTCAAGATAAGAATGGAACACTAGGTTCATCAATTCTATAAAGACCGCTGACATGTTCATGAGACCGAACATCATTTCCAAGTACTCATATAGACCATACATACTCTGAAAGGTTGTGTGAGGTATTTTTGATGATCTAACATGCACCTAATGATAATCAAATCTCAAATCAATCTTTCATAAAACTCAAGATCCTTAGAGATGATCAAAGATATCATCTATCCACGGTAAAGGATACTCGTTCTTAACTGTCAACCAGTTCAATTTCTGATAATCCATACATATCATGAGGGTTCTATCTACCTTTTTCATAAAAAAAGATCATCAAACCCTATGAAGAAGTACTGAGTCAGATGACACCCTTTGCCTCTAAATACTCTAGCTACCTCTTGAGCTCTTGAAAATCCATCATAGTTATCCTGTAAGGAGAAATGGAAATCGTTGCATCTCCTGTAACTATCTCTATAGAGAAATATACCTTTCTCATTGAAGGTAAACTAGAAAATTATTCTAGGAATGAATCCCTGAAATGATCAATTACTGGAGGGAAATCCATATGACGTGCTCCCTGGTCATCCAGATAAAAACTCGCAATTTGGGTTGTCATACTGCCCAACCCATGATATTTGGGTCCATCTCAGCTCACCTAGACATCCCATTCACCTTTATATAGAAACTATTTTCCCTATGGTGATGAAAAACTCACCCTACGATGATAGAAATTAATGGGCATGAGCCACGTGGGTCATTAGTTTCCCCACAGGTGCATAAAATTAGAAATTTATATGTGTCCCAAACTTTACTAACTACTAGGGTGTAGTATAGTAGAATTCCATGGTCGATATCACGTGGAGGACGTTGTTCTATATGGAGAATAAATATGGTCTTGAATCCTTTATAGGAGTCCTTACTAGTTTGACTAATGTTTGGGAGTTTTATAACTATTTTTGGGTTTTACTTCAATTGATTAAAAAGGGGTCGGGATCAAGTCCGAGTATCTAGATAAAGGTGATCCTAATTTTAATCTTGGCAAGGTCCTAACTGCTTAGTCTGTAAAGTAAGCGATAGTCGCAAGTCAACCTTGGTCCAGTCTTATAGTTTTACCTAGGATGTAACTATTCCATGGTCAGAAGGCTAGTTATAGTCCTAGATGCATTAAGTTAAGATTCCATTACAGAAATTTTCCTAAGATAATGGCCATAGTCTTAGTTTCCTCCAATTCAGATAGGGTCATTTGTTGGAATGTCTGATGGTCATGGTACAGTCACACAAATGGGGTTAACCATTGGTTTATATCCTAATTACTAGTCCAATTAGGTTTTCCTAGTTTAGAACTAGCAGAAGAGGCACTAAAGCAGGAACAATATCGACACCAGTACTGTAGTAGAAACTATAGAAGCTCGGGTACTGTATCAGTACTATTCACTGAAAGGTCCTTTGGGCCAAAAAATAGGCTTTCAAGCCATTTATTCAGGCCACTTGGTCTTGGGCCTTTGGGCTATGTAATGGGTATCCCTCTACCCAGATAAAAAGAGGTCTTTTCTTTAATAATAAAATGAGGCTTCGACCCCAACCTTTTAAAAAAGGAATAAAAGGGATAAAGGAAATCATGATAAAGATTCTAATATAATTGAATTTAATAAACATGTAATGATATGAAATAAACATGCAAGAATAATTTAAATAAAACCTTACTTGAAAGGAATGAAATGGAATTGAAATGACATTGGAATTGAAGGCATTGAAGAAAATGAATCCACAACTCTTTGATTAAAAACACAAGTAATTACAAAGAAATAAAGTGTTTTAAGAGGGAAAAGAGAAGGAAATTCCAAAGGATGTCTAAAAGGGAGAGAGATCTAATCCAATCATGCTCCAATGTACTACCGAGTTTCACCTTATATAGGCAGAAATGGTCATGATGTGTACTTAATCATCACATTGTGAACCCTTAATCCGCATTACTTAAACTAGGATCTACAGCGTGGCATGTGGATCTTCCATGGATTAATGAAGTTTGACCATGGTCACCTCATGTACAGGTGGTTCACGACGTGTACCCCATGGCCAACTGGATTTTTTGCTTTGAATCCTCGCATCTTTCTCAGCTTCTGATTTGATTTGAGTCACGACATGTAGGAGGGATTCATTCCGTGAATTGGAAATTTCTCTGGTCTTGGTGTAGGCTGTGATCATCAAGAACACAATGTGACCTTGGCCATCACGATGTGTACTTGGCCATTTTTGTAGCTTTTCTGCATTTCTTATTTTGAATCTTATGAAGTCCTATTTCCTGCAATATTGGACATCTACCACATGCATTATCCAATAAATGAATGAAAAATAACGGAAAACTGAAAAAAAATATATATAACATTTAGGATTGTCAAACCCCCCACACTTGAATCATTGTTTTTCCTCAAGAAAAATATCTCAACAAAGATTTCAAAAAGGATAGGAAATCTGTAAAGAAAGAAAATTATATTATTTCCATTCAATTAAATTAAGTGTAATCAGAAAAAATAGTCAAGTTCTAGTTTTAATCCCGCCTAGTAAATTAGTCATGTATCATAGTTCAGATTTTCAAAATAATTTCTAATCTTTTAATAATAATTTTTTAATCGTTCTTTAAGCGATATGCCCAGTTGTAATTTACCTCACCATTCTTTTCTCTCATCACTCAAGGTAAAATGTAAGTAAGGTATGCTCGTACCCTGAGTCCATGTTCCTAATAATTGGCTTGTACTGGTTCTATCATCTCCACTGTGTAAAGGCAAGTATAAAAGTAATATTGAGGAGTTTTAGAAACAAGGTTTTGATGACTCTGAGGCTATAGGTAGGTAGGTAAATTGTGAAAATCATGCTCAAAAGGAGGGTAAGATCTAAATTACAATGCAAATACAACAAGATAAGTGTGACAGAATTCCTCCATCTAGTGAGTTGGGTTTATACTCTAACAGCTCAGGTTGGATCCATATGTATAGCAAGTAAGTAGATAAAGAAATGATTTAGTTAATTTCCTTTTTTCTTTTTCTTTTTTATTTTTCAAAAGTTATTCCTAGGATAGATCTCACATCAATCACCTAACCACATATAATCCTTCGAGGGATTCATCAGTATGTAAAATGGTGATTTTTGACCCCCCTAGTAAACAACCCACATAATTTTTTTTATTTTCTTTTAAATTTTTCAAAGGAATAGAATACAAATGAGATACAACAAAATGGTATATGAATCACAACCTAGT
Source organism: Viscum album (assembly GCA_963277665.1). Classification (NCBI taxonomy): domain Eukaryota; kingdom Viridiplantae; phylum Streptophyta; class Magnoliopsida; order Santalales; family Viscaceae; genus Viscum; species Viscum album. The sequence goes on along the minus strand of OY728139.1, from coordinate 46,294,902 downwards.
AGTCAGGTGGGCACACCATACATCTCTGAAAGTGAAAGCATCCCATGCTGTCTGAATGCCTACCCCACACTTGTTTAAAAATCATCCTCAAGTATTGTACAAGGAGCGGGGTAGGAAGGGAAATAGGATTGAAATAGATTTTCTTCTAACAAGTCATTCATGGAAACTATGGTATAAACGAAGGATAGATGTCAAGTGGGTCTCAGGTAAAAATGGCTATCAAAGTCTGCCTCAATCATTTTAAAATTACACTTGTTCAGTCATAGTTTTGATAAGATCTCAGTGCAAGTTGTTGTAGGTTTACATGTCCCAGGTATCTCTCAAGAAATATGTTCAGAAAAGAAAATGAGATTAAAGGATAAGAATCCTCTTAGGTAATGAGAATAAAATAAAATATGGCAATTAAAAAGGGTATAAATCCTAAGTAGTGAGTCAATTAATCATAATTTCAAAGATTTTAAATTTTAATTAAACTTCTAAAATCAGTAATCATTCTAAAATTCTAAGTAGGGGTGAAACATGATTATTAACATTTTTCTTTTTAACTTTATCTTTAATTTACATGGGAATAATGGTTTTCAACTTTACATCATGCTTATAAATTTGAAAAATGTCTCCTAAAATAGTGAGAATAGAGATAAACTAGTGTATCACTAGTGAAATCATGAGAACCCCCCCCCCCACACACACACAATTAAAAGGAGACAGTGACCCCACTGACTATGAAATAATGGGTGGGAGTGGTGAGGCAGTGATTTTTTATAATTGAATTTCCATTGCAGTGATGATAGAATTTAAAAAGAGGGAATCAAGAGCTCCTTAAGATGAAGTGGTATGCTATGGGGGTGTCTGAGCTGTCTTAAAGTTAAAGTTTTATGCACCTGTGAAATTTGTTAGTAGAAAAATCCTTCACTATAGAACAAATGTTAATTATCAGGTTTAAACATTTAAATAGCTGAAAAACAAGAAGGTGTAAAAAGAAGGAATAATGACAACCATTTTATTTATTGAATGAAAGTTTGTACAAAGTATTGTAATGAAACACTGAAAAATCTAAGACTCAAAAAAAACTCAAAAATAAATATCGGTTGCCTCCCATAAAGAACTAACTTATTGTTTTCAGCGAGATGGGTGGACCAAAAATTCAAAGAGTGACCCCATCGACTTAGTTTCTCCTTTTGTGCTTGCAGCTACTAGTCATCATTTCCTTGAGTTCGCATGGTCACATAATTGTATTCACAACTTCAGGTGCAACTCAACCGAATATAAAATGTGGTAGAAATGGAATCATTGGTGGATGTGGTTGTTGTTGCTAGTGTATTTCTAATGATAAAACCTAAAGTTGATTGGAGATGTCTACAACACACTGGTTTACTCATTGTAGAAGAATAGGTGGAGGAATGGGTCTATCTATAACATCAAATGAGTCATAGGATCTAGACATTTCTATTGAAAAAGAAAAAGGTAGTAAAAATAAAAACACATGCTAGAGTGAAAGAAACCAAATACTATATATAAAAATATCCATGTAAAGTACAAGAATGTGAATAACATCTCGCCCCTAAAAAAGTGTCCCAAATCTCAAAAAGTATGTAAATAAAAATCAATTCTCCAGGACCAAAATATCCTCCATGGTCAGACCAACATTAGAATATGGAATGAACTGGGAAGCTAAATCACCATTGGTAGTAGCAACAGCAGTGGTAGGTGGGGCTGAGGCAGGTGGTGGTGTGGTGGAGGTAGTAAGATGGTATAGGGTGGGTGGTGTGGAATCCATAATCTATTTAGTGGTTGTGTGTCTGGCAGTTGGATCAATGAAAGGGATGTCTGGAGTGGCATCAGTGGTCGGTCCCTTGCCCTTCCGGGCCTTCTCCGCTAGAAAATCCTACTGATCAGTGGGGTTCGTGACGTCAGGAGGCATTTCAGAGGGTAGAGGGGTGAGGAAGGGTTTATGAGGAAGGTCCAATGGTAGTAGGTAGTGGAGGGGTGAATGAGGAAGGCTCAATGAAGGGAAGGTAGAGGTGGGTAGTGAGATGGCAATGATTCGCCATGATGCACTGGAGGAGTACCCACAGGTCTGAAAGAGTGGGATGGGTAGGTGCAGGCTGAGTGGATGGGGTGGTGTTCGGGGCTATCAGTGGTGATGGGTGGGTAGGAGAATGATGGGTAGAAGGGTTTTCTGCTACTGCTGGTGGCTGCTTCTGCGGATCAGCCTCCTGAGGTACATCTGGCTGGGGTACAGGCTCCTACACTCCAGGAGCCCATAAATAGACTTCTCCCTCCTTCACCAGCATCCTCATCTTATGCAGGATCACAAGATCAATAATCTCGACCAGGACTACTGAGGTGAGGGGCTACGAGGAGTTGAAAACATGGAGGTATATGGCCAACCTAGTGATGAATGATCCACCCATAAGTGTGCCCCACATCCTCTGTGTTAGTACTCTATCATAGGAGGCGAACTGGGCAGCCATGTTGATGGGAGGTCCACCCATAGAAGCAGTAAGGATAAGAACATCAAGTTGGATGACACTTCCATGGGTCTTGCCTCACGCGAACCACCTATGTGCCATGGCTCGGTGCATAATACACTGAGTTGGAGTCCTCAGCTAGGTGGACTTTTCCAGCCTTGGGTCATGATAGGACCATGGGTCACAGGCGAGTAGATGCCAAAGGCTCGGTGCATCCTCCTAAGAGAGCCTCGTTTGTAGGGTAGGATAGATATCTGAGATACCAAACTTCTTAGTGTAGATACTGAATCCTACACCAAACTCAGACATGGTGAGATGGTGTGGTTTGCCTCCTAGCCTGAAGTGAAAGGAATCCACAAATATGTCAAAGGTGGCTAGGAACTCCAAGAACAACTTGTTGTATGTCTCCTCTCAGACTTAAATGATGTTGTCAATGTGTAGCATCTCCAATAAGATCAAGACGTCGTCTACGACATTCAGCTTCGCAAGCATGACCATATTCAAAGTCTTGTTGTTCCTCATGGGTTTTTCCTGGAGCTGAATGAGATTAAACCAGTTATTTGGGTTGGTAAATAATAGCACCAGGTTCAAATGAAGATTACCGTCTATAGAAAGGGAGGAGATTGTGTACTGAGAGATGGATGGAGTGCATGGGTGCTTAGTAGTAGGTTGCTGGCTCGTGGAAGCAGATGAAGCAGATGAAGAATCTGAAGTCTCGGGCTATAGTCTCTTTGTGTGCGCCATGGAGAGGAGGCGGAGGGTTTGGTTTTTGGAATAAGATAGGAAGGGTGTGAATCATGAGGTTTGAAGTGGATGAGTCGCATGCATGGGGGGGGGGGGTTAGGAGGAGTGGGGATCGGGTTTAAGGGGGGTCGAGGGGTCTTGACCCTTCAATTTTTTAAAAACTGACCCAAGTCGGGTCATGACGTGTACCTAAGGGTCACATCATGATCCTTGAGAAAAATTGGATTACAAAGTGATAAAGGTTCAAATCGTGACCTATGGGTTAATGACATATAATTCATTGGTTTCCTCTATTTTTTCCTCCTTTATTTCCCCGCCTCTTTATTAAAATGAAAAGAAGACTCTCAAAAAGACTTGTCCTATTCTAACTTAACTAACTCCTAACCTGGATTTCCTCCTAGTCAACGCTCATTTATAGTAGATATCTTGACTCAATTAAGGCTCATTTGATGACATAGTTCTCGTGGAATGGCTTATGAAACATCTTCAATCCTTGATCATGTATTTTCTATGGTGATCTATCCATGTGTAATTCGGAGTTGAAAATACTGGGTAAGGAGGAATATTCCCCTAGAAATGAGTTTTTTAAAGTATTGGGTTAAATGATGGATGGTATCAATGAAGGCACAACCTCTCTGGAGGGTGGTTCAATAAAGTTGACTTCCTTGAAGTCACAACCTCCTCTTTTTTGTAAAAGAGTCATCACTTTATTCCTTTTTATCCATGAAATCTTCATCATTCTAGGTAAGAGATACGATGTTACAGTCCTTGTTGTAATCTGAGTGTTGCACAACTCTAATCAGGTTGAACACAACTTGTTCTTCTCCCACTCTAAAGATGAGATTTCCTTGGTTCACATTGATCAGTGTATTTCCTGATTCTAGGAAAGGTATTACAAGTATAATAGTAAAATATCCATATTCTTCCATGTCCAATACCAGGAAATCAGCTTGGAATATAAACTTTCCAACTTTTACCATAACATCTTCCAGAATGTCTCTAGGGTGCTTGATCGAGCGATCAACTAATTGCAAAGCTACACTTGTTTCTTTGATCTCTTTGAGTCTGAGTTTTTGAAAAGTACTCATTGGAATAAGGTTAATTCTTGTTCCAAGATCATATAGTGCTTTACCAAATTGGCACGTGCCTATCTCACAAGAGACTGAGAAGCTGCCAGGGTCTCTCATCTTTGGTGGAATTTTCTGATAAACCATAGAAGAGCATTATTCATTTAGGGAGATGATTCATCAGTCTTCTATTTTTTTTTTTGATAATAAGTCTTTTAAGAACTTGGAATAAATAGGCATTTGGGAAATATCTTTGGAAAAAGGGATGTTGATATGTAATTTCTTGAACATATCCAGTAACTTCTTGTATTGTGTCTCATTCCTAATTTATCTTTATCTTTCTGTATAGGGAATATGTGGCTAGTATGGTGGTGGGGAAATATACACAGGCTCCTTCTGTTGCTCAGGTTTGTGTTCCTTCTCAGCTGGTACTTCTTATTGATGTAAGGTGAGAGTAACTTCATCAGCTTTAACATTAGGTACTGGTTGTTTTCTTATCTCTTATTCTTAAGGCCTTTCTTCTTTGGGTTGTTAGAAGTCCAGAATCTTTCTGATCCTCAGCATTACTACCTTAGATTATTCTCATGGGTATGCCTCAGTGTTACCAGGCAGAGTACCTGGTAATCTCTCAAATAAGGTCTTTGTGATTTGACCCATTTGAACTTTAATGTTCCTTAGAGAAACTCTCTTGTTTTTCATATATGTCTCATGGGTCCTCATTCTTTGATCATACTTTTGCACAAATAAAGATAGAAGTTTTTCTAGATTACTTTGCATAGGTGCTTGTTGAGGTCTTGGATGAGGTGGATAAAATTGTTTTTCTATTTGAGGGAAGGTTTTTTGTTGATCTTGTGGCCTAGGTATAGGGTTCATTAGAGGATACCATGGTGGTCCTTGAGATCTGAATTGGTTTTTTCCACCTCTCGGTTGAAAATAACCCTGATTGTTCTAAGGTTGCTAATGTGCATACCTCTACTGATAACATTGTTGTTGCTGGAATGGCGGGTTTTGCTGATTGAAATTGACATAATTGCAACCTTTTTGTGGTTCTTCATATCCAGCTTTACAATCCTGATAAAGATGAAAGCCACCACACATCTCTCCTGATTGCAATTCCATTACATGGGTAGGAGGGGGTTGAGTATGTTGGTATCTGAAATGCTTCTAACGTTTTAGTGAGCTCTTCCACTTGCACTGCTAGCCTTGTGGTCTCATCAATCCAGTGGATTCCATGCCGTGGTGGTCCACAATCACTTTTCCATAGACTGGAATTGTGAGAGATTTCATCAATAATGTCTCTTCTAGCTTTGGGAGTCTTGAACATGAGACCTCCATCAGCAGGTGCATCGACAACATTACATGCCGCCGACTGGAGTCTTGATAGAAAGTTTGGAGTTGTATCCACATATCAAGTCCATGATTTTGAAATTTCATAATTAATTATTTAAAGCAGTCCCATGCTTCCCAAATAGACTCTCCATCAATTTGGTTGAAATTTTGAATGTCCATCCAGAGCTTCTAGGTCCAGATGGGTGGGAAGTACTTACCCAGAAACTTCTTGGCCAGTTCATCCCAAGTAATAATTGACTTAGGATATTGACTCTTTATCCAGTCCTTGGATATTTCTTGTAAAGAAAATGGGAATATGTGGAGTCTTATTATATCAAAAGAAACTCCCTGGTTGTGAAAGGTATCACATACCTCTAGGAAGTTGGCAATATATTCATGTGGATCTTTGCTTGGAAAACTGCTGTATTATCCCATTTTTTGGATCATATGAATGAGTCTATGTTTTATTTTGAAAGTATGGTCTTGGATAGGGGGTTAAACAATGATAGGGATTGTACCATGGATTGATGTGAAGCCATAATTCATGGTCTTATTCTCCTAGTTCATTATCGGGTGTTCTCCCAGAATGACTTGATGGTTGGGGTTTGGTGGGTTAGGTCCTACAGGGTGTAATTGCTCATCCATCGTTGATCGATGAAGAGAAGAGATATGACTTTCGATATTGGGGTCGAAGGACAAAGGGTAATGTGATTCAAGATTCCTTGAATAAGTCAAGGGACCTTGGTACATACACAAGGAAAAGAGAAGAGATGTAAGAGCATATAAAAACAAAGGAAAGGGGGCGAGGGAAAGGTAATCCTAGATCTAGACTAGAGTCCTAACACAAAGAACAATGCTACCCCTTTGACAACAGTGCCAAAATTTGATGGGTGTGAGCCTCACGGGTTATTTGTTTCCGCACGGGTGTGTTAGATTAGAAATTTATGTGTCCTAAACTTTAATAACTACTTGGGCGTAGTATTGTAGAAGTATGGGGTCGATCCCATGAGGAGGACATTGTTCTGTAGGAAGAAGAAATCTGGTCTTGAATCCTTTTCAGAAGTCCTTACTAGTTTGACTAATTTTTTGGAGTTTTCTAACTATTTTTGGGTTTTACTTCAATTGATTAAAGAGGGGTCGGGATCAAGTCTGAGTATCTAGATAAAGGTGATCTTAATACTAATCTTGGAAAGGTCCTAGCCGCATAGTCTGCGAATCAAGTGGTAGTCTCTAGTTAACCTTAGTCTGGTCTTCTAGTTATACCTAGGATGTAACTATTACATGTTCAAGAGGCTAGTTACAATCCTATATGCATTAATTTAAGCTTCTTTTGTAGAAATTTACTTAAACTAATGGTCATAGTCTTAGTTTCTTCCAATTCAGATAGGGTCGTTTGTTTGACTATCTGATGGTCATGGTACAGTCGCACAAATGGTTTTGACCATTGGTTTATATCCTAATTACTAATTCAATTAGGATTTCCAAGTTTAGAACTAGAGGTCTGATTAAGCGTGTAGATACATCGAATCTTGATCCCTACCCCTGATGTGTTTATCTACCCATGATGGTAATTAAAGCAATAAAAGGGATAAAGGAAATCATGATAATGATGGTAATGGAATTGAATTGAATAAACATGTAATGGATTATTTGACGATGGCGTAGTGGTGGGTGGTTGAGGGATATATAAATGATGTTCGGTGAGGTCTGGGGTTCGATTCCTGGGAGCCTGCTCCTGGGGGAATTTCCACCTCCCATGTACCACTCGTGTTGTCGGGTCACTCGATGTCTCATCGAGTGGGTATAATGTGAATACTTCACCTGGATGACGACTTGTTGTGTCGAACCATCTTTGATAGAGGTGTTACCCCATGGGACGCTCTGTCATCTTCGCTGGCAACGACTCCTTCCCGACTGGGGCATCATGACCTCTTCATGGGGCGGGGGGTTCCTTGGAGTGGAGGGTTCAAAAAGACCACTCCTGGGGATTACCTTTTTTAAAATAATTGAATAAACATGTGATAATATAAAATAAACATGAAAGAATACTTTAAATAAAACATTACTTGAAATGAATGAAATGGAATTGAAATGACATGAGAATTGAAGGTATTGAAGAAAATGAATCCACGGCTCTTTGATTGAAAACATAAGGAATTACAAAGAACTAAGGTGTTTTAATAGGGAAAAGCGAAGGAATTTTTGAAGGGATTCTAAAAGGGAGAGAGGGTGAATCCAAGTATGCTCCAATGTGTTGCCGAGATGCTACTTGTATAGGAAAAAATGGTCATGACATGTACTTAATCGTCACGTCATGAACCCTTAATCCACGTTACTTGAATCAAGATCTCCAGCGTGGCATGAAGATCTTCCATGAATTAATGAATTTTGACCATGATCACGTCATGTATAGGTGGTTCACGTCATGTACCCTTGGCCATTTGGATTTTTTCATTGAATCCTCGCAGCTTTCTCAGCTTCTAGTTTGACTTGAGTCATGACGTGTAGGAGGTATTCGTGTCGTGAACTGACAATTTCTTCATTCTTGATGCAGGTTGTGATCATTAAGTACACAACGTGACCTTGTCCATCACGATGTGTATTTGGCCATTTTTTTAGATTTTCTTCCTTTCTTCTTTGGAATCTTGTGAAGCCCTATTTCCTGCAATATTGGACATCTATCACGTGCATTATCCAGTAAATTAATGGAAAACAATGTAAAAGTGAAAACAAAATATATATAAAATTTAGGCTTATAAGAAATAAAAAAAGGCTCAAAAGGGAACCAATCAGTCCATCCCGAGAATGATATCAAATCCTTCCATCTCAAGGATGTAGAGGTCCTATACGAAGTGACACCCACCAACCTCAAGGGGGAATTCCCTGCACTGACGCACACCTTCTGTTTTAATCCCTAATAGAGTGTATAACATCATTATGCCTTCATAAGTATAAACATAGATCCCAAGACTCTCCACAATAGGCATAGATATGAAACTATACGAATCCCCTGTATCAAAAAGTGTAGAAGCTAAAATAGAGGTTACTAGAATAGTACCTCTGATAGTATAAGGTATGGGATCCTTCTCCTGCTGAGTATGTTGCACTACATAAGTCTGGATTGTACCACAACCCTGTGACACTACCTGGCTACCCTGAGTTGATTCACCCTATTGTCACTAAGAACCTAAGGTATGGATAACATGACCATGACCACAACCTCATCCCGAATGGCCTATGCACTCCAACTCCCTATCTGGTGAGAAGCTGCAGACCCCTCTCATGAATGTGGAGTCAGTGCAGAAGATCTCTCACTAGCTTCTGGTGGAAACATCCTGTAGAAGCATTGTAGATGGACCATCTTTCCACAAGATCAACACTCAACTGGGTTCAACGGGCATTGTAGCCTTGTATGCCCCATATTACCGCACTGTTATCACCTCACTTGGCTACCTGTAGATACATTATGACTGCTAACATCACCATGAGGAAGCTCCGGATGATGATTCCTACTGCCGGTTGAGAAAGTACAATATCTAGGTGTTGAAATTTCTTGGCTCGCACCTCCAGACTCCCTTAGGTTACACTTTGTGATTAGCACCTGATTCGCTATAGTAGATACATTAGTCAGCCTGAAGACATTTACCTATGATCGATTGTCAAACCTGAGACCATCCTCAAATTTCCTAGATTTTGATACATCATCACCCATAAAAATTGGTGTAAATCACTAGAGCTTATTAAAACTATCTGATTAGTCCATAACTGATGAAGCACCCTTCTCTAGATGCATAAACTCCAAGGATTTATCGGACCTCAGTGTATCAGGATAGTATTAATCCTAGAAGATTGTCTGAAAATCTCCCCATGTCATATCCTGATGATGCTCTGTCTGAGTGATAACATCCCACCATATCTTGGCAGAATCACACATCTTGTACGTAGCGATATTTTCCCTCCTCTTAGGAGGTGTCTCTAAATTCTCAAAAATCATAAGCATGGCCTCTAGTCATGACTCTGAAACCTCTAGCACACCATCCCCTGAAAACTTGGACAGATACTGCTACTAGAACATCCACGTCATCTCTACCATAGACATGGAAGGTTTTGGTTCTCCCTAAAAGTTTTGCATGAACCTCATAAATCCTTCATAGAACTATGCATCAACACCTACATCCAGTATAACAACCGGTGTCACAACTAGCAAGACTAGAGGATCCACTGGTAGCCCATGGCCTACCACCTCTGAGGTATGATCATCGACGCCCTCTGGGTGCACAACTTGAGGTCGTCGTGCTGGTATGACTCTACAATGCCTAACACACACCTCAGTTCAGGATCTTTTTCAAGGTTCACAACTCAAAAGCGTAGTTATCAAAATAGGACAGGTCAAAACCTTCCTCTAAGAACTCACTCCTCTGCTTCCCTATAACACCCCAAGAATTTAAAAATAAATATAGCCTGTTATGCACACAACACTGAGTCTCTATGAAAAAAACACTTTTTTATTATAATTATTTACACAAAATAGTTATATCCTAGCCATGAAACATAATATTTTCACTTATGTGATTTGAATTTCGAAAAACTGACATACACTGTTGTGATCAATAAGTTTTTTAGAGTCTAATAGGATCAACTTAATTTTTTTGTGAATAGTAACTTGAACCTTATGAATAGTAAGGTACCATTATGAATAGTAACCTCACCCATGTAAGTATAAATAAAATTTAGGCACCTAATAAATGAGAGTGAATATTTTAAAAATAAATAATTAAGTGTTTCTATTTTTATGAGCAATAAATATTTAATTAGAATTTTATAATTAATAAATTAATTTAAAGTATAATTCATTTTCATAAAATGTATTCATAAACCAATATTTTTTTATCCTATGATTTTGGGATAATTTAATGAGACCTTAGTTAAATCTTCCCGGTATTATAAAATGAGTTATAATTTTAAAAACTGTATTTTTCAACTAAATGGTGATTTTAATTAAAAATTAAATTTCTCATATTTAGAAAATTATTTTCATAAAATGTATTTCATTTTTAGATTCTGCACATTGAAAAATTGTTAGGGTAAATTTTTGTGATTTTTCTAAAATACTTAAATTTTTGGTGAATAGTGAAATTTGATAATTTACGAAATATGCTAAATAAATGAATTTACACATCATGATTTAGTCATGGAATATGTAAATGGAGATTGGTTAGAGCTCACATGAACTTATTAATTTTTTCAGTCAAAATAATCAAGACTATTCATAGTCTTGATCCAAAATAATGGTTAAAATAATGGAACCCCCCCCCCCTCTCCTCCACTATAAATACCACCCCTCACCCCCTCTTCCCCTCACACCTCTTAAGATTTGATCCTTTCCTACATTCTACCAAATAATTTTATCAATCCACCCCACTTAAAAGACCTACTGTCCTCACCAAAAGACCAAAACCAAAGTCCTTAAGGTGGTTCTCAAGGAGAAGTATTAAAGAGGCAAAATCCTCTTCCTTTTCATTTTATATTCTATTCAAGTTATTTATTTTTTTATTATCTCCTCACCTACTCTATAAAAATAAGAATTATAACTTCATTATCATCTATATACTATAATTATATCATTTTAATGGAATATCCTTCCTCAAACTACTATCTATCTCTCTTAAAAAAACGAAATCATCATCCGGGAGGTGCTCATTTACAACCTTTGTTCTACAATTTATCCTTCAAGTATGTACATGAAACCATTTTTATGGTTTAAATAGATTAAAAAATATTTATAATGTATTATTTAATGATTTGAAACTAGTATATATACCTAATACTTATTCATATGAAAAAACCGGTTTGTCATGATCAAAATACCGATGTAATAATCTAAACGATTATCACTAATGTTTTATCTAATAACTCAACCTCATACAATATAACCAAATAAATTATATAAAAATTTAATCTTGTATATTTTCATTAATATCATATGAAATAAATTCTAGAAAATTATATCCATTCCCCATGAACTCCATTACTTATAAATAAGTGAATCGATCATGAAAACCAAGAAAATGAATGCTCTGGAACGATGAAATAAAAATATATAACTCATAAATAAGGACATAGATGAACTCAATAAAACTAAAATGAATAAAATATATGTATATAAGGCTAAGAATTAATTAATTTATTGATTTAATTTTACTTTCTAGGAAATTAAAGTCAAGTGCAGAATACATTCAGACATAAGGTAAGGGGTTTCTCATCTCACTTTTATTTTCGTGAGATTTCTATTATTTGCCACATATTTCTTATATGTGGAATATATATACTGACATTTGATATATAATATCATGAATCTATTTATCTTCATAGTATTTAATGATTCATTTTGTGATTGTTAATTTTTGTACACACAATTTGATTGATTACAAAGTTGTGAGGGTTTTTTCATCTCACTTCCATTTTTATGAGATGTTCCTAATTCACCACTATTTATTATGTATGGTGTATGTATACTAACCATTTATATATAATATCATTAATATATTTATTTTCATGTTATTAAATGTGTAATTTTATTATTATTAATTTTGGGTCATATGATTTGATTGATTACAAAGTGGTAAGGGATTCTACCCGAACCCCCGTTTTTCCCTTCAGGTTACTCCTTCTCTATATTTACTCAAATGTAATGCTTCGTTATTTTTTTATATTTCTTATAAATTCTGTGTATATATTCCAAAATCATATAACCAGATCATATCATCCTTATTTATGGGGATATACATGCTTTAAAATAGTTCCCTTCTCAATTCTTCCAGATAAACAAGCCCAATTCAAGGGAACTTCTCGAATTCTTACCTATTTTCAAGTTCACTCTATAATATATTATAAGCCATTATTATTTTTCCAAAATCACACATTTTATCATGAAAAAATATCTTGGTTCATTTCTAGTTTTATGAAAACAAACATTTCTTTCCTCTTTAAAATCTCTTTAATATTTTTCTTAAACCACACTAAAATGTTTAATTTCTAAAGTTTCTTAAAAACTATTTCTATATGATTTCACTTCAGTGGGACATCATTTATGCCTCAAATATAATTTCAATTTCCTTCAAATTTTTTATGAGATATACATATTTACAATCTAATTTTATGACAAATAAAAATGATTTTCCAAAAGAACTATTCTTTCCAAAGTAAAAAAGGGGTTTTCTCATCTCACTTTTACTTCTATGGGATATATGACTTGATGATAGCTTATTCATTGTATTTGGTGTATGTACTGGCCTTTTATATATCGTATCAAGAGTTTCCTTATTCTCATGATATTCTAATAGATTGTGATTTGAATATTTCAATGTGGCATTGGACACTTTTTAATGTTTAAAGAATATTTCCTCAAGAAATTTTCAATGGCCTCATTTAAAAGTATCTTCATCTATGTCAACATAATTTATTAAATATTATACTTAATTGAGGTTTATCTCTTATAATATCATATACCATATTTTTTTTAATTTTTGATGATCAATTTTACTGTGGATGTGCTAATTTGATACCATTCATGGGTTATAGTTAAAGTATTCACATTTCATATGCTAGTTTTTCAATATAAATGTTTATGTTTTCTATGTATCACCCTTTTCATACGAGGAATGTATTGGACTATATCCCTTTGATGCATCATTAGGTTGCATGAGATTAACTAGTTTGGGTTTTTACCCATTTATATATGGTCTTGTCACGAGGCCTTGACAGTATGTTTATGGTGTACGATATTATGAAAGCCCTCATTATGAAACTAGTAATTGATAGTCAATGTGATTATTCAACAAGTAGAATTTCCATGGTTATGTTTTATTATGAAATTATTTATTCAGATCGTATTCCTGCCATATTATGCTCAAGTATATTTTTTAAATTCATGTGTTTTTAGTTGTTCACCATGCCTAGTGTTTATGTTTATGATAACTTTCGATGTATTATTTACCCTTACTAAGCATCTGGTCTCACCCCTTTCTTATGTTTATTTTCCCCAAGGTATGGAGAATAAAATTTTGAATAATCTTTCAAGGATGAATTTTATTTCACTTTATATTGTATCATGTTATATTTTCTTTTCCCAAAGTATTATGTGTATCCTGAATATAATCTGGTCTTCCAAAACTACTAAACTGTTCAGTGCTTTGGGATTTGATTCCTTGTAATCATACCAATGTGATAAAATAATGCACTGGCTCTAGGATTTTGGGGTTGGGTTATTATATTTGGTATTAGAGTAATTTTAATATAATCCTTTGAAAACTAGATTTAAAAAATATAGGCTAGTGAACAAAACCCTAAGATATACTTTAAGGATAAGCATACAAGAACATCCTAGAATTTTTGAAAGGTATATATTATGTGGAAATTCTTAGAAAATACATCACTATCTAGATACTACAAGTGGATGTGGTTCTGACACATATGTACCTAGTAGTAACAACTCTGACAAGGTGTACCGAGCTTGACTTGGGGTAACTTGATACACAACAACGGGCCTTACTGCGCACCTAGTTTAACACTCCTAGGGGATATACTTAGGATAATTCACATTTTCATTACAAATAATTATTATGGATTTGAATATATAATGAAAATGAATATACTAGGTTAAATCTAAGGTTTTTTAGGTTGTATATTAGTTTTCATGATATTATATAATTGATCATATGTTTTTATCACTATTACTATTGTTACTTACACTATGCTTTCTGGTTTTAGTCAATGTTTGAAATCCAAAGGATCCATGTTAACATTGAACATGATGGACAAGGTGGTGGTGATGAACAACTAAATGTTAAGTTATATGAGTGAAAGATATAGTGTTCATGCCAAATCATTTTTCTCAAAATATTATTAACAACATATACCGTAACCAACACCTGAACCCACAAAAGAAGAGAAAAATGAAGTTTTCTAAGATCTCTATTAGTGGAGACCATGGAGAAAAGATAGCTCGATTTTCATCATGCAAGAAATATGGAAGGAGGCACCCAGGAAAGTGTCTCAAAGGAATGAAGAAATTCTTTATGGGTGGGAAAGAAGAACATAAAGAAAAGAATTATTGAGTAAAAATGAAGAATGCAATGGAAAGAAATAAAAATGATCCTAATAATCCATTCATGGTTATTTTCCTTAAATGTAAGGGACTTGGGCATTACCCGAGTCAATTACCTATTCTATAGGATATCACCTAGACCAAAAAAGTCCCTATATGGAAATAAATGTATGATGTATTTATGTATTGAGGTGGTACTGAAAATCCCAGTTAAAAGAATGTTTAGAGATTAACCTTATTTCAAGGATGTCAATCATATTTATTTTGAAATATATATGGTTTTAGAAAAAGGACAACTGGTATGTCGGGTGACAACCCGTCACGTCCGGCAAGGCCATAGGGTTTGAACCCACAATCGAAGGGTGATAAGGGTGCAACGCCTACCACTATCCTACGTAAGGTTTGGGTTATCATGACTACTTTTTTAGTTAAAAAATCTAATTGATAAATGTTATTTTGATTTTAGGGACTTTTTTTATCAAATAGATAACTTTGGGATTTGAAAATAATTTTTTGGTTAAGTGATTAATGTTATTTTGGAATATGTTCACAATTTTGGGAATCCTATAAGACTTTGGTAAATAAAATATTTTTAAGAATAAATGTTGAATTGTATTTTAGAGTCAAATATGATTTCATTGTGGAAATATGGTGATATAGGTTAGTTATATAAATGGATAGAATATCATGGATATTATGTGATAGTGGAAATTAAATCTTCAATATAAGAGATTAAGAGTTATCGATGTCATTTGGAAGACTATATGAAAAAATCCTTCTTCTTTTGGGGTCACAGTCTAGAATTTTTTTAAGAATAATAGTAATTTGCAAAATGATCTATGTTGAACCTTGAGCTTTACATTTGAATTTTGGAGATTAATGTTTCTTTTCATTATATAAAGGTTTATTATTTTTGGGGAATTATATTATCTTATCCTAACCATTTTGGATTCGATTGATGTATAAAGACAAGAGTAATAGATAATTATACTTTTGTGGGATTTGTGATCTATAGAAGTTAATTCAAATTCTTCATGCGTGAAAAATTCATCTTGAGCATTCATTACTAGGTATAGGGAATGAAGCGAAAATAGATCGAAGCACAACTAAAGGATGATATTATTATTATGATGTGGAAAGTAATCAAGTAATTTTAATTTCTTAAGTGCTTATCTAGAGAGTAGAGGAACCCCTCAATTAAATGAAAAATATTTTGTAATAAAAATGCTATCTATGTAGTTTTATTTTTGGTAAATCAATGCTCTTTAAACCAATCACAAGATTTACGGCTTTGTGACAGTTAACATTCTAATGACCATGTTCTCTATCACTCTCCATCAGAACATGATGGTTAGATTATTATTCCATGTCAATATTTTCACTTCACACTAATATTACCCTATTCAAATGCATAGTTTTGTACTAAGAGGATATATTATTAACCCTATTTTTGATGTGGGTTTCTAAAAAGGGGAATTTTCAAGTATCAACCTTTAACTTTTGGAGTGCAATTTCAAATTACGAGGATACAATTTATTGAAGGAGGGAAGAATGTAACACCCTAATAATTTAAAAAATATATAGCCTATAATGCACACAAAAATAATTTTGTGAAAAAAAGAACTTTTTTATTATAATTATTTACACAAGATAGTTATAACCTAGCCATGAAAAAAATTCACTTCTATGATTTGAATTTCGAAAAACGGACATACACCATTGCGATTAGTAAGTTTTTTAGAGTTTAATAGGGTCAAATTAATTTTTGGGTGAATAATAATTTGACCCTTATGAATATTAATACACCCATATGAATAGTAACATCACTCATGTAAATATAAATAAAATTTAGGCACCTTATAAATGAGAGTGAATAATTTAAAAATTAATAATTAATTTTTGGTATTTTTGTGAGTAATAAATATTTAATTACAATTTTATAATTGACAAATTAATTTAAAATACAATTTATTTTCATAAAATATATCCATAAATCAATATTTTGGTATCCTGTGATTTTGGGATAATTTAATGTGACCTTAGTTAATTTTTCATGGTATTATAAAATCAGTTATAATTTTAAAAATTGTATTTTTCAAGTAAATGGTGATTTTAATTAAAAAATAAATTTCTAATATTTATAAAATTATTTTCATAAAATGGAGTTCATTTTTAGATTCTACATATCAGAAAATGGTTCGGGTAAATTTTTGGGATTTTTCCGAAATACTTGAATTTTTGGTGAATAGTGGAATTCGATAATTTACGAAATATGCTAAATAAGTGAATTTCAGCATCATGCTTGAGTCTTGGATGATTTAAATAGTCATTTTTTTGAAATCACATGCACTTATTAGTATTTTTAGTTACAATAATCAAGAATATTCATAGTCTTGATCCAAAATAATAAAATAATGATTAAAATAATGGGAAAACCGTCCTGTCCTCCACTATAAATACCACCCATCACCCCCTCTTCCTATCACACCTCTCAAGATTTTATAATTTACCAAGTTATTATAAACACTCTTACCAATACCCTTCTACACTTCCAAGGCCTGATGGTCTCACCAAAATCCGAAAACTGAAGGTCGTAAGGAGGTTCTCAAAGAGTATTCAAGAGGTAAAATCGTTTTCCTTTTCCTTTTATTTTCTATTCAAGTTATTTATTTTATTATTCTATCCTCATCTACTATGTCCAAATAATAATTATAACTCCAGTATAATATATATAATATAATCATATCATGTTAATTTAATATCCTTCCTCAAACTACTATCTCTCTCTCTTTTAAAAAAATGAAATCATCGTTCGGGAGGTGCTGATTTACAACCTTCGTGGATAACGAACCTTTGTTCTTCAATTTATCCTTAAAGGATGGACATGAAATAATTTTTATGGTTGAAACATATTATAAAATATGTATTATTTATTATGTAATGTTTTGGAACTAGTATATATACCTGATACTAATTCATATGATAAAACTAGTTCGTCATGATTGAAATACCACCATAATAATCCAAACGATTATCACTAATGTTTTATCTAATAAATCATACTCATAACATATAACCAAATGAATTATATAAAAATTTAATCTTATTTATATTAATTATTATCATATTAAATCAATTATGGAGAATTATATCCATTCCACATGAACTTTATTACTTATAAACAAGCGAACTAATCATGAAAACCAAGAAAATGAATGCTCCAGAACGATGAAATCAAAATCTATAACTCATAAATAAGGACATAAATGAAATTAATAAAACTATAATTAATAAAATATATATAGATAAGGTTTTTAATTAATTAATTAATGGATTTAATTTTATTATCCAAGAAATTGAGGCCAAGTGCTGAATACATTCAGACATAAGGTAAGGGGTTTCTCATCTCACTTTTATTTCTGTGAGATTTCCATTATTTGCCACATATTTCTTGTATGTGGTATATGTATAATTACATTTGATATATAATATCATGAATCTATTTATATTCAAGGTACTCAATGATTCATTGTATGATTGTTAATTTTTTGACACGTGATTTGATTGATTACAAAGTGGTAAGAGCTTTCTAATCTCACTTCCATTTTTGTGAGATATTCCTAATTCACCACTATTTCTTATGTATGGTGTATGTGTATTTCCCATTGATGTATCATATCAGGAATATATTTATTTTAATTTTATTAAATGTATCATTTTATGATTATTAATTTTGTGGCATATGATTCGATTGATTACAAAGTGGTAAGAGATTCTACCCGAACCCCCGTTTTTTCCTTCAGGTTACTCTTTCTCTACATATACTCAAATGTAATGCTTAATTATTTTTTATATTTCTTATAAATTATGTGTATATGTTCCAAAATCAAATAAATATATCATGTCATCATTATTTTATGGGGATATACATGATTTAAAGTATTTCCCTTCTCAATTCTTCTCGATAAACAAGCCCGAATCGAGAGAACTTCTCGAATTCTTACCTATTTTCAAGTTCACTCTATAAACAGTTTTAAGCCATAATTATTTTTCCAAAATCACACATTTTATCATAAAAAACTATCTTGGTTTATTTTTGGTTTTATGAAAACAAACATGCTTTTCCTCTTTAAAGTCTCTTTAATATTTTCCTTAAACCGCATTAAAATGTTAAATTTCTAAAGTTTCTTAAAAACTATTTTTATATGATTTCACTTCAGTGGGACATCATTTATGCCTAAAATATAATTTAAATTTCCTTCAATTTTATTTTTTGGGATATACATATTTACAATCTGATTTTATGACAAATAATAATGATTTTCCAAAAGAATAATTCTTTCTAAAGTAAAAAAGGGTTTTTCTCATATCACTTTTACTTCTATGAGATATATGACTTGATCACCACTTATTCCTTGTCTTTTGTGTATGTACTACCCTTTTATATATCATACCAATAGTTTCCTTATTATCATGATATTCTAATGTATTATGATTTGAATGTTTCAATGTGGTATGAGACACTTTGGAATGTTTATTGAATATTTCCTCAAGAAATTTTAAATGGTCTCATTTAAAAGTATGTTCATCTATGTAAACATACTTTGTTAAATATTGTACTTCATTGAGTTTTCTCTCTTATAATATCATATACCATATGTTTTTGAAGGGGTGATGATCAATTTGACTATGGATGTTCTAATTTGATACCATTCATGGGTTATAGTTAATGTTTTCACATTTCGTATGCTAGTTTTTCAATATGAATGTTTATGTTGTGTATGTATAACCCTTTTCATATGAGGAATGTATTGGAATTAGTAATTGAATGGTGGGGCCCTCTATAGCTCCTTGATGAATCGGTATGTCTAATGAGAAAAACTAGTTTGGGTTTTTACCCATTTATGTATGGACTTGCATGAGGCCTTGATGGTATGTTTATGATGTCCGGTATTATGCATTCCATCATTATAAAACTGGTAATTGATACTCCATGTGATTATTCAACTAGTAGAATATCCATTATTATGTTTTATTATGGAATTATTTATTTAGCTTGTATTCCTGCCATATTATGCTCGAGTATATTTTTTAAAGGTGTGTGGTTTTAGTTATTCACCATGCCTAGTTTTTATGTTTATGATAACTTCCACTATATTACTTACCCTTACTGAGCATTTGATCTCACCCCTTTCTTATGTTTTTTTCCCAGGTTATGAAGAAGAAAATTTTGAATAAGATTTCAAGGATTAATTTTATTTCATTTTATATTGTATCGTATTATATTTTCTTTTCCCAATGTATTATGTGTATCATGAATGTAATCTAGTCTTCCAAAACTGAAAAACTAATTGGTCCTTTGGGATTTGATTCCTTTTAATCATGCCAATGTGATAAAATAATGCACTGGCTCTGAGATTCTAGGGTCGGGGTGTTACATGAACCAAGGGTCAGGTATAGATGTTAACCAAATGAGAGATTCTACCAAAATCCCACTACTAAGGTCGGGTTTGGTAAAGTTCTCTATCAGAAACCATTTTAGTTTCACTTGATTTCATATTCTTTTCATATTTATCACATCTCCTTTCATAAGGGTAAACCGATGGTATAATGAATTCCAATCCATGGGGGCCATACTCCCTATGAATCAAAGCTTGTCATCCATGTATAGAACATCGTAACACAATCCACTTTAAGGCCGAAGAATGATCCACCAATTTCTGATCCAAGAGGGTCCATACAACTCAGGGACCAAAGCTTGGAATCCATACAATCCATACCATAATATATCAAAATATACCTAACACAATAGTAGACATATTTATCGTAGCACCTATACAACAACATGCAGTCGTTAATGCATCCTAAATAGCATGGAAATAATATGAGGCACGTGATTTCAAACAAGTGCATATATGATGCATGAGATTTCATACCCTCATCTCATCGGGTTTCAGTGCAACATAACCCGTAATAATATCAATAATAACATCACAACACAAGTGCATCATCTAATAGTGAAGTCGAATCAACTATAATAGCTCGAAATCCAAAAATCAACAATTCAATTCGAGGAAATTTGTCTTTTCCCTATACCTAGCCACTCCTGAGCACAACTTATTACCAAATTCCATTTCATTCCTATCCCTTTCTATTGTCATAAAATAGTAAAGAAAATTTGGAAAAAAAAACCCTTTGATGCCACTTTGTAACATCCTAAACCCGGATGCCGCATAACAGTGCTCTGAGCTCGGTTGGCCACATGGCCTCAAGTGCATATCCTCAAATTCTAGAGGTTATCAACTAGCAGCAAGGGACTAGTTATGATAGTGGGGAGACTATGCCCTCATTATAATAGTGTAACATAGAAAAATATAATAACAATTAAATATCAGAATTAGTAATACCATGTGACAGAAGTAAACAGCGGAAGACCGATAGTATAATTAAACCAGAATTATATCATACACAAGATGATGATACATGTCACATGTTTCTAATAAATTAGTCAAAATAGGGACAATGAAGTCATATATAATAAATTTCCCAAAAGTAAAAAAAGACAAAAATAAATCCTGGAGCATCACAAACCTTATCTTTGTCCCATTATCTCCTACTCCTAAGTAGTATATCAAGTACCTATAGGAGGGTGCTTTCCCTTATCGATACCTGTAATAATATAATTTTTTGGGTCCAAAACATGACCCAAATAGGGTGTGAGACTAAATCCCAATAGGAAACCACCCAAGGTCTGTTCCAATCTATCAGTGAATATGTATAACATAGAGTTTGTAATAATGAAAGCAGTAAGCTAGGAATTACTCAAAAGTAAAAAACCTACAAGCACTGGTTTCCATTTACATTTCATTTCATTATCTATTTAACAATTAAATTACATTTAATTCATAAGTCTCGATATCTGGCTCAATCCTAGCATCCCCCGTATAATTATAAGCACAAAAGATGCCTTAGAAGGCCATCTAAGCAAGCATAAGTGAAGACTGAATCCAAGCTTGTGCTTTGGCTTGGCAGATGCATCATAACCCATTCTAATTCAATATTTAATTTATAACACAATCCCTTCCTTGACATTCCTAAGTTGTAATTCAAGTATCACTCTAGGTGCAATTCCACCAACACCCTACATGATCATCCTAGAAAACCTCTTAGGAACCTGGTATCACTCTAGGTGTGGTATAAGTGCATGTCAACTGAGCCCATCCCTAGCAGTCCTATAGAGAATCCCCAAGTATCACTCATGAAATATAATCCAAATTACTCCCTAGACCCTCCATGGAAGTCCTATAGGGATCCATGATTCACTCGACATTTAATTATAGCCTCTATGAGCCCATCCATGGCATCCATGGTTCACTCACAACTTAAACATAATTAACCCTTTGATCCCGTCCAAGGCATTCCAATAGAATCCAAGGTTCAATCAAGGTAAAAGGTATAATAGTCATATGATCCCATCCATTTCATTCTAAACTGAATCCCTGATTCACCCAAGGCTATTTACCATTTCATTATTCAAAATTCATTTAACATTTCATTAGGCATGCTATGGTCAAAACCCAAAATAATCTAATATAACACACTACCAAAGGGTGTCTCAAGAAAGGACCAACCTCATAAGGCTTGGATTTTCATTTACTAACATGGTCATATTTCTTATAACAAGAATCACATGAAAATTAAACTATTACATGGATTTAACATTATTCAACTCACGTGGGTAGGTCAATAGATTAAGAAAATCAAACCAAACATGCTTAAACAAGAATAGACATACAAGGGTTAAGGGTAAAGTCAACCATCCAATTCCCCTAACCAATTCAATTACAATATATCACTATTTTAATTCCATTAACAACCAATTTCATTTTAACAATCCATAAAAGGGAATCAAAGGCATGCCTTATAGGCATCCTAGGATAAACAGTCATAAAAGGTCATCTAAGGGAACTCACTCATGGGGTGGCCCTTAATCTAGGTATATAACCTAATACATGTGTTAAAATATCTATTCCATTACCTAAAAAACAATAGGAAACAACATGGTTCAATTATAATTCAAGGTGACACCCCAAAAATGGGTGTGCGACACTCCAGTATATATAATCAACTCTATAATTAGTAAAAGGCATGAGACCACCTACCTTAGGCTCGTGCTAGATAGCACATCCAATATCAAGATCTGATTCACCCTGGTTTGGGATAAATTCAAATAACATATGAAGAATGGGATATTAGGTCATATGATCCTAAATATAAATAGCGCAATCGATATCTAGGATAATCGAGAAAAGCTAAAAAGGAATCAAGGAATTATCGTTACAGATCCAAGGAGACGAACCGAATTCAAATCAGGGATCGAACGGTGAAGGAATATAAAAACCAATAATAACCAAAGGGAGATTATTTTAAACATGAATGAGGATACTATCTGTTTGAATAAAACCTCATTTAGGTTTTATAAGTTTTTTAATTTAATATTTAAAAAAATATTAAAAAAACCACACAACAGGTCTTGTACGGTTTATCTGCACGGTTTGTCAAACTGTGTAGAAACCATGCAAGGCTTCCTATAAGTCTGGGGCATAGCACACGGTTACCCCACATGGTTTACACTAACCATGCGGTAACCGTGCTCAAGCCTTTGTAAAATTATAATAAACTTGCAAAGCTGTTTCACGGCCGTGCAACCCAACCTGCAAGGTTTTCACTAACCATGTGCCCTCTTCTTTTCACCCAAAACTCGGGTTCTAGGCTCCATACCATCCCCGGACACCTTAGAGACCTCCATGACCCCAACAAGAATTTATAAAAGGCCATGTTTAAGCAATTAAAATGATAATTGATTGAAAAAAAAAGATATGTACCTCAATGAAGAATCAAGTTCTTACAAATGACACCTCAATCTGCCACACATTGTGACCAGTATGACTCCAAGTGCATCTTTTTATTTAAAATTGGCATTAATATTAGTAAAAAAATACAATTTACATACTCGATACCAAAAAAATTCATTCAAATTGTTTTTATACTTTAGGACAATGATCCATAAGTCATTTAGGATGTATAGTAATTATCTTCACCTCAATCCGATATACGGTGTGATCGGTATGACTCCACATACATCTTTTTATTTAAAATTGACATTAATTTTAGTAAAAAAGACAACTCACACACTCAAAACTAATAAAACACAATTAGGTTGTTTTTATACTTAAAAAACAATCTATAAGTCATTTTTGATGTGTAGGAATCAACCCCACCTCAATCTGATACATGATGTGTTCTGTATGACTCAAAGTGTCCGTTATTAGTTCAAAATTGACATTTTAGTTCAAAAAGTGTCACTCAATGAAAACCAATAAAACACACCCCGATTATCTTAACAATTTAGGACAATGATTTATAAGTCATTATTTACATGTAGTAATCAGTCTCAAATCAAACCAACACACGATGTGACCGATATGACTCAATGTATCTGTTTTCAGTTTAAAATGACATTTTAGTAAAATTGTTTTTATACTTTAGAAAAACAAATTAATAATTCATTTTATATGTGTTTGAATTAGCCTCACCTTAATCCAACACACAGTGTGACTGGTATGACTCCAAGTGTGTATTTTTATTTAAAATTGATATTAATTTTAGTATAAAAGACAACTAACATACTCAAAACCAAGAAAAAACATTTAGATTGTTTTATACTTTATTAAAATGATCCATAAGTCATTTGTGACATGTAGGAATCATCCTCACCTTAATCTGATAAATGATGTGCCCAATATGACTCAAAGTGCCCGTTATTAGTTTAAAATTTACATTTTAGTTTAAAAAGTTTCATTCACTAAAATCTGAGAGAACATGATCGGATTATCTTGACAATTTAGGAAAATTATTCATAAGTAGTTTTTTATGTATAGTAATTAGTCTCACATCAAACCGACACACGATGTGACCAGTATGACTCAAAGTGTGTCTTTCTAGTTTAAAATGAAATTTTAGAAAAAAAGATAAGTGACATACTCAAAACAGGTAAAACACATTCATATTGTTTTTATACTTTAGTAAAATTATCCATAAGTCATTTGGGACGTGTATTAATCAGTCTCACATCACTCCAATGCACCATGTGACCGATATGACTCAAAGTGTGTCTTTTTATTTAAAATTGACATTAATTTTAATAGAAAAGAAAAGTAACATACTCAAAACCAAGAAAATGCATTCATATTGTTTTGATAATTTAGGAAAATGATCCATAGGTCATTTGTGACATGTAGAAATTATCCTGACCTCAATTTGTTACACGATGTGCCCTGTATGAGTCAAAGTGTCTGTTATCACTTTAAAATTGTCATTTTAGTTAAAAAAAATTCACTCACTAAAAACCAAGAAAATGTTCTTGTATTATATTGATAATTTATAAAAATTATTCATAAAACATTTTTTACATATACGAAGTGGTCTTAGATAAAACTGACACACGATGTGACCGATATGGCTCAAAGTGCATGTTTCCAGTTTCAGATGACATTTTATTAAAAACACAAGTGACATACTGAAAACCAAGAAAATGCATTCTAATTGTTTTTATACTTTAGTAAAATGATTCACAAGTCATTTTTGATGTGTAATAATCATCTACACATCAATATGAGATACTGTGTGACCGTTATAATTCCAAGCGTTTCTATTTATTTAAAATTGACATTAATTTTAGTAAAAAGAATAAGTAACATAATGAAAACTAAGAAAACACATTCATATTGTTTTTATAATTTAGTAAAACAATTCATAATTAATTTATAACATGTATTAATCAACACTGCCTCAATCTAAATCACGGTGTGACTGGTATAATTCTAAAAGTGTCTTTTTATTTAAAATTGTCATTAATTTTAGTAAAAAGAACAAGTGACATATTGAACACCTAGAAAA
The DNA here is from genome assembly GCA_963277665.1 of Viscum album. NCBI lineage: Eukaryota > Viridiplantae > Streptophyta > Magnoliopsida > Santalales > Viscaceae > Viscum > Viscum album. Next base: position 46,269,226 of record OY728139.1, on the reverse strand, counting down.
CAAATTCATATTGTTTTGATACTTTAGTAAAATGATCCATAATTAATTCCTGACGTGTAAGAATCACTTGAACCTCGATCCTATGCATGGTGTGACCGATATGACTCCATGTGTGTCTTTTTTATTTAAAATTGACATTAATTTTAGTAAAAAGAACAAGTGACATACTGAAAATCAAGAAAAAGAATTCATATTGTTTTGATACATAATTAAAATGATCCATGAGTCATTTGTGACATCTATGAATCAACCACATCTCAATCTGATGCATGGTGTGATCGGTATGACTCCAAATGTTTCTTTTTATTTAAAATTGATATCAATTTTAGTAAAAAGAACAAGTGAAATAATGAAAACCTAGAAAACACATTTGGATTGTTTTAATACTTTATTAAAACTATCCATGAGTCATTTTTAACATGTAAGAATCAACATCACCTCAATCTAATGCACAGTGTGACTGGTATGACTCCAAGCGCGTCCTTTTATTTTAAATTGACATTAATTTTACCAAAAATGAACAAGTGACATACTGAAAAATGAGAAAACCAATTTGTATTGTTTTTATACTTTAGTAAAATGATCCACGAGTCATTTTTAATGTGTAGAAATCACCCATGAATCAATCTGATGCACAGTGTGATCGGTATGACTCAAAGTGTCCATTATCAATTTAAAATTAACACTTTAGTTCAAAACATGTGCCACTCATTGAAAAACCAATCAAATGTGATCCAATTGTCTTAATAATTTAGAAAAGTGATTCATAAGTCATTTGTGACATGTAGAAAGAAGTCTCATGTCAAACCGACACATGATGTGATTAGTATGGATCAAAGTGCAAGTTTCTAGTTTGAAATGACATTTTAGTAAAAAACACAAGTGACATACTGAAAATCAAGAAAACGCTTTTGGATTATTTTTATACATTAGGAAAATGATCCATAATTAATTTTTGACGTGTAGGAATTAGCCGCACCTCAATCCTACACCCATTGTGACCAGTATAGCTCCAAGCATGCCTTTATTTAAAATTGACATTAATTTCTTTAAAAATAATAATTGGCATAATCAAAATCATGAAAGAGAATTTGGATTGATTTGATACTTTAGGACAATGATCCATAACTCATTTGGGACATGTTGGAATCAACCACACCTCGATACGACACACATTATGATTGGTATAACTCCAAGTGTGTCTTTTTATTTAAAGTTTACATTTTATTAATGTATTTTTTCATGTTAATATTTAATTTATTTCTTTATAACATTAATAACATAAGATTTGTTTTCTTATATCGGTGGTTTATTTTTCTCGGGTTGATGTGATTTTTTCAGAAACTGATACCATGGGCGGACTTTTTTGAGAGGGGATCACGGGTGCCAAAGACAATGAAACATTAATTTTTTTAAATGTTTGTGGATAATAATAGTAATTTAATTATATAAAACATTGTTTGAAATGTATATAGTGGTTTTTTTGTATTCATGCTGTAAAATTTATTTCAATTAAATTATATATTTTGTGTACTGGTTACAGGTTGTTGCAGTGTGCTGTTATACAAACAGCACACTCTAATAGGTGGGGCCTTTATCAGCGTTTTTTTAATGCTGATAAAGGGGACCCCCACTTTAGAAACACTGAGGATAACAACACTTTTTTAGTGCTATTAAAATCCTTTTTTAAAGGGAGTTGCCAATTCAATTAGATGAAAAAGTGTATGAAACAATAAGTGATGAAAGACAACAAGGGAAATTATCCAGCCAAACATGAGAATCACCAGAGAGGCTATGAGTGTCCAAAAGATGTGTTTCCCTATTCCCTTCCCTTTTAACTAAAGTGAAAGAGCAAGTAAGAATGTTAAGGCATAGAGACTGAATCTACAAAATAAGCATGCCATATGGTTGGATCCCATCTCCTGGGGAGGATATTGCATTTGATAATAGGGAGTTATTCTGACTCCAAAATCTGATCATTCCAAACTCTCTCAAGAGTGAAAGAAAGGCCATAGAGAATGGATTGGGCTACCACCACTGGTGGGGCCCATCTAGTGGTGAAAGATGAGGAACAAGCTACAACCAAAGATCCAGAAGAATCCCTAGCAATGATATTGATGTCGGATGTTCCATAGTCGGAAAGGGAAGCATCCACATTAATCTTTAAACACTCGACGGGGACGGATGCTAGGAACGAGAGGCCTGATGCAAACTCGGGAACTGTGGGGCGTGTCATGCCATTTCCAAGAATTTGGCCAAAGGGTGGACCGATCAACCCAGAGAGAGCATGGCTTAGACACCTGGTTAAAAACGATGTCATTCCTAGGTGCCTAGATAATCCATGCTAACGTGAAGATGAAACACATTTTTTCCCCAGACAGAGGAGAAGACCGGTTCAAGAGGAATGTTGCCAATGAGGACACCCTATCAAGGAAGATGTATGCCTTAGAGCTCCATGACCGCCACACCTCCTTAGCACCAAGGCATTGGACGATGGAATGCAAAGGGGTCTCCACTGAAGCTTTATAGATCGGGCAGGTGGGATCACTAGAAGCATGATACAGGACAAGGAAGTCCATCGTAGGGAGTATCCCCGAGGAAACCTATGAGAGGAAATATCTTCCCTTATGAGGGACCAGAAGGCACCAGAAAAAATTCCAAAGGTCATCATCCCTTGTGGTCGGTGCCTCAAGGGCCACCTTATAACCCGACCTGACCGTGTAAGCACCAGAGAAACCCAAATACCAACAAAGATGGTCTGACCCAATATTCCTAACGCAACTAATACATTGGATAAGCTTCCTATCTCCTTTATTAAACAGCTCTTCCAATTTCTCATTACACCAACCATCACCTGTATCATTAAGAAAAAGAATGACAGTAGCATCAGCCCATCCCTCAATTGGTTTTCTAGTTTCCAAGGATCCATCACGATAAACGAGCCATGGGTCCTTCCAAATTTTGATAGAGGAACCATCACCAATCCGCCAATAGAGCCCCCTAAGGAGCAGATCACATGCACCCCCAAAGGATCCTCCAGAAGAAGTTGGGTCGTGGGCTGAGGGATGCCTTGCCGAAACCCGAATGGAGGAAGTACTTGGCCCACAAGACTCTACTACACAAAGAATCAGGGTTGTGGATAAGTTTCCATCCTTGTTTAGAGAGGTGGGCGTCATTAAAAAGACGCATGTCCCAAAAACCCATACCTCCGCAAGCTTTGGGGCGGCAAAGCTTTTCCCAAGTGATCTAGTGGGCTTTGTTCTTCCCATTAAAAAAACCCCACCAAAATTTTTCCAGCCGAGAATGAATTTGGTCAAAAAAGTAACATGGGACCTTGAAGAGGGACATAAAATAGGTCGGTATTGATTAGGCCATGACTTTGATAAGAACCTCCTTCCCTGCTTTTGAAATCCTTTTAGGAGACCAACCCAGGACTTTCTTCATTACTTTGTCAAGAATATTTGGGAAGACCTGTCTTTTTGTTAAAATCCTTTTTGCGTGCTGTTAAAGGGAATATTTGTATTAGTGGTATGACATGCATGAAAGTTTAGAAATATCATATGTCACAAACCAACCCGGATCACCCATCAACCTAGGCATCTGAATCGGTCTGCAATGCAGCTCGAGGGGTGTTTTCGATCCCCACGGGCTGTCACGACCTGACCCACCAAGACCCCTCTCGGGCCAAAGTAAACCGAGGGTGACACCCCAAGCCGGCCTCCAGTAGGCTAGGGGCTAGCGACTAGTGTCGAGTAGACATAACACTAACATGGGAGGCCTTAGCCTAAAATACATGTACGCGCACACACAACAAGCTACATGCAACAATGCAGTGATATAATAAAAAATAGAAACATCTAAAGTGAAAATTATGTATGTGACAAACTCTAAGAAATACATAAATGTACAGTAATGTAATGTAAAAGATATAAAGGGGAAAAATACACGCCCAATCAGAGATGAAGTTTCAACCTAACAACAACTAGAAAAAAGGGAAAACTGAAGAGAGCCTAACTCGCAATCTACGTGACTGACCACCAAACATGGCCAATAACACCAAGTGCCACTATGATCCCACGGAATGAGGTCTACCAATATCATCGCTAATCTACCTGTCGTCTGCATAAGACACAACATGCACTAGTAGGAGAAAGGCCTTTAGCAGCTGCCAAAAGCCATATCTAAATGCCTATAGTGGTCGCCTAGTGATCGTCAAACGGTGGACGCTTTTGACCAATCACTATTGCCTATAGTGACCCCCAACTAGTGGCCACTAGAGTCCAGATCAGGGAACCCTATAGCAATCGTCATTTGGCATCCGTTATAGGGTGATACAATAGCGACAGTCATTTAGCAGTCACTAAAGGGTATCCAAATATGAGCGATAGCAACCACCATATGACGACCTCTAAAGATTTTACATTTAAAAAAAGATTATGCTAGAATTTAAAATACAACTAAAAACTACGATAATTCAAAAAAAGCAATTAATATCCCCATGATATGTAAAATCAAAAGCTCGTAAATGTTTTTGTCCAATCATCTTATGAGGTTCATGACCATCTTCGAATAAAAGTGAATAAGAAAAATTAATATAATAATTAGTGCATTAAAAAATCACAAAAAAAAATAACAATTGAAATTCAGTAGAATATATCATTCAAAACTTAGTACAATAGCCCGAGGTTATTTGATTTTAAATATATTAATAGTTTTTATTCATTTTTTTAAAAAATTAAAACGATTTATTGGGTTGTTCCGGACAAACCACACGTTTGATCGACGTGTCGTCTTCTCGCACACATCACAAATAATAATAACACTGTTCTCCTAAGATTTCATGTCATTCTGAGGTCATTTTCTTTGGATCTGACCGTTAAACGGACATTTTTGTGTTTTAAAACAACAAAATAGTATTTCAAGTCATCCCGAGAAAACGACACCTTGGATTGACATTCCGTCTACTCGACCATCTCAAAATTAACTTTTATAGTTTTCACGTGATTTCATGAAATTTTGAGGTCATTCAGTTGGTTTTAACCCCCAGATGCACGTTTTAAAAGGGCGACCAATGTTTAAAACCCACATATTTGGTCGTTCAGGGTAAACCGTGCATTTGATTGACGTTTCGTTTGGTCGTACACATCACAAAATAATAATAATTTGGTTGTCTTATGATTTCAATTCATTCTAAAGTCGTTTTCTATGAATCTAATTGTAAAATGTACGTTTTGGTGTTTTAAAACAACAAAACCGTGTTTTGGGTCATCCTGGCCAAACGACATCTCATATCGACGTTCCATCTGCTCGACTATCTCACAACTCACTTTACGATTGTCGTTTGATTTCACAACATTCAGAGATCGTTCGGTTGGTTTTGACTTCTGGACACACGTTTTTAAAGGGCGCCAAATCTTTAAAAGCAACATATTCAGTCGTTCTAGGTAGACCGCATGTTCGGTTGATGTGTCATCTGCTCCTACATATATATCAAAAATAATAATTATATGTTGTTTGATAATTTCACGTCATTTCTAGGTCGTTTTTTATGGATCAGACCGCCAAACGCACATTTTGATGTTTTAAAACAATAAAAATGTGTTTCAGGTCATCCCGGGCAAATGACACCTTAGATTGACGTTTTGTAACACCCCGGTTTTTCTTTTGAGGTATGAACCGGTTGATTTTCAGTTTTAATCTTTAGTTTTACTCTTATAAATGTGCCTAAGAGTTTAAGGAAAGGTTCATGAGCATCTGGGGCGTGTACAGAGCCCAAAACTCTGAATTTTGGAAAATTTGTATGAGGCGCACGGTTGATGCATGATTAGTAGTAACCGCGTGACCCATATATAAGGAAGCACAGTTTGACAAACCATGCGAGGGAGACTGCATGAGCGTGCGAAAAACTACAGACATGTTGCAAAGTAGATTTGCACGAGTTGCGCACGATTTGACAAACCGTGTGCTTAGCTTGCGCCCTTAGTGCCACTTAGGGTGTGATCCCGCATGGTTGGATAATCTTTTGTGGTGAATTCGTTTCCAAAGGTTGTTCGTGATGCTCATGCATTAGATGTCAGCCTATGGGGATTGAGAATGCCCATCGGGCCATGTTGCGGACCGACTCGAATGCCTAGGTTAATGGTTTATCAGGGTTGGTTTGTGGCAATGATATGACTAAGCTTCCATGCATGTGATACTTTACAACATATTTTTATAGTACCATACAATATGTTCAAAATGTATCATATGTATAATGGCTTTTGGACATATCTCCATCAATATATATATTTTTTAAAATTTTATCAAATGCATGAAAGGTTTTATACTTTTGATTCTATTGGAGCACTAAAAGAGTGGAACCACTTGGCGCTTGCGCCCTCGTATTTAGGCAAAAGTGTGAAATTGTTTGATAAATATACTTGACCTAAAGAATTGTTTATATTGAAAAACAAATTTAAAATATATGATATTTATTTACTTCAAACTAGTTATCTTTTTCCTTGTGGGTTAATTGTTGAACAAAATAGGGGTTTAAATTCAACAAAGTTACGCCTTTAAGCTTTTTGGTGTCTATGATAGCAAGAGGGTGGCGCCCCTATCATAGAAACCATACGAGCTTCCTCAAATAATGGCATTGGTATGCATGAAAGTAATATGTATATATATATATAATAGTTGTTATAATATTATAATAATTACCGATATAGATATTAAAATCATTAAAGTTAACGGAAGTGAAGTGATTCTCTATTTCAAGTTATTAAATATGTTCTTATAGCATATAACCCTAGGAAGAACTTCATAATGTGGACTCTTGCACAAATTTTAATATGGTTTTTGTTAATTTTACAAGAAGCATCGAACATTTTTTTTTTTTGATTTTTTTATGAATTAAAAACGGTTTAGCTTACTTGCAATTTATGAAAAGAAACAATTTAAAATTTAAAACTCATTCTCATTAATTATTTTACATCTCATTTTGTGAGTAAAAATAATAATAATTATAACACACACATAAAAACAATGTTGTTTCTAAAATTCTTTTTTAATATATCAACTACCACTTTGATATGTTGAGTCTGGTTTTGCATAAAACATTTATCTAATAACATGGCATTAATAAAGGGACATTATTGGTAGAACGACTAATGCCCACTGATCTATAGATATTAAGTTATTATTATTTTTAGAACTTCAATGAGTGCAATTAGTCAACAGGTGTTGGTATTTATCACAGGACATTTATTTATGTAAGACGTATGTAAGGCGTTGATATAATTAATAGATTAAAGTGTATTCAAGTTAAATATTTCCCGTTTAGTCAAATTCCTGTTTAAAGCTTCGATAATTGTCGGGTTGGCAGCCGGGGCGACCCCCTGATATCGCGCCGCAAGCATGTTGGTCTGGTTGACTCGCATCATTCAGCAGCCCGTTTATTTTTTTCATGAGTTTCCTTCAACAGTTTACCAAAAACTAGGAAACTCATAAAAATTTAAATGTTAAATTTCTACTTCACCCAAAAATAATAATAAAATTGACATTATTTGGAGTCAACCCTATACCCGCGGGGATTCAGATCTGGTTAACTCGGGTAGTTCACTGGGGATGGCCGGGGTTCAGGGGTACCACGCGGCATCGAACACTGGACTTGAATCAGGGAAGCAAACCTTCCAAGGTAGGAGATGATGCGGTGGCGGGCTCCCATTCGCTGCCGCGTTATGTCCGTCTTTTTAATGACATTACATCCCACATCGAATTCAGAAACGCATTATCTATGCTTTATTAATGATCCCGTTGCTACATTTCAGACGATTGGGCTTACTTGCAGGGTTTGGTGGAGGCAAATGTCTTTAAATAAGAATTTTAGGTTTGACATAATTTAGGCAATACCACTACTTAAAAAAGACCCCAAATTTAGTTCTACTTAGTTCCTCCTAATGTTTTTCTATTTTGAAATCTGAATGTGATATGAGAGGGAAAATAGAATAGAATATTTTGAAAAATTAGATTCATGGAGGATTTGACAAAATGATTTGATATATTTTAGCATTCATTTAGGCAATACGACTACTTAAAAAAGACCCCAAATTTAGTTCTACTTAGTTTGCACGGCTTGCTCCTAATGTTTTCTTTATTTTGAAATCTGAATGTGATATGAGAGGGAAAATAGAATAGAATATTTTGAAAAATGAGATTCATGGAGGATTTGACAAAATGATTTGATATATTTTAGCGAATGCGACTTCTTAAAATGATTCGTCTTTCATATTGAACTTCGTTGGCGGTGGCTTGCTCCTACAGATCTTGGAACGGTTAAATTTTTTATTTTGAAATCTGAATGTGATATGAGAGGGAAAAAGGAATAAGATATTTTGAAAAATGAGATTCATGGAGGATTTGACAAAATGATATGTATTTCTTATCTTTGAAAGGGGTTGATGACACTTATAAAAAAGGCTACATCGAGGTGCCTCCAGAGATGTAGAGAGTTGACCAAGACGTAGGTATCAGGGAAGAATTAGAAGGGGTACCACCTCTGCGATAGCTCAATTGTCGACGACGATGTGTCGACAATGGTGAACAAAGCGACGATGATGGCAAACGATGACAATGATGACGTGCTGACGAGGATGAATGAAGCTCAATGATGGGTGCGAAGAGATGATGAATTTGCTATGTATCAAATATCTTCCTAGCTACGGAGATCACACAATGTGTTCCGGTTCCCAAGATCGACGATACAACAAAATGATATGTCCACGTGTGTGAAAAATGTCTTTGGTGGAAAAAAAATTCATTCTGGTGCTGAGATAAAAAACCTTTGTGTGCATTGTAAAATTACTTCAGTGATGCGTAAAATTCATTCGGCTGGAAAAATCCTTCAAGTAAATTTTCTGGTGTTTTGCGACTGCTTTTGTCGTGATGTCGGGCTTCACCCCAACAACTAGTATGAGGGGGTTCACGGTTCCGACCTAAAAAGATTTGCAAAGATGACACTTGTAATGGGTGCGACGAATCATGCGAGTGTTGACATAGATGATCTGATACATATGAAGATCCAACTAAGAAGGAGGTGATGTGACAGATCTGATCACGGCAAAGTTGATGACGTAAAAGTCATCATTGTGGTGGTGGTGATGGAGATGACGATGAAATATTCAAATTTTAAATCACAGTAGAGATTGTTGGGACTTGATTTTGAAATTTGATCGAGATAGAGAGAAGGAAAAAAGGGATAAAATATTTTGAAAAATGAGATACGTGAAAGAGGATTTGAAAAAAGGAGATATTTTTATTACATTTGAGAGGGGTTGATGTCACTTGTAAAAAGGTTGCATGAGGGTGCCTCCAGAGATATAGAGAGTTGGCCAAGATGTAGCCATCGAGGAAGAATCAGAAGGGGGTGTCACCTCTGTGGTAGCCTGATTGTCGACAATGGTGAGTTAACAATCAAAAAATGATGGAAAACGACGACGACGACAGCGTGTCGATGAAGATGAATGAAACATCAATGATGGGGTGTGAAGATATGATGATTGTACCATGTATCGAAAGTCTTTCTGGCTACAGAGATCAGTCCGCGCATTCCAGTCCCCAAGATCGACAATACAACAAAATGGTATGTCCATGTGTGTGTGAAGAGATGATGAATTTTCCATGTATTGAATGTCTTTCTAGCTACAGAGATCAGGCGACGTGTTTCGGTTCCCAAGGTCGACGGTACAACAAAATGATATGCCCATGTGTGTGAAAAATGTCTTCGGGTGGTAAAAAATTTCATTCTGGTGCTGAGATAAAAATCCTTCGGGTGCATTGTAAAATTACTTCGGGTGATGTGTAAAATTCATTAGGGTGGAAAAATCCTTCAAGTGAATTTTCTGGTGTTTTGCGACTGCTTTTGTCGTTACGTCGAGCTCCACCCCAACAACTGGCATCAGAGGGGGTTCACGATTCCAACCTAAAAATATTTGCAAAGATGGAACCTGTAATGAGTGCGACGAATCATGCGAGTGTTGACGTGAATGATTCGATGCAGATGAAGATCCAACTAAGAAGGAGGTGATGTGACAAATATGATCATGACAGAGTTGATGACTGAAAAGTTGGACGATCACTGTGGTGATGGTGGTGGAGATGACGATGAAATATTCAAATTTTAAATAACAGTAGAGATTGTTGGGATTTTTGATTTTGAAATTTGATTGAGCTAGAGAGAGAGAGGGAAAAAGGGGATAAGATATTATGAAAAAATGAGATACGTGAAAGAGGATTTGAAAAAAAGAGACATTTTTTGTTACATTTGAGAGGGGTTGATGTCACTTGTAAAAAGGTTGCATGAGGGTGCCTCCAGAGATATAGAGAGTTGGCCAAGATGTAGCCATCAGGGAGAATCAGAAGGGGGTGTTGCCTCTGTGGTAGCTTGATTGTCGACAATAGTGAGTTAATAATGGAAAAAGAAGTGACGATGATGGAAAACGATGACGACGACGGCGTGCCGATGAGGATGAATGAAACATCAACAATGGGGTGTGAAGATATGATGATTGTGGCATGTATCAAAATTCTTCTTGGCTACAGAGATCAAGAAACACATTCTAGTTCCCATGATCGACAATACAACAAAATGGTATGTCCATGTGTGTGTGAAAAATGCCTTCGAATGAGAGGAAAATTTATGCGGGTGTTGAGAGAAAAATCCTTCGGGTGAATTATATAATTCCTTTGGGTGATGTGCACAATTCATTTAGGTGAAAAAATCTTTCAGGTTTCTAGTGTTTTATGATGGATTTCACTGCGCATCGGGCTCCACCCATGGCGGTGACTTTGCTTCATCTTCTTATTCTCAAACCATATCCAACCTCAGTTGACTTCCTGTCATGGAGTTTGTCATCAACTAGTTCGATTAGGCATCATCTCCTTCATAGTGGCTTGAGATCTCGAATCTAGGTATGCTTAAACATCTTCACACACGCCTATCTTCAATTGATTCAAATGGTTTCAAAGGGTTCGCTTCTGGCTTCATAGCCTGCAAATCGAAGGATCTTCAAGCTCGAAATGCGATCTACTTCCTCGACCACACGGTTCATCATCAACAGCAATCCGCGAGCATCCTCTCCTTTAATTGCGGCCTTATCTTCTTCGATGATCGGAATCAACCTATCCGGATTGGTCAATATCCCATCAGATTCATGCCCAGCTTCCCTCAGAAGCTTCAGATGATCACCCGATGATCAATTCTTCTCCATTGCGGTTATGTAATTATGGGTTGCACTTCCGTGCTCAGACAAACTTAGGAAGTATATACACAACCTCAGGTATTTGGGTTGAGGTCGTAAGATGATTTATCTTTAGTGTAAAATGGATTTATTTTATGGAGTAAGAATGAATTATCTTACCCAAATCCTTGAAATCATCTTACACCTCCAATGGCCCAAGGGCCTTCATTTTTTATTGATTTTTGATAATCCACCTTTCAAGGGGTGACGTGGAACCCTTACAAGGCCCGTAGGCGTAAGTATTACATGGCCCATAGGCCTTAGAGGAATTCATTGCCCGTAAGCTTCAAACATTACATATAACATAATCCATCTTACAGGAATTCTATTACGTGTTAAAATGTTTTACTTGCTTCATGAAATTTCTAATTTGGAAGCATTCTTTTACCTGGATAGTTTGAAAAAGAAATTTCTTATGCGTTGATTTCTCCACAAGTCTTGAGCCCTGAACAATAACACTACCCCAATTCGGCCCTTTAACAATGAACAAAATGGGCTTTAACAATGCCAAAGAAGTGTTGTCATCCTCAATTCCATTGGGGGGGGGGGGGTACCCTTTATCAGCGCTAGAAATAGAGCTGATAAAAGCCCTACCGCTACAGTGTGTTGTTTGAAAAACACACTACAACAAATACACCTGTATGCAAATACACCTGTATGAAAATACACCTGTATGAAAATACACCTATATGCAAATACATAATTTAATTGAAATAAAATTCACATCACAAATACCAAAAAAACACTATTATATACATTTCATACAATGTTTTATATAATTACACTTGCAATTTCCATCTCCAAACATTTTAAAAACATAAATGTTTCATCGTCTTTGGCACTCGCGACCCCCACTCAAAAAAGCCTGATCATGGTATCAGTTATTGAACAAACCACCCCAACTCGAGAAAAAGAATCCACCTATATAAGACAACAAATCTTGTGTTATTAATAATATAAATAAATAAATTAAACATAAATATGAAAGAATACACTAATAAAATTTCAATTCTAAATGAAAGGATGCACTTAAATTCATACCAGTCACACCGTACGCCATATTGAGGTGAGTCTGATTCCTACACATCACAAATAACTTATAGATTGTTATCCTAAAGCATTTAAAAAATATGAATACATTTTCTTGATTTTGAGAATGTCACTTGTCTTTTTTACTAAAATGTCATTTTAAACTGAAAACATGCACTTTGAGTCATACTGGTCAAATCCTATACCGGTTTGATGTGAGATTGATTCATACACATAAAAAATGACTTAATAATTTTTATCCTAAAGTATCAAGACAATTCAAGTTCATTTTCTTGATTTTTAGTGAGTGACACACGTTTTGAACTAAAATGTCAATTTTAGACCGATAATGGACACTTTTAGTCATACTGGGAAAATCGTGTATCAGATTGAGGTGCAAATTATTCCTACACATCAAAAATGACTTATGGATCATTTGATTAAATTATCAAAACAATCAGAATTTGTTTTCTCGATTTTGAGTATGTCACTTGTGTTTGTTTACTAAAATGTCATTTTAAACTGAAAACACACACTTTGGGTTATACCGGTCACATTGTGTGTCAGATTGATGTGAGACTGATTCCTACATATAAAAAATGAATTATGAATCATTTTAATAAATTATTTAGACAATTAGATTGTGATTCTTTTTTTTTTCAGTGAGTGACACATGTTTTGAACTTAAATATCAATTTTAAACTGATAACAGATACTTTGAGTCATACCAGACACACGATGTATCATATTTAGGTGTGGATGATTCCTACACGTCACAAATGACTTATGGATCATTTTACTAAAACATAAAAACAATCATAATGCATTTTCCCAGTCTTGAGTATGTCACTGGTATTTTTTACAAAAATTAATTTCAATTTTAATTACAAAGATACATTTAGAGTCCTATCGATCACACCGTGTGTCAGATTGAGGTGAGGTTGACTCCTATACATAAAAAATGACTTATATATTATTTTTCTAAAATTTCAAAACAATACAAATGTGTTTTCTTGTTTTTTAGTATATCAATTGTTCTTTTTAGTAAAATAAATATCAATTTTAAATAATAAGACACACTTGGAATCATACCCATCTCACCATACGTTGGATTGAGGTGAGGATGATTCCTACACGACAAAAATGACTTATGGATTTTTTTTCCTGAAGTATAAAAACAATCCAAAATCATTTTCTTGGTTTTGTTTATGTCACTTGTGTTTTTGACTAAAATATTATTCAAATTGAAAGCACACACTTTGAGTCATACCAGTCACATCATGTGTCAGTTTTATATGAGACTAATTCATACACATAAAAAATGACTTATGAATCATTTTATAAAATTATCAAGACAATCAAAGCAAATTTTATCATTTTTTAATGAGTGACACACTTTTTGAACTAAAATGTTAATTTTAAACTGATAACTAACAATTTGAGTCATACCGGTCACACCGTGCATCAGATTGAGGTGAGGTTGATTACTAAACATCAAAAATGACTTATGGATCATTTTCTTAGAGTATCAAAACAATATGAATATGTTTGATTGATTTTGAGTATGTCCATTGTTCTTTTTACTAAAAATAATGTCAATTTTAAATAAAAAGATACACTTAGAGTCATGCCAGTCACACCGTACATCAAATTGAGGTGATGATGATTCCTACACATCAAAAATAACTTATGAATCATTTTAATAAAGTATCATTACAATATGAATGAATTTTCTCGGTCTTTAGTATGTCATTTGTGTTTTTTTACTAAAATGTCATTTCAAACTGGAAACAAAAAATTTGAGTCACACCAGTCACATCGTTTTTCAGTTTTACATGAGACTGATTACTATACATAAAAAATAACTTATTAATTATTATACTAAATTATTAAGACAACCAAAGAGTGATTTCTTGGTTTTCAGTGAGTGTCACACTTTTTGAACTAAAATGATAATTTTAATCTGATAACGGACACTTTGAATCGTACAAGTCACATCATGCATTAGATTGAGGTGTGATTGATTCCTAAACATCAAAAATGACTTATGGATTATGACAACCCTGCTTTTTATTACAACTTAAACATGCTTTATTACATAAAACTTCACTTGATACAACAAAGAAGATCAAGAGGTTTAGTGTCTTTGGGGCTTAGGATCATTACATAAAAACTTAAAACATGAAATACAACATCTTTATTGAAAACTTCCTTTACATGACCACTACATTCCCTCGTACTTAGCATTGCATGGGATAACCTAAGGACATGCATAAGAAAAGGGTGAGCTATAAAGCCCAGTAAGGGAGTACACATGGAATAACATGAGGAGTACAATACATGTTAGACAATAGGTATATCAATAGAGCATAAAAGAAACATGAACATAAAGGCATGATAAATCATGATAATCATAACATGGAAATGTGGAAACAACACTTAACATGGAATTAGCATGAGCCAAGGCTCATTGCACATAAAGCATGAGTAAACCCTCATTGCACATGAAGCACGAGTAAACCCTCGTTGCACTTGAATTAGAATGAGTCAAAACTCATTGCACATGACGTATCATGATACTATACTTTACCCAATGAATTGGAGCACTATAAGGGCGCACCCTGCTTAAACATTTCATTTCATGCATAAGTGTGCCACATGGATCATAAAACATGGATTCATAAAACATAATCATTTATTCCACGATAAAGGAATGTGAAATTAATACATGAAACTTTACAATCAATATGTAAATGTGCATAAAGGTGAATACCCTTGATGGATAAATGGGCATGGTATTCACTACACAATGACATTGGCTTAGAAAATCGGTGCGATTTCGGCAGCGTAACGACGTGACATAAGAATTCATAAAAATGGTTGATGAGAGATAAAGGGGTTCCTCATCATATTTACATGTAATGGAAAGTAAGGAGGTCATATAGATACATGTACCAACAATTGAAATGGAATTTATATTCATGATACAAAAGTATTGCTTGAATGTAAAAGAAGAGAGAGAAGTTCCTTTCGGAATTTCGGCATAGTAACGGGTGTACATGAGAGACATTTAATGAGAGAAAAATGGGTCTCCCATCACTCAAACAATAAGAGGAAAGTATGGGGGAGGTGAGAAACCATACCCCAACATTTATAATTGAAATTATAAGGTCAATACAACTTAAAGAAAATTGACAAAATGAGAAAGGAAGAAAAAACCCTTACTCGGAAGTGTGCTTCCAAAGGCTAGAGAGAGGCTTGTGAGAGGCTTCTTGGGAGCTTGGGGCACCTTGGGAGGATTCTAGAAAGAGTAGGGTAGAGGATGGATGAACTCCAAGGGATTTTAGTGAGGAGGAAGTGGGAGCTTGGGTGGGTTTATATAGGAAAGGTGAGAGAATTCTTTATTATTTAGGTTTGGGACCCCTTATATTAAACTAATCCAAACCACAAACCATCCAATGGTTTTTGCCCATGGTTTCTGGAAAAGGAAAGAGGAAAAAAATATTTTACAAGGCCAAGGTCCGAACTTATTAAAATATTAGGGTTGCTTATGTGGGGGTGAGTCACACTCCCATAGAAATTAATTTAAAAAGGCAAAGTGTTGAATATGTCTTGAGGGGTTCATTAATGCTTTGAAAAGTAAGTCAAAAAAACCCAAAATCACATTATTTTAATGATAAAACATATATTGGACGAACATAAGGATTATGGTATTTTATTACATCACCATTGGGTCATTATGATGTCATAAAACACATTATATATTTAAACGGTATTTAATTTTTACCCAAAAATTTGACTGTCTCAGAAAATTATGAAAAATTCACCGTTGGATAATTTCGACGTCCTGATTCCAGAAATGACATTTATTTTATCTAAAATAATTTATAAATATGTTAATTTTCACTTTTAAAATAAAAACCAACATTTATAAAAAATTCATGGGTTTTGACAGAAATGGCTTTCAAACCTTAATAAAAATTTTAATTGCATTCATAAAATTATAAGATCATTTATATTTAATAAAAATTAATTTAATAATAATAATATTATTTTATTAAAATATTATTTAATTCAAAAATCCCTTAATTTAATAAAATATATTTCTTAATTAAATAATAACTAAAAACACCATTTGTACTTTAAAAACTATTTACAATGTATCAAAAATGACTAGAAATTATATTCATTATTATATACAAAAATAATTTACATGAACATAGTACTACTTATTTGTTACATAACCCCTTAAAACAGACGCATAAGACCTAAGGGTAAGGTGTGAGATTGTGACAGACTCTTGGGGTGGCTCGGATAGCATTGCTCGAGTGGTAATTTCAATCAACTTCAACTTTTCTTATAGACGGTCACGTTTGAGTTTGAGAAGATGAAGCTCAACTTGGGCTTGGTCAAGGGTGAATCCCAAAGACGCCACCTCTTTTCCGAGCTCCGACAAATGAGCTTCGTATGGGGCAATTCTACTGGATGAGACCATCGTTTCTTTTGTCTGAGTAAATTGGATTTGTTAAGGTCCTATATTTATACTAATCATGTGATCACTATTCAACGACTATATTAACAATGGTCATAATTCTTAACATAAAACCAAAGAAGTTGACATCTTATAAAAACATTTTTCATAAAGAGACATTTAACTGGATCAAGAGGGATTTTCCATTAATGAAACTTTAGGTCGTTACAACATTCCCCCCTTAATAAATTTCGCCCTCGGAATTTTCCTTTTCCCACACTAAAACAGATGTGGGTAACTCAGATTCATCTTTTCCTCCGATTACCAAGTTGCTTCTTCAAACTTGTGGTTTCTCCACAACACCTTGACAAGGGGCATAGTCTTATTTCATAGACCTTTTTCTCTACGATCTAAGATCATCACTGGTTGCTCCTCATAAGAAAGATAATCTTCCAATTGTACCACCTCAGAAGAGAGTACATGTGAAGGGTCCGGTATGTACTTCCTTAAGAGGGATACATGAAAGACATCATGCACCTTGTCCATAGTATGTGGAAGTGCTAGTCGATAGGCCACAACCCCAACACGATCAATAATCTCGAAGGGGCCAATGTACCTTGGACTTAACTTCCATTTCTTTCCAAAACTCATGACCTTCTTCCACGGAGATATGCGTAGAAACACCATGTCTCCAACTTTAAATTCAAGGTCTCATCGACGATTATATGCATAAATCTTCTGTCGACTCTGGGCTGCCTTGATATGCTGCTGAATGGTTTTCACCTTCTCTACCATTTCCTCGACCATTTCTGGTCCAAGCAGCTTACGTTCACCAACCTCATCCCAACATGCCGGTGTTCGGCACCTTTTCCCATATAGGGCTTCATATGGTGCCATTTGGATGCTCGAGTGGAAACTGTTATTATAAGAGAACTCAACCAGAGGAAGATGTTGATCCCATCCTCCTTTAAAGTCCATTGAGCATGCTCTCAACATATCCTCAAGTGTTTGGATAGTCCACTCGGATTGGCCATCAGTTTGAGGATGATAGGCCGTACTGAAGTTCAGTTCAGTATTCAGAGCATGTTGAAGACTCTTCCAAAACTTAGAGGTGAATCTTGGATCTCAGTCAGACACAATAGATAGTGGTACTCCATGCAACCTTACCACTTCCCTGATATATATACGTGCCAGTTGATCCAATGAGAAATCCTCCCGAATAGTAATGAAGTGTGCAGTCTTTGTTAGACGATCCACAACAACCCAGATTGCATTGTTGACTTTGGATGTCCTTGGAAGTCCAATGAAAAAGTCCATGGTGATGTTCTCCCATTTCCATTCTGGTATGGGCAATGGTTGTATCATCCCCTTAGACTTCTGCCTCTCTGGCTTCACTTGCTGACACACCAGACACTTTGATGTATATTCAGTGATCTCCTTCTTCATATTATCCCACCAAAAGTTTTCTCGGAGATCTCGATACATCTTTGTGCTCCCTGGGTGAATAGAGAAATTTGAACTATGTGCATCATCCAAAAGTTCCTTCTTTAGCTCCAGACTTGATGGAACACACATTCTTTTCCCAAACTACACAATTCCTTCTTCATTAACATTAAACTCCGAGGATTTCCCCTTTTTGATAGCTTCCACTTTTTCTTGAATTCCCACATCATCCTTTTGAGCATCCTTTAACCTTTCCAAAAGGGATGGTTGAGCAATAATTTGTGAAAGGATTGATAATGTTCCCTTCTTTATGATTCCCACATCCATCTTCATCAAGTCTAAGAAGATTGGATCCTTCTCAATTCTCATCATTGATAGAATCGCTGGATCCTTTCTACTTAGGGCATCTGCCACCTTGTTCACTTTCCCAGGGTGGTAATGTATTGAACAGTCATAATCCTTAATGAGATCTGTCCATCTTCTCTGGAGCATATTAAGCTCTTTCTGTGTGAATATATATTTAAGACTCTTGTGGTCAGTATATATCTCACATTTCTCTCCATAGAGATAATGCCGCCAGATTTTCAAGGCAAAGATCACCGCTGCCAACTCCAGACCATGCGTTGGGTAGTTTCGCTCATGGATTTTCAACTGCCTTGAGGCATAGGATATCACTTTATCATTCTGCATCCGCACACAACCTAATCCCTTCTTTGAGGCATCACTGAATACCACAAAAAGTTCCCCACTTGTGGGTAAAGTGAGCACGGGCGCAGTGATAAGCCTCCTTTTCAACTCCTTGAAGCTTTCTTCGCATTCATCACTCCAAGAAAACTTTACTCCCTTTCGAGTTAGCTTGGTAAGAGGGTTGGAAAATCGTGAGAAATTCCTCACAAATCGTCGATAATATACAGCTAACCCCAAGAAGCTACAGATATCCGTTACCGATCTTGGCCTCGACCATCCCTCAATTGCATCTGTTTTAGAGGGGTCCACAAATATCCCATTGCTTGTGATGATATGGCCCAAGAATGAGACCTCCTTCAACCAGAACTCACACTTACTATACTTTTCATAGAGCTTCTCCTTGCGCAAAGTCTCTAGTATAGTTTTTAAATGCTCCTCATGATCCTCCTTGGTTTTGGAGTATATTAGAATATCATCTATAAAGACTACCACAGATTTGTCAAGGTAATCTCTAAAGACTCTATTCATCAAGTCCATGAATATTGATGGAGCATTGGTGAGTCCTAAAGGCATTACTATGAATTCATAGTGCCCATATCTTGTACGAAAAGCAGTCTTGGGGACATCTTCCTTCTTCACCCTTACTTGATAATATCCCGACCACAAATCCACCTTGGAGAAGTATTGTGCTCCACGCAGCTGATCAAACAAGTCATCGATTCCTGGGAGAGGATACTTGTTCTTTATCGTGATTTTGTTAAGTTCACGATAATCGATGCAAAGCCGCATTGACCCATCCTTCTTCTTGACGAAGAGGACTGGTGCACCCCATGGTGAAGCACTTGGGCATATAAACCCTTTATCCAGATTCTCCTATAGTTGTTTCTTCAGCTCTTCAAGCTCTACAACAGCCATTCTATATGGAGTCTTGGATATTGGTAGTGCCCCAGGTATAAGTTCAATTAAGAACTCAACATCTCTTCTTGGAGGAAGACCAATCAGTTCCTCGGGAAACACTTCAGCGAATTCCCTCACAATAGGCATTTCTTCAAGGATAGTTTCTTCCTTGGACTCAATCATCTGATCCAGATATGCGTGTTAATAAGGCAGTAATATCCATGCTTAAGATGATGAATCTAAAGGATATTCATCTTCCTCCTGACACTTGTAAAGAATCGGGGGTCGATTCTCCATATGGAGTGTGATTTCCCTCTCCCAACAATTTATGTTGGCTCTATATAAGGAAAGCCAATCCATGCCATGAATTGCATCAAATTCCACCAGAGGGAGTATGACGAGGTTCTCCAGGAAATTCAATCCACATATTATAATAGGGGAGGACTTATATTCATGGGATGCAATGATTACCCCATTTTCCGTACTCACCGACATCTTTACTTCCATGATTTTTGGTGGTGCTGGGATTGTTCTACTAAATTTTCGAGATATAAAAGAATGTGTAGAACCTGAATCAAAAAGTACGTTCACTATTCTTGAATGAATAACTAGCGTACCTGTCACTACTTCGTTGTCGGGGTTCACTTCAGCAGAAGTGATGGAAAAAGCTCTTCCTTGCTGTCTTGGAGGTTGTTGGTTGCCTCCGATAACCCTTGGATTAGGGGACTGATTTGCAAAATGACCCAGTTCTTTGCATTTTTAGCATTGAACAATGCGTTGAGATTCGAACGGAGCGTTCCTCTCCTCTTTCGCAGCCGCGGGTCCTTCTTGCCGATAGTTAACAGCTAGGTGCCATTCTCTTCCACACCTGAAGCATTTTCTCGTCCCCTTAAGGCAATTTCCAGGGTGCTTCTTTCCGCACTTTTGGCAAGTGGGGTGCTGGAACTTCTTAGCGCCATTGGATTTATCCATCGGACCACCAGCATTGAAGTCCACCATATGCTTCTTGTCCCCATGATACCCCTGTGATTCCCCAATCTCCATTTCGACCTTGAGGGCACATTAGACAATTTCCTCATAGCTGTCGAAGTCACAGATCGCTAATGCTTTCCGCAAGCTAGGCTTCAGCCCACCAAAGAAGAAGTCAACCTTGCATTCAGGGGTAACGACAAAGCCAGAAGCGTATCATGCAAGCCTTGTGAATTTTTCCTCGTACGCTCCAACATATTCTTCATCTTTTTGCTTGATGGAAAGGAAGTCCCTTTCCATCTTAAGCCGGAGGGTGCGCGGAAAATATTTATCAAAAAACATCTTCCGGAATTCCTTCCATTCCAAAGCCTCGATCTCCTCCTCAGGCTTCGTATTTTTGATCAATGTCCACCATTGATCAACTTCACCTTCCATATGATAAGCAGATAGAAGAACCTTCTCTTGTTCAGAACATTGAAGGATGGAGAAGATCTTTTCAATGGAGTTGATCCATTGTTCCGTGATCGTGGGATCAGATGATCCACTAAAAGTAGGAGGCCTTTGTCTCATGAAGCTCTCGATAATGACTTGTTCTTTCTTAGGGGGGGTTGAAAATTCCTCTTGACCCATGTTTCTATTCAAAACTTGAGTTAGCTGAGAGAGAAGCGTGACAAAGTTCACGATTCCCACTCCCATTGGATTTGGCATCTCATTAGTACAGTCATCACACTGATCTTCACAACGGTTGTTAGCCCGAGTCCTCCTATTACCGGCCATTGGCTGGAATAAAAGGAAAGTTAGGGGTAACACATAAAGGGTAATCCAAAGAAAAAAGTTAATGAATTATAAATAAACTTTCATTCCTTAACTCATGAGTCTATAGGCTTCAATCTTGGATTTTCATGATCTACTTTCTAACAAATATTCGTAGGGGAATTTTTTTTAATTCCCTTAATAAGGGTTCATACTAAGCTTGTGAATTTATCAAAACATATCCCCTGGGAGTGTCATAACCAAGAGTTTAGCAAGGCCCATTGTCGTGCACCAGTTCCCGTTCGAGTCTAGCTCAAAGCGGTGTTTTCGAGTTTTACCCCTAGGATACATCAGTACCAGAGCCGCCTCTACATACTCGTATCCAGATAGGGATGTATTTGCTTGATAACCCACTTACTCAATACTCACCAAAACTTAGGGATGTTTTTATTATACTTAGTCTTGTATCTAAGGCTTTACTAGGGTTTTCTAATCCTAAAAATAACTAAACCTATCCTCTGATACCAACTATGAAAACCCTGCTTTTTATTACAACTTAAACATGCTTTATTACATAAAACTTCACTTAATACAACAAAGAATATCGATAGGTTTAGTGTCTTTGGGGCTTAGGATCATTACATAAAAACTTAAAACATGAAATACAACATCTTTATTGAAAACTTCCTTCACATGACCACTAAATTCCCTCGTACTTAGCATTTCATGGGATAACCTGAGGACATGCATAATAAAAGGGTGAGCTATAAAGCCCAATAAGGGAGTACACATGGAATAACATGAGGAGTACAATACATGTTAGACAATAGGCATATCAATAGAGCATAAAAGAAACATGAACATAAAGGAATGATGAAGCATGACAATCATAACATGGAAATGTGGCAACAACACTTAACATGGAATTAGCATGAGCCAAGGCTCATTGCACATAAAGCATGAGCAAACCCTCATTGCACATGAAGCACGAGTAAACCCTCGTTGCACTTGAATTAGCATGAGTCAACACTCATTGCACATGACGTATCATGATACTATACTTTACCCAATGCATTGAAGCACTATAAGGGCGCACCCTTCTTAAACATTTCATTTCATGCATAAGTGTGCCACATGGATCATAAAACATGGATTCATAAAACATAATCATTTATTCCACGATAAAGGAATGTGGAATTCATACATGAAAATTTACAATCAATATGTAAATGTGCATAAAGGTGAATACCCTTGATGGATAAATGGGCATGGTATTCACTACACAATGACATTGGCTTAGAAAATCGGTGCGATTTCGGCAGCGTAACAGCGTGACATAAGAATTCATAAAAATGGTTGATGAGAGAGAAAGGGGTTCCTCATCATATTTACATGTAATGGATATTAAGTAGGTCATATAGATACATGTACCAACAATTGAAATGGAATTTAGATTCATGATACAAAAGTATTTCTTGAATGTAAAAGAAGAGAGAGAAGTTCCTTTCGGAATTTCGGCATAGTAACGGGTGTACATGGGAGACATTTAATGAGAGAGAAAGGGGTCTCCCATCATTAAAAAAATAAGAGGGAAGTATGGGGGAGGTGAGAAACCATACCCCAACATTCATAATTGAAATTAGAAGGGCAATACAACTTAAATAAAATTGAAAAAATGAGAAAGGAAAAAAAACCCTTACTTGGAAGTGTGCTTCCAAAGGCTATAGAGAGGCTTGTGAGAGGATTATTGGGAGATTAGGGAACCTTGGGAGGATTCTAGAGAGAGTAGGGTAGAGTTTTGACGAACTCCAAGGGATTTTAGTGATGAGGAAGTGCGAGCTTGGGTGGGTTTATATAGGAAAGGTGAGAGAATTCTTTATTATTTAGGTTTGGGACCCCTTATATTAAACTAATCCAAACCACAAACCATACCATGGGTTTTGCCCATGATTTCTGGAAAAGGAAATAGGAAAACAATATTTTACAAGGCCAAGGTCTGAACTTATTAAAATATTAGGGTTTCTTATGTGGGGGTGAGTCACACTCCCATGGAAATTAATTTAAAAAGGCAAAGTGTTGAATATGTCTTGAGGGGTTCATTAATGATTTGAAAAGTAAGTCAAACAAACCCAAAATCACATTATTTTAATGATAAAACATATATTGGCCGAAAATAAGGATTATGGTATTTTATTACATCACCATTGGGTCATTATGATGTCATAAAACACATTATATATTTAAACGGTATTTAATTTTTACCCAAAAATTTGACTGTCTCATAAAATTATGAAAAATTCACCGTTGGATAATTTCGAAGTCCTGATTCCATAAATGACATTTATTTTATCTAAAAAAATTTCTAAATATGTTAATTTTCACTTTTAAAATAAAAACCAACATTTATCGAAAATTCACGGGTTTTGACAGAAATGGCTTTCAAACCTTAATAAAATTTTAATTGCATTCATAAAATTATAAGATCATTTATATTTAATAAAAATTAATTTAATAATAATATTATTATTTTATTAAAATATTATTTAATTCAAAAATCCCTTAATTTAATAAAATAGATTTCTTAATTAAATAATAACTAAAAACACCATTTGTACTTTAAAAACTATTTACAATGTATCAAAAATGACTAGAAATTATATTCATTATTATATACAAAAATAATGTACATGAACATAGTACTACTTATTTGTTACATAACCCCTTAAAACAGCTGCATAAGACATAAGGGTAAGGTGTGCGATGGTGACAGACTCTTGGGGTGGCTCAGATAGCATTGCTCGAGTGGTAATTTCAATCAACTTCCACTTTTCCTGTAGACGGTCACGTTCGAGCTTGAAAAGATGAAGCTCAGCTTGGGCTTGGTCAAGGGCGAAGCCCAAAGACGCCACCTCTTTTCCGAGCTCCGACAAATGGGCTTCATATGGGGCAATTCTACTGGATGAGGCCATCGCTTCTTTTGTCTGAGTAAATTGGATTTGTTAAGGTCCTATATTTATACTAATCATGTGATCACTGTTCAACGTCTATATTAACAATGGTCACAATTCTTAACATAAAATGAAAGGAGTTGAAGTCTTATAAAAACATTTTTCATAAAGAGACATTTAACTGGATCAAGAGGGGTTTTCCATTAATGAAACTTTGGGTCATTACATGGATCATTGAAATTAATTATAAAAAAAATCTGAATATGTTTTCTTGATTTTGAGTATGTCATATCAGTCAAACCATGAGTCAGATTGAGGTGAGGTTGATTCCCACACATAAAAATTACTTATGGATTATTTTAATAAAGTATAAAAACCATCAGAATGTGTTTCCTCATTTTTGATTATATCATTTTTTTTACTAAAATGATATTTCAAACTAGAAACATGCAATTTGAGTCATACCGATCACATCATGTGTTAGTTTAATGTGAGAATGATTTTTAATACATGCCAAAAATGACTTATGAATTATTTTAATAAATTATCAAGTTATTTGGAGTGATTTTTCTTGGTTTTTAGTGAGTGACACCCTTTTTGAACTAAAATGTTAATTTTAAACTCATAACGAACACTTTGAGTCATACAGGTCACACCATGCATCAAATTAAAGTGTAACTAATTCTCACATGCCACAAATGAATTATTAATAATTTTATAAAAGTTGAAAAACAATTTGAATTTGTTTTATTAGTTTTGAGTATGTCACTTGTTCTTTTTACTAAAATTAATGTAAATTTTAAATAAAAAGACAAACTTTGAGTCATACTGGTCACATTGTGCATCAGATTGAGGTGAGAAAAATTATTACACATCAAAAATGACTTATTTATTGTTTTTATAAATTATCAAAATAATAAAAATGTGTTTTATTGATTTGGAGTATGTCACTTTTGTTTTTTACTAAAATTTCATTTCAAACTAGAAACATGCACTTTGAGTCATATCGATCACATCGTGTGTTGGTTTGATGTGAGACTGATTATTGCACATAAAAATGACTTATGAATCATTTTAATAAATTATGAAGAAAATTGGAGTGAGTTTTCTAGGTTTACAGTGAGTGACGCACTTTTTGAACTAAAATGTAAATTTTCAAGTGATAATGGACACTTTGAGTCATACCGGTCACAAAATGCATCAAATTGAGCTATGGATGATTCCTACACATCAAAAATGACTTATGGATTGTTTTCCTAAAGTATAAAAACAATATGAATGCATTTGATAGGTTTTGATTATATCACTTGTTTTTTACTAAAATTAATTTCAATTTTAAATAGAAAATACACATGGATTCATACTTATCACACCGTGTGTTTGATTGAAGTGGGGATGATTTATATACATCACAAATGAATTATGGATCATTTTCCTAAAAGTATCAAAACAATACGAATGTGTATTACTATTTTTGAGTATGTGATGTGTGTTTTGAACTAAAATGTAAACTATAAAGTAAAAACATACAGTTTGAGTCATATCGAGAACATTGGGCCTTCGGGCCATTTGGAGTGTATCATAGCACCAATAACAGTCACCAGAAGCAGAGCTAACTGGATTGGAAGAATGAGAGGGTATGACAACTGCCATCGGGACCAGGCACCGTACAGCTTTGTACGGGGCAATGTTAGTCGATCAACAATGCAGGTGGGGAGCTAAAGGCGATCAATGATGCAGAATCTGGGGAGGGGAAGTTCTAGTGGGCTGGGCCTATGGGTCATATTATGGGGATGGTATTCCTCTGGTCCTTCGGTTCATGTATTACGGGTCATGTCGGGCCTTGTGCCTTGGGCCTACGGGTCATGTACGGGTTCCCCTTCAACCCTTATAAGGGGGATTATCTATAATAAAAATAAAAAAAAGAAGGCCTTCAGGCCATTCAGAGTGTATCAGATTGAGGTGCAGCTGATTGAACCATTTCCTTATTGTCATTATCTCAAATGAAACCTTGAAGTATTATCTCTCATGAGCATTAACAACTTCAAACAAACCCCCCCCCAACTCAAGAAAAATAATCCACCTATATAAGAAAAAAATTCTTATGTTAGTAATACCATAAATAAATAGTTAAAGATAAATATGAAATAATACATTAATAAAATTTAAATTTTAAACTGAAACTACACAATTTAAGTCATACTGAGTAAACCGTATATCAGTTTGATGCATGGTTGATTCCACCATGAATTTTTATCCTACAATGCATTCAACATTCTAGGACATCTAACAATATTATAATTTGATAACCCGAAATGTTGAATGCATTGAAGATTAAAAAGAAAATTGCATCATCATGAGTACATCATCCTTATTGAGTGAATGATCATAGTACAAGAGTTAGTACTATAGATATTCCCTTTAACAGCATGCAAAAAGGATTTTAATTGTGATAAAAAAGCATTGTTATCCTTAATGCTCTTAAAGGAGGAGGTCCCCTTTATCAGTTATATGTATAGCGCTGATAAAGGCCCAACCTACTGTAGTGTGTTGTTTTTATAACATCACATTGAAACACACACCTGTAACCTGTATTCAAAATATATAATTTAATTGAAATAAATTTCACATCAGAAATAAAAAAACACTACTATATACATTTCAAACAATGTTTTGTATTATTACGATTACAATTACTATCCACAAATATTTAAAAAAATTAATGTATCATCATCTTTGGCACCCATGATTCGCTCTCAAAAAAGTCCACCCATGGTATCAGTCGCCGAACAAATCACGTCAGCCCAAGCAAAAGAATCTACCTATATAAGAAAATAAATCTTATGTTAGTAATACTATAAAAAAATAAATTAAACATTAATCTAAAATAATACATTAATAAAATGTCGATTTTTAATAAAATACACACTTGAAGTTATACTGGTCACACCATGCATCATATTGAGGTGTGGTTAATTCTCACACATCACAAATGAGTTATTGATCATTGTCATAAAGTATCAAAACAATCGAAATGTGTTTTCTCAGTTTTGAGTATGTTACATTTATTTTTACTAAAATTAATGTCAATTTTAAATAATGACACACTTAGAGTTATACCAGTCACACCATGCATCATATTGAGGTGACACTAATTCCTACCCATCAAAAATTAATTATGGATCATTTTCCTAAAGTATCAATACCATCCAAATGTGTTTTCTCAGTTTTTAGAATGTCACTTGTATTTTTTTTTACTAAAATGTCATTTCAAACTGGAAGCACACACTTTGATTCATACCAGTCACATCGTGTGTCAGTTTGATGTGAGACTGCTTCATACATGTCACAAATGACTTATAATTTCCTAAATTATAAAGACAATCAAAATGTGTTTTCTTGATTTTTATTGAGTGACACACGCTTTGAGCTAAAATGTCAATTTTAAACTGATAGCAAACACTTTGAGTCATATTGGTCACACCACATGTCAGATTGTGGTGTGGTTGATTACCACATGTAAAAAATGGCTCATGAATAATTTTCTTAATGTATCAAAACAATTATAATGTGTTTTATTGGTTTTCAGTATGTCACTAGTTCTTTTTACTAAAATTAATTTCAATTTTAAATAAAAAGACACACTTGGAATCATATCGGCCATACCGTGCATCAGGTTGTGGTGAGTTTCATTCCTACACATAAAAAATGACTTATAGATCATTTTTATAAATTATAAAAATAATCCGAATATGTTTGTTTGATTTTCAGTATGTCTCTTTTTATTTTTACTAAAATTAATATCAATTTTAAATAAAAAAAGACACTTAGTTATACTGGTCACATCATGAATCATATTAAGGTACAATTGAATCTTAAACATAAAAAATGAATTATGGATTATTTTACTAAAGTATAAAAACAATCCGAATGCGTTTTCTTGGTTTTCAGTATATCACTTGTTCTTTTTACTAAAATTAATGCCAATTTTAAATAAAAAGACACACTTAGAGTTATACCGATCACACCATACATTGGATCGAGGTGGGTTTGATTATTACACATCATAAATGACTTATGAATAATTTTACAAAAGTATCAAAACTATCCAAATGTGTTTTCATATTTTTTAGTATGTCACTTATTCTTTTTACTAAAATTAATGTCAATTTTAAATAAATAGACACACTTAGAATTATACTGGTCACACCGTGTGTAGGATTGAGGTGACGTTGACTACTACATGTCAAAAATGACTTAGGATCATTTTACTAAAGTATAAAAACAATTTGAATTTGTTTTCTTGGTTTAGAAATACCAAGGGCCACGTTCCATTAACATTCTCAAACCCAAAACACACTCAATGTTTGAAAACCCACTTTACCAATTTAAAACCGTTTCATGGAAAACACTTCCATTTTTAAATCCATCTTAGTTTCAAAATCACATTCATTTTCAACATAAACTTACACCAATTGAAACCAAAATGAAACCCAACCAACAATGGACCACCAGAATGAGGGAATAGTGCCTATGCCTAGCTCAGAAACATGATGGTGATCCATTCCCCAGGTAATTCATAACACTAGGAGGGCCTTGAACTAGGAACTCAGACTTCACATGGGTCACCACCCAATGTAAGGCCACAACATAAGATGACTTGCCTCCATTTTCATCCCTCAATTCCAAAACAACACAAGACACAAGGCTCAATCCCGGATTACCCCTGGTGACTCGAGGTTCCGAACGAGCAAGGGTTTATGATGCCCTTCCCGCACCTACCTCCTAAATCCCGAAAACAATAGTCTCCATCTACTGGACACCCCAAATATCAAGAACCTCCTTTGATCCCATTTTTTCACGAACCATCCCAAGTCGACTCTAAACCGTTCACCTGATCCGGTCTGCAACAAGTCCCAAGGAGCGTCCCCAATCCCCCCGAGATGGCAACAAGTGTCAGGAATCAAAATAAAACAAGAGGGAATGATTTGGACCAATAATAAATAGGATAAAAATACAAAACATTGAAAAGGCAGAAGAGCTAACAACAATTGGATCTCAATAAATAAAAAATATGGTCCAATACAAGTACAATTGAATAAAACTAACACCGAAAGAACTAGAAGCTATAACAAAATAAAACGACCAGCTACTAACACGATTTTCATGTGACCTCCTGGTCACCTCCAACCACAAGACCACCTTGATCCAAGAGATAAATCGAACAAAAAAACCTGATAAAAACCTGAACCTGCAAAATTGCTCGGGTCATTGACACTGAGTGGTATAGGTAGGGTGTGAGCTAACAGTTCAGGAGGAAATCACCACAGATTCCAAGTGTTTCCTTTCGCAAAACAGTCTATTAAAACTAGTTTGAAATACAATAATAAAAATAGATTGTTCACATTTTATTAAAAAACCACTAATTTACCGTTTCAAAGGCCAACACACGTCACTATCCATTTTTCAAGAAAACTATGATTTTATAACAAAAAACCAACCCAAACAATACTAGTAACAATTTTCAATGGAATAAATTTAAATGATTTTTTTTTCAAATAATTACACTTTAAAGTCAGAGAACTTAATTTTAAAATTACCAACCCAACCTACCCTATGCCGACAAAAGGTGTAATATAATAACTGAGTACTAGTCACAATAAATCCCCTAGGCACTAGCTAGTTGTGGGCCCTAGGTACCTCGTATCTTTGTGTAAGAGTAATAATAACAATATATGTTCTTGTGTAAAAGCCACTAGTAGGGAACATACCCATAACCTAGTGGTAACCAACAACAACAACATCATCATAGTTTAGTTAGTATTATCATAATCAAAGTTTCTATGTGAAATAAGGGCCAAACCCCACCAGATCACTAGCATACTAGTACAAGTATGCCCACCTAGATACCTGGGCTTTCCTTTTTGTGCTCAATCAAATTTCACACATCACATGTTACCACATACATCGCATATCAACCAAATTGATCATCTCATTTCATAATCCACCATTTTCACATCAAAAACCCATTCTTGATAACTTATGCACACCAAAACATTTATAAATCACTTTTAAAACCATGAGGAACACCACTTCCCCAAGAATTTTCTAAACAAGCCTTTCCACATTTCAGAAAAAACATGTAACTCTAATAACATGAAAAATGGTCCTTTAATCTTAAAAACCCAAATACATTTATCAAAACATTTACAAACCATTTCTAAAACCATCTTAAAATGTAAAATTCCAGACAACCCCTCAATCCAAACATTTTCCAAAACACACACACCAAAAGAAAAACGGGCATACACCCCAGGGGATTCCATTTTAAACCAAATTTAGGAAATCATTATTTAAAGGAACAACCAAAAACCATTTCCACAAAACCAACCATATTATTTAAAACCACATCCAACCATCCACATTATTTAAAGAACATAAAATAATCTCATTGTAACCATAAAACCCTTTTTACAACATTTTAACACATTTAACAAGATAAATCATTACCAAAACATACACACCAAATCAAGACCAAAAAAAATAAACAACCATACCACCATAATCAAGGATAATTTTTTTATAAAACCTCCAATTTAAATTTAAAGAACAATGACATTTTAAACAATAGCCCTAGGTGCAATAAACCTAGGTATTTTACACAAATCCCTTTGAAAAAATATTTTTAGTAAATTATACCAACATGAAATCACTATTTGCATCAATACATAGATATATTAGAGGTTTTAAAGACATTTAAAAGTTAAATAAACACACACAAGTGCTCTTGGAGTGTTATGAAAATGAAAAAGTTGGAAACACCTACCTCAACCATGTGCAGATGCGATGAAAGTTCAAGGGAGGAGAGATCTAATCCCCACAGACCATTTTCACACCCTAGATCCAAATAAAAACGAACCAAACATAAAACCTAGACATTAGGGTTCATCCATTGTAGAATACCCCCAAAGAAAACCCTATAACAAATAGGGAAAGAGAAAGAGAGAATATTTGATGAAGGAAACATGAAGAATCACGAACCTTTTTTGATAAATCACCCAAAATCGCCCCAAATAGAAGTAGGAAGGAGGGAGAGGATACTATGGTCGATTTAAAATAGTCAGGGATTCATTTTGGAGTTTGAATCACCCAAATCGGAGCTCCACATCAAAAGTTATAAATCCTGCAAGTGGATGAACGGTTTTGCTGCACAATTTTTTAAACCGTGCGCAAACCGTGTGAGGGCTACTGGAAAACTCCTGAAACTTCACATGGTTAGGTTGAAAGGTTTTTTAGGCTGTTCTCAAACTATGCGCCCCCAAAAATTGGCCGAAAACCCTCATATTACACCCCAAACACTAGGAAAGTTCACCCAATGGCCCCTGAATGTTTTAAACACTAAGTAGGGACATTGTGGTGTCACAAACTCACCAACATGTAACTTTATCTTAATACTAAAAATAATAACCAATAATAGGTATAAAATGAACCCCAAAACCACAAAAACACAAGGTAATTTTTGGGGCACTCAACCCAAACCTCAACCAAAAGATCCAACATTGAGAAAAGAATAAAATAAAAGAGTATCTGTGGTCAGGGTGTGAAATATAACCATTAATTACATAACCATTATAAGATAATACATGCACACTTGGTCATATGTCTAGACATCAATGTTGTTCTAAAATTGAATTCAAAATTTCATCCGACTCCTTAAAAATATGGTATCAAAAATATCTTATAAACTATTGATTATGAGTATTTTATATCCAACTTTCTTCCATTGATGGATTTAAATTCCTAAGAATTTATTTGTAGGTTTCAACATATGGGGAAACCTCTAAAATGTTATGTAAAATGTATTGATGGGCCTGCTACCAATCTATAATAGTTATTGTGAAAATATATATTTTAAAAATTCCTTCTCCCACAAGCCACCCAGTTTGATGAGATTTTGATAGACCCATGCTTTCCACATCAGACAGGTAGTTAGTACATAATTCAATGACATCATAATCAATATATCACCTTGTAATAAAACTCTCCGAATGAATTCAATTTTTGATACACCCTTTCAAAATATTCATATACGATTCAATGGGGTACATTCATCTATAATGTACAGGACCACATAGTTTAATCTCTCTCACCAAGTGAACTATCATGTGAAACATCATATCAATTAATTTTAATGGGAATAACATTTCCAATCCATATAATATAGAGAAAGTTTCATTTTCCATAGTTAGAAATTTCACTGGGTCTATAACTTTTCCACATATAGCTTTGAAAAATATAGAGATCTTGGTTAATGTATGATATATATTCTTGGAAAAAATGCAACGTAAAGCGAAAGAAATTAGATCTTGCATCAAAATATGACAATCATGTGATTTCAGAACCTTTAACTTTAAATAATTCATTGTCATGATATTCATGATATTCGATGAATACCCATCTAGAACCTCTACATCATTCAAGTAGTTGAAAAACTGATATCTCTCCCTCTTGGAAAGAGTATAAACAGCAGAGGAAGAAAAGTCTATTTTTCTCTCTTCATTGGAACCAACTCTTCCTGTATTCCCATTTCAATCACATCCAACCTTTCCTTAATTACATCCTTTTTTATGAGTGCATTATTAACATGCCAATAAAATTATCACACATATTTTTTCCACATGCATAACATCAAGAAAATTCCTAACGTATAAACAATTCTAGTATGAAAATCCAAAAAAACTAATCTTCTATTCCAAACAGATTTCGTAAGAATTTTTGATTTTTTTACCAAAAACAATATCCATATATTTTACTTTATTAAAGATTTGATCACCTATTTGTAGAGACAGTGATGTATGTACTTATGAAAACCCATCCAATGATATTTTCCAAGATTGGTACTTTTGTTTCCAGGGTAGAAATCTGCAATTTCCCAGAAACATAGTTTTTGATGAATGTTTCAACCTAATTGACTATGTATATTTTTCAAAAATGGGAAACCCTTGAGTGATTTTAATTATATATCCTAACAAATTTACATAATTAGGAAAGTTATTTATCATCCCGTACAACATGGCTCTCAACGTTAAATATTCATTTCTGTAAGAATCATACAACATAACTCCTAAATCCAAAAATAATTTCAAATATTCAATCAATGGAGCCAAATAAATATCAATATCATTACTTGGTTGTTATGGTCATGATATAAGAATGGATAACATAATGTATTTTCATTTCATGTATAACCACAATGGAAAGTTATAATTTACCAACATAACTGACCTTGTACGGTGAGTGATTCTTTGGAAACCAAAAGGAATCAATCTATATGTAGATAATGTAAAATGAAGGTTTCTTAGCATGTTTCAAAATTCAAGATACTCGTGATCAATTTTATTCCACCGAGAAGAGTCTATTGGGTGATGAAGTTTCCCATATTTATTTCTTATACCTATGTGCCATGTTGATTTCCTCCTAGTCCCCTCACTTCTATATAGACACCTAAACATTGAAATGATTGGAAAGTACCATACAACTTTCCTAGGACATGATTCATCTTTCTTGTATCAAGAAGCACCACATTTTGGGAATTATTTAAGTGATTTTTGGTCCTTATAAAATATTATTCAGTCTTTTGGATAGATATATATTATTTCAATGATCTTACCCATTAAATGAAACATTTATTTAGAGTCATATGTTCATCTTAGAAGATTATTTTCTTTTAGGATCATATCATACAATAGAGCAAGTTGTTATGTAAAACTTGTATCACTCCATCCATTTCCAAATTTTAAATTATACAACTTTAGTATAACTAATAATGCTGTATTTAGAACAACCAGTATACAATGACATCTTTGAACAACTATTTAACTTCTCAAACAATTTTGGGCAGTCAGGAATTTCATCTTAAACTATCATTATCATTTCTTCAATGCGATCTTCATTATCATCAAAACCTGTAATCACATACTCAATACAGTCTTCTTCATTTTCCATACTTGTAATTATATTAGATGATCTATAAAATGTAGTGTTATACTAGTCACTAGATACATTCAAATTTTCCCCATGTTTAGTCCAATATTTATAACTTTGATCTATTCCATGACAGATCAAGTGTTCTTACAACTCCTTTTGAATAATTAGTTTTTAATAATAATAGTGTACAAACTGACAAAGGATTTGAGAAGGGTTATATGCATTATCTTTTTCAAACTTGATAAAATATTTCACCCCATCTTTATTCTATTTTGTTAAACGACTAGAATCCATCCATTTTTTATTAATATCTATCCCATTTGATTCATTAATATTAATATTTTACAAAATAAATAAATATACGAAAGGGGAATTTCAAATAAGGGGAACCCAATATTTAAATGTTTCAAATAATATCATCATGCTTTGAAGGATATGGGTAATTAAATTTAAGAAAATAATCACTCCACTGGTGGTATGTGTTATCCTCTAAATTCATCTAACAATGATCACTAGTACCTTGTATGGGATGACTACTGCTTACTGTATTTCAAGTAACATAGGTGCATGTCTAGAAGAGATGGCAGATGAGCCTCAAGAAAAAAATGAAATAATAACTATTTGGGAGATAAAGCTAATAAGGATGATAGTCATATATTTAAATCTAAATGTTCACAGGTCATGGAGTTGGTAAAGCACATAACAACATTCCTTAGTTTACTATCTAAAGTTGAAAAAATAGGAGCAGTCTGATCCCCACAAGGGGATCCTTAATTGGGGCAACCATGAGAAGGATCAGCTGGATAGTCTTACACACATTGATTATGACACAACCATTTATGTTTCAACATTGAAAGATAGCCTTCGATTACTCCATGAAAAGGAAAATTCTTTTGGTCTCAGGACTAAACTTTAATAGTGTTTTGATTCCTATGAGGCCAAGGTTGCAGGAGTGGGCTCATGATGGATATCCTATGGGTTAGATGACATGCCCTTTACATGGTGTTATTATCAATATATATTATGTGGGAGAATAGATTATATGTATTTATAGGGTCACTAAAAGTTAATATGATCATATAAATATAGATACAACCCTTTTTCCTTACACATGTTTTTATTTTTAAATATAGATACAACTCACCCTATTAGTGGAGCATACTACATTTTGAAAAAACTGATGAATCTATTCAATTTAATTTGAAATCACAAAAATATATTTTAAATTTAATGTGAAATTTAAAAATATCATTTATTTAGATCAATATTAAAATATTTTTTTTTCATTTTGAAACATCATATAAATCCAATTTATTAACATTAAAACCAATCATTTACCCTTAAAATCACATTTATATTATAAAAAACTGACGAATCTTTTCCTAATAATGATTTCACAAATAAAAAAAATAAATTATTATATTTTTAAAAATATTTTCAACATTGAAATCACTCATCAAATTTGAAACCCATAGCCATCAAAAGAAGCCAATAATTTTCAAGGCTTACCTCTACCTTTCCAAAACCCAAAAATCATCAATTTTATTTCCAATTCTATTAGTTTCTACCTTTTCACCAATTGAAGAACTAACATAGTTTCTCATCCCATATATTCTTGTATTTTTGTTGATATAAACCCTTAAAAGCTAACACCAAATCAGAGAGAATATGTAGTTATAAGGTACTCCCCAAATTTAAACCATGCAGGTGATGTTGGATGCAAAGTAGGTTTAGAATTTGCAATGGGGTTAAAAATTAATCCACCATTTGATGGGGTATATTATTGTTGGTGAAGACTCAGTAGTTATCTTGGTAGAAGGTTTATGTTTTAGTGTGTGGGAGAGAAACTTATTCATTGCACCAATAAAGTTTACAATATAATGGGGTCATTCTTAGTTACTTTAAATTAAAAGGTTTATGTTGAATTACATAAGGAGTATGTGCTACCAATCTATTAGAGTTATTAAATAATTTAGATAGTGATCTATCCATTACAATTTTCTAATATTTCCATGGTATCAAAGAATAGAAACCTTAGAAGTATCCCTCTATCTCGCCCTCTAGTGTCATTGATTTCAGATGCCCCTTTGTCTCTTCTATGTTTTCAATACCTATTTTCCAAAATGTTATCTTGCACAGTATTTGAAGATATTATGTTTTATTTTAGAAGAAAATTTTCTTTTATCCATATCCAAACAATCTTGTACATATGTTCTTTTCTTGATGATCTTTTCCATAAATAATTTTTGAGTTAACCATTTTTAAACCTATTTTGACATATTTTTTCATGTCTCAGAAGACCATGGTCCATATAACTAAAATAAGAACATCTTTGACAATAGTTTTGGAATCATCTACATTGGATATTTTTATGTCTCAGTAAAATCACCTTTGAAGGAAGTTTATCATCACAAGTTCATTTTTTTTAAATTAGTGAAATGAGAAAGAGTTTTCTCTAGTTTGAAATATAGTTTTATAATGATTAAATAATGAGGTTATGGATCTATCTAAGATCAATACATTTGAATAGGTATTCCATATAAATTTTCTCTTTAGTTTAAATTTTGTATTTTATATTTATCTTGAGTTTTTTATCTCTCTATTGATCTCTATAAATAGAGTTTCAACATTATTCAAGTGTAAAAGTTTCTTGGCCTAATATTTTAAAATATTATTAGTGTTGGATGTGAATGTCTGGTTGTATATTGTTGGGAAATATTTATTGTACATGTGATATTATTTAGGTAATAAGATTCAAACAAAAGGGTGTTAGATTCTTGGTCATTACAATCATGTTTTTCATTGTTTCTACAATTTACAAATGAATAAGCTTATTCCATTATTCTAAAATAAAATAAAATTATTTCATACTACTAAAATAATTTTATTCATGAAACTAGGTTGTTTCAATTTTAAAAACATAACTAAATTTAGTATAGTTTAAAACATTATTGAGAAAATGGAAAAAAATATTTTGTGTTTAAATTATAAAAAACACTAAAATTTCAATTGAAAAAGTATTTTTAAAAATCTAATAAAAAATACAATAAACATAAATTTTTGAAAAGTAGAAAATTATTTTTTTCTAAAACAAGTTTTTTTAAAGAAAAAAGAAAAAATAATTTCAAACAAGTTATTTTTTGAATAAAATACGTTTTTATTACTGAAAAATCTTAAACAAAGTGGTTGTGAAAGTAGTTACTATCAAACTATTTTTTTTTATTTTTGAAATAAAATCACTTTATGGTTAAGTGAGAATCGTACAAGGGAAAAAAAAGACAGTGTGTCCTAAGGGGATCCACATGATCCAAGCCTCGAG
Organism: Viscum album; assembly: GCA_963277665.1. Taxonomy (NCBI): domain Eukaryota; kingdom Viridiplantae; phylum Streptophyta; class Magnoliopsida; order Santalales; family Viscaceae; genus Viscum; species Viscum album. Next base: position 46,231,447 of record OY728139.1, on the reverse strand, counting down.
ACCACTGCAGAAACCACCCCAACACACCACATCCCTCAGGACCACTGCACACACATGCCACACCACACCACATCAGGCACCGCACCTTGGGACACACAACATTGCTTGCCCTCAAACACGCTGACGAGGCACACTACACCGCCAAACCATTGATGATAGGCCAAAAAATGATAGACTTGTGAAATTCTTTATAGAAACTAAATTATGTTCTAAATGATGCAACATGTTTGGTTAAATCACACTCAATAATTTATTTTATCTTAAAGTAACAATTATATAAGTCAGGAAATATAAAAAAAGTGTATACTTTGAATGATTTTCTTCATAAATTTAATTATTAATGATATTAATAAAAACAAAACAACTATTAATTTTTCTTAATAAAAAATATTATAGGAAAATAAATGGTATAGAGTTTCCAAAAATTAGGTTTTTCTTAAAAAAATATGTTGGAATATTTAAGATAAATGTAATATATTATAGAATACTCATTATTATAATGAATTAAAATATATAATTACAAAAATTTGAGTAATACATAAATTAATAAATATTGATCCCCATGTTCTTGTCAATGTAGACATCACTATAATTCACCATTAAAGATTGTATAATATGAAGCATCAGTTTGTCAATCACCAAATAAAAAAAGAAAACTCCACATGCATAATTGACACTCATGAATTTCCCACACCTGGATATGAAACAAGAAATACCATGTATGGAATATAGCCAATAACTCCCTCAATTCATTGCGCACACAAACCACCAACTAGTACCGTACACAATATCTGCTGAAAACATGAGAACCTCAATCACCAAATCCTCGTGAAAAGGGATATGTGGATAGTGTTTAGTGGTAGGCGGTTTTAGGTATTAGTTGTGTGTGGGCGAGTGTTAGGTTTTTGCGAAGGAGATGAATCCATGGAAAATGATGGTGGTGTCTTATATGGTGATCCTGTACAACAACGATGGTTGTTCTTGGGGCTATTTGTTCAGTTCGTTGAGAAGATGTGAAGATGCATAATAGTAGGGTTCAAAGAGGTACAACTAAAGTAATGAGTGCGATCAATGTCACTAATAACATAAATCAGCACATAACTTAAATTTGGAGAGATCAATTCATCCATAAAGTTAAGTAGGGAAAATAGTAAGGTCCGATGATAGTGGCAACAATAGTCTAGTTCTGCGAGAATTTGAAGGCATGAGCAGCGACATCACTCTGTTAGGGTTCTTTGTACAGTATTTGTAATTATTTTATCAGGATTGTCAAAAAACACTGATAAAGAGTAGTTTTATCAGCACTAAAATAGAAAGTGTTGATAAAACCACTCTTTATGAGTGCTTTTTTAGAGTTGATAAAGATTCCCCTTTATTAGTGCTAAAAAGCAATGATTAAACAACTCTTTATCAGTGCTCCACCCCTGATAAAGAGTAGTTTTATCAGTATTGTTTTATCTCTAAGAAATATATAATCTTAATAATATATTTATATCATTATATATATTTATAAAATTATAAATATAATAAATATATTTATTATTTAAATATATTTATTATAATTTAATAATTATTTAAATAAATAAATAAATAAATTTATAATTATAATTATAAATAAATATATTTATAAATATTTTTATATATTTATAAATATATTTATATTATTTTATATATTTATATTATTATACAAAAAAGATCTAGTGAGAATCCAAAGCTCATGACCATTTATTAAAGATGAAAGAAAAAGATAACAGACAAACAAGAGATGGTAGGGTCATACAGAGATACATGCCCTCATCTAGAAAAGTAAACTACAGATCAAAGAAATGAGGATCATTTCCATAATAATAATCAGAATTATCATCATCATCAACAGTTTCCCACTCCAACTATGAATTACCTTGATTGGGGATCCCAAGGATCCTCTCCTTGGACCTTTCCTACTTCGAAGTGAGATGGATCTTTGATGACTTGGAAGATAACCTAGTTGAAACATTATTGGGTAGAGTAATCCTTCCGCGGCCTTATTTTTAAAGGATCCAGAGTTAAACCATAATTGCTGATCATCTTTCCCTTTCCATTTAGAAGAATATCCTTAAAAGAAATAGGATCATCACTACCTATAGATATGAGATGAGTGGTGTCTAATAAAACCATCCACTTCTCCTTCTCACTTTCATCATCCTAAACATTACCCCATTTACCAAACATTCCTATAAAACTAAATGCATTCCGAATCTCTTGAAAATAATAAATGCTCTTCTGAACATCAGATAGCCCAGATCCATCTTCCCATGGAACGTTTTCTAAAAAATATATGGCTAGAGGCTACACAATACAACCTTGATCATCAATTTGTGAAGGGGAGTACCCTAGAACAACCATAATAACATCATCAACAGACTGTCCAACCTCACCTTGACCATGCATTGATGAGGGAGTCTTGATTTTCTACTCAAGACCAATTGGAAGCACTCATCATCCACCACCTTAACCTTCCCCTTCCAATTGGCAGAAATAACATCATACTGCCTCTCCCCCTCCTCACTAGCTACGATGTGGTGTTTCACCATCCTTATCTGATGAAGACTGAGATGAAATACTCAGAGTAGAGAAGATCCTCAATTTCCAAGATAAATTCCAAAATTCCATCTCTTGACCAACTCAAAGTCTATATTAAAAGTTAATGGATAAAAACTTCTGCACTGTTACATAGCTATTGAAACCAAATACATTTGATACCATTATAAAAAAGGTAACTTTAAGTTGCAATAAATACCATTCTGCTGCCTCCTTACTATTACTTATAATGGTTCTTTCACCTTCCAGATCCATTAGAGGTATAACACCATATTTTTTTGCCCATGCACTAATGCATTCCTCATGCAAGGACTTTCCAAAAGAGACATACACATTTCACATTAAATTAGAAAAATGAGGTGGGTAATCCCACTCCACACTTTCAATATTGTCACCACTCCTGCTATTTCCAACCTAAATTTGAATTTTAGAAGATAAAAACTATGAATTCTACAATTGAGGATCATATATATTTTATTTATGAGGGATAAACAATTGTAATCCCTCTTCATCCACTAATTTTTTTTACCTTTGATCCCTTGCATAGAAAAGTTTATATGATCCCGATTTAACTACTGATCATCCATATTCTAAAATTCATCTTCAGTAATGGAAAGTTCCTCATTAGAGGTATGATCACTTATAATAGTATAATTAACAACCACTTCTTGTGTGCCTAAAAAAAATTATAGTTACTGGACATCCATATTGGGAGGCGATGTAATAGCTTGAGTCAAAACATTCATGATGCTAGCACAACCATCCCTTACCCTTTGGTCATCAATAGATGACATTCCATCTGTAACCGAGACCACCTCCTTCTCCAAACACATCCATTGTGTATAATTACCATTTGCAATTGGAGAATAATATTCAATAGGGGTTTTAGAACCTGAGATAGCAACATAAATAAAGTATTTTTTATAAACTAAAACCATTATCTATAGTAGGTGCACCATTGCTACTTCCATGTTTATGAAGCCTTCCACCACCATCCTTTTAAAAACATGCCCTAAAATATTATTATCATTATTGGTAAGCTTATATTCACAATATTCAACCTGATACCCATGATTATTACAAGTGGAACACCTCAATCCCCTTCAATAATTTTCTTTAACATGGCCATTTGACATGAAGTTGTAGCAAAATGGTTTAGAGACATATACATTTTTCATTAAGTCAGTAAAATGGGTTGGATAAGACCACACCATATTCTCATAACAATCATCACTCATGTATGAGGGAATGTTAGTTGGATGCTCAACCTACAAGGGATAATCCTACTCATCTTCCTCAACCCTTGACTTATTTTTCAAAATAATTGGGGTCCCACCTAAAGGGGATCCAATAGAATCATTTAAAGGCATATTCATATGAACATTTTTTGGGATTTTAATTGATAACATACTCCTATTAATACCCCTAAATATTAACATTTGAATACACAACTATAGGTGCCTTGGTCATTCTAGGCACAACCAACTAGAAACCCTCATCACGAATCACCTTGGAATTATCCTTTATTTTAAAAGAAATATGTAATTAATGACCCATATCAAGGTATACTTACTATTGAATAGAAACCTCATTTTCAAAATGATTCTCCTCCTAATAAGTAGTAATATTAGCCCATGATTCTTTCAGAGCTGACACAGTGACACCACCTACCTACCAGTTGGTCCAACAACAGACAAACCAGGATCCTTATGTCCAACACTAGTGTCAGCCATCATCTTCCCCCTGATGTTTTGGATAGAAGAAACAATAATACCCTATGCTATAGATTTATGATGAGACACATGAACATAAACCTACAGAGGAATCCCACTATGAGGGGCTTTATCCATCACATCAGGAGCTCCAAAATCAAGATTTACAACCCCTTTATTGACAAAATCAGTAAAGGAAGAGCTCCCTACAACATGCACATTAAACACAGGGGAAAATCCATCCTCATGGACCTTCCTAAAGATATTACTAAATATTTAGGGACCAGGATACCCCACCATATGATCCTCACATATTGGATGATTAAACTTTAATTAATCAGAAACATGGCCTAATTTCTTATAATGAGAACAATGTATGCTCTTATGGAATTTCTCAACAGAGTGCTCAATACAGAAGCAATTTCCACAAAACTCAAGAATCCACTCAAACTAAACCAATAATTCCAGCTTGAAATCACCTATAACCAAAAAATCAGTTTCAAAAAGATCACAAGATATATAAATATATACCAATACCCTAGAAAAATGGTCATATCTCACTCAACCAATCTTCTTGTAAATTTTAATTAGAGTCCCCATTGTAGAGGAGACTTCCCATAAGATTGATGAATGCCAAGAGAACTTACTAATTCCCATAATTATAATAAAATATTGACTAGAACAGATCCTAGAAGAAAATAGATCAGATCAAGTATCCCATTGTTTAAGGGTAAGATACTCAGTTTTAAGAGGAATTGAGCCAAAACTCCAAGAATTGTTTTTGAGGTCCTTCAAAGGGAAAAATGTGATATACCCCCTTATCGATTGAGATCACTCTCTAATCCTCAAATCCCCAAAATTGATGAATCTAAATACTCAAATCATCAAGATTCCATGGGGAATCCTTCTGAGTATCCATGATCTGGGCAAGGAGGGAAAATTTTCACTCCTCAAGATGGTCTTTAAAGATCTCAGGGATATCTTCCACAAAGGTGACAAATCCATTCATGGTAATCTATTTATGTAGTGATGAATAAGCATCATGAATATCTGAAAAAACATGTTTCTTGAAGAATTAATCATCATGACATCAATATTCCTTTCAGGGTTTGCCATATAATTCTTCACCACAACAGTCAAACATGATAAATCTTAGAGAGCCAGAGTCACACCACCTTCCATAGCCACCACATTCGAATTATCACTTTTTTGATGATTTATAAGGGGACTTTGCATACCAAAAAATCACAAAGATGGGTGAAACTACTTTTATTTAATCCATTCAAGGAATCATCACAGAAAAGGTAAGGGATTGTAAGTATTATGACATGGTAAATTTATGTTTTCAAGTCAAGGATCATCGTTGGAGTCTGCCTGATCTTAAGAAAAGGATTCTTGAAATCTGGGGCGTTGATAGTTGGATGATTACATCAGTTGGAAATGATTTTTTTTCATATTGACTTTCCAAGTGTTGCTATGAAATCTAGGGAATGGGGGTTTGGTATTGTGAACTTGAATCCTGGTTTCCTCAGGATACAAGACTGGGACCCCTCTTTCAATCTACTAATTGTGAAAATCTTGCCCACACAGATTTGGCTGTGAATTCATGGTTTGAGATTGTTTTTATGGCACCCTAAAATTTTATGGGAAATTTCCTTATCCATTGGTGTTCCAATTAAAATGGACAAGGATACAAAAAAGGAAAGGTATGTACATTTTTCTCATTTTCTTATGGAGGTTGATCTATCCTCTCCTCTAAAAAAGTTAGTGGTTATTTCAGTTGACGATTTTCAGTTTGATATGAAGATTGATTATGGAAAAGTGCCTAATTTTTGTATGGTCTATCACAATATTGGACATAATTTTGATAAATGAAAAAGAAGACTTGTTTTCAACTCATGTGAGGTGAAAGGTCATTCATCTGATATTTGCAGGAATACTCAAGTTAAGGGATCCTATAATAAGGATCTAAATGATGATGAAAGGAAACAAAGTAATCTGAATCCTGATATTCAGGGTCAAGCTCTATTAGTGAATTCTGAGCGGGTATCTACCCATATCCTAGAAAAGTTCCAGAACAACAAGGTTCATGAAGAAGAAGATATGATGGCTCACAATCCTGATATTGTTGAGGGTGATCAAGCTGGTCATCATAATCCATTGGGCTGGATGGAAACAGGAGTTGATGATGATGTACACCATCCTGGTAAAAAGAAGTTATGGCCAGATATTATTTTTGGGAGTGAAAAGATTGTAGGTAAAGGCAGTTTGGCTAACCAAGTTTCTCAAATATCCACTAAGACAAGTAACATGTAGCATTCATCACCTATCATTGATAGAATGGATCTCATTGAACGTGATATTGGGGTGAAAGTTGTGGCGACTGAGGCTTCAAGTGTCATTAATGACTCTATGAAGCACCCTCCAACTCCTTTTGAACCGGAAGGAGATTGGCAGTAAATGAAGACTTGGATATGAGGCCGGTATCCAAAAAATCATGGATGAGGATGTGGCAGGGATAACTGGGCTACATGTGGGTGTGGCCGGTCTACCAGGTCCTCTTCCAAGCATCCTACTCTGGAGCAGGTCAAACTCAGGGAAAAGTACTCTCTTCTTTTAAATCAATAGAATTCATAGTCAAAATGGGAATCTACTAATGATACTACTGATCCAGATTATGGTGATGAACTTGGTTCCACCTACTTGTAGTCTTCTTTTCTGGAAGAGGATTTTTCCTATCCTCTCTCCTCTTTATGTACTCTCTTTTATTTTTTAATAAATTTTGGTAGGAGTGGGTTTGCCTGGCTCCTAAACCTTTTTAGTATAAGTATATATAATTATAAATATAATAAATATATATTATTTAAATATATTCATGATAATTCTATTATTATTTAAATATATATAAATATTTTTATATAAATATAAATACATTTATATAATTATATATATTTATATAATTTTATTAATATATAAATAAATATAATTATAAATAGAATAAAATATTTATTATTTAAAAATATTTATTATAATTTTAGAATTATTTATATATATATATATAATTTTTTTAGTTAAATATATTTATTATAATTTTATGATTATTTAAATATATATATATATATATATTTATTTATTTATAATTTTATAAATAATTTTTCTAAAAACATTATATATATATTTAAATTATAAAAATATATATATTAATATATCATATTTATATTAATTATAAACACATGCTTTTAAATTAATGTATTTAAATAAACATTTTTTTTTGAATATAAATATGATAATTATATATATATATATATATTAATAATATTTTTATTAAATGGTTTTATCAGTGTTAAGAATAACACCGATAAAGATCCACCTTTATGAGTGCTAAAAAAAGTGTTGATAAATGGAACACATTTACCAACACTTTTTTTAGCACTGATAAAAGTTACCTTTATCAGTGCTTTTAGCTGACGCTGATATAGATATGACTTTTATCTGTGATTTCTATTTAGTGCTGATAAAAGCCGGCGCTACATATGCATCGAGTTATTGTAGTGTAAATAAAACAAAAATAAAGTTAAAATAAATAAATAAATAAATTATAAAATAAAAAAAATTACAACATTTAAAATTAAAATTTAATTAAAAATAATAAAATAAAATAACTACAAATTAGATAGATGATAAATTAAAATAAAATCCAGAACATTAAAAATTTTAGTTGTTAATAAAAAAACAAAATAAATAGAAAAATATAGTAATAACAAAACTAATTGTTTAAATAAAAAACTAAACTAATTATTTTGTTAAAAGAATTACATATTTAAAAATTAAAAACAATTTGAAAAAGAATAATTAATCAATTTTTTCATTAACAAGATAAAGAAATAATAAAAATTAATAGTTAAATAAAAATTCAATGTCACTAATTATTATAATATTTAAAGAAAAGAAATTAAAAACTTCACTTCAATTAATTAATTAATTTAAAAAATAAGGAAAATAAAAATTGAATTAATAAAAAAATAATTATATGAAAACAAAAAAATAAATATTTAAAAAGGAACTTCGAGATTAAATAATAAAAACAAAGTCATACAAAATTATAATTAAAACAAAAAAGAAAAATTAATTAATCATAAAATCATTATTTTAAGAGTTTTATTATTTTAACATCAAACTACCTCAAAAGTAAATTTACAAATTAAAACATTATTTAAACATATAAAATATTATTAAATTAGAGAAATCATGTGGTAAATTAGTACCAAAATAAAGCCACATCAATTAACCAAATGATTTAATTAAAAAGAACTTAATGATTATATTATTAAAGATTTTTTTTGACAATTATAACATATAATAAAACCTTATTTTTTAAATTTTTTTATTCCCCTAATGCTTCTTTTAGTAGTTTAAAAATGTTTTTATGAAAATCAATGTTTAAATCTATATAAAAAACTAATAGTTATATAAAAATCAGATTTTAGCTAACAAAACTAATTCGGTCAACAATCAGTTTAGAGGGAAAGTCAATGGTTGAATAATATTAAATCCCATTAATTACATGATTTGAAGGATTTATCTCCCTCTCATCCTTAATTAACTTTGTTTATCTATACTTGTAAAAATTGATTTATACAAAGGAACATGTAGAAAATAGGGACTGACCAACCTGCTATTTGCCGTCAGCTGAAAATCCAGTGGAACTCTGCAGACAAACTAGGATTCATCCAGTCAACTAGATTTGAATCCCCTACTATATTTGATGTAAATATTTATATAAATTTTTTATTAATTCCCTTGATCTAATATCAATGTCACTATAAAATAATAGGTCTTAGTGGTGGTTCTAATAACCACTGCTAAACAAATATTTTTAAATATAATTAAAATCAATAGTGGTTTCAACAAAATTGCTGCTAAATTTTTATATATTTAGCAGCGATTTAGTTTAAACCACCACTAATCATTAAAAAAACAAATTCACCCCCTTAACCCCACCCAATTCCCTAGACTCCCCCTGACCATCCCTCCCCCTCTCTCTTGGACGGGCCTCTCCCTAATGTCGTTGACCACCACCCATCCACCTCTGAGCTATGTCTCTCCTTGACATCGGTGACCACTACCCCTCCCCATATCCGTTGCACCTCTCCTCAATGTCAGAAACCATTACCTCTCCCCCTCTCGAGCACACCTCTACCCAACACCAAAGACCACCCCTCCCCCTCATCATCACCTCTTTCCAACATTGGGGATTTCCCCTCCCCCTCTCGGTCGTACCCCTCCTTGACGTCGGTGACTGACCCTCCCCCTTGGTTGCACCTCCCCTCGATGCTTGTGACCACCCCTCCCCCCTTGGTTGTGCCTCTCCTCAACAATGATACCCCTTATCTTCGATTACTCACCCCTCCCCCAGTCCCCCTTCTCCCTCATAGATCGCCCCCCAACCTTGACAAAACCGACCCTCGCCCCACCCACACCTTCGATCCTCAAGACCTTAACCCCACCTACTACCCGATGATGACCCCACAATGACTCACCTACTTCTTGATGGAGATTTCGAATGGCATCCCCTCTTCCCCTTTTCCCAACGAGTGTGATGCCCAATTGTAAGGTATAGTTTTCATTTTTTTGTATTTAATTTATAATTATGATTATGATTTATAATTTTCGTTTTCCCAATTTCTAAATTAAAGTCATATGTTGCGTGAATTTAACATTAAAAAATATGTTTTCTATGATCCGATAATTTTTGTATCATGATTATGTAATGGATTGTGATTTATTTTTTCTTTTTTTAATATTATATGTTTGAGTATTTTATATATCTAATTTATAATATTGATTTTTATTTATAATTTTGGTTATTTTATTTCATTTTATAAGTATTAATATGAGTTTGAAGTGATATATTATTATTGATTTTTTATATTTTTAAATGATATATTTTTAAATTATTCAATATTAATCGGATGATGAAAGATATGTTATGCGTGATCCAAAAATTGTATACTTGTTTGATCACCATGATTTTATATACTATATTTATATAATTATAGGATAGAGTTGGTGATCAAGCTAGACAAAGTTGGGTGATGTTTAATTTTGATTGTACGTGTTTGATTAACCATTTATATCTTTATATTTAGAATGTATAGGGAGAAGGGTGAAAATACAATACTTATGGATAAAAGTTTGATTAATGTACCTCAGAACACACCTCAGTATTTCAAGGGTTTGGAATAATTTTTAGATTATAAAATTTCAAACCGATTAGTGGATGAAATAATAAAATGTCTGTGTCGAGATTGAAAATTCACGCGATGGTTGAATAGAAATTAATTATATGGGGTTTTAATATTAAAATGGTTTCATACTCTACATATATGTTGTATTTGGAAAGGTGAATCAAATGTTATAGAAAGTTACAATAATAAAAATCCAATCAACGAAATAGAAAGTGACTCGCTATATGAGAATTCAGTTTGAAATTTGATAAATGATTTATTTGGATTTGTAGGATACAATGTTCAAGATTTTAATAGATAAATAGAAACTTTAGTTGTTCATGAGTAGATTAATCTTTTTTAGAACTTCAGGAACAAAAAAAAAAGGTTTTTATGAATTATTTGAATACGGGCTACAAGAATTATTTAAAGGGTGTTCCAACTATTCAAAGTTATCTTTTCTACGTAAGCTGTATCATATCAAGTCTATGGAATTAATGAAAAATAAATTTCCATGATTTTAGAGTTTCTTCACGATTCATTTAGTGAAGTTAATACCCCTGAATCATTCTATTAGATGAAGAAAGTCATCAAAATACTTGGAATTTATTATACAAAGATACATGCATGCCCTAATGATTGTATTCTTTATTGGGGAGAAGAGTCTGATAAAGAATAATTCATAATATGTCATACAAGAAGACAAAAGTTAATGAAAAATAATGATATTATAAATCATTGTATCTCTAGGAAAAAATAGAATAGAAAAACTCCTACAAAGGTATTTCATTAGTTTCCTCTGAAACCACACTTTAAAATATATTCATGTCATTTAAAATTCCATACGACATGAAGTGGAATGACCAGGATAGTAAATATGGCTTGATGACACATCTAAGAGATTCAACATCATAGAATATGTTAGATTCATTATATTCAAAATTTTCTTTAGATCCTAGGATTGTACATTTGGGATTGTATTCTTATGGTTTTAACCATTTTGATACTTTAAATACTAATTATGGAATTTGGTTAGTTATTTTGATCCCATATAATTTGAATCCATGGATGTGTATACAGAAAACTTATTTTATTATTTCAATGATTATTCCTAGAAAGGAAATGGATATAAATGACATTGATGTATACCTTCAACCTCTAATCAATGAATTGTGAGAATTATGGGATAATGGCGTGGAAATATATGATGCTTCAATGTGAAAACTATTAAAAATGAATTTTGATTTAATGTGGATAATTAGTGACTACCCCGAACATGGAAATTTATTTTTTTAGAACATTGATACTGGTTTGGCTTGCCCAATTTGTAATTTTGATTTTTAACCTCAACGATTACCTTATAGAAGAAAATAATGTTTTATGCATCATCATTGATTTCTTGGTACTTCTCATAAATTTGGGTTAAACTAGACACAATTCAATTGATATATTGAAATGAGAAATTCACAGAAGGTGTTATCTTGTTCGAAAAGTTTGGGAAAATTAATGAATGTCACTAAAGAATTTGAAAATTATAATTAGTTTAAAGAAAGAGGGAAAAGGGTATGAGGTATAGTATCTGAAGTAAAGTTTCCAGGCATAGCAGAAGCGTGTGATGGATTATGCCCAACTTTTATTTTTTGTCATGATCAATGATAAATATGAGATTTACATAATGATAAACATGACAACCAATGAAATTGAATCAAATAAAAATAGACAGGGGATGAAATTATGGAACCAAGAAAAGTATCATCACATATTATTTATAATTTAATTAATTAATCAAGAATTACCTTGTGAGAATTATTTCTTCATTGATAGAGTTGAAAATATATCTATGTTTTATAATAATTGTGTTGTAGAAATCAAGATCATTTTCTCTTTATCAGTGATCCATACATGTTCCACAAATCTCTGAATGTCACCATATGAATCTCTAGGTTATAGTACAATAGACCACAATCCTTACGTCATTCACTTTTGGTCACCATGAGAATCACTTCCCAATAATTCTCCTTGATCTCTATAAACTCTAGAGTGGTAGGTGGAGGAATATCTCTCTCCATTCTTGGGAGCATTCTTGGAGAGGGAGTACTCTAGGGATTGAGAGGATTCTCTCCAGTTGTCATTATGCACAACCAAAAAATGAATTGGATCTCTTTGAAAATAATATAACTGGGTTTATATATTTCTATAGTTAAAAATAAATAATTAAAGAAGTGCCCCTTATTATTTTTAATCCCTACAAAACACCATGTCAATAATAATATTAATAATAATATTATTTCTCCACATGTACTAAACTCATGAATTAAAATTAAATATTATTTATTCAAAAAATATTCAAGATATATTATTTCTCATCAGACCATTAAACTTGGTCCTCCATTCCTCCACAATATTTATCAGGAATTGAATAATGATTATTTATTTAATAAATAAATGTCACTACATTATTCAACAATAAATAAATAAATATTATATTCACTAAATAGAAAATAAATATTTATTAAATATTCAGCTCACATATTATTCTCTCGAATAACCGATGATAAAATATATGCAATCAAGCAAACATGAATAGTTATTAAACCAAATACTGGTATAATAATTATTCAACTTGTTAAATAATAAATAATTATATATTATTTAACTGATATTTTGGATAAACTCAGTGCGTGACCCTCTAGGCCTCTTTCTCAGTGGGATTAATTGAAGCAGCCTAAAGTCCAAGGTTAACATATAACAACACAGCAAGGAACCCATATAGAAAGAAGTTAATGCCGCAATGACATAATACATCATACATATGCTCAATATGTAATATAATCCTTTTATTGTGATATCTCTAATCTAGTAGGTTTCATACTCGTTCCATCAACCTATGTGCTTATTGTTTCTTTCTTTGAATTTTAAAAAATAAAAATTTCTCATAGAAATCCATCACCATGGATTTATTTAGGCTATATCATTTATATAAAAGGGCCCAAGATATAGATTTCCATTAAATAATATAAGGTACAAATCCTTTCTCGCATTATTCATTAATGAAATATTACTCGTGACACACCCAATGTATCCTACCTCTCCGAAAACATATGTCATCACAGTTTTTGTCTATACATCAAAGTACATGACTTATAATATTCATTAATGATATTATTAAATTCTAGGGATCAATACACACATGTGTATATAGGAACATCCAATGACACATATAAATATGGATTTACTACTAGTGGGTATCATTCTCATAATATCCTATATTGGATATTACCAATCAGAGTACATCATGAGAAGGTGCCTCAAAGTCCTAGAAGTCTCCACCCATGATATCCTATATCATTTGTGTCATTTAAATGATATCATCTATCTATAGAACATATATTTAAGAATAGTGTCATAGCACTTTTGGGTTCTCATTATAGTAGGGAACCACTATGACCTTTTAGTGTGAAAACTACTCTTAAGAAATTATCACATACTATGTTATTTATAATAATTATCATGATGTGTTAAGAGGTATATTAGTAATCAAAACTATGAATATAGTTTATCATAAATTACACAAAATTTGGTTTTAGGGAACCAACTCCAACAGACTCCCACTTCCATTAGAGTCAACTTCTAATAACCTTCAGTCCGCTAGCTCTCATATAATACTCATGATTACAATGAGATAGACCTTTAGCCAAGGGGCATACCACTTTATCTTTCATGGGTACTCTGATTACTACAAATTCACCCCTTTGATAAAAATCCCTCAAGAGGTGATCCTTTCTAAGTATATAATTTTTCTATTGGTGTGACCATGACTCTTTTTGTAAGAGCTACCATTACAGTATTATCATAATACAATGTGAAGGCGATTTGAATATAGGTACCACATCAAGCTATAAGATTTTTTTGTATCTATATGGCTTCATTGGATGCATTAGAAGATGCTATATACTTAGAATCCACTATAAAATCATCAAAAACTAGCTTCTTTGAATTCTTCCAGCTCACAGATCCTCCATTGAAACAGAAAACATAAGCTAACTTTAACTTCATTTAATTATGTTTTTTTGAAAACTAGCATAAATATAACCCTCGATGACCAGATCCTCATCTCCTTCATGCATCAGGAACATATATATAGTTCTTCTCAGATATTTGAGGATAACCATAACAACAGACCAATGTAGTTCTCTTGGATCTTCTTGATATCTTCCTACCATGCTTAATGCTTGTGCAACATCAAGTCTAGTACACAACATGACATACATGATTGATCTTATCACTGAAGCATATGGGATCTTACTCATTCTCTATTTAACCTACTATGTGTGAGGATACATTTTCTTAGAAATATGTAAACCATGTGAAATTAGAATTTTTACTCTATTGAATTGTTCTATACTAAATCTCTTTAGTATCTTGTCAATGTATGCACTTTCACTAAGTCCAAGTAGCCTCTCGGATATATCATGAATGATCATGATCCCTAGAATATAGACTCCTTCACCTAAGTCCTTCACGGGGAATGTAATGACCCATGTTTATTTTTAAATAATATTTTTTTACTTAGAAAATGTGTGTTATGTCATGTTATACACAACAAAACCACATCAATTTAATAATGAAGTGTTATTTATAATTGATACAAAAATAATAATTGATGGCATCAACTAGGAGAGACATTACATTTGAAGCCCATTTGTCAAAAACTTGGGAGGGTGGTATCATAATTGGGGTTTTACCTTGACCAATTCTAAGTCAATATTTAGTAATTGAAGCTTGAATGAAATTTCCTAGAGGATAAGTTCAAGTTAGCGGAGTTTACCACTCATTCAATGTTAGCTGATCCACCCCACAAAACTACCACCATCACACACCTTACCCTTAGGGCGTATTTTGGTGTAATATGGGGTTACATTTCCTAGACATAGTTACTTAAAGTGTAATTCCTTTGTATAAATAAAATTTTTATTATATTAGTTCCATTTTAAGAATTGTTTTTCTTAAATATGATGAATTTGATAAATTGGTTTTTCAGACACAAATTTTACTTTTCAGAAAGAATGTAATTTTTTTTAAAATAAAATAAGGTATTATGAATAATATTTATTTTAATGAAATAGTATGATAAAAACACTCTTATTTAAATATAAATGATAAAATAATTTTATTTTGTCATTGAAAATTTTGAATTGTCAGAAATTATACTATGCATTTTCAACCCGTTATTTTTTTAATAAATAAGGATTTTTATATTTAAAATTTAATATTATCATAGTTATAGAATATTATGATAAAATAAAAATTAGTTTTGAAATAATCATGTCAAAATTAGGTTACGGTGAATTTATGAGATTTTTTTAAAATACATTATTTTTCCATGAATAGTAAAAATACAATTTGGGTTTTTTTGGTATGTTTAATGACTTCATAATTATGTCATAGTGATGTAATAATTAATTAACCAAAATCCACAACCTAGAACATGTTATTTTATTAATATCACATATTTAATAGATTTTCATCAATTTTGAAACCTATAAGTTACTTTCCAAAGTCAAAAATCGAAACTTTAATATTAAAAATATTATTTTATGAAAAATTTACTTTTCTATGCCAAAAGAAGTAATATAAAACAATTCTAGATTATTTTGGGTTAAAATAACATTAAATATGTCCCAAATGTTCAAAACCATGGTAAAAAACAATGGTAAAGCCCATAGCATTTTATTTTCCACAACATAGACTTCCGAGGCCTATATTTGGAAATTATTAAAAAATCACCCACTTTTTCTATAAATACCCACCAATCTCTCCATTTCCGTTAAGTCCCCATCCATCATCCAAAAATCTATAGTAGTATTCACTCCCAAGTAGTCCCCCTAAGGTTTCCCCAATCCCACAAGGTTCCATTCCTTAGGATTTAGAAGTAACACATCAAGGTAAGAGAATCATCCTTCCTTTCTCTTCAATTAAAGAACCTATTTTTATATATGTATTATAAATATCATGGAAAATATCTTCTATTACCATTTTATTTTTATACCCTTATTATTAAATCATTTTTTATCAATGGGTGACCCTTTTCCCCTCTCATTTTGTCCATTTCTAAAACCACATTTTATACCTGTTATGCCGCTGAATTTACTTCTCAAAATTTCTCTCTTCTCCTTAAGAAAATATCTTTTATTTTCCTTGTGTGGATTCCCAACCTATTTTCTTTTCCATAGTTATTCACCTTAATGCAAAAATTATTTATTTTATTTTGGGTATTTACACATAAGAAACCCACTTTCCCTTTTCTTGGGATAAAAATGCCGCAATGATCATGTCCATAAGAACTTTTTTACACCATGATTTTGATAACAAATATGTTCTTTAATCTCCACGGGTTATTAATGAAATTATTTATTATGATATATATGTATCACATAAAATTAATACATATTAAGGGAATATTTTGAGAGTTCTCTAATGCATTGGGTAAAAAATTTAATCTCTGGAGATGACATGTTTTATGATACTTTGGTGAATAACCTTGGTAATTTTCAATTACAAAACCTTGGTGATTAACCATGATGACATGCTTATGAATTTATAAATTAAATGTTGTAGACATATTTCTATTATATTATTAATGCTATTTTTATAATTATAAGTTTTATTTTTCCCTTTCTCATTCCTTAATTACATTCCTCATGTTCTTATTGATATTCCTCATGATCACATGTAAACTATTTTCCCTTACTAGTCCTCATTCTCACCCCTTTCCTTTAATGTATGTCCCTGAGATATGAGATGTAGTAAATGTACTTATGACGAAACCATGAGTATTTCTTCAAGTGTATTTAGAATATTTGTTTTATGTTTTCATGTTTTATATACCTTATTTCCAAGAAACTAAAATTTAAAAGATCCTATATATGTACCATGTAATGAAAAGTTATCTAATAAAAGGGCGAGATTCAATAGTTGGTATAAAAGGATGGTTTAGTTATTTGTGTAAATTAGGATTTGAAAACTCTAGGAATAACCATAGATAAATGTTTAAATATATATTAATATTCTTGTTTTTGGTGAACTATTAAGTCAGTGGTTTCCAAGGAAATAAATCTCTGTTTGGATACTAACAAGCGGATGTGGTCCTAGCACATATATATCTAGGGGTAACACCTAAAAAACTTCCTTGAGATAGACTCAAATGGGAACTGGTGTATGAAAACGGGCCTTACATCACTCCTGGTTTGACACTCCTAGGGGATATGTGGTTGCGCCCAAATTTACCCAAGTTGTATGGTGTAATCGGTCATTGTAGTAAGACTTGGGTTACCGATCCTCAGAGACCTAAGAAGAAACCTAAGAAACATTCATTCTAAGAATGTGATTTGCTGGTATTGATTTGGCTATGAAGTAGCCAACTTTGGTTTGAATTGATTGGATTATTTGATATTTTAAAGACTTAAGTGAATTCAATTTAAAATCATGAGTTGATCCTTGGTTATCGCATGGGGTGTATTAAATGAATTTCTTTTTAAATTATTTCAATGTCTTAAATTCGAGTGTTTCCTTTAACAAAATACAACCATCCCAAACCACTCACCAATTTTGAGTTTTCACTATCCTAAGGATAATCACCTATACACTTGGAGGATCATATTTATGAGCACTCCAAGGTAGATGGTCATTTTAGCACTCGAGATGTGTATCATTAAAATTGGTGAGTTTAAAGGATAACGTAAATCCTTGAATTAAAATCTCAAAAATAGAATTGATTAAGAATTATTAAATTAAGAAATAACATCCAATTAACCCATTTATACTCCCTTGGATCAACCCATTATAGGATTATCCCTCAATTTATGATATTCTATCAATGAAAGTAGGTAGTAGACTTATTATGGTAGAATTGGAGAAGAAGAAAAAAAAATAACAATCACTCCACCATTGTGTGAAGAGTTTCACAAAAGATAATATGAATAACCTCACTCCCTAAGGTAATGGTATCAACATGATATGGAAAAATAAATAATAAATTAAGAATAAGAAGAAGAATATGATATTTTATTAATTAAATGAAGGTGAATGAAAAACTTACTTGGGAGAAATTGACAAAGCGATTACAAAATGAAAGCATGACAATACAATTGAAAGAAAACAAAAACTTCCATTCCAAACAAAAATATTCGATCCTTACTACCTTCACCATATACTCATTATATAGGAATATTTGGAGACTTATATAGACCCACCAACAATAAATTACATCTCCATTAATTGGGAGAGTTAAAAGGAGGGTGAGAAAATCAAGGGAATTTGACATTTCAAAGTTGACCTGGAAATTCATCTAGATTAGTCCACCGTTTTGAAGTGTGAATTTGTAATTGAAGAAGGCCGAATAAGGAGGGGTATTAGAAGAAAAATATTCTCTTTCTTATTTCCTCTATTATCTTTAAAACTTTCAGGAAATTTGGCGTAGCCGTTTGGAAGTTATGGTGGAAATGGTGGGACGACATTATGTGCATTCATATCAGGCCCTCCATTTAAATCTCAACTTCAAATCCCTTTATCATCATGAGAACTTCAGAATTAGCTCCAAACACAGTTGAATAAAATGATCCAAATATTTTTATCTTTCTTCATTAATTTTTTTGGCTTCATTGGGCTTGGTTTGTGGGCCCCACTTTTGTTTGATGGGCC
The DNA here is from genome assembly GCA_963277665.1 of Viscum album. NCBI lineage: Eukaryota > Viridiplantae > Streptophyta > Magnoliopsida > Santalales > Viscaceae > Viscum > Viscum album. The sequence goes on along the minus strand of OY728139.1, from coordinate 46,212,228 downwards.
TTAGGCCCATTATGCTTTCTCCAGAAAAGTTCCGCATTCATCCCAAAAAATATTCATATTCTATTGGTATTAATCTATAGATCCTAAAATAAAAAATGTTCCAAACAAAGTGATCAATCATGTACCAAAATATCAAATTCAGAAAATAAATATAATGTTGTCCACAAATAGATGAATTATTGGGCCCAAATTTTCATTTTAAATTTGAATTTCATTTAAGATGAGAAATGAAGTTCAATTTATATAATGCACTAAAAATGATGTTTATTGACTTTGTAACACATAAATATTAATATATTAACAATGAATATTAGCCACTTTTAGCGTCTAATCAATATGTTTGGTTAATCACAAGCTTTTAATGAACCATTATGAAGGATTTGTAGAAAATGTTTTTGTTGTTAAAGAATTACATATTTAAGAATGAAGTTTTAAGACATAAACTTAATTTATAATTATAATACTCTTAAAAGAAACACATTTCTCACTAAGGTTTTCATCTTTTAGAAACTAGTAGTAAGTAGGAGAAAGCGTGTAAACAATTAGTGCAACTGACCATGCACTGACGACCCTCTGATGGAAGCCAAAATGAAAAGCTTTATGAGAATGATGAATCAAATAACTAGAGTTATGAATAATAAATTGAATCAACATGAGATACCAGATTCATCTTGAAGGAAAAAACTTTCCATTCAGTCATTTATGCATTAACTACCACCTTATTTAAGTGTATCTACAAACCCATTGATTTATGAACAATGGATAAGATCTATAGAAAAGATCTTTTCTATACTCTATTATTCGAAAAAAGAGAAAGTAACCTTGGATGTATACCACTTAGAGGGATAAGTTTATCAGTGGTGGAAACTGATTAAAAACACAATTCCAATAAAATAGATTGATTTTATAGAGTGGGATGATTTCAAGGGATCCTTTTTCAATAAATATTTACCCTATTCAATGCGAATGAAAATGGAGAAGGAATTCCTAGAGCTAATGTAGAAGGAAAATGAATCCATGGGAAGCTATGCGATAAACATTACAAGATAGTATTATTACACCTCTATCTTTTTTATGGATCATAATGGAAAGGTTGATAGATTCTTCAGTGGACTAAGATCCCATATATGGAGGAATCAATCCAATTGAGACTATGAAAGCTATGAGGAGATAGTGAGGAATTCTATAAAGGTTGAACTAGATTTCAGAGAGACATATTGGTCACAAAAATCAAATGAAAATAATAGATATTTAGAGCCAAACTTAGGTAGTAACTTTGATCATGGTAGAAGAGGAAAGTAAGTGAAACTTTCCACATGAAAAAAATGTGAGATGAAGCATTTATGGAACTTATTACTTGGGAGTGGAAAATGTTTCAAGTGTGGAATAGATGACCATATAGCATGGAATTTTCATAGTGAGGTGAAGCCTCAAATTATCAGTACTAACGACAAAGGGAAGATGGTGCAGGCCTAGCCTGAAGTCCAATGATTCAAGTTTGAAAAAATTGGGTACTTTTACGATCACTTTCTAAATAATAATTAATGAACAAAAATCACCATCAATATCAATATAGGCTAAGAGAGAAAGATTGGGAAATTTCTATCATGATGGCTGAAGTAGAATATCTAAATTATGTGGTGGTAGGCACTCTCATTGTTCTATAAAGGCTAGAAAGTATTTTGTTTGATTATAGATCTATAAATTCCTTTATTTCTTTTAAGTTTTCAAAGGATATAGAATAAATACCTAAAATTATAGAAGTTGAGTTATCGGTCAAGTCTCTTGGAAGGATTATCTAAGCATTAATAGTGTATAGAAACTCTTGTATTGACTTTAGTGAGTAAAATATCATCATAAATCTAGTATTTATTTCCATAGTGGAACTCTATATTACACTAGGGATGGACTATATCGCAAATTATAATGTTAAGATCAATTATAGAAGCTAGGAAATATCAGTAGTCTTCAATGGACCTACAATTATTTTAAAAGGAGAGATATCATGACTGTAGAAGCCTCTCCCATATCCTTCTTTATGGAGATGATCGGTGAAGAGGAAGAAGGAAATTAATGTATAAGAATATATTATGTTAACATCATTTAGGAATACACTGACATATTTACTAAAGAGTTACCTAGAACTCCCCTAGAAAGAGAGTTAGAGTTCTCTATTGAACTCATACCAAGATTCAAGCTGATATCAAGGACCCTATATAGAATGGAAAATGTAGAGATGGATGAATTAAAGAAAAAACTTAAACATATTTTAGAGAAGGGGTTTATCTAACCAAGTGTGTCTTCTTGGGGAGAACCTGTTTACTTTGTGAACAAGAATATTGGATCAATGTGGCTATGAATTGATTATAGAGAACTTAATGGGATCTTAGTGAAGAACAAGTACCCTCTCCCAAGGATTGATGATTTATTTGACTAGATTTGTGGGGCTCAATTATTTAAAAAGATTGATCTTTAATCTAGTTATCATCAATTGAGGATGAAGAAAGAAGATATTCCAAAGATTGCCTTACAATTATGATATGGGAATTATGAGTTTGTTTTTATTACCTTAAACTTGACTAATGCTCCTACTATATTTATATATTTTATGAATAGAGTCTTAAGGACTAACATAATAAATTTTTGATAGTTTTTTTGATGGTATTAAAATATATTCTAAAATTCATGAGGAGCGTGAGGATCATATAAAGGTTATTTTTAAAACTACAAGGAATGAAAGGATTTTTTAGAAAATTTAGAAAATATGAATTTTGGTTATAAAAAGTTTCTTTCTTGGGGAATATTGTAACCAGTGAAGGAATCACAGTTGACCCTACCAAGATGAAGGTTTTGGAAGAGTGGCCTTATCCTACAATAGTGACCGAGATTTATAGTTTCCTTGGTTTATCAAAATATTATAGGAGGTTTTTGAAATTTGTTTTATGACATTATAATCCACTAACAAAGTTAGCTAAAAAAGGGGCTAAGTTTATCTCAACTAAGGGGTGTGAAGAGAGTTTCCAAGAAATGAATAAGAGATTAGTTACTACACCTATATTAACTCTACTATCTATTAGAGAAGGATTTATTATTTTTAGAGATGCATCTCTAAAAGGTATTGGGTTCATCCTTATGAAAAATGAAAAGGTGTCTGCTTATGCATATCGATAGTTAATGCCTCATGAGAAGAATTATCCTATGAATAACATAGATCTATTTGAAATTATTTTTTCTATAATGATATGGAGGCACTATATTTATGGGAAGAAATGTGATATATACACATACCACCAAATTTTGAAGTATATTTTCACACAAAATAAATTAAAATAGAGACACAGGATATGGTTATAACTTCTTAAAGACTATGAATTTTCAATTCATTATCATCCTAGAAGAGAAAACAAAGTTGTTGATGCATTAAGTAGGAAATTCCCTATTGTGCTAGAAATGATGAAGATTCATGGAGATCCATTTACCAAGGCCTAGTGAGAATGGAAATGGAAATCATGAGTGAAGGGACATAATCAGTCCTATCCCAAATGATTTCTCAACCATAATTACTAGAGAAGATAAAAATATCTCAAAGAGAGGATCCTTTATTGCTAAATAAGATAGAGGATGTGAATAATGGGAATATTCATGAGTTTAATATGACCAATAAGGTGTATTAAAATTTTGTACAAGGCTATGTGTTCCATCTATTATAGAGTTAAGGAAATAACCAATAGATGAATATCATAGCTCTACATTATATATACATCATGGAAACTGTAAAATTTATATGGAACTTCGTGATCATTATTGGTGGGATAATATGAAAAGGGAGATTACTGACTACACTACAAGGTGTTTGGTATGACATCAAGTAAAGGAAGAGAAAAAACTTACCAAATGGGTATTGAAACCACCACCCATACCAACATGGAAGTGGGAAAATATCACTATGGACTTTGTCACTGGTGTCCCAATAATATCCAAAGGAAACAATGTGATATGGGTTATAGTGGACTGAATCACCAAGACTATCAATTTCATCACTATTCAATAAGATTTATCTCTTGAAAAACTTTACAAGATTTGCGTAAAGGAATTAGTGAGGTTTAGTGGGGTGGCACTTTCTATTTTTTTTATCATGATCCAAGGTTCACATCAAAATTCTAGATAAGTCTTTAACATGATCTGAATACTGAATTGAATTTTAGTATGCCCTATCACCCCCAAACCGATGACCAATATGAAAGTACTATTTTGAAACTCTAGGAATTGTTGTGAACATTATCTATGAAATTTAAAGGTGGATAGGATCAAAACCTCCCATTATTTTAGTTCTCATACAAAAAAATTACACTCGAGTATTCAAATGGAACCCTATGAAGATCTATATGAGAAGATCTGTATAACTTCTTCTTATTGGGATGACGTTAGTGAGATAAAAATATTTGTACTAGATCTTGTACAAGAGATGACATAAAAAGTTCATTCCATCTAACAACACTTAAAGTCTACTCATATTCAGTAGAAGAGTTATGATGAAAACCATCGAAGGGACTTAGAGTTTAATATTGGAGATAAATTTTTCCTTTAAATATCACCATGGAAGAGAGTCAAGTGGTTTGGGAATAAAGGGAAGCTTAACCACAGGAACATTAGCCCCTAGGAAATCCTTGATCGCATAGGAGCAATGGCCTATCCGCTAGCACTTCCAACAAATCTAGCTTAATTTCATGATTTATTCTATGTATCTCTCTTATGGAAGTATATACCTGATCCCTCCCATGTATTGAATACATAGGTGGTACAACTAGATCATGAACTATTTTATGAGGAGAATCTAGTGTAGATATTGGATCATAGATAAAAGGTTATACACAATAAGACTACCCACCTTGTGAAAGTTTTATTTAGAAACCATAAGTTTGAATAGGAAACTTGGGAACCAGAGGAAACAATAAGCATAAGTATCTTCACCTTTTCTCAAATGAGAGAATGATTTGAAATTTCAGGGATGAAATTTATTAAGGAGGAATAATGTAATGAACTATGTTTCTTTTTAAATAATATTTGTTTACTGTGAAAACGTGAGTTATATTATATTATATACAACATAACCATATCTATTTAATAATGAAGTGTTATTTATAATTGATACATAAAGGGGAATCAATGGACTCAACCTATATATTCATTTTTTTTGAAGCCCATTTTTCAGAACTTGGGAGGGAGGTATCATCATTGGGGTTTTTCCTTGACCAAGTCCAAGTTGAGCTTCAAAAAGTGAATCTTGAATCAAATTTCCTATTGGATAAGTTCATGTTAGTGAAGATTACCACTCAATCAATGTTAGCCGAGCCACCCCATGAAACTACCACCAATGTACACCTTCCCCTTAGGGTGTATGGAAGTGTAATAATGGATTAAATGTCGAATCCTTAGTTACTTAAAGCGTAATTCCTTTTTATAAATAAAATTTTTATTCCATCAATTCTGTTTTAAGAATAATTTTCCTTAAATATGACTAATTTGATAAATGAGGTTTTTAGATACAAATTATACTTTTCATAAAGGATGTATTTTTTTAAAATAAACTAAGGAATTAGGAATAATATTTATTTTAATAAAACAGTATGATAGAAAAACTATTATTTAAATATAAATGATAAAATAATTTTATCATGTCATTGAATTTTTTTAATTTTTAGAAATATTACTATACATTTTCAACCTACTATTGTTTTAATAAATAAAGATTTTTATATTTAAAAGTTAATATTCTCATACTTAGAGAATTATTATGATAAAATAAACAATATTTTTGAAATTACCACATCAAAATTAGGCTAGGTTGAATTTATGAGAATTTTCTAAAATACTTTATTTTTTTTAGGAGTAGTAAAAATATAGTTTGGGATTTTTGGTATGTTTAATGACTTCATAATTATTTCATAATTATATAATAATTAATTAATCAAAATCTAGAACCTAAAATGTGTTTTTTATTAATATTAACTATTTTAATAGATTTTAATCAATTTAAAAACCTATAAGTTACTTTCCAAATTCTAAAATGAGAACTTTAACATTAAAAATCTTATTTTGTGGAAACTTTACTTTTCCATGAAAAAATAAGTAATATAAAATTATTCTCGGTTATTATGGGTTAAAATAACATAAAATATTCCAAAAATTTCCAAAAGCATGGAAAGAAACCATGGGCAATCCCATGGTTTTTCATTTTCCACAACCTATATTTCGATGGCATATATTTGGAAATTATTAAACAAATCCTCCACTTTTGGTATAAAAACCCACCCATTTTTCCATTTAATTTCACTGAAAATCCATCCTCCACAAATATCTAGTAGTTTTACCTCCCAATGAGTCCCCTCAAGGTGTCCCCAATCCCATAGGGATCCATTCCTCAGAATGGAGGAGTAACTCTTCAAGGTAAGAGAAATATCCTTCCTTTCTCTTCAATTCAAGAACCTATTTTTGTATATGTATTATAAATATTATAGTCACTATATTTTGTTACCATTTTTTTCACACTATTACTTCCAAGTTATGTTTTATCAATGGGATACCATTTTCCCCTCTAATTTTACCCTTTTCAAAAACCATGTTCTATACACATTATGCTTCCAAATTTACTTCTCAAAATTTCTCTCTTATCCTCAAGAAATTATCTTTAATTTTCATTATGTGGATACCCAAACCATTTTATTTTACATTGGTATTCACCTAGATGTAAAATTTATTTATTTTAATCATGTATTTATACATAAGAAACCCACTTTCACTTTTTATGGGCTAAAAAAGATGCAATGATCATGTCTTTATACACTTTTGTACGCCATGATTTTAATAAGAAACCCATTATTTAAATTCCATATGTTATTAATGAAATGATTTATTAAGATCTATGTGTATCACATGAAATTAATACATATGAATGGTGCAAACTTATATAACTCCAATTCATTGGGTAACAAATTTAATCTCTAGGGATGAAATGTTTTTTGATACCTTGGTGAATAACCTTGTCAATTTTCATTTACGATACCTTGGTGATTAACCATGGTGATTTGGTTATGAATATACAAATTAAATGTTGTAGCCACATTTCCATGTTATGATTAAAGTTATTTTTATTATTATGTGCTTTATTTTCCTTTTCTTATTCCTTAATGACATTTATCAGGTTCTTATTGATATTCCTCATGATCACATATATAATGTTTCCCCTTACTAGGCCTCATGATCACCCCTTTCCTTTGATATAAGGCCCCAGGATTTGAGATGTAGTAAATGTACTTAGGATTAACCCATGAGGATGTATTAAACTATATTTAGAATAATTTTTTAACTTTTCATATTTTATATACCTTATTTCCAAGAGAATAAACTTTAAAATATCCTTTGCATGTACCATGTAATGAAAAGTTATATAATAAAAATGTGGGATGCCATAGGGAAGCAATTGTTTAACTAGTTCTTAAAAGACTATAAGACCTACATTTCATTTATAATAAGTAATATGTCATGAATATATACTACTAGGATAACAAACACATTCCCACTAAACCTCATGTAAACACATGGCTCACATTCATTCTTTATAAAACCAAATTATTTTATAGATTAATAGAATCGAATGTTCCATAACCTAGATGTTTTCTTCAATATATAAATAGATCTATGCGATATGAAAATCATTTTGGAATCACATGAAGTCAGAAACCATTTTTGTTGTGTCATATTGACATCTTCCTGAAGGATCTAATTTATGAAATCAGTTTTGACATCAATCTTACAAATTTCATAGTCATGGTAAGCTGCTATAACAAGTGTAATTTTAATGAATTTAAACATGGAAACTAGTAAAAAAGTTTCATCATAGTTAATTATTTGAATCTATTTAAACCATTTATCCATTATCCTTTATTTATAGGTATTTAATTTACCTTCTATGTCTAGTTTTCTCTTGAATACCATTAGCACCCTACAAGATCTACATCAACTGGCACATCAACTAAATCCTAGACTTAGTTCTAATACATAGAATCCATTTCAAAATTCATGGATTCCTTCCACCTTGTAGCTTCTGATGTCTCTACTTCTTATTTTTAGGAGAGAGTTTCATCATTTTCAACCAATAATGAGTCAGTATCTTTGGTGACTAGAAAAGAACATATCTTTGGTTCTCTTACCTATCTTGTGCTCCAATATAGTACTTGTGTTCCAAGAATTACTTATTCCACAAGGACCTATGGGATACATTCCCCTACCAAACCTTATTTATCTTGAGCATCAACTTCATCTAAGTCAATATTTCCTCCAATATCCTTTTTGTGGATGTTCTCCCTCTTAATAAAGATGGATTTTTTGGTTAACGTCACTTTCTTTTCTGAGGGGTTATGTAGGTAGTATCCATTTTTTCCTTAGGATATCAAATAAAGATATACTTTGTGCTCCGAGGTGTTATTTTGTTACCTGGGAATGCCTTAAAAAACATCTGACAACCCCATACATGTGTATTCAACAAAATAGGTTTCTTTCCACTCTATAACTCGAAGAGAATTCCATTTTCCACTTTAATTGTAACTCGATTTAATGTGTATGTTGTAGTATATAATACATATCCCCAAAAGGATAATGGAAATCTGCATGACTCATCATCAAACTTAGCATGTCTAACAAGGTATGATTCCTTATTTCACTAATACCTTTCCACTATAGTGTGTAATATGGAGTGAGTGGATATTGAATACCTAACTCTCGGATAAAGTTAATAAAATATTGGTTAATATATTCAACACCTCGGTCCAATCAAAGATTATTTATCTTCTTTTCCAAGTTGATTTTCTACTTAATTCTTTAATTCCTTGAATTTCTCAAAAGATGAATTCTTATACCTCATCAAGTCAACATAACCACATCTACTCAAGTCATCTCTAAAAGTTATGAAGTATGAATACCCAACTCTAGCTTATATGGGAAATGGTCCACACACATCAGTGTATATAAATCCTAGAATTTTTGTGGCCCTTTCACCCTATACACTGAATGGAGGTTTGGCCATTTTTCCTTCTAAATAATCATGACATATTTTAAGTGGTTTTAGCTCAGAAGGTTCTAAGTAACCATCATGATAAAGCTTTATCAAGCGATTCTCATTTACATTACCAAGATGGTAATTCTATTGGTGGGTTTTATTTGAGTTGTGTAAAAATGATTAATTATCAATTTCAAATACTTGGTTTTCATAATTTAATACATAAATACTGTTATTTAAATGTGACATACCATAATATATATATTTTTATTTATAAAAGAAATAAATTTTATTTAAAAACATGAAAATAACACCATCTATATCTAGATATGATAAAAAATTATGTTCTTGGTAATAGTTGGTACATAATAACAGTATTTTAAAACCAAAATCATTCCCATTAGAAATGAAAGGTTATAGTCACTAATGTCTAGAGAATATAACCTCGCATTATTAATATCTCCTAAAGTGACATCTCCTCTAGAAATATTTTGGAATATACCTGGTTCCTAAATTTGGATATAGATGTAAGCACCACAAGATTTATCTAATACCAAATGTGTATATATTTAATGATTACACTTGATAATGAATGAACCTTTAGCTTCCCCTTGATTCTGGGTACAGTTCTTCTTCTAGTGGCCTTTCTTGACACATGAAAAACATACTGCCTCATTTTCATTGACCTACCTCTAGATCTTCCTCTTATTGGAAGGATGAAGCTTGTGAGCATTAGACTTATTGTGAGTCTTAGGCCCATTTTCATTGTTATTACTTTTCTTATTCACTACAAGGATCATTGATTTTTAATGCCCTATGCCCTTATACACATAGAAAATATGAGTAAGAAGTTAAGAAAGTATCTTATCATTATTATTCATATTATAATTAACAATAAAACTAGGGAAGGTCTTGGGTAGTGAGGAAATTATGAGATCTGTAAGCAACTCATCTGGGAACTTAATCCTTAAGATGACTAAGCATTAAATGTAGCCAATAATCTTGACTAGATGGTGTAGACTCTTCAAGCTTAGTTGTAAGTAAATAATTATAGATCTTTCATATCTCTTTTCTTACCCACTCTTGATAGACACCCTGAAGGTGATACATCATGCTATATGCATCCATGTCATCATGTTGATTTAAAAGACCATTTGTCATGTATAATAGCATGAAAAACTAAACATTTTTAGAATTTTTCAAATGTTTCTCATAGATAGACAACACTTCATCCATAACCTCATTTCTAGGCACATAAAGAGTTGGTTCTTTCTGTACATACAATTTTCTTTCATGACGAAGGATAAAGCGTAAGTGCCTTTTACACTCTTGAAAATTAGTGTCAGTGAGAATGTTATCCTTCTCAATTATGGATCAAAGTGATATGTTTGAAGTCATTTTTATTGGTGTTTCTATAAATATTATTAACCAAATTTTTCTACTTTATCTGATAAAATTCAGACAAATAAATAAATATTATATTTATTAATCTCCCATTATTTTATCAAAACACAATTTACCTCACCATTGGATTCAAAATATCTTATTTCTTGGAAATTATAGTTGAAAGGATCCACATTACCCTTCTCATTATCCCAAATTTGTTTGGTCAAGTAACTTGAATGGTTTTAGGTAGGAATTCCAAATGCCAACTATATTAACTCATATTTCCTTGATCTGTTGAGTGGACTCCCCAATCCTGAAATCCTTAAACTAGATTTCGTCAACTCTTGCCTTTCAGTTACACCAAGTACTATTTTAATAGTCAACCCTTGATGTGAACTAAGTTAAGTGAACCCAAAACTTCATGTTATAATTACTCAAAAATTGAAAGCACCCCAACTTTGGCTGGTCATCACCTTGAACTGTGGTATGATTTTAACAGAAGTAGTGGAAGGCTATACAAATGTAATATATATAATTGATAGATTTTATCCGTTTATGTTTAAATTTAAAATTATTATATTTATTACATTCTTGTTAATGTTAAGTGGATTACTTAAGTGATTAACCCTGTCTTAGATAAAAGTTATGCATAAGACAACTTATTTTAGTTCTATCTTGGATGATTTTTAATTCATTAATTTACATGATCATGAAAAAAAATCCATAATTAAATTAACATGAAACTTGATAAAAATAAAATAATATAGTGTCATAATCATGGTTTTTATAATAGTTTATCTAGTAGATGATAAACTAATCATCAACCTAGGGGAAAAACACCTTGAACCAATTAAGGTTCCTATTGTAGATTTCCACTTATCCACATGTAATATCCCTACCTTTTATGGAGTTATCTCAGGATCTTTTTTAGGTATCCATTTACCTTTTATTGAGTACTTTTCATTTGGGTTTTACTTTTGGGGTGTGTTTGGGTTAAAATTGAAAATAATGGAAGAATAAGGGGCTGTGCACTATTGGAACATGGGTTTACCAAACCCTGCGCCCTCTTAAGAGTAACCGTGCACCCCCATAATAACTGGTGCATGGTTAGGGCACACAGTTATGGAAAACCGTGCACCCCTGCCCAGTAATCTATGAAAGATTTTAAATGTCACTCTATTTTTAATTTTAAAATTCTCTAAACCCCTGAAACCCACCCATTTCGACCCCCATTCGACCCTAGGAGGTCTTCCATGTTTTTTGAGCTCTCTAGATGAATTAAAATCCCTTCTAGCCTCTATTATTTGTGATTTGAGGCTCAGATTGAAGGCCCACTCCACTACTGGTAAGTGAATCCAATCCTGATTCTTTTCACCTTATTCTCCCATTATTCCCACTTTATTTCAGTGAAGTAATCCTCTGTTTGGGTTAAATATAAATATATTTGGTGAGATCTAGATTTATGATTATAGATCTAGATCAATACTTACAAGATCTTGATTTTATTTAATATTGATTTAGGGTTTTAGGATTCAAATCTCGTTCTACATCATTGTGCTATTCAATTTTTGGGGATTTTCATTGGGAGACTATTTGTAGATGAATTGAGATAGGTGGTATGCTATTAAATTCCCATAGTCATGTTTTTTATTTAATTTATGAAAATTTTAGAATTTATAGAGTTCTTTAGAAATTTAATTTACTAATATAATTAATTAATGTGATAAATTAATTAATGAAGGACTGTGAAATTATGAAAATTGGGGATAATTAATTGTAAAATTAATTATGTGATATAGATATCCTGAATTGAGATAATTAATGGTGTAATTAATTATGTGATATATATATATATATATATTGAATTGAGAAAATTAATGGTGTAATTAATTATGGGATAATGATATCTTGAATTGAGATAATTAATGGTGGAATTAATTATGTGATATAGATATATTGAATGGAGATAATCAATCATGTAATTAATTATGGGATAATAATATATTTAATTGATATAATTAATGGTGGAATTAATTATGTGATATAGATATCTTGAATTGAGATAATTAATGGGGTAATTAATTATGGGACAATAATATATTGAACTGAGAGAATTAATGGTGGAATTAATTACGTAATATAGATATCTTGAATTGACATAATTAATATTGGAATTAATTATATGATATATATATATATATTGAATTGAAATAATTAATGGTGGAATTAATTATTTGATATATATATCTTGAATTGAGATAATTAATGGTGGAATTAATCATGTGATATAGATATCTTGAATGGAGATAATTAAAGGTGGAATTAATTATGGGATAGTGATATCTTGAATTGAGATAATTAATGGTAGAATTAGTTATGGGATAATGATATATTGAATTGAGATAATTAATGGTGGAATTAGTTATGTGATAATGATATCTTGAATTGAGATAATTAATGGTGGAATTGATTATGTGATATAGATATCTTGAATTGAGATAATTAATGGTGGAATTAATTATTTGATATAGATATATTGAATTGAGATAATTAATGGTGGAATTAATTATGTGATATAGATACTTTGAATGGAGATAATTAATATAGGATTTAATTATGGGATAATGATATCTTTAATTGAGATAATTATTGGTGGAATCAATTATGGGATAATGATATCTTGAATTGAGAAAATTAATTGTGAAATTAATTATAGGGATGTTTAATTGATTAAGTTAGAACAATTAATAGAGTAATTGATTAGGGATAATGAATTAATTGAGTTGGAATTATTAATTAATGAATTAATTGGGAATATTGTTTTGTTTAGTTGAAAAAATTAATTGTTAAATTAATAATGGGGATTTTTTGGATTTTGAAAGAGCATAATTAATTATGGAATCAATTAATGGAATTGATTGATATTAATTAATTATATAATTAATTAATAGAATTGGTTGATTAATTAATTGGTGAATTAATTAATAGAATATAAAGAGATTAATTAATTGTGGAATAAATTAATGGAATTGATGCGATTAATTAATTAACAAATTAATTAATAGAAGTAATATGATTATTTAACAGTTGAATTACATAACGATATTGATGGGATTAATTAATTGATAAATTAATTAATGTAAGTAATGTGATTATTTATTTGTTGAATTAAATAATGGTATTGATGAGATTAATTGATTGATGAATTAATTAATGGAAGTAAGGTGATTATTTAATTTTTGAATTAAATAATGGGATTCATGAGATTAAGTAATTGATGAATTAATTAATAGAGGTACTATGATTAGTTAATTGTGAATTAATTAATGCAATTGACATGGATAGTTAATTAGTGAATTCATTGAAGGGATTGATGTGAATAATCAATTTTCAATTAATTAATGTAATAGATGTGAATAATTAATTGGTGAATTAATTTAAGGGGATTGAATGTGACTAATTAATTGTGGCATTAATTAATGTATTTGATTTTATTAATTAATTGTTGAATTAAGTAATATTATTGATGTGATTAGTTAGTTGTTTAATTAACTAGAGGAATTGACATGATTAGTTAATTATTGAATTAACTATAGGAATTGATGTGATTTATTAATTTCCAAATTAATTAATGTTATTGATGTAATTAGTTAATTGTTGAGTTAAATATGGGGATTTTTTTGTTTAACTAATTTTTGAATTAGTAATGCAATTGGTTTGGATAATTAATTATTGAATTAATTATGTATTGATGAATGGTAACATGGTCATTCGATTGTGAAGCTATGAATAGTAACATGATCATTGAGTTGTGTAATGGTGAATGATAACATTGATATTTGTCTAAGTATTATAAATGGTAATATGATCATTTAATTATTTTATATTAAATGGTGAATGGTAGCATAGACATTTTGATAATTATTAATAATGGTAACATGGAAATTAAAATGTGATATCCCTTTAGGATAGATCAGACTCTGGAAGAGGCCAAAACAGGTATTGAGGTCACAGTGTTCTCAAGAATCTCAGAGTTTATGTAGTTAAATAACGAATAATTAATAATGTGATCAACTGTTTATTTATGCATTGTACTTAATTATTTATACAACAACATACACTGTCACTGAATGGATTTGTTTTAGACACTATTTGCGGTGGCCAATTGAGTTATACTCACACCCTTGTTGGGATACCTAATCAGTACTTGAATAGACTTTATTATTGTAGAACATGTTAAGGGAAAATTCCTTGGGTTAGATTGCTAATTATGGGATAGAGCTTGGATGAAGAAACTAGATGTGGTTTGGGACCTTTTTAGGAGTCATCGATGTCTTTATTTTCAGTTTTCATTTAGAAACTTTACATGTACATTAACATGGCACATTTTCTACTTTAGTTGGATATTATATTTCTTTCTTTGGTTATCTTGATATATTGGTATTGTTTATGGTTTTATATTCTTCTGTTATTGTTTATTATTTTCTACTAGTGTATTACTATGATAAAATAGGGTATAGTCTCCCCATGATTGATCTATCAGACCCTCACTACTAGTTGGTGGCCTCTGGAATATGGGGAGGTGAGCTTGAGGTTACATCATGAACCAATTCGAGACACCAGTGTATAGGACCCAAGTTAGGCTGTTACAGAGTGGTATGAGAACCCATTTTTCTTTTCATATTATTTTGTATTATTTTTTTGGTAAAGGTAGACATGTGACTAGGAATATTTGATCCTTGGTTATGATCTTGTGCATGGGAGTATCTAACCCATGTATGAGTGAGAACCCAAGTAACCAGGGTTGGATTATTGTTATCAATGTTTTCTATTACAAATGAATATTATTTAACCTTGGGTGATAAACTTATTGTGTGTTGTGATTATTGATGTTGATTTTTTTTGAGATTTGACTCATGGCCCAATATGGCACGGGAGTTGAGTTTTCATTCATCATTCTATCGACTCAGGGTTATTGCGACATGCATCATTTTAGGAACACATGAGAAAAAGGGTTATTGCTAAGTTGTTGAACTTAAACTATCTATCCTTGCTCAAGAAATTGAAACTAAAATGGTTCCTAAAATGAAATTGAGAAAGATTTTAAAATAATGAAAGTTGAGAATAAATGGATGTCTATGTGAGAAACTTGAATATTGATAATGTGTGTACCCTTGTTAACCAGGAAAAAAAATAGGATCATTAATGGTAAAAGTAGTGCCTCAGTTTTAACCATGTGGTGGGAAAATGTTGGAAAGACTTGATATAGTTTTGTGTAAATTACTCTTGTTAACTATGTTAATGTTGTGAATTATAACTCCTTTTTTTGTTTTTTTGGCTCTTGATATGAGTAGTTTGGGTAGTGAGAATTCGTTAGTTTGAGAAATAGACTATGATTTGTACGAGGGACCATCTGGCTTGGGATCAATGTGGTGAGAGGTTGGCAGGAAGGGAAACCTGAGACTTCCAATAGGTTAAGGTGTTTCTATAATGGGATGTAACATCGGTGATGTATTATTTCTGTAGGTATTAATTTGTGACTTCTTAGTGTACATTTAATTAGTTATGATCTTATCTACTAACTATACATCATCCCAGGTATGATTATAATGATATGTCTTTACTTCTAACTACCTGGATGTTTTGGTTGTATATGGGTCCCCTTAGAGGTTGTGATTATGAATCAGTATATGTAGATTTGGATGGTCGGAGTTATGCCATCAACGATTTAAAAATGAATAACATGAAAGGTTCATGTTTAAATTCCTCATATGAAGGTTGGGTGAGCCTTGGAGGTGGTGGATATACGTCCTTTCCAAGTGGTTTTTGATGGTAAGGATGAGTGCCCATGTTGTATGGTGTTCTTGTGGTTTTTGGTCATAGTGATTTGGGAAATGCATCTGGAATGTTATGTAAGTTGAGCTTGAGAATGATGTGTCCTTTTAGGAGAATATAATACGTGTGTTGGATCGTAGTGTGAAAGTGTTGCGTGGAAAGAATATGCTAATAGTTCTTGTATTGTGGCCACATGAGCATGTGCATGAGGAGACATGGGAAAGGGAAGCAGTTATGTGGGCTCAGTGGCCAAATTTTTTTGGTTGGGAATCTTAAAGAATCTTGGGAGTGTATATAAAGGATGAGTTGTTATAATTTGGGGAGATTTTAAGATCCCAACCTTTTCTATAGTTGTCTCAGGCTCATTTACAGGTACTCATTTTCCTTGTATTGAGTAATTTTTATTTGGGTTTTACTTTTGGGGTGTGTTTGGGTGAAAATTGGGAATAAATGGAAGAATATGGGGGGTATGCATGGTTGGAATAGGATTTTCCTAAACTATGTACGCTCTTAGGTGTAATTTCCCCCCTATAATAACTGGTTCATGGTTTGGGTACATGGTTAGGGAAAACCATGCACCCCTGCCTAATAAACCATGCATGATTTTAAATATCACCCTATTTTTAATTTTAAAATCCCTTGAACCCCCAAAACTCACCCATTTTGATCCCCCATTAAACCTTAGAATGTATTTCACATTTTTGGAGCTCTTTGGATAAATTATATTACCTCATGATCTCCATTCTTTGTGATTAGAAGCCCAGATCGAATGTCCGCTGCTCTTCTAGTAAGTGAGTCTTATCCTGATTCTTTTCTCACCGTTCTCCCATTATTACTACTTTCTTTCAGTGAAGTAATCATATGATCGGGTTAGATATAAATCTATTTGGTTGGATTTAGTTCTATGATTCTAGATCTATATGTACAAGATTTTGATTTTCTTTAATCTTGATTTAGTGTTTTAAGATTCAGATATCGTTCTACATCGTTGTGCCGCTCAATTTTTTGGGATTTCTATTGGGAGATTAATCATTGACTAATTAAGGTAGGCGGTCTAATATTCAATTCCCATTGTCATGATTTTGATTTCATGTATGAAAATTGTAGAATTACTAGAGTTATTTAGCAATTGAACTTCCTAATATAATTAATTAATGTGATAAATTAATTAATGAAGGATTTTGAAATTGTGGAAATTGGGGATAATTAATTTTATAATTAATTATGTGATATAGATATATTGAATTAATATAATTAATGGTGGAATTAATTATGTGATATAAATAGCTTAAATTAAGATAATTAATGGTGGAATTAATAATGGGATAATGATATCTTGAATTGAGATAATTAATGGTGGAATTAATTATGTGATATAGATATCTTGAATAGAGAAAAATAATGGAGGAATTAATTATGTGATATAGATATATTTAATTGAGATAATTAATGGTGGAATTAATTATGTGATATAGATATCTTTAATTGAGATAATTAATGGTGGAATTAATTATGGGATATTGATATCTTGAATTGAGATAATTAATATGGGAATTAATTATGTGATATAGATATCTTGAATTGAGATAATTAATGGTGGAATTAATTATGTGATATAGATATATTGAATTAAGATAATTAATGGTGGAATTAATTATGTGATATAGATATCTTGAATTGGGATAATTAATGGTAGAATTATTTTTGTGATATAGATATCTTGAATTGATATAATTAATGGTGGAATTAATTATGTGATATAGATATCTTGAATGGAGATAATTAATGGTGAAATTTATTATGGGATAATGATATCTTAAATTGAGATAATTAATGGTGGAATTAATTATGGGATAATGATTTCTTGAATTGAGATAATTAATAGTGTAATTAATTATTTGATATAGATATCTTGAATTGAGATAATTAATAGTGGAATTAATTAGGTGATATAGATATCTTGAAGTGAGATATTTAATGGTGGAATTTATTATGTGATATAGATATCTTGAATAGAGATATTTAATGGCAGAATTAATTAGGGGATAATAATATCTTTAATTGTGATAATTAATGGTGAAATTAATTATGGGATAATGATATCTTGAATTGAGATAACCAATGGTGAAATTAATTATAGGTATATTGAATTGATTGAGTTAGACAATTAATCTAGTAATTAATTAGGGATAACTAATTGATTGAGTTAGAACAATTAATTGGGAATATTTTTCTGTTTAGTTGAAATAATTAATCGGTAAATTAATTATGGGGATTTTGGGATTTTGAAAGAGATTAATTATTTAGGGAATTAATTAATGGAATTGAATGAGATTAACTAATTGTGTAATTAATTAATGAAATTGATGGATTAATTAATTTGTAAATTAATTAATGGAATAAAAAGTGATTAATTAATTGTGGAATAAATTAATGGAATTGATAGGATTAATTAATTAACTAATTAATTAATGGAAGTAATGTGATTATTTAATTGTTGAATTAAATAACGGGATTGATAAAATTAATTAATTGGAAAATTAATTAATAGATTTAATGTTATTATTTAATTGTTGAATTAAATAATGTGATTGATGGTATTAATTAATTGATGAATTAATTAATAAAAGTATCATGATTAATTAATTATTGAATTAAATAATGGGATTAATGAGATTAATTAATTTATGAATTAATTAATAGAAGTATCATGATTATTTAATTGTGAATTAATTAACGCAATTAACATGTACAATTAATTGGTGAATTAATTGAAGGGATTAATGTGATTAATTAATTATGAATTCATTAATGCAATTAATGTGAATAATATATTGGTGAATTAATTGAAGGGGATTGAATGTGACTAATTAATTATAGGATTAATTAATGTATTTTATGTGTTTAATTAGTTATCTAATTAAGTAATATTATTGATGTGATTAGTTAATTATTTAATTAACTAGAGGAATTTATGTGATTAGTTAATTGTTGAATTAACTAGAGGAATTAATGTGATTAAATAATTGTAGAATTAATTAATGTTATTGATGTGATTAGTTAATTATTGAGTTAACTAATGGAATTGTTGTGTTTAACTAATTGTTTAATTAGTAATGGATTTGGTGTGGATAATTAATTGTTGAATTAATTATGTGTTGATTAATTGTAACATGGTCATTCGATTGTTAAGTTATAAATGATAAAATGGCTATTCAACTGTGAAATGATGAATGGTAACTTGGAAATTTGGTTAAGTATTATGAATAGTAATATACTCATTCAATTATGTGATATTAAATATTGAATGTTAATGTGGAAATGTGGATAATTATTAAGAATGGTAACATGGACATTCAATTTTGATATCCCTTGGGGATAGATGAGACTCCAACATGGGCCAAAGTAGGTATTGAGGTCTAAGTGTCCTCGAGAACCCAAGGGTTTATGTTGTTAAATATAGAATATTTAATAATGTGGTCCACTATTTATTTATGCATTTTACTTAATTATTTATACAATTTCATACACTATCATTGGTTGGATTTTTTAGACACTGATGATGGTGGCCTACTGATTTGTACTCACACCCTACTCTAGCTTCCAGATTAGCACCCAAATAGACTTTATTGTTGCATGACAGGTTAAGGGAAAATTCCTCGGGTTAAATTTATGTTTTGGGGATAGAGCATAGATGAGAGAACTAGTTGTGGTTCAAGACCCGCTTCAGAGTCATTGGTGTCTTTATTTTCATTTTTCCTTTTAGATACTTAACACGTACATTAGCATGACATGTCTTCTACTTTCATTGGATATTATATTTCCTACTTTTATTATCTTAAGATATTGGTATTGTTTATGATTTTATATTATTCCATTGTTGTTTATTAATTTATGTTGGTGTATTACTCATATAAAAGAGGGTATAATCACCCCATGATCGACTTATCAGACCCTCACTGTTATTCAACATCCTCTTGCATATGGGGAGGTGCGCTTTAGGTCATGCCACTAACTGAATCGAGGAACTGGTGTGTGGAACCCGAGTTAGGATGTTACACCACATATGTATATCTCTTGGATTGGTTTCACCTCATCTCCAAACTTGAACCACCTCCACTGGATTGGGAGATCCATTCATTATATATGCTTTTACTCACAAAAAAATACACATTTAATAATACTAGCATTCAATTATAAATACACATTTAATAATACTAGCATTCAATTATAAATTATTCTTATTTAAGATAAATTGTGCTTGAATCAATTAATTATTTTTCTTTAATTAATTAATTATTTTATCTTAATTATCATTCAAATTTCCTTGAGATACTCATCCATAAAAATTTTAAACAAATTAAATAAATTTATTTAAAATTAACAGTGTACATAAATGTACCTTGGAGGCAGCATGGTGAATACCCATCTAAATCTACCCAAAATGTATTATAATCATATATTTTTTAATCTTATGACATATGAATTACATGAATTATCACACACTTTCATGACATGTACTATCAACTTAATTATTACATGAATTACATGTTTTTTGATCACATGTTATGATTCATTGGACGTAGTTTATTAACTATAATATGAATCACACATGATATGGAGATCTAAAATTTATACAGAAATTAATTTAACACACACACACACACATATATATATTAATACCCATCACATGACATGTCCTATAAACTAAATTAACACACACAAGAACATGTTTATATGGTTTACATAGAATAATAAATAATTTTTAATTTGGTGTAATTTGATATAAGTACACAGTGTGTACAAGAGAGATATATGGCATGACATTTCTCACTGTCTTTCCATGGAACAAACCTATGGACTCGACTTGTATTCCGTGCCATGAGAATATTGGATTACAAGGGACATAGATGGGCTACATGATGTGTAGTCTCCATGTTACATGGTCATGAGTTAGGTTGGCTATGTAAGAGGATTCATGACCCATATGTGACCATAAGACTACACGTCATGTACTTGGGCTACGTAGTGTGTACTCTGACTGGACATGCACTAGGACAGCCTAGTCAGTACAAGGTGTATAATTAAATGCCCCATCTGTATTCAATTCACACATTTTGAATTAATTCTGAATTAATTCTTGGTGCATTTAATACTAGTACATGACATGTACCTTTGGGTACACCACGTATAGTCTTGTGTTATTTATATATAATCCTTCGCACCACTAGACAAGATTTTTTGATTTTTTTGTTAATAACATTAATCAATTTGATTAAATTTATGATAAATGAAAGTGGAAAAATAATATCTCACCATTCATTTTAAAGAATGATTAAACATGAATTGAAAACTAAATAATAATTTTTAAATCAGTCAATGATCTTTAAATAATTATAAATAATTATGTGATTCCTCTGATATCAATTGAAGGTTCCAGGGATAGTGAAATCATGTTATGGGTTGTGCCCAAATTTATTTTTATCACGATCAATGATCAATTAGATATTTATAAAATGATAAACATCATAACCAATATAATTGAATCAAATAAAAATAGACAAGGGATAGAATGATGGAACCAAGAATAGGATCATCACATATTATTTATAACTGTTTTAATTAATTAATAATTAACTTGTGATAATTATTTATTCATTGATAGACCTGACAATAGATCTATGCTGTAAATTTTTTGAAAACTAAGATTCAATATTCGATTTCCTCTAGTGGTGATCCACATGAGTTCCAAAAATATCCTAACATAACTGTAGGAATCTCTGGGTGGTAGAATAAAAGATCCTAATGCTCAAGTTGTTCAATTTTGATCACCATGAGAATCGCTTCCAAATCATTCCCTTCAATCTCTATAGACCCGAGAGTGGGCGGTGGAGGAAAATATCTCTCCATTCTTGGGAGAGTTCTTGGAGAGGTAGCTTTCTAGGGATTGAGAGGATTCTCTCCATCTTTCATTGTACACAACCAACAACTGAATTAGATCTCTTTGAAAATAATATAATTGGGTTTATATATAGCTAGGGTTAGAAATAAATAATTTCACAAGTTCCCATTATTATTTATTTAATCCCTACAAACCCATGTCAATAATAATATTACTAATATTATTATTTCACAACATGTGCTAAACTTGAGAATTAAAATTAAATATTATTTATTCAAATAATATTCAATATATATTATTTCTCACGAGACCATGAAACTGGATCTGCGATTTCTCCACTATATTTATTGGGACTTGAATAATTACAATTTATTTAATAATTATATTTCACTGAATTATTCACCAATAAATAAATAAATATTTTATTCACTAAATAGAAAATTGATATTTATTAAATATTATGCTCACATAATATTCTGTTGAATAACTGGTGATGGAATATATGAAACCCGGAAAATATGAATGATTATTAAACCACATGTGGGTATAATATTTATTCAACTTATTAAATAATAAATAATAATATATTATTTAACTAAGATTTTTCATACACTTAGTGTGGGACCCTTTAGGCCTCTTTCTCAGTGGCATTAGGTGATACAACCTAAAGTCCAAGGTTAACATCTAGGAACATGCCAATTCATCCATGGAGAAAGAAGTTAATATCACAATGACATAATACCTCATACAGACTCTCACTATGTAATATAATCCTTTTATTGTGATATCTCTAATCAATAAGGTTGGATGTTGGTTCCATCAACCTATGTGATCAATGTCATTTTCTTTGAATTTTAGAAAATAAAAATTTCTCGTAGAACACCATGACCATGGATTTATTTAGGAAATATCATTTACATCAAAGGGATTAAGATATCAAATCCTGTTAAAGAATAGAAGGGTGAAATCATTTCTCACATTATTCATGAACGTAATATTACTTATGACACACCCAATGTGTCCTACCTCCCTGAGAACATATGTTATCACATTTTTTGTCAATACATAAAAGTACAACACTTATAATATTCATTAATAATGCTAGGAAAGTTTAGGTACCAAAGGAATTCAGGCCTAAAAATTTATTATAAAATAAAATTACACCTGAAACATAGAGTGATGCACCAAGAACCACCACAAAATGAATATGGAAACATCCAAAAAATAAACCCAACCATTAAAATGTTTCAAACTTATTATGGAAGAAGTCAATCCATCATAGTGCTATGAGAAACCCACCCAGGCTTTCACCAGCCCATCCACACAGCTTCTGAGGTAGACCCCAACTTGAGATCACCACTTTCCTCTATCTCGAGGCCATTTTCACCCCCATCCCATGGTCGCAATCACCATCTGATACCCACGAGGTCATCCCACAAAAGATCGTACATCCACAATCTGTTAGGGAAAAAAGAAATCATCTCTCTAGGTCATTCAAATCGCCCCCACATCATCATTAGCATCAAGGACTGCCGACACTCCCATTCCCAGACATAGGCACATCCCACTATCAAGCCCCACCAGAGACTTCCCCTCCGCAATGGCCCACCCAAGCACCGCCATCCATCTCCCAACAACCATAACCTCTACAACCTGCAAAATTGGTGCTAGCTGAGGTCTTCCAGCGTCACCTTGCAAAGTTAAAATCATCGTCGACCACACATCACCACCAGGATCCTATATCTGCAACACCATTGTTACACCCCTATCATCCCGTGAGTTCTCACCACCAGAATCCCAAGATGCGAAACACCACTACGCATGTCCAGGACCGACATACCTACAAACTCTATTCCGAGGTTTTCCGCCATCCTGTGATGGAAACCCGCCTCAGCATCCCCATAGCTAGAGATGAAAATCCCTTCAAAGTCCCTGCTTCAACGAGACTGCTGACAACCTCACACTGCGACACACCGACCAGCATGCCCTTCACACCTTCATCCCAATGCCCTCGCCAGTAGGGAGTCCAGATTTGATGGGATTATGCCTAGATTTGAGAAGATCTATCAAGGGACCTACCTTCGTCTCCATGGTCAAAACTTCATCATCAAATGGCTTTACACCATCATCCTTAAACATCCCTACAATAAGCTATATTAGATCAACACAAAGACACCTACCAAAATTTTCAAATAGGTCATAATGACTGAGGATCTAATTGAGCTCTCCTTTAGTGGAGCAAACATCATGCAGAAGAGAGAGAGGCTTTCCATTGGCGAGAGAGAAACTCTCCATCAACTCAAAAGGGAAAACCTGTATTAATAATATTATTAAAGATTAAGGATCAATACACACATCTATAGATAGTAACATCCAATGACACATATGAATGAATATTTTCTATTGGTAGATCTCATTATTATAATATCCTACACTAGATATTACCAAGGGTGTACACCTTGATAAATTTCCTCAAAGTCCTTTGAGTCTCCAAACTTGATATCCGGTATCATTTCTGTCCTTAAAATGATATCATTTGGTTATAGGATATATATTTAATAATAGTCCCGTATCACTTTTGGTTTCTCATCATAGTGGGGAACTGCTATGACCTTTTAGTGCAACATCTACTTTTAGGAAATTATCACATACTATGTTACATAGAAGAACAATCGTGATATGATACGAAGTTTATTAATATTCAAAACTATGAATAAAAGTTATCATAAAGCACACAAAATTTTATGTAATGCATATTGGGAAGAATGCCTATAACAATGTAATTTTCACATTACTTAATTAGAAGGGTAAATAGAATGATCACCTTAATGCTCATAAGGATTTCGATTCAATGAATATAAAGAATGGTTTGTGGGAAAATGAGAATGTAAATTATACTTTGACTATATTTACAATGAAAAATCATGAAAAAGACATATTACTTAAAAATTTAAAGAATGTAAAAGATCCAGATGGATATTCAAGTAACATATCAAGGCACGTTGACTTAAAACATCAAATCTTACATGGATTGAAAATTCATGAATCATATATTTTGATGAGTAACTGCATTTCTAGTTGAATTTTGAACCTTTTTCAGAGAGCTTTGTGGAAAAACTCTAAATAAAATTGAGCTTGATAAACTTCAAGAAATAATTGTTTTGACTCTTTTTAATTTAGATATTTTATTTCCCCTTTTATTATTCATAGTCATGATTTATTTGACTATTAATTTGGTTGAAGAATCTAAAATTGGTGGGCCGGTACACTATCGATGGATGTATCCAATTGAGAGGTACATTGATATTATTTTTATTTTGATTAGTTAATTAAAATTTATCAAATCACAGTGTATTTTTTAATATGTTTCTTATTTTTTTCATTAAGTAATTTAGTTTTTTGAAATCATATGTGAGGAATAAAGCTCAACCTAAAGGCTTTATTGCTAAAGGTTACATACTCAAAGAGTGATTGAACTTTTGTTAAAGGTATTTGGATGGGATTGCGACTATATTAAATCATGTTGGATGTGTTGATGAAATATCCACTAATTATTATTTTGAAAACTAGTCAAGAATATTTACAACTATAGGATGACTAATTGGAAAGGGGTAAAATTTTACATTGACTGAATTTGAGTTTCTAAAAGAACATAGATATATGCCACTCAATAGTCTTACTAATGATCCATTTATTGAATAAATTCAATTGAAAACAAAGAAGTGACTAAGGGTTTGATCTCAAAATGAGATGGAATTAACAAAAGATATTAATAAGGATATAGTCTAATCATTCACCCATTGTGTAAGTATATACCCATATTCACATAATTGACTTGTAGCCATTTTTTATATGTTAAAATTAACACCTTATATTCTTTTTATAGATAATTAATGTTGAAAACTGAGCTGAAATACAAAATGATTTGATGTTTTTGACTTTAGGTCCTATAAAGAAGGCTAATAGATTTAATTCCTACAATATTCATGGCTTCAGTTTTCATACAATTTATCATGAAGAAGACTTGAAAACCCAAAATAGTAGTGTATTTATAGTTGTAGAGGTGGGATACTATGGAAATATGAATGATATAATTGAATTAAACTATCATAGTCATTTTTTAGATGTATTTTAAAATGAAAGTGGGTTAACATTGATAAGGGTATAATGAAATATTTATCACATTTTACTTATTTCAACTTCTCTCACTTGATCCATACCGGTGAGCATGAAAATCATGATCCATTTATGTTGGCTTAATAAGTAAAGATGTTTTATTATGTGGATGATGAAATACATGAAGTTTGGGGTGTTTTTATACACCTAAAGTAGAGAGACTTATATGATATGGTCTATGAATTTCAATGGTTACTTTGTGACAGTGAACCTCATCAACCAAACAATATTAAACAATTTTTTACTGACAATACTGAAACAATAGAACTTGCAAGAGTGGGTGAAAATGAAGAACTCATCATAATGGATTTTGATAATAATGAAGAAAATGAATATGAAGATAATTGAATATATAAACTAGTAATGAAAATATATTAAAATTTCTCATTGATAAGTATTTCATACATATATACATTGTTCTTATTTTCTTTTATTTACTTTGTAATTTTTTTAGTTTATCATTTTTATACATTTAATATATCTAAACCATTTGAATTATAGGAATTCCAAGAATAAAAAAAATTTCAAGATCCTAACTGATCAACATCTTAAAGAACACCACCACTACCGCTAGCTTCAATAGATCCCAGTGATTCCACTATAGCTGAGATTACTAGTGACCCAGCCATTTCCACAGATGCTATTGGTAGCCCATCATCTAATTCACCTTTGATTATAGAGAAGTTGGTCATCCCTATATGCAGGGTATATTGGATATTTACCATTACTAGTATGTATGTTATTATACTAAAAAAAAATATATATATTATTAACTATTTAATTAATTTTTCAAATATATAAAGATAACAATAGAAGGGATATAAATATGAACATGATATATGTATGGGGCCTGAAGGAATTCAAGATTATCATTCCATTTTTTGAGTTTGAGGTGCCTACTGGTGATGCTTCTGAAATATATGGGAATATTCTTGGGCATCTTGTTGCGAGATGGTGAGCTCTTCCATTAATTATAAATATTAGAGGCATATTCATACATCTTGAAAAAATAACCTCTATGATGCTCAAGTAAAGGTAATATTAATTTAATATTCCTTAATAACTAATTTAGAAGACATGAGTAAATTTTTTTAATATACTTATAAAGTGTTATGTTTTTTATTTCTAGATGTTTTTCATTTTGATGTCCTTAACTCGGTTTTGCACCCATGGACTCTGAAAATCTTGGGCAAGAAATGAAATGATTTTAAATGGATATTATGACATTAGTTTAATGACACATCTATGAGCTTATAATAGATGTATAAGAAAGTTCTTGAAGGATTTTATCATGAGAAATTAAAGTTATTTTTCAATATTAACAGAGATTCATCTCAGTAGGTAATTGCATATTTTATTGTATCTTAATAACATAAACATAATAAAATTATATTTTTTATTAATGTTTCTATTTTTTATAGTAATTATCTAAAAAAATAATGTGAATCATGAGAAAAAATTCATTCCTCACATTGTTGGGTCAAAGGGTTATTCAAGAAAAAGAAAAATTTTGGTTTTTATTTTATTCATTATTATTTATATCTTTTTTTATAAGTAAAGGTTTTTATAACTTGTTTATATTTTTTTATAAAGGCCAATGAACTAGGTCACTCTGTTTGTTGAACAATGATGTGGTTTAAAGTGCAAAGAAAACCTGATGGAGGTTATGTAAATGAACCTACCAAAGATGTTGGAGTAAGTACTTTTCATTGCCATTTCAGGTTATTTCATTACTATAAAAACATAATAATGAAAAATACATTATAATAAAACAATTTTTTTTGATGTGAATGGAAAAAAACATGTCAATACGACATGCAATGTGGTCTGAATGACTTGGTAAATAGTTTTTAAAGGTACCAAAGCCTTTAAAAACATATTTCAGGGGGTCAAAACTAGGAAAATGATGTAGAATTGACCTGAAATTGGAGGACAATGAATGTAGATTGATTTGTGAAATATAAGAACCAAATTCATGTCATTCTGAGCCATGATTTTCCCAGGATACTAGTAAATTCGTTTTTAGTGTTTTAAAACACTAAAACATGCATGTAATATTAAAAAATATATAAAAAACATGATATTGACATGAAATCATGGAAAACCAATGTTGAGTTATTTTTTACATGTACGTGAAAACAACACATCAATACAATATGCGGTGTGGTTGAAATAACTTGGTAAACAATTTTTAATGGTATCAAAACCTTTAAAAATTTATATCTAGGTGTCAATATGAGGGAAATAATGTCATATTGACATGAAATCATTGGAAAATGATCATAAATTGATTTTTTGAAATTTAGGAATGGAAAAAACATTTTTTTGAGTTAGAGTTGGACCAAGATGCCTGTAAATGCATTTTAAATGTTTCAAAACATTAAAACATGTGTGTAATTCTCAAAACCATATAAAACAACCTCATATTTATGTGAAATCATGGTAAAGTCACCGTTGAGTTATTTTTGACATGTAAACATAGATAATACATCAATATGACATGCGTTGGGGTTGGAATGACTTGGTAAACAATTTTTAAAGGTATCGAAGATTTTAAAAACATGTGTTAGGGGGTAAAAACCATGAAATGTAGGAACTTAAGACATGTAATTTTGAGTTATGGTTATCATGGGATGGACTTAAATGTGTTTTAGTGTTTTAAAATACTAAAATGTGCATATAATTGTAAAAAACCGACCGAAGTTTCCCTCAAACCTGGCACCTGACCCGATCCATCACATACCCAAAGGGCATTCCCGATCCCCACAAGATGGCCAAAAGCATTCAGGCATCAAAAGACAAACCGGTGGGAACAATTTTTCCTAAGAAACATCATAAATCCAACAGATATGTGCCATAAATGTAAGAAAGATAGTAGAAACAAACTAATGTAAAAGTAGCCAAAACTCCAAGAGACAAGCCCAAATGGAAAGGACCAAAGCTAAAAAGCTTCTCTATGTGATGGAATTGATGAACTCCAACCATATCACCACCAAATACCTAACTCAGTTGACATGAAACCTCACTGCCTTACTGTGGCGCCGTGCCTTTCCTTGCACTGGAAGGCATACACAAGTCTATGCACCACTGAATAGGTGCACAGGGTGTGAGAAAACATGCTCAATAGAATCCCACCCAGGTGTTCCATAGAAAGTATCAGTATAAGTATTTCAATATTCTCATTTTAAGTAAAACATGTCATGATAAGAAGTGAAGTAGTTTTATAGAAAACATGGTAAAAAATTTCCTTTTATCACAGTTCTAAAACAAAAGCAGTATATCAATTTCAAAGCACATTTTTCTATATCATCTTTCAAAAGAATCAAAATGAATATAAAGGATAAAGTATTACAAATTTAAACAATAAAAAAACAACAATAGCAGCATAGGTATCATAATACCAAGGAATATAACTGGTCATGTAGCAGACTACTCGTGTAAAAAATCTATGAACAGTGAACTGCTATACCCAGAGCCCATGATCTACCCTTAAGGACTATATATACGACCCAAAAAGTGAATCCCCAACATTATATACATACATAGATCCAATAATCTACCCTATAGGACAAGAGAAACACCCTAGAAAGTGACCCCCCACAATGGATGATGGACTCATGATAAACCTTCCACCTAGTACCTAAGGTAACCCCTATTCTCATTTTCACAATCATATCAATGCTTCAGAAACCATTTTAAAACCATTTCACAAATCTATTCAAATTCTTTGAAAACATTCTTTTTTCCTTTCCATTTATCAATAATTATAGGAAAAACATTTTTATTTTAAAAAATATTTTCAACACACACAAATAAATAATGAAAATTCCTTATAAAAATCAGTTTATAGAGAAGGAACAATAATGTTCATCAATATAGAGTAGAAATAGAACCAACTACCTTGAAACTCAGGTTGCACACGCCCATAATATGATCCACCAACAACGAAAACCCAACAACATCTATGTAGGTCCCAGAATCAAATCCACATCACAAGATTGATCCAATTAAAAAACAAGGGATCATTGGAAAGGATAAAACCAACATACATGAAAAAATAATGCGAGCCACACCATTCCCAACTAAGGAATGGCCACAAGAAAAAAAATCATAAAACAGATCTTGAAAGAAGGTGAGAGAAAACACCAAATTAGACTAACAAATATGATAGCACAAACCAAGAGTGATACCATAATAAAAGACAACTAAGGAGTGGAAATATCACTTTCCCAGAGAGACGTACTACAACCACAATGAAGATCGAATAATGATTGGTTCATTATATAATGAAAGGAGTCTCCCAAAATCACCTAGTAATTTTCTTGGGTCGAGAGAAAGTGAGTCTGGAGAAAGAAATGAAACACAACAGCTGCACAACTATTTTAAAAATTGTACACAGGCCGTTTCATAGTGTGTAACTTGGTTACACAATGTGTAACTGCCAAGTCCCACATATACTGAAAAAATTGTTGCCTCAGATTAAAATATGTTATTTAAAACATTCACAACATGAACGATCTCCTCATATTTTGTAACCTTTAACAACATGAAGCCTTTCATGACTTGCATCTAGAAACTATTACACATCGTGTAACCTAGTTACACAATATGAAATCCTCTTGCAGCCTGTATAAAAAGACTTTTAAAGCTAGGAGTCCAAAAACTATCCAAATTCTACACTATAAGTATCCTCCCATTTCCTTCTTATACCTATACACACAATGAGAAAAGGTATACCACAATGTGTTTAAATATGTAAATGGTAGATTGGTAATGGGGTGTTACAAACACCCCACCATAAATACTTTCCATCCCCAGGAAGTCACATAGAAGATGTAATCCCTGGAAAAAGATGAGGCAACTAATCCCTCATCATTGAATCATGTTTCTAAATATCAGGAGAATCTGACCCGTGTTTCTATAGTACCATAACCAACATGTTCAACTTCCCATGCTAGAATTTCACTTGAGATTCAATGACCTCTACTAGATTCTCCAAAACAGAAACATCTAGATCTAAATCAATTTATTCACAAATAAAAATGTGAGTGGGAATCAGATGATACTTACTAAGATGAGATATGTAGAAAACATCATGAATACCTATCAACTGTACTGGAAATACTAATTGATTGACAACCTACCTGATCCTATCAGTGACCTCAAATGGTCCAACATATATTGGAGCCAACTTTCTCTATTTTCCACGATGATGGTGACCCAATCGAGGAGAAACTTTCAATAAAACTCAGCTACTAATGAAAAACTCTAGAAGAATATTCCACCAATCCGCATATGATTTTTGTTGACTCTAGGCTGTAAAAAGACATAAATGTACATCCTAAATCTTTCCCAATGTCTCATAGACCAAACTTTGTCCAACTAAATATTCCTTTCCCACCTCCACCATACAAATAGGTGATCTATACGGGAGACCATACAATGCATCAAAGGTATCCATTATTATCTATGACTGATAACTGTTGTTGTAAAAAAATTCAACTATTCCTAGATGGATATCCCATGATCCATAGAAATCCAAGATACAGGCATGAATCACATCCTCTAGTATCTGAATCACATGCTCCATCTGACCGTCTGTCTATGGATGATAAGCTGTGATCAACTTGACATGAGTTCCCATTTCCTCTTGGAGACTCCTACAAAACATAGAGGTAAACCTAGGAGCCCCATCTGAAATAACGATAGAAGAAGTCCCATGTAACCTCACTATCTCTTGAATATACAACTTACCCATATCTCCAACCTTAGTGGTATCCTTTATTGAAATGAAATGAGAAAACTTCATCAACCAAGAAAAAAGAACCCAAATAGCATACCTCACTTGGGGAGTTTATTTTAATCCAAAAAAAAACTCCATGGATACCTTGTCCCATTTCTAGATTGGCGCTGGAAGAGGCTGAAGCAAACTAGATGGTTTCAAGTGCTTGAACTTTATCTGTTGGTAGGTGTAACAACATGACACATAATCTCTAATGTAATCATTCATACTCGGCCCCCAGAATCATTGTATCATGTCATAATACATATTTGTAGTCATTGGAGGGATGATCCACAAAGATCTATAACAATTAAATAAGACTAAACTCCTCATAGATACTGGGATGACAACCTGATTCCCAAAGAAAAGTATACCATCTGAAGAGAGAGACCAAACATAAATGATTTCCACACAATAAAGGCTTTCTAGAAATAATCTAAATCCTACTACTAACTCTAAAAAACATATTTTTTGAGAGATGATGATAGCTGAACACTGGTTAGAACCATACCCAAAACATACTCATAATCATCTAGGTGCAACTGAGTGAAAATCCCCATAAGGTTTCACTTATCCTTCGATTAAAGAAAATCTTGTGATGGTACTTTCCTACTAAGATAATCTACAACAATATTCCCCTTTCTCAGTGTATAGGTGAAATCAAAGTAAAACATCTGAATTTATTCTAACCATCGTATCTATAAGAGATTCAAGTGTTTCCAAGAAAATATGTAACTAAAACTCTTATGATCAAAGAAGACTATGATCTTCTCCCCAAAAGGATAGCGCCACCAACATTTAAGCACATGCATAACTACATAAAGATTTAAATAATGAGAAGGGTATTTCTTCTCATGCTATTAGATCTGACAAGATCCATAAGCTACCACATGGTCATTCATCATAATCACACATCGCAAACCAACACCAGAAGCATTACAAAACACCACATACACCTTACCGAGATCATGTAAGATAAGAATAGGAGCCGTTGTCAGAAGTCATTTGAGTTCATCAAAAGAATACCGACACTTTACATCCCATTTGAATTTCAATACCTTCCTTTTAAGATTATTCAAAGGTGACAACATCTTAGAGAAATACTTAACAAAACTTCAGTAGTATCCAGAAATAACAAGGATGCTCCAAATTTCAAAGACATTATTTGGCTCCTTCCATGATGAAATAGCCTTGACCTTCTCTGGATCAAATAATAAGCCATGTTCAGAAATTTTGTTCCCTAAAAACTTCACTTATTGAATCCATAAACTACATTTTGAATGTTTTCCATACAAACAGCGACTTCTCAGAATTTCTAGAATCAAACTTAGATGGTTCTAAAAGTTCACACTCAAATTTAGAATGAACCATAATATCATCCATGAATAATACCACAAAACTATCAAAATAAGGATGGAATATTAAATTCATTAAATCCATAAAAACCATGGTATAATTAGTTAGACCAAAAGAAATCAGAAGATATTTGTAATGGCCATACCTACTCCTGAATGCTATATTCGGTACATCAGACTCTCAAACTCTGAGCTAATGATAACCGACCAAAGATCAATCTTCGAGAACTACTTTCCCCCCTTTAATTGATTAAAAAAATAATCCACATGAGGGAAAGGATATTTGTTCTTAACTTTTACTCGATTAATCTTCTGATAGTCCACAAACAACCATAGTGAACCATATTATTTATTTTCAAAGAGCATAGGGGCTTCCCATGGTGAAACACTAGGGAAAATTAAACCTTTTTTCAACAAGCCATCCAATTGAATTTTGAGCTCTTTTAGCTCTATTGGTGCCATATGATAAAAGGTATCGATATTGGATGCGTACCTAACATTAAATCAATCATAAACTATACCTCTATCTTTAGAGGAATACTAGAGAATTTATCTAGGAAAACGTTTGGAAAGTATATAAAAAAATGGTAAGATAATCAATATAAGAAATGTCATCAAGATCAAATGAAATAGTAGACAAAAAACTTATGAGCTCTGGGCAGGAAATCCCTACACATCCTAATCTTGGGTCCCAATCCCCTTGAAACACATGAGAGATCCCATGGTCAATAAGAAATAAGACACGCCAATGATAACAATAAACCTCATCTCGATGAGCGAAAATCTAATCCTTACTGATGATGATGTCAAATAGATCTAGATAAAGAATGAGAAAATCCCAGACCAAATCCATATCAACAACCGTTAATAAACAATAAAGAAACCAAAACCACTACTCTATCCTCTTTCTAAGAGGCTTCTAAAACTATATTATAAAGTAATCAAGTTTCATTGGAAGTTTAAGCATATAAAAAAATAACGTGTAGATATAAATTATTGAGAGGCACCAATATCAAATAAAGAAAACGATACTGAAGATGCAATAAGGATAATACCTCTCACTATTTTTGGAACTACATAAATTTCCAATAGACAATCATCTACTAAGTGAAAGTGATTCACTCCTGAGGCATTTTTCTAGAGCCATATAGTCTTTGAATCTTCTGACTGCACCGCAGTAGCCTTTGGATCCGAAAAACCCTGACCATAACAAGGAATAGTCATATCCTAATATAACAATTGTATATGACCAACACATCTATAGCTGTTTCACATCTTCACACGCATATGACTAAAAAATCTGGTGTATCCAACTCCTCCACACTGATAGAAAGTTAGAGGCACACTTCTAGTTGTGGAAAACAGTGCAGAGGAGGCTCTGTACTAAGACCCACCACCAACACTTCTGTGATGATCCTTCCACTTCCTTTTCTTCCCATGCAAACCACTGAAGCTACCACTAGATTTA
This sequence comes from Viscum album, assembly GCA_963277665.1. Classification (NCBI taxonomy): domain Eukaryota; kingdom Viridiplantae; phylum Streptophyta; class Magnoliopsida; order Santalales; family Viscaceae; genus Viscum; species Viscum album. Next base: position 46,177,269 of record OY728139.1, on the reverse strand, counting down.
ATATAAGAGTTGGTAAAGCCAAAATTTCCTTTCATATCAATATCTTCCATCATAACACTATTTTCTATCTCTATATAGGTAGAAATTTTCAACATAAATACCTACAATTTGATATCTGGTTGCAAACCCTGTAGGTACTTCTGAGCCATCAGTTGGTCATTCTTCACAACATTCAGGGGAAAATGGACAAGCTCCACAAACTGATTAGTGTACATCAACACCAAATGATATGCCTACTACAAATAGATGAACTCCCGAGACTTTTCCAACATCAGTGACTCTGAACAAAACTGCTAGAAGAATATGGTTTTGAAACCATTCCAATCCATGACCATGTGTCTATCTTCATGAACCATAGAATCCCACCATCACTTTCCAGAACCCTCAAGCCCGATCACTGCACACTTCACCCTGATATTATCAAGTGTCTCTAGGAAGTCAAAGATTTGGCTGATCCTATCCCTCCATCCCTCCTTCTATTGAGGTTCATTTGACCCTTTAAAGGACCATGGCTTCTCATGAAAGAATTCCTATGATTGATATTTATCTACTCGAGCTCCTGGATGTACGTCAATAACCACATTTTGAACTCGTGGAGTATATTTATCAATAGAACACATTTCCCATATGATAGGCTCAATGAGATTCTGATCCACTAGTAGATTTCCTTATGGATCATAAACTACACCTTCCCAAGGAACTCATGGAAGAAGTCTTAGAGGCATACTACTGCACACTGAAATAGAAGGAACTATCATACAATAGAGTAAATATCATCTTAAACCAAAAAGACCGTAAGAAGAAAATTATATTAAAAAAAACCAACACTAGAGACACATATCCCAACTTTCCATGGTAACTTGAGTCTCTTTACGAAAAGAGAATGCCGGGAACTTATCGTAACAAACCTCTCTAGTTATGAAAATCCCATATCTAGTATAATAGACATCCCAAAATAAAGAATCTTAAGGATATACCTCCTATAATACCAAATTTCAATGAACCGACCCGGGTTTCCCTCAAATCTGGCACCCGACCCGATCCATCACATACCCTAAGGGAATTTCGGATCCCCACTGGTTGACAACAAGCACCCAAGCATCAAACGAAAAACAAGAGGGAATGATTTTTCCCAACCCAAACAAAACACATAGAATATATATACACAATTAAATAAGAAACAATAAAAATACAACATATATATTCCATAACTATATGAAAGACAATGGAAACAAACAACTGTAAAAGTAGCCTAAACTCCAACAGAAAAGCCCAACTGCAAAGGACCAAAACCAAATAGCTACTCCATGTGATGGCGTGGATGAAATACCACCATCTCACCATGATCTATCCTACTTAGTTAACATGAAACCTCACTGCTTCACTATGAATCCTTGAATTTCTCTACATTGGAAGACATAAAATGGTCTATACACCACCGAAGAGGTGCATAGGGTGTGAGCTAACAGGATCAATAAGATCCCTTCTAGGTGTTTCTTAAAAAGTCCCTGTATAAAAATTCTTGTATGATAATTTTAAAAAAAACAAGGCATGATAAACAGTAAAGTATTTTTATAGAGAACATGGTAAACATTTCCCTTTTTTCATAGTTCTAAAACCAAAGCAGGTATATCAATTTCAAACCACATTTTTCCATATCATCTTTCACAAGCATCAACATGCATATCAAGGATAAAAATTACAAATCCAATAAATACAAAAATGTCAATAGTAGCACAACCATCCCAATACCAAGGAATACAAAAGGTTAGGTAGCCGACTACTCATAAAAAAATATGAACAATGCACTGTGGTACCTGGAGCCAATGATCTACACTACAAGACTAGGGAGACACCCTAGAAAGTGAAACCACAACATCATATATGTACCTAGATACAATAATATACACTCTATGACAAGAGTAACACCACATAAAGTGAACCCCCACAATGGATGATGGCCTTAAGCTAAAATTTCCACCTAGTACCCAAGGTAACCCATGTGCTCGTTTTTACAATCATCTCAATGTTTTGAGAACCATTTTACAAATCCATTAAAATGCTTTGAAAACACCCATTTTTTTACTTTCTATTTATCAATAATCAGGGAAAACCATTTTTCTTCTAAAACTATTTTAAACACACACAAATAAATCATGCTAATTCCTTATATGAATTAGTTTATAGAGTAGAAATAATAAGTTTGATCAACCTAGGATAGAGATGGAACCACCTACCTTGAAACTCAGGCTAGACATTCCCTCAATGAGATCCACCAACAAAAAAACCCAAAAATGTCTATGATGGCCCTAAAATCAAATCCACATCACAAGATTGATCCAATTTAAAAAACAGTGGGTTAGCGGAAAGAAGAAAACCCACATACCATAAGAAAGAACACCCATCACACCATGACCAATAAAAGAGTGACATCCGAAATGAAATCACATGATTGAACTCAAAAAAAGATGATATAAAATACCAAATTAGTCCAAGAGATCCGATAACTCAACCCAAGGGCACAACCATGATCAAAGACAAGGAAGGAGTGTAAAGATAACTTACCCAAAAAGACACACCGAAACCTTAATGAATATAAAACACTGATCAGATCATTCTAGAATGAATGGAGTCTCCCAAAATTGCCTTGGAATTTTCATGGGTTGAGAGAAATTAAGTTTGGAGAAAGAAATGAAACAAAACTTCCAAACACCTATTTTGAAAACTATACATGGGCTGTTAGATGATGTGTAACTTGGTTACATAATGTGTAACCATCAAAGTCCCACATATGATGGAAACCCATCACATTAGTTTAAAATTCATTTTTTAAAATATTTATGATGTGAAACATCTTCTCATGTTGTGTAACCTTTCACAGTGTGTAGTCTTTCACAACTTGCATCCAACAACTCTTACACGTCGTGTAACCTAGTTACATGGAATGAAATCCACCTGTAGCCTATAGAAAAATCCAGTTAAATATAAGAGTCCAAAAAATCTTGAACTTCACCATTATATGTGTCCTACCATTTTCTTCTTGGCCCTATACAAATAAAAAGAAAAGGGAAACTACTACTGAGGTTAAATATGTTCCTGATAGATAGGTAATGAGATGGTACAATAATGGTCAAAACCATAGAAAACAACCTAATATTGATGTAAAATCATGGTACAACCAATATTTAGTTATTTTTATGTGTACACATAGACACAATGTCAATATAATGTGCAGTGTGGCCATAATGACTCGGTAAATAATTTTTTAAGGGTATCAAAGCCTTTAAAAATATGTTTTGGGGAGTCAAAACTAGGAAAATGATATCCTATTGACATGAAACCAGATTAAAGCAATTTTGGATTAATTTTTAAAATGTGGGAACCAACAACACATCATTCTGAGTTACAGTTTTACCAGGATGCATGTAAATGAATTTTTTATGTTTTAAAACACTAAAACGTGCATGTGATAGTAAAAACCATATAAAATACCTCATATTGATATGAGATAATGGAAAACTACTTCTGAGTTATTTTTTATGTGTACACATAAACAACCTGCCAATCCAATGTACGGTGTGGTCGGAATGACTTAGTAAATAGTTTTTAAAGCCACCAAATCCTTTAAAAACAGGTGTTAGGTGGTCAAAACTAGTAAAAAAATATTATATTGACATCAAATAAGATAAAAATAACCATTCATTTATTTTTTAAATATAGGAACCGATGACATGTCATTATGAGTTATAGTTTTCCTAGTATGACCATAGATGCATTTTTAGTGTTTTAAAACCCTAAAACATGCATGTAATGGTAAAAAATATATAAAATGGATTCATATTGATGTGAAATCATGGTAAAACTACCATTTATTTATTTTTGATTTGTACGCACAAACATCACATAAATCCGATGTGCGGTGTGGTCGGAATGACTTAGTAAGTTGTTTTTAATGGTACCAAAGGCTTTAAAAATGTGTTGAGGGTGGGGGGGGGGGGGGGGGTTGAAAATAGGAAAATGAAATTATATTAACATAAAATAAAATAAAAAATTCCGTTGATTTATTTTAGAAATGTAGTAACTGACGATGTTTCATTCTGGGTTACTGTTTGTCTAGGATGCCTATAACCACATTTTTAGTGTTTAAAACACTAAAATGTGTGTGTAATGATAAAAAACCCTAGAAAATGATATTATATTGACACAAAATCATGGGAAAACCACCTTTGAGTTATTTTTTACATGTACACATAAAAAAAACATTAATACGATGTGTGGTGTGGTTGGAATGACTTACTAAATTGTTTTTAAAGGTACTGAAGCCTTTAAAAACATTTTTAGCAGATAAAAGCTATGGAAATGATATAAAATTGACATGAAATTAGAGTAAAAAAGATTCTATTGATTTGAGAAATATATTAATTGATGTCACATCATTCTAAGTTATAATTGTCCCAAGATGCCTACAAACATGTTTTTAGTGTTTTAAAACACTAAAACATGAGTGTAATGGTAAAAACTGTAGAAAACGATCTTAGATTGACATGAAATCATGGGAAAACACCCATTGAATTATTCTTGAAATATAAGACATGCTATTATGTCTAATAATTTAAAATTTGTTTATTAAGTAAATTTTAAGCACATTAAAAATCGATTTAAATATTAATTATAATTTTATATACTTATTCATTTTCAATTTAAAGCGCTGAATCATATCTTAAATAGGTAAGTTTATGTTTTAAAAGTGTTTTTCATGATATAATATCTTTTTTTATGTTAAAATTTATTCTGTTTGGTTAAAAAACAACTATTTTTTTTACAACATTTTGAATATATTTTGTATCCTTTCTCTTTCACATTTATTTTCTTAAATGTTTTAGATTTTATTATAGGTGACAAATACTAATAGTTTTTAGTAGGTTGACTATTTTGATCCAGGAAATTTTTGGGTTCTTAGTTTCTTTGGTATGTTTAAATTTTATCAGTGATTATACTATATTTTTGATTTATTATGTTTAATTTTAGTTTCAATTTTTTATTTTGTTACAATTAATGAGATGACGTGGTCAATTTCAGTTGATGAGAAGATGCAGAGGAATAAAAATGAAGTGGAGTTCTTGTGGAGGACCTATATTGTGCATGGGCGGTTGTTCGATATATTTTATAGGTATATATTGATGATTGATGTATGGGTTGAATGACATTATGGTGACTAAAATTATATTGAGGATGATTGTATATATATATATTACTATGTATGTATTATGTATGTATAATGTATTTATAATTCACATATTATGTATGTATGCTGAGTTTATCATGCATTTATGTTTTAGTTTATTACATTTCAGAGTTTTTATATTATCATTTTTTGATTAAATATTTTTTTAAAAATATTTAGAGGTAGATTCTGAAAACAACCACTAAATAAATTAATGAAAATAATAATTCTTGGTAGTTAATAGTAATTGTTTCTAAACATAACCACCTATAAAATTATTAGCGGCGCTTTGTTTCTTCTTACCAATTTTATCTTCAGGTTAATTTTTTTTAAAAACCACCACTAAAAATTGAAACTGCCACTAAATACTGCATAAACAACATAAAAACTACCATGAAATAACTTGAGACCATGAAATATTTTATGATTCTAATAACCACCACTAAACGATTATATGTCCATTTAAACCATGACTAGTTGAAGAAAAAACCACCACTAATGTTTTATTTTTTGTAGTGTTCATATATTTACAATGATAACGATCCTTCAATATTTATGTTAATGATTAAATAATATACTTCCTTTTTTTTATCATATTAATTATAGAGGGTAAAATTTTCTAATTGGATGAACCAATATAATAGATATATTTCTATGTATCGAAAAATATTATATGGTGTATAATCAAAGGTCCATAAGAAAATATAATTTTTTATAATAATTGAATCTTCCATGAAAGAATCCTAATGGATCTAATTAAAGTTATAAAAATAATAATAACTTAACATCTATAGAGAATTGGAAATTAATCATTATGTGAATTATGTCCCTTTATTGATGTCATATTTGTAGATAAATGTTTTATGAAAAACCAGATTCAACATATCAAAAAGTGTTATATGTGATAGATAAAAAAATAAATTTAGAAAGAACATTGTTTTTTTGTGTGATAGAATTATTATTATTTTTAATTCAGATAAAAAAATGAGATTTAAAATAATTAATGAGAATACATTTTACTTTTTAAATTGTTTTTTCATAAAAAATAATAAAAAAAAACTTTTTAATCCAAAAAATATAAAATATTTTTGAATGATGCTTCTTGTAATATTAATATACCATATTAAAATGTCTATAAGAGTCCTCATTCTGATTTTCTTGTGACCTAATTATTTAAATTTGAAATTAATCAAAATTTTAATATCAAACTCCCCAAGACATCCATTTCCAAGAAATTTATGATAAAAAGAAAATTTAAACATGTAAAAAATAATTTACATTATCTCAAATATAGTTAAAACAAAGGAACCCTAAAATATTTTTAATGGTGTTGTGTCCCACTAGTGTGTCAATATAGTCAAAATGTGTTAGTATTTATCACACAAAATTTATTTATGGATTTATTTTCAAGCATATGTAAACAGTTAATATAATTAATAGATTAAACTGTATTCAACTTAAATATTCCACATTTAGTCAAATTCCAATTTAAATATTTGATACTGTGTTAGGTTGGAAGTAGTGGAAATCCCCTGATATTGCACCCCAAGAATTTTAGTCTAGTTAATGCACATCATTTATGAGTTTCCTTTAATAATTTACCAAAAACTAGGAAACTCAAAAAATAAAATAAATTTTAAATTTAAACTTCACCCAAAAATAATGATAAAATTGAAATTATTTTGAGGAAACCCCTCTGCAAATGGGATTCAGATCTGGTTAACTAGACAGTTCACTGGGGATGGCTGGGTTTCTAGTGTAGCACACGATATCAAACATTGGACTTGAATCGGTGATGAAAACCTTCCAATGAACGTAGGAGATTATGTGGTGGTTCATTACCAATCATTATCACCTTATGTCTATCTTTTTAATAGACCGGTGAATTGTACCCATATCATCTCATCCCACATCGAAATTGGAGGTGCATGAACTACGATTGATTAATGATCCCGTTTCCTCAAATTTTTTAAATAACAAGCTAATGAACAACAACACACACATTCCAGCCATTTTTTACACATTCGCTTCCCCTTGGCCATAGGAGAATTCCTCCTTCAGTAGGCATGTTTACATTATCTAAGGAAGTACATTTACCAAAGTATTCAAAAAACCTTCCATAAGATAATAAGACTTGGATACTTTACTTAAACTACTAGAGGCTTATTTTTTTAAACTTATTCACCATTTTGAGAGTTTGTGTGTGTACGACTTTGCTGGACCTTGTGTGACTTTTTGAGATCTACATATGATATATGTCTTTATATGATATTGTTCTAAGGGAAAATCCAAAGACATGAACTTCTAGATTGAATTTCTCTAAACATACTATCTATATCTTCAAGACCCGATCTTCTAGAATGAATTTCTATGAACATATGATATATGTATTCATATGATATTGTACTTTGGGAAAATCCTAATACATGAACTTCTAGAAATAATTTATCTAAAGAGATAATAAACCATTTGATTCTTTAAGCCAATCTTCAAAAGAATAAAAAATCATGGTAATTCCAAGTGGATCATGATTTAAATAGACAATGAAGGAGAACCATTCATGTGACTCTATTTTGATAAAATTTTCCCACATAAATTATTTAAATTAACTATGTTTTATTTGTTAATACAATGTTTTATTTATTTAATTTACTATGGTGTTAATTTTATCTTACAATAATAAAACCCTCCAATTTATTGATTTTATGTTTAATTAATGATTTTTTTACTTCAATTATAATTTTATCTAACTTTGAGTTTATTATTTAACTCTGAAGATTAATTTAAAATATTATTTTAATGTCATTGTTTAATTTTATGTTATGATAATTCAATTTATATTTTTCATTAGTTTTATATTTATTTAATTAATATCAGTTTAGTGTTTAATAAATTGTATTTAAATAATTTAATAATTAGCTACATGTAATTATAATTTTACTCTTTGAATAAATTTTATAATATATTTATTTATTTAATCAATTAATCAGTTAATTATTCTTGCAATTTTTTTTATTCTTTTGACAAAAAAATTTTAGTTTGTATTTTTATTTAAATATTTATTTTCATTAACTTTTAATTAAAAAAATAAATTTGGTTTTAATTTAATTTTTAATTATTAATTTTTGGTTGAGGATTGTAAAAATTTACTTAGTTAGAATTTATTAATAAATTATTATTTTTTATTTCATTTTAATTTATGTTATTTATTTTCAGTGCAAGTCATTTTTTGAGGATAAATATTTTGTATCAGTACTACATGTGTGTAAGAAAAATTGTATTATTACCACACATGCATAAGATAAATGGATAATAATCTTCTTGGTGGATGTTTTTTTGTAAATATATCCATAAAAGATATTTTCATAAGACAATTGGTCCTCTATATAATCTTAATATTTCTCTGATATATTTGTGTAAAAATATTCTCACCTATGTAACAAAGTATCTTACACGCTATCCCAATAAAATAATTAGAAGAGGGTGCATAAGATAATTATCTTACTCAAAGGACTACTATTTATTCTTCTTATTCTTATTCAAGAAGAAGCCTAGCCCAAACTAGATTCTGGATTTGTGGTTTCAACACGGAAGATCTCTAAGGAACCCTGAAATCAGTCCCATTTTTTATTTCACTTCACAATAAAGAATCTCAACCCATGCCTGATTCCTGTAATTGGTTCATAAGAATATAGAAGGATGAGCATGATTTATGGATACCATTTTTATATTAAGAATAACTCCAAGATTGTTGAAAAAATTTGATACCAAATCAGTCGAATGTGTTAGGACAAGATAATTTTGAGTTTGTTGTCGGGTTTGTGGTTTTGATCAGAATTGTTGAAGAAGATTCTCATTTCATTCAATGATTTTTTCATTTTTTTATTCTTCAGTGAACTGTTCAAGGACCTCATGTATTCTAGTTCCTGACTGATCGATTTTGTAAATATTTATGTTTTGTTCTTAGATGAATGACCTAAAGAGGTTTTTAAAACAAGGTAAAGTTGAGGTTAAGTTTGAATGATATGGTATCCAAGCACTATGAAGTCTTGTGTTCAAGGTAGGAGGAATCTTATGTTTTGATTCCATGATCTATTAGCATTGAGGGTTGATTTTATTTGGATTGATCAATCTAGTTTGATAAGTTTAAGTTGTGGTTGTAACCAAATCTGAGCAAAGAGATTTGTTTGATGGAGATCTGGGTTGTTGAAAAAGAGGTAGTTTTTATAAGATGACTTACTGGGCGTGAGTGAATTATTTGGTGATTTGACTGATACTGAATTATTAATAATAATAAGTGTAAATATTTTATGATTATCTGGAGGAATTTAATTTCCTGGGTTCTGATAGAGTTGGTGGATGAGTTATGCTAAAGTTACTTGGGTAGTGAGAGAGAGCAGACAACAGAACAATGTTTACAATACTGTACTGGAGGAATGAAGAGAGTAACTAGGAGATCTTCCAGTAATCTCAAATAATATCTACAACAAAGCATTGAGATGAAGATCAAAGTTTGATCACATTTTGTAGGCATGATTTGTTAATTTTTATTGTGGCCATACCTTGTTGGTTTTTTACTAGTGAATTCATTAAGAACTTTTATTTTTTCTATCAAACTATAATTTTATCTAGATATACAATTTTTAGGTAATTAATTGATGTTTGATAATTATTATTCCATCATTTTGTTCCATTTTATCTTCCATTTGTTGATCCATTCATTTCTGATTAGTGTGTATTTTCATTGGGTGCAGACTATAAGATTAGTCTGGTTATGAGTTCATTTTTTGATTGTTGTTTTTGAAGCTACTCAATTCTCAATTGAGAATTGTCAGCACAATGATTCGAATCAGTCAAAGTGTTTTGTGATCATTGAATATTTTCACCGAGTGTTAACTAAATAAGGTTAAAAATGAGATCTTAGTTAACGACCTTGATGTCTCAAACATAATGAGACACAAAATTTTGAGATTTCAGACTATGTGTCGAGAGAATTTATGGGATGAATTCTTTAAAATAAATGAATAATTATGAACTATTAGAATCACTTGGGAAGGCCAACAATTCTTTCCTATTTTCTCTCAGTTTTCATTCGCTGCTTCTTGTTTTCCACTATTTTGTTTCCATATTTTTGTAGTTTAGTAAATTTGGATATATTAATTTCTTGTCAAATAGAATATCCCTAGAAATATATTAAATGGTTAATAAGAATAAAAATCCTTATAGATAAGCTTCTTAAATTCAGTTTCATTGGGGGGTAACCCTGATTTCTAATATATTGTAATAGTTATAAAATAAAAATATTTAAGAGTGTTAAAATGGAACAAAAACATAGATATAAATTGATTCTATTACTAGGGAGGATTCTAAGGAGTTTCACAAAAAAATAAAAAATAATAATTAGATTTTAAAAAATAGTTTTATAAAAAAACAATAAAACAAATGAGTTTGACCTAACATTGGAAGAATCTATTATATATTTAGCCTATAACACTCAAAGGATATTCAATAAATTAAATTAAAATGAATTTATAATTATTTTGGATGAACTTAAAGAAGATATAAATCCACAAGTCTTGGAATATTTAGCTAAAGAGCTCAAATAATTCTCACATTTTTCCATGAGTTTCATATTGGAGAGCTTTACTTCTCAACTTGTAATGAAGAAATCCTAATGGTTAAGTCTGAAATTTATGACCCTTCACTTCGTGATTAAATTGGTTTTTCTATAATAATAGAGGAATAACATGGTTTTCCAATAATTTCGCTTCAAGTAGATTTCAATATTTTTGACACTTATTGTTTAGATCTTTTTGAATATAATATTTCAACTAAATTCCCTTATTTTTACCCTATATGAAAGGCACCCACTTCACTGGACGAGGGCGATTTGAATGTGTTTATGAAATATTTAATTTTTTTATAGTGAAGTCAAGGAGGTAATAGAGTTAGAGATGGGTATAGAGGAAGTCTCTAAAGAATATCATTTGGAGTTGGAATTAGAAGAGTAAGAGGCCTGATTAAGGGATAAAAATAAATTCTTCATCTATTAATGATGTCTCTAAAAAGATTTGGATGAACTTGGGAAAACAATTTACCTCAGAGAAGTCAAATAGGGGGAACCCTATACTATTTATCCCACTCAGACTAAAACATTATACCATAAAAAGAAGGGTATGACTACATTATACTATTTCAAAAGGGACCTCAAAAAATAATTTAGGATGACATAATGAAAAAAGAAAGGAAATTGTGGTTCTTACCACATAAGCCCATCTAGCAATGTATTTGGGATGAACAAAACACTGTACAGTTGAGGAAATCATAAAAATCCACACTTTTTTGGGGTTTACCCAAGATTTATTTATCCTTTCCTTATTACATTTTATTTAATTTCAGTTATTTTCTTTAAATTTCAATAAAATTTTAAAGTGTTCCAATTATTCTTGTAGATAATAAATTGGATATCCATTGTGTACATACCTTTTCAAGGATTTCCACCTTCCTCTAAGTTTAATTTTCACCAGTGGAATCCACTAGGGTCTACTATCTATATTTTTGAGTAGATAATTTACAATTCCCATGATCAAATAGATATAAATACTGAAACAACTTGGATTAACACTCTCACTTCTTAAAATATAGTTTTATTTTACTCGAGTTGAAATTTATTGAATATAATTTTAATCTATTTAAGTTTCTTAATATTTTCAACCTGACCAAAGGATATTCACCAAATAAAATATGGGTGTATTTGAATATATGAAAAGGATAATAAATCTTTTACTTTAGAGAGAGTTTTAGTTTAAAATTCTTCTCAATTTTTCATGTATTTAAAATCTCTTTTTTTCTGCTAATTTTCTATTTTATTATTTATAAAAGTGAAAAGGTAGAGTTTTTTCATGCAGAAAATTGTGTTGAAACAAGCTGGTCACTACTATTAAATGGATTATTTTGTCCTGTGTATTAGTGATGAATAATTTTTTACTTTGCTGGAAAAGTTTCTATACATATCTTGGAAATACACTAATATAAATAACCCATCTTTGAGCTGATTTTTTTGAAGTGGTAACCAGTGAAAAACTTATGTTCAAGATGTGCATTTTAATTTTTTATTTTCATTATGTAGAAAAAATCATTAGGATTTATTTTACCCTTTTGAACAAGATTTTTGTCTACTATATTGAATTTTTTTTGAACTTTAAAATTGAATTTCATGGTTTCTCCACCTTGGGTTCAACATTGAGGAAAATGTTGAGATTTAGTGTGGGGAGAGGTTATTTCTATGTGAAAAACTATTCCACAATGTGTGTTGATCAAAAACACCTAATTTTTTTGAGATTTGGTTTTTGTTCCAGTTATAATGAAAATTTTTAAGCAGTTTATTTTTTTTCTAAATTTTGAGTGTTGTGTTTCCAATTAATGAAGGTTCATTCTATTTACCCATAGGATATTGTTGAGTGATTTTTTTATTCCCTTCATTAATATTGGATGAATTTGGTAAAAAAAATTTGTGAATGTAATATAATCATCATTGCCTTTGAATGTTTAAAATTGGATTCAAAATTATAATATATGAATTCAAATGAATTATGAAATAAAAATTCTTATTCCAGTTAAACTCAATATTTTATTATTTAAGCTTCTAGATGAGTTATTTATTCTTCTTTTAATTTATTAAGTTTGATTATCCAGATAAAGTATCAAAATTATTTGATTTATAATTTATGTGAGTCAGTTATGCTGGACATAAGGAGAAGTTTATACTTTTAGTTGAATGAAAATTTAAATGAGATTAATCTAAATTAAAATTTTTAGGATCAATTATTTTTTTAAATAAGAATCGATTTTTCACTTAAAGAATACTAAATTTCTTGAGTGTAAATATTTTCACTGCTTTATAAAAATCCAAGGGGTAAAATCATTTAGAAAACCAATTTTTTGTGGGAACCCATTATTTCTAACTTAATATTTATTTCAATCCACTAAATATGATTAATTATTTTCTTGGGAAAAAAACCTTAGCATGGGGGAATTGATGTGGCAGTATTTTGATACATTTTTTCTATATAACTTTTTCAAACTAATTTATTTTAGTTATTAATATAATGTTTCAATTAGTTGATTTATTCGGGTATTAATTTGATTTTAAAATAATAAAACCCTATAATTTAATGAATTTATGTAAAATTAATGATTCTTTTTATTTCAATTATATATATTTTTTAAATTTGAGTTTCTTATTTTATTTTGAAATTTATTTTAAAATATTATTTTAACCTCATTATTTAATTTTATGTTATGCTAATTCAATTTATATTTTACGTTGTTTTTATTTTTAATTAATTAATTATAGTTTAATATTTAATCTCTTTTATTAAAATAATTTAATAATTGGTTACATGTAATTATAATTTAACTCTTTTTGTAAATTTTATAATTTCTTTATTTATTTAATTAAATAATCAGTTAATTATTCTTCTAATTTCGTTAATTTTTTTAAAAAACTTTTTATTTTATTTTTTTTAAATATTTATTTTTGTTAAATTTTTATTAACAAAATAAATTTTATTTGATTTTAATTTTTATTATTAATTTTTGTTTTTAGATTATAAAAATTAACACTCAGTTTAAATTTATAAATAAATTATCTTGTTTTTATTTCATTTTAATTCATTTAATTTATTTGCATGGTAGATGATTTATCAAGGATAAATATTTTGCATCAGTACTAGATGTGTGTAAGATAAATTTTATCAGTACTACACATGCATAATATAAATGGACAAAAATCTTCTTAGTGGATGTTTTTTTGGTGATGATCCTCGTAAAAGATATTTTCATAAGATAGTTGGTTACCTGTGCAAGATTAAGATTTTTTTAGATCTATTTATATAAAATTATTCTCACTTACATAGTAGAATATCTTACGTGTAATCCCCATAAGATAATTATAAGAATGTGCATAATATAATTATCTTACACAAAGTACTACCATTTTTTTTTCTCATTCAAATCCAAGAAAAAACCAAGCCTTAGATTGATTCTGGCTATGTGGGTTTGGCATATAAGCTCTCTGAGGAACCATGCAATCAAACTTTTAAAGCCAACAAAACCAAAATTTTGAAGAAATTGAGAAAACGATAGGACCAATTTTTCATTTCCCGGTTGAGTCACCGTGGTTGATGGAGAATGGAGGATGATGAATCAGACATAAAAATAAATTCCGAAGTTCTCAATTGAAGTTGGAGTCATCCCCACCATCACCTTGGATCTAGATATGAGTTGGGATATGATGGAAAGAAAAACCTTGGAGTCACAGATGAATTGCAACCAATTTCTCTACCAAACTGAGATCTTGATTTTCCATACATGATGAAAAAACCATTTTTATTTCTATTAATAGTGAAAAATTATCAATCCACACATTATTATTGCAATTGAGTTCAGAATAATAAAGGAGGCCAAGCATGATTTTTGGACACTGCTTTTATAAAGAAGAAATATGATATTGTTAAAGAAACTTCGAGATCGAATCAGTCGAACATGTTGAAGAAAGAGAATTTTGAGTTTGTTTTTAGGGATGTGGTTCTTATCTAAATTGTTAAAGAAGATTATCATTTCATCTAGTGATTTTTTATTATTTCTGTTTTTCGGTGATGTGGTCGAGGACCTCAATTATTCTAGTTCTTGAACTAAGTAATCTTTTGAAGATGCATGGATTGTCCTCAAATACATGCCCTAAAGAGGTTTTTACAACATGGTGAAGTTGAGGTGAAGTTTGAATGATCTAGTATCTAGGAACTATGATATTTTCAGTTTAAGGTATGAGGAATATATTATTTTGATTCCATGAGCTACTCCTATTGGGGGTTGATTTGAGTTGGATTAGTCAAGCTTATTTGATAAGTTTAAGTGGAAGTTTCAATTGAAGATGAGCAAAGAGATTTTTCTTATGGAAAGCTAGTTTGTTGAAGTTTAGGTAGTTTTTAAAAGATTAATTACCATAATTCAGATAATAATATGGTGGTTCCACCTATACTTAAATAATAATAATAATTATAAGTGTGAAATTTAATGATTAATCTAGAGGCATTTAATTTTCTGGATTCTGATAGAGTTAGTGGAGGAGTTCTGCTAAAGTTACTTGGGTAGTGACAAAAGGCTATAAAAAATAAGTTCCCTCATTTGACGGTCACCAAAATATGTGGTGGTTTTGTTGGTGATATTCAGGGAGATTAAATGGGACACAAATCATGACATTCGAAAATGATTCTAGATTAGTTTGAATGAGAGAGAGAAGATAACAGAACATAATTTAATGACACCATAGCGGAGTAACATACATCGTAACTAGGAGATATTATGGAGAGCATAAACAATATATGATATCAATCATGGGGATGAATATTGAAGTCATATCGAGTTTTGAAGACATGATCAACTAATTTTTCTTATAGCCACACCTTGTGGTTTTCTACTAGTGAATTCATTCTGAGCTTTAATTTTTTCTATCAAACTATAATTTTTCCATATTTACAATTTTCATATAATTGATTGATTTTTGATAATTGTTATGTTGTCTTTTCATTCCATTTTAGATTTATTTTTTTGACCAATACATTGCTGATCGATGTGTATTTTTACTCAGGTGTGGACTATCTGTTCTGTTCGATTAGGAGTTCATTGTTCGACTCTTAATATTGAAGCTTCTCAATTCTTTATTGAGAATTGTGAGAACAATGATTCAACTCTCTCAAAGTGTTTGGTGATCATTGAATACTTTGACCAACTCTTAATTAAATAAGGTTATCAATGAGATCTTAGTTAACAACCTTGATTTACCAAACTTAATAATACACACATTTTAGGGATTTCATATTGTGTGTTAAGAAAATTTATGGAATAAATTATTTTAAATCAATGAAGAATGATGAACTGGCATAATAACTTTAGAAGACCACTAATTCTTTCATGTGTTCTCCCCAGTTTTCATTTATTACTTCGTTTTTCCCACTGTTTCATCTTCATATTTTATTATTTTAGTAGATTTGGATAGATTCATTCCCTATCATAGAGAATCCCCCTAGAAATATATCAGTTAGTTAATAATAATAGAAAACATGACAAAGAATCACTATAAATGAAGTCTCATTGGGAGAAAACCCTGGTTGCTCTTATATTATGGTAGTTAGAAAATAATAATATTGAAGATGGTTAAAATGAAAGAAAATCCTAGCTTTCAATGATCCTAAAAGGTAGCTGAAGTATAATATGAGTTCTATCCATATATAGAATAAAACATTTTCATGCATACATTGATAAAATTCTAACAGAATTAAAAGTTATTTATTTTGTGTAGAATTTAGTTTGGGAAGAAGTTAGTGGCATTACAAAATATCATAAGATATTAAATGAGCCTGAGTATTCAATAAGAATGGGGGGGGGGGGGGATGGGATATTTAATTAGTGAGATTTTAATAAATTTAATGTTGAAAATTATGAAAATTTTAAAGGCAATAGTCACACGGTGCTATAAATATATATCTTGAGAAGAAGAAAGAAAAAAAATAGTGTGATTGACTATGTGTATCTGAAATATATTATGTAAGTCCAAAGAAGATGATGGATAACTAATACACCAATAGAAAATAAAGAAATGTGTATCAAATAGAGTGAGATATAGATAAATCCATCTAGTATTGAAGAAAAATTCTATGGGATGAAGAGGAATAAGAGAAAGGAGAGAGAATTCTGACCTTGTATACTGCTGATTATTTTTCTAGGCCAAAGTAAGTGAGAGATATTTGTTTTGGGAACAACAGACGTTTGAAGTCATGGGTGATATATTAAAATTCTTTTAAATAAAATTTTCTTAAAACCATGAGAGATAATAATTCACATCAAATTTATATTTAATTTATTTAATATATGAAGAAATAAATACCCAGGTTTAGGGACTTTCTTCATTAATGAATTCCAATCATTCGAAAAGAACCTTTTGGATTTCCATCATTGTGTGGTGAGGATCCAAGGATAGAATCTATCTAGAGGTGGTCCACACATGCTCTAATGACCCCTAAGTGACACCACTCGATCTCCAAGTGCTAGTGTGGCGAATCAAATGTCTTTTGTTGTTCATTCTTGATTACAAATTCTCTAGTATTGAATAAATATATCTCATGTTTCTTGTTTTTAAGAGGGATAAAGAAGGATAATTCAAGATAGAATTTGTTTTGGTAAAAAAATATTCCGTTCTCAATTTTGGATGTAATACAAAATAGACATAACCATCTATTTATAGAGTTAGGGTTTAGGTTATTTTTTTTAATTTCATAACAACCATTAAATAACATTTGAAAGTTTTAATAAACCTAATTCCACATAATAATAATTGTAATATTTTTATTTTATAGTGTATGATATCTTTTAAAAATTGATAAATAATTTTAACTAGTTTGTAAATAATTATTTATTACTGAATGTAGTCTTGGCCCATTCAAACTTCTTAATATTTATTAAATACTTAAATAAATATTTTATTTGTAAATAAATATTTCATTCACAATTTAGTGAATAAATATTTATTAAAATATTCAATAAATAAAATAAATATTTTACTCATAATACAATGAATCAGTATTTTATATATATTCATGTAATAAAATAAATTTTTTATTAATTAAAAAATAATTATTTATTACCTTTTTAATATTAGCGATCTATAAAACTTGAATAAAATTATTCCCTTATATTGAGAATAGTATTTTTTCTAATAATTAAATTCAAATATAATTTAATCGAGATCATTAGAAACACTTAGTGTGTGAACCTCTATGATTTTTTCTCTTTGGCATTAGGCGGGCTTGCCTAATGTCTAAGAATATTGTCTAGTAATGGGTCAAGAAACCCAAGAGAAAAAAATTAATATTGCAATGATGATAACTACATTCAAACGATCACTATGTAATATAATCCCTTTTTCTAAATATCTCATGAATAAGGTTTCACATCCATGTTTCCAACACATATGCTCGATACATATTTCTTTAACTATTTGAAATAAACACGTCGTTACACCATGGCCATGGAATTTAGGGAAAAAATTATATTCCAATAAAAAGTATAAGATATTAAATTCTATAAAGATGGAATGGACAAATCCTTTTTCTACTTATCCATTAATGACATGTCACTCGTGACACACTTAATGCATCCAAATTCACAATGACCTGAAATCATCATGTTTTACAAAATACATATAAGTAAGAAAGTTGTAAAATGCATTAATAATAATTTTAAAGTCTAAGGACCATCACATATGCTCACCAATAAGTATATCCAATGACACCAAAACATACAGAGTTCCTACTAGAGGGTCTATTCACATAATATCCCATCTTAAAGATTACCAAGTAAGAACTTCATGTGAATAATCCTCAACTACTTATGAGTATTCACACTAGACAACATATGTACTATGCGTCCCATCATAGTAAGTTATCCAACCAAAAAACATTATCTATGAATATAATTATAGAAAATAAATTCTCTTATCCTAGAAGGGAAATTTTATGACCTTATCAATGTGATGTATAATTTAAGACATTATTACATTAGTGTTACGCAGAATAATGAAAAAAATGTAATAAGAAGTTTTATTAATATTCAATACATAGAATATACACATAATAAATGTAAAAATAGTTGGTACTAGGACACCAACTCCAAAAAACTCCCACTTGGACTAGATTAAATTACTCATGACCTTTATCCCTCTAGAACTCACATGATAGTCATGTTTCTATTGAGTCAAAGCATTAGTCAAGGGGTCCTCCATGTTGTATTCAATGGAAATACTTCTCATTTCATGTTTACCTCTCTGAGAAAAATACCTCAGAAGTAGATACTTCCAAAGTATGTTCTTCATTTGTTGATGTGACATTGAATCTTTTGGAATATCCGCCATTACAATATTATCACAATTGAGTATGATAGGATCTTTATTTATAGGTACCACTTTAATATATTTGATGATGTTGTGCATCTATACTTCTTATTTAGCTACATTAGAAGTTAAAATATACTTGGAATCTTCTATAGAATATACGACCACTACCTTTTTTGAGATCTTCCTACTCACAACATGTAACAACCCGAGATTTTATGAGAATTATTATTTTTAATTTCATTGATGTCTTGTGTTGTACGCTACACCAAAATGATATCTCACTACACGCAACCCTGACTTGGCTTGCATTACACGCAATCGCAACCTTCCTCGATAGCGTGTGTAGTACGCAATACCGAGTTTCACTAAACAACGATATATTGTTATAATATTTTTATGGACTAGAAATTATGAAAAGTATTAAATATATTTTGAATTTTATAACATTATTATTCATCTTACACATTTTCTAGAACATCGTGTGAGAAAAAAATATCTTTTTCGAGTAAAATAAGTATTTTTCAAAAAATACAGTTTTGCCGCCTTTTGATCGTGAACCCACTTTAAATCTAGTTTTTGACATGTTTATAAGTTCAATTTGATAAAATAAAATTATTATTTGGAATCAGGATATAAAAATTTACTTTGGATAAATTTTTCATATTATTCTGATAACTCTCACATTTTAATGAATAGTGAAAACACGCTATATTTTAACTAAAAAACAACTTCTTTTCATCGCAATAATTTGTATGGTTAGATTATCTTTTTAATTGGTTTTAAAGTGTAATTAGAATATATTTTTACCATTTAATCCAATGTTGGTCATTGTAATTAATTTCACTTTGAAATTGGACATAAACAAGTGTCGATCTTTTGATAGTGATTGTTTCTTAAAAACACACTATTTGTTTTGATAACGGGAATTAATTTTAAAATCAATTAATTCCACTAATATGATTTGAATTTGGAAAAATAGAAATCAGTTTTGAATTCGGAATATCAAATATAGCTTAGGCTGATTTTTTGGTATTTTTCTAAAAAACTTCAATTTTTGATGAATAGTGAAACCACTTAGTGGTACTTAAAATATGACTCTTTTATTTAAATGAAAATTTACCACTTCTGTGAATTGAATTTCAAAAATCCGACATACATGATTGTTATCAAGAAGTAAAATGTGGTTCAATAAGATGAAAATAATTTTTGGTGAATAGTAACTTTTGACTTTTATTTACTGCGGTTAAAGGTAAATAGGGTAATTCAAGGTTAAAAGAATATTATAATAATTCAAAATTACCTTAACACTTGTCCTAACCTTATTGGACGAATATTTTCTGACCATGGGCATCCTTGGGTCGATTTTTCTACCACATTGATCCACATGGTAGTGATAATGACAATTTGGATTAATTAATTTAATGTAAAGACAAAATTGACATTAACAAAAAGCTTTTAGAAATTAATTTTTATAAGGGGTTATATAAATTATATTTTCGACTATAAATATTCATTGAAAATATAAAAATATTTCCTACTTGTTGGTATTTTTTTTATAATTTTTAGACGTCAAATAAATTAAATTGTTTATGACACAACAATTATGCAGTATTTACCCCATTAATAAATGATTTAAATAAATAAGATTATAATGATTAAAATATTATCCAAAACATGTACAATTCTGATTGGATGATTTTATTTCGACCATGAGTCATCTTATCTTCATATTTAATGATTTTTGGACCTTTTTAAACTGAAGATAAGTTTATAATAAAATAATAGTTTCACACCTTCCAAAAGAGCCCCTCCTCCCCCTTATAAAAGGAGACCATTTCTATTCAATTCCTCACACCACTCAAGCCATTTGGCTAATCCAAACTCTGAAAAATTAAGATCCCTACATCCCTCTCCTCCCCCTAGAAGCCTTACCCTTGGCATAAGGTACTTCAAGAAGTCCTTTTGGTTCAAACCAAAGGAAGTTACCCAAATTAAAGGTAACAGTTTCTCTTAAATTGTTTTCTTTTATTCTACTTCTCCAACCCCTAAAATATTTTTAATCCTTTATTTTGTAACAAAACCAGTATCCTCAATGTACTAGGATGTTTTTATGAGAATTATTCTAACTACACTTACACACACCTCCATTCTAAGGGATGAAGAACATAATGTTTCTGTGGATGGAAAACTAACGCCTCACGAAACGATGATTGTTCAATTTTCTTCTACCGCCTCTCATGGTGGCCATTATGATGGAAATGTATTTATATATGATATATATTATATTTATTATTTCCTTATTCTTCTGTAATTCCCAATTATATCAATCCTTTATGGTTTCCATAGTGGGTAAATACGATAATCTCATTTGAGGAATTGCGGACTACCGTCCCCTCAAAGTGATGTGATTCGTTAATGACTTATGTGGGATGTATAAATGATGGAGTTAATGATATTATATATGAAATTATACTGGAATTATAATTTACCTATGTATCATTATGTTTTAATTCCATTAAAATAAGAAATAGAAATGAAAGTAGCGTTCATGCGTACGTACGGCTTACCGTCTCCATGAACGGTGCATTTCATTTCTTACCTCCATATGTTATGTAATATTATAAATACATGTATATTATGGATATATATGATATATATGATATATAAATCATTAATATAATTCTGGATATAATGAACCTTTTACCACATGAACAACATGTAATTATAAGAAGTCCATTTTTGACTCAAGTACCAAATATCGACAAAACGAACGTTATTAACTTAAATGGTTACATAATGTTTATAACATAGTAATAAGTGATATAAAAGGAATAATAAAATTGAAAAAGGTTATTAATCAAGTAGAAATTAACTTTGGTTTATTATTCAGGATATTAAAGAACGATCGAGTCAAGTCGGACACGAGGTAAGGGAACTTCTTAACCCAATTTCCATTCTTTGGGTTGATCTTCTCTTTCTTGTTTATGTCATTCTTTGATTATGTGAGAAATGAATTTTTATATCTTATCATGTATTTATACATTATTTATGTGACCTTATAGTGAATACACATAAGTTATCTATTTTATTTACAAAAATATCTTTTTAAGGGATAACTTTTCCAATCTCGTTTTTATCCGAGATTTTTTATTTGTAAGTATTTACTGGGGTTATGTTTATCATCCATGTCCATATGTTCTCAAAAATGTTTTCATAAAATTTTTAATTTTATTCCATGTATGTTTAAAGTTATTTTTACCCCTCTTCGACTTTTACATTTTTTATGGAAGTAATCTTTCATTTGTTTACCATACGAGGAACTTTTTGACTTTTCCGTTAAAAGTACGAGGAGAATGTTTTTTTAAATTATATGGCATGAACGGATTTTTACGGTTTCATAACACCTTATTTTTATGAAGTTTACTCTACAGGATTTCACGAATATTTTCAACAAAATAATTTTCTTTTAAAATTGCATGGCATTTTGCGAAAAGAAAATGAATTTGAACAAGAAAGGATATTTTCATCAAGAATTAATTTCAAGTGTTTTATCAAAACCATTTTCCAAATAAGATGACATTATTTCATATGTGTATGTTTCAAGTATAATGTCTCTATTATTTACATTGTTTCACTTTTCTTATGATGAAATGATTTCCATTTTTTTGTATGGATTATGTTATGATGGGATGCTGTTTATGAAACCCATTTTATACTTTGGGTAATGATGAATGATTTATGTTCATGTTGTGGAAAAAGTAAAAATGATTTCATTATGAGATGGGTGGGACCTATATCTCCCTCCAATGCATTGGGTAAAGATTTATATCTCATGAGATAGACATGGCTGGAATGGCAAGTTAATCTGGTTTAGTGATATAGGACTGGAACGAGGAGTGAAATCGATTCAGAAAGGGACTTTGTCCACTAAGATGGTCTTGGCAGCAATGCCTTGGCTACTATAGAAATCATAAAATGTGATTAATGGTTTCCACAATTAAATGTTTTATTCCCATGATATTTTATCATGATTGATGTTCCTTTAGGATATATTCCTTACTTATTTACAAGATTTATGTCTTTGCTCAAAATTTTGATGTTTAGATTTTATGTTCAAGTTTTTTTCATGCAAATGTTTATGGATTGTTTTATGTTCTCTATGTTTACCCTTACTGAGCATTTGAGCTCACCCTTTTTATGTTTTCTTTTCCCCAGGATATAAAGAAAGGTTTTAGGTAAGAAAACAAAAGAGGAAGATCTTTATGGGAGATGTTGAGGATCTCTCACCATGATTAGAAGATTATTTTTCCGAGTTTCCAAAGACACTAAACTATTACGGTCCTTGTGTGTTTTTTTTTGTTATGTATTAAGTATTTTGAAAAAGTAATGTAATGTCTATGTACGTCAAGCTTTAGGTCTCTACAGTTGGTATCAGAGGAAAGGTTTAGTTAACCTTTGGAAACTAGCATGCGAAAACTTTAGTGAGATCCCTAGAGATATTTTTAAGGTATGTCTAGGGATGTCCCTAAGCTTTAGTATAACTGTAGGTTATAGTCCTAGAATTATGGTAATGATATTAGAATTAATCATAAGATGTTATATATTTAAGGTACTTCCCCTTTATTATGTTGTTTTCCTAGCTTGAGTTTTTCCTCTCACACTATTATTTTTGGGTTTTAGACAATGGATGGAACCTGAAGGAACCGTGTTGATAAATGTAATGAAAAATGCAATGAATGTCCTCCTGAACAAACCAATGTTATGGGAGATGGAGTGAAAAATATTATTTCTATACTTACACAAGCTATGAGTCATTCTGGACTTCCAAATGAGCAGAGAAGGGAACAATATTCTATTGAGTCCTTCATGAGGCAACACCCACCTTCTTTCAGTGGGTCTTCTGATCCACTGGTTGCTGAACAATGGATGAGTACCATTCAAAAGATATTTTCAATACTTCTCTGTTCAGAGCATGAAAAAGTCATTTTGGTTGTTTATTGATTAGAAGGTGAAGCAGACCAGTGGTGAACTCTAATTAAGAATACAAGGCCCCAAGATGAAATTGAATCCATGGAATGGGACGAGTTCAAGAACTTGTTTTTTAGTAAGTACTTCCCTTGCATTCTTCGAACAAAGATGGAAAAGGAGTTCCTTGAGCTTAAGCAGAAGGATGATGAATCTGTTGGTATATACGAAGTGAATTTTACAAGGCTTGCAAGGTATGCATCTGGATTTATCATCCAACCTGAAAGTAAAGTTGATCAATTCTTTAGTGGATTAAAACCAAGTCTTCGAAGGGAATTAGCTATAAGAGACTTCAGTACCTATGAAGAAATTGTGTTTTGTGCTATTAAGGTAGAAATGGAAGTTGGTGTTACGTATCCATCTCATGGTTTTGACAAGAAACGAAAGATGAAGTTCAAGGAGAAATCTCAGAATAATGGTGAAAAGAAGATGAATGTTTCTTTATGCTCAAAGTGTGGAATGAAGCATGGTGGAGATTGTCTTAAAGGGACTAGAAAATGTTTTAGGTGTGGAAAAAAGGTTATCGAGCAACTGAGTGTCGAATTAATGGAAAAAGGGTTTCTAATGATGTGAATAAAGAAAAGACTGCAGAGAACGCACCACCAACACTTCAATGCTTCAAGAGCAAGGAAATGGGGCATTATGCTAATCAATGCCCTAATCCAAGGGTTAATGATGATGAACGTGAGCAACCTCTTAAGGAAAAGGATAAAGGTAAGTCACATACAATCACTATTTGTGATGTTGAGTATAACAATGATGTTGTGTAATGATTAAGTGTTTAAGTAATGTGATTTCAAAATAGTATCATGGAATCTCATTTATGGCATCGTGGAATTTTGGAATATTTATGTATTGTTTTTCAATAATTATATGGTACCGGTAACCATGAAAAGTAATTGAAATATTTTTTGAAAGAAGATGATATGCGCATAATGAAGGTATAAAGAAAAAAATGAAATGAGCTCATGAATTATATAAGGAAAAAGTTATATCATGGTTTGAGTATATAGAAATTTTGGGATTTTGGTATGTGGAAAGTGTTAAATTTGGACAGCATTCATGTTTTCACTAAGGTTCAATGGGTATTCATTTTTCAAGAGAATACATGATTAAGGTTTTCACATGTTTGGAATGTGACCAAAAAGATATATCGTATGATATATGGGTGATAAATGATGGTATTTACGTTATTGTTATGTGACCTGTCCTGTAATCATTTTCTTTATACTATGAGATTGGATAGATGTATTATGGATAAGTTTAAAGATTGGAATAAATTATTTTGGACATTAGATATTATTGTTTGAGGCTAGAACTTTTTTTGATATTATTTCTGTAATGTTATAATAGTGTAGTTTTAGAAATAGAACAACCCGTAGGACGAGCGACAACCCATCATGTCGGAAAAGGTTGCAGGAATAGAATCCACAACCGAAGTGAGATAAACCTTTATCACCTACCACTAGTCTACAGAAAGTCCCTAGTTAGTAGAAACTAGTTTTATTTTATTAAGTAGGATGATAGATGAAGTATAAGTCCATTTTTAGAACTATATACGATTAATCTCACCATAAATGGACTTATGTATATAACTTTTTCTAACCTTATGTTTGAGACATATGGAATGACCTATCATTCTATCGCATGATCTAATAACACTTCATGAAAGACAAATTCAACTTAATTTCTTTAAGATATGAAATGTAAATTGTTCAAGGCACGAGCGACAGTGAGATTGTACCAAAATCAAGTAAGTATTTATTTTAATTCAAAATTTTTTCAACATTAGGAAAATGATCTTGAAAACCAAAAATGTTGTCCTAGTGCCCTTATATCGGATGAATCAGATGGTACCTTAGATCATCACAAATTTATGGCTTTGTGATTGATGTCTTTTTCATAGCCATGTTCTCTACCACTCTCCATCATAACTTGACGGTTAGATTTCTCTTCCATATCCATATTTTAACCTATGTTCTCTTAGGTGGAAACCCAGGGATGAGTTAATTTGGGTAACTATTACGTTTCATACTTCACTTTTTAAAATTAAGTTTTAGTATTCCTTTTTATGATGTGGGTTTCTATTAAAGAAACTTTCAAGTAGTAAACCATTTATAACCCCGACGAACTTCGAGGGCGAAATTCATTTTAAGGGGGGTATAATGTAACAACCCGAGATTTTATGAGAATTATTATTTTTAATTTCATTGATGTATTTTGTTGTATGCTACACCAAAAGGATCTTGCAATACATGAAACCCTGACTTGGCTTGCATTACACGCAATCACAACCTTCCTCAATAGCGTGTGTAGTACGCAATACCAGGTTTCACTGAACAATGATATATTGTTATAATATTATTATGGCATAGCTGTTATGAATAGTATTAACTATATCTTGAATTTTATAACATTTTTATTCA
Source organism: Viscum album (assembly GCA_963277665.1). Classification (NCBI taxonomy): domain Eukaryota; kingdom Viridiplantae; phylum Streptophyta; class Magnoliopsida; order Santalales; family Viscaceae; genus Viscum; species Viscum album. The sequence continues at coordinate 46,150,643 of OY728139.1, read as the reverse complement.
TCTTACACATTTTATAGAACATCGTGTGAGAACAAAATCTATTTTTTGAGTAAAATAAGTATTTTTCAAAAAATGCAGTTTTGCCGCCTTTTAATGGCGCACCCACTTTAAATCCAGTTTCGACATGTTTATAAGTTCAATTTGACAAAATAAAATTCTTATTTAGAATCAGGATATAAAAATTTACTTTGGATAAATTTTTCATATTATTCTGATAACTTTCACATTTTAATGATAGTAAGAACACGCTATATTTTAATAAAAAAATAATTTTTTTTCAGCGCAATAATTTATATGGTTAGATTATCTTTTTAATTGGTTTTAAAGTGTAATTAGAATATATTTTTACCATTTAATCTAATTTTGGTCATTGGAATTAATTTCACTTTGAAATTGGACATAAAGAAGTGTCGATCTTTTGATAGTTATTGTTTCTTAAAAACACACTATTTGTTTTGATAACAAGAATTAATTTAAAAATTAATTAATTCTACTTATATGTTTTGAATTTGAAAAAATAGACATCATTTTTGATTTCGGAATATCAAATATATCTTAGGCTGAATTTTTGGTATTTTTCTGAAAAACTTCAATTTTTGATGAATAGTGAAACCACTTAGTGGTAGTTAAAAACTGACTCTTTCATTTAAATGAACTTTTACCACTTCTTTGAATTGAATTTCAAAAATCCGACATACATAGATTTTATCAAGAAGTAAAATTTGGTTCAATAAGATGAAAATAATTTTTGGTGAATAGTAACTTTTGACTTTTATTTACAGCGGTTAAAGGTAAATAGGGTAATTCAAGGTTAAAAGAATATTATAATAATTCAAAATTACCTTAACACTTGTCCTAAACTTATTGTATGATTAGGGGATGACCATGGGAATCCTTGGGTTGATTTTGGGACCCCATTGAGCTACTTGGTAGTGATAATGACAATTTGGATTAATTAATTTAATGTAATGACAAAATTGACATTAACAAAAATCTTTTATAAATTAATTTTTATAAGGGGTTATATAAATTATCTTTTCGACTATAAATATTAATTTTAAATCTAAAGATATTTCATACATTATGGTATTTTATTTATAATTTTTAGGAATCAAATAAATTAAATTCTTTATGACACAATAATTAAGCAGTATTTACCTCATTAATAAATGATTTAAATAAATAAGATTATATTGATTAAAATATTATCCAAAACATGTCCAATTCTGATTGGATGATTTTATTTCGACCATGAGTCATCTTATATTCATATTTAATGATTTTTGGACCTTTTGAAACCGAAGATAAGTTTATAATAAAATAATATTTGCACACTTTCCAAAAGAGACCCTCCTCCCCCTTATAAAAGAAGACCATTTCTATCCAATTACTCACACCTCTAAAGCCATTTGGATCGTCCAACATCTTCCCAATTAATCTCCCTACATCCCTATACTCCCCCTATAAGCCTTACCTTAGGCAGAAGGCACTTCAAAAATTCCTTTTGGTTCAAACCAAAGGAAGTTACCCAAATTAAAGGTAACAATTTCTCTTAAATTGTTTTCTTTTATTCTACTTCTCCAACCCCTAAACTATTTTTAATCCTTTATTTTGTAACAAAAAAGTATCTAAAATATACTAGGATGTTTTTATGATAAGGATTCGAACTACACTTACACACACCCTCATATAATGGATGAAGAACATAATGTTTCTGTGGATGGAAAACTAACGCCTCACGAAAAGATGATTGTTCAATTTTCTCCTACCGCCTCTCATGGTGGCCATTATGATGGAACTATATTTATATATGATATATATTATGTTTATTATTTACTTATGCTTTTTTACTTCCCAATTATATCAATCTTTTATAGTTTCTATAGTTGGTAAATACAATAATCTCATTTGAGGAAGTGCGGACTACCGCCCCCTCAAAGTGATGTGACTCGTTAATGCCTTATATGGGATGTATAAAGGATGGAGTTAATGATATTATATATGATATTATAGTGGAATTATAATATAACTATGTATCATTATGTTTTAATTCCATTAAAATAAGAAATAGAAATGAAAGTAGCGTTCATGTGTACGTATGGCTTACCGTCTCCATGAACGGTGCATTTCATTTCTTACCTCCATATGTTATGTACTATTATAAATACATGAATATTATGGATATATATGATATATATGATATATAAATCATTAATATATTTCTGTATATAATGAACCTTTGACCACATGAACAACATGTAATTATAAGAAGTCCATTTTTGACTCAAGTACCAAATATCGATAAAAGGAACGTTATTAACTTAAATGGTTACATAATGTTTATAACATGGTAATAAGTGATATAAAAGGAACATTAAACTTGAAAAAGGTTTTTAAGCAAGTATAAATTAACTTTGGTTGATTATTCAGGAGATTAAAGAACGACCGAGTCAAGTCGGACATGAGGTAAGGGAAATTCTTAACCCAATTTCTGTTCTTTGGGTTGATATTCTCTTTCTTGTTTATGCCATTCTTTGATTATGTGAGAAATGAATTTTTATATCTTATCATGTATTTATACATTCTTTATGTGACCTTATAGTTAATACACATAAGTGATCTATTTTATTTACAAAAATATCTTTGTAAGTGATAACTTTTCTAATCTCGTTTTTATCCGAGTTTGTTTATTCCTAAGTATTTACTGGGGTTATGTTTATCATCCATGTCCATATGTTCTCAAAATGTTTTCATAAAATGTTTAGTTTTATTCCATATATGTTTAAAGTTATTTTTACCCCTCTTCAACTTTTACATTTTGTTATGGAAGGAATCTTTCTTTTTTTTACTATACGAGGAAATTTTTGACTTTTCCGTTAAAAGTACGAGGATAATGTTTTTTTAACTTATATGGCGTGAACGGATTTTTACGGTTTCATAACTCCTTATTTTCCTGAAGTTTACTCTACAAGTTTCATGACTATTTTTAAAAAAATCCTTTTCTTTTAAAATTGCATGGCATTTTGTGAAAATAAAATGATTTTGAAGAAGAATGGATATTTTCATCAAGAATTAATTTCAAGTGTTTTATCAAAACCATTTCCATCTAAGATGACATTATTTCATATGTGTATGTTTCAAGTATAATGTCTCTATGATTTACATTGTTTCACTTTTCTTATGATGAAATGATATCCATTTTTTTTGTATGGATTATGTTATGATGGGATGATGTTTATGAAACCCATTTTATACTTTGGGTAATGATGAAAAATTTATGTTCATGTTGTTGCACAAGTAATAATGATTTAATTATGATATGGGTGGGACCTATATCTTCCTCCAATGCATTGGGTAAAGATTTATATCTCATGATATAGACATGGTTGTAATTACAAGTTAATCCAGTTCAGTGATATAGGACTGGAATGAGGAGTGAATTCGATTCAGAAAGAGAATTTGTCCACTAAGATGGTCTTGGCAGTAATGCCTTTGCTGCTATGAAAATCATAACATGTGATTAATGGTTTCCACAATTACATGTTTTATTCCCATGCTATTTTATCATGATTGATGTTCCTTTAGGATATATTCCTTACGTACTTCCAAGATTTATGTCTTTGATCAAGATTTTGATGTTTAGATTTTATGTTCAAGTTTTTTTCATTCAAATGTTTATGGATTGTTTTATGTTCTCTCTGTTTACCCTTACTGAGCATTTGAGCTCACCCTTTTTATGTTTTCTTTTCCCAAGGATATAAAGAAAGGTTTTAGGTAAGAAAACAAAATGGGAAGATCTTTATGGGATATGTTGAAGATCTCTCACCATGATTAGAAGATTATTTTTCCGAGTTTCCAAAGACACTAAACTATTACGGTCCTTGTGGGTTTGTTTTTGTTATGTATTAAGTATTCTGAAAAAGTAATGTAATGTATATGTACGTCAAGCTTCGGGTCTCTACACAACACCTCTATTAAAAGTGAAGATGTATCCCATTTGTGACCTTATATCATATTGATCAGTTTGTAAAGTGAATTTATATATCCTACGATGAGTACTTCCACATCTGTTCCATATACTAGGAACATATCCTTAGTACCCCTCAGATACTTAAAAATAGTCTTGACTACCATCCAATGGTGGTTACCTGGATTATCTTGATATCTTCCTTCCACACTTAATGCATATGAAACATCTAGGCTAGTATATAGTATAACAAACATGATTAACTTAATCACTAATGTGTATTTAATTCTTACCATTTTTTTGTTTCCTCCTATGTTTGAGGGAATATTTTCCAGGAAAGACAAATGCCTTGTGACCCTAACAACAATACCCTCTTGGATTGTTCCATACCGAATCTCTTTAATATCTTATCAATGTATGTGTTTTTTATGGTTTCATCGAGGCACACTATGACGTTTCATCGCATTAACACTCGCTATCAGTCGTATTATACCCCAAATTCTTGCTTTCTAAAGGCAGGGGAAATCCATCCCTTCTTCAGCAACATTTTCTACTTGATCAAAATGGGATGATGGGTTGTCAGTTCCTCCTTCCATGGATTCCTCCTCGAAACTTGTCTCTTCGCCTGGGTCTCCCGTATATATTAAGAAATTGTTGCTGAACTTGTTCCTATTGCCATTTCTTTATAGATTCTGGTTAACTATGCTGATTTCATCAGGACATTCCAAGATGTCAAGTCGAAGTAGAAACCTTCAGTCAGGGGAGTAGTCACACTGAGGCATGTATGTCATGTCTTGATGTTGGAATAATGAAACACCTATATTCTTCCTTATGAGAGGGATTCTCAAGGGTGTTGAAACCTGAGGATTCCCATGATGATCATAGGGTATCCTATGCTAGAGGCCTATCTCCAAGCTTTTCTTCATCTTCCCATGTTTAACCCGAGGTATTCTACGAGTATGAAGCCTAAGGGATATGGATCTGACTAATCAAAACACTAATGAGAGTGGATTATATTGTCACATTCCTAGGAGGGGAAACCTATAAGGTTTCTAGATGGAGGTATCAAAATGCTCAATAAGGAAGGATCTAGGATAACATGTCCTGTATAGGGAAGGTTTCACACTTTAAAGGCTGATTAGGATATCACAAAGGGAGTATTAAAAATGGTGGGCCCTGAAAAGGGGGGCACCATGGTTTTATGTTGGTTGGGATTGAACCTTAGGGAGGCCTCTTATGTGCCCTGTATATAGGACAAGAATAAAAACCCATGTAGTTCGAAAGGGTGATTTAGGTCTTATGCATAGATAGCTTCCCATATGAATGGAATGATCCCACCGGGATGTGGTGGCCTAGACAAGAATCAATATGGATGATCGATAATTAAAGAAGTGAATGAGATGAATGAGATGGAACTGACATGAAGATAGTGGTGGTTTGGTCTTAAACCTCAGGGAGGCTTCCTATGTATCCTAGTGGATTGGAATCAAATTCCATGTAGTTAGGTGGGGTGATGGGACATCTAAGGAGGTATCCCGTGAGGATGGACGCATGGATTGGGACCCAAAGGAAGTAGTACCTCTAGGTTGGGGAATGATCTTCCTGAAACACAAAATCTCAAGGGAGAGACCAAGATGGTACATGGGTGATGGGCTTGAACCTCAGAGAGTCTCCCTACATATCCTCATGGTAGGAAATCAAAGTCTATGTAGTTCAAGATTGGGAATAGAATTGGGGTGCACACAAAGGACAATGACCCTTCGACATGTTGGGGCTTATGTATGGTTATCAGACCATCGCAAGAGGGACACTCTTGGTTGGAAGAGTATAGTGAAGTAGGTGGGATTATGCATGGTTAGGATCCTGGGAAAACGAGACATGTGGTTGGGGTGTAAACAAAGGACAACAAATCTACACATGGTGGGGCTTACACATGGTGGGGCTTACACATGGTTAGGAGCCAAAATAGAGGGATTAAAACATCCCAAGGAGTCATATCTAGGTGATGTGTCCCAAAAAGGGAAGATAACTCATTAGGAGGGTGCATACCTAGAAGGGAGCACCAAATTTTACCATTGGTTGGCATTATGCTTCAGAGAGGCGTCCTACATACCCTATTTTGAAGATAGGGATCAAAAACCATGTAGTTTGAAATGAGAAAGGGGAATGAAATTTAATGTCATGTAGGATTAAAGTGAACCAACATGAAGTTGTCGTGAAAGATGAATACTGGGATTGAACCTCAAGGAGGCTTCCTATGTACCATATGGAATACAATGATCAAAGTCCACATAGTTCTGGAAATGAAAGGGGCATGGGTATTATGCATGGTTAGAGACCCAAATACATGTTGGGGATTATACATGGTTAGTAGCCCAAAAGGAATGCTATGGTATATGCTTTATCTAATCCCACGTGAGTCATTCTCGGTGAGAGAAAAAAGAAGTAGTAGTGGACCTAACAATCGTGTAATGAAATATGAGGCCATAAGGGATGGTGAATATTGGGACTTACTCTAGGAGGTAAGACCAAGGAGGGTTACATGATGTATGAGGAGGATATGACCATCATATAGAGAACACCCTATAAAGGTGTTTTAGGGCTTACATAAAGACTACCCAAGGAACACATGGAAACAATACCCAAAGGGAAAGAGAAGGTGGGAGCGATATGATGATCATTCTCATTCTAATCCTACCAAACCTATCAAACATATGGTAATCATAGTTTAACATCATGTGTTGAGGATGAGGGGTGATTGGTAGTTTATCATCTCACAACCCAGATAATGAGGACTCACTCCTCACACCTTGTACTTACAAAACTTATACCAACCCACACATGGGGGCGGGAAGGCACAAGAAATTCCAGGCATGAGTGAGATTGTGGAGTGGTCACTGGAGGGGATCACATTAGCATGGCTATGCAAAGAAGAAATAGCTATTAGGATACCCATGAGAAGAAGCATAAGGCAGGGAAACACAACATGGAACACCACTCGAGGGACTAGGAAATCACTTCGTACGAGCCTAGATATCCATATAGAAGAGGGGTTTGTGAAGCAGAATGCCTCACTAAGAGGTGCTTCGTAAAGATCTAGTAATTTTCCAAGAGATGGAGATTTGTGAAGAAAGGTGCTTTGTGAAACCTATCTAAAGGGGTCCCTATAAAGGGAGGACCTTCATGAAGCATAATGACCCAACTGATGCAAGGAATCTACGAGTGCTTGAATGGTGCTTTGTCAAGGATGAATGCTTCGTGAAGTCCAAAGTTCCCAAAAGGGACTCCTACCTTCATGATGGATGTTGGGATTTGTGAAGGGAATCCCCACTTAACACGAATGGAAAATGGAATAAAGGGAAAGATATTTTATGATGCTCAAGTACCTTGGGTGATGCATTTTCTCACGGGTTCATAGAGCAAATGGTGCTTCACGAATCGAGAGCTTGGAAGGTGAGAGGTCTGAGTAATGATGATTATGGATTGGGGCGGGGGGGGGGGGGGGGTGAGCCTTTTATTTATTGGTAAAGGGGATCCATGATGCTCATGGTGCTCTCCATAAAGAATAGGTGATGCCACAAAGTGGTAAGGCTCCGCCAGACTCTATATGAATCTAAAAGAATTCCGTCACTACACTGCAGGCATCATAGAGGAGTTCCTTCTCCCAGCTTCACGCTCTTTGCAATGATGAGGGTATTATCAATAGTGGTTAATGATTTAGGATCCTTTTGATGATATTTGGGCCCTGTAAAGGTCCAATGCTATCCCAAATGATGTGTACATTCCATGATTCAATTTGGAATGGATTTTGGTGCCAAAAAATACACCCCCTCAGAATCATATACGAGGATAAAATGAGGGTCATATTATGAGGGTAGGTCACCAAAAATATGTAGATCATGAAACTGGATTACAATGATGGCATGTGGAGTGCGTGGGAGGATCTCTACAATGATCGTAGTGGCTGAGGGTGCTGTGAAGCTTGGGGATTTGCTGCCTATAAATTTAGAATGAGGCCCCCACCTTTATCTACATCCTATCTCCAAAAACTTGTGTTCAAGATCTCGAATTGTGTAGCTCCAGAACCCCCATGAACGCTGTTTACAAACTGGGTTCCTCAGATTGGTGCTTCGTGAATGCTTCTTAGTGAATTGGTGCATCGCGATCCTATGTTTCTTTGAAAAGCATGTAGAGTCTTTCAAGGCTTTATGACTATGTTCTCCATGAACGTTCTTCATGAACATTCTCTACAAACATGCTTTTTGAATAGAGATAAAAAATCACTAAAGTCTTTTAATAAATTGCCAATCCAGAAACTGCTCGAGAGGTTCTTGTCGATACCGCTCAAAGGGAAGACATGATCAACAATTCCAAGATCATAGAATGTGTGTGGCGTCATTCTAATCATGATTCTATGGTGGATTTACTGATAGAGGGGAATAAGGAGTACTTGTTGGATCGGGTTATACCAAATATACACAAGAGGGGGGGGGGTGAATTGTGTCTTTTACAATTTCTTCATAAGATTGTGATCTATCCTTTCAAATTCATAAGAATGATTAAGAAGTGGAAAATAAATAGCAAATAACACACGATGTATAGTGGTTTGGGGAACAGAAGGACCCTAGTCCACTCCACCAATGCTCTACTATATGAGCTTGGTGATTTTCACCATCTGGTCCTCTTATCAACAAACCGTTCCACAACTATGTGTAGGCAGTTGACACCTTTACAAGTTTAAGGCTAAAAAGAGCCTTCTAGTTTATACATAGAACCAAATACATAGCTTAGTATGAGAATCTGGTTACTCAAAGTAAAAGAGTATTTGTTCTTTGAAATACTTTCCAGTTTTTATTCACAATTGCAACATCACACAATTGAAAGTAGAATGATCATTATCTTCAGAAAAGATGTTCTTCAATTAGAAGTAGTTATGAGATGATCCAGTTGCAGTAGATCTTGAAATGTAATTTTCAACATTAATCAATAGTCAATTCACGAAGGATATTTTATGTAGAATCTATGAATCTTCAATCATGTTTCTTTTTTTTCTTCAGAAAACAGATCTTTTTCGTTCTTCATAACAACAGATCTGTAAGTCTCGATTGTATCTGTAAATTGTAGTAGTGAGAAACTAAAGATATTGACATATATTTTCGATGATTCACCTCTATATCTATAATAAAATATAATACAGGTATATATAGAATAAATATGATCATTTTCCTTTTAAAATTTATATCCAAAAATGTCGCCTTAAGAATTGCAATACTCAAAAGTTTGAATAACAGAGCAGTCGTAACTCCCCTGAAAATTCAGCATGAAAACTCCTCTTAAATTGATCATCTAAATTATAAATAAACAACTTTGAATTAATCATAGGCACATTTTAGATTCGGGCTTTTAATCTGGATTGAAATTAGCCTAATAATCTGCATAAATACTGTTGCTTTATTAAAGTCATAATTTAAATATCCGACGCCAAACGTAGGGTTGAACTACATAGCATACATTCTTTGAACGTAAGGTTCACAACATAAGGTTGATCTCAAATGTAAGTTTAATGATCTATACTTTTCTTATCTTCTAAACATAAGGTTGATCATTCACAAAAGTAAGGTTGATGAACCATAATTTTCTCTTCAACTCTCAGACGTATGGTTGTTCACAAAAGTAAGGTTGATAAAACATACATTTAAGAAAAAAAATTAACATTCCATACTCACATAAAGATATTCTTATATAATTTTCTAATTTACCAAATGTAAGGTTCCTTCCAAACGTAGGGTTCTTCTTTCAAAAGTAACTTTCCTTCCAAAAGTAAGGTTCCTTCCAAAAGTAAGGTTCCTTCCAAAAGTAAGGTTCCTTCCAAAAGTAAGGTTCCTTCTTTCATACTTTTCTGATAACGTATGGTTGCTTAACCATAATTTTCTGATAACCTATAAAGTAAATGACAGATTCCACCCTTATGCTACTCTCTTCAATGTAGAGTATGAACAGTGTTTCCAGAACATGCTCAAGTAATTTATAAACATGTAGAGCATGAAAAGTGTTTCCAGAACATGCTAAAAATGATTTCTGAATACTTTTCCAAATATCCCATATGAATTATATGCTTTAATATTATTTTATAATAGAGTAATAAATAATATTAATTTCCTGAAATATACTCAAAGTAAAATTATTAGAATAAAAAATAAGGATATTTGTGAGCATCAAAATCATCATTAAGAGATAGAGTATTGTTCTCAACAATATTCCCTGTATAAAATTATGTATTGTTGAAAAAAATAGTTTCTCAAAAATATCCTCCTTTTTGATGATCACAAAACCCATAAAATAACCAATGAAATTAACATACAAAATTAATTACATATAGTTTAGAATTTTGTGAAGATAACAAAAATCTCCCCCCCATAAAATATTTAAAAGTTTAAAGTAAAAAAAGTTGTGTTTATAATTTCTCCCCAATATAACATCTTAAAATTTTAAATAATTTCTCCCCCTGAGTAAAAATATTTAAAATCTTAAAATAAAATTTTAATTTTCTTTTTTTTGTGAAAGAAAATAAAATTAATTTTAAAGAACTTTAAAATAAAATGTTGTGTTTATCTAAATTTATCCCCCTTTTGTGATATCAAAAAGAATGTTTGAATAAGAAATATAATATATTTAAATGTAGAACTGAACTAAGTAAATTCTATTATTAACTATTTATCAATATTTGAATTTGGATTACAGTCATTTCTAACATAGAGAGTAAAAAATAACACACAAATATTAAAAAAAAAATAAAAATAAAAAAATAAAAATAAAAATAAAAATATACTTCATTGAAAATATTGTAAAAGTATAGTAACTACAACAGTAGGAATCAAGGTTGGGTTAAGGGTAGGTTTTATCTCCTCTGAACTATATCCTTGATCTCTGCTAACTGAGTTCTTAATATGCTCATCAATCCATCTCCCAACTGGATTATGAGATCTCTATTTTATCGAGACAGATAAAGATCTTCAATCAGATTGACTCTAAAGAACTCATAAAGCCTCTCTTCCTTTTCCATAAATAGAGTTAACTTGTCTGTGAACTGATGAAAAAAAGTTCTAATACCTGGTTTATTGGAAGTCAACTGGTTTACCAGAAACTTCTGATTGTCCAATAACAATCTCAAAGGAGCACTATTGCATTGTAGGTCTTGAAACCTATCATTCACATTGATCATTACTACGGTAATGGCCTGGAATCTCCTTATCATATTAGGTGAAGTACCTGATGTACTTTCTTCACTGGTCCTAACAGATGTAAATTGTTGCTCCATGAATTATTTAAATTCTATTAAATTAGACTTCATCACCATCTCAGACTTCAACTTAGAAACTTCAACTAATATTTCTGTCTTGAAAATTTCAACTTCTCCTTTTGAAACAGAACTTTCTTTCAGTATTTTAAATCTCATATTTTCCTTTTACCATGCTCTCCTTAGAGCAATATTCTTAGATTCAACTCTTCTTAACTTTATATATATCTCTTCCACTTCTTTATTCACAAAATCAGAGGCACCCTATGCTTGATTATCTGTTTCAGCTTCATTCTGATGTAACAGTACTAAGGGCAAGTGATCAGCATCTAATTTATCTTCATCCCCTTCCTGTACTGGTTTTTCCACAGATTTTTCCTCAGAGTCCTTCCTTGACTCATCCCAAAAAAATGTTCATTTAATACTTCATTATGTGTTGGGACCAAGTTGGATGGATAAGGAATTAATAAAAGTTTTCTATTACAGAGTGTTGTCTTTTGTTGTCAAATAATCTAAATCAATTCACTTTGTAAAGGACTTTTAAACTATGAAGATGATTTGATGATTTGTATTTCACAAATATCATAAGTTTGGATAACTTGTGATGTAAGCCTTATGAAGAGTATAGAGAGTAAATAAGTGATTTTTTCAAAGGAAAGAAAGTGACGCGCAAGTCAAGAGTGGCGCGAAAGTATTGGAGCGCAAGTGTAAGTGGCGCGCAAGTCATATTTCAAGATCATCACATCTAAATTTGACAAAGGAAATAAAATGGCATGCAAGTTAAATATTGGCGCTCAAGTCAAAAAGTGGCATGAAAGTATAAGTGGCGCGCAAGTGTGGCGTGCAAGTATAAGTGGCACGCAGGTAAATGTTGCGTGCAAGTCACATTCCAACATCATCATATCAAAATATGAAAAAGGAAAGAAAGTGTCATGCTAGTGATGGAAGGGCACGCAAGTGATGGAGCGGCGCACAAGTGATCGAGCGGCGTGCAAGTAGGAATGTCACGCAAGTTTATGTGGCATGAAAGTCACCAAAATGCCTATAAATAGACAACTAGCCTCCTCATTTATTAATTCTCAACAGTTAAGAGAAAATTAGAGCTCTGATCACACAAGTAGTAGAAGGCACTCTGATCGTGCAAGTAGCAGAGGGCGGTGCGCAAGCAGAAGTGGCACACAAGATGAGGGTTATTTATATGGTGCACAAGTTGGGTGTCATGCAAGTTTTTTCGTGGAAGTTTTGTTGCACAAGTTGACAGAGGCACGCAAGCAGGGAGGTGCTTTCAAGAAATGGGCTGTGTATAAGCCAAAGGTGGCACGCAAGTTGTGATCTGGGCTCAATGGTGGCACACAAGTAGTGAGTAAGGGCGCAATCAGGTGGTGCGCAAGCAGTGAGGCGTGCAAATATGGAGGTGCACAAGCAGGTGGCGCGCAAGTAAGGAGGCACAGAAGTACGGAGTAACATGCAAGATGTTTGCACCATGAGGTTCTTACCAGCTTCTAGGTAGGAAAGTGAAGAATTGTTTTGAAAGATTTGATTTGTGAAAGTTCATTAAGAAGAACAGAATCATTACATTACCCTATTTGTGCAAATAGGTATCACACATACTATTGGATTGTTTTCAAAGTTCTACACGAGTGTAAGGGTATATCTTAATCATTGTATTCCACATCAAAGGATTGTTTTCTAGTGGATTGTGTGGTACTGGATTGTTTCTGTACCATACCAAGGATGTAGTTACTCTTGTTGAGTAGTGAACCTTGTAAATATTTTGTTCCTGTGGTTGTGTGTGTTCAGCAGGGAAGGAACTCTTTAACAGGAGGCGAAGGTTGTTTCAAAAAGCAGGAAACGTAAAAAGAAAAAGATATCACTGATTCACCCCATCCCCCTCTTAGTGATACTTGAATCCTGACTGGAAACTTTAATTGGTATTAGAAGGAGGTTCCCTTAGTTTATTCTTTGTTGAAGTGGTTGAAGAGAAGTTGTGATGGAGAATCTATATTGCGTGAACAATAAGGGGATTTCAATTTTTGATGGAAAGAACTATCACATCTGGAAGGAAAGAATGATGCCTTATCTTATGTCTCTTGGATATGAAGTTCTTGAAACTACAACGGATGGATTTCCTACTATTGATGACAAGGTTCCTCTTACTCCTATTGATAAGAAGAACCTTGAGAATGATGGAAGAGCTAAAAATGCATTACACTCATCTCTTTTTGAGAGTGAATTTTTAAGAGTGAAAGGTGTTGCTACAACCAAAGGAATCTGGGACAAACTAAAGAACATCTATGAAGGAAATACAAAATTGAAGAAGGCTAAACTACAAATTTGGAGACTGAAGTATGAATATTTGAAAATGGTAAAATCTGAATCTTTTGGGGATTTCTTTACCAGGATAAATGATATTGTCATTACAATTATACGTTTTGATGAAATGCTGGAGGATTCTACAGTTGTCGAAAAGATCTTGAGAATTCTACCTGACAAGTTTGCTGCTAAAGTGTCATCATTAGAAGATAGAGACCCTGAAACATTATCTTTGGATGATTTTTATAGCACTCTCATTACTTATGAGATGATAAGGGAGAAGACTATGAAGGGAAAAACAAAAGATGATAGAGAAATGTCATTCAAGGATACAAATAGAGAGAAGTCAAAGAAAACTCTTATTGAAGATGATGCTGGTGAATCTAATTCTGAAGATGTGGTATGTAAAAATTTTGATGAAATTTTATCCTTGTTTTCTAAGAATGTGAAAATATGTATAGGGAAATAGAAGGGTAAACTTCCCTTGAAATGTTTTGAGTGTGGAGTTGTTGGTCACTTTGCGGATAACTGGCCTCAAAAGAATAAAGAAGAAGATAATGATGATGATAAAAGAATGCCAAGAAGGTTGTGGAATAAACAAGCTGACAAAGATAAATATTTTTCAAAGGGGAAGGATAAAAAGTTCTTCAAATAAAAAAGATGAAGCTTTTTATCTAAATATGAAGATGAAGAAGATAACGAGGATGAATCTGAGAAATTATTTTTTTGAAAAAACTAGAGAGAATACCTTTATTGCTGAAGTGAATAATGAAGAGTACGAGAGAAACATTTCAAAAGAAGAAGAAACTCAACTTGAATATCATCTGAAAGAAGAGTTAAAAGAATGCTTGAGGAAGATCTGAAGACTTGAGAAGGAAAACAACAAGACGATAAATGAAAATTCCACATTAAACAATCAAGAAGGTTTTACTGATGAGAAAATCAAGATGGAAAAGGAGATTGATGATCTGAAAAATTATATTGAGAATACAAAGAATCGTAATGATCATCTTGAAGTATAGTTGAAGGCAAAATAATAAGAGTTGTAACTTTTCCAACATAAACTTTATAAAGGTAAATAAATGAATATCAGTTTCAAAAATTCTATCTCAGAAGTTGGGGAATGTTCCTATAAGAATGAACCAAACACAGATCCACAGAAGTTTTCTTCAAAAGTCGAAATGAAAGACAGAACTAGTTCTGATAAGAACAAGGCTGGAAAGACCATGTATGTGATCAAAGTCAGCAATGATGAAAAATCAGAAGTGCATAAAAATCCTGAGTCAATAAAGTCTACTAATACTTCTGGTGTTGTTAAATCTAAAATGATAAAGGGAGTTACAAATGAAAACATGAAGGTTGATGGTCAGCATAGTTCTATTAAGAAGGTTGTTGAGAAGCGTGTTCACAAATCTGGTCAGTATAGAAGTTTCAGAGGAAAATATTCTTTCTATGGTTATTGATGGTATTGTGGTGGATTCAGACACATGGAAAATATGTGTTGGTTTAACCAACAACATTACAACTATTACACAAGTTTTGAAAGACAAGGATTGAGGGGGAGTCAATCCTTTCAAAATATAAAGTATCTAAATAAATTTTAGAATATATTTGAGAAGACTGTTGTGAAAGTTGAGAATAGGTTCCAACCGCTAGAAAATATTTTTGAAAGATGTGATCAACCTAGACATCTTACCAAGGGCTGCCTTAGTGTGTTACCAGAGCAACAAAAGATTCTTAATAATTCTCAAAAGCTAGAGTTTTTAAAAGCTAAAAGGGATAGGTCTGATAAGTCTAAAAATAAAGAGTGCATGGTTGTCTAGCCAGAACACATTGACCTGACTAGGCAATTGGAGGAAGCACAACAGAAAGTGAAGGAATAGGAAGAACAAAAATCTATTATTGTCGAAACTTCTTTGAAAGCTATAAAAGGAGAATGTCCATGGATTCTTGATAGTGGGTGTTCTTCTCATATGATAAGAGACTTAAAGTTGCTGAAGAATGTGAAAGACTTCAAATAAGGAACTATTACATTTGGAAATGATGAATCTATGAGAATTAAAGGTGTCAGATCAACCATCATCGGAAAAGAAAAAATGAAATCTAAGAAAACATTATATGTTGATGGGTTGAAACATAATCTTCTGAGTATTTCATAACTCTGTTATGAGAGAAAAAAAGTTATATTTAGAAAATATGGGTTCATTGGGAAATGTGAAAATGATGAAAATATAGTTATAAGAGGCCAACATACAAAAGGAAACTTGTTCCATGTTGGTGAAGTACAAAATTCTTGTTACATGGGCATGGTGGATGAAAACTAGTTATGGCATAAAAGGCTAAGACATATGTATTAGAGAAACATGTGTAAGTTATCAACACGAGATAGTGTCTGAGATATGCTTAATTTATCAAGAATAATAGATTGGTGCTGCACTATCTGTGAAAAATGGAATATTACAAACTATTTTCATAAGAGAGTTGAAATTCGTTCAAAACAACCCTTGGAACTTATACATTCTGATATATGTGGAGCAATGAGAAAGAAATAAACAAATTGAGATAAGTACTTCATTAATTTCATTGATTACTTTACTCGCATTACTTGTGTTATGTACATGAGACATAAGTCAGATGCTCTAAAAATGTTTAATAGTTTCAGGAGGAAAGTAGAAAAGGAATGTGAGTATTCAGTGAAGAAGTTGAGAACTGATAATGGTGGCGAGTATAATAATGAAGAGTTTTAATGTTATAGAGTTTTAATGTTATCTTGAGAAGCATGGAATTTAGCATGAGTTCAGTTCACCATACACACCTCAACAAAATGGGGTTGCTGAAAGAAAGAATCGAAGTTTGGTGGAAATGGGGAGAACTATGTTGCTTGAGCATAATGTTTCTCATTATTATTGGAGGCAATCCATGATAACTGATGTGTATATTTAGAACTGATGTTTCTTTAGACCAAACTCAGATATGAATCCTTATAAAATGTTCTATGGAAAAACTCCAAGTCTGAAACACTTAAGAGTTTTTGGGAGTCCATGAACTATAAAGAAGAAAGGTGGAAACCTTGTAAAGTTTGATCAAAGAGGAGATGATGTAATTTTTCTTGGCTATGATCCAAAAGGAATTGGATATAGATTTCTCAAAAAAGAAACAGGAAGAATTTTTGATTATTTAGATGTAAAATTTGTTGAAAATGTTTAGAAAGAAAAGAAATCATATGTTGATGTGGAAGTTGAGCAGGATAGAGAAGATTTTGTTAAAATTTTTGATAATTCTGCAGACTGTGTTAATCCTACTCAAGAAGATGAATTCATCTCAGAAATCACAAGTGATGAAGATTAAGTTAAAACAACTCATCCTAGGTTGAGTAAGAAAGTGGAGAATAATTAATTAAGGCTAGAGTATGTTCCTACATCTGACCAAGTTGCTGATATATTCACCAAATATTTACCGAAAGAACCATTTGAAAAATTGAGGTTGAACATGGGAGTCCAACCTTCTTCTCATCAAGGTTAAGGTACGTGTTTCTGTCCCCACTCTCATCTTGACTTTGGATAGTGTTGTCATTGGGGAGAATTGTTTCATAAATCTATCCTTATAGATGCATGAATAAATGGGGAGTTGTGGATAAGATGTGAATCCAACATGTATGTGTGTGAGCTATTTTAACTGTTTGTTGGAGTGGTTGTAGGAAACAATGTTGTTTTCCAGGAAAGTTTTCAAAGTGAATAATGCTGAGGTAGAAGCATGAAAAATGATCTGAAGAAGGCTAAGGAGGTATGCTCATGAGATTTCATAGTCACTGATTTTGGACAACATGGTTTTAGCTGTCAATAATTCTTGTTTCCTACAATGAGTCAGCTCACATAGGCTTATAATTGTTGATAAGTAATCCATTTCTCAAGTTTACAAAGTTCAGTGATTTATGAATCATGGTTGACAAAAAAATCCAAAGGGGGAGATTGTTGGGACCAAGTTGGATGGATAAGGAAGTAATAAAAGTTTGCTGTTACAGAGTGTTGTCTTTTGTTGTCAAAGAAACTAAATCAATTTACTTTATAAAGGACTTGTAAACTATGACGATGCTTTTCTGATTTTTATTTCAAAAATATCATAATTTTGGAGAACTTGTGATGAAAGCCTTATGAAGAGTAGAGAGAGTAAAGAAGTGATTTTGGAAAAGGAAACAAAGTGTCGCGCAAGTCAAGAGTGGTGGGAAAGTATTGGCGCGCAAGTGTAAGTGGTGTGAAAGTCATATTTCAAGATCATCACATCAAAATTTGACAAAGGAAATAAAATGGAATGCAAGTTAAATATTGGAGCGGAAGTCAAAAAGTGGCGTGCAAGTATAAGTGGTGCGCAAGTGTAGCGCACAAGTATAAGTGGAGCACAAGTAAATGTTGCGCGTAAGTAATATTCCAACATCATCATATCAAAATATGACAAAGGAAAGAAAGTGTCGTGCTAGTGATGGAAGGGCGCGCAAGTGATAGAGCGGCGCACAAGTGATGGAGCGGCGCACAAGTATAAGTGGATCACAAGTGTAGTGCGCAAGTATAAGTGACACACGAGTAAATGTAACACGCAAGTCATATTCCAACATCATCATATCAAAATATGACAAAGGAAAGAAAGTGTCGCGCTAGTGATGAAAGGGCGTGCAAGTGATGGAGCGGCGCACAAGTGATGGAGTGGCACGCAAGTAGGAACGGTGCACACATGTATGTGGCGTGCAAGTCCTCAAAATGCCTATAAATAGACAACTATCCTTCTCATTTTTAATGCTCAACACTTAAGAGAAAATTAGAGCTCTGACCATGCAAGTAGTAGAAGGTTCTTTGATCGCGCAAGTAGCCGAGGGAGGCATGCAAGAAGAAGTGGCGCGCAAGATGAGGGTTATTTATAAGGTGCGCAAGTAGGGTGTCACACAAGTCTTGTCACACAAGTTTTATCACACAAGTTGATAGAGGCGCGCAAGTAGGGATGTGATTTCAAGAAGTGGGCTGTGTATAAGCCAAATGTGATGCGCAAGTTGTGAGCTGGGCTCAATGGTGGCGCGCAAGTAGTGAGTAGGCGTGCAAGCAGGTGGCGTGCAAGTAGTGAGTAGGCGCACAAGCAGGTGGCGCGAAAGCATGGCGGTACGCAAGTAGGGAGTGGCGTGCAAGCTATTTGTACCAGGAGGTTCTTAACAATTTCTGGGTAGGAAAGTGAATAATTTTTTTGAAAGATTTTATTTTTGAAAGTTCATTAAAAAGCATAGAATCATTACATTATGCTATTTGTGAAAATAGGGAGCACACTCACTATTGGATTGTTTTCAAAGTGCTATGCAAGTGTAAGGGTATATCCTACTCGTTGTATTCCACATCAAAGGATTGTTTTCTAGTGGATTGTGTGGTACTGGATTGTTTCCGTACCATACCAAGGATGTAGCTACTGCTGTTGAGTAGTGAACCTTGTAAATCTTGTGTTCTTGTGGTTGTGTGTGTTCAGTAGGGAAGAAACTCTTTAACAGGAGGTGAAGGTTGTTTTAAAAAGCAGGAAACATAAAAAGAAAAAGATATCACTAATTCACCTCCTCCCCCTCTCAGTGATACTTGGATCCTGAATGGGAACTTTAGTATAAACTTCAGATAAATATTATCTTTGAATTTCAACACCTTCTTGAGGTTGATCCTTATGAGCAGCATCATCATTTAGTTCATCCATGACTAGATTCACTAAAATTGTTTCTTCTAGATCAATTGCAGTATCAGCCACTGGCGTTTCACCAGGCACTGCCTCAGCCTCTACCTCTACTTCTTCTTCGGCCTGTGAGGCAAAATTTCTTATTCCACTTTAGGAGTCACCTCAATCTTAGAAATTGTTTGTTGTGTAATGTCCTGTACTGTAGATTATCCAATAAATCTGTTGCTCAGAAGAAAATCAGTTTCATTTTCATTTGTTTGAGTAGGCTCCTCTCCAACTTGAGCCACTCTATGCCTTTTTCTTTGAATTCCTTATTGACATTCCTCATCTTCAGGTGTATCAACAGTTTCAAATCTAGTTCTCCTTGAAACTTCACTTACTCTTGATTCATCTTGTCCTTATTTTGACTTTGCTGGTTGTGCTTGAGCACTCTCTTCATCTTCCTATGCTTCTACAGGCATAATATTGCCTTTGATTGTGCTCCAGAAATAACCAATCTTTCTCAATGTTCCTGCATTGAACATGTTGCTACGATGGCATCTCACTCGAGCATCCACCATCCTTATCATATATTTCTTAAAAAAATATTTGAAATGAATCTTCCAAAGTGATAGAAGTTCATCCTCACTTCTGGTTGGCAGCAATAACTGAGATATCTCACCATATATCTTGAAAAGTTTAACTTGATATCACTTATTAAGAGAAAAATGATATACATGTCAGGGTATAAAATTTTCTCCATTTCGGACACACGAGGTGCAATCCCTGTTTGCACAAACTTAAGTAAAATCTTTTGATCTGGATCTAGATCTTTCACTAGAATCTTTTCTACATTTGTTGATCCAAACAAAAAAAGACATAATATCCTATGACTTATGCACACTATCACTTATATTCTTCAAATCAAAGTGAACTACTCCCTCATGAGGGCAGTTAAGAATTTTAGCAATTTCCACAGAAGAAATCTAAAAGTCTCTATCCTCGATCTTTTCTATCACAGTATATTCCTCCTTTCATAGGTTAAACTGAATATATTTAAAGAAGTGATGAAGTTCTACCTCATATAGAAACTCCGTGCTCTCTTCCTTAAGCATTTCTTCCAGGTTCTAAAAAGCTAGGGCTTCTTGTAGCATTACATCTGTCCGATATAGCCATTGTAAATCAATTACCTTTCCTTGAATAATTTTCCTTCCTGTCGTGTGTTGATGCTTAGTAGTGCTTGTCTCTGGATCATCGGTCCGCTTGGTCTTTGACATTTATAATGTAGATCTCTGAATATTCGAAAGGTTAGGGCTTCGAAGGTTCATGTGCGGCTAGAGAAACGCGGTAAAAGGTTTCGAGATTTCAAAAGGGTTTTGAGAAAATGAACGGGTTTTGAATGGGAAACGGTTTCTAAAATCCTTGTTTCCCGTGTCATTACGCACATAGTAATTTTTACATTTAAAAAAAAACTTACGCGGAAAAAGTTTAAAATAGTACAAATGAAAAATTTAAATTAGTCTAAAAACAAGTAATAATAAAAACAAAAAAATAATAATTAAAAAAATTATTTAAAAATAAATAATCCTAGCCCCCCTTAATAAAATCAAACCCTGCAGTGGGAAGTGGTTTACTAAAAATATCAGCTAATTTAATTTCAGTGTTTATAAATTCTAAGATTATATCCTTTTTAAGAACATGGTCTCTTAGAAAGTGATGTCTGATATCAATATGCTTAGTCCTGGAATCATAAATAGTGTTTTTGAAGTATTTATAGCACTTTTATTATCACATAAAATAGGCATGTTATTAAAATTTAGTCCAAAGTCCATAAGAGTGTTTTTCATCCACAAAACTTGTGCACAACAACTGCCTGCAGATACATATTCTACCTCGGCTGTTGATAGGGCAACTGAGTGTTGTTTATTACTAGACCATGGCACTAAGTATTTTCCTAAAACGTGACAAGTCCTTGAGGTGATTTTTTCTATCTAATATAAAACTTCCAAAGTCTGCATCTGAATATGAAATTAAATTAAAATCAGAAGTTTTTGGATAGAGAAGAGATTGAAAAACAATTCCATTTAAATATCTAAAAAATCTTTTGACATCACTTAAGTGAGATTCTTTTGGATCGGATTTAAATCTGGCATAGAGACATATTGAATACATTATATCTAGTCTTCTAGAAGTAAGATATAATAAACTACCAATCACACCTCTATATAACATGTTGTTAAGTGATTTTCCAGTTTCATCCAAATCAAGTTTTATATTAGAACACATAGGAGTTGAATATGTCTTGCTGTTTTAAATTCAAAATCTATTTAGTAAATCAGAAATGTATTTGCTTTGATTTAAAACATTTCCAAAATCTTTTTTATAAATTTGAAGTCCTAAAAAGAAATTTAATTCTCCCATAATGCTCATTTCAAGTTCCCTTTGCATTAAATTTGAAAAACCAGGACAAAGTTTTGAATTTGTTGATCCAAAAACTACATCATCAACATAAATTTGAACCAATAAAACATTAGAATCATTAGTTTTCTTAAAAAGTGTTGTATCTTCCATTCCAACAGTAAAATAATTTTTTTTAAAAAAATCTTAATCTTTCATACCAAGATCTAGGTGTTTGTTTAAATCTATAAAGAGATTTTGTAAGTTTAAAAACAGAATCTAGTTTTTTAGAATTTTCAAAACTAGGAGGTTGATCAACATAAACTTCCTCTAATAAATAACCATTTAAAAAGGAAGACTTAACATCCATTTGAAATAATTTAAAGTTCATTTGAGATGCATAGGCTAAAAGGATCCTAGTGTATTCTAATCTATTTATAGATGAAAATGTCTCATCATAGTCTATACCTTCTTCCAGATTATAACCTTTAGCTACTAGTCATGATTTTTTTTCTAGTTATTATTCCTTTATGATCTTGTTTATTTATAAAGACCCATTTAGTTCCTATAACTGGATGGGTTTGATGTCTTTCAACTAAATTCCAAACATCATTTCTCTTGAATTGTTTTAGTTCATCTTGCATTTATATCATCCAACTTTCATCAACTAAGGCTTATTCTAATGTCTTAGGTTCTAATTGGGATAGAAAGGTAGAGAATTCAACAAGATTTCCTACATTTCTTCTAGTTTTTATTCCAGTGTCTAGGTCTTCTATAACACTTTCTAAAGGGTGATTCTTTAGGGTTATAGATTATCTAGGTAGTACACTGTTAGGTTCTTCAATGTCATGTCCTTCTAAACTATACTGAATTTTATTTATGTCTTTTTCAAAATAATCTTTCATGTTTTCAAGTCTCATGTTATCATTAAAGTCAGATTCATCAATTTAGTCTTTCCTTTTCTCAAAGGGATGAGATTCATCAAATTTCAATGAACTGATTCTTCAACAATCCTTGAATTTTTATTAAAAACTTTATAAGAATTGGAAGTAGCATAATATCCTAATAAAATTCCTTCATCAGATTTTGGATCAAACTTACCAAGGTTGTCCTTGGTTTTTAAGATGTAAACCTTGCATCCAAAAACTTTAAATTAATTTACTTGAGTTTTTTTGTTATTCCAGAGTTCATAGAATGTCTTTTTGAAAATAGGTCTGATTAAAACTCTATTCATTATATGACAAGATATGCTTACAGCTTCTACCTAGAAATAAGTAGGAAGACTGTATTCATTTAGTATAGTCCTTTCCATTTATTAAATAGTATTATTTCTTCTTTCAACAATTTCATTTTATTGAGGTGTTCTTGGTGCAGAGAAGGTGTGTTTAATACCCATATTTGAGCAAAAGGAATTAAATTCCAAATTCTCAATTTCTCCACCATGATCACTTATTAATGAAATTATTTTAAAACCTTTTTCATTTAGAACAACTTTTTAAAAACTTTCAAATATAGAAAAATTTTCATTTTTATATTTTAGAAAATAAATGCAAGTAAATCTAGAATAGTGATCAACTAAAACATACACATATAATTTACCAGCCAAGCTTTCTACCCTTGGAGGTTCAAAAAGATCCATATGGATATGTTATAGAGGTTTAGATGTAGTGATTTTTTTAGTAGATTTGAAGGATGATTTTTGCTACTTTCCAAGTTGACATGCATCACAGAATCTACCACTTTCAAATTTGAAACTAGGAAAATCAGAAATTAATTGTTTCTTAGATAACTTATGTAAAGAATATATATTTCAATGTCTAAGTCTCCTATTCCAGACCTAGGATTCATTTATCTTAGTAGTTAAGAATTTTACTTTTTTTACATAAGGAATTTAAGTCCATAGTATAAACATTATCAGTTCTTGGTGCTCTAAATTTAAGCAAATTTTCTTTGAAAATAGAACAATAATTTTTAGAAAAATCAACAACATAACCATCATCACAGATTTGAGAGATACTTATCAGGTTGTGTTTCAATCTTTGTACATAGAGTACTTTTTTGATTGAGACAACTTCTGGATACCCAATAGTTACAAATCCAATAATCTTGCCTTTGTTATTGTCACCAAATGTGACTAGACCACCATCCTTTTGAGTTAGAGTTATGAAATTTGATGAGTTTCCCCTCATATACCTGGATCAACCACTATACATATACCATATTTCAGTTTGTCTTCTGTGGCCTGCTTCCTGTAATGTCATTTAAACAAGGATTTGTTTTGGTACCCGTATTCTATTGGGTCTAGTAGTTTTATCTAACAAAGACCTAGGAATCCAGACTTGATTTGTTTTTCTATAATCAATAGAATCATATAAAATGCTTGCAAAAAAGGATTTCTTAATCCCACTTATTTGTGGTTGCCTTAAATAACCGTTTTTAGATATGTGACCTTTTGTTCCACAGTAGTTGAAAATTTTTCCTTTTGTAATTGGGAAAAAAATAATTCTTATACAGTTTAGGTTTCTCACCTTTACTTCCTATTCCATATCTTTCCTTTTTAATCACATTCTTTCCAAGTATTTAATTTAGTGTATTTTATCCTTTTGTAAAAATAAGAGCTTCACTTTTGTATGTTTCTAGTTCTGTTTGTAGTGCTTTTATTTTTGTTTCATTATCTATATAGTTTGTGTTAATTAAGTTATACTTTTCCAGTAATTCCTGATGTTTCTTTAGCAGAGTATTTCTCTCTCCTAAAACAACTTTATGAATATTCTATAAAGATTTGTGTTTCTTGGATAAAGAATCAAATTTCTTTTCAAGCATATTGTATTAAGCTGCAAGTTTATCATTTGAGCAGCTTGAATTAGAGTCAGATGAGTAATAGGATTGCACCTCATCAGTTTCTTCCATAAAGAACATATTGGCTTTCAGGTTCGATTCCTCTTTTTTTAAACCAGACTCTGATGAGCTGCTGAAGTCTTTAGATACACTCCAAGTATCTTTCATTGCCTTCTTCTCTTTTTGCTCATAATCATTTCTCTTAAAGAATTTCTTCTTCTTGTCTTCCTTTAATTGTGGAAAGTCAGGTCTGATCTAACGAAGTTTCTTGAAATCATAATATCTAACTTACTTCTCATCGTTTTTAAAAGACTTTCTAAAACCTTTTTTCTTTCGATAAAACTTTCTGAATTTTCTGGCTATCTGAGCCAGTTCCACATCTGAATTGGATGAATCATAACTTTCTGATTTCACCTTTATTTCTTTTATCCTCATATTTTTTTCTTTTGCTTTGAGATGGGACCTTTAAGGCAGTGTCTTCTCTCTTGATCATAACCTTATAATCATTTGCTTCATCCTTCATATCATCCTCATACAACATTAGAGTTCTAATTAACTCTCTCATTGTTAAATCTTTTACAGGTGCAGATTGTCTGATAGCAGCAGAAATTCCATTCCAACTTGGTGGTAGTACTCTTAGTGCTTTCAGAGTTTGATCAGCTTGTTTAATCAGATATCCCAGAGTAGTGATGTTATTGAAAATCTCTATCAACCTTCCATTCACTTGGGTGATGCTTTCTCCTTCAAACATCCAAAATGTATCAAATTTGAGTTTAGAAGTAGCATACCTCCTCTGTTTGACATTGTTAGTTCCTTCATAAGCAACTACAATTGTATGACACATTTCATACGCTGTCGGGCACTGAGATACTCTATTGAATTCATCTAGTTCAAGGCCACATATGATAGAATTCATGGCTTTTGAGTTTTTGTCATACTCTATTTCATTATCAGCACTCCATGTTTTAGGTTTCTCTGTAATCACATAGGGAGTTATAGTTTTTGAGTAGAATCTTTATCCAAGGTTCTTTAAATAAATGATAATCCTTGATTTACAGCATCCATAATTTTCACTGTTGAAGTAGGGAGCTCGAACCATTCACATACCCTCTCGTGTATCATCCATTGCGATCTGTATAATCCAAAGACTTTCAGCTTGTTATAGCTTTAACAAAAGCTCCTCCTATGATACCAATTGTTGGACCAGGTTATACCAAATATACACAAGAGGGGGGGGGGGGTGAATTGTGTCTTTTACAATTTGTTCACAAGATCGTGATACGTCTTTTCAAATT
Source organism: Viscum album (assembly GCA_963277665.1). Lineage (NCBI taxonomy): Eukaryota > Viridiplantae > Streptophyta > Magnoliopsida > Santalales > Viscaceae > Viscum > Viscum album. The sequence continues at coordinate 46,124,863 of OY728139.1, read as the reverse complement.
TATCATAATGATTAAGCAGCAGAAAATAAATAGAAAATAACACACGATGTATAGTGGTTCTGGGAACAGAAGGCCCGTAGTCCACTCCACTAATTCTCTACTCCACAAGCTTGGTGATTTTCACTATCTGGTCGTCTTATCAACAGACCGTTCCACAAATGAGTCCAGGTAGTTGACACCTTTACAATTTTAAGGCTAAACATAGCCTTCTAGTTCATACATAGAAACAAATACACAAATTAATACGAGAATATGGTTACTCAAAGTAAAAGAGTATTTTTTCTTTGAAATACTTTCCAGTTGTTCTTCACAATTGCAATAGCATGAAATTGATAGTAGAATAATCATCGTCTTCAGAAAATATGTTCTTCAGTTAGAAGTAGTTTTGAGCCGATCCAGTTGTAGTGTATCTTGAAATAAAATTCGAAACTTTAATCAATAGTCAATTCACAAAATATATTCGATGTAGAATCGATGAATCTTCAACCGTGTTTCTTTTTCTTCAGAAAAATAGCTTTTTTTTTCTTCGTAACAGCAGATCTGTAAGTCTCGATTGTTTATGCAAATTGTAGTAGTGAAAAACTCAAGAGATTGATATATATTTTTGATGATTCAAATCTATATATATAATACAAAATAATATAGGTATATATAGAATAAAGACGAGTATTTTACTTTTAAAATTTAGATCCACAAAAGTCGCATTTAGAATCACAATATTCAAAAGTTTGAATAACAGAGCAGTCATAACTCCCATGGAAATTCAGCAAGAAAAGCTCCTCTTAAAATGATCCTCTAAATCATAAATAAATGGATTTTAATTAGTCAAAGACACATTTTATATTTGAGATTTTAGTCTGGATTGAACATAAGGTTCACAACGTAAGGTTGATCTCAAACTCAAGGTTAATGATCCATACTTTTCTCATCTTCCAAATTTAAGGTTGATCATTCACAAAAGTAAGGTTGATGAACCATACTTTTCTCTTAAACTCTCAAACATATAGTTGTTCACAAAAGTAAGGTTGATGTACCATAATTTTAAGATACAAACTTGACGTTCTATACTCACATAAAGATCTTCTTACATACTTTTCTGATTTCCCAAACATAAGGTTCCTTCCAAATGTGGGGTTCTTCTTCCAAAAGTAACGTTCCTTATAAAAGTAAGGTTCCTTCCAAAATTTAGGTCCCTTCCAAAAGTAAGGTTCCTTCTTTCATACTTTTCTGATAACGTATGGTTGCTTAAATATACTTTTCTAATAACCTATAAATTAAATGATAGATTCCATCCTTACACTACGCTCTTCAACATATGGTATGAACAATGTTTCCAGAACACGCTAAAAATGATTTCCGAATACTTTGCCAAATATTCCATGTGAATTAAATGATTTAATATTATTTCAGAAAAGAGGAATAAATAATATCAATTTCCTGAAATATACACAATGTAGAATTATTAGAATAAAAAATAAAGATATTTTTTTAGCATCAAAATAATTATAAAGAGATAGAGTATTGTTCTCAACAATCTCCCCCGTATAAAATTATATACTGTTGAAAACAATACTTGCTCAATAGTACCCCATATGAAAGAGGTTTCCATTGTATGACTTTAGCCTGAGGAATTACTTTTCAATATTTGAAGTGAGAAATGGCGAACCGACCTACCGGTTTATGGTCATGCCATTCCAGTATTAGTGGTTCAGGGATGTTGACGTTCATACCTAGAAGGACCATGCACTAATTACCACCAAATTTCTTCACAAACATATTAATGACATTGATGCGAAGGATTTGAAACCATAGGTATCTCTACCGTAGTAAGACACCATTATCAAGGTGGGATTGGGAAACCTGAAGAAAGGGAGGACCAATAATTGTGATCTGTGTAAGGGTTGAAACTTCACAGATGAATCGGCTTGGGCCTACTGGGTTTGCAAATATTGCGATGAATTTGGAGTAGAGTTGAGGCGGGTAGGTCTGTATGAGGTTGCATGGGATTATCAATTCCATATCTACTAGCCAAAACACATAATTCTAGAGCTACTGAGTTGGTGATCATCTAGGACCAACACTTTTCATGTTCATCATGGGGAGGTCAGTATCAACCTCTGTGACCTCCACCATATTTTAAGGATTCTGATTCCGAGGGAAATGTATGACAAGTTCCTCCCCATAGAGAATACATGATAGGAACTATAACAAATTCCATTTCTAGAGAAGACATTGACGGACCTGGTTCTAGGTGATAATAAATATTCAGTGAGGGATTTACACTGTAAACAGTGGTTCATTTGTTTCCTAAATTCTTCCATAGAGAATCCTACTGAGGAAGAGTAGGTAACCAGAAAACTACCAATGTGTCCCCCCACATATCCAATGGGAGATCCGTGTAGTAAGGATGGTTCTTACTAGAAAACATTGGAATATATCCAGTGGCGTCTATGGGGGTATAGTTTCAACATCGAGTATAAAATGGTGGTTAGGTTTCTTGGGTTCATCTCTACACTAATTTTTGGATGGATATTGAAATCCAGGAATGTGTATGTGGGCACGCAACCAAGAACATTTATCATGGATTCCATTCTAGCTGTGGGGAAGTGCATCAACCTTGGGATCCTAATGTTGGAAAAATTGTACGAGGTGTTGTTCCACATTAGTGAGTGGAATAATAAACAACATGTATATGGACCACTCCACTTTTTGTACAGCTGGATAGAAACACACATGAGGTCATATGAATATCCAAACCCCATTTCTCCTTTTGAGTTAGATTTCTGGCCGGTGATTTTGAATGCAGTGGGGAGTTTCCCAATCAAGATGACCTCAATTGTGGCACTGAGCAAATTCTGCAAGGAGGATGAATTAAATTTCCATTTTTTCCCACTACCAATGGGATTATTCACTGATGATGGTGGAGGGAATGAAAATCATCAAGAATATATCCTAGATTTTTGAGGCAGAGTTCTAGTATCATGGGTAGATTGCGAGCATATCTACAAGCTATACACTCCACACCACTTTTCTAGGTAATTATAGTGTGTGTATAGTTTAACTCAAAAAGTCTTCCTAGGGGTACATCATAAGGATCACCCATGTGTGATGTGGTAGTTGTGGCTCATGTTCACATAGGGGGATGGGAAGATGTAGAATGAGCTACCTCCGCCCACTACCGCCTACGGGCTGATCGAGGAGTATACAAAAAGTTGGGAGAAATCCTACCTGTGGGAGATGATGAAGAAAAAAACTACTCATGTTGATGATAGGGTTCCCCCTCAACCCTTAGGTCAGTGTTAGACAATAGCAAGAACACATCATGGTGGTAGGGCTGATGCACATCACATTGGTAGAGTTGCAGCAACAGTAAGTCCAATAATTCTGAGACCTACACCGAGTGGAGGTAGAAGGAAATAAATAACAATAGACCCAACAGTCCCATATGAGAAGAACCAAGAGGAAGGTATGTTGTCAATAAGATTCTACAGGATACCTACTAAAGCTCCTGGGAGGCGGTTGTGTTGTGTGGACATACCTGAAGATGCCATCTATTTGAAGGCTTGAGAAACATGGGATGTTAACAGAAAATTCCTTAGTCCTGATATGTGGGACCAACTTATCCAATTCAGATTGGACCTCCCAGAAATGAGCTAATCTAATTACGGATTTCTGGTTTCTTTGATGAAGTGGGAGTGATATGTGTTTGAGATGGAATACTTTGTGCACTCTTGAGGTACCCCGCATCTGGTGATGGATTAGGTAAAGGTACTACTTAACCAAATGTCTCCACCAAAACTATCTAATACTGAGTTGATAGAGTACTTCCCTATGCCTTAGGGATAAAAATTGTCTTGGGGAGAATATGCCAACAATGGGATTCATTTGGAGGAAGATGAAGCTACTACCTTAGAGTTGGGAGAATTCTCCAAAATTCTTGTGGTAATATCTAAGCCATTCATTTACACTACGATTTTAATTATATCATTTGGGTTTCTAAATAGAAATTTTTTATGTACAGAAGAGAACTACATAGAAAACCCCTTCCCACATGGAAATGGATATAGGGGGACATGTTCTAGGGTCTACATTGGAAAAAATATTGGGAACATGGCTCACCAGAACTGCAGAAAACAGGGTGTCCATTATGAGATCTTCAGATTTCCCAACCACTTTTAGGGATCCATGTTCTGGGATTCCAATGGTAATGACCTCGAGGCATGATAAAATATTCAAAATTTGTAAGTTCTCTTCCTCATAGATTCATAACCTTTTTCCATTGGGCCAGGACAACTGACACTCTCTTTTTATTAACAATTATTCAAGCTGCGGGCGTGCTGCTAGTGAGTATGGCCAGGGGTCTCAGAGCCCTAGAAATTCCAACTGACATGGAATCAGATGCTCAATCTGACCAGACCACGATGATCACAAATGTGTGTAGGACTAATAGTTGTGCGGAATCAGAACGTATCATAGTGGGATGCAGTGATGAAGATCAACCACATGATATGGAACCCATCCCTTCTGATAGGACTCTAGAGGAGGATACTTCTATAGAACTTCTAGAGGTGTTCTAAAAATATGAACCCACTGACCTAGAGGAGTTGAATAAGGCTGATTATGATGTGGAGGATAGTTGGGAAGTCCATATTAAGGCATAGAAACTGATCATGTGCTTCATTAATGATGTCCCACAAGTATAATGGATAAGATGGACGGGGAAGATTCATTCTTGGATGTATAACCTATGTTCCGGAGGGGTGAATGCACAAAGTCTACATATGGTCATCTTGGATTGCCTTTCTGAGAAGGTATGGGAGAGCGACCATGATTTTAGTGTCACCTAGTAGTGGAAGATGTTTTTCAACATTCAAAAGCTTTAGGGGGACGAACAAGAGATCCAAAACTTAGAAATATGGATGAATAAGCACCCTTCTTTAATAAACACCTAATCAGAACTCATATCATGATTATGGGTCTAGCTAATATAAGCCGAAGAGCAGTTGAGGCGATCATCTTGTAAATTCACCAATATCCAATCTGAGCAAGATCAAGTATATATCAGAGTGGATGGACTTCACCCCATGAACAATGAGTAAGGGAGGGAGCTCAGGTGGTGATTGAAAATATAGTGTTCCATATGCCAAAAGGTGGCTGAACTGAGGCGCTCCATTGAAGAGTCCAATCCATAGGGGATTTATTTTCCAAACATAAAAAAATATTTCATTCTTGCTTGCTTATTTATACTAGGGTCATGGAAATATTTTTACCTTCATCACTATATCTCAATCATATTCACAAAACAACTAATAATCAATCCCCAAGCTCACGCGGGTCATACCCAGTGTGAGAAACAAGTGATGACCACATAATCGTTCATCTTAGATATGAGAGAATTGGACAATCATCGAATACTTAAGGTATGACCAACCAAATGGAGATTTCATACTATGATAGAAGGGTTGTTCCTATAGAATAAGATCCTCATAACAGAAAAATCATCTCTCCCAACACATTCTAGTGCACGAACATGACAATATTGGGGGCATTGGAATCAATCCGAACAAAGGGAAATGAGAAGTGTGAATCATGATACTCAAAATTCAGAACACAGTGAGGGTGGAATGAAGATGGAGGATAACTGATGACCATATTTGAACACAACATCAATACCACATTATCTCAAAATGGTAACAAACAATTGAGGTCCAGCCTCTGTCCATATTCGAAACACGGGTCCAAACGTGAAGTGACATTCAAAGTCCACCATAACATTGGACCAGGATGGTAGGTGAGACAAAATGGAATGGGACCAAGGAATTAGGGGGTTCCCTCAGATGTGAAAGTGGATGCGAATCAAAATAAAGGGTATGCATAAAGAATGGGGATGGAGTGATGGTTTGTTCGGATGGAGTCCAAAACTCTTGAAATTATGCCACCGTGATGAAAGCAAATTATTGTAAGTGTATCAGTCTGAACCAAGGTCAAACCTAATCTCAGATAAGATCTCTATACCAAGAACATAGAATATATTATTATTTTACATCATGAAAATTAAGATGATAATCATGAATTTTAACGTCATATGGTGAGGACGATGCATTTAATAATTTAACATCATATTACTAGGAAGTTTCAAATAGTTTAAGGTTATACTTCCTAGACCATGGTCAATAATATAAAGTCATGTTAGATAGACTAGGGGATCCTAGTTTAGGGTCATAGAGTTTGGACCACAATAGGGGCCAAAGGATAGTAGGGTTAATGAAGCTATGGATGGGACCAAAGAAAAAATGTCTGGTCATCACTACATATCCCATAAAGATGGGAATCAAGATGAACGTAGTTTTGAAATGCCATGCAGTTTAACGTCATGTGGTAAGGAAAAATTTGTGACATTGATTATTGTTATAAGACTAGGAAATATACACCCCAAAGGAGGAATGTGTGACATGGTACATGAACTGACATGATTGATCATAGAGGAGGCCTATTCCACACCTCACATTCTCAAAGAGGAACCCAGGCCAAATGGGCTAAAATAGGGGGTTTTACAATCCCATGGATAGATCTGAGGATAAGATATCCTGATGTCAATATGTATACTAGAAGGGAAATAATTAATCTATACGTATTTCTTGAAGGACATTGTGATTAGAGACCAATATTGGTGGGGGAAATCCTCTTTGACAGTGAAGATGATGAAGCATCCCACAATTATCACGGGGCATCCTGAACTTGTTCATGATATGGTTGTAGTTTAATGTCATGCATTGATGATGAAGAAAAAGGGGGAAATTATGCCAAGGATGGACCCAATATCAATGACCCGGATGTTACGATATATCCCATAAGGGTGGAAATAAATCCATACATAGTTCTAGGATATTCATGCAGTTTAACATCACATAAGATGAAATATATCTTAATTTAAGGTAATATAACTTAGACCATAGGTTCCATGTTTAATTTCATGAACATGGGACATACCTGTACAATTTGACATCATGTGGTGATGATGATGAATTCACAAAGTTTATCATTATGTGGCTATGACATGATAGAAATGTGGGGTGTAGTAAAAAAACCTAACATGAATGAGGACAAAAGAAGTCCACACCACACCCCACAAATCCTCAATAGAAAACCCTGGTCGAGAGGGGTTAGAAAGGGTGGATGGGTGACTCTACAGCTAGTCCCAGGGACAAGGTGTCCAAGCATCGCTACATATTCTATAAGGGTAGAAATCAAGCCACACATAGTTCTTGAAGGTATGCATGGAAAGTGGCCAACACCAATGGGGGTGATATCCTCCGAAATGGGGATAATCAAGGCTGTTACATAGTTTAATGTCATGATAACTTGGAAAATAAATATCTTAGTTTAATGTAATAGAGTCGGACTATGATAAGGAACTTCAAAAAGTTGAAACCTATAGTGTGGTTTTGGAAAGAATCCCGACATGAATGAGGAAAAAGAAGTCGACATCACATCACACATTCCTGGGGAAAAAACATACACAGTTTTAGGTCATGAGTTTTGGACCTTAAGAATGGGATTCTTGAAGCATAAATATGTAATGCAGTGAAAAAAATCTACCAATGTGAATGAGGAAAAATAAGTCCACATCACATCACACATTCTCAGGAGAAGACGTACATATTTTAAAGTCATGATACATGGACTTTGGGACCTGAACTCCTAGTTTACGGTCATAGAGTTCAGACCAAAGGGTGTTTGACTCTTACATGAAACACTAAAACTTATCAAGAACCCCTAATCCCATTTGAGGCATGCTTAGTTTGTGAAACAAGGGGAAAATAAGATTTTTACAAAACACAAGAGCAAACAATCAGGGAACAGAGGGGTGGAGTTGAGGGAAACCCCACGATGCTGGTCCCCCCACTTAATATGTAAAGGTGCACAAAGGGATGAAACCAAGAGTATTAAAGTTCCATCTAGACATAAGGATGTGAATTAGAACACCAAAATTTGGGATTCAAGGGGATTGGCATGACGATGGAGGATAATTGCTGATCGTGTTTGAAACATAGTATTCATATCATGTTTCCTATGATGAGAACAAAAAAATAAGTGTCATCAATTGACCATATTAAAAACACAAGTAGAACCTATCTCAAGATTTCTTTCAAGATCCTCGAGGATGTTTGCCCAGAATGGTAGATGGGCCTTAAGGTCGAGCATCCATACCATTTGGGGGTCATTTTTCATGTGAAAGATGATGAAGACCCAAACAATGGTCACACAAATTGTGGTAGTGGAATGAGAGACTGTCCATGTGGATTGGAATACTCTAAGTCCTATACCACAACACATATGAGCATGATAATTAGGAAAATCATATTGATAAATCTGATTAGAGGTAGGTGACTTGAGAGGGTGAGTAGAGGAAAGAGGCAAAATAGGTGGATGAACATGAGGCTGGATTTAAAGAAAAATGTCCTGGTGTTCCTATGTATCCCATGAGGGAAGGAATCAATCCACACGTAGTTATGAAATATAGTTTAGTTTAATGTCATGTAATAAGAACATATGTTGCAACACATTTTTATTATCATATGACTAGGACATAGGAGGGAAATAATGTCCCAAATGGGATGCACCTGACATTGTAAAATAAACCTGATGTGGATGAGGGTAAAAGAATTACACACCACGCCACACACACCCAAGAGAAGAATCAAGAAAAAGGGTTGGGAGAAGGGGACTACAACTATGTGACGTGTAATTTAACATCATGCGGTAAGGATAAAGCAGTTTAATGTCATGTGGGATAGATAAGATATTAATTTAATGTTGTAGAACTCAGACCATAAAAAAGAGGTTGGGGAACCTAGGATTGACCCAAGGAAATAATGTTTGGGTGTTCTTACATGTCCTACAAGGGTAGGAATCAATACATATTTAGTTCTAGAATTCTGTGAAATCTAACATCATGTGGTGAGGATGTAAGATTTGAGAGTGCTCTCAAAGGGGGTCATGATGTAGTTGTTATAAACCCAATGTGAATGAGGAAAAATAACGTCAACACCACACCATGTGCATTCTTAGAGAGAACCCGATCCAGGAGGCCAAAAAGAGATGAAAAGATTTATGTTAAATCAGGATGGACCCAAAGACAAAATGTATTGGCATTACTATGTATCCTACAAGATAAGGAATCAAGCCACATGCAGTTCTAAAATGTTGTATGGTTTAATTTCATGAGGTGAGGATGTATGAAGGGCATAGTTTAACATCGTGTGGGATGGTGATGACAATTAGTTTTATATCATGAAACCCAGATGAGAAGAAAGGGGAGGTCCCTAAGGGGAAGGTACATAGTGTGGCTATTGTAAACTCGATGTGAATGAGGAAAGGTGAAGCCTTCATCACACCATGTATTCCTGGGAGACTCTTTCCATGGGTTTGAAAGAATGAGAATATTTTGGGTACCTAGTATGGACCCAAATAAAAAATGTCTGAGCATTCCTACATATCCTACAAGGGTAGGAATCAAGCCATACATAGTTCTAGAATTCCATGTTGTTTAACATCATGTGGTAACAACATATGTGAGGACTACTCTTGGGGAAGGTACATGGAATGGTAGTTATAAACCCGACATAGATGATGAAAAAAGAAGTCCACACCACACCTCATACTTCTGGGGGAAATCATTGGAAAAGGAGTGACTCCCTCTCAGATGAAGATGCCAAGACATTGCACAATTTATCATCATGTGAAAAGTAAGAAATAATAGTTTAATTTCATATAGGATGGTGAAGTTTAACATAATGTAGGACAATAATACTAGGTAGGTTTACGTCCTATATCCCAGATGAGGGGTGAGTAGTTTTAACATCATGCGTGACACTCCCATATAGTTTAAAATCATGCATGATGATAATGTTAGGTAGTTTTACATCCTATAACCCAGATGAGGGAAGTCTTCATGTGAAGTAATACTTGAGGAATTTTTCATTGGTGGGAGGATTAATTCTATCACCATCAAGGGTGACTAAATAGTATGCACCATTGGAATACACCTTATGAATAATTTAGGGTCCCTCCGATTTGGGATCCAACTTTGGTGGATTCTTACTGGGTATCATCAGAGTCATCAGATCCAACACCATGTAACCTTGGAGGAAGGAGCGTAGATGAAATTTCTTGTTGAGAGCTTTGGTAATCTTGTTTTGGTGCCTCTCTAGACTGTGCAAGGCTTGGATCTTGTTCTCATTGAGGGTCTCTAGTTCATATAAATTGACTTTGGCTACCTTTTCTAACGTCTGCTAATCATAAATAGCCATATGAAGTGACGATAATTTAATCTTGATGGGAAGGACTTCCTCTATCCTATACACTAGGGAATATGGGGTCACTCGGGTGGAATTGTGAGTTGTTGTCTAGTAAGATCATAGAGCGTTGTAGAGAATATTCGACCAACTCTTCTTGTTATGAACAACCATCTTATAAGAAATTTTAGATAAGGTCTTGTTGAATGCCTCGATCTTCCCATTTTCTTGTGCATGATAGTGAGAAGTGTGGTTAAGCTGAATGTTGTACTTGGAATAAAATTTCTTCAGCTAAGTTTCTCAAAAGTTGGTGCCGTTATCAGTGACAATGGCATGAGGAGCTCCAAATCGGTGAATGAAGTTGGAGCTCAGAAACTCAATGACAGAATGGGACTTGACTTCCTTGAGTGGTATCACTTTTACCCATTTGGAAAAGAAATCCATGGAAGTCAGGATAAAATTTCACTAGAGAGCTGTTGTTGGTGGGTATAGTCCCACAAAATTGAGTCCCTTGACCAGAAAAGCCCAGGATTACTTGGTACTATGGAGGGGCTCTGACAACCGATGCACAAAGTTGGCATGGATCTGGCATGTGTGACACCTCTTGGTGAACTTGATAAAGTCATGGACCATGGTGGGCCAGAAGTAGCCCAATCTTCGGATCTAATGAGAGAGCTTTGATCCAACCTGATGAGCCTTGCAGGAACAGGCATGGACTTCTTGCATAACCCAGGGAATTACAAATCCTTAGATTCAGTAGAGATGAACTCCATTGAATCCATGTTTATAGAGGATATTCTCAAGGATGGGACCACTCAAGAGGGTGAACTATACTGCGCGCCGACAGACTTGCTCACATTTGGCTCTGTCTGTCTTAAGATGACCATATCGGAGATACTCAATAAAAGGAGTCATCCAATCAGGTGTCTCTTCTACTATGGAAGGGGGATTTGGTGGTCCTGATGTGAAGGAATCAATGGTGAGATGATTTAACTTCTAGTTATCATCATCGCCTAATCTGTCAAGAGTGATGAATCTTGAATGAACCATATGGATAATCAGATATTCTTGATCAGGCTCTGCGATAGAAGTAGAAAGGTTGTCCAAGGCATCATCTCAACCATTCTGTGACCGATGGATAGGAGTGACCTCTGGTAGAGAAGTGAACTGGCCATTTGCTTGCGAGTGAACTTTAAGAGGGGAACAAGTTCCTACTTCCTAACGATATAGTCATCATTGATCTTATTAATGACTAGATCAAAGTCCCATTTCACGTGTAGGTGGGGAACATCAATCTCAAGGGTGATATCTAGACAAATGATGAGGGCTTGATACTCCAACTCATTGTTGGTGTAGCATTTAGACAATAATAACTAGTAGAGAAAGAAAACCTATGTAGGTGTGATGAAGATGATACCTAGGCCTAGTCTTTTGAGTCTGGGGTCATTGATCCTTCTACTGATCAGACTTTGGGAAGTTCCATTAAAGTGAATCTTCCAACATGGCATGGTCTAGTCCACTGATAGAATGGACACATCTAGAAATTCAATATCTAGAGACAACTCTATCGGGGTTGGATGGGTGACAAGAAATTCTGCCAGTGCCTGACCCTTGATAGATTTTTGTGGGATGAAACTAATGTAGAACTGATGAAGGATCACTACTCACTGAGCTAGTTTGACTATCAACATAGGGTGTTTCATAATATACTTTTGTAGATCCATGCAGGACACTGATTATGTCTCGTGATGCTGTAGATAACACCGCAACTTCTTCACCATAAATTCTAGTGCGCGGTAGCTCTTCTCGATAGAGCTATATCTCTTCTCGGTATTGAGGAGCATATGAATGAGATAATATAAACTATTCATTGTCCCTTCATTATTCTTCTGGGTAAGAAGGGAACTAAGGGATCGTTCTAGGATAATCAAATAAAGGACCCGTGAATTTCTAGAGATGGATGGCATTAGAACCAGAGGCTGGAGAAGATATTTCTTAATCTCATCAAAAGAGGTATGACATTCTTCATCCCACTAGTAAATGAAACCTTTATTCATGAGTAAGGAAAATGGATTACACTTTCTATCTAGGTTTGCAATGAATCGGTGTATGTAGTCTAAGTGGACTTGAAAGCCTCAAAACTCTCACTAGTTTCTCGGAGGAGGCATATGACTGATAACCTTGATCTTATATACATCGATGTAAATTCCTCTATATATGATGAAGAAGCTAAGAAAATTCTCATAGGTAACCCCGAATGAACACTTCAAGGGGTTCATCTTTAGATTATAGGTGTTTAGGAAGCCGAAAAACTTCTCAAGATCTCTGAGATTATCTTGGCGCTGGTGGGATTTAACCACCAAATCATCCACATAGAAATCCATTAGTGTCCTAAGGATCATCTTGAATATGTAGTTCATAGAATGATGATAGGTTGATCCTCTATTCATCAGATCAAAAGGAATTACCTGGTAGTAGATGGTACCTTGCATTTCTCTGAAGGGAGTGGACTCTTCATCCTTATGGGCCATTCAGATCTGATTGTATCTAGAATAACCATACATGAAGGATAGTTCCTGGAATCTAGTGGTGGAATTTATCAATAGATATTTCTTGGGAAGGGGAAAGTCATCATTTGAATAGTGATGGATGAGGTCCTGAAAGTTGGTTCATACTCTAATCTATCCATTCTTCTTCCTAATAGGAATGTTATTGGCCAACTACCTGGGGAACATGGCTTCCTTCTGAAGTATTCTTTGATGAGATTATCAACATCATCCTTGTCCATGGATTCGTGATAAGGGTGAATCTTTCTGGGAGGCTGTTAGAACCTACAATGAATTATCAAAATATTGAGACCGTGGATAAAGACCTAAGGATCCATTGATAAAACACTATTTTGTTGCTTCAAATAAGGTTGTACAAATCAAGAATATGGATGAGGAGGTGATGTAAAAAGAGGTTTTGGACACATTCAAGCATGTTGAGATCAACATCCATTTACTTGAAGCCATTAAACAAATACCAAGGTATGAAAAATTATTAAAAGAAAATTTTACCAATAGAAGATGTCTCAAGGGAAATGAGAGGATAAATCTTGGAAGGAATGTGTCAGCACTCATTACACCAACTCTAGAAATACCAGCAATGTGTAAAGATCTAGGAACATTCACCATCCCATGGACCATAGGGGATTTATACTTTTATGATGCTCTTTGTGATTTGGGATCTTCTATAAATGTGATGACTCACTTTGTATTCTCTTCTTTACAGGTTGGTGAGTTGAAGCTGATGAAAGTAGTGGTGCAGTTGGAAAATAGAGCTACGACATATCCAGCGGGAGTCCTTGAATATGTTCTTGTCCGGGTAAGAGACATGATCTTCCCAACATATTTCTACATGCTTAACATGGAGGATGATCATGTAAGTTCACATGCTCCCATTACCTTAAGTAGGACCTTCCTCAAAACTGCAAAAACTATCATAAATGTTAATGAGGGTACACTTTCCATGGAATTTGGAGATGAAGTTGTGATATTTAATGTCATGGAATCCATGAAGTCCCCCTCATAGGACCATTCTGCTTTGGTTATCTCCCATTTTGAACCACCAAGTAAAAACCCCATAGATTTTTATTATCCTATGATTAAGGAGATTATGAGCATTGGTTCTAGTTTGATGTCTAATATTACTTCCACACCTATTTATAATGAACATAACTCTATTATATTTTATTTTGAAATGAATTAATATTTTTATTTTGATCATGATCAATCTGATTATAACATGGTTGTGGAGTATGCTGATGGATTTGATGCTTTATTCTCTGATTTTGATGATGTATATTCTGATACTGATGTTCATTGTGAACATATTTCAGTTCCTTCAATTTATCCATCCATACATCACCTCCCTACATTGGAACTCAAGCCATTACCACTAAATCTAAAATAATCATACTTATTAAGTGGTGAGAGATTACCAGTTATAATTGCTAAAAATATTTCTTTTGAACATGAAGAAAAGGTTTTGAATATTATGAGGGAGAACATGAGGGAAATTGGGTTGAACTTGGCTGACATATCAGGTATTAGCCCCACCATTTTCATGCATATTATTCTTTTAAAGGATGGGGATAAACTAGTTAGGTAACCACAATAGAGACTGGATCCAACTCTTCTGGAAGTCATAAAAAAAGTTAAGAAATTGATCGAGGTAGGTATAATCTTTCCCATTTCATATTCTAAGTGGGTAAGTCCTATTCAGGTTGTGCCTATGAAAATTAGTGTTACAGTTGTTAAAAATTATAAAGAGGTGTTAGTTCTGATGAGGGTTCAAAACAGTTGGTGTGTGAGTAGTTATTATAGGAAACTAAATCAGTCTTCTCACAAAGACCATTTACCCCTCCCATTTATTGATCAAATGCTTGAGAGACTAGCTGGGAAAATAAATTACTATTTCTTGGATGTATTTTTTGGATATTTTCAGGTTCCTATAGCTCCAGTGGATCAGGAGAAGACAACATTAACTTTTCCATTTGACATATTTTCCTACCAGAGGATGCCATTTGTACTTTTCAATGCCCTAGGTACCTTCCAAAGATGCATGGTGAGCATTTTTTATGATTTTCTTGAGACTTAAATGGAGGTATTTATGGATGAATTTACAGTATATGGATCCTCATTTGATTAATGTCTAAATAGTTTGGGAAAGGTGTTGAATCGTTGTATTGAGAAGAATCTAGTCTTGAAATTTGAAAAGTGTCATTTTATGGTAGAGCATGAAATTGTGTCAGGGAATGTAGTGTCAAAACATGAGAGAGAGGTTGATAGATCTAAGGTAGATATCATTTAATCCTTACCCTATCCTTCATGTCTGCGTGATGTTAGATCATTCCTAGGGTATGCAGGATTTTATCAGCGCTTCATCAAAGATTTTAGTAAGACTGCTCTTCTTATGTCATGATTAATTCAAAAGGATTCTAATTTTGTGTTTTATTATTCTTGCAGAACTTCCATTGATGAGCTAAAGAAGTGTTTGACTACTCCTCTGATCATATATCCCCTGTAGTGGGAGATTCCGTTTAAGCTTATGTGTACACCTCAAACTTCGCAGTCGGAGATGTCTTATCTCAGAGGGTGGAGGGACGTTCACATGTGATTGCCAATGAATCGAGGACACTAGATTCATCCCAATAAAACTACACAACCATGTAAAAGGAGTTTCTTACTTTCATATTCACTTTAGATAAATTCTGTTAAAATTTATTGGGATCTAAAGTAGTTGTTTTTTCTGACCATGCAGCTCTGAGGTACCTATTGAAGAAGCCAGATGAAAAACCTAGGACAATATGATGGATGTTCCTTCTTCAAGAATTTTATATTGAGATAAATGACAAAAAGGTGTTGGAAAACTTGGTGGTAGACCACATGAGTAGGCTTACTCACACACTAGAGGAAGACACCTTGGACTATGTACCACTTCGGGACACTTTCCCTGATGAGAATCTTTATTCCATCTCTTGTACACATCCTTGGTATGATGATTTAGTTAACTACCTTGTTTCATCTGAAATACCTACAAATTTAAAGAAATATTAAGTCCAAAAATTAAAGAGTGGGTCAAGATTTTATGTTCGGGTTACTTAGGTGCATCAAAGTGGCTGACCAAGGTCGTCTCTAAAAGGAAAAACTAAATTTGAAAACTTATTAAATGTATTTTAAAAATAACATAAAAGAGATTAAAAACACCACTTTAAAGGATTAGGGGTTGTTTATCATTTATAAAACTAGAAGAATGTTTCTGGAAGAAGATTACATTTTTTTGTTTTTAATTTTTAAAGGAAGTTCGATTAAAAAGACGCAATAAGAAGATTTTTTTTAAGAAAATATTTTAAAAGTTATAATCGATATAACTCTACCTCTTCACCCAATTATTTATCATTATAATTTAAATTAACTTCCACTTAATTATAATCTCCTAATTTGTTAACCCTCGAACCCTACGAGAGTTAACTTAACCACAAATATTAAATTACTGAATCCCTAGGCTAGCTTCAGAACATGCAATCATAGTATCCTGTTTTGATTGATGTTCTAAATATAGATTATGGTAATTATTTAATTATATCCCATATTAATTCTTGAAATGAGGATTAATTGAGTTTAGGTATTATATTTTAACTCTACAAATTTAACCCTCGTGGTCTTGTATTACTGATTACGATCGCACTCTCACAATTTACACAAAACTCGACCTCGCGTATTTTTGTGTCAATTGTTAAATTGATTGCTTAGTTTCATTTAAATTGAAAAATCAATTAATTGATCATATTAATTGAATTACAGTATCTCATTGATTCAAAATAAATTAATGAATAAGGTTATAGGTAGATCGATTACTAAAAAGAACTACTCTTCCATGGGCGGTCTAGTCATCGTAAAAACATTTTGCATGTGAAAAGGTTTAGAGAGGGTAGAACCCAATCTCATTTCTACTCTAGATTCTAAAAAATTAGAAGATTAAGATAAGAATAAACTTGAATAAAATAGAATAAAATAGAAGAAATAAAAGAATAATAAAGAAGTTTATTACACAAATGAAAACTGTACAACATGAAGAAGAGAAGAAGGCTTCGATGAGGGTATCTTTGATTCAAGAGATACCCCTCTTAAAATGGTTGGATTGTAATGCCCCGACCCCAGCTACCCAGAGTCGGTGCATTACTTCGTAACATTGGCATGATCACAAAAGATCAAGTCTCGAAAGACCGATTAGTTTAGTAGCCATGGAAACACTAGATATATTCGTAAACGTTACATTACATCATTTAATGAAAAACTACAATAACAAAGTCTCCATAGTCCACACTCATATCCTCTTCTCACAATCCCTGCAGGTCATTCATAAAATACTTCTTCACATCCTGGAAAATATTAAAACATTGAAAGGGGTGAGCTCAGATGCTCAGTAAGGATAACAATATTGCGGAAGCTTTCATAAATAAACATAAAAATTTAAGGCAATGTATAACTAAAACAAAAGCCTTTTAAACTTGAACATCAACATAATATGGCAAAAGTAAAATGAGATAATGCCATTCACTTCTTCACATGGATATTCTACTGGTCGAATAATCACATGCAATATCAATAACCACTTTCATAATGAGGGAATGTATAATGCGAGACATTCTGAAACATTTTTTCAAGGCCTCGGCCAAGACGTCTAAAATGATTAAGGCCTCAGCCAAAACCATAAATCAAATTGGGAAAGGGCCTCGACCAATTACACGTCTAGTTGTCTCATGAGACCTACCGATGCATCGAGGAGCTATAGCGGGCTCCACCCTTCACTTATTAAGTCCAATACATTCCTCATATGAATAGGTTTAAACATATCATAAACCATAACATAATCGTATCACATAAAACATGCATAAAGGAAACATAAAATTTCCACATTTCAATCAAAATATATCAATACAACACATTGATATAATAAAAACGCTTTCAAAACCATTTTCAATACCAAAATAAAAGAAAGTTAAAACTTTGTATTTATTTTTCACTAAAAAAATGATGGCTTGTAGAGGAATCCGAAACTCAAATAATGGTCATGGCGGCGGAGAAGTCATTGTCACCGCATAAGTACAGAAAGAAAAACATTCCCTTTTGTAGTTTATAAAAACACTTCATATAAAAAGATTCCTTTTGAGTAAACGTAAAAGTCAAAGGGGTTTATACACCGTATAAAAGAAAGTTGTGTATAAAACCAAATATGCCTCAATGAAAGGGGATTGAGACGAAGTCCTTAAAAAGATCATTTTTTTAAATAAAGTACATCTATAATGTGTATTCACTATATGTACACATAAATAATGTAAAAATAAAAGATAGGACATAATAATATAATGACATAATTTGAAAGTAGGAGATTAACCCAAAGAATAGAAGTTGGGTTAAGAAGTTCCCTTACCTTGCGTCTTGTCCTGACTCGACCGTTCTTTAACCTCCTGAATAATAAACTAGAGTTAATTTATATTTACTTAAGAACCTTTTTTATGTTAATTATTCCTTTTATATCACTTATTACCATGTTATGAACATTATTTAATTATTTAAGTTAATAACGGTCGTTTTGTCGATCTTTGGTACTTGAGTCAACAATAAACTTCTTATAATTACAAGTTATTTATGTGGTAGAATATCCATTATCTCCAGAATTATATTCATGATTTAGATGTCATATTTATCATATATATCCAGTATATACATTCATTCATAATATTACATAACATTTATAGGTAAGAAATGAAATGCACCGTTCATGGAGACGGTAAGCCGTACGTACGCATGAACGCTACTTTCATTTCTATTTCATATTTAATGGAATGAAATCATAATTATATAAAGTTATAATATATTTCCAGTATAATATCATATATAATATCATTTACTCCATCCTTTATACATCCCACATATGGCATTAACGATTCACATCACTTTGAGGGGGCGGTAGTCCGCACTTCCTAAAATGAAATTATCGCGTTTTACCCATAATGGAAATCATAAAGTATGCCATAAATGAGAAATAGAGAAGCACAAGGAAAACATAAACATAATATATATATCATATATGAAAATAGTTTCATCAAAATGGCCACCATTATAGGTGTTAAAAGAATTTGAACAATCATCGTTTCGTGAGGCAGTATTTCACCACCCACAGAAACAGTATGTTCTTTAACCATTAGACAAAGGTGTGTGTAAGTGTAAACCAAATAATTATCATAAAAACATCCTAGTATATTTTAGATACTGGTTTTGTTACAAAATAAAGGAATGAAAAGAGTTTAAGGGGTTGGAGAAGCAAAATAAAACAAAACAACATTAGAGAAGACATTACCTAAAAAATCGGGTAACTCTTTTTGATTTGAGCCAAAGGCTTCCTTGGGAAGAGTTCTGCCCACAGTGAGGCTTCTAGGAGTAAGAGGGGGACGTTGGGAGAGTATTTGGGCAGAGTTTGGCCGAGCCAAATGGCTTGAAAGTGTAAATGAGGTGGGAGAGGTGGGGGCCTTTTATAAGTGGAGAGGAGGGGCACTCTTGGAAAGTAAAGAAAAGTCACTTTATTATAAAATGAGTTTCGGATTTTAGAGGTCCCAAACTTATATAATTCGAGGATAAGATGATAAGGGTTCTAAATCTGCTCATCCAATAGGTTTTTGACAAGTGTACGCTTTGGATTTTACATTATCTTTCAATTTTATTTAAATCGTTAAATAATGAGGTCATCGCTGTATCATCATGATGTCATAAATAATTTAATTTATTTAATGTATAAAATTTTTAAAAAATACTATGATGTAGGAAATCGTTTTAGATTTCTAATTAATATTTATAGTCAAAATTTGGACTTGTGTAACCCCACTTAAAAACTGTTTTAGTAGAACAACTCATGTTTGTGTCAATTTAATTTTAACATTAAATAAAAGGTATTTATGTCATTTTCTAACTAAAGTGGCTCCATGGGGTCCCCAAGTTGACCCATGGGTTGTCTTGGTCTGCCATGACTCATCCAATAGGAGTAGGACATGTTTCAAGCTCATCCCATATTATTAAAACATTATTTTTACCTTAAACTACACTAATTACCTCTAATCGCGATTAAGAACTTAAAAGTTACTATTCACCAAAAAATTATTTTAATCTCATTGAACCACATTTTAATTCTTAATGACAACCATGTATGTCATATTTTTGAAAATCAAATCACATAAGTGGTAATATTTCATTTAAACGAAAAATCAGTTATTTAACTACCACTTAGTGGTTTCACTATTCATCAAAAATTGAAGTTTTTCAGAACAATGCCAAAATTTCACCCTAAACTATAATTGATATTCCGAATTCAAAAATGATGTCTATTTTATGAAATTACAAACATATAATTTTCATTAATTAATTTTATAATTAATTCCCGCTGTGACAACAAATAGCGTGTTTTTAAGAAACAATTTATATCAAAAGATTGACAATTGTTTATGTCCAATTTCAAAGTGAAATTAATTATAATGACCACCATTGGATAAAATGGTAAAAATATATTATAATCATACTTTAAAACCACTCAATAGTATAACTTATCACTATAAATTATTTTGATTAAAAAAGTTGTTTTAAGTATTTTTCACTATTCATAAAAATTTTGAAGTTCTCAGAAAATTACAAAAAATTCAACATAGGATAATTTCAATATTAGGAATACAAAAATGAAGACCATTTTGAAATATAAAATTTCTATAAATTTAAAAGGTGGTTATTACTATTCATAACGGCTACTTTGATTAGTTGCAGTGTGTTAGAACCCGATGTTGCGTACAATGAAAGCTATTACATTATTGAATGAGAAGCGTATCATGGAAGCTCGGGGTGTTACATTCTACCCTCCTTCAATAAATTGCGTCCTCACAATTTGAAATTTTTCTTTGAAAATAAAAGGTTGAAAAGAGAAAATACCTTTGAGGAAAACCCACATCGGAAATAAGATTAATAAAATTTAGCCTTAATAAGAGGGAATGGGAAATGAAAAAGTCACCACCCAATTATGATCTCGATTAGGAGAACATTGGTGGCAATTAGAGACATATAATTGGAGGAAAAATGTAAATATTTGTAGGGAGTGATTGAGGTCATCAATCACAATCAACTATCAAATTAAGGGCCTCAAAGCCTTCAATCTATGTTGATTTAAAATATCATCAGTTCAACAAGACATAAGGTATTAGGATAACACATTTTTTTGTTTTAATATCCCTTTACTAAAGTTTAAGAATTAATTTATTCATTGAATAAGAGATAGGTATATATATATTTATGGTTGAAAATTAGAGTTTCAACCTTCAACTCATCTTTCACTCAAAAAGATAATAGAACTCAAAAATATTATACTTATCCTAATTGTATAAGGTTCCAAATGTTAACACATACCATTTAGATTAGTAAAATTATTTTGTAATAACCAGGGACTTCCTGTAGGCTAGTGGTAGGAAATAAAGGCCTGTCGCACTATGATTGTGGGTTCGATTCCTGCAGCTTTGTCCGACGCGACGGGTTATGACCCACCCTGCAGGTTGTCCTTTTCCTAAAACTATAGTATTATAATATTCAAAAATAATCTTCATAAATTTTTTAACCTTAAACAATACTATCCAAAGATCAACTTAATCCACTCCAACATTTATAGTTATCCAAAATACCTCTGTCCAGCCTTTCTCTAAAAGGTCTCTTAATTCCAAAATCAATTTATCAGATTCCCCTAACAAAGTAAAGTTTCTCTTATTGTCACATACTAAAAATATAATTACCTTCATCATATTAAAACCTTACTGAAATCAAAAAGTAATGCAGTAAAATCCTTATATATATATCACATTATTCTAATAACCAGAATATAATCCATGAGTCCAAAGGCACCAATACATTAATTATTTTGCTTCAACTGTAGTAACAACATAAGATTGTCCTTGATCCCTTGGCCTTTTCTGAGGTAAATTTCCCTGACGCTTAGGGCATTCATTTGCATAATGACCCATTTCTCTACAATTATAGCATTCAACTTTGATAGCCTCTTTCTTTCCCTTGCAATCACGAGCCTGGTGACCCTTTTCTCTACATTTATAACAAACTCCCATTCCTTTTAGGCAAGTACCAGGATGATTCTTCCCACAATTATCACATAATGGAAAATCCTTCTTTCCCTTTTTCCCTTTATCTGTCTCTTGTGCCACCGTTCTCTTCTTCTCTTGCTTTACTTTGTTGTCATAAGACTTAGAGAATTCCTTTTCTGTCTTGATATCACACGAGACAATATCTTCGTATGATGAGACGGATTGTGATACTAAAGCTCAACGGAGAAATGGTTTTAACCCATCAAAGAAATGATCAATCTTACTCCTTGGGTTACGTATATAATCGGCAGCATGCCTCGCTAACCTTGTAAAGTTAGCCTCATACTTTGAGACATTCTCATCCTCCTTCTGCCTCAGACTCAAAAATTGCCTTTCCATATCTGCTCGATGGTCACGAGGAAAGTATTTTTATAAGAAAAGATCTTTGAACTCCATCCATTCCATATTCGATATGTCATCATCTTCCTTTGTGTTTTGAATCAGCGACCACCACTGATCGACATCTCCAGTGAGGCGGTAAACTGCCATGACAACCTTCTCCCTTTCGCTACTCCCCAAGGCATGGAATATTTTCTCTAAGGAGTTTATCCATTGCTCAGCTACTAATGGATTTTTACCCCCATTAAATGTTGGCAGTTGTTGCCTCATGAAGCGGTCTAACATTGATCCTCCACGTTGCGGATCAGGGTGCTCCATACGAGTAAGGTTATTATTCATAACCTGAGTGAGTTGTCCCAGTATGGTAATAAGTTGATCAGCACTAGTTGTATTTCCAGCTCCACAATAATTATCTTGAGTAGGAGGTAAATCCCTGCACGGAGTGCGTGCATTGATACGGTTTCCATTCCTTCCACTAGGCTCCATTTCTAAACAATGGCATAAACTAGATTAGTTTATGAATCAGAATACATAATTCCATACTTGTAAAATACTTAACATAAATTGAACTATTTATGGATATAATCCATAATCATAAAAAGGTTTTATTTGAGGAAGTATATACTCATAACCGTTCATAGTGGTTTGTAAAGAAAATGAGAATTATCCTAAGCATATCCCCTGGGAGTGTCGTAACCAAGAGTGCAGCAAGGCCCCTTGTCATGCACTAGTTTCCGTTCGAGTCTAGCTCAAAGCGGTGTTTTCGGGTTTTACCCCTAGGTACATCTGTGCCAGAGCCGCCTCTACCAGCTCGTTTCTAGACAGGGATGTATAGCTCAGAAAACTCACAAAATCTCTATAATACCAAAATTCTAGGAAGTTTTTCTATACTAATCCTCAAAGTCTATCTTCGGGCTATGTGCTCTAATCAGAGTTTATCTAAATCTAGCTTCCAAGGTTAGTACTAAACTGCCTCTGATACCAACTGTAACGCCCCGAACCCAGCTACCCAGAGTCGGTGCATTACTTCGTAACATTGGCATGATCACAAAAGATCAAGTCTCAAAAGACCGATTAGTTTAGTAGCCATGGAAACACTAGATATATTCGTAAATGTTACATTACATCATAAAATGAAAAACTACAATAACAAAGTCTCCATAGTCCACACTCATATCCTCTTCTCACAATCCCTGCAGGTCATTCATAAAATACTTCTTCACATCCTGGAAAATATTAAAACATTGAAAGGGGTGAGCTCAGATGCTCAGTAAGGATAACAATATTGCGGAAGCTTTCATAAATAAACATAAAAATTTAAGGCAATGTATAACTAAAACAAAAGCCTTTTAAACTTGAACATCAACATAATATGGCAAAAGTAAAATGAGATAATGCCATTCACTTCTTCACATGGATATTCTACTGGTCGAATAATCACATGCAATATCAATAACCACTTTCATAATGAGGGAATGTATAATGCGAGACATTCTGAAACATTTTGTCAAGGCCTCGGCCAAGACGTCTAAAATGATTAAGGCCTCGGCCAAAACCATAAATCAAATTGGGAAAGGGCCTCGGCCAATTCTACGTCTAGTTGTCTCATGAGACCTACCGATGCATCGAGGAGCTATAGCGGGCTCCACCCGTCACTTATTAAGTCCAATACATTCCTCATATGAATAGGTTTAAACATATCATAAACCATAACATAATCGTATCACATAAAACAAGCATAAAGGAAACATAAAATTTCCACATTTCAATCAAAAGATATCAATACAACACATTGATATAATAAAAATGCTTTCAAAAGCATTTTCAATACCAAAATAAAAGAAAGTTAAAACTTTGTATTTATTTTTCACTAAAAAAATGATGGCTTGTAGAGGAAGCCGAAACTCAAATAATGGTCACGGCGGCGGAGAAGTCGTTGTCGCCGCATAAGTACAGAAAGAAAAACATTCCCTTTTGTCGTTTATAAAAACGCTTCATATAAAAAGATTCCTTTTGAGTAAACGTAAAAGTCAAAGGGGTTTATACACCGTATAAAAGAAAGTTGTGTATAAAACCAAATATGCCTCAATGAAAGGGGATTGAGACGAAGTCCTTAAAAAGATCATTTTTTTAAATAAAGTACATATATAATGTGTATTCACTATATGTACACATAAATAATGTAAAAATAAAAGATAGGTCATAATAATATAATGACATAATTTGAAAGTAGGAGATTAACCCAAAGAATAGAAGTTGGGTTAAGAAGTTCCCTTACCTTGCGTCTTGTCCTGACTCGACCGTTCTTTAACCTACGGAATAATAAACTAGAGTTAATTTCTATTTACTTAAGAACCTTTTTTATGTTCATTATTCCTTTTATATCACTTATTACCATGTTATGAATATTATTTAATTATTTAATTTAATAACGGTCGTT
The DNA here is from genome assembly GCA_963277665.1 of Viscum album. Classification (NCBI taxonomy): domain Eukaryota; kingdom Viridiplantae; phylum Streptophyta; class Magnoliopsida; order Santalales; family Viscaceae; genus Viscum; species Viscum album. The sequence goes on along the minus strand of OY728139.1, from coordinate 46,100,058 downwards.
TTGTCGATCTTTGGTACTTGAGTCAACAATAAACTTCTTATAATTACAAGTTGTTTATGTGGTAGAATATCCATTATCTCCAGAATTATATTCATGATTTATATGTCATATGTATCATATATATCCAGTATATACATTCATTCATAATATTACGTAACATTTAGAGGTAAGAAATGAAATGCACCGTTCATGGAGACGGTAAGCCGTACGTACGCATGAACGCTACTTTCATTTCTATTTCGAATTTAATGGAATGAAATCATAATTATATAAAGGTATAATATAGTTCCAGTATAATATCATATATAATATCATTTACTCCATCCTTTATACATCCCACATATGGCATTAACGATTCACATCACTTTGAGGGGGCGGTAGTCCGCACTTCCTAAAATGAAATTATCGCGTTTTACCCATAATGGAAATCATAAAGTATGCCATAAATGAGAAATAAATAAGCACAAGGAAAACATAAACATAATATATATATCATATATGAAAATAGTGTCATCAAAATGGCCACCATTATAGGTGTTAAAAGAATTTGAACAATCATCGTTTCGTGAGGCAGTATTTCGCCACCCACAGAAACAGTATGTTCTTTAACCATTAGACAAAGGCGTGTGTAAGTGTAAACCAAATACTTATCATAAAAACATCCTAGTATATTTTAGATACTGTTTTTGTTACAAAATAAAGGAATGAAAAGAGTTTAAGGGGTTGGAGAAGCAAAATAAAACAAAACAACATTAGAGAAGACATTACCTAAAAAATCGGGTAACTCTTTTTGATTTGAGCCAAAGGATTCCTTGGGAAGAGTTCTGCCCAAAGTGATACTTCTAGGAGTAAGAGGGGGATGTTGGGAGAGTATTTGGGCAGAGTTTGGCCGAGCCAAATGGCTTGAAAGTGTAAATGAGGTGGGAGAGGTGGGGGCCTTTTATAAGTGGAGAGGAGGGGCACTCTTGGAAAGTAAAGAAAAGTCACTTTATTATAAAATGAGTTTCGGATTTTAGAGGTCCCAAACTTATATAATTCGAGGATAAGATGATAAGGGTTCGAAATATGCTCATAAAATAGGTTTTTTACAAGTGTACGATTTGGATTTTACATTATCTTTACATTTTATTTAAATCGTTAAATAATGAGGTCATCGCTGTATCATCATGATGTCATAAATAATTTAATTTATTTAATGTCTAAAAATTATAAAACAAATACTATGATGTAGGAAATCGTTTTAGATTTCTAATGAATATTTATAGTCAAAATTTGGACTTGTGTAACCCCACTTAAAAACTGTTTTAGTAGAAAAACTCATGTTTGTGTCAATTTAATTTTAACATTAAATAAAAGGTATTTATGTCATTTTCTAACTAAAGTGGCTCCATGGGGTCCCCAAGTTGACCCATGGGTTGTCGTGGTCGGCCATGACTCATCCAATAGGAGTAGGACATGTGTCAAGCTCATCCCATATTATTAAAACATTATTTTTACCTTAAACTACACTAATTACCTCTAATCGCGATTAAGAGCTTAAAAGTTACTATTCACCAAAAAATTATTTTAATCTCATTGAACCACATTTTACTTCTTAATGAAAACCATGTATGTCATATTTTTGAAAATCAAATCACATAAGTGGTAATATTTCATTTAAACGAAAAATCAGTTATTTAACTACCACTTAGTGGTTTCACTATTCATAAAAAATTGAAGTTTTTCAGAACAATGCCAAAATTTCACCCTAAGATATAATTGATATTACGAATTCAAAAATGATGTCTATTTTATGAAATTCCAAACATATAATTTGCATTAATTAATTTTATAATTATTTCCCGCTGTGACAACAAATAGCGTGTTTTTAAGAAACAATTTATATCAAAAGATTGACAATTGTTTATGTCCAATTTCAAAGTGAAATTAATTCTAATGACCACCATTGGATAAAATGGTAAAAATATATTCTAATTATACTTTAAAACCACTCAATAGTATAACTTATCACTATAAATTATTTTGATTAAAAAAGTTGTTTTAAGTATTTTTCACTATTCATAAAAATTTTGAAGTTCTCAGAAAATTACAAAAAATTCAACATAGGCTAATTTCAATATTAGGAATACAAAAATGAAGTCCATTTTGAAATATAAAATTTCTATAAATTTAAAAGGTGGTTATTACTATTCATAACGGCTACTTTGATTAGTTGCAGTGTGTTAGAACCCGATGTTGCGTACAATGAAAGCTATTACATTATTGAATGAGAAGCGTATCATGGAAGCTCGGGGTGTTACATGGATAATTTAGGAGAAACCAATTATCCTCTGTCTCCAATCTCTTAATTCACGTCCCAACCCTTAAAAATGAAAAAAATACATATTTATAGAGTAGAGGGGAGGCTAGGCTAAAAGTTGTTTCAAGTGTGAATGAGATGATTCTACCAAATATTTTAATTCCACATTCACCGCCTTCTTGACCATAAAAACACGTGAATTAGATATCCTTATAGACAGATAATATGTGAGAAATTGGGTTTTATACCCCCTATCAATATTTGGTCTCAATCCATTCATGGATGTAGAATATATATCCTAAATACTAAAGTGATGTCCAATCTCGTCTGTCCATCCCACCATTGACTTAACGACACATTTACTCCATCCAAATGCACTCTTTAGCTCTAGTGTCCTGAATAAAAGTTGTATAAAATTAAATTAGGAACAATGTTACAAAATTTTAAGTACTAATAATTCTTATTAAAATATTTAGGTTTGAAATACCACAGTACATTTTAAAAGGGTAAAAATGGATTTTTCATCAAATTTTCTAATGAATGATCTAATCCCAAATATTTCATAAATGAACATATTTAGCACAATGTGAGGAAATTAAGTCATTTATTGTCAATAAAATATTCTAAAAATTAGTGTTTTATCAACTCCCCCACACATGCCCTTTTGCACTTCCAGGAAAAACCTCATATCATGTATTTCAAAAAATTGTGACAAGTAAACATCGATATAAAATCAAAACAAACTTTAAAACACATATCCTTGAGATCAAAAAATTCAAAACCAAGAAACAAAAGATATCATGACTCATAAAAAACCATTATTTCAAGTTCTCCATTTATATCATTCAATATATTTCCACTTCATTTATCCTCCCATGCACAAAACACTTACCTCACTTGAATTTTATCTTATCACACAAATGTCAATTTTTTAGCAATGTATTTCTCATCCAAACTAATACAAGGGTCACAATATTCTTGATAAATTCCTACATCACCACCTGATGTAAGTCAAGGCCATATGTTTATCATGAGGACTTTTCTGGGTTGTTCTGTGGCTTTCGGTTGGTAGGATTTTGATGTGAAAAATTCTGAGGCTTAATGAGGAGGGCTTGACTCTTTTTGAAAAAAATGCATTAATCTAATTTTAAGTTAAATATGGTCTCCTCCTCAATAACTATAGAATAAATTCGTGTTCATTGTCATGAATAATAAAGGAATGTGAACACCATTCAATATTTCAGCAGTAAAAATTTCAATCTTCTCAAACATGATTTTCTTGAAAGCTCCAGATAGGCACCCCTTTCTCCATATATTAGAGGCTCCAGAAAGTCACAACTTAACTTATCATGAAAGATACTGAAAATGAACAACTTTCAATATACTTATTTTCTTTATAAGCAAACAAATCTCTTCAGAATTTAACTTCCCACCCAAAGTATCACAAAATGTGGTATCACAACACAAGACAGCTTCCCCCACACTTTAGTTCAACTAGATTATGCAATTTCACTTCAAGAGTTGGTTGGATATGAAAAATTGGCTTGTAATATGGATAACCTAACTAGATATTCATGGTTTATAAGGAATAAATTGAATAAATGTTTAAGGTAGTCCATTATAAAAAGGATTATTTGAAATAGGGGCTTTAATACCAAAAAAATTCCTCAATCATTTAAACTTAAACACCTCAAACCCTCAAGTTTTGACAGGAATAAATCAAATTATGGTTAAATAAAACATAGTTTGGTTCTATCAAGAAATGAGGTAAATGTAAATAATATGAAAAGAATGGTTTATAAGGATCACATGATAGTCATTTCAAATACAAAGACAGTGATATGTGACATGGGATTCAAAATTCAGAGTACTTTTAATGAAATTAATAAAGATTTTAACTTGAAACAAAGTTATTTTAAGCATTCATTTAAGATCAGTTTCATGGGGTAAATTGTTTCACTTATTAATATGAATTTAAAAATGGTTATGATAATCATTTCAGCTCAAAATTTTCAAAAACACTGAAATTGTTTTGAAAAATAAACGCACAAATTTTGAAAAACACCCAATTTTTTTGAAAATCATTGAAAAACTAGAAAACAATTGAAATTACTAAAATAAAAGGTTCCCTCTCCCACACTTAAAATATTTCATTGTCCTCAATGTGAACCAATGAGATGATATATGCACATGAAATGTATAATTTTAAATAAGACAAAGAATAAAGAAGTGAAAGGGTTAGGAACAACCTGATATGCTTAAGTGATGATTGGGTCATGTAGTGTGATGAAATCCACTACATCAGAAGGAATTACCTCAATATATTTCTTTAAACGTTTCCCATTGACTATAAAGCTCCTTCCAGTGTCCTCTTATGTGATCTCTACTGCACCATAAGGAAAAAATTTTGTCACAACATAAGGACCTAACCATCTAGAACACAACTTACCAGACATTAGCTTCAGTCCAGAACTATAGAGAAGGTCTTTCTCTCGAACATGAAACTCCCTTTTTTAGATAATTTTTTCATGAGATGATTTCGATATTTGCTTATGGAGCCTTGAGTTATCATATAAAGATAATAAAATGTCCTCAATCTCTTGAATTTGCAGCTTTCATTGAATTCCATCTTAGGCCAAATACATGTTTTATTTCTTTATAGCCCAATAAACCCGATGCTCAACCTCCACAGGGAGATGACATGCTTTCCAAAAAACAATCTGAAATGGGTACATACCGATGGGTGTCTTGTATGCTATCCTATAAGCCCAAAGTTCATCATCCAAGCGCTTCCTCCAATCATTCCTATTCGGCTACATGGTTTTCTCCAAAATTTGTTTCAACTCCCTATTTGAAACCTCAGCCTGGCCATTTTTTTGAGGGGGGTATGGTGTTGATGTTTTGTGTGTCACACCATACTTCCAAAGGATTGAAGAAAAATTATGATTGAAGAAGTGTGCCCCTTGGTCACTAATGATGGCCTTTGGTACTCCAAACCTACAAAAACTTTGTGTGTTGACAAAGTGGCTGACCAAGGTCATCTCTCAAAGGAGGAAGTAAATTTGAAAACTTATTAAAGGTATTTTAAAAATAACTTAAATGGGAATAATAACACTACTGTAAAGGATGTGGGTTTTTTTACCATTCATAAAACTAGAATAAGTTTTCTAGAAGAATATTGCATAATATTTTTGTTTTTATTTTTGAAATAAAGTTCGATTAAAAAGACACAACAAGAAGATGTTTGTAGAAAATATTCAAAAGACATAATCGAGTCTAACTCTACCTCTTCATTTACTTATTAATAATTATCATTTAAATTAATATCCACTTAATTATGATCCCCTAATTTTTTATCCCCTGAACCTTATGAGAATTAACTTTACCACAAATATGAAGAGGATAAAACTCTAGGATATCTTCAGAACATGAAATCACAACACCCTACTTTGATTGATGTTCTAAGGATAGCTTATGGTCAGTGTTAAATTAAAGAACATGTCTATTCTGGGAAACGAGGATGAATTGATCTTAAGTATTATATTTTAACTCCATAAATTTATCCCCTGTGGTCTTGTTTTTCTGATTAAGTTTGTAATCTCACAATTTACACAATACTCGACCTCGCGCATTTTTGTGTTAATTGTTTAATTACTTTATTAGTTTCTTATAATTAAAAAACTCAATTCATGGATCATATTAAGTGAATTATAGTCGTTCAATGATTCAAAATAATTAAATTAAGTGGGTATGGGATAGATCAATCGCTAATAGAACTACTCTTCGATGGGCGATGAGGTCATCGTGGAGACGTTTTGCATGAGCAAAGGATTGAAAGGGTAGAACCCAATATCGTCTCAAATATTGATTAAAACCCAAATAGGATGAGTAAAGAAGAAGATAATTGAACAAAACAAAAGAAAATAGAATAAATAAAATAAGAACAAAGAATTTTATTAAAAAAATAAAAACATTACTACAAGAAGAAAAGAAGAAGGCTTCAATGAGGGGATCCTTGCTTAAAGAGCTACCCCTCTTACAATGGTTGGAGAATTTGGGTGAAACAAATTCTCCTCTAACTTAAATCTTCTAATGCACGTCCCAACCCCTCAAAATGAGAAAAAAAACTAATTTATAGAGTGGAGGGGAGGCTAGTTTTAAAGAGGTTTCAAGTGTGAATGGGGAACGTCGACCAAATATTTTAATCCAAATTGATCCGCCAATTTGACCTCCAAAACGCGTGAACCAACTATTCTTCCAACATAATGATTTGTACAAAATTGGGTTGGAGGGATACTCTCAAAATTTGGGCCCAATAAAATCTCATATAAAGATGTTATGTCCCAAATATAGAATCAATGTCTAATTTGGTGGGCCCATCCCACCTTTGAATTCATGTTATATTTAGTCCAACCAAACGCACGATTAAGATCCAATGTCCGGAACAAAAGTTGTAGCCCATTAAGTCTGAAACACAGTTACAAAATTTTATGTTTAGATAATAAATATTAAAATATTTATCTTCAAAATATTATAGTGCAGTATAAAGGGTAAAACTCGAATTTCAATCAAATTTTCAAATTAATGATCTAATCCCAAATAATTTATAAATAAACATATTTAACATAATGTGAGGAAATTTTATTATTTATTATCAATAAAATATTCAATAAAAATGTGTTTTATTAACTCCCCCACACTAACCCTTTTGCACTCCCGGGCAAAACCTCATATCACGTATTCTGAAAAATTGTAATAAGTAAACATCAATATCAAATCAAAACAAATTTTAAAACACATATCCTTGAGATACAACAATTCCGCATCAAGAAAAAAAAGATATCATGCCTCATAAAAAACCATTATTTCAAGTTCTTCATTTATATCATTCAATATATTTCCACTTCATTTATCCTCCCTTGCAAAAAACACTTACCTCTCTTGAATTTTCTCTTATCACACAAATGTCAATTTTTCAGTAATGACTTTCTCATCCAAACTCATACGAGGGTAACCATAGGCTTGATAAATTCCTACATTTCCACCCAATGTGAGTAAAGGACATATGTTTATCATGAGTACTTTCTAGGGTTATTTTGTGGATTTTAGTTGGTAGGATTTAGATGTGAAAAATTCTAATCCTGAATGAGGGGGGCTTGACTCTTTTTGAAGAAAAATTGCATTAATCTAATTTTCACTTAAATATGGTGTCCTACTCAATCCCCATAGCATCAATTCATTTTCATCATCATGAAAAATAAATGAATTTACACAACATTCAACATTTCAGCAGTAAAAATGTCAATCTTCTCAAACATAGTTTTTCATGAAAGCTCTAGATAGGTACAACTTTCTTTCTTCTTCAAAAGATCGAGAAAGGAACAACTTCTTTTATCATGAAAGCTCCAGAAAGGCACAACTTTCAATAGAATGATTTATTTAGAAGAAAAAACATCTCCTAAAAATTTAATTTTTCACCCAAAGTATCACAGAATGTGGTAGCACAACACAAGACAACTTCCCCTACACTTAAGTTCATCTAGATTATGCAATTTTACTTCAAGAGTTGGTTGTATTGGGAAAATTGTCTTGTAATGTGGCTAACCTAACAGGCTATTTATGGATTATAAGGGATAGAAAGATTAAACTTTTAAGGTAGGCTGTTATAAAAATCATTCTTCGAAATAGGGGCTTTAATACCAAACTAATGCCTCAATCATTTAAAACATAAGTACCTCAAAACCTCAAGTTTTGATAGGAACAAATCAAATTCTGGTTAAATCAAGCATGGTTTGGTTCTCTCAAGAAATGATGTTAATGTAAATAATATGAAAAAGAATGGTTCTTAAGCCTCATAGGAAAGTGATTTCAAATATAAAGATAGTGAGATGTGCCATGGGATTAAAAATTCAAAGTACTTTTAATGAAATTAATATAGATTTGAACTTGAAACAAAGTTATTTTCAGCATTCATTTAAGCTCAGTTTCATGTGATAAATTGTTTCAATTATTAATATGAATTTCCAAATGGTTATGGTAATCATTTAAGCTCAAAATTTTCAAAAAAACACATAAAAAATTGAAAAATAAACACACAAAATTTTAAAAACACACATTTTTTGAAAATCATTGAAAAACTAGAAAACAATTGAAATTACTAAACTAAATGGTTCCCTACCCCACACTTAAAATATTTCATTTCCCTCAATGTAAACCCCTGAGATGATATATGGACATAAAATTTATAATTTTAAATTGGAAAAAATATAAATAAGTGAAAGGGTTAAGAACAACCTAATTTTATCAAGTGATGATGGGGTTATGTAGTGTGATGACATCCACTACATCAGTAGGAAGTCCCTCAATGTATCTCTTCAAACGTTGCCCATTGAATTTAAAGCTCCTTTCTGTGTCCTCTTGTGTGATCTACACTACACCATAAGGAAAAACATTACTCAGAACATAAGGAATGAACTATCTAGAATGCAACTTACCAGGCATCATCTTCAGTCATGAACTATAGAGAAGGACTTTCTCTCCAACATGAAACTCCCTTTGTTGGATCATTTTTTCATGTCCTGCTTTTGATATTTCCTTATGAAGCCTTGAGTTCTCATATTAAGATAATCAAATCTCCTCAATCTCTTGAATTTGTAGCTTCCTTTGGACTCCATATTGGGCCAAATCCATGTTTCATTTCTTTATAGACCAATAAGACCGATGCTCAACCTCCACGAGGAGATGACACATTTTCCCCAAAACAATCCAAAATGGGGACATACCAATGGGTGTCTTGTATTCTTTCCTATAAGCCCACAATGCATTATCCAAGCACTTTCTCCAATCCTTCCTATTTGGCTGCACGATTTTCTCCAAAATTTGTTTCAACACATGATTTGAAACCTCAGTCTGGCCATTTTTTTGGGGATGGTATGGTGTTGATGTTTTGTGTGTCACCCCATACTTCCAAAGGAGGGAAGAAAAATTCCGATTGCTAAAGTGTGTCCCTTGGTCAGTGATGATGGCCTTCGATACTCCAAACCTACAAAAATCTAAGATGGTTAAGATTCTCATCAAGGAAAGTGTCCCGAAGTGGTACTTGGTCCAATTTGTCATCCTCTAGTGTGTGAGTAAGCCTACTCATTTGGTCTGCCACCATGTTTTCTGACCCTTTCTTGTTCTTTATCTCAATGTCAAATTCCTGAAGAAGGAGCATCCATCAGATTAGCATGGGCTTTGCTTCTGACTTCTTCAAGAAGTACCTCAAAGCTATATGGTCTGAAAAAAAACCACTTTAGAGCCCAATAAATATGAATGGAATTTATCTAAAGAAAATATAATAGCAAGAAACTCATTTTCTGTGGTTGTTTAGTTTTATTGGCCTGAATGTAGTGTCCACTATGCATAGGAAATCACATGTGAACGTCCCTCCACCCTCTGAGATAAGACAGCTCCAACCGGAAAGTTGGAGCCGTCACACATAAGCTTAAAAGGAAGCTCCCACCATGGGGGTTGTATGATCGATGGAGTGGTCAGAAAATTTTTTATCTCATCAAAGGAACTCCTGCAAGAATCATAAAACACAAAATTAGAATCATTTTGAGGTAATCGTGACATATGAAGAGCAATCTTACTAAAATATTTGATGAAACACTGATAAAATCCTACATGAATTAGAAAATATCTAACATCACACACACATGAAGGATATGGTAAGGATGAAATAATGTATATCTTAGATCTATCAACCTCTATCCCATGTTTTTACACTACATGACCTAATACAATGCCATGCTTTACCCTGAAAACACACTTTTCACATTTCAAGACTAGATTCTTCTCAATACAACGATTAAACAACTTTCCCAAACTATAGATACAATCATCAAATGAAGACCCATACACTATAAAATCATCCATGAATACCTCCATGTTGGTCTTAATAAAATCAGAAAAAATACTCAATATACATCTCTAAAAGGTATGTGGGGCATTGAAAAGTCCAAATGTCATCCTTCGATAGAAAAATGTACCGAATAGAAAAGTTAATGTTGTATTTTAATGATCATATGGAGCAATAGGAACCTGATAATATCTAGAAAATACATCCAAGAAACAATAGTGTATTTTTCTACCTACTCTCTCAAGCATTTGATCAATAAAAGGGAGGGGAAAATGGTCCTTGAGGGTGGACTAATTTAGTTTCTTATAATCAATACACACACGCCAACTGTTTTGTACCCTCATTGGAACTAACTAATCTTTATCATTTTTAACAACTGTAACAACAATTTTCTTAGGAACAACCTGAATAGGACTTACCCACTGAGAATACGAAATGGGAAAGATTATACCTGCATTGAAAAAATTTTCAACTTCTTTTTTTAACAACTTCCAAAAGAGTTAGTTTCAGTCTTCATTGTGGCTACCTAACCGGTTTAGCCCCATCCTCCAAAATAATCCTATACATGCAAATAGAGGGGCTAATACCTGATATGTCAGCAAAGGTCCACCAAATTTCCTTAATTTTCTCCCTCAAAAGATTCAAAAGTTTTTCTTGATGTTCAAAAGGGTGATTTTTAGCAATGATAATAGGTAATTTCTCACCACACAACAAGTATGAGTATTTGATATTTGGTGGAAATGGATTGAGTTATAGTGTAGGGGGTGGTGTATGGATGGAGACATTGAAGGAACTGAAATTTTTACACAAAGATAATTAGAATTAGAATAGAAATAATCACAATTAGAGAATAAAACATCAAATTCATCATCATACTCAATAACCATGTCATAATCAGAGTTCACTTGATCAAAATCAGAATATGAATCCATTTCAAAATCAAATCTAAGAGAGACTTGTTCCTTATAAACGAGTGTGAAAGTGCTCTTAGATATCAAACTAGAAACAATACTCATAATCTCTATAATCATAGGATAATAAAATTACATGGTATTTTTATTTGGTGGTTAAAAATGGGAGATAACAAATGCAGAATGGTCCTCTAAGGAGTACTTCATGAATTCCATGACATTAAATATCACAACTTCATCTCCAAAATCCATGGAAAGTGTACCCTAATTGACATTTATGATAGTTTTTTCAATTTTGAGGTAGGGTATACCTAAGATATTGGGATCATGTTAACTTACCTGATTTTCCTCCATGTTAAGCGCATAGAAATATACTGGGAATATCATGTCTCTTACTCGGAAAAGTACATCCTCAAGGACTCCCACTAGATATACTATAGCTCTATTTGAAAATTTCACCATGACTCTTGTTGGATTAAAATTACCAACAAGAAAAGAAGAGAATAAAGAGTAGGAACCCTCAAATTATTTGTGATTTTTTGGGTTACTATGGTGTAGTAGAGTGGGTGACCAAGGTCGTCTCTCAAAGGACGAAGTGAATTAAAACAACTTATTAAAAGTATTCTAAAAATAAAATAAAAGAGAATAAAAAACAAACTTGAAAGGATAGGGGGTTGTTTTTCATTTATAAAACTAGAAGAAGTTTTCTGGAAGAAGATTGCATTTTTTTGTTTTTAATTTTGAAACAAAGTTCGATTAAAAATACACAATAAAAAGATGTTTTTTAGAAAATATTTTAAAAGGAATAATAGATATAAATCTACCTCTTCACTTAATTATTTATCATTATAATTTAAATTAACATCCACTTAATTATAATCCTCTAATTTTTTAACCCTCGAACCCTATGAGTGTTAACTTAACCACAAAGATTAAATTACTTAAACCATAGGCTATATTTGGAACATGCAATCATATTACCCTTCTTTGATTGATGTTCTAAATATAGCTTATGGTTAGTAGTTAATTAGATAACATATTCATTATGTAAATGAGGAATAATTGAGTTTAGGGATTATATTTTAACTCTATAAATTTATCCCTTATGGTCTTGTATTACCGATTATGATCGCACTCTAACAATTTACACAAAACTCGACCTGACATGTTTTTATGTCAATTGTTCAATTGTTTTCTTAGTTTCATTTAAATTGAAAAATCAATTAATAGAACATAATACGTGATTTAAAGTAGATAATTGATTCAAAATAAATTAATTAATAAGGTTGGAGTTAGATCAATTACTAAAAAGAACTACTCTTCCATGGGCGGTGTAGTCATCATAGAAGCATTTTGCACGTGCAAAGGTTTAGGAAGGGAAGAACCCAATCTCGTTTCTAATCTTTATTACAAACCAATTAAGAAGATTAATAGAAGAATAAATTTGAACAAAATAGAATATAGGAGAATAAATAAAAGAATAACAATGACATTTATTACACAAATGAAATTATTACAACATGAAGAAGTGAAGAAGGCTTCGATGAGGGGATCCTTACTTCAAGAGCTACCCCTCTTACAATGGTCATATAATTTGGGTGAAACCAATTCTCCTATGCCTCCAATCTATTAATTCATGTCCCAACCCCTCCAAATGAGAAAAACACTAGTTTATAGAGTGGAGGGTAGGCTAGGGTTAAAAAGTTTTCAAGTGTGAATGGGGAATCTCGGCCAAATATTCTATGACAACTTGAACTTCCAATTTGACCTTAAAAACATGTGAACTAGCTATTCTTCCAGAATAATGATTTTTTCCAACATGGTTGGTAGAGATCCTCCCAAAATTTGGGCCCAATACTATTTTTTATTTGGGATTTATGTCCCAATTATAGAACCAATGTCCAATCTGGCGGGCATAGCCCACCTTTGCCTTCATGGTCTATTTTGTCCAACCAAATGCACGTTTTAGCTCCAATTTCGTGAACCAAAGTTGTATCCCATTAATTCAGGAACAAATTTACAAAATGTGAAGTTAAAATAAAAAAAATTATAATACTTATCTTTGAAATACTACAGTTCACTATAAAGGGTAAAACTGGAATTTCCATCAAACTTTCAAAAGAATGATCTTATCCCAAATATTTTATAAATAAACATATTTAACACAATGAGAGGAAAATTTATCATTTAATATCAATAAAATATTCAATAAAAATGTGTTTTATTAACCCCCCACACTTACTCTTTTGCACTCTTGGGAAAAACCTCATATCACGTATTCCAAAAAATAGTGACAAGTAAACATCAATATCAAATCAAAACATATTTTAAAACACATACCCTTGAGATCTGAAAATTCCACACTAAGAACCAAAAGTTATCATGACTCATAAGAAACCATTATTTCAAGTTCTCCATTTATATCATTCAATATATTTCCACTTCATTTATCCTTCCATGCACAAAACACTTACCTCACTTGAATTTTCTCTTATCACACAAATGTTAATATTTCAGTAATTTCTTTCTCATCCAAACTCATAAAAGGGTCACCATAGGGTTGATAAATTCCTACATCACCACATGATGTTAGTCAAGGACATATTTTTATCATGAGGACTTTCTAGGGTTGTTTTGTGGCTTTTGGTTGGTAAGATTTCTATGTGAAAAATTATGAGGCTGAATTGAGGGGGGCTTGAATCTTTTTAAACCAAAATTGCATTAATCTAATTTTCACGTAAATATGGTCTCCTCCTCAATCCCCATAGCATCAATTCATTTTCATAATCATGAAAAATAAAGGAATGTGCACACCATTCAATATTTCAGCAGAAAAAATTTCAATCTTCTCAAACATAGTTTTTCATGAAAGCTTAAGATAGGCACAACTTTCTTTCTTCATCAGAAGTTCCAGAAAGGCACAACTTCTTTTATCATGAAATCTCTAGAAAGGCACAACTTCAATAAAATGATTTTTTTCAGTAGAAAAAACATCTCTTCAGAATTTAATTTTCCACCCAAAGTATCATAGAATGTGGTAGCACAACATAAGACAGCTTCCCCCACACTTAAGTTCAACTAGATTATGAAATTTCAATTCAAGAGTTGGTTGGATAGGGAAAATTGGCTTCTAATGTGGCTAACCTAACATACTATTCATGGATTTTAAGGGCTAAAAGGATTAAATTTTCAAGGTAGCCCATCATAAAAAGGATTCTTTAAAATAGGGGATTTAATACCAAACAAATATCTAAATCATTTAAAACATAAGTACCTCACACCCTTATGTTTTGATATGAATAAATCAAATTCTAGTTAAATCAAGAATGGTTTGGTTCTATCAAGAAATGAGGTAAATGTAAAGAATATGAAAAATAATGGTTCATAAGCCTCATAGGAAAGTGATTTAAAATATAAAGACAGTAATATGTGGCATGGGATTCAAAATTCAGAGTACTTTTAATAAAATTACTAAAGATTTGAACTTGAAACAATGTTATTTTCAACATTCATTTAAGCTCATTTTCAAGGGATAAATTGTTTCACTTATTGATATGGATTTCAAAATGGTGATGAGAATCATTTCAGTCCAAAATTTTCAAAAACACACAAAAAATTGAAAAATAAACACCCAAAATTTTAAAAACACACAATTTTTATTTATTTTTCTTAAATCATTGAAAAACAGGAAAATAATTGAAATTATTAAACTAAAAGGTTCCCTACCCCACAATTAAAATAATGAATTGTCATCAATGTGAACCCATGGGATGATATATGCACATGAAATGTAGAATTTTAAATAGGACAAATAATATAAAAGTGAAAGGGTTAGGAACAGCCTGATATGATCAAGTGATGATGGGGTCATGCAGTGTGATGAAATCCACTGCATCAGTAGGAAGTCCCTTAATGTATCTCTTCAAATGTTTCCCATTGATTATAAATCTAATTATTGTGTCCTCTTGTGTGATATACACTACACCATAAGGAAAAAAATTAGTCACAACATAAGGACCTAACCATATGGAATGCAACTTACGAGGCATCATCTTCAGTTATGAACCATAGAGAAGGACTTTCTCTCCAACACAAAACTCCCTTTATTGGATCATTCTATCATTAGATATTTTTTAGCTTTCCTTGTATAGCCTTGAGTTCTCATATGAAGACAACCGAATCTCCTCGTGCTCTTGAATTTGCAACTTTCTTTGGATTCCAGCTTGTTCTAAATCCATGTTGCATTTCTTTATATCCCAATAAGATTGATGCTTAAATTCCATAGGGAGATGACATGCTTTCCAAAAAACAATCTGAAATGGGGACATATTATGGGTGTCTTGTATGTTGTCCTATATGACCACAATGAATCATTGAAGAGCTTGCTGCAATTCTTCCTATTTGGATGCACAGTTTTCTCTAAAATTTGTTTCAACTCCCTATTTGAAACCTCAACCTGGCCATTTATTTATGGGTGGTATGGTGTTGATGTTTTGTGTGTCACCATATACTTCCCAAAGAGGGAAGCAAGATTCCTATTGTAGAAGTGTGTCCATCGGTCACTGATGATGGCCTTCAATACTCCAAAACTACAAAAAATCCACAATTTGACAATGTCCACAACAACATGAGAATCATCAGTCTTGGTGGACTTATCATCCACCCATTTTCTCACATAATCAACGAAAACCAAAATATAAAGGAAACCAAATGAATTAGGAAAAGGAACCATAAAATCAATTCCCCATACACCAAAAATCTCATAGAATAATATGGTTTGTTGGGACTCCCGTGTCTCCTTGAAATATTACCATTGTGTTGGAAACATGAGCATGAATTAAAAAACACATGAGCATCATGGAATAAACTAGGCTAATAAAATCCAAATTCTAAAACTTTCCTAGCTGTCCGTTGGGGTCAAAAGTTTCCACCATAAGAAAGTGTATTACAAAATTGCAGAACATACTCAAAATCATGATCAAGAACACACCTTGTAATAACTTAGTCACTACACATGTTCCATAAGTAAGGATCATTACACACATAAAATATAGACTCACTCTTTAATTTTTTAGACTTGATGTTTCTTTAAATCTGTAGAAATTTCAGAGGCCACAATATAGTTCACTAAATCAACCTATCAAGGACACATACCTGAGATGGAATAAAGATGATTATCAAGAAAAGCGTCCCGATGTGGTACTTGGTCCAAGGTGTCATCATCTAGTGTGTGAGTGAGCCTACTCATGTGGTCCACCACTAGGTTTTCTGACCCCTTCTTGTCCTTTATCTCAATATAAAATTCTAGAAGAAGGAGAATCCATCAGATAAGTTTGGGATTTACATCTGTCTTCTTCAAGAGGTACCTCAGAGCTGCATGGTTAGAAAAAACAACTACTTTAGAGCCCAATAAATATGAACAAAATTTATCTAAAGCGAATATGATAGAAAGAAACTCATTTTCCATAGTTGTGTATTTTTATTGGGCTGAATCCAGTGTCCTTGATGCATAGGTAATCACATGTGAACGTCACTCCACCCTTTAAGATAAGACAGCTCCAACCGAAATGTTGGAGGTGTCACACATAAGCTCCAGAGGAATGTCCCATTGTTGGTGTTATATGATCAATGGAGTGGTCAAAAACTTCTTCAGCTTATCAAAATTTTCCCTTGCATGAATCATCAAACACAAAATCAGAATCCTTTTGAAGTAATCATGACATAGGAAGAGAAATATTACTAAAATATTTGATGAAGTTCCAATAAAATCCTACATGCCCTAGGAAAGATCTAACATCACGAACACATGAAGGATATGATAAGGATGAAATTATATCTACCTTAGATATATCAACCTCTATCCCATGTTTTGACACTACATGCCCCAAGACAATGCTATGCTCTACCATGAAATGCCACTTTTCAATGTTCAAGACCAGATTCTTCTCAATACAATGATTCAAAACCTATCCCAAACTAATTATACATTCATAAAATGAGGATACATATAATGTAAAGTCATCCATAAATAACTCCATGCAGGTCTCAATAAAATCAGAAAAAATACTCACTATGCACCTCTAGAAGGTACCTTAGGCATTGAAAAGTCCAAATGGCATCCTTTGGTAGGAAACATACCAAATGGACAAGTCAATGTTGTATTATCTTGATCCTCCAGAGTAATAGGAACCTAAAAATATCTAGAAAATCCATCCAAGAAACAATAATGTGTCTTCTTAGCTAGTCTCTCAAGAATTTGATCAATAAATGAGAGGGGGAAATGATCCTTGTGAGTGGAATGATTTAGTTTCCTATAATCAATACACACATGCCAATTGTTTTGAACCCTAATTGGAACTAACTCATCTTTCTCATTTTTAACAATAGTAACACCAATTTTCTTAGGCACAACCTGAATAGGACTTACCCACTGAGAATCTGAAATGGGATAGATTATACCTGCCTCGAGCAATTTTTCAACCTCTTTTTTAACAACCTCCAAAAGTGTTGGATTGAGTCTCCTTTGTGGCTACCTCACTGGTTTAGCCCCATCCTCTGAAAGAATACTATGC
This sequence comes from Viscum album, assembly GCA_963277665.1. Classification (NCBI taxonomy): domain Eukaryota; kingdom Viridiplantae; phylum Streptophyta; class Magnoliopsida; order Santalales; family Viscaceae; genus Viscum; species Viscum album. The sequence goes on along the minus strand of OY728139.1, from coordinate 46,082,373 downwards.
ATGAAAATGGAGGGGCTAATACCTGATATGTCAGCCAAGGTACACCCGATTTTCTTAATGTTCTCCCTCAAAATATTCAAAAGTTTTTCTTCATGTTAAAATGGGTGATTGTTAGCAATGATAACAAGTAATTTATCATCACTCAATAAGTATGAGTATTTGAGATTTGGTGGAATTGTATTGAGTTCTAATGTATGGGGGTGTTGTATGGATGGAGAAATTGAAAGAACTAAAATATGTGTACAATTAACATTAGTATCAGAATATACATCATCAAAATCAGAGAACAAATCATAAAATCTATCAGCATACTCAACAACCATGTCATAATCAAAGTTCATATGATCAAAATTAGAATATTAATTCATTTCAAAATCAAATATAAGAGATTATTATGCATTATAAACAGGTGTGTAAGTACTCTTAGAAATTAAACTAGAACCAATACTCATAATCTCTCTAAGCACAGGACAATCAAATTCCATGGGGTTTTTATTTGGTGGTTCAAAATGGGAGATAACAAATGTCGAATGGTCCTCTAAGGGGTACTTCATGGTGTCCATATCATTAAATATCACAACTTCACTTCCAAATTCCATGGAATATGTACCCTAATTGACATTTATGATAGTTTTTTCAGTTTTGAGGAGGGGTCTACCTAAGATAATGGGAGCATGAGAACTAACCTGGTCATCCTCCATGTTAAGCACATAGAAATCTACCAGAAAGATCATGTCTCTTACCCAAACAAGTGCATCCTCAAGGACCCCCTAGATATAACATAACTCTATTTGAAAACTGCACCACTACTCTCATTGGTTTCAACTCACCAACCTGTAAAGAAGAGAAAACAGAGTGAGGCATTACTTTTTTGGAAGCTCCTAAATCGTATAAATCATTAGAAATGTGTAACTCCCTTATAGTTCATGGGAAGTTGAATGTCCATGGATCCTTGCACTTTGTTGGAATTACTAGAGTTGGTGTAATGAGTGCTGGCACATTTCTTCCCAGAATGATCCTATCATTTCCCTTGAGCCCTCTTCTATTGGCACAATGTTCTTTGAATAATTTGGCATACATTGGGATTTTCTTGATGGCTTCAAGTAAAGTGATGTTGATCTCCACATGCTTGAATGTGACCAAAACTTCTTTTTTTGATCACCTCTTCAGCCATCTACTTGGTCTATACAACTCTATTTAGAAATGGAAGGGGTTTAGGAAAAATATCATCAATATTTTTCTTACCTTTATCTTTCTCCTTGGGTTGCTCAACAGTTGGTGTAGAATGAGGATTTTCTAGAGTTGAGGTGAATCCCAGTGATGTATCATTCATTTGCTTCACACTTCTCAATGTGATGGCACTAAAATTACCCTTGGGATTTCAATTAGGTTGGGAAGTTATATTTCTAGAATTCTTACTTACTAATTTATGGAGGGCAGTGGAAATATAGCTCATTTGAGTCTTCAAATCCCTCAGCTCTGAACCTTGACTCTTCAGCTCATTCTGTTGATTAAGATTTTTTTTCAAAATATCCTCAGTTTTAGAATCTACCTTGGTTTGGGGATTCCCTTATTATTGACTTGTTGATTATTTAGCTTCAAATTTCCTTTGGGGTTGTTGGAAACCATATTAGTAAGGTGGTGGCTGCTGGAAGTTTTGTTGAAAAGGGGACCTTTTTTGTTGTCCAGAGCCATACCTCATGTCTGATTGATCCTTCCACCATTTGTTTTATGTTGGAGAAAATGAATCAAACTTCTTTTGGGGATATGGTTATTTTTTCTGCTGATATGGTCTCCTGGGAAACACTGCTACATAGTCTTCTATTTCTTGCAGTTGGGGGAAACAGTTAGTTGGGTGTTCTATTTCAGTGAAAATGTCACATGGCCTTGAAGGAGGGGGTTGGAATGTCTTTTGAGCCAAAGAAATATGCCTCACCATAGTGGTCAATTATTCCAACTTGGTATCAATTAAATTACTTTTAAGAGAAGACGAACTTACCTAATGTACTCCATTAACATGTGGTGAACTTCAATCACCAAATTGTTTGGAGTTTTGGGCCATATTGTCAATCAATGCATGTGAAGATATTGGTGTCTGGTCCACCAATGCTCCTCCAGCCATAGCATCCACCATGCTCCTCTCCACATGCGTGATTCCTTTATAGAAGTATTGGATGAGGAGTTTCTCACTGATTTGGTGATGTGGGAATCTTTCACACAACTTATTGAATCACTCCCAGTACTCATACATTGAATCCCCTTAGTCTTTCTTGATCCCTAATATCTCCTTATGATTAGAAGTGGTCCTATATGCTGGAAAAAATATCTTCAAGAAAAGACGTTTTAAATTGTTCCAACAAGTTACATCTTTAGGTTTTAAATAATACATCCAATATTTTGTAGCTCCATCAAGTGAGAATGGGAATGATCTTAGTTTGATTTGATATTCAAAAACATTTCTTGGATTTAAGGTTGAGAAACCATATTAAATTCTTTAAAATTTTTATTTTGATCCTCACTAGATAATCCATGAAACTTTGGAAGAAGATGAATTAACCTAGATTTCAGTTCAAAGTCTGATTTGAGATCTGGGTATGCAATGAAATTTGGTTGATAGTTAAATCCGGTTTGAATGGTTATATTAATTTCATTTCCATTATTTTTAGCCATTGGTTCTTGTTTTATGTTTGAATTTTATTTTCTTCCAATTTCAATGTTCTGAGATTGGAGGAATTCTCCAATTGGTTGAATGTTGAAACTTCCCGTAGACTGAGAATGTATGATTAAAACTCAAAGGATACGTTCAATCTTAGGGTCAAGATCTAAAATATCCTTGGGATTATTTCATGTCATAAATAATATAAAAATAAAAATAAGGAAAGAGGACCTTAATAAAAATGAGAAGTTTGAGTTGATGGTCCAAAAAGAAGAAGAAAAAAAAAATTCAGATTGGGTAAAGAAGGAAGAAAGAAGAGAAGAAAAAAATAAAATAGAAAATAAAATAAATACCTCTAAATGGTTGAAATAATTACTTTCCTCCTCGGAAACAATTCCAATTTGAAAGGCACTTTCATGGTTGCTTTCCAATGATATGTGATTGTTGGTTACTTAGGTGCAGTAGAGTGGCTGACCTTGGTCGTCTCTCAAAGGAGGAAGTAAATTTAACAACATATTAAAGGTATTTTGAAAGTAAAATAAAAGTAAATAAGAACATTAATTAAAATTATGGGTTTTTTTATAGTTTATAAATCAAGATTAATTTTTCTAGAAAAATATTGTATTTTTGTTTTGTTTTTAGTTTTGAAATGAAGTTCGATTAAAATGACACAACATGAAGATGTTTTTTTAGAAAATATTTAAAAGATGTAATTGATCTAGCTCTACCTTTTCATTAAATTATTTTTCATTATAATTTAAATTAACATCCACTTAATTATAATCCTCTAATTTGTCAACCCTCGAACCCTATAGGAGTTAACTTCACCACAAAGATGAAATTACTTAAACACTAGGCCAGCTTCAGAACATGCAATCGCAACACCCTACTTTGATTGATATTAACAGGTTAGTTTATGGTCAGTGGTTAATTAGAGAACATATCTACTCTAGAAATTAAGATTAATTTAGTTTAGGTATTATATTTTAACTCTACAAATTTATCCCGTGAGGTCTTTTATTACCGATTAAGATTGAACTCTCACAATTTACACAACTTCTGACCTCACGTGTTTTTGTGTCAATTGCTCAATTGATTGCTTAGATTAATTTAAATTAAAATATCAATTAATATATCATATTAATTGAATTAAAATAGCTCATTGAATCAAAATAAATGAATGAATAAGTTTAGAGGTAGATCGATTACTAATAAGATCTACTCTTCCTTGGGTGGTGTATTCATCATAGAAACGTTTTGCATGTGCAAAGGTTTAGAAAGGGTAGAACCCAATCACGTTTCTACTCTTGATTATAGCCCAATTTGGGTGATTAAGAGAAGAATAAATTTGAACAAAACAGAAGAAAAGATAAGAAATAAAATAAGAACAAAGAATTTTATTATGAAAACACAAACATTACAACATGAGAAAGAAAAAGAGGGCTTCGATGAAGGGATCCTTTCTTCAAGAGCTATCCTTATTGAATTGATTGGATAATTGGAGTGGAAAATCTTATCCTCTTCCCTAAACTTTCTAATTCACGTAACAACACCAATAAATGAGAGAAATACAAATTTATAGAGTGGTGGGGAGTCTAGGTTCAAAGTGGTTTCAAATGTGAATGGGGAATCTCAGCCAAATATTTTATGCCAAATTGCACCACCCATTTGACCACAAAATGCATGAATTGGCTATCTTTCCAGAAAGATGATTCGTGTGAAAATGATTCCTCAAGATCCTCTCAGATTTTGGGCCTAATCCAAGCACAAATGAATAAGTTATGGTCCAAATATAGAACCCATGTCTAATCTAGCGAGTCCAGCCCAACTTTGACTACAAGACCCATTTGCAAGAACCAAATGCATGGTTTAGCTTCAATGTACTAACTGAAAGTTGTATAAAATTAAGTCAGGAAGAAATTTAATAAATATTAAGTTCAAATAATTCAAATAAAATTATTAATGATCAAAATTATAAAGTGAATTTCTAAAGGGTAAAACTGAAATTTTCATCAAATTTTCAAATGCTGATCAATTTCGAGTTACTTAGGTGTAGAAAAGTAGCTAACCAAAGTCTTTTTTGAAAAGAGGAAGTAAATTAGAAAACTTATTAAAGGTATTTTAAAAATAACATAAAAGGGAATAATAATACTACTTGAAAGGATGTAAGGTTTTTTACAGTTCATAAAATTAGAATAAGTTTGCTGGAAGAATATTATATAATATTTTTGTTTTTATTTTTGAAATGAAGTTTGATTAAAAAGTCACAACAAGAAAAAAAATTAGACAATATTTAACATACACAATTGATATAAATCTACCTATTCATTTACTTATTAATAATTATCATTTAAATTAATATACACTTAATTATGATCCCTAATTTTTTAACCCCCGAACCCTACGAGAAGTAACATTACCACAAATATGAAGAGAACTAAACCCTAGGTTATCTTCAGAACATGAAATCGCAACACCCTGCTTTGATTATTTTCTATGGATAGCATATGGTTTGTGGTAAATTAAGGAACATGTAAATTTTAGAAAATGAGGTTGAATTAAGCATAGGGATAATATCTGAACTCTAAAAATTTATCTCGTATGGTCTGGTTTTACCGTTTAAGTTTGCGCTCTCACAATTTACACAATACTTAACCTCGTGTGGTTTTGTGCTAACTGTTCAATTTATTGCTTAGTTTCTTATAATTAAAAAACTCAATTCATGGATCATATTATGTGAATTATAGTATCTCAATGATTCAAAATAATTAAATGAAGAGGGTAGAATATATATCGATCACTAATAGAACAACTCTTCCATGGGTGGTGTGGTCATCGTGGAGACGTTTTGCATGAGCAAAGGATTGAAAGGGTAGAACCCAATATCATATCCAATATTGATTAAAACCCAAATAGGATGAGTAAAGAAGAATATAATTGAAAAAAATATATGAAAAGAGAAGAAAGAAAACAAGAACAAAGAATTTTATTACACAAATGAAAACATTACAACATGAAGAAGAGAAGAAGGTTTCGATGAGGGGATCCTTGATTCAAGAGATACCCCTCTTACAATGGTTGGAGAATTTGGGTGAAACAAATTCTCCTCTGCCTTAAATCTTATAATTCATATACAAAACTTTAAAAATGAGAAAAATACATATTTATATATTGGAGGAGAGGCTAGGTTAAAAGTGGTTTCAAGTGTGAATGAGAAGATTCTGCAAACTATTTTAATCCCACTTGCACCGCCTTCTTGACCACCAAAACGTGTGGGTTATTTGTACATATAGAAGAATAATATGTGAGAAATTGTGTTTTTAATCCCATCTCTAAATTTTCACTCCATCCATGCGCGGATGTGGAAGTTATATCCCAAATACCGAATTCATGTCCAATCTAGCGAGTCCAACCCAACTTTGACTTCATGGTCCATTTTCACCAAAAAAATGCTTGCTTTAGCTCCAATGTCCTGAATGAAAGTTTTAGAAAATTAAGTCAGGGATTCATTTATAAAATATTAAGTTCAAATAATTCAATTGAAATTATATATATTTGAAATACTACAGTGAATTTTTAAAGGGTAAAACTGGAATTTTCATCAAATTTTCAAATGAATGATCTAATTCCAAATATTCCATAAATGATCATAGTTACCACAATGTGGGGAAATTATATAATTTATTATCAGTATAATATTCAATAAAATTGTGTTTTATCAACTCTTCCGCACTTACCCTTTTGCACTCCTGGGCAAAACCTCATATCATGTATTCTGAAAAATAGTGACAAGTAAACATCAATATCGAATCAAAACAAAATTTAAAACACATATCCTTGAGATCCAAAAATTCCACACCAATAAACATAGGTTATCATGCCTTATAAAAAACTATAATTTCAACTTCTCAATTTATATAATTCAATATATTTCCACTTTATTTATCATCCCATGCACAAAACACTTACTTCACTAGAATTTTCTCTTATCACACAAATGTCAATTTTTTAGCAATGTATTTATCATCCAAACTCATACATGGGTCACCATAGGCTTGATAAATTCATGCATCTCCACTTTATGTGATTCGTGGAAATGTGTTTATCATGAGGAATTTTCAGGGTTGTTATGTGGCTTTTGGTTAGTAGGATTTAGATGTGAAAAATTATGAGGCTGAATGAGGAGGGCTTGAATCTTTTTGAAGAAAAGTTATATTAATATAATTTTCACTTAAATATGGTCTCCTCCTCAATCCTCATAGCATATATTCATGTTCATAATCATGAAAAATAACAGAATGTGCTCACCATTCAAAAATTTAGTAGTAAAAATGTCAATATTCTCAAACATGATTTTCTTGAAGGCTCCAGATAGGCACAAATTTCTTCCTCTATTAGAAGCTCTAGAAAGGAACATCTTCAATTATCATGAAAGCTCCAGAAAAGGAAAAACTTTCAATATAATGATTTTGTTCAGTAGAAAACACATCTATTTAGAATTTAACTTCCCACCCAAAGTATCACAGAATGTGGTAGCACAACATAAGACAACTTCCCCCACACTTTAGTTCAACTAGATTATGCAATTTCACTTCAAGAGTTGGTTGGATTTGGAAAATTGGATTGTAATGTGGCTAACCTAACTAGCCGGTCATGGATTCTAAGGTATAAAAGGATTAAATGTTAAAGGTATGCCATTATAAAAAGGATTATTTTAAATAGGGGATTTAATACCAAACAAATGCCTCAATCATTTAAACATAAGTACCTCAAACCCTCAAGTTTTGACAGGAATAAATCAAATTATGGTTAAATCAAGAATGGTTTGGTTCACTCAATAAATGAGGTAAATGTAAAGAATATGAAAATAATGGTTCATAAGCCTCATAAGAAATTGATTTCAAATATAAAGACAGTGAGATGTGACTTGGGATTAAAAATTAAGAGTACTTTTAATGAAATTATTAAAGATTTGGACATGAAAGAAAGTTATTTTCAGCATTCATTTAAGCACAGTTTCATGGGATACATTGTTTCACTTATTAATATGAATTTCAAAATGGAGATAAGAATCATTTCAGCTCAAATGTTTCAAAAAATAACAAAAAGAATTAAAAAATAAACACACAAAATTTAAAAAACACACATTTTTTTGATAATCATTAAAAAACTGGAAAACAATTGAAATTAATATACTAATAGGTTCCCTCCCCCACACTTAAAATATTACATTATACACAATGTGAACCCATGAGGTGATATATGCACATTAAATGTATAATTTAAATAGGACAATTAATAAAGAAGTGAAAGGGTTAGGAACAACCTGATATGCTTAAGTGATGATGGGGTTGTGAAGTGTGATGAAATCCACTGCATAAGTAAGAAGTCCCTAAATGTATTTCTTCAAACATTTCCCATTTACTATAAAGATCTTTCTAGGGTCCTCTTGTGTGATCTCCACTTCACCATAAGGAAAAACATTAGTCTCAACATAAGGACCTAGCCATCTGAAATGCAACTCACCAGGAATTAGCTTTAGTCGTGAACTATAGTGGACGACTTTCTCTCCAACATGAAACTCGCTTTGTGGGATCATTTTTTCATGAGCTGCTTTAGATCTTTCCTTGTATATCCTTGAGTTCTCATATGAAGATAATATAATCTCCTCAGGATCTTGAATTTGTAGCTTTCATTGAATTCCAGCTTGGGCCAAATCCATGTTGCATTTCTTTATATCCCAATAAGACCGATGCTCAACCTCCATGGGGAGATGATATGCTTTTCCAAAAATAATCTAAAATGGGGACATACCAATGGGTGTCTTTTATGCTGTCTTATAAGACCATAGCGCATCATCCAAGCACTTTCTTCAATCTTTCCTATTCGGATACATGGTTTTCTTCAAAATTTGTTTCAACTAATGATTTGAAACCTCAACCTAGCCATTTGTTTAGAGGTGGTATGGTGTTGACCATGCATCTCTGAGGTACCTCTTGAAGAAGACAAATTCAAAGGCTAGACTTATTCGATGGATGCTCCTTATTCAAAAATATTATATTGAGATAACGAACAAGAAGGGGTCAAAAAACTTGGTGGTGGACCACATGAGTAGGCTTACTCACACATTAGAGGATGAAACCTTAGAACATGTACCACTTTGAGACACTTTCCTCGATGAGAATCTTTATTCCATATCATCCTTGGTAGGCTAATTTAGTTAACTACCTTGTTTCCTCTGAAATCCATGCAAATTTAAGGAAAAATCAAGTCCAAAAGTTAAAAAGGGAGTCAAGGTTTTATGTTTGGGATGATCCATACCTATGGCACATGTGTAGTGACCAAGTTATTTGGAGGTGTGTTCTTCATCATGAGTTGGAGTCTGTTTTACATTTTTGTCATACACTTACATATGGTGGACACTTTGGACCCCAATGGATAGTTAGGAATGTTTTGGACTCTGGATTCTATTGTAATAGCTTATTCCATGATGCCCATGTGTTTTGTAAGTCATACTCTCATTGCCAACACACTGGGAACATTTATAGGATATAGAAGATTCCCTAACAACCCATACTATTCTGTGAGATTTTTGAAATATGGGGCCTAAATTTTATGGGTCTTTTTACTAGTTACTTTGGTTTTTTGTATATTTTGGTTGATGTTGATTATGTGAGTCGATGGGTGGAGGCTAAGGACACCATGACTGATGATTCTCATGTTGTAGTGGACTTTGTCAAGACATAGATTTTTTGTAGGTTTGGAGTACCAAACGCCATCATCAGTGACCAAGGGAGACACTTCTGTAATCAGAATTTGGATTCCCTCCTTTATAAGTATGGGGTGACACACAAAACATCAACACCATTCCACCCTTAAACAAATGGCTATGCTGAGGTTACAAATAGGGAGTTGAAACAAATTTTGGAGAAAACTGTGCAAATGAATAGGAAAGATTAAAGTAAGCGCTTGGATGATGTGATATAGGAATATAGAACAACATAGAAAACTCCCATCAGTATGTACCCATTTTTGATTGTTTTTGGGAAATCATGCCACCTCCCCATGGAAGTTGAGCACCGAGTTTATTGGGCTATAAAGAAATGCAACATGGATTTGGCCCAAGCTGGAATCCAAAGGAAGCTGAAAATTCAAGAGCTTGAGGAGATTCAATTGTCTTCATATGAGAACTGGAGGCTCTACAAGGAAAGATCAAAATCATCTCATGAAAAAATGATCCATAAAATATACTTTTAATTTGGAGAGAAAGTCTTGCTCTATAGTTCATGACTGAAGTTGATGCCTGGTAAGTTGCATTCCAGGTGGTTAGGTTCTTATGTTGTGACTAATGTTTTTCCTTATGGGGTAGTGAAGATCACACAAGAGGACACAAGAAGGTGATTTACATTTAATGGGAAACATTTGAAGAAATACATTGATGGACTTCCTACTGATGTAGTGGATTTCATCACACTGCATGACCCCATCATCACTTGAGCATATCAAACTCTTCCTAACCCTTTTAATTATTTATTCATTATCCTATTTAAAATTATACATTTCATGTGCATATATTATCCCATGGGTTCACAATGAATACAATGTAATATTTTACGTGTGGGGGAGGGAACCTTTTAGTTTAGTAATTTTAATTGTTTTCTTGTTTTTCAATGATTTTCAAAAAAAATTATGTTTTTCAAATTTTGTGTATTTATTTTTCAATTTTTTTGTGTTATTTTAAAACTTTTGAGCTGAAATTATTCTCATCTCAATTTTAAAATTCATATCAACAAGTGAAAAAGTTTATCCCATGAAACTGATCTTAAATTAATTCTGAAAATAACTTTGTTTCAAGTTCAAATATTTAGTAAGTTCATGAAAAGTAATCTAAATTTTGAATCCCATGCCACATATCACTGTCCTTATATTTGAAATCACTTTCCTGTGAGGCTTCTGAACCATTATTTTTATATTCCATACATTTACCTCACTTATTAAGAGAACCAAACCACACTTTATTTAACTATAATTTTATTTATTCTAGTCAAAACTTGAGGGTTTTAGGTACTTACGTTTTAAATTATTGAAGAATTTGTTTGGTATTAAAGACCCTATTTTAAATATTCCATTTTATAATGGCCTACCTTGAAAATTTAATCCTTGTAGACCTTATAAACCATGTGAAACCTATTAGGTTAGCCACATTACAATCCAGTTTTCCCTATCAAACCAACTATTGAAGTGAAATTCCATAATATAGTAGAACTTAAGTGTGGGGGAAGCTGTCTTGTGTTGTACTACCAAATTTTGTGATACTTTGTGTGGAAAATTAAATTCTGAAGAGATGTGTTTTCTTCTCAAGAAAATCATTATATTGAAATCTTTGAATTTTCTGGGGATTCCATGATATGTGAAGTTGTGCCTTTCTAGATCTTCTAATAGAAGGAGAAAGTTGTGCCTATCTGAAGCTTTCATGAAAATCATGTTTGAGAAGATTGACATTTTTACTTCTGAAATGTTGAATAGTGTGCACATTCATTTATTTTTAATGATTATGAACATGAATCGATGCTATTGGAATTTAGGAGGAGACCATATTTATGTGAAAATTAGATTAATACAACTTTTCTTAAAAAAGTTTCAATCCCTCCTCATTCAGCCTCAGAATTTCTCACATCAAAATCCTACCAACCAAAAGCCACATAACAACCCTGAAAACTTCTCATGATAAACATATTTCCACGACTCACATAGAGTGTTGATGTAGGAATTTATCAAGCCTATAGTGACCCTTGTATGAGTTTTAATGAGAAAGACATTGCTGAAAAATTGACATTTGTGTGATAAGAGAAAATTCAAGTGAAGTAAGTGTTTTGTGCATGGTAGGATAAATGAAGTGGAAATATATTGAATGATATAAATTGAGAAGTTGAGATAATAGTTTTTTATAAGGCATGGTAACCTTTGTTTCTTGGTGTGGAATTGTTGGATCTCAAGGATATGTGTTTTAAAATTTTTTAGATTTGATATTGATGTTTACTTATGACAATTTTTCAGAATACATGATATGAGGTTTTTACCAGGAGTGAAAAAGGGTAAGTGTGGGAAAGTTAATAAAAAACAATTTTATTGAATATTTTGTTGATAATAAATGATATAATTTCCTCAAATTGTGGTAACTATGCTCATTTATAGAATATTTGGAATTAGATCATTCATTTGAAAATTTGATGAAAATTCCAGTTTTACCCTTTAAAAATTCACTATAGTATTTCGAACATAAATATTTTTATTTGAATTATTTAAACTTAATATTTTTTAAATGTTTTCCTGACTTAATTTTATACAATTTTTATTCATGACATTGAAGCTAAATCATGCATTTGTTTGGTGAAAATGAGCCATGAAATCAATGTTGGGTTGGACTTGCTAGATTGGACATGAATTCCATATTTGGGATATAACATCTACATCATTGTATTGATGAAGCCCAAATTTTGAGATGATATCCAAATACAAATTTCACACAAATTATCCTTCTGGATGAACTGTTGGTTCATGCATTTTAAAGGTAAAATGTGTGGTGAAAGTTGGATTTAAATATTTGGCCGAGATTCCCCATTCACATTTGAAACCACTTTTCACATAGACTCCCCCACTATATAAATTGGTGTTTTCACTCTTTGGTATCATTGTTCAAGGAATTGGTAAGGTTTGGACAAAAGGGTGTCACTTGGGAGCCCGTAACAACTCTTGTAAGAAGTATGGGCTTGTGCAAACATCTCTTCCAAAAATGCTCTCCTTGCCCTTCTCCTCTTTGTATTTCTTTGTTTTCATGCTTGTATCCTGAATTTTTCATCAATTAATCTTCTATGTTTTTCCATTTTCATATTATTATCTTCCTATTTGGGCTGTAATTAAAGAGTGGAGACAAGATTGGGTTCTACCCTTTCAATCCTTTGCTCATGAAAAACGTCTCCACGATGACCACACTGCCCATAGAAGAGTAGTTTTCTTAGTGATTGATATATCTTCTAACCTCTTAATTTAATTATTTTGAATTATTGAGATACTGTAATTAACTTAATATTATCCATGAATTGGTCTTTTCATTTATAAGAAACTAATAATTCAATGGAACAATTAACACAAAAACACGTGAGGTCGAGTATTGTGTGAATTGTGAGAACGCGATCTTAATCGGTAATACATGACCACACATGATAAGTTTTTTGTGTTCAAATATAATTAAAAAACTCAATTAATACTCATATACAGAATGTATATGTTCTCTAATTAACCACTGACCGTAATCTAACCTTAAAACATCAATCAAAGCAGGGTGTTGTAATTGAGTGTTCTGAATCTAGCTTAGGGTTTAAATAATTTCATCTTTGTGGTTAAGTTAACTCTCATAGGGTTAAAGGGTAAAACAATTAGGGTATTATAATTAATTGGGTATTAATTTAAATTATAATAATTAATAATTAAATTAATAGGTATTGTTAGATATATTACTCCTTTTAAAATAATTTCAGAAAAAATTTCTTGTTGCGCCTTTTTAGTAGAACTTCATTTCAAAATTAAAATCAAAAAATGAAATATTCTGCCAGCAAAAATTCTTCTAGTTTTATAAACAATAAAAAACACACCATACTTTAATGAATTTTTTATTATATTATATTTTTTTTATCATACCTTTAAGAAGTTGTTTTAATTTACTTCCTCCTTTGAGAGACGACATTGGTCAGCTACTCTACTGTATCCAACTATGCAGTGAAACTTGGAGTAAAATATTTGGAATAATTTCCCTTTAACATTTTAAAATTTTGTAACAGTGTTCCTAATTTAATTTTATACAACTTTTATTCAGGACACTAGATCTAAAGAGTGCATTTGGATGGAGTTAATGGTCCATTAAGTCAATGGTGGGATGGACACGCAAGATTGCACACCACTTTAGTGTTTAGGACATATCTTCTAAATACATCCATGGATTGAGTCCAACTTTTGATAGGGGATCGATAAAACAATTTCTCACATATTATCCTTCTGGAAGGACAACTAATTCACAAGTTGTGGTTGTCAAGAAGGTGGTTCAATTGGGATTAAAATATTTGGTAGAATCTTCTCAATCACACTTGAAACCACATTTAACCTAGCCTCCCATCTACATTATAAATATGTATTTTTCTCATTTTTAAGGGTTGGGACGTGAACTAGGAGATTTAAGGAAGGGGATAATTTGTTTCTCCAAAATTATTCAACCATTTTAATAGGGGTAGCTCTTGAAGAAAGTATTCCCTCATCGAAGCCTTCTTCCCTTCTTCATGTTGCAATGTTTTCATTTGTGTAATAAACTTCTTTGTTATAATTTTTTTCTTCTCTTTTATTCTTTTTTTTAATAATATTCTTCTTTACAAATAATATTTGGGTTTTAATCTAGAATGGAGATGATATTGGGTTCTACCTTTTCAATCCCTTTCTCATTTAAAACATCTCCACGATGACCACATCGCCCATGAAAGAGTAGTTCTGTTAATGATTGATCTATCTTCTAACCTCTTCATTTAATTATTTTGAATCATTGAGATACTATAATTAACTTAATATGATCCATGAATTGAGTTTTTTAATTATAAGAAATTAAGAAAGCAATTTAACAATTAACAAAAAAACAAGCGAGGTCGAGTATTGTGTAAATTGTGAGAGCGCAAACTTAATCGGTAAAACAAGACTACCCGGGATAAATTTTTAGAGTTAAAATATAATACCAAAGCTCAATGAATCCTTATTTTACATAATGGATATGTGCCTTAATTTACTAGTGACCATAAGCTATCCTATAACATCAATCAAAGCAGGGTGCTATGATTGCATGTTCCAAAGATATCCTAGTGTTTAATTCTATTCATATTTGTGGTAAAGTTAATTCTCATAGGGTTTAGGGGTTAACAAATTAAGGGATTATAATTAAGTGTATATTAATTTAAATTATAATTATTAATAAGTAAACTAAGAGGTAGAGTTAGATCAATTATGTCTTTTAAATATTGTCTAAAAAAACATATTCTTGTTGTATCTTTTTAATCAAACATCATTTCAAAAATAAAAACCAAAATATTATACAATATTCTTCTAAAAAACTTATTCTAGTTTTAAGAATAGTAAAAAAACACCACATCCTTTCAAGTAGTGTTATTATTCCCTTTTATGTTATTTTTAAAATACCTTTAATAAGTTTTCAAATTTACTTCCTCTTTTGAGAGATGACCTGGGTCAGCCACTTTGCTGCACCTAAGTAACGCGAAACCGAACACCATTTGAAAGCACCCATGACATAACCTTTAATTCATTCCTATAATATAATCATAACTCTAATAAAATATATCCTAATGTTTCTTCAGGAAATCCACATACTTCTGCTACACTTCCACATGCATAGATGCGATGATCAGTGTCAGTCTCGGGTCTGTCTCGGTACTGAGATTCACCTAGATCAACTCATAAATAGTGGTGGAGACACCTTCCTCAAACAAAAGAGGGGAATCATATAAATCATCTTCATAATCCATGATTATAGGATCATCATCTGAAAACTATTCTTAATTGTCTAACCCTAACAGAATTCTGGTGTCTACCTGAGTGGTGGTATACTCTTCATTAGGAGACTGTTGCACTGCTAAAACCATCGAGACAAAGGATGTCAATCCAATTCCATTGGGCCTTCGACTGAGGGGTCTATGTTTTATAATATCAAATAATTAGTGGAACATTGGGTTGATTCGATTAAACTCAGCCTAATGAAACATTCTTGTATGACATATTATCATTTCCATGGGGCGAACATCTTGATACCTAATAGGGGTTAGGGGATCCAGTATTACTTGAGCGTAATTCATATTGGAATGTTAAGAGATTTTCCTGCACTCTTTGCACCCGGGAATGATCTTCTCACTCCTTATAGAGAAAGAAATAAGTTCCCTAAGCCAAGGGTTGTGGCCTTGAACTGGTGAATCAAGAGGATTAAAGCATCATCAAAGTCTATCCACGAGTCAACCATAGTGGGAGTTGAATTAACCTCATTAGCCCGAACCTATTTTCCTTGCTCATATAATAGTAGAAATATAAGTAGTATACTTCAAAATAGGTGAAGGGAGACACATCACCCTAGATTACACCCACTCAACAATTAAGGAGTACTTGAGCCAATGGTGATATGAGGAGGGAACTATTGCAAGTAGATGGAGCCAGGGTCTACCTATGAGTGCATTGTAGGAGGTGTCCTGAAAAAAAACCATGAAATCAGTGCTGGCTATCAGGCCACTGAATTGGGTCTTAAAATGGATCTTTCCAAGTGGTTTCCTCTCTGTCCCATCATAACCTTGAATCATTAGGTCAGCGGGACTTAGATCTGATTCAGTCAGTCCTAGTTTCCAGAGCATCTGGGTCGAGATGAGATTGATCCCAGAACCTGTGTTGACAAGACAAAAGAAAAATTCCATGCCATTAAAATATATAGTGATATAAAAAGAGTGGATATTCCCATGAATAGGAGAACATTATTATTCCACTGATAATGAGATGAAAACCTCATATTCTGCATGCCCAACTTCCTCAGCATGAAAGGAATCTATAGCCACTACCTCTGTTTCAAACTATAGGGGGATTCTCAAAGGATATACAAGGGATTCATTCATATATTATGAATAGAAGAGGGACTTGAGAATTGATATCTTAATAGTAATACTGTAGAGTTTCTTAATCACATCATAATTCCACAAAAAGCACTCATTCCTATAGATAGAAGGTTTCTCTCTAAAAGGAGGTATGACGAGCACTGCTAGTCGAACGAGAAGATTTTAGCTGGCGATGGAGATATCCTACTGCTCACTTGTCAAACCACACAAAATGGATACTGGGCGATGGAAAAATGATTGAGGTCTATCCATATATGAATTTGGTATATCATAGCATGGTTGTGGCAGCTCTTCTCGACTGAGCACCACAAACGACGGTGGCAGTGAGCCTAATGAGATAGGGTGATAGGACTACATGTGTTGTGCTCTATGATGAGCCTTCAGTTTAGTCTCAATGGCATGAATGACATGGATAGAGGCACTGGATGGTGTATTATAATGGTTCACATACCCATAGTTCCATTGATGATTGCACTATCTAGGAACATCAGGAGGAGTTTTCTGGCATTCCATGTCATTGAGAACCGTGTAAGGATCCCCCAGCTCAATGGTGTTTACTAAGGCATACTTCTGATCATCAATTGAATAATATTCCATTTATGGGAGAATTATAGGGGTAATCCACATCTCTTGGGACATGAAGTCACTGAGTGTGCATGATTACTTCATCATTGGAGGGGGACTTTGGTTTCCCTTACGATGTCAACACCTGCTCTCCCAGGAGGTGGAGGATTGAGAAGTGGACATAGAAGTGCCAGTGAGAGGAGGCTAGATGACTTTAAAAGGCTCAGGATGATTCATACAGGCATAAATGATATCATGAGCATGAGAGACTACCTTCGGAGCCATCCAACCATCATACTTCTAAGACCCACAACTAGAGACTTTCTTCCATTTACTATGACTATTACTATCTTGCTTTCTGAAAACACATGCTACCAGTTTTAGGGCCAGAACCAATCTAACTATGTCATTATTGTCTTGGACTTGGAGCCATTCCTTGAACACATAACACTACTTGATGGTATGTCCAACGAATCAGTGATAAAGGAAAAAGTTGGGGAGATCAATGACAGTAGCATATTTAGGATTTCTCTATGCCGGTGGCCTCAAGATTCCTTGATCCAAATATCTTCAGAAATAGCTAGGGACCTGAGCCTCTTTTAAGGAGTAGGTTCAGTTTCTCTTATTCGGGAAAGGGACTTTAGGAGCTTATCCCTAACAAGGGGCTGGAGGCTGAATGTAATAGACCAAGGTTTTATAGATACATTTAACATAGAATGTAATGCATGCAATACTGAGTATCTATGTAACAAAACTTTGTTATTATAACCTAGCCATTAAACATAATTTTACCACTTATGAGATTTGAATTTAAAAAAAATAGACATACACGATTGCGATCAGTAAGATATTTAGAGACTGATAGGACCAACTTACATTTTTGGTAAATAGCAACATGAACCTTAAGAATAGTAATGCACCCTTATGAAGAGTAACCTTAACCATTTAAGTATAAATATAATTTATGCACCTTATAAATGAGAGTGAATATTTTAAAAATTAATAATTAAGTGTTGGAATTTTTGTGAGTAATAAATATTTAATTAAAATATTAAATTAATAAATTGATTTAAAAAAAATTAATTTTCATAAAATTAATTCCAAAATAAATATTTTCTTTTCCTATGATTTTAGGATAATTTTATGAGACCTTAATTAATTTTTGAAAGTATTATAAAATCCGTTTTAAATTTAAAATATGTATATTTCACGAAAATAATGATTTTATTTAAAAATGAAATTTCTATTTTTTAGAATATTATTTTGATAAAATGGAGTTCATTTTTAAATTCTACACATTGAAAAATGTTTAGGGTGAATTTTTGATATTTTTCTAAAATAGTGGCATTTTTTGGTGAATAGTGAAATTTGATAATTTACAAAACAAGCTAAATAAATGAATTTTTGCATCATGTTTAAGTCATGGATGATTTAAATGGATATTGGTTCGAAGTCACATACACATATTACTATTTGTTTTCAAAATAATCAACACTATTTCTTATCTTGAGCAAAATAATTAAATAATGAATAAGATATTCAAAAATCACTCCTCCCCTATACTACAAAACAACCCCTCACTCCCTCTTCTCTTCACTCCTTTAAGCCTTGAATATTCTCTAAGTTCTTCTAAAATACTCTTCCCTAGTCCCTATCCATGTATAGGAGCCCTTTTTCTTTCCAAAATAACAAAACCCTTTCCCTTAATAAGGTTCTCAAGGAGGATATTTCAAGAGGTAAACCATTTACCTTTTTCTTTTAATTTTATTTTCAATTTATTTTCTTTTCTTATCTTCTCCTCACCTCCTCTATCCAAATGATCCTAATAAATCCATTATAATTTATATACTACAATTATATAATTTTAATGGAATATCCTTCCTTAAAATACTATCTCTCTCTCCCTCTCTTTTGTTTGAAAAAATGAAATCATTGTCTGAGAGGTGCCGATTTACAACCTTCATTGAAGATGAACCTTTGTTATTCAATTTATCCTTAAAGACTAGCCATGAAACTATTTTTATGGTTTAAATAGACTAATATTTGTATTATAACCTATTAAATGTTTTGTAACTAGTATATATACATATTACTAATTCATATGATAAAAACAGTTCGTAATAATCAAAGTATCGCCAAAATAATCTAAATGATTATCACTAATGTTCTATCTAATAACTCATCCTCATAACATATAAAAAAATTAATTATATCACCATTTAATATTTTGTATTCTCATTAATATCATATAAATTCAATTCTATAAAATTATTCTAGTTCTACATGAACTTCCATACTCATATACAATTATACTAATCATGTAAACCAAGGAAACAAACGCTCCTGAGCAATAAATTTGTATCTTATAAAACATACAAAAGGCCATTAATGAACTTAATAAAATAAGAATAAATCAAATACATATATATGAGGCTTTTAATTAGTTAATTAGTGGGTTTAATTTGATTATCTAGGGTGTTAAGGCCATGTGAAGAACACGTTCCGAAATAACGTAAGGGTTTTCTACCCAAATATCCATTTTCTTTCAGGTTATTGTTTTTCTCTATTAATCCCATTTAAATTATTAATTATTATTTTTTACTCCACATAAATTATTTTTGAATGTTATATTTATTTGTACCAATCAGAATCATTATTTACTTTACACGGAGATAAATGTTTCATAAATATATTTATCAATTCTTCTCGATAAGCAGTATCAATTCAAGGGAGATTATCAAATTCTTACCTATTTTCAAGTGCACTATATAATCTATTTTAAGACAAAATTATATTTATAAATCCACTAATTTCATCATGGAATAAAATATCTTATTTCATTTATGGTCTTATAAAAATATTTTTCCAAAATAACTCTTCTTTTCAAAGTAAAAGTGTATTTCTCTAAAAAATTCCTCGATGGTTTTATTAGAGTATTTTTTTTCTATTTAAACAAATTTGTTATCTTTTAGGAATTATTGAGGTTAAAATATTAATTTTATCATCTAAAAAATTGTATTAAATGGTTTATGATCAGTTTTACTATAGATGTTCTATCTTGATACTATTCACCATACTACTCAGAATGGTTAGTGATTATGTGTTCACATTGGAGAAAGTTATTTCATATGTTCATTTTATCTATGTTTATCTTCTTTAATATGAGGAATTCATTGGACATAACAAGTGATTGTTGGGGCCCTCTATAGACCCTTGATGCATCATTAGGACTCATATTACAAAATAAAATTGGGTTTTGGACGAGGCCTTACCATAGTATTTTCAAACATCTTGGACGAGGCCTTGAAAATATGTTTAAGATGTCTGAAATTTTAAATTTCCCCATTACAGTGTTAGTAATTGATATACCATTTGATTTTTTTGACTATTATAATATAAATGATTATGTTTTATTCTCTTATGATTCATTTATCTGGGCTTATTTAATCATCTTTCATTCCTTCCATATTACACTCAAGTATATTTTTAAAGGAATGTGTTTTTAGTTATTCACTATTCCTAGTGTTTATTTTTATGAAATCTTTCTCTGTAATATATACCCTTACTAAGCATCTAAGATAACCCCTTTTCTTATGTTTTATTTTCCCTAGGTTGTGAAGATAAATATTATGAATGACCTGCAAGGATATCTTAGGAGTCGTAGATGTTTCAAATGGAATTACTATTATGTATTTCATTTCTAGTTGTAATGTTTAACTTATTTTTGAATATCATTTTCCAAAACAACTAAACTATTTGTTCCATTAGGATACAAATTTCTTGTAATCATGCCAATGTATTATTATAAGGAACCTACTCTTGGAAACTGGGGTCTGGGTCCTTATAGTTGCTATAAGAGGAAGTTTAGTAGAAAATTTAGAAACTAGATTTAGAAAATGTAGATTAGGGAATAAAACCCTAAGATATAATTTAAGGATAAACATACAAAAACATCCTAGAATTATGGAAAGGAAGATATTATGTGGATATTCCTAGAAAATATATCCCTGTATGGATACTAGAAGTGGACGTGGTTTTGGAGCATATGTACCTTGGAGTAATAACTCCAACAAGATGTTTCGGGATTGACCTAGGGTAACCTGGTACATGACAATGGGCCTTACTGCTCACCTAGTTTGACACTTCTAGGGTATATTCTTAGGATAATTCAAATATTATTCACAATCCATTACAAAGAATTTAAATGTAAATTTATCTTTAATGAAACCATGTTTATGATTATGGGATTATATATGCATTAGATTTAATTTTTAAGTACTATGATAGTTGATATTATGTAATATGATTCATAACATAATCTAGTGTATGCTATCAATTAGAAATGGAACCTAGTGGAAGGAATGAAAACCACATGAATGAAAATATCCTATGTATGGATTGTACTCCTATGAAAGATAATGACGCTGTTACTGGAGCTGTGATTGGTGCTGAGCAGCTTATAACTATACTTGGATAGTTGACATAGATTATGAACAATAACCTTACTCATATAGAGTATCCTAATCCACAACATGGACGAGAAATGTCAGAAATCTTTATGTGACAGCATCCTCCATCATTCAATGGGAATACAAACCCATTCATAGCAAAGTAGTGGATATATTCCTCAGAGAAGATATTTCTCAATTTGGGATATAACAAAAGGGAAAAGGTTTTCATGGATGTTTATCATCTATCAGGATATGTAGATCAATGGTGGTCATCAATTCAAAACATGTAGGAGGATAAAGAAATATAAGGAATGGAATGGAGGCACTTTAAGGAAATATTCTTTGAAAAATATTTTCCTCGAGAACAACTAGAAGATATGGAGAGGAAATTATTGAGTTTGAAAAAAGAGAGGATGAAAATTTTGCAAAGTATGAAGTACATTTTACAAGGAAAGAAAGGTATACTGTAGACTATATACATAATTCAAGGAGAAAGATTAATCAATTATTTAATGGTTTAACAACATTCCTATGAAGGGTACTATTTTCCAAAACACTCAAATCACACAAAGATATAGTCTCATGTGCAATCATGACAGAGAAATTATTCTCTATGTCTTATGAATTTAAGGGAAAGTAATAAAAAAAGAGGGTGGTGGAGGACAGAATGGATAATGTGAAGAATAAAAAGGTCTTTTTCCATCATGTGATACTTGTGGAAAGAAAAGCCCCAGATATTGCTTAAAATGAACCTGAGTTTGTTTCAAATGTGGAGAAAGAGGTCACCAATCTCATTTTTGCGTGGGAATAAAAGAAGCTACCAATGTTCAATGCTACAATTGTAAATATATGGGTCATTATTTCATTGATTTTCCTATGCGTTAAGGAAACATTCCCCAGAGAAGGCCAAGGGATAAAGGAAAATCTTATGCGATCACAACTACTGAAGTTGAAGTTCCTAATGATATGGTGGGAATTACTATAATCATTTCCTCAAACTTTTCCAATGATTTATTTGATTCAAGATCATTTCATTCCTTTATATCTTCCCAGTTTACTTTAAAAATTAGATATTTCCAATTATCGTTATCAAGGGAGTTCTTAGTAAAAACCCCTAAGGGAAGTCTCATTACAACAACAATGTGTTAGGTAGTCCCCTTTATAGAATATAAATCTGATTTATTTGTTTATTTTATCATCATACCTATGGTTGAATTTTATAAAATCCATTCCATGGATTGATTTTCAAAATATGATGTGAGAATATACTGTAAAAATATGGAAATTAAAATATGTGAGGAAGGTGTATAATCCATTATCTTTAGAGCAGAAACATCACCATATGATTATTATATATATCCACCCCCAGTAGCTCTACTTAATTCAATTCTTATGGAAGAATAGAACCCAATATCAATGCGTGAGGGAAGAAATATTCAAATTTAGTATGTACATATTGTGAAAGAATATGTTGATGTATTTCTAGAGGATTTACCTAGACACCCACTATAGTAGGAAGTTGAGTTGTCTACTGATTTAATTCCTAGTTTAATACCTATATCAAAGACCCCTTATAGAATGGTCCTAGTTTATTTAGTATAACTAATGAAAAAACTAGAGGAATTGAGTTTTAAATTATTTATCCATACTATTATTTCTCCATGGGGAGCTCCCATTATTTTCATTAATAAGAAAGATTGATCTGTGTGGCTGTACATTGACTATATGGAGATAAATTCTATTACCGTAAATAACAAGTATCCTCTTCCTCACATTGATGATTTATTTGATCAAATTCATGGAGCCCACTATTTTTCAAATATTGAACTTCGATATGGATATCATCAGTTTCTTGTGAGGAAGGAGGATATTATAAAGACAACATTTCAAACCAATTATGGGCATTAAAAGTTTATAGTAATCCCTTTTGGACTGACTAAGGCACCCTATGTTTTCATGGATCTAATGAAGAGAGTTTTGAAGAAATATTTTTATGAATTTTTTGTGGTATTTATTGATGATATCTTGGTATACTCCAAAATCTATGAAGATCATGAGAATCACATGCACATTATCCTGAAGACTCTTAGAATAAATGGGTTATATGGGATATTTAGCAAGTGTGAATTACGGCTTCAAACCATTTCTTTTCTTGGCCATATTGTCTATAAGGATGAAAATTTAATGTATCATGCAAATACAAAGTTAGTTCAAGAATGGAATACACCAAAGAATATAACCTAGGTACATAGTTTTATTGGTTTACTAGATTTTTATCGATGTTTTTTAGAATTTAACCTGATTAACTATCCCATTAACCAAGCTTACTCATAAAGGGATTAAGTTTATATGGATAAAACAATGTGAAGAATGTTTTGAATAATTTAATAATAGGTTAGTGAACGATCCAATCTTGACTCTACCACTAGGAAATGGTGGATTTTTGATTTATAGTGATGAATCAAAGAAAGAACTTGGAAGCATCCTTAAACAGAATGATAGAGTTAATGGATTTGCATCAAGGCATTTAAAAATTCATGAATAGAACTATCTAACTCATGATCTTGAGTTAGCATATGTACTATTTTCTTTGAATATATGAAGACATTATCTCTATGAGAAAATATGTGAGATATATATAGATAACAAGATCTTAAAGTATATCTTCTCATAGAAATAACTCAACATGAGGCAAAGGCAATGGATTGAGCTACTCAAGGAATATGATTATTCAATAAACTACCACCTAGGAAAGGAGAATAGGGTAGTTAATGTATTGAACAGAAAGGATCATGGAGTTCTAAAAAAATGAGAATTTAGATGTATCCTATGTTCATGAATCTAGTAAATATAGATATAGGAATTATAAAATAAGGTGAAACATCATTAAATTTTCAATTGGTTTCCCAACCATCTTTATTATTAAGGATTACAACTTCTTAGTTTGATGATGAGAATCTTCGAAAGAAAATTAAAGGTGTGAATGACAGGAAGTTGGATAACTTCGTGTGTGTGGATGGAATTCTGAAATTTGGAATAAGGCTATGTGTTCCCTCTATACCCGATCTAAAAAGGGAGTTATTAGATTATTCCCATAGTTTAAATTTCTATATACACCCTGGTAGCACTAAGATGTATAGAGATTTGAAAGAACATTTCTGGTGGGACCACATGAAGCAAGAAATTACTAATTATGTATCAATATGTTTAATTTGTTAATAGGTGAATGATGAAAGATAACATTCTAGAGGTTCCATTAAACCTCTACCTATTCCTATATGGAACTGGGATCACATCACCTTGTATTTTTTCACTAGATTACCAAAAAATCCAAAAAGGAAAGATGCAATATGGGTAATTGTGGATCGAATTACCAAATATGCACATTTAATCACTATTAGGGAAGATTTTTCACTAGAACCTCTTGAAAAACACTATATAAATGATGTTGTGAGACCTCATGGAGAACCTCTCTCAATTATGTCTGATTGTGATTCACAATTTACATCAAAATTCTGAAAAAGTCACTAGAAATATTTGGACACCGAGCTTTTTTTGAGTATTTCTTATCATCCTCAAACTGATGAGCTGTCAAAAAGGATGATCCAAACTTTAGAAGACATGTTGAGATCACGATCACTTGATTTTCAATCCATGTGGGGTTATTATTTACATTTAATGGAGTTTTCCTACAATAAAAATTTCCATTCTAGTATTCAAGTGACACCATATGAAGCATTATATGGAAAGAGACATCGTACACCAACATGTTGCGATGAAGTTGGTGAGGGGAAGATTGTAGAACCGAAGCTTTTAGAGGAATCAAAAGTGAAGGTAAAGAAAATTCAAACCCATATCAAAGAAACTCAAACAAGGAAATTATGTTGAAAATCGAAGGAAGAATTTATAATTTCACGTGGGAGATCTCGTTTTCCTGAACGTATCTCCATGGAAGGGTGTTATATAATTTGGGAAGAAAGGGAAACTCAGCCCTAGGTAAATTGGATGTTTTGAAATTTTATATAGAATTGGAGTTGTGGCTTATCATTTTTCAATTACACCATGCCTTTCTAAGGTACACAATGTATTCCATGTCTCATTTTTGAGAAATTACATGTGAGACCCAACACATGTACTCACTTCTAAAGGTATAGAATCAGAACATGACTTATCTTATTGTGAAAATCCTTTCTGAATTCTAGACACTAAACAATATGTGTTGTTTAATTGGATGACTCAGCTAGTATAGGTACATTCAAAAAATCATAAAATTAAAGAGACAACGTGGGACCTAATGAACTTATGATGAAGACCTACCCAAATTGTTTTTGAGGTAACATTTATGAAATTTCAAGGATGAAAATTTTTTAAGGGGGAAAGAATGTAACACCCCAAGGTTTTAAAAATAAATTTAATATAGAATGTAATGCATGCCACACTGAGTCACTAAGAAATAACACTTTGTTATTATAACCTAGTTGTTAAACATAATTTTTCCACTTTTGAGATTTGAATTTCAGAAAATAGACATACACAGTTGCGATCAGTAAGATACTCAGAGTCTGATAGGATCAAATTACATTTTTGGTGAATAGTAACACGACCCTTATGAATAGTAATGTTCCCTTATGAATATTAACCTCACCCATGTAAGTATAAATAAAATTTAGGCACCTTATAAATGAGAGTGAATATTTAAAAAATTAATAATTAAGTGTCGATATTTTTGTGAGTAATAAATATTTAAATATAATTTTAAATTAATATATTGATTTAAATAAAAATTAATTTTCATAAAATGAATTCCAAAATAAATATTTTTTTCCTATGATTTTAGGAAAATTTTATGATGCCTCAGTTAATTTTTGAAAGTATTATAAAATCTGTTTTAAATTTAAAGTCTATATTTTTCAAGTAAATAATGATTTTATTTAAAAATTAAATTTCCCTTATTTAGAAAATTATTTTGATAAAATGGAGTTCAGTTTTTAATTATAAACTTCTAGAAAAGGTTACGGTGAATTTCTGAGATTTTTCTAAAATACTGGATTTTTTTGTGAATAGTGAAATTCGGTAATTTTCAAAACATGCTGAATAAATGAATTTCTGCATCATTCTTGAGTCATGGATGATGTAAATGGAAATTTTATTGAACTAACATGCACTTATTATTATTTTGGGTCCCAATAATCAACAATATTTCTTGTCTTGAGAAAAATAATAAAACAATGAACAAGATATACAAAAATCACTCCTGTCCTCCACTATAAAACCACCCCTCACTCCCTCTTCTATTCACTCCTATAATTCCTGAATCATATCAATGTTATATCCAAATAATATTCCCTAGTAAATCCCAACATATAGGAGCCATTGGTCTTTCCAAAACACCAAAACCCTTTCCCTTAAGGGTGTTCTCAAGGGGGATATTTCAAGAGGTAAACCCTCTTTCTTTTCCTTTTAATTTCATTTTCAATTTTGTTTCATATCTTACGCTCCCATCCTCTTTAAAAATAATCATGATAAATCTAGTATCATATATATACTATAATTATATCATTTTACTGTAATATCCTTCCTCAAACTATCTCTATCTCTCTCTCTCTTGTTTTAAAAAGGAAATCATCGTCCGAGAGGTTCTTATTTACACCTTCATGGGCGACGAACATTTGTTCTTCAATTTATACTTCAAGGCTGGTCATGAAACAATTTTATGGTTTAAATAGGCAATAATATATTTATTATAACCTATTAAACGATCTAGAACCATTATATATACATAATACTAATTCATATGATAGAAAGAGTTTGTAATAATCGAAATATTGTCAAAATAATCTAAATAATTATCACTAATGTTACATCTAATAAATCATCCTCATACCATATAAAAAATGAATTATATCACCATTTAGTATTCTTTATGTTCATTAGTATCATATAAATTCAATTCTTTATAATCGTTCCTATTCCACATGAACTTCCATACTCATATACAAGTATACTGATCATGAAAACCAAGGAAATGAACGCTCCCGAGAGATAAATTTGTATCTTATAAATCTTAAAAAATGACATAAATGAACTTAATAGAATCATAATAAATAAAATACACACATATATATATATATGAAATTATGAATTAATTAATTAATGGTTTTAATTTGGTTATCTAGAATGTTAAGCTCAATTGCAGAATAGGTTCAGACATAAGGTAAGAGTTTTCTACCAGAACCTCCATTTTTTTAGGTTACTCTTTGTCTCTATTAATCCCAGTTAAATTATTAATTTTTATTATTTACTCATAATAAATTATTTTTGAATGTTCTATATATTTTTACCAATAAAAATCCTTATTTATTTTACAGGGATAGAATTTTTTTATAAATATTTTCTCAATTCTTCCCGATAAACAAACCCAATTCAAGGGAACTTCTCAAATTCTTACCTATTTTCAAGCTCACTATATAAGATATTTAAGACAAAATTATTTTTCCAAAACCACTAATTTCATCATGGAAAAAAATAACTTAGTTCATTTCTGGTCTTATACAAATATTTTTCCAAAAGAACTCTTCTTTTCCAAGTGATAGTGTATTTCTCTCAAAATTCCTCAATGACTTTTTTAGAGTATTTTTGTCTATTTCAACACCTTTATTGAATTTTATGTATTATTGAGGTTAATATATTATTTTTATAATTTGACACATTGTATTAAATGGTTTATTATTTGTTTTACTGTGAGTGTTCTATGTTGACACCATTCACTATACTACTCAGAATGGTTGGTGTTTATGTGTTTAGAGTTGGGGAAGTTATTTCATATGTTCATGTTTTCTATGTTTATCCCCTTTCATAAACGGAATGAATTGGAATTAAAAAGTTATGGTATAGGCCCTCTACAGAACCTCTATGCATTGATAGGTCTCACAAGATAAAAAATAATTCGGTTTTGGATGAGGCCTTACCCTAGTTTTGCCAAACAACTTGGATGAGGCCTTGAGAATATATTTCAGATGTCCAACATAATGAATTCACTAATTGTGGTATTAGTAATTGATAAACCATGTGATTATTCAAATAGTATAATTTTAATGGTTATTTTTCATTCTCTTGTTATCATTTCTAGTTCCTTATTTAATCATCTTTCATTATTACTATATTATGCTTAGTTATATTTTTAAAGGCACGTGTTTTTAGTTGTTCACTATTCCAAGTGTTTATTGTTATGATAAATTTTTTTTTATTACTTACTCTTATTTAGTATCTAATGTCACCCCTTTTCTTATGTTTTATTTTCCCTAGGTCATGAAGATAAATATTATGAATGACTTTCTGGGATAACCTAGGAGTCATATATGTTTCCAATGTAATTTATATTATATATTTCATTTTATATTGTAATGTTGAACTTATTTGGTATCTTATTTTCCAAAAAACTACTAAACTATTCATCCATTTGGGATATAAATTTCTTGTAATGATGCCAATGTATTAATATAATTCCCCAGCTCCAGGAAACTGGGGTCTATCTCCTTACATTAACGAGGTGGTGGAACCTGATTATATCACCTTGGAGACGACGATTGACGGGGTGTATGAGCCAATTATGAGGCTAGAGATGCTCACCCAGAGGATGAGACTGAAGCTTCTGTCCTCAGTGAGGATACAAAGGAGGATCCACTGATAATAACTCCAGAGGCCTAGGGGATTCAACCTATGCAACAATAGCTGCCTCAGGCTTGGCGTCTTATCTTGAAGGTACGGTGGGAGGCAATGGACGTGCCTACTTGGTTTGATGCATGACTACCTATAGTAATTGAGCCTTGTTAGAGAAGTCCTATAATATACTAGGTAAATTATGAGTGATGAGGGAGGGGATCAATTCTGTCTTTACATTCCCCACACATATCGTTAGAAACTTCACTTATGTCAGTGGCATATCGAGTGAATACGTGAGGGCCTTCCACCGGGTGATGAAGTTTTTGAATCACTAATTTTTTCATTGCTTTTACTTAAAGAGGGAGTAATACTGGTCTTCCAAGTGGTGGAGAAGAGCCAATACTAGAATTACCTGTGAAGATCATACCTACCGACTACAGACCCGATGGGTAATTGGTTGTACCAAATGAACGGAGGCCCTTCCAGTGTCTATATGAAGCACCAGAGATTTACAGATTCCAACTGCGCTGGAGTTCCTAGAATGGGTCCACACCTAGATATAAAGTGGTCTAGATACTACAGTGGGTAGTTCATCCCTTTGAAGGGGGATAAGGTAGGATTTCCAAAACTTGGGTGTGCCGACATGTAGTCTACCCATGCCAGATACGGCTTTCCATCAGGTGAAATTGCCACCTGTCACGTCTCTTGAGCCTCAAGGTGGAAAATAAGAGCAGTTGGTGGAACAAATGAAGGAATATCTGGATGATTGACCTAAAAATTAGCTGTAGGAATAATATTAATAGAAACCTGAGGATAGTGTTCACGCAGTTCAGGCAGGTTCTGTGATCCATACTATGGATGCTTTATATAGGCTCTGGCCTCTAGCCTATCTGGATGAGCCAGGTTTGTGGAATCAATGGGGTGAATCTAATAGAGAAGAACCTATGGCTTCCCCTACTTACCCTATGGAGGATGGATGATATTATATTCAGTATCATCATAGTTTGGACGTTGCTCCGTAGCACACTGAGCAAGGAGCTCATCAATGACCCTTTTCTATTATGTGAGCAATTGAAGCAACATGAATTTTTTGGGGTCATATTTTATCTTATATACTAAACCAAATGGGTCATATGGATTAATAGTACTAGGGATTCATTTATCCTTGTTGGGATCTTGATTGAAAGGCAATGACTCATTGGGCCTAGCGAGGCCAAGCAAGTATCGCTGCTGGTGATTGACGGTGCCTGGGGGACACAATAGAGGTCGTACTACCCCAAGGGATATTTTTTCTTCAATGAGAACTATCTTATAATACTTCTCTATAGGTTCATTCATTTTTACCATGACTTCACTTTGAGGAATATCTTCAATATCACTTGACAGATCTGGTTGATGCTAGATCAGGATGAAATGGGGAGCTGCTACCCCTAGCCGTAGATCTGAACATGTTGGGATGATTTGAAAATAATACTATGGAGAAAAAAGTGAATCTCTAGATGCATCATTTCTAGAGGATTCAATGATAGCTGGACGATGCAGGGTGCTGAGCGACAGGAAATGCGACCATGTCAACTATGTGACACTACTGGCTGATATTGTGATAATGATCTGGGTTCTTTGGATAAAAAATGATGATGAAGGAGATGGAAATGCATCATACAGAGAGTCCAGAGGAAACAAGTGACTTCTTCCTAGTCAAGGAACACTATAGCATTGAGGTCTGGTGTAATAATCGGCTAGAACATCTTGGGGAATTGGTCCACTAAAGGATATCCCATATGCTTCTCCGTTAAGAGGCAAGATCCACTATCTGGTTTCCCCATTCCTTGACTGGCGATAGATTCTACACAAACAAGGGTACTGATATGGACCATTTTTGTGGCAGAATAGCCATTGGAGAGAACAATGCACGTGAAAAATCCACTATATACAAGACTATCCCTTCATAGAAAGTACTAACAACATCACCACATCCCTATAGGATGGGGTATCGACCACTGTGTCCTTTATGGGGGCTGCCACTGTTAGTGGCAGGTCAGGTAGGTGTTCATCTTCTGCTAAACCCCAGAACAACTCCCTATGATCTCATGTTGAGGTAGAGAGTGAGTCTGGCGATGGTAGAGAAGATTTCATAGAAGGACCATAGTAAGAACTTAGAAGAGATCCAAATCTACTTCATCTTTCATATACCTATAGAGGGATTCAAGGATCTGGTGTATGTTCCTTTCTAGGAGAACAAAGATGACATGCTGAGTTCCTAACCTAGACCCTGATAAAGAGGATTGGGATGACAAATCCAACATCAAGTAACATTATGCTTCAGAATATGAAAAGAAGACTAGGTTGATTATGACCTGAAGCTTCTCAGGATTGTTACTTTAGCAATAGAGGTTTGCCTTCCTATCCTGAGATGGTTCTTCAGGGAAAGAGAGATCCTAAACATAGGTAGGGCCTTTGTGCAGGTTAATGTTGGAGTGGGAATGATATCCTCTTTTGTTGGATGGGATACGAGGAGGGATTTTATATCGATTGTCATTAAAGAGGGGAGGACCTCCATTTTAATGATTTGTGGTGTAAGGAGCACCCACGCATATGTAAAACGGAACACAAGGAGGGCCTATATAGTAGGGAGTGCTGGACCAGAGAGGGCCTCTGCCGAATCTGATGAGAACATGGAGATGACCCCCTTGCTGATTGTCATGGTAGCATGGGGAATGACCTCATACTATTTGAACATGACACATGGAGGACCTTCGTGCTGAACATCGATGAAGCAGCGGGGGGGGGGGGGGGACCTCTACTGAAGATGGTGATGAAGTGAGGAGGAACTTTGCATTAATAACCTGATATATGGGGAAAACCTTCATACCTAGGATCATAGGAATAGAGAGAACCTTCATAATAGGCATCAACAAGACTGGGAAAGGTTCTCCCTAGACTAGTATTGGTGGCATGGGGAGGACCTCTAAGATGACCATGAGAGTGGAGAGGACCTCTACTATGGCCCACAACGGTATGGGGATGACCTCCGTACTAAATTTTGTTATAATGGGTCGGCCCGCGAAGGATTATTCTCACGTCGGTGACCTGAAGAGTTGGACCAGCCTAACCATGGGGTAGTGGGGATCTCAATCCTAATAAAGTATAGATGTTCCCCATCTCTTTAATAATAGGTAACTGATATTATGTGCGGATGGTGGCATGGGACACTGAAGCTATAGAAGACGATGCCCCTTGACAGGTGTCCTTTTAGGCCCATGCCTAATATTGGTGTTGAGTCAGCCAGACTAAGGCAGACGAAGTAGGGATGTAGACCAACTGCTCCTCGGACTAGGGGACCAGATGATGGTGTTAACAAAAACTGGTGGGATCCCTACTAGGTGGATCCCTAAATGAAGTTGAATCCAAGATGACTCAAACATCCCTTACCTCGTTGGTGTAAGGTAGTGAATCATAGGAACATTCCGGGGAGTGGCTCATGAAATAGTTATACGTTGGAGTGGGGAGATGTGTCTCCCTACATGGCCCTTGGGGGAGATGATGATGATGAGGCACAAAAGCTTTCAAATCATAGTGGGTGATATCCCTTATTGGGATGACTCCTACTATTCATATCATCAAATTAGAGTATCAATCACCCTACTCTGGATGATATCAGAGGGTGAGATGGGGAATTAGTGCCCAGCAGTAGTAGTTGTTGAGAATATTATGGAGGAGGCGGATCTATGCAGAGTTACCGCATTGGCATGTTCCTTGCTCTTGCATCTGTGGGTGGGAGGTGACTGGTTTCTTATATTTGTAGCTTGGGTCCTACAAAGTAGGAAGATTCCGCCATCAACACATATTCTAGGAAATAAATTCTCATTTCCCCAACACTGTTCAATCTTCCATGGTTAGAGAGAAAGATCCACATTAACAGTTCCACAGGCCAAAATTCCCCACGATCAACTGCCCCGAATTCTGGTGAGTTTCACGCCATGCCCACTATTTTTCTAGGAGGAACCTGGAGCTAGATATCTAAATCCGATGAGACAATCATATGCTGATGTCTCAATCATTAATAATTCCCATAACTGGTGGAGAACTAGTTCACATTGGGTTCACCATTTTTGTGTTCAATGCTTTCGTCAGGGAACACTGTGCCGCGCCATCTCATCGATGCTCGTTGGAATTCGTGTTGTACCCCACATTATCACTTTCCAAAGGTGGGAATAATCCATCACTTGTTTAGTGAAATTTTATCCTTGATGAAAACAATATGATGGGATATCGGTTCTTACTTCTATGGATTCCTCCTTAAAAATTGTATCCTAGTCCAGGTCTCCCTCATAGATTAAGGCGTTCATGAGATCATTCCCAATTCCATTTCTTTATGGATTATAGTTAATTATGCTACTTCTATAAGGAAATTCCAAGGGTTCAAGTTGGGGTAGCAGCCTTAGGCCAGGGGAGTAGTCACACTGAGGCATCTATGAAATGTCTTGATGTTGGAACACTAAAACACCTATATTCTTCCTTATTAGAGGGATTGTCAAGGGAGTAGAAACACAAGGCTTACCATGACGATTGTGGGGTATCATATGATAGAGGCATGTCTCTAAGGTTTTCTACGGCTTACTATGTTTAACATGGGGTATGCCATGAGTTTAATGTATATCAGAGACAGATCATACTAATTGGAATGATGATAAGAGTGGATCAAATGGGTACATCCCCATGAGGAGTCACCTATAAGGTTACTGATTAGATGGATCAAAATTCCCAATAAGGGCAGATCCAAGATGGTGTGTCTCATAAAGGGATGTTTTCATGCTGTGAAGGCTGATCTAGATTCCACAAAGGGTGGACTAGAAAAGGTGGGCCCTGCAAAGTGGGACACCAAGGTTTGCCATTGGTTAGTATTGAACCTCATGGAGGCTTCCTACGTACCCTATGTATAGAACATGGATCAAGACCTACGTAGTTTGAAAGGATGGTTTAGGGCTTATGTAAGGTTAGCTTCCCATATGAATGGCATAATCCCATTGATATTTGGTGTCCCAGAAAATAATCCTGGTGGATGATGGACGATTTAATGAAGTGGATGAGATGAATGAGATGGAACCGATGTGAAGATGGTGGTGGTGTTGGGATTTAACCTCAGGTAGGCTTCCTACATATCCTAGTGGATGGGAATCAAAGTCCACATAGTTAGTTGGGGGTGATGGGTCACCTAAGGAGGTGGCCTGTGAGGATGGACACATGGATTGGGACCCGAAGGAAGCAGAACCTTCATGTTGGGGCATGATCTTCCCGAAACACAAAGGCTCAAGGGAGAGACCAGGATGGACATGGGTGATGGGCTTGAACCTCTAGGAGGCTTCTTATGTATCCCCATGGCATGGAATCAAAGTCCATGTAGTTTAGGATGGGGCATAGAATTGGGGTGTACACATAGGAAAATGAGCCTTTGACATACTAGGGCTTACACATGGTTAGTATCTCATCTTAAGAGGGATATTATTGGTTGGAGGAGTATGGTGAAGTATGTGGGATTATTAATGGTTAGAAGCTTGGGAAAATTGGACATGTGGTTGGGGGTGTACACCAAGGACAACAACCCTACACATGGTGGAGATTATGCATGGTTAGTAGCCAAAATGGATGTGTCAAAACACTCCAGGGAGGTGGATCCAGGTGATGTTTCCCAAAAAGGGAATATGTCACATCAGGAGGGTACATACTTAGAAGGGAGCACCAGAGTTTACCATTGGTTGGGATTGAACCTTAGAGAGGCATCCTACGTACGCTGTGTAGAAGATAAGGATAAAAACCCATGTAGTTCAAAAGTAGAAAGTAGACTATAGTTTAATGTCATATGGGATGAAAGTGAACCGATTTGAAATGGTTGGGATAGATGAATATTGGGTTGAACCTCGGGGAGGCTTCCTACGTACCATCTGGAAGATTGGGATCAAAGTCCATGTAGTTCCAAAAAAAGGGTTATGGGGATTATTCATATTTAGAATCCCAAAGACATGTTAGGGCTTATGAAAGGTTATCATCCCCAAGAATATTTCACAGTCATTGCTTTACCTAATCCCACACGAGTCATGCTCGGTGTGAGAAACAAGAGTTAATAGTGGACCTAACAATCATGTTGTGAAATATACTACCATGAGGGACACTGAAGATTGGGACTTACTCTAGGACGGAAGCCTGAGGAGGGTGACCCAATGTATGAGGAGTATATGGCCATTGTACAAGGAACACCCTATCAAGGTGTGTCGGGGATTATATAATGACTACCTGAGGTGCACTTGGAGACAAAAACCAAAAGGGAAAGAGAAGGTGGGAGATATGTGATGCTCATTCTCCTTCTAATCCTCCCAGGACTCTCACACATGCAGTAATCATAGTTTAAAATAATTTATGGAGGATTAGGGTAACTTGATAGTTAAACATCCCATCACTTAGACGATGAGGACTAGCTCCTCACCCCTTGGACTTACATAACTTGTACCAACCCACACATGGGGGGGGGGAGGAACAAACAATTCTAGGAGGGAGTGATATAGAGGAGTGGAGACTCAAGGCTATCACATTAGTATGAATATGTGAAGAAGTAATGGTCGTTAGTGTGCCTATCTGAAGAAGCGCAAGGTGGGGAAGCAAAACATGGAACACCACTTGGGGGACCAGGAAATCACTTCATACGATCCTAGAGGGATGCAAATGAGAGGGGTTCATGAAGCAGAAGGACTTACTAAGAGGTGATTCAAAAGGCTCTGGTGCTTCATGAAGATAGGTATCTTTGAAAAGGAAGTTAATTTGTGAAGCATGAAAAAAGGGGTCTCTACAAAGGGAGGAACTTCACGAAGCATGATGTCCCAACTGAGGCATGGAGAATACATGTGTTTGAAGGGTGCTTCACGAAGGCTGAATGCATCGTGAAGTACCGATTTCCCAAAATGGATGCCTACCTTCGTGATGGAAGTCGTGATTTGTGAAGGGTATCCTTGCTTGAAGTGGATAGAAAATGTAACAAATGGAAAGAAGGTTCGCGGTGATCAAGTACCTTGGGTGAATAATTTTCTCACTAGTTTATAGAGAAAAGGGTACTTTGAAAATTGAGATCTCGGAAGGTGATAATTTAGGGTAACGATGATTATGGGGGGGGGGGGGTGAGCCTGCTATTTATAGGTAAAGGGGTTTCGTGTTGCTTGCAGTGCTCTCTATGCAGAAAAGATGATGCCGTGAAGTGGAAAGGCTTCTTTGGAATCCTTTAAACTCATGGATCCTTATGACACTATTACATGGAAGTCATGGAGGATTCCATTCTACCATATTTGTGCCATTTGTGGTTATAAGGGGCTTCACAATAGGGCTTCACAAGTTAGACTTCTTTTAATGATTTTTTTCCCTTGTAAAGGTCTAGTGTTATCCGAAATTGTGTGGACCATTCTTGATAAATATTTGGAATGGATTTTAGCACCAAAAGTATGTACCTTAACTTAGTCTAGAAAACCTATTGGATCTAGAATAATAGGTCTTGATCCGAATAATACATGCTGTGTCGTCCAAGTCATTCATAGAAAATCATTTATTCAACCACGCCTTAACAAACTGTAAGTCTGGTACTTTGTTTCCAATGAGTAATATGTCATCAACTTATACTATTAATAAAATGATTTCACTTCCAATAAAACATTTATAGACACATAAATCTCATTAATTCTTTATGAAACCAAATTCTATTATGGCCTCATCAAAATAAATGTTCCTTGATTTGGAAATTTTCTTTAATCAATAAATGGATCTTTACCTATTTCATACTTTTTGGCATCCTTTTGAGTTAGAAACCCATTGGGTTGTGTCTTATAGACATATTTATAAAGGTTCCCATCAATGAATGATATTTTTACATCCATTTTATAAATCTTACAATCATGTCAAACTGAAATGGAAATTATAATTATGATAGATTCCAACATTACAACTAGTGAAAATGTTTCTTCACAGTCAATGTCTTGACACTGTTTAAACTCTTTTACAACTTCTCATACCTTATAGTTACTGATTTTTCCTTCAATGTAAAGTTTTTTCTTGAATACCCATTTTCAACCAATGGGATTTACATCTACTGGAGGGTTTATCAAAATCCAAACTTGGTTTTGGTATATGGGATCTATTTTAGAATTCATGGCCTCTTTCCACTTAGAAAAATCTGTTCCACTTAAAGCTTCCTCGTAGGTTTGAGGATCATTATTATCAATTAATAATGAGTAACCATCCCTGATGACTAGAACACTATACCATTATAGTTCTATAACCTCTCTCTTACTCCCACACTATAATTGTTTCCCTAGAACAATTTATTCTTCCATATGGATTTGTGAAATTTGTTCTTATTCCAACTCTTATGTATCTTGTTCCTGGAATTCATCAAAGTTTATCTGTATTCTACTATCTTTTTTAGAGATAATATCCTTATCAAGAAATGTTAGAGGTATTTCAACCAAAACATTTTTGTGTTAAGGATTTTATTGGTAGTATCCCTTTGTTTAATTATGATATTCTATAAAGATACACTTTGTGCCTTAGGGTGGAATCTTTTTATAAACAGAGGCCTTAAAAAATTCTTTGCAACCCCACACATGTAAGTAAGACAAAACGAGTTTCTTTCCATTCCATAATTGGTATAATATTCCATCAATTTATTTTTTTGGAACTTGATTTAGTATGTATTCTACAATTTGTAACATGTATCACCATAAATATAATGGAAACTCACATGAATCGTCATTGATCTCACCATGTCCAATAAGGTGTGGTTACTCCATTCTATTACACCATTCCACCAAGGCGTATATAGAGGAGCTAGTTAAGATAATATCCCAAACTTCTATAAATAATCAATGAAGTATTGATTAAGGCATTATCCACCATGGTCTGAGAGAAGTTTCTTAATCTTCTTACCAAGATAATTCTCAAATCTATTCCTGTATTCCTTGAATTTATAAAAATAATCCAACTTATACCTCATTAAGTAGAAATATCTATATCTACTAAAATCATCAGTTAAAGTTATGAAGTATGAGTACCCACCCCTTGCCTCAATAGGAAATGGCCCACACACATTGGTATGAACTAATTCAAGAAGTTATTTAGCCCTATCACCTTTAAAATTAAATGTCTATTTGTCCATTTTCCTTATAAACATGTATGACATACACCCATTGGTTTTAGTAAAAAATAATATTAA
Organism: Viscum album; assembly: GCA_963277665.1. Taxonomy (NCBI): domain Eukaryota; kingdom Viridiplantae; phylum Streptophyta; class Magnoliopsida; order Santalales; family Viscaceae; genus Viscum; species Viscum album. The sequence continues at coordinate 46,044,093 of OY728139.1, read as the reverse complement.
TATCCATCTTGATGTAATTTGGTCAAACATTTTTCATTTACATGACCTAGTGAGTGATTCCAAAGTTGGTTGTGGTATGAATCATGCAAAGTAACTTCATTATCGATTTACCTTTATTTTCTTTGTGTAATACAACACATAAAGACCATTATGTAATGTTACTTACCATAAAAATGTTATCTTTATAAAAGAAATAACACTTATTAATAAATTTGAATATAAATACATACGTATCTAGTTTGGATACAAAAATAATGTTTTTGGTAATTTAAGGAACATAATAACTAATCTTTAAAACCAATATCATTTTGGTTGAAAACATAAGGTGGTAGTCCTCAATAGCTATATAACAAATTTAGTTCTTTTTGATTCTCATATATCTACCTCCCCTCATTCAATCTTTTTGAATATACCTGGTTACTATATTTGAATAAATATGCGAACAAAACAAGATATATCTAATAAATTATTTGTAGAAATATATAAATTTCACTTGATAGAAAAAACAACTGAAGCTTCCCCATGATTATTTGGCTGGGTTTAGTTTTTCTTCATGTGGGCCTTCTTTCAACATGAGAAATAGACAACATCCTATTCCCTTTTTTTACCCTTAATCTTCCTATTCGTTGAAGGGTGTGAAGAATATTTGGGCTTAAATATCTTTAATTAACATTTCTATTTGTTCACAATATGGTTTAAATAATTTTTTCACTACACATCCTTATCTTCTTGGTGAAGGGGACTAATAATATCTGACAGATACTTCTCAATGTTGTTCAAATTATAATTTACAACAAATCTAGAGAAGCACCGTGTGGGTGATTCCAGAATGAGATCGGTTCCCTATTCTTTTGGGATTTTAAACCTAGAACCTCTAGGAACTCAGTGTATCCAAAGAACTTAACTATGTGAGGTGTATATGGGTCACCCTATCCAAGATTTATTTGAAAGAGTGCCTTGAAAATATCAAATTGTTCCTATCTAGCTCTCTCTTGGTAAAAACCATAGAGGTGATCAAGCATGCTATACACATCCATGTTTTTGTGATACTTTATAAGAACACTAAACATAGATGAAAGGATAAAACATTTAATGTTGACCACATTATTCATATGTTTTTCATAGACTAGGAACTATTCACCACTCACCTCCTTAGCAGGAAGATCAAGAAATGAGGATTATAGCATGTAAGATTTCCATTCATGGTGTAGTACAACCCGAAGGAATATACACCATTCCTGGAAGTTATTGTAAGTTAGGAGGTTATCATTATTCCATATTGATTATAGGTATAATATATATGACAATATTTCCATTTTATTTTAAAATTAAAATAGAAGATTATTAGTACATTTCTTGATTACAAATTTGGTGAGATATAATAAATTAATTGATTTTATTAAATCTCCCACGATTTTTTCAAGCCCCAATATACCACACCATTGATCTAGGAATGTATAGTTTCTATTATATTCTAGTGTAAAGGATCCCCATTTCATTTCTTAATTATCTAGACTTTGGACATGAAAACCATAAGAATGTAATTTGGTAGGTGGCCATTTCAACTGTAGGATTAAAGATCCTTGATTCATTGAGTAGATTCCCCTATCCTAAAATCATAACTTTGGTTTCCTCAACACTTTCCTCTAAATTTGTATTGAACATACATTGTATGTTAAACTCAATACAAGTTCAGTTAAGTATACCAAAAAATCTCTTGATAAAGCCCTAATAGAAGCAATTTTCCAAACTATTTCCATGTACTACACTTAGTGCTATAGTTTCATTTTCATTCACGTAATAGAAGGCTTTGTCTGACTTAAAATTAGGTTGAGGGATTTTAATTAATTTATTCATAAATTTTATATTGTTTTATTCTTTATAGGTATTTTTAATATTAAATGGATGCTACTTAATTAATTTACTTGGTTGGATAAAAAATTTATGCATAATTCATTTATTTAATTTCAATCTTTGCATATTAATTCATTTATTTATGTAACTGTGGTCTTTCATACATAAAATAAATAATGCATTGAAATAAATAAATAAATAAAGTAAATTCCACAATCCCGATCTTATCTAATGTTCTATTTAATGAGAAGACATTAAATCAACCTATGATCTAGGGAAAGAACTCCATTTTTTTGGCCCTGACATGATTTTTAAAAATGTTGGGCCTGAAGCCTCATTTTATTATTAAAACAAAGAAAAGACCTCTTTTAACTGGGTAGAAGGAGAACCATCATTGATTTGGAATCACAATGGCTCTCTCTTAAAATGCCTCTATGTTTATTAGCATTCTCTATTAATTATAAGTATTTATTACTCACACACAAGTGAGGGGAACCAAAGGATTGGTTAAAGGGTATTACATAAATATCATAAGACACACTGATCCTATGTAACAATGGAGGGAGGGATGACTCATAGGATATCATTTAATTTAATATTAAATAATTTCAAACCAATGAAGTAAAATAAATAAAATAAATTAAAGCACCTACATAGGTCTCAGTCAAGCTCATGATCAGTCATACTTGCAACGAATACACAAAACATAACTGACTAACATTTATTTCCTTATTTGTTCTCTATTATTAAGATAAAAAATGATTGAATTAAATAACTAATAAATAAATAAATTAATTCCCTTTCATATTAATGATCATCTAAACTTAATTGGGGATACCCATCATTAATGGCATTCATGGAAAATAAACAACAAAACCAATAATGACATATTTATTACAATAAATTAATTGAGAATTTAAATATCTTTACAAAAATTATCAAATTATAAAACAAATAATATGTTTCAATCAATAAATCAAGGTCTTAATGTTTAAATTGTTAATTTAATATAATTTAATTTTTCCATTAATGGGGAGACTACATGGCATGTACAGTCCAACTACATTCTTGTACCTCAGTTATCGTGTATTTGAGTCATACAATTGAGCGTTCATCATGTTAACTGAATCAGAATACATGAAATGTACATGCCATCTACAAGACATGTATGATCTTTCCATGTGCTAGGTAGGTCCGGTCAACATGCAGTGTGAAATAAATACAACATGTGTAATTAACTATAACGCCCAGACCCCAGAATCCTGAAGATGATGCATTACTTAGCACATTGACATGATTACCAGGAATGAAATCCAAAAGTAAAAATAAGTTTATTATTATTGAAGAAACTATATACATAAAATAAACTCATATTACATTGGGAAAGGTAAAAAAATAAAATAAATAACAAGTACTAATAAACTACAACCACGAGAACTCAATAAATGGTATCCTGTTCATAACCTATTGAAGGTAAAAAAATTAAAGGGGTGAGATCAAATGATCTGTAAGGGTTAAAAATAGCAGAATCATGAATAAATAATAATTTAATCATAATCAAATTGGCATAGTCAATATGTCAGGGTTAATAAATGAAAAAAACACACGCCATTAATAAATTGAGAATGAAACTGCATCCATAGATTTTGTCGTAGTGAAAAAATCATGGATAGTAATAACTTAAAATAAATAAAGAGAATTATTATTAATTGGATGTCATGTATATGACACATGATACCACTATACCATTGAAATGGTTTAAGTTTGTGGGTATATAATCACCTGATTTTGTTTTGGAAACAATCTCGAAGGGTTTATCACTATCTAACTTGTCTCATGAGACCTATCGATGCATTGGGGGACTATAGTGGGACCCTACAATCACTTCAAGTACAGATAATTATTTATACATAGATTTCATAAAAGTATAATATGACTTCTCAATATCTTTATAGAGTAGAGGACACAGATTCATTAATACTTCCATAGTTAAAACAACATTCCAAACAAACACCATATCTAAAAGGGTATACGGCTTAAAAAAATAATCATATACATGAAACCAGAATATGGATATATAATATATTTACAATTTAAAATGAAAAATAATCTAAATGGGGCAATAGGTACACCACATAAGAATGATTAGGTGCAGAATCCCAAGTAAATCATAATGAAATGGAAACTGAAACAAAGTCCCTTACAACATTTTAACAGATCAAGTTAATAATCATCAAGTGAATCACTGAATACCATGAATATAAATAAAATCATGATATTATATATCAAATGGTTTTAAAATTACACCAAATACAAGAAATAAGTGGCAAACAATGGAAATCTCACAGAAATAAAAGTGAGATGAGAAACCTCTTACCTTATGCCTGAAGGTGTTCTCAATTTATCTTAATGACCCGAATAATCAAATTTACCTTCATTAATTAGTAATTATAGAACATTTTCAACATTTAATTTATTTACTATAACCCTATTTGGTTCATCCATTTCCCTTTTATGGGTTTATGAGGTTCAATTTTATTATTTTGGAAGCATTTCCTTCCTTGGGTTTTATGGTCAGTTTTCTTGAATTCATGAATGGAAGTTCCTTTGACATGTGGTTAAACATCCAGAAGTGTTAATATATATTTTTTAGTGAAATTATAGAGATATAAATGATCTTATAATTATTTTGGTTATATACCATGAGGATGTCTCATTAGATAAAAGCTAGTGATAAACGCTTGGATTAACTTGGTGGTTTTGTGCACAATGAACTTATTTGGTATTATTATTTTTTGTTATGAGTGTTTAAGGATTACATAAAATTTAATAAGATAATATATATATATATATATATATATTATGATATTGTTCAACCATTAAAAAGGTTTTATGACCAGTTTTGAAGATATTAATAGAAATTGAAAACTCATCGTCCTTTAATGTGATAAATTAACACATCTTGGATGACATTTTCATTTTTAGTATAAGAGGAGGGGGAAAAGAGAGATGACGATGAGATATTACATTAGCATAAAAATTTCCAATTCATGTAAGGTACTAGAATTATTATAGAATTTTTATGGTGGTGGGGGGGTGAGGAGAGATAAATAAAAAAATGGAACTTGTAAAATAGTTTGAAAGAAAAAGGAAGAGAGGTTCACCTCTTGAGTACTCATCCTTGAGAATATTCTTAAGGCCTTTGTTTTTGGCCTTTTGGTGAGACCAGTTGGTCTTGGATTTGGGGGGAGGGCTTTGGAAGTTTATTTGGTAAACATTAGGTAACGATCAAATATTGAGTGGTGTGGTAAGAAGAGGGGGTGAGGGGTGGTTTATATAGTGGATGGGAGGATGGTTTTTTTAATATTTTAATCATTAGTTTATTATTTTTCCCTAATATAAGAAATAATGATGATTACCTGAAAAAATAGTAATAAGTATATGTGAGTTCGAACCAAGTGTTGTTACTTAAGCATTACATCATCCATGACTTAATAAACCATGTATTTAACATTTATCATAATTTATCGTATTTTACTATTCAGTAAAAAATAAATAATTTTAGAAAAATACCAAAAATTCACCCTAATAATTTTTTAATGTGTTGAATCAAAAAATAAAATCCCTTTTTCAAAAATAATTTTCTAAATATGATGAATTTAATATTGAATTAAAATCATCTTTTAATCAAAAAATACCAACACTTAAATTATTCATCTTTATTTTTAAGGTGCCTAAATTGTATTTATACTTTCAGGGGTAAGGTTACCTTTCATAAGGGTTGTATTACTATTCATAAGGGTTGGTAAAATTCAAAAGGGTATGTTACTATTTGTAAGGGTAAATTACTATTCGCCAAAAATTAACTTGATTCTATCAGACTCCAAATATCACCCTAATCGTAATCGTGTATGTCCATTTTTCGAGATTCAACACACAAAATTGTAAAATTTAAGTTTAATTGTTAGGTTATGAATTTCCCCTATAAATAACCTAGTGTAGTTTCATAGATAATCAGATCTTCATGCAATATAGTCTATCTAATGAATAGAAAGTATTTAAAAGAAACATACCATAAAATGTTTTGGGTGTTATATTCTTTTCTCATTGGAAAATTTCATCCTCGAAAACTTTCAAGTATATCAATCCCTAAAAAGATGTTGGTGGTTATTATTCATGACATCCTCAGGTTCTCACATTACTTCCTTTATTTTATGGTTTCTCCAAAGAACATTTACTAGTCACTTTATCCGATTTTTCAATACGTTCTCCCTTATGTCAAGAATATTGATTGGATTTTCATAGTATGACTACTCAATTTACAACTCTATTTATTCATAAGTGAATACATTAATTGGGTATGGAATGTATTTCATTAAAAATAACAAGTGGAACACATTATAAACTTTTGAGATACTTGGTGGCATTTCTAAATGGTAAGTTACAAATCCAATTATTTCCAGAATCTCAAACGGTCCGATATACCTTAAGAAACCCTTTCTTACCAATACTTGGTGGCACTGATGGGGATCAGTTTCCCTTTCTTACCAAACCTTAAGAAACCATTCCACAGAGATAATTTTATAAATATATGATATCCCACTTGAAATTCCAAATCCTTTATCTGGTTGTAATCATAACTCTTTTTCCTACTTTGGTATGCTTTAATATGGGACTGAATTTTCTTTACCTTTATAGTTTTCTCATCAATAAGTTCTGGGCCTATAAGTTTCCTCTCACCAACTTCATCCCAACATGTTGGAGGTCAACACATCTTACAATATAATGCTTAATATGGCAGTATTTTCATGGTAGAATGGAAACTATTATTATAGGAAAATTACACCAAAGGAAATTATTGATTCCACATACCTTGAAAGTAAAGAGAGAATGCTCTCAAAATGTCTTATAGTGTTTAAATAGTCCTTTTAGACTATCTGTCAGTTTGGGGGTGATAAGTAGTACTCATATAAATCTCATTATCCAAAACTTTCTGGAGACTTTTCTAGAATTTTGATGTAAATTGGGGATCTTGATCAGACCCAATCGATAGAGGTGCCCCATGAAGTCTTACAACTTCATTAATATAATGTATTTCCAATCACTAAACTGGTAAATCCTCCCTTATATAAAGGAAACATGCCAATTTTGTAAGATGATAAAAAATTACCCATATTTCAACATTCATTCTAGGTATATTTGGTAGTCCTATGACAAAATCCATTTTAATATCATCCCACTTCCACATAAGAATAGGTATAGGTTATATGATCCCTCTAGAAAGTTGTCTCTCGACCTTTACTTGTGGACAAACTAGACACCTTGACACATAGTCATCAATTTCTCACTTCATGTAATCCCCCACAAAATATTCCTTCAGATATCGATACATCTTAGTGATACAGGGTGTATATAGAAATTTGAGCTATGTGCATCATCTAATAGTAACCTTTTTAGATTAGGTACTGATGGAACACATAAACTCTTCCCAAATTTCATAACTCCTTCCTCATACATGAAATCTACCAATATTCCATCCTTAACAGATTTAATTTTCTTTTGGAGATTCTCATAATCAAATTGAGAACTTTTTATCTTCTCTAGTAAATATGGTTTATCATTCATTTTAAAGAGGAAAGATGTTTCCACTTCTTTAACAATTCCTATATCCATATTTAGTAGATACATGAATATTGGATCTCTCTCAATCCTCATCTAGGCCAAAAGTCCATGATCTTTCCTTCTTAATGAATCATCCACCTTATTTGCCTTTCCTAGGTGGTAGTTTATTGAACAATCATAATCTTTGAGTAACTAAAGCAATCTCCTTTTCCTCATGTTGAGTTATTTATTTGTAAAAATGTTTTTCAAACTCTTTTGATCTGTATATATCTCACATGTTTCAATATAGAGATAATGTCTCCATATTTTTAGAGAAAATATTATGGATTCTGACTCAAGATAATGATTTGGGTAATTTTTCTCATGAGTCTTCAACTACCGTGATGCATAAGTAAAAACTTTATGATTTTTTATAAGTATACAACACATTAAATTCTTTGATGCATCACTACATATGACAAATCCATCATTTCCAGTTGGAAGAGACAAAATTGGAGCATTGACAAATATTCTTTTAAATTCTTCAAAGCATTCTGAACATTCTTTCATCCATAAAAACTTAACCCCTTTACATTTGAGGTTGTTTAGTGGGTTAGATAATCAGGTGAAATTCTGAACAAAACACGAATAGTAACCTACTAAGCCAATAAAACTATATACCTTAGTTATGTTTGTTAGAGTGGGACATTCTTGGGTTTCTATTGTCTTCATAGGATCAACTATTATCCTTCTTTAGAGACAATATGTCCAATAAAAGAAACTGATTGAAGCCAAAATTTACACTCTCTAAACTTTCCATACAATTCATTTCTTCTAAGAGTATTCAGAATAATCTCCAAGTGACTCTCAGGGTATTTGTAGCTGTTGGAGTATACCGGTATATCATCGATAAATACCAAAATAAAGTAATCAATATATTCCTTGAAACTCTATTCATTAGATCCATGAAAATATAGGGTTCATTAGTCAGTCCAAAAGGCACTACTGTAAACTCATAATGCCCATAACTAGTTCGAAACGTTGTCTTTAGAATATTCTTCTTCCTCACACATAGATGATGATATCCATATCAAATTTCTATCTTCAAAAAATATTGGGATCCATGAAGTGGATCAAATAAATCATTAATGCATGGAAAATGATACTTGTTCTTTATTATAATAGCATTGATTTCCCTATAATCAACACATAGCCTCATGGATCTATCTTTGTTCTTGACAAAGAGGATAGGGGTTCCCCATGGAGAAACATTTTGTTGAATAAATAATTTTTCACTCAATTCTTATTGTTTTTTCTTTAGATACACAAATTCCATAGTGTACATTCTATAAAAAGTCTTTGATATAGATCTTTCACTAAGAATTAAATTAATAGAGAACTCAACTTCCATCTCTAGAGTATGTCCAGGTAAATCATCTGAAAATACCTCAATGTATTATTGCACAATAGGTACATCTTCAATTTGGAGATTTCTTTCCTCACCCATATATATTGTGTTCTCTTCCTCTATAAGAACATCATTTTGTAGAGCTACTAGCGGTTGATCTAGATAAGAATTAGATGGAAAGGTTTCTACTCTAAAGATAATGGACTCTACACCATTCTAAAAAATTCTAACTTCCTTCTTCTTGAAATAGATCTTCGCATCATAATTTGATAGCCAATTCATATATATAATTATGTCAAAGTTAATCATTGGTACAATGATAAGTTTAACAACCAAATTATGTTTGTGTGTCATGAGGGTGACTGATCAACATATCTTTATTGAAATGATACTTCCCCTTGGTGTTTTTTCTGAAAAATCCTTTATTAAATCCAATTGGAAATGTCTAATTTTCATGGAAAACTTGGAAGATATAAATTAATGTGATGATCCTGAATCAAATAAAGCATTGGATAATTTTGAGGAAACAATTAAAGTACCTTCCACCACATCATTAAGAACTTCAACTTTCATAGTTTTAATTGCATAAACATTCCCTTAATCTCATGGCCTTTTTTGAGGAATGTTTCTTTACTGCTTAGGAAACTCATTTTAAAAGTATCCCATATCCCTAAAATTGTATCATTGAACATCATTGACTTGTATCTTCCCCTAAAATTCACTAGACTGATGATCCTTTTCTCTACATTTATAGAAAATGACCATGCCTTTCAAGAATTTCCCAGGATGATTCTTTCCACAGTTCTCACATAATGGAAACTGCTTCATTCCCTTATTCTTCATTGTCACTACATCTTTTCCATGGTTATTATAATACCACTCATTATATTGATTTCTCATGAATAAATTTGATCTTGAAAATTCCTTCTCCATTTTGATAGCACTTAATACAATTTCATCAAATGATGAATTTTTTTGAGAAGCCGGTGCCATTCGAAGACTTGGCTTAAGACCTTCAAAGAAATGATCAATATTGTCTTCTGAATCCCATACAGAATCTATAGCATAACTGGATAATATTGTGAAAGTTGCCTCATACTCCACAACACTCTCTTTTTCCATTTGATTTAGGCTAATAAATTTCCTCTTAATTTCAGTTCATTGTTCATGAGGGAAATATTTGTTAAAGAATATTTCACCAAAAGTTATCCATTCCATATCTTATATTTATTCTTCCTATGGTATTCTAGATCAAGGAACACCATTGATCATCATCACCCTTGAGGAAATATACTTCGAGTACTACCTATTCATTTTCGTTGTATCTTAATGCTAGAAATATCTTTTTAAGGGACTTGATCCACTACTCAGCTACCAGTGGATTAGTAGTCCCACTAAAAGATGGGGAATTCTGTCACATGAAACAATCCAATACTGGTGTAGTAAGGTTAGTCAAGATAGCCTGAGTAAGTTGTCCCAATATGGTCATGATCAGATCCATACTAACTGTGTTGACTTTCTCTATGGTTAAATCCCTACATTGTCCACAGGTATTGATTCCACTTCTTCCCTTATGCGCCATCAGTAAACAATGGAATACACTAAATTAGGTCATAGTTTATAATTTATAACTATAAAACACTTAATATAATCTGAAAATTTATGCATAACTAATATTATAATCATAAACATTGTTTATATTTACTTTTAAATCCTGCATAACTGTTTTTAAAGAAATGCGAATTATCCTAATCATATTCTCTAGGAGTGTCAACCCAGGTGCGCAGTAAGTCCTATTGTCATGTACCTGGATACCCTAGGTCAAGCCCAAAACTCATTGTTGAAGTTTTCACTCCTAAGTACATCTGTTCCAGAACCATGTCCATTTGTAGTATCCAAATAGGGATGTATTTTCTAGAAATATACAAATAATCTATTCCTTACCAAAATTATAGGATGTTCTTGTATATTTATCCTCAAAGACTATGTTAGGGATATTTTCCCTAATATATGTTTTCAAAATCTAGTTTCCAAGTTTTCTACTAAACTTCATTTGTTACCAACTGTAACATCCCAAACCCAGAAGCCCTGAGCCGGTGCATTACTTAAAACATTTAAATGATTACAATAAATAAAATTCTAAAGGAATGATCAGTTTTTTATTCCTGAAGAATCTATATACATAAATGTATCTCATATTACTTTGGGAAAGGTAACAAAATACCGTACATAATAAAAAATAATACACTGCTTACATGAGAACTCAAGAAATGGTCTCCTCTTCATAACCTCTTGAAGGTAAACAAATAAAATGGTTGAGATAAAATGATTTGTAAGGGTTACAAATATATGAATCATGAATCAGAAATAATTTATTCATAATGAAATTGATATATTCAACATGGCATGGTGAATTAATGAAACAACACACGCCATTAATAAACTGAGAATGAAACGACATCCATATATTTTGTCATAGTTAAAAACTCATGGATAGTAACAACTCAAAATTAATAAAGAGAATTATTAGTAATTGGATATTATGTATCTTTACATGATACCACTATACTGTCAAAACAATTTAAGTCTATGGGTGGATACCCATCTGATTCTGTTTTGGAAACAAACTTGAAGGGTTTGTCACCAACTAACTTGTCTCATGAGACCTGTCGATGCATCGCAGGGATATAGAGTGCCCCAACAATCACTAAAATTCCAAACCATTCTTTATAATAATATTTAATAAAATTATAATATGTATTCTCAGTATCCATATAAAGTAGGGGATACAAATTCATCAAATATTTCTATAGTTAAAACACCATTCCAAATAAATATTGTATGTAAAAGGGAATAAATATTAAGGAAATAATCATATCCCTGAAACCAGAATATGGATATATAATAAATTTACAATTTCAAATGAAAAATTATCTCAAAGGTCAGTAGGTACACCACATAAGAATGGTTAATTACACAATCCCAAGTAAATCACAATGAAATTGAAACTGAAACAAAGTCCCTAACAACATTGTAATCAATAGAGTTAATAATCATAAAATGCATAAATGAATACTATGAATATAAATATAATAATGATATTATATATCAAATGTCAGTAAACATACACCATATACAATAAATAATTGGTGAACAATGGAAATCTCACGAAAATAAAAGTGAGATGAGAAACCCCTTACCTTATGCCCGAAGGTATTCTCGATTGATCTTAATGACCTGAATAATCAAACTTAGCTTCATTAATTAATAAGTAAAAAACCTGCTATACATGTAATTTATTTATCATTACCTTATTAGGTTCATTAATTTCATTTTTATGGGTTTAATAGGTTCAATTTTATTGTTTTAGAAGCATTTTCTTCCTTGGTTTTCAAGATCAGTTTACTTGTATTCATGAATAGATGTTCATTTGAAATGTGGTTAAACATCCAGAATTGTTAATATATTTTATTAGTGACATTAAATATATATAAATGATCTTATAATTATTTTGGTTATATACCTTGAGGATGACTCATTGGATAAAAGTTTGTGGTAAACGCTTGGATTAACTTGGTGGTTTTGTGCACAATGAAATTGTTTTGTATTATTATTTTATATTACGAGTGTGTATGGATTAAAAAACATTGAAAATGGTAAAATAAATATATTATGTTCCGGTTAAACCATTAATTTTTTTATGACTAGTCTTGAATATAGTAATTGAAATTGAAAACCAGTCATCCTTAAATATGATAAATTAACACATCTTGGAATATGTTTTTATTTTTAGTATAAGTGGAGGGGGAAAAGAGGGATGATGATGAAATATTACATTAGCATAAAAAAATACCAATTAATGCATGGTAATGTAATTATTATATCATTTGGATGGGGGGGGGGCAGGTGATAAAAACAAAATAATGGAACTTATAAAAGAATTTGAAAGAAAAAGGAAGACAGGTTCACCTCTTGAGTACTCCTCCTTGAGAATCTTCTTTACGCCTTAGTTTTTGTCCTTTTGGTGAGACCAATAGGTCTTGGACGTTGGGGTAGGGCTTGAGAAGTGTATTTTGTAAAAATTAGATAAGTCTCAAATCTTGAGTGGTGTGGGAGGAAGAGGGAGTGAGGGGTAGTTTATATAGTGGAGGGGATGAGGGTTTTCTTAATATTTTAGTCATTAGTTTATAATTTTTCCATAATACAATAAATAGTGATAATTCCATGACCAAAAATTGTTATATGTTCATGTGATTTTGAACCAATTATTCTTTCCTTAGTAAAACATCATCCATGACTCAATAAATCATGTATTAAGCATTTATCATAATTTATCGTATTTTACTATTCACAAAATTCAAGTATTTCCGGAAAATACGAAAAACTCACCCAACCAATTTTTGACGTATAGAATCCAAAAATGAAATCCATTTTTCAAAAATAATTTTTAAAATATATGAAATTTATATTTTAATTAAAATAACCATTTAATAAAAAAATACCATCACTTAAAACATTCATCATCATTTTTAAGGTGCCAAAATTTTATTTACACTTTCATGGGTAAGTTTACCCTTCATAAGGGTCATATTACTATTAATAAGTGTAGGTACTATTCATAAGGGTATGTTACTATTCATAAGGGTAAGTTACTATTCACTAAAAATTTACATGATTCTATCAGACTCGAAATATCACCCTGATCACAACCGTGTATGTCCATTTTTTAAAATTCAGAACACAAAAGTAGAGAATTTATGTTTAATGGCTAGGTTATGAATTTCTCCTATAAATAACCAAGTTTTGTTTCACAGAGACTTAGTGCTTCATGAAATATAATCTATCTAATGAATAGAAAGTATTTAAGAGAAATATATCATAAAATGTTTAGGGTGTTATATTAACTACTTGGTGCATCTAGGTACAATGTGCATGAGTACAAAATGTCTACTCCAGCTACACATCGTGTAACCTGGTTTTACTGGAAAATGATTTGACACTTCCTAATTCCATCTCTAGTTGTTCTTCATACATTATTAAAACTGTAAGAAAATAATACACTGAATTAATATGATCAATAGTTCTATAATATGTTAATTCAAATTGCATTAAAAATGAATAACATGAAATGAAGATCTAACCAAAATTTCACATAAATCAATAATCAAATCAATAATTATAAATTTAAACATGACCTCTTTGATACCACTTGTTGGTTCTAGGAATAATTAAAGTGTTTAGTGGTGGGTGATATATTGAAATTTATTTCAATAACTGTTTCCCAAAACCATGAGTCGGGATCTTGCAAGTCAAATTTATAATTAATATATTTAATATCTGAAGAAATAAATACCTCGGATTATGAACCTTCTTCGATGATGAAATTTGATCATCCAAAAATTCCCTTTTAAATCTCCTTCATTGCACTGTGAGGATCCAAGGATAAAATACATCTAGAGGTGTTCCACACATGCTCCAATGATTTCCCAGCAAATACCACTTATTCTTCAGGTGCTAGTGCACAGAATCAAATATCTTGTGTTGTTCATTCTTGATCATTATTTCTTTGTTTTCAATAAATCTCTCTTGTATTTCCCATTCCTGATAGGTAGAGATAATGAGTAGTCGAGAGAGAATTCATTGTGCTCAATGATTATTTATTCTTAATTTTTGATGAAATACACAATAGAAATAACCATATATTTATAGTACTATGGTTTAGGTTAAGATATTATTTAATTACATAGTGACCATTAAATAACAAACAAAACATTTAATAAACCCCTTTGCAAATAATAATAATAATATTTTTATTATTTGGTGTAGAACAACTTTCAAAAATTGATAATTAATATTTATTGGCTTGTAAATAATTATTTATCATCAGATGAGGTATTAATCCATTAAAACTCATTGGTATTTATTGAATACCCAAATATATGTTTTATTCATAAATAAATATTTTATACAAAATCTGGTGAATAAATATTTATTAAAAAATTCAACAGATAAAAGAAATATTTTACTCATAATTAACCAAATAAATATTTAATATATATTCACATAATCAAATAAATTATATACTAATAAAAAATAATTATTTATTACCTTGTGGTTATTATCAAACAATAAAACATGAATAAATTTTTTTCCTTAACCTTTGGAATGATATTTTTTCCCACAATTAAATACAAATAGAATTTAATTGAGATCATCAGAAAATATTAGTGTGAAACCCTCTTGGATTCTTTCTTATTGGAATTAAGTGGGATTGCCTAAAGTCCAAGGTCACTATATAGCGATGGGTCAATGAACCCAAGAGTAAGAAATTAACATTGTAATGATGATAATTACATACGAATGATCACTGTGTAATACAATCCCTTTTTCTGAATATCTCATCGTTTAGGTTTCACATCCTTGTCACCAACCGATATGCTTGATATATCATTCTTTGACTGTCTAAAATAAACACTTCATTACACCATGGACATGGAATTTAGGGTGATGGTTATATTCCAATAAAATTATTGAGATATCAACTTCTATAATTATGGAAAGAAAAATACATCCTTGACTTATCCATTAATGACATGTCTCTCATGATTAACCAAACATATCCAACTTTTCCATAAATTGTTATAATCATGGTTTACGAAATACATCTAGGTACATGAGTTATAAAATGAATTAATAATAATATTAAAGTAAAGAAACCATCACACCCACTCATATATAGGAATATGTGATGACACCAAAACATTCACTAATCCTACTGGCATGTTTGTTCTCATAATCTTCCATATTAGAGATTACCAAGTGTAAATTTCATGAGAAGAATCCTCATCTGCTTAGGAGTACTCACACCTGATAGTCTATATACAATTTTCCCATCATAGTATGTTTTTCAACTGTAGAACATTATTTATGAATATCATTATAGCACATCAATGTTATTATCATAGCAGGGAACTACTCTAACCTTATCAATGAGATGTATAATCTAGAACATTGTTAGATTAGATTAATGCATAATAATGAAAAATATGTAATAAGAAGTTTTATTAATATTCAATAAATCAAATAAAAACATAATAAAGGTACAAAAAACTGGTCCTTGAACATCAAATCCAATAAGAGTGTGACCAATATCCATTATATACTATATAAGCTTGAAGAACTGTAAGTTCAGTTGGGATTCTAGAAACTTAATTCTAACTTATTCACTATATTGAGTATGTGTGATCATATGAATTTTATGGACCATGTACGAATATTTTGTATTTCTATAGTTTGAGATGTGTTCGAGCCATACAAGGAATGCCATATTATCTTGCATAAATGGATAAAATTCAAAAGAAATTAAAAGTTTTGGATTTTTTGGTGAATTTAGTTTGATAAGAACCCAGTGGAATTTCAAAATATCACAAGATATTAAATTATTATAAGTCTTCAAGAAGACTGAAGATCAAGGAAATTTAATTAGAGATATTTATAGAAATTGAATATTGGAGATTATGAAAATTTTAAAGGCAATATTTACATTGTGCTGTGAATATATATCATAAGAAGAAGAAATATAAAATTGTGTTCTTGACTGTGTGTATCTCACATATATTCTATAAGTCCAATGAAGATTATGGTGAGATGATGCAATAACAAAAAATAAATACATGTGTATCCAAAATAGAGAGAGAGAGATCCAGAACTGAAGATAAATTCTATACATTGAAGAATAATAAGGGAAATGAGTGATAATTCCAACCTTGTATACTACCAATTATATTTATTAGTTGAATAAAGTGAGGGAAACCTATAGCCATCATCTACTGTATAAGACTTATGAACATTAAGTTCGGTTAGGCTTATAGAAACTTCTTTATAACTTCTTCACTATATTGAGTGTGTGTGAATATTAATTTTTTGGCCCATTTATGACTATTTGTGATCTCTGGAGTTCAATATGAGTTCCATCCATAGAAGTAATTATAAATTATCATGCATAATTGGATAAAATTACAAAAAAATTAAAATTTGGAGATTTTTTAGAGAATTAAGTTTGAAAACAGCTGGTGGTATTCCAAAATATCATGAGATATTAAATGATTCTATGTATTCAAGGAGACTGAAGAAGAAAGATATTTAATTAGTAAGATTTTAAGAAATTTAATTTTAGGGATTTTGAAAATTTTAAGGCAAATGTTCACATGGTTCTGTGAATATATATCATAAGAAGAAGAAATAAAAATAAGTGTTACTAACTATGTGTATCTGATATATATTCTATGAGTCCCAATAAGATGATGTTAGATGACACAAAATCATTGAATAAAAGGAAATGTTTATCAGATAGAGAGAGGGAGATCGAATACTTATTGTATAAAAAACATTATATGCATTGAAGAAAAATAAAATGGAGAGATAATTATGACCTTGTCTATTGATGATTTTTTAGGATGAATAAAGTAAGAGAAAAGCCTATATCCATCATCTACTATAGAATCCTGAAGAAGAGTAAGTTTATTTAGGATTCTAAAATTTATATTCCTATGCCATAGAGGTGAGAAATCCATACTACAAACATTTATTGTAGAATTTTGAGGAGGATTGAAATATCCCATCTGATTGTTGCAGGTAGGAAAGAAGGATAAATCTTATTCAAACCAAGAAGATATTTATTTTATCATAGCTGATCAATAATCATAATAAGTAGGATGAATCCTATATCATAATAAAAAATTGAAGTTGGTGTTTTTGAGAAATTTGGGTTGGTTCTAACATTTTCATGGGTAAAAGGCCAATCCCTTATCTGAGTTGCTTTAGATAATAAAATGGGCATTGTGTTCATGAGATAATAACCGCAAATCATTAGGGATGTAGTCTTATATCTTAGAGATGAAACTCATTAATAAACTCTGATGTCCTCTTATGTTCTTTCATTTTTTTACTATTCATGTATTCCATCCATGTGTGAGGTAAAGTGAGGTAGAAAAGATATATATTCACTAAATAAGTGAGGTGGTTAAAAGGGATAAAATTTTCACTATAAGAAAATAATAGTTACAATGATTCAACCCCAGTGTTAGTCTTATCCCAAAGTGATCCTAAAATATCCATTTTTACCATGCATTATAGAACATAATACTTGGGAACCCAACTTTGGATGAACATACCCATTTGAATGATCAGGGTTCAAACATGTGTTTTTATTATATGGAATCCCACACTAAGTAATTGAGGTGTTTTATTTTTTAATTTCCCCCAATTTAATATACATCATAGGCATATATAATTGATAAATATTGCACTGCATGAAATCTTTATTATCTCATCTTTTATTCCTTTATGTAGGAATTCTTTAGATTATTTAGTTTTGGAATCCCTATTCCATCCATAAAATTAATAAGTTACGACCATATTAACTTGTAACTCTTTACATAACTCACAGCTTATACTACACACCAAAAAATAGAAGGAAAACATGTTTTTACACATCTAAATGTATCCTATACATAAGGTAACCAAAACTAATTTCATGTAAATATTTTTAATTATATGAAATTGATAATCTCCATGTGAGTAATATTTGAGCCCTATATAGTCATCCCATAATTTTATAGAACAAGTAACAAGACTCTAGGCTAGTGGGAAATCTAACCCAAAGTTCCTCTTCCATAGGATCCTTACTCAAAAGATATTTCAACTCTATAAAAACTCTATCACCTAATATATATAAACTATATTCATCATCAAAATTCAGTATAATAACATTAATAATAAACCAAAGTCATGGTAGATGAAAACTAAATATTATTTTATTTTACCTCTCATTTAATTTATAACATGAAACTTTTAACAGAATAAATTTATCATATAAATTAAAGTATAAAAAATATTTGGGACATATAAAAATTTTATATACATAAATATTTAAAAATAATAAATAAAAAAATTAACATTTTAATTAATTTTTAAACATGAGACATTAATATGAGCATTTAATATTTATTTAGGCATAAAAATACCCTATTTATAAATTTTAACACTAATATTTTATAATTATTTCTTACAAAATATAGAATTTTCTTCATTTTAGACTTATAACATAATTTAAGTCTGATAGAGGATTTATAAAACATAGGATACAATAGAGGCCAAAACCGATGACTAGAGCTATCGTGTGTAGTGATTTCTTAATCTTATACGACTACCTAATTATCTTACATAGGTATTAAAATTGAATGGCTATTATTATGATAATCTCAATGATAAAATGTAAATAATTATAGGATTCATTTTTAACTTGACACATGTTACCCACCTTTATGTACACCAAAACTATGTTATAGTTGATTGGGGGTAAGTTCTAACTTTTACTGCTTGTTTCATCTTATGCATATGGCTCAATGACTCTTATACATGTCCTAATCATAATTGGTGATATTTTTTTATCCTTTCTATAGTTTAATGATCTATTTTTTAAAAAAATTATAGCCTACAATATCACCCATATCAAAGATAATGATGTAGAACAATATAATTATAAAACAGATATACCTTATGACTGAATAAAATAAAATCACACATTATGATATACTATATAACAATTCCAGATAGAGTAATTTAACGATGGAAACTCAACCATGTTATATGGTATGCTATGATATTGCCTTATAAACCTTATAATATGCATTTTATTTGAAGAATCTGTAGAAAAAAATGATTAATTTGAAGATAACGGTGACTTTGAGTCCATTGAGGTTTATTATAGGACCATCTCATGATCAAAATAGTGGAGTAAATCTATTAAAATTCCCTATATATCATCATCAAGTAAACATGAAGTGAATAATATAAAATATAAACATGAAAACCTCAATCATAGAACACTCTATCTTTATTGATCTTGATACAACATGTTTTATGCATATCAAAGAGAAACTATCAATAGAATCTTTCCACTATAGGGATACACCCCATCCAATAGAATCCCCATAATCTATGAAATTATCACTTAGAATATAAAGGTAAGTTAACACATTCTCTTCAAATGTGATTAGAGAACGAAGGGGAAGACAAAGATTCGACTATGGATAAATAGTGTCATACATTCCCAATAGGAGGATCACATCCATTTATATAGGCTTCCATTCGTTAATGAATATAGTTAATGGATAGTTTCCAATGCTTGGTAGCCGAAATACATTACCCACAATGAATTATCATGGAGATATATAATCATTAGAACATTTTAAATGATTATTACATGTTTTTGAAGTTATAAATGATACAAACCAATGTTTAATAGTAGAATGTAATCATTTCTAAGATATTGTTTTAGTCATGGACTTGAAAAATCATATTGTAAACCCACCCTACACTAAAATGAAGACATCCAATGCCTTTTTTCATATGTTAGGTCACAACCTATTATACATCACATTTATATTGAGGCCTATGATATAGTCCAACTGAGAAAAATTATTGGTCTATTTTCATGCAATTGAATCAACATCATTTGGCATGTCAATAAATATAGAGATCATACGAAAAATAAACCATTGTAATTAGGGAACCAAATTAGAGAATCAATTTTATGGTCAACAAGAAAGGGGATACATGTAGAAAGTTTATTCTCAAATGGGAGTCGAGAATTACACACAATTTTTAAATCCTATTGACAACCACATGCACAATGGTCATGAAAAAAATGAATGATTCACTCATAAACCACATAAAAACAATTTTCTTCAGCCAAAAAATTCACAATCCTCAAGCATAACCCTATAAAAAAAGTAAGTTATAATGAACTACTTTTTAAAATTTTTTTCCCTAAATAAATGTGTTTTGTATTATATTATCTAATATTATACACATAAAAAAAAAGAGAGACCAAAAATGAATTTGTTTCATTACTAAATAATTTAACATTAATTATAAATGAAACCAACTAAGATTCCAAACATTAAAAATGGAAAAAAATATAAAATAGAAAAGCTACAATGGGAAAATAAGGATAACCTCACTGTACTAGAATCATCTCCCCACTACAAACACTATAGGGAGGAAGAAAAATATTAGTAAAACAAGTATTATTATAGAAATTATTAATATAAATCCTTAAGAAGAATTTATTTTAATGTTAAGTTAAATAATAAAGTGGTATTTATAATAAGTAAAGTGATCATTGGAGTAGTAATGTAACCTTTGGAATAACATACTGACCATTGAAAATTGTAACCAAATTGTTGAAATAAATTTTTTTTCCATAAATAATAAATTATTATAAACAAATTATTTATCATGATTAATTTATACAAATATAAATTTTATAATTCTAAAAAAATAAAAATAAATATCATTATTAAGAAACTCAAAGAAAATATAAGCACATTCTTAATAAAATTTATTTTATCATATTTTGTAAATATAATATTTTTTATATTAAAAATTAAAATTAACTAATTTAGAAATTTATTTTTATAAAATGAATATAATTTTTTAAATCATCCCATTGAAATTATCCATGGGTGATTTTTTGGAAATTTTCTTAAATACTTCAATTTTCAAGTAAACATCAAAATTAGAGTATTCACAAAACCTGTGTAACTCAAATTTCATCATTCATGATGTAATAAATAAATAATAATTTATAGAAAATTATTTATGGTTATGGAATATTTAATTTCATTAATTGTCCCATTAAAATAAAATAGTCTCAATTTACAAAACTAAAAAGATCTTTCAAAAACTGAAAGACAAAAGTGATTCCTTAAAATAATAACTTTTCTTTCTTTCCACTTTATTTTTTTAATATACAAATGAATACTAATTATAAAGGGGATTTAATGTCTTAAACTACTTATAATATATTAATTCAAGATTTATATTAGAAAAAATTCTCTATTACAAGTTTTACCTTTGTTATATTATTTTATTTAATATTTTATTTTAAAAATACCCTTCTCCTCAATTATAAATAACCCCTCTCCCTATCCTTGGAAAAATACTTCTCACACCCATTACAAAGCTAAATATCTGCCCAAATATTTTGTATCAATACTCATAGAATCCATAGGGAAATAATAGATCAATCTAACTCTAATCAGCAAGGATTTATAGTGTCATACAAGAGAAGCTATATCGAGGATAAAGTAAGTTCTAATCCACTTCTCTCTATTATTATTTCTTCATAATATTATCTTTATTTTTACACCAATACTTTCAAAATAAAACATTAATAGAATTAATTAATAAGTAATTTAACATTATATTAATTATTTTTACCAATTTTAAGCATCATACTACTATATATATTTATAAATTTAAAGCTTCTTCTTCCCACTCTGCCAAAAATGTCCCGACAAAGGTCGGTTATGCACCTATGGAGACATTATCATGTCAAAACATATAAAAATCATAATGTATGAATATTATAAAATATATATAATATATAAAATTGTATTTAGATGAATTATAATCTTTTTAAATAGTTAGTTTAATGTATAAATTACATTTAATAAAATAGAGAAGTCAAAGCGAAATGGGGAAATTTTAAGAAAAAAATGATATCAAAATGATTCAATTTAATTAAGGGAAATTAAGAAATATAATAAAATGATTATAATTTATAACTAGTTGTATAAGTGAATATAATTCGCTTCTAGATATTTTTTTAATAAATATAATTTTATTATTCAGGAGGCAGAAAAAACGATGAAATAAGGAGGGAGTTAAGGTAAGGGGATTCTCAAACCCAAAAACTTTATTTGTGTTATTATTTATTCCAAAATATGAATGTTCATATTATATATTTCAAATTTCATTTTAATATTCCTTTAGTGTTATAAATATTCTTACTATTTTAAAATGTTTTATAAGTAAGGCCATTTTTTTTAAAGTGACTTGAAAACATCATATTTTATTCCTCTTGAAATGGTTCTTGTCCACTCAAGAATAATGATGTTTTATGTCCAAGTACAATTTAACTTATTCATTTGGGAACCAAAAAGTTTATTTATGAAAGTTTCATTTATGAAATTCCAATTAAACCCATTCTCTTTGTTTAGTTTTTTTCATGAAAATGATTGTTATATGTTCTTTGTGGCATGCATGATTATGTAAATTTTATGATGTGGTGGGTGGGTCCAGAATTATATAGCCCTATAATTAACTGATTAATGTGATGTATCTCATGAGATGATGTGAATTATCCATGAAAATGATAATATCTTTGTTCACAATGATGAAGTTATGATTATGCATGTATGTTATGCGTGAACATGATTCTATCTTTGTTCACAACTATATGTCGTATTTGAACACTAAGACATGATGTTTAATTTTTATTGATTTCCACATTTTATGAATTTATCACATGTTTCCATCATGATGTCTATGATGATCCTATAATTATGATTTGTTGATGATGATTATTCCCACCCATTTTATGTTGATTAATGTCCATTATTCATCCTCTTACTAGGATTTTAGCTCACCCATTCCTTTGATGTATATCATCAGGTGATTACTTGTTTTAAGGAGAAGTAAAGAAAAAATATAGAGATATATAATAATTAATTAAATAATTAATATGTTTTATTATGTAAAATTTATGAATAAGCCTAATTATCACAAGAAACTAAACCATTTTATCCTTGATTTGTAACACTATTATGTTGTTTATCTTTAAAATTATGTAATAGTAATGTAAGAAAAAGTAGGGTCAATTTAGTTTGTATTATAGAAGATATTTGTTAATTTGGGAATTGGGATTAGAAAAAAATAGTGAAAACCATAAGTACAAGTCTATATATAAGAAAAAAATCATATAATAATATTTATAGAAAAGGATAAACATAGGAATCACATAAAATATTCCATTAGAGTCAATTTCACAAAATAATAAATTATTTATTCATTATTTTTTAACTTAAATTTTGTTCAAAAATTTTCTATTTTATAAAAAATTAGGAATTGGGAGAAACTGGGCCAACAATCCGCATGAGGGGAAATGAAATAATTGTCTAAAAGATATCCCCAATGCCATTGGAGGTGGATTTCAAAAAATTATGGTGATTCTTGACCATATATCTCTGTCTATAAATAATATCCCAAATCATGGGGAATATCCTTCTTTACCCAAGATGAATCAACTATCCATTGATCCCTTTATAAGGCAAAGGCCACCAATTGTTTGTGGAACTTCTGATCCCCTTGTTGCTGAATAGTGGGTTAACTCAATGTAGAAGATCCTTTTTGTGATCCTTTTTTCTTTGATGGATAAGATGACTCTGGCCATCTATTACTTAGATGAAGAAGCTGATAAATGGTTGGTGTTAAATAAGAACACCAATACAAAGGATGAAATGGATGATATTGAGTGGGAAGAATTTAAAAAAAAATTCTTACCAAGTATTTCTCTCAAGATCTTAAAACAGATATGGAAGGATAATTCATTGAGATGAATAAAAATGAAGGCAAATATTTCATGGATTTCAAGGGAAACATCACAATTATTACGAGATATTACTTGGGTTTTTTTATCAAGAATGATATAAAAATAAATAATTATATAGTGGTTTAAAACCAGACATTCAAAAGGATCTATATATTTGAGACTTCATGAGTTATGAAGAAGTGGTTTGATGTGCTCTCAAAGTTGGGATGAAGTTTGGAGAATGGTCCTATGTTTGTGGAGATAAGAAGAGAAGAATTTAGTTTTCTGTTGGGGGGTCAAATGAAAAAGTATTAAAGTGGATCCAACTACCAAAAGTCAATATGTTTGAAGAATGATAATGGGAATTGTCTCAAAGGTATGGGGAAATACTTCAAGTATGAGAAAAAAGGCCACCAAGCTCATAAACGGTGAAGATACAAGAAGAATCCAAACAATATGATGGAGTAAGGGAGAGAAACTCCTAATACCTATGGTTAAATTCTTCAACTATGAGGGGAAAGGGCACTATGCAAGCCAGTGCACTAAAAATTAAGTCTTTGAGTGAAATTAGGGTGAGTATCAACCAAAAAAACAATAAAGGGAAATATTATTCCATCACTACCGCTGAAGTGGATCAAGAAAACAAAGTTGTACAAGGCACTCTTTCTATTCCATAAATAATAGAAAAATATTTTTTGATTATTTTTCTACACATTCCTTTATATATTGTTATTTTTATAGAACTGTTGAATCAAAGTCCTGATAGTTTGATGTAGAAATATCCATAAAACAACTAAGGGTGAAATCATTAGAACCCAAGTGTTGACTCTTCTCTTATTAGCATATGTGGGAAGATTCTTCCATAAAATTTCATAAAACTTCCATTGGTGGAATTTGACACAATAATTGGAATGGATTGACTCTCATTATATAGAGAACACATCAAATTCTTGGAAATGGAAATTGTTTTTAATATTACACACCATCGAATGCTCCCATACAAAATCAAGGAAGATCATGAACCTCATTTGAAAAATCCCTCAATGGTGTGGGTGTTTATACTTTTTGAATAAGCACAAATTTCTCAAATGGTTGTGTCAAAGGAACGTATCAAACTAGGGGAAATTACAATTGTTAGGGAATGCATTGATGTATTTCTCAAAGAGTTTCCCAAACTTCCTTGAGATTGTGAGGTAGAGTTATCAATTGAGTTTATACCCGGAGCTACTCATATCTCAAAATGACCCTACAAGATGGCCCTGATCGAACTAGAAGAGTTAAAGAAGTAGATATAATAGAATTTAGAAAAAGGTTTCATATTAACTAGTGAATCACCTTAGGGTTCTCTAGTGCTGTTTTCCGAGAAGAAGGATGGATCAATGCTGGTGTGTATCAATTACCATGAGCTCAACAAGATCACTATAAAAATAAGTATCCTCTACCAAGGATTTATGGGTTGTTTTACCAAGTATAAAGAGATTAGTACTTATTAAAGGTGGATTTCATATCATTAACTTAAGGTGAAGAAGGAAGGTATTTAGAAGACTACTTTCTGTACAAGGTATGGACACTATGATTTCATAATTATACCATTTGGACTTACTAATTCTCCTGAAATCTTCATGGATTGTATGATTAGATTATTTAGAGACTCTCTCTATAAATTTTTGGTAGTTTTTATTTATGATATTATAATTTACTCCATGATAAAGTAGTAATACAATGAACATATAAGGATTGTGATGGAAATGTTAAGGAAGAAGATAATCTATGCTAGGTTTAACAAGTGTGGAGTTTGGATGTAGCAAGTTGCATCCTTGGGGCACATGATCACATGTGATTGGATTTATATGGAACCTTAAAAAATTCAATTGAAGAATGACCCAAACCCACAAGTATCATAGAGATTTTTTGTTTTATTGGATTAGTAGGGTACTACTGACATTTTGTGAGGAATTTATCATGACTTTATAGCCCCTAATTAAGTTAACATATAAAGTGGTAAAGTATTTATGGATGAAAGAATGTGATGAAAGCTTCCAGAAGCAGAATGAGAGGCTAATCACTGCATCTATACTCATAAAAATGAGAAGCAGATAAGTTTTTGTGATATACAATGATACTTCAAATAAATAATTGTGTTGTGTACTCATGTATAATGATAAAGTGATAGCCTATGCCTCACAAAAGTTAAAGATCCATGAGAAGAACTACCCAACACATGATCCAGAGTTAGAAGTTATGATATTTACTTTGAATATTTGTTGGCACTACCTCTATGGTGAGAAGTGTGAAATATATAATATTCATAAGATCCTAAAGTATATATTCACACAAATTGATCTCAACATGCGTCCAAGGAGGTTGTAAAAGCTAATCAAGGACTACGATTTCTCTATTCACTACCACATGAGAATTTGAATAAGGTAATTGATTCTATTAATAGAAAAGATATTTACACTCTATAAATGTTGAAAATTGAGAAAGACCCTATCCTCATGGGAATGAAAAGTATGGATATAGAAATCATAACGGAAGGTAATACATCCAACCTTTCCCAAATGATTCCCCAAACATCTATCCAAGAGAAGATAAAGGAAGCACAAAGGGATGATCTAGAGCTATAAATGAAAGTGAAAGCAGTAAAGGAAGGGAATCTATATGAGTTTTGAATATATGATAATGATGCGATTCAGTTTGGAATGAGGCTTTGTGTGCCTTGATCACCTGATATAAAGAATGATTTATTGGATAATGTGGATAGATCACCTTTCTATATCCATCCTAATAGTACAAAGATGCACCTTGATGTTAGAGAACACTTCTAGTAGAACAACATGAAGAAGGATATTGCTGAGTACATATCAAGGTGTTTGATATGTCAGCAAGTTAAAGTAGAGTGATAGAGGTTAAAAGGGATGATACAACCATTGGCTGTACCCACATGTAAATGGGAGAACATCACTATGGAATTTTTCATAGGTATCTCAAAAAAAATCCAAATAAAACAATGTGATATGGGTTTTGGGGGATCAAATAAAAAAGACTACCATCTTTATTGCTTTTTGGGAAGATTTATTGCTTGAAAAACTTTCCACGATATATGTGAAGGAAGTGTTGAGGCTACATGGGGTACCACTTTTGATCATATCTGATCATGATCCAAGTTTTAATTATAAATTCTGCATAAGTTTTCAATATTCTTTGAGTACTAAATTGAATTTCAGCATGACCTATCACCCCTAAACTGATGGTCACTATGAAAGGACTATTCAGAAACTCAAGGACATGTTAAGAGTCTACTTAATGAAATTCAAAAGATGATGATATTAACTTCTCCCATTGGTTTATTTATCATATAAAAATATCATAAAATCAAGTATTCAAATGGATATATATAAATATTTGTATGGGAGGCGATGTATAACTCCTAAAATTTGGGATGAAGTTGGCGAATAAAAGCTACTAGGTCATGACCGTGTGCAAGAGTTGACAGAGAAGGTTCAAGACATCCAAAAACATATAAAATCTACCCAGTGTTGGAGAAAGAGGTATGAGGATATCTATAAAAGGGACTTGGAGTATGATGTTTGAGACAAAGTATTCCTTTGAATATCACTATCTAAGAGATTCATGTGGTTTGGAAAGAAAGGGAAGTTTATCCTAAGGTATAGTGGTTCCTTTGAGATCCTTGATCGCATAAGAGTAGTGAACCATTGTATGGAACTCCCACTAAATATGAATCAAGTTCATGATGTGTTTCATGTATCACTATGGAGGAAGTAATACCCAATCCCTCATATGCATTTAATATAGATGTGTTACAAACAGAGAATGACCACTCATATATATAAAAGCTAGTGAAGATCTTAGACTATAGAGACAAATTTCTATGCAACAAGAAAACTCACCTTATTAAAGTGTTTGGGAGGAACCATATGTATGAAGAGGTGACTTGGGAACTATGGGAAAAAATTAAACATAAGTACCCTCATCTTTTCTAAATCGAGAATATAAGTTTATTTTTTGGGGATGAGATTTCTAAAGGGAGAGTGATGTAACAACCTACTGTTTTTAGTAAAGTTTTTTCTTATAATAAATGTGCGTTGTATTATATTATATAATATTATACACATAAAAAATATTGAGAAACTAAAACTAATTTGTTTCATTACTAAATATTGTTATATTAATCATCAAGGAAACCAATTAAAATTCAAAACATTAAACTTGGATAAAAAATATAAAATTGAAAAGCTAAAATGGAAAAATACAGATTTCCCCAATATACTAGAATCATCATACGTACTAAAAAAATCTTGATAAGATGAAAAATATTTTTAAACCAAGCTACATTATAGAAAATATAAATATATATCCTTGGGATAATATTAAATAAAATAATTAATTGGTGTTTATAGGAAGTAAAGTGATGGTTGGAATAATAACCTGACCATTGGTAATAGCAACAAGACCATTGAAATAGTAATTTTATCTCAAATAAAAAATTATAATAAAAAATATTTATCATGATTAGTTTATGTTAATATAAATTTTATAATTCCAAAAAAATTAATAAATATCATGATTAAGAAACTCAAATAAAATATAAGCACATTTTTAATAGAATTTATTTTATTTTATTTTGTAAAAGTAATAATTTATATATAAAAAATTTAAATCAACTATTTTATAAATATATTTTGAAATATAAATATATTTTTTGAAGTCATAATGTCAAAATTATCTAAGCATTTTTTTAGAAATTTTATGAAATAATCCTATTTTTTGGCGAATAGTAAAAATATAGTTTTTTAACATAACCGGTGTAAATAAAATTACATCATTCATGATGTAATAATGAACCAATCCTTTATATAATTTTAGGTTCTACCATATTATATTTAATTCCATAAATGGTTCATTAAAATATAAGAAACTCAATTTATAAACCTAAAAAAAACTTTCCCAAACCTAAAGACAAAAGTCATTCCTTAAAATAAAAAATTTTCTTTCATATCAGTTTTATTTTTAATAAACTAATGAATTCAAATTATAAAGGAGATTTTAAGCCTTAAAATTATTATATTTTATTAATATATGGTTTATATTGTAAAAAATTAACTGTTACAATTTTTACCTTTGATTTATTATTTTATACAATATTTTATTCTAAAACCCCCCCTCTCCTCAACTATAAATAACCCCTATCTGTCCCCTTGGAAAACCACTCCTCCAACTCATTAAAAAGAAAAAGATATTCCCAAATATTACCTATTAAGACTATTAAAATTTATATGTATTTTCTAGAGAAATCTAACTCCTTTCACCAAGGTGTTATGGTGTTGTACAAGAAAAGCTACACCAAGGATTAAGTAAGCTCTGATCCAATTCCCTCTATTTCTATTTATTATTCCTCTTATATTTATTTTTACACCAACCATTTCATAAAAATACCTTAAATTTTTTAATTAGGAATCAATTTAAAGATATATTAATTATTTTAACCTTAAATAAGTGTTATACTACTATATATATAAATTTTAAACTTCTTCTTCCCGCTCTCCCGACAATGTCCCGTCAAAGGTTGGTTAACCACATACAGAGAAATTTCCATTTCATCCCATATAACCATCACCATGGATGAATATTATAAACTTCATATCATATATAAACATGTAATTATATGCATTATAATCTTCTAAAATATTATTAATATATAAATTACATTTAAGAAAAAAGAGAAATCAAAGAAAAATTGGAAATGTTTAAGAAAAATATGATATCAAAACACTTCAATTTAATCAATGAAAATTAAGAAATATAATAAAATGATTAAAATTAATAAATAGCTATAAAAATTACTATAATTAAATTATATATCAACGTTTTAATAAATATAATTTTATTATTAAAGAGGTAAAAAAATGATGAAATAAGGTGGGAATTAAGGTAAGGGGATTCTCAAAGCAAAAATCGTTTCTTGGTTTATTCTCTATTGATTGGTTTTAATTTTAATATTTTATACTTCAAATGCACTTTCAATTTTATTTTTGGATACAGATGTTCCTACTATGTATTTTGTTTTCAAAAAAAGGCCCCATTTTTTAAAAGTGACTTCAAAACATTGTATTTTAATTCTTTTGAAATACTTCTTGTCCACTCATGAATTATCATGTTTTATGTCCAAGTATGATTAACCTTATTCATTTAGGAACCAAAAATTTTATTCATTAAAGTATACTTCATTAAAAATCCAGGAAGACCATTCTAAACCCTAATCTTATTTCATGACCATGATTGTTATATATTCTATGTGGCATGCATGATTATGTAAATGTTATGATGTGACTGGTGTGCCCAAAATTATATATCCATCAAATTCATTATGTGATGTATCTCATGAGATGATGTGTATTATGTGTAAAAATGATGCTAGGTTTGTTCACAATGATGATTTTATGATTATGAATATAGGTTTTACATGAACACGATGCTAGCCTTGTTAAAAAATATGTGTGATATTTGACCACTAAGACATGATGTTTCATTTTTATCCATTTACATATTCCATGTGTTTATCATATGTTTCATTCATGTTGTTTATGATGATTCTATTCTTATGATTTGGTGATGATTATTATGATAACCCATGTTATATTGATTCATGTCCCTTATTCATCATTTTACTAAGATTCTATCTCACCCCTTACATTAATGTATATCCTTAGGTGATTACTTATACTAAGGAGAAGTAAAGGACCACTAAGAAGATAGATAATAAATAATTAAATATGGTTAATGTTTTATTCTATAAATGTTTTGTATAAGGCTAATTTTTTGAAGATATTAAACCGTTTGATCCAAAATTTGTATCGTTATTATGTTTTTTATCTTTAAAATGAAGTAATGTTCATGTAAAAAAATTAAGGTCACTATATAAGTCCCCAAATTTCGAACCATTGAAAGGAAGTCCTTTTAAAGGGAATTATTTCGTATTTAACACTTTATACTGAAGGGCTTATAGACCCGATACAAATTTCCAACCTTGTTTAGAAAAATTACCTGGTTAAAGAAATTATGGTCTTTAAGCCTCATAACCACTTATCCTTTTCAATAAGATGAATTTTTATTTATTGAGTTTATGTTTTTCTAATAAATTCTACTAATTTAGATTGTTTAAGTTGGAATTATTTTTTTGAAGTTATTGTGTAATATTTTTTTCTCAAAAGTGTATAGGCGGGGAATAAATTTATTGAAAGAATATGTTTTAAATCCAGAGGAAGAAAAAAAATTTATACAATTATTTATTATTTATTTTATATTTTTTGGATCTAGGTCAAATATACATACAAAAATGGGACTCAAAAATGTGAAATCATTTCATGTTTTATCCAAGACTGAGATCATGTAATGATTTTATATTTTCTTTAAATTTTTTCTTCTAATTTATTTGATGCATATATAATAAAAAAATCAAAAATCAAAAATCAAAAATTAAAATACCTAGTCATTACACATTTATGGATCCTTAATATTTTGGGAAAAAACATGAAAATATTTAATATTTTTAAAATCCATTTTGGTAAATATATTTATCCTTGATACAAAAATATATTTTTAAAAAATTAAAACAACTAATATATGTTTTTTCAACATATCTTGTGCCATTTTCCGCTTAATCTTAGGATGTGTATTCATAATAGTACTAAAAATTAAACAAATTCTAAAAAAATTGAAACATATAATAACACACTATTTTTACGAGTTTTTTACCATAACACTTATTTTATTACTTTAATTTTTTAATGAAAATAAAAGTATAAATATGTCAAAAAATAAAATAGTTATAAAGAAATTTGATTTAAACTAAAAAAACGGACTCCATTAACACTCATTTTAGAGGTAAAGTCAATGGTTGAATAATATAGAATCCCATTAATTATATGTTTTGAAGGATTTTTATCCCTATATTATTTAATTATATGTGTGTATATCTATACTCGTACAATTTTATTTACACAATGTCACATGAAGAAAATATGTACAAAACTACTCACTGCTTATCATCCGCCAACAATCCTGGACAACTTTGCGGAAAAACTAAGTTTCATCCGGTCAATCGGATCTGGATTCTCTACCACATTTGATGTAATATTTATATACATATTTTTATTTATCGAGTTTATAAAATATTAATGTATATATTGAAAATGATAATGATTATTTTATATTTATGTTAATGATTAGATAATTTAATTCCTCTTGTTTATCATATTGATTACAAAGGGTAATTTTTTGTTAATTGCACATGCATGATAGAATAGATATACTCTCATGTATCAAAGAATATTATATGGTGCCTAATCTAAGGTCCATAAGAAAATGTAAATATTTATATATAATTGAATCTTCCTTAAAAAAAACCTAATGATGCTCATTGGTTCTTTAAATATAATAATAACTTAATATTTATAGAGAAGTGAAGATTTTTCTTTATGTGAATTACGTCCCTTTATTAATAAAAAATTATTAGATAAATGTTTTATATAAAATAAAACTCAACATACCAAAGAGTTTTATTTTATAGATTAATAAATATATTTATGAACAACAATATTTTTATCATTGTATTAGAATTATTTTTATTTTTACATCAAATCACAAAATGAAATGAAAAATAATTATTGAGAATAAGTTTTAATTTTAATATTTTTTCTTAAAAGACAAGTAAACTAAACCATTAATAGTATAGAAAATATAAAATATTTATGAATGATGCTTCTTATACAATTAAAAAAATAAAATATTTTATGTTCTGTAAGAGTCCACATTATGAATTTCTTTCTAGGGTTATATGCTAAAAGAACATATAATAACATGAAATATAGAATCCCTTCACATCCTTTATCTTTGAAATATTTTAATATTTATTTGGTTAATTATTATAATTTTTTACCAAAAACATAAATAAATATAAACAAATAAATAAAGAGATATATATATATATATATATATATATATATTACATTCATGCATACCAATTCCAATATTTGAGTAATTCGATCTTCTTTCTGTGTTAACAACACCAAACTCATGCTATCATATAAAGAAAAATGATTGAAATACATTACTTTATTGAATTTAAAACCCTATTTTTTTGAGAAATTAATCCATAAGGAAAAAATTTACTTTAATTTGAATTAAATAAATATCATATATTTTATATTTTTTTGATATAAATAATTTTTTAGGCTAATTTTATTTTTCAAAAATAGTCACTAATGTAATAATTTTTTTCTTTTCTTCCTAAATATGGGGGTGTTAAAATATTGAGTTTGTTTCACTCTTGTATCATTCTTATTGAACCAAAAGTATATAACCATTTCACACATTTGATATTTTTAAAAAAATATTTTTTATGTTGTTTATATATATATATTGATAGAGATATGTACAAAATACATTATACATAACATGAAATTTTGACTATATTGTTTGGTACAATATAGGTATACTATAAAGTATGGTGTGTAATAAATATTAGGCATATCATTTTCAAAAATCAACCGAGACCATCGATTAACCTAGGTATTTGAGGTGGTCTACAACATGGTTTGGGGGGAATTCTCAATCCAAAAAGGCTAGTGTTTGACACACGATCATAAAAAAACCCTTATGAATGAATTCACCACAAAAGAGTATCCAAAAAACCATTCATTAAAATAAAAAGAAACAAGCACCAATATGATACAAACCAAGTATCAGGAACAAAGATAAAAACATAAAACCAAAGTATACAAATGATATAGACAAAAAAATCATTGAAAAACCATCTCCATGAAACACAATGGTTGATCACACCAAACATTACCAAGTACATCAAATTTTCCTCTATCATGAATACCCAACACCTCCTAGTTGTTCCCTTCCTTTTCTTAAACTTGGAAAAATAAAGCCAATATTTTCCCAAATATATATGCCATGTGTGACCAAATAAACCAAATTAGTTCCCACCAAGTGTTTCATAAGACATCCATATTAAATACAACAATAATGATAAATTTTATATAAAACAAGGAATGATAATCATTTTTATATTTTAAATCAAAACCTATATTTAAAACATTTATAAAAAAAGATACGTTAAACACTTTCAAGAAAAGTAGTTTATCTAACATGCATTTTAAAAAAACTATTCTGGTAAAACATGAAAAGAATATTTTTGGGAAATCCTAGAAACATGTTAATACAGTTCTCAAATAAGTTAGGTCAAGTATCAAATATCCTCACACATTTCAGTGATCATGACTACCTGGTGCTCACATTACATTAGGGATATGTGTAACTCCCGAATATTTTGATGAAATATTTTCTTTAAATAATTTTTATTCCTTAATAGCTTGATTTTAAAAAAATCATGAGTTTAAATGAACCATGATATGCCCTTATTGTAAAATTACCATTATATCATAGTCGTTAGGTTAGCGGTAATAATTTTAACTAATGAAAATGCATTGTAAATTCATTCTCTATCAATTATTTATGAAAAATATAAATCAATTTGATATTTTAATTTTTTAGTGAACTACTTTTGGTAATGAAATTAATGTGATATATATGTGTTATATACTTAATAAAATATTTTTTTATTCATCCAATGGATATTTTAGTCAAAGGGTATGAATAAAACCCTATTTGATGTATAAAAACTTATTTTTAAAGTTTAATTTTAATCCTTTGAATTTCAAACCCATTTTAAATTATGATTTTCACACATTAATAATTTTTATATGAGGAAAAAAACATATTATTTTTAATCAGGATATAAAAATATAATTTGGATGAATTTTTGATATTTTTTATGATAACTTTCATGTATTGATGAGTCGTTAAAATACGCTAAATTATAATTGAAATTATATTTTTTCCTTGAAATAATTTATACAGTTAAATTATATTATTGAATGGTTTAAAAGTATAAATATAATTTATTTTTACCATTTAATAAAATCTAGTTCATTGGAATTAATTTTACATTAAATTCAGATGTAAAAACAAATCAATATTTTGCAATATTTTAACTTTTAAAACCTGTTTTCTCATTTCAATAACATATTAATTTTAAATTAATTACTACAAATTTTGTGTTTTTAATTTTTAAAAAATTATTCCATATTTTGAATCATTAGGTCAAAATATGTTAATAGGATACTTTTATTTTTGGGCTTTATGAATAGTAAATTTGGTAATTATTTTTATTACCATGGTTAAAGGTAAATCAGGTAATTAATGTTAATAATAATATTATAAAATTACCTTAACACTTGTAAAAATTTAATTGGATGAATAAATTCTACCCTTATCATCTATTTTTCTAAATCAAGTCACTTGATGGCCACTTACCTATGAATATGACATGAATATAATAAAAACTAATGAATGTGACAAATTGTCAAAATCACATTTTATATAAGTATATTAATTGTAATATATGGATAACTAGGAGATAATATCGACTATATATATTCTCTAGAAATATAAAAAATTACCTACATCATATAAATTTATTTGTAATTTTTAGCGATGAAATAATTACCATTAATGATGACACAATAGTGATATAGAAATTATTTTATTAATTGAAATATAAAAAAATGTTTTTAAAAATATTAAAAGAAATAAAATATGAACTAATTAATGTGATAAATTACTTTTATAGGTGACTATGATATTTTAGAAGTGTATTAAATATTTTTGTTCGAATTTATCTTATATTTGGATTTTATTTAAAGTCAAATAAATGAATAGTGTGAAAATTGACACTATTAATATTTTATAAAAATAACATTTTATTAAATTATTTAAAAATAATAAAAAATATTTAATAATTAAAAATCTATTATTATAAGGTCTAAAATATCATTAAATATCCATTTATGTCCAATTAACACCATATAAGTAAACATTTATAACCATTAAATATTTAGAATATTATTACCCCAATTATAATTAAAAAGAATAACTTTGTATTAATTAAAAATATATGGTTACAATTGAAAAAATAACTAGTCCAAAATTTATTGGTTGATGATATTACAAACCTATCTCATCTCATCTTATAAATTGGGACATTTTGGAGGGTTTTCAGTAGGGTTTCTTTTTATTATAAATTATTATATATGGCATTTCCAAAAGTGCCTCTCACCTTAATTATAAAAAGGCACATCCTCCCTCACCTCTTCACTTAATTTTGAGCCTTTAAGATTAGCCATAACCTGAAATGTTTAATTCTCAACTTACCTATTTTCATTCTAGAGGTTCTGGTCATCTTCAAAGACCAACTCAAGTTCTCTAAGAATAGATTTAGAGGAAGCACATCAAGGAAGAGGTAATCTCTTCTACCGATTCATTCAAACTAATTTCTTCTCCTACTTTCTGTTCATTATTTTTTTCATTATAAAATAATAAAATAAGTATCACTCATATACTGATATTTTATTTTAAATAGGAAACAACCATATTTCAACTTATATTCATCCTATGAAAAATGAAGTCACCACGCGTGTGTACGAATGACATACCGTCTCCAGGATGTGGTGTAATATGTTTTTCACCACTATCATACTTGGATGGGTATAATGATTGAAATAATAACTATATATAATTATTACAACATGATACATATTCTGAAATATTATACACCATCCAATTCAATTCCATTCAATAATTTTGGGTATGATATAATTGCTCATGCGTAAGTACGACCTACCATCTCTATATTGCGATGCGATTCATTCAACATGATATTCATTAAACCATTATTATATACATAAATTTAATTAATAAATATGACATATATTATACTAATACCATACTTTAAATGAAGACCATAAAGCAGTTAATACTAGAATATTGTTACTGATTTATCCGGAAAAACATGCATAAGAACATAAAGTAGTTAATACCCGAATAATGAGTAACAATGAAATATTACTAATAAATGGATGAAAATATGATCATAAATGTTTTCATAAAAATTATTATGATTTTGGAATAAATCAGTAATAATATTTAAATCATTATATATGAGGTTCAAATACATGCCAAGAATATTGAACTTAAGGTAAGGGATAATTTTACGATCTCATTTTTATCTTAGATTATTTATACGTAAGTATTTACTAGGGTATATTCACCATCCACATCCATGTTTCCAAATTATGTAATATAATTTAAATTTCTCTAAAATTGTTTAACGTTAATTTTAACCTTTGGGGAATTTTTATTAAATGGTATTAAAAGATTATTTTGTTGTTATTCGATTTGAGGTCCTTTTTGACTTTTCTAGAAAAAGTATAAGAAGAATGTTTTTTAACTAATATGGAATGAATGGATTTATACGATTTTATGACACCTTATTTCAATAAATCTCCATATACACTATTTCAAGATTATTTTAAACTAAATTATTTTCCTTTAAAATTGTGTGACGTATTGAGAAAAGAAAAGGTTTTGGAAAAAGAAAGGATATTTTCCTCAGGAATTAAGTTCAAGTGTTTTATAAAAATTATTTTCCTTCTTTGATGATGTAGGGTTATGTTTCTATCCCTATTATTACTTTTATTTGATTGTTCTGGAATTATTTTTATGAAATAAATTTATTTTAAATGTATTATGACGGAATGATGTTTAAGAAACCCATTTTATTTCATGGGTTATGCTATGATATATGATTTATGTTTTTGTGGAATACGTAAAATGGTTTCATTATGAGATGGGTGTGACTTATATCTCTCTCCAATTCATTGGGTAAAAATTCATATCTCATGATATAGACATGACTGGAACGACAACTAAATATGGTTCAGTAATACAGGGCTGAAATGGAGATTGAACTCTGTTCAGTAATGGAATTTGTCTGCTATGATGGTCTTGGTAATGATCCTTGACTAATATGAAAATATTTTCTATGTTTATGTGTGTATGAGAATTTTTTTAACATCCCGGTTCCGGAAGCTGCCCAAATACGCCCCGTACCCGGTTGGTCACATGGGCTCAAGCACATTTTCCCAAACGCCAGAGGCTGTCGACTAGCAGTGAGGGCCTTGGGTGTGATAGTGGGGGAAACTATGCCCTCTTTGGTAGAGTAACATAGAAGAATTAAAAAAAATAGCAATAGCATAAGTTGTGATAAAGTCATACAACAGTAACAATGGAAGACTAAAGGAAATAAACAGATATAACATATATATATAACGTTGCATGATGCATAAGTCTAGGAATGCGGCCAAACAAGTCACAATGATGAAATATTGTACTATACCAAAGTAAAAGAAAATAGTAAATAGCTCCACAGCATCACAAGCCTAACCTTAGTTCCATGCTCTCCAACTCCAAAGCAGTCAAGTACCTAAAGGAGAAGGGCGCTTTCCCTTATCTATACCTGCAACAATATAATCTATTTGGCCCCAAAAGAATGGCCCAAATAGGGTAAGAGACTAAATCCTAGTAGGAAACCACCAAGAGATCGGTGCCTAACAGTTAGGGAATATATATGGCATGAAATAAATAAAAGAAACAGTAAAAAAGGAAGAACTCAACAATAAAAAATTCCACAATTTCAAAGTATTCGGTTCCAAATAGAAAATAAACAGATAATCAAAAACTGGTAACCCTTTGGGATGTACTCATAGCCTAATCCCCTCTGGTCCTACCTAGGAAACACAATCAACCCTCTAGGAAGTACACATAGTCTAACCCCTCTGGTTCGACTTTCGTATATACTCTTTGGGGAAGCACTCACCGTCAATTCCCCCTATAGTCTTGTATCAGTACCTAAAAGACACTTTGGGGAAGCACTTATGTCTCATTCCCCCTATGGCCCACGTTGAGGAAATACATACACTCTGAGGAAACACTTATGTCAATTCCCCCTGTGGTCTTGTATTGTAACAATTAACGGACACTCTGGAGAAGCCCTTACGTCCATTCTCCCTATGGTCTACTACACCAAGTTCTCATGGCCCTTTTTAAGTCAAATGAGCATAGAATTGCAAAGAGCCCAAAGTAAACCTCAAAAACTACTTGGATAACCAGTCTACAACATAACAGTAAGATAGACATTAAACACTACATCATAACAATACTAGACATGGGGAATAAACAAAAGCCTAACAAGCAACCAAGACAAAACAGTCATAAAAAAACATGTATAGGAAAACACTTCCAAATCCTGGAAATTAACACTATTCACATTCAATTATCCTCTACTCAAGCATACAAGCATAACAGGTAATTAACATGGCTAAAATTGTAACACACAATACCCCGTTCAAGGTTATTGGGAAATTTTTCACATATAACTCAATGAATTTCAACAAAAAGGCACAAACCACCTACCTCGGTGTTGTAGGATCATTATACGTGAACCTCAATCCCTGAATCTCCCAATAACACCATATATCTACAAAAAATGCTCAAAATGATCAACTAAGGATAAATTGAGAAAGAGGAAGAATCAGGAAATGAATCTCTAGAATAAGGAAGAGCTTACCATGGCGATCCCAAAGCAATCGACGACGGTCGATTTGGAGAATGGATTCTCGGTCGGGGGATCAGGGAAAGATCATGGTTGTACAATTTCTACCTAATGAGAAAGACCAAGAAGGTGGTGTTTCTGTCCGTCAGACAGGAACCCGATACATTTAATGAAAAAAAGAAAGTACACGGCATGAACTTGCCCTTATCGTCCCCCACATTAGGTAGTCTCCAGGTCCCCATACACGACCGTGTGTACGACCGTTACACGGCCAACACACGGATATCCATGTTAATCGAGTACACAATGTGTACTCATAAAGTACATGGTGTGTACTTAAGAAATTTCTGGAAAAACCTATTTTCCTCAAAAACACCAAAAAAAAGGAAAACATACATGAAACGAAGATATGGGTTATTAAAAATTTAATGTCTTATGTTATGAATATTGGGAATACATTTCACTTTTATGATTTATCCCATGACATGATATTATGATCTTTTATATGCAGGATAAGATTTTCAAATGTTATGTTCTTATGATTATGATATGATTGATATTTACATTACTTCCCTTACTGAGCATTTGAGATCACCCTTTCATATGTTTCTTTTCCCCGGGTCATGAAGAAGGTTATTAATTAATATATTTCATAAAGGATTCTAGTTTTGAATATATAATCAAGAGACAATATAGATGTTTTACGAACCAGTTATTTATGTTCTGCAGTTTCTAAAGACACTAAACCTATTCGGTCCTAGAGTGGTTTTTCTATGTTATGTAATAAATATTCTTGAGTGTTGGATTAATTTCTATATCTAATGTATGTGCTATTATAATATGATCTTAGTGTGTAGTTGTACATCCCTATAAGTATGTCCTTGCCTCTTTAATTTT
Source organism: Viscum album (assembly GCA_963277665.1). NCBI lineage: Eukaryota > Viridiplantae > Streptophyta > Magnoliopsida > Santalales > Viscaceae > Viscum > Viscum album. Next base: position 46,003,353 of record OY728139.1, on the reverse strand, counting down.
TATTTAGTGTTTTCATCGTCAATTCTGATGCTAGGTAGATCTATACATTACTGGTGTGATTTTCTTGGACTAAATACCTAAATTACTAATTATCATGGTCTTCAATTTAGAGTACAATTAGGTTCTATCAAACATCAATCATCTATATAATAAATTATTTCATAATCATCCCATATTCAAGATTTGGCAAGCCATATCAATTCAATTTCAAGAAAACATCATCAAGGGATTTTCAAAAACTCATATCATCCAAAATATATCATATTAATAGACATATCAACATTCTATACCATCAAAATTTTAGCACCAATATCAAAGAAATATATTCAAAATAATCATTTCAATTGAAAGCCATCTTTTACTTCCAAACCAAGCATTTTTAGGGGTTTTCATCAATTATAATTACAATATAAAATAATTTCCAAAAGAACATGTTTCATGATTCAAAAATAATTTTTAGATATGAATTTTAAAATAAGAATGTGATATCCCAAATCTCTCTGATCCATTCCTTTTATAAAATATGGTGTTGGATGTGTTTGGGGAAGTCATGACGACTTATCCCCAACAGTTATCCAAATTTTCAGTTGTGTGAACAATGTTTCCAGAACTGTGACTTTTTCCTTTGCAAAATTACCAAAACAGTGGCACCAAAATGATGGAACAGAAACAGTGACACAAAAAAGGTGGCACAGAAAAGGTGGAACTAAAATGGTGGAACTGAAATAGTGGCAGAAAAATGGTGGCATTGAAACAATGGAACAAAAATAGTGGTAGAAAAACAGTGGCACTAAAACGGTGGCACAAAAACAATGGCACTAAAATGGTGGAACCAAAATAGTTTTATGAGCATTGTTTCTAGAACTATGTAATTTACTTGAAGGTGTTATTTTAAGGTATTTAAGGCCAATTAAAAGCCCATATAATTTATCCTAATTTTTCTTAATAGTCTGAAAGCCTTTACTTGGTCAAAACTAGTGATCTTTGATAGATCTGATCTTAATGGAAAAATACAATGTATCTTAAACCATTTCTCTTTTAAATATTCTAAAGGGAGAAGATATCTTAATCCCTTTTTCCTTATTACTATTCCTTGGTGTGAGATTCCTGAACCTTTCCTTCATCACATAGGAGTCATGTGTATTTATTTAGCTGTGGATCGTGTCTTCGTTGGAGTTTTTTCCTGCAACATGTGCACCCCCTATTTTGGTGCAACCAAGAAGTGTTGATCCATATTTGAGTAAGGTATATTATACCCCAATTATTTTGGGTTCCTCTCCTTCCATTCCTTCTTTAAATATTATGGCATGTGATCTCCATGTTTCTAATGGAGGTTTCTTGGGTCTTGGATAGTGTGGTGGTGTCTCTGCATCCTCGGGTGGATGCAGTCTTCCAGGTGAGGTGATCGTGAATTGTTGTTTTGGTCAGTCTCTTGAAAGGAATTTCTAAAACCTTTTAATGTAGGGGATTCATGTATTATCTATTCTTTTACGTGAAACTCAAGAGTTATCATGTTTTATCCCACTAGATCTCAATGGAATTAACACAATAAATATTTGAACAAGATAAATAAATTGGTTTCGATCGTATATTGTTGCCTCTTATTTTTTCTGGATAGTATGATATCTATTCTTTCTTATATTGCATGTATTTATTGATGGAAATTAGTAAATAAATTAAAGTTGATATTAATTGTAAATTAATTGGATAAATATAAAGAGGCATGTTTTTTATTTTGGTTGTTGCTACGGTAAACTGTTGATAATCGAATGGATGCAGTTATCCATGTTTAAATGATCTGGATAATTCAAGAAAGATTAAATAACCAGTTGTCTGATAAAATATAATACCTAGAAGGGTTCTGAATTACCCTCTTTAATGTAAAGGACAAGATCCTTATGTTTGGAGCCTTGAGTGCTCTTTGTGTGTGAAGTCTAGATGCATTGCTTGGGGTCGAGATCCTAGTTACTTTTGGGTTGTTTTCCTGTGGCTTGTGTTGTGGTGTGATCTTGGGATGGATGAGCCTGGGAGGCTGTTGTGGTATGTGGGGAAGAGAGGCTGAGGGGTTGGGGTACCAGTTTATGACTAGAGTAGAGAGATGTATTGTTTTATGCTTGTGGGTGTTGGGGGGGGGGGAACTAAAGATGATGAAACATGTCGATTATGAATGTTAGATGCCTGTTGAATCTTGTTGGCTGTTTGTCTTCTTTACTTTCCCCACTACATAAGGTAGTTGGTTTTTCTTACCCTCCGTCCAAAGGAGGAAAATATGTGAGGGGTATTCCACATGATTTTTGATTTTATATTCTCAAGGATGGATGGTTATATGCTCCAGATATTGGTGGAAAACACTCAACGGGTAGTCCATCAAATCACTGTGTTGAGCCCCTTGTGTTTGGTAGCTTAGTTTTTATTTTCTAGAATGCCTTGAATTATGTGAATGTAATTATTCTATTAATAAATAATTGAATAAATGATGTTAACCTATAGGGTTGGCGATTTCTAGGATGCAATGTTGAGGTAATATTTCTGAGAAACTGTTGGCATGGTTTAGTTATGTTTGGAGGGAATGGAACTTGGTGTGATGTTAGTGAAATGTAACGTGGAATTAATAATGGTTAATTAATGGTTAAATATTTAATTATGTAAAGTTAAACTGATAGAAAGGGATAAGTAACTTAATATTTCTCTTTAACTGGTTATATTCTTATAGGATATCAATTCCTAATAGTGGTAGCTGGGAGTCTGAGAGATGTTAGTGGTAGTTGAGTCCAAGACTATGTTCTTCCCATAGTGTGGTTGCGAGCTGTATTATATTATGTACTTTTTGTATTTCTATATACTACTCCCCCTGTCTGTTAGGGAAAATGACACCCTAGGTATTCTGATCCCTAGGGGGGGTGTTTTCCTCAACATTATGGTGAGAGGATGGATGGATGACTACCCCTTTGACCATTCTCTCTTCTCTTGGTAGTTACTTGTACTAGTAGGAAAAACAGTTAGTTTTCACCATATATGTGTGTAGAGGGATGTATTGTCTTTTGGTTATTCACACACATATATTCTATATATAGTTTCTAATGTACTACTATAAGTGTAACATGTATAGGTTGTGAGGGCTTAAGGATCGTTACTCAGCATATGAGCTTTAATGGCTTGAGGTATAATGCCCGATGTATGATACATATTATGGGAGCAGTGGTGACTCCTAGAAACTACCTGGATAATTTGGTTACATGGATATAGTGGTGGTGTTGCATGAGGATCATGTTTTGGTGCTACACCCAGGTGTCTATGGGCAAGAATTTTTGGAGAGAGATGCTTAAGACGTGCGATGTTGGGAGAAAATGGAAAACCTATGGGGAAGTGGTAGTGGGGTAACCTTGATATTATTTATTATATTATATACTCTTGTATGTGATACTTTGTGATAGTAGCCATGGTGAGGCTGGGAACATAGTATACCTATTTAGGTGTTGAGTTAGTTTCACTTCTTTTTCACTGTACTTTAGCATTCTTTCATTACTTTTTCATGATGGAATTTAGGGAGGATCTTACTGAGTATACTATTATAATCAACCCACATATATAAAACTCTTTTTTAGATCACTTGGACCATATTGGAGATCATGCTGGTTACAACTATCTTGGCATTTCAAGATCTTTTCAGGCTTCATGGTCCCTGCAGTCTTACTTCCTTTTTGTACTTGCTATTTTCCCTTTTCAGTTGTAGTAGGATTTTCATGACATTAAAAATGCATACTTGGGTTTCTTCATATATTTTAGTATGAGATTGAGTTGGTTGGTGTCTGTCATATCTCTCTCTTTAACTTGTGTTCTCTTAGAGGGTAATGCCTCCCATTTGTGTGATTATTATACCCTCGGTGCTAGCCGCCAACCCTGGGCCTACTGGAGGTGGGACGCAGGTGTCACTATCTCCCTTCTCACATTACCGTCCTAGGAGGTGTACACTTTGTGGGGACTGGGTCATGAAAGTGTGGTATCAGAGGTCTAGTTGAAAGATATGATGGATTTTGGAGTTAGGAAAAGGTTAGGTTGCATGGGTTGGTATGATATGGTGTTAGTAAAGTTTGGAAAGTGCTATAAAAACTATAAACTGGGTGAGACACATGTGTTTATCCCCCCTGTGATCCGATGCATACACCGTTATGTTTATAGTGGATACTAAATGAGGTGATACTGGTTTCAGGGTAGAGACCTAGGAAAAGATCATGAATCATTATTCTTTGCACCTGTGTTTGAATGGGTATACCTTGGGATAGGTTAACATAAAATGAATAAAATAAAATAATTAATTAATGTTAAGTCTTCCATATTCCAGGTTTAGGAGCTCTAACTATTTATTATTTTTTTGGTATGGCATAAGGTCGATGTCCTCATCATGTTCACGTAGAATATGTCCAGCAGGTTGTGCCATCAAATTTCCATAGATTGGAGGTCAGTGAAGATGAAACATAGAGGAGGACACTCCAAGAGTTTCAGCTCCATAGTCTATAGAAGTATGAGAACTTCATTTTAGATGCAATCATAGAAGACTGGTTGTAGGAGGTTGAGATAGCTTTTATCTCAATCCATTCTTGGAAGTATCACTATGTATCATTGCTTTTTGATGTTATTAATATTATCATCACTTATTATACACTCTCTTTATGGATTTTATATGAAATGTGCATAATTTGTGTGAAATATTAATGTTTTAATACTAAGTATAATTTTTGAGCATTTTTAGAGGTAGTCCAATTGATTCAGTTTACTATTTTATTTATACCTCTCATCATACTAATCCAAATTGTACAGTTCTTGATTTCAATGATTACTCATTCAATATAGAACATTTCATTAGAAGGGATCATGGGCCAATTCTTCCATTTTAAGGCCCATATGAACCATACAAGAAGGCCTACAGAATCTGTAAGGAAACTGGACCCTCCATGAATATTGAATTACTAGGATCAATATAGAAGTGAAAATTACTTCATTTTCCTTAAATGTTTGGGGGATAATATAAGGAGTCTTTGATAAAAATATCAAGGCCCAAATCCAAATACAAAGGGCCCAACTGATTCATTTAAACTCATCCCACCATTCTGGCTGGGAAATAAAATCAGTACACTATTCATGACATATATCAGGATGTAATAATCAAATCATGCTGATATTTTTCTGTGTAAAAGAGGATATATAGTAGGCTGCCTCTTTTAAATAATGTATTCGGATTTGAAGGAATCTTCCTATGGATAAACCCATTCACATTTCAGACTTCTAAAAAGTATGGAGTGAAATGGACTGATTTAAATTTTTTAATAAACTGGACATAACATTGGATTAATAAGTCCAATGGACATAAAATGCTAGTATTAGACAGAGGATATATTTATATAAAACTTTTAATAAGATCATATCTTTAGATTCAGCTGTCTGAATTATCAAAATGGCGATGCAAGTGGAAGGACAGATTGGGAATGCAAGCAGTCCACTTCCTGGGGATATAAATACATCCCCCTCCTCTCCTTTATGGGGGATGGAATTTCAGAAGAGAGTATCACATATTGGCAAGAAAAAATCCTTTCTAAAGTCTTGGGTGGACCTTCCATACTCATGTTTTCACTTGATATACCTTTCCTCCACTCTTTGTTTTCATTTACTTTTGTGTTCTTCTTTGTTGTAATATTGTAAGTCTATGTTTTTGTAATTGTATTTTAATGCAAGTTTCTTCTTCAATATCTATTTTTCTTATCCAACTTATGTAGTATAATACTAATGTTCTTAAAATATTTTAAATAAAGTTAATACCCCTTCCCTTATTTTCTTCCTCATTCAATCGAAATTCTATTTTTAATTCTAATTATCGTTTGTGAGTGTGTTCGACACACCACGCTTTTTCTTATCACTTTACTTTTCTTCTATTATTAATTTATCATCATAATAATTATAACTATATTATTAATCATTTCAATTTCTTAGTAAATCTACCATTTGGGTGAGTTATAATTTGGGGATGTTAAGTGATTGAGAGCATTAACTCGATGGATATTCTTTAAATTAAAATTGTGTATATTAAACTTAGAATGCCATGGATTAATGACATAATTTGTTTAATGTGTGGTTTACATGGACTATTGGAACCATAAATACACTACCATAAACAATATCTAATTGATATTAGAACCCTAAGTTAAGTTAAGGCATGAATTAAATCCTTAACGCTTAGGAATTCCAATGAATGTTATCTTGTGAAGTGGGTGTTAATTTAAATGAAATATACAGCAAAGCTAAAGGATATCACAAGATTAAATCCCTAATAATGAACTCACCCCAATATTTATCAATTTATTAAATCAAAAATAATTCATAAATTATTTCATAAGCTCTGCAAACAAACCCCCCAATCAAAAAAAATTAACTAAAAACAATCTAATATTAATAAAAGTATCATCACCGAGGATTTGACCCGAGTGCTGCTATACAAATTAGTAGAGCATCAGAACATTGAACAGTCGATAGGTGATAATAGGCCACACTTTTAGTTGTGAAGATGCTATATGGGGCAGCGAGGTAGTGGTGGTTCTTGTTCCTCAGAGATTGTGAGGAGTCGACAATCTCATCAGAGGAGTTCTGAGAAAAGTTTAGAGTCAAATTTAATTCTTTGACAACGAAGGAATCTAGTATCTAGGAGCTTCTTACTCTTCAATATACAAGATCCAATGCATGAGATTTTGGAATCCATTTTAGGAATCTTTTATGATATGCTTCTGACTTTTTGTCAGTTGAGGAGGCCATGGTGTGGAATTTCGAAGAGGCTTTGCATTTAGAGATCCAGCGCTAGGTCACCCCATTCATACTGAATACATTTCTTGGGGTCATGGAGAGGTAAGGGGTCATCGAGATAATATTATCTAGAACCAAATATTTACAAGCTGGGATTCATCCAGATTTCCTCACGAAGTAGAGATATCGTCTAGGGTTCTCAGTTTTCGGGGAAGAAGAGTTTCTGTTCTGCCAGGGGTAGGTCCCAGCCCTCAGTATCTCATTTCTATTGGGGTAGTGACTCTTCGGACTATTCCTAGGGATTAGGTGGTTTATTTTCTTATAGAGTACAAGGTAATTATCAGTAAGAGTGCCCAAACTTTTATAGTGGTCAACATGCACTAGGTGTTCCGCTCAAGGTTCCTCTGTTGAGGCAGTTCCATCCAAGGAAGTAGCAGCAGGTTATACTAGATTTTGATCAGTAGAGAGAAAATGGGTTAGGTAGAGGACAAACCCGGGATTCTCTCTATCCTCTTAGAGTAGAGTGTGACCATAGTGGTGGTCTTCATCAGGGTCATAGAGGCCATAGAGCAGGTCGTGGTTAGATTCATCCTTTAGCGTTGGCAATGCTAGACAAGCCAAACATTATTTGAGGTACCCTTTACTTGTTTTCTACTTGGGTGTATGCCTTATTTGACTTAAGAGACATTAAATACTTCATATAATCTTCCCTTTTCCATGATTTGGGAGTTGAGGTAGAGAGGATTCCTATTCCTTTGGCATTGAATACACTAGTTGGAAGTGAAGTTGAGTTGTTTGAAGTATGTGGAGACTATGAGCTAGTGTTAGGGCAACACCACTCATTGGGAGATTTCCTATATTTAAGGATGAAAACATAATATGTAATCCTAATCATGGATAATTTTTATTAGGTAAATTCTATTTTGGATTACTACTAGAGGTAGGTTCTATTCTTCAATACTGATGGAGAGCCAGTAGCGTTTTTGGTGAACTAGACCCTTGAATGGGTCAGAGGCATGTTCTTTATTTATCATCCTTGATGGATGAAATGATATTGAGTTCATCATAGGTTTAGTAGTTTGTGTTTCCTAGGGTCATTGAAGAGTACCATAATGTCTTTCTAGAAGTGGTTGTAACATTACCCCCTCGACAAGAGATCGAGTTCGAGATCAAGCTACATCCAGGAGCATCTCCTATCTCTATTTCTCTATATAGGATAGCCCCTTCAGAGTTATGGTAGTTGTGTATATAGATTGATGGTATGTTGCGGTGTAGTTTTGTTCGGCCGAGTGTGTCACCATGAAGCACACCAATTTTGTTCATGAAGAAGGCTGACAATAGTTTGCATTTGTGTATCGATTATCATCGCTTGAACAAAGTGACAGTGAATAATTACTATCCTCTTCCACAGACTGCTGATTTATTCGATCAAATGAAGTATGAAACTTGGTTCTCAAAGATTTATTTTTGGTCCGGGTATCATCAAATATGAGTGAAGGATGAGGATATTCCAAATACTACTTTCCATTGTCGTCATGGGAAATACGAGTTCTTGGTGATGCCGTTCATTGTGATAAAATGCTCCAGCTATGTTCGTGGGGTTGATGAATGTTGTGTTCTATAAGTTCATGGATATGTTTTTGGTGGTTTTCATTGATGACATCCTTGTGTACCTTGCGTCTGAGGAGGAGCATACAGAGAATCTGCATGCCATTTTGGGTGTTCTTTGTCAACAGTAATCGTTAGGGATGTTTTTGAAGTGTGAGTTTTGGGATCAAGAAGTCCATTTCTTGGGGCATGTTGTATCCCAGTAGGGAGTAGTTGTGGATCCATCAAAGTTAGAAGCAGTTGTTTCTTTGTAATCCCCCAAGACAGTGGTAGAGGTGTGAATTTTCCTTGGTTTGTAAGGCTATTAAATGAGGTTGATGGACAATTTCTCTCGGGTTGTGACTGGTCTGACAAAGTTGACCTAAAAGGATCAGATATTCACGTGGGCTGATTATTGTTAGGAATCTTTTGAATATCTGAAGGATAAGTTGGTCAGTGATCCGGTTCATTGTCTACCAATAGAGGGAGTTCAGTTTGAAGTTTTATTTATAGTTTCACATATTGGGTTAGGATGTGTTTTGATGCACCAGAGATCAGTTGTTTCTTATGGATCTCAGTAGTTGCGTACCCATGAACATAACTATCCCACCAATGATCTTGAGTTAGTGGCAGTGGTTTTCACTCTGAAGTTGTGGTTACATTACCTCGTCGGTGAGCGTTTTCTGTTTTTCACTAATCTTATTAGATTTAGGTATATTTTCTTCCAGCATGACTTGAACTTGTGGAATATTTGGTGGATGGAGTTCTTAAAGGATTATGTATTTTAAATTTTTTATACACCTGGTAAAGGGAATGTTGTAGCCGATGTGTTGAGTAGGAAGTCATGTGGTGATGTAGTGCATGAATCTGGTGATTCTTGGAGAGTAATGGAAGATATTTCAATGTTGCATATGAATATGGGAGAAGTTGAGGCTAGAAGTTGTCTTTTCTAGATGATGTTGAAGTCATATCTGGTGTATCAGGTAGAAGTGTCCCAGTTGAGGGATCTTGAGGTAGAGGTCTGGTGAGACCAAGTTGTTGGTTGTGAATCTGCTGATGGTTGGTCTGAGGATGAATAACACCGAGTGTTGTTTCAGGGAAGGATTTTCATTCCTTTGGCGACGCATGAGATGGATCGTAGGGATTTACATGGTTTTCTCTTAGCAGTATGTCTTGGAATGATAAAAATTTACCGTGCCTTGAGGAGTTATCTATGGTGGTGATATCCTTGAGTGGTATCTCGAAGAGTGGTTGCTCAGACCCCTATTTATTTTTAATATCTAGTTTGGTTTTGGATTCTCAAGGATGAGAATGTTTTGAGTGGTATATGATGTAATGGCCCAAACCTATCTGTTCCATTCCTTTTCTAAAATCTGGTGTTGGAGGTGTTTATGAAGTCAAGATGGATTATCCCCAACACTTTACCATTTTTTAGTTCTGTGAAGAGTGTTTCCATAAATGTATCTTTTCCTTTTCAAAATTAGCGAAATGGTGTCACCTAAATAGTGGTACCGAAATGGTGGAACCAAAATGATGGCACCAAAATAGTGGAACCGAAACCGTGGTAGAAAAACAGTGGCACCGAAACGGTGGTAGGGAAATGCTTGCACCAAAACAATGGCACTGAAATGGTGGCACAAAAATGGTAGCATAGAAATAGTGGAACAGAAATAGTGGCATAGAAAATGTGGCATGAAAATGATGGCACTAAAATGGTGGCACCCAAATGATGGTATTGAAATGGTGTCATGAACAGTGTTTCCAGAACTGTGTCATTTCCTTTTTCAAAGTTCAATATATTTCTGGTTTTCCTATAGTTTCTCCCATTTGACATTTCATTTGACTTTAAATGCATTAAAGTCCTTGTTTTAAGGGATTTAAGGCTGATTCATATCCCATAACTCCTATGTTAAATTTTCCTAATAGTTGAGAAGCCTTTACCCGGTCAAAGCGCACAATCATTGACAGATTCGATCTTAATGGATAATTCAACATATCTTAAACCGCTGATCCAATAAATATTCTAAAGGTATGAGATATATTCCTACCTTGTTCTTTTTTATTTTTCCCTAGTAACATAAGATCAAAACTTTCCTTCCCTCCTGTAGGAGTCATGCATAGTGTTGTATCCTTAGATCGTGTCTTCCTTGGAGTTTCTTCCTATTGCATGTGCACCCCCTGTTTTGGTTCAACCTGTAAGTGATGATCCGTATTTGATATAAGGTATATTATATCATCACTATTATATGTTATTATACTTCCATTCCTCTTTAACTTGTTATGGAATGTGATCTCTATGTTTCTAATGAAGTTTTCATGGCTGTTGGTTGGTGTGATGGTTTCCCAGAATTGTCAGGTGGATGCAGTCTTCTCAGAGAGGTGATCGTGATCTCTTGTGTTGGCCGTTCTCATTAAAAGAATGCCTATAACCTTTTGAGGTATTGGATTCATGTCTTATCTATTATTTTATGTGAAATTGTATAGTTATCATGTTTTATCCCACTATATCCCAATGGAATTAACATAATAAATATTTGAACCGGATAAATAAATTGGTATCAGTCGTATGTTGTTGCCTCTTTTTTTCTCAATAGTGTGATACCTATTCTTTATTTGTTTATAATGTCATTCTTGATGGAAATTAGAAAATAACATTAGGCCTAGATTAATTTTAAATTAATTGGATAAAGATAAAGAGGCATGTTTTTGAATCCAGTTGTTACTATGGAAAACTATTGATAAACGAATGGATGCAGTTATGAATTTTTAAATGAACTAGCTAATTCAAGATGGATTAGATGACCAGTTGTTTGATAAAAGATAATTTATGATAGGGTTTTGATTTACCCTCTTGCTTGTAATGGCCAATAGCTTTATGGTTGGATTCGTGAGTGTTCGTTGTGTGTTAAGGCTAGATGCCTTGCTTGGGGCTACGACCCAATTGTCTTGTTGATTGTTTTCCTATTGTTTGTGTTGTGGTCTGAGCCTTAGATGTAAAATCCTGAGAGGCTGTTGTGGTATGTGGGGTGTGTATGCTCAGGTTTTGGGGTAGCATTTGATTCCTAGAGTGGAAAGATGCATTGGTTTATTCTTGGTGGTGTCTCGAAGGACACTAGAGATGATAAATCAGGTCAGTTATGAATGTTGGATGCCTGTTGAATCTTATTGGTTGTTTATATTCTTTACTTTACCCACTGCATAATGTAGCTAGTCTTGGTAATCCTCTTTCCAAAAGAGGTGAAGACATGTTAGGTATTCTATGTTCTTTCTATATTTATCTTCTCGAGGATGGATGGGTATATTCTTATGCTATTGGTGGAAAAGGCTAGATGGGTAGTCTATCTACTCACCGTGTTGAGGCCCTTGTGTTAGGTAGATTAGTTTTTCTTTCCTAGAATGCCTAGAATTATGGGAAAGTAATAATAATATTAATAAATGATTGAATAAATGATGTTAACACCTGAGGTTGGAGCTTATTGGGATGCAATGGTGAGGTAATATTTCTGAGAAGTTGTGGAATTGGTTTGGTTATGCCTTGAGGGCATGGAACTTGGTGTGATGATAATGAAATTTAATGTGGTCTTAATAACAGTTAATTAATGGTCAAATAATAAATTACGTTAAGTGAAACTAATAAAAAGAGATAAGTAACTTAATATCACTCTTTAAATGGTCATATGATTGTAGGATATCTAGTCGTAGGAGTGATAATTGGTAGTTCAAGAGACGTCAAATGCAGTTGAGTCTAATAATAGGTTCTCCCTATAGTGTGGCTATGAGATGTATTATATTTGGAACTTTTTGTGTTTCTATATGCTACTCTACCCAGTTTTTTAGGGAAACTGAAACCTAGAGGATTCTGATCCCTAGGGGTGGCTGGATGGGTGGTGTTTTTCCCAATATTCCAGTGGGAGGATGGACGGCTGAATACCCCCTTTGGCTTCACTCTCTTCTCTTACTAGTTACTTGTACTGTTAGAAATAGTGGTTAGTTTTCCCCATATATATGGGTAGAGGGTTGTAATGGATTGTGGTTATTCACACACATATATTCTGGATATAGTTTCTATGGACTGCTGTAGGCGTAACGTCTTTAGTTTGTGATGACTTGAGGATCCTTACTCAGTGTATGGGATGTAATGGCTTGAGATATAATTACTGATGTATGATATAAGTTATGAGAGATGTGGTGGCTCTCAGAAACTACCTGGTTACTTTGGTTACATGGATGTAGTGGTGGTGTTTCATGAGGTGCATGTTGTGGTTCTACTCCTTGGTGTCTTCAGGCAAGCATTTTGGGAGAGAGATGCTTTGGACATGCGACATTGGGGAAAAGTGGAAAACTAGTGGGGAAGTGGTAGCAGGGTACCCTTGATATTATTTATTATATTATATACTATTTTATACCATAATTGGTGAGAGTAGCCACGGTGAGACTAGGAATATAGTATACCTGTTTAGGTGGAAGTTACTTTCACTTGTTATTCACTGTGATTTAGCATGTTTTCATTAAATTTGCATGAGAGGCTCTATGGAGGACCCTACTGATTATAATGTTGTACTCAACCTACATATATACAACTATTTTTCAGGTCACTTGGAGCAGGTTGGAGATCAGGCTAGTTACTACTAGCTTTGGGTTGTAGGAGGTGTCTGGGCTTTGTGGCCATTGCTGTTTTACTTCCTATTGGCACTTGTATTTTTTCCTTTTCTATTGTAGTAGTCTTTTCATGACATTACATATGTGGACTTGGGTTTCTTCTTATATTGCAGTATGATTTGAAGTGGGTTGGTGTCTTTTTTATCACTCTATTTCACATGTGTTCTCTTAGAGGGTAATTCCTCCCATCTATGTGATTATTTTACCCCCGGTGCTAGTAGCCAACCTAGGGCCTACTGGAGGCGGGACTCATGTGTCACTATCTCCCTTCTCACATTACCAGCCTAGGAGGGGTACACTTTTTGGGGAGGGGGTCAATACTAATAAATCAATACAAGTTCTTTTAATCGGTACACCTTATAAAAGCATACACCTAATTATCAAAAATACAAAATCTGAAAGGGGATCCACCAAACGTGAAGGAGGAAACATGAAAGGGTCATAGAAACCAAAAATTATAATTAAAATTCAATATTTAATAATTTTCTACGGTTTTCATGGACAATAAAATGAAAGGAACAGAAAAAGATGAGGTATTAAAGCTAGAACATGGAAATACTCACTGATTGGGAGAAACCAAGATGAATGACACTTCAATTTACCGAGAAATGGGTTTTAGAGAGACAAGAGAGTACAAGTGGGATCCCAGAATCACATGTATTGAATTATTGTTGAAGGAGGAGGAATGAAGAATGGAATGTGGACCTTGGAAAAAAAAGTTCGATTTTCCCATTATGTTTCTCAGCCATATAGGCATCAATGATGAGTCAGTGGATTTCCAATGGATGACCAACTGTGATCAACCAACTATCCACTGGTTGTGGGAAAAATTATTATTACCTATAATTTCCACCCTCTAGCCTCTGGATGGTTATCATTCAATTGATTGACTTCCTATAGCCTATAATATCTAGGTCCAATCCACCATCTAGATGGTGGTCCTCACTGGCAAGCTAGTGGACTGCTTGTAGATTTTCCATCTACATTATCATGTATACACTTACACCACTCTCCCAAGAACACTCTACAGACTTATTAAGGACAAAAAAACACTAAAAAAACTATATATCAACAAGTAGAGAGTAGAAAAAAGAAAATGGTTGTACCTAAAAAATAGCGTCTTGTGACAAATATCTCCACCATATCTCTTTCTTCCCCCAAAAATCTATGTTGGAGAAGGTTGTTATAGTGCCCCAACCTATTAAACCCATCATTACATGATTTTAAGCATAATAAAACATCATATTACAATCCAAAGACCCTGAACTCTAGTGTCTTGGAAGACTAGGTACATAAAACTGAAAACATGGGACTAAATAAAACATTTATTTATTTAATTTTTATAAAGAGATCCTAACTTACATTGTCCTAAAATATATTCATAGGATAACATGGGGATAACATGAAAAAAGGGATGATCTAAAATCCCAGTAAGGGAATAAGCCTAATAATAAAGCTTTAGCACATGGGTTAGAAGGCGTGGAATAACGATATAAAAAGGCATAGATTATATGGAATCACAACATATAAACATTTCATCGTATAAAAATGGATTCATAATAATGTGGCAGCAACATAAAACATGAATTTATCCTGATTCAAGGATTGTTGGATATATAGGATCACAAGTCAAGGTTAACCACCAAGACCGTTTCATATGGTAGCACGAGTCAAGGCTAACCACCATTGCACATAACGTCTCATAAGACTTAACTTTACCCAATGCATTGGAGTTCTATATGGTTTCACACATCATAACATTCTCATCAATATTATTTCCACATATATTATCATACATAATCAATAATACATTAACATAAGGGTTACCCATTTCAAGAATTGGGTATCAAAATAATTTCATAAATCATAACAAATGGGAGTATCATAAAAATGTACATGAAGGGAAATAATTGATCATACATGGGAAATAATAGGGTAGAATAGGCAAATATCAGGAAAAGTGACATCACTTTAAGTAATAAAATTTAAAAAGAGTACTTAAAAAACTTTATAATTAAAAAAATTTAGTGCAGTTAAAGGAAAATATCAAAGGTAATTTAAATCATAAAAGGGAATAATATTTTATATAAAACTATAAGTGAACCATGAATGTTTCCATAATAAAAAGAGTAGTTTTATAACAATAACAGTGGCTTAAAAACGAATATATAGTGCACTTGAAATTGGGTAAGAATTTGAAAAGACCCCTTAAAACGAGCATGATTATCAAGAATAATTGAAGAGGGAATCATTTAAAAACACATATATCACTGAAAGATAATGATGAATGGATCTTGATACATGATTTTGGATCATCTAAATAACATTTATAATAAATAAATAAAATAAAAGATAATTTAATTTGGTTAAAAATAAAGATAGATCAACCTGAAGAAATAATGGAGGTTTGGGTAGAATACCTGACCTTAAGTCCGAAGGTGTCCTTCACTTGATCTTAATGTCATGTATAACCAAATTAAATTCATTAATTAATATTTCAAGAATCTATTATTCCTGATATTGATTTATTATAGCATAATTAAGTTCATTAAAGACTTTTTTGATGGGATAAGAGGTTCAATTTCATTCTTTCAGAGCGTCTCTTTCCTTGGTTTTCATGATTGGTTTACAGCTATAACATGATCAAGGATCTAGAAGGGTTCAATTTACCAGGGAATTAACTTTACTTTCCTAAAAAAACTCATAAACTTATTACCTAGAGATATGCGGAGGAATACCGTGTCTCCAACTATGAACTCAAGGTCTTGTCAACAATTGTCTGTATAACTCTTCTGTCGACTTTGGGCCTCCTTGACGTGATGCTGAATGGTTTTCACCTCATCCACCATTTCATCAACCATTTTAGGTCTAATCAGCTTATTCTCACCAAATAAATCCCAAATTTTTGATGTTCTGCTCCTTTTCCCATAAAGGGCTTCATATGGTTCCCTTCAGATGCTGGAGTGGAAACTGTTGTTGTAAAAGAATTAAACCTATGGAAGATGATGGTACCACCATCCGTTAAAGTCCATAGAACATTCTCTCAACATATCTACCAAAGTATAAATAGTTTTCTTATATTGGACATTATTTTGAGGATGATAGGTTGTACTGAAGTTCATTTTAGTTCTTAAAACATGCTAGAGAGTTTTCCAAAACTTCAAGGTGAATCTAGAATCCCTCTCCGATACAATAGATAGTGGTACTCCATGTAGCCTTATAAACTCTTGGATATATATCAGTAAAAGTTTATCCAATGAGAAGTCCTCTTGAATTGTGATAAATTGAGCTATCTTTGTAAGAGGATCCACAATGAACCATATATCATTGTTTCCTATAGATGTCCTTGGAATTCCAATGACAAAGTCAATGGTGATGTTCTCCCACTACCATGTTGGTATGGGTAGTGGTTGCAACATCCCCTTAGACTTTTTTATTTAAGCCTTTAATTGTTGACATACCAGACAATTTCATATATATTAAGCAATATCCTTCTTCATATTGTCCCACAAAAATTTCTCTTGGAGATCTCGGTACATAATTGTGCTCTCTGGGTGAATAGAGATGATTGAGCTATGTGCATCATTCAAAATATTCTTCTTTATCTTTGGATCGAATGATACACATAATCATGACCCAAATATCATGAATCCTTCATTACCAGTCTTAAACTCAGAGTATTTACCATTTCTAATTTCTTCCTTGCTTTTCATAATTTCCACATGTTTTCTTTTAGCATCCTTTATTTTCTCCATGAGGGGTGGTTGAGAAACCATTTGAGAAAGTATTGATGATGTTCCTCCCTTAATGATTCCCATGTCCATCCTCAAAAAATCTAAGAAGATTGGATCCTTCTTAATTCTCATCATTGATAAATATTCATGATCCTTTCTACTTATAGCATATTCCACCTTATATGCCTTACTAGGATGGTAGTGGATTGAGTAGTCATAATCCTTGATGAGATCTAACCATATTCACTAGCGCATATTAATCTCTTTATGTGTTCATATATATTTTTGATTCTTGTGATCAATATATATCTCACACTTCTACCACTAGAGATAATGCCGCCATATTTTCAAAGAAAATATCCCAATTTCCAAATCCAAATCATGTGTGAGATAGTTTTGCTAATAGATTTTAAACTATCTTGAAGCGTAGGATATCACTTTATCATTTTGCATCAACACACATATATTATCCTGGGCCACTATTCAATTTCCTTTTTTGGTGATAAAATTGTAAGGGTTGGTGTCCTCAGAACCAACTGTTTTGTACTTTGATTATATTAATGTTCACTTATTATATATTGTTCATTGTTCTACATGACTATAATATAATAATGTCCTGGAATATTTGTTGCATTAATAAGGTCATAGCAGATCCCCGCTATGATGAGAACCTTGAAATGCTATAACAATATTCTTAAATAAAGTTCTGCGGTTAGATGACATACTATGATAGGACACATAGTATACAGACCGTCATGTGCGAGTACTCGTAAGAAGATGAGACTCTCTCTCATGGAGTTCGCACTTGGTAATCTCCAAGATGGGAGATTATGAGAACAGACCTGCCAATAGCAATTTTTCATGTCTTGGTGTCATCGGACATTTCTATCTACGAGCGTGTGTAATGGTACTTAGACTGGAAGATTATCATTAACTCATGTCATGACTCGCGCACTTAGATTTACTGACGAAAACCGTCACACAGACAGTTGGCGGGAAGTAGGGTACGTTGGGTGCGTCACGAGTGACATGTTGTTAATGGATAAGTCGAGGAGGGATTTTTACCTTCCATTTATGGAAGTTGATATCTTGGACCTTTTATTTAAATAGAACTATCACATTAAATTCCATGGCCATGGTGTAAACGACGAGTTTATTTCAGGTAGTCAAAGAACGACGGATCACACATATAGGTTTATGTCACTTCCATGAAACCTGCTTGATGAGATATCGAGACAAAGGGATTAAATTACACAGTAAGCGTTCGTATGAGGTGATACGTCAATGTGGCGTCAACTTCTTTCTCTTAGGTGCCTTGAACCATTGCTAGACAGTAATCTTGGACTTTAGGCAAGCCCGCCTAATGCCAACGAGAAAGAGGCCTAGAGGGTCACACACTAAGTGTATCCAAGTATCTCAAGTTGAATAAAGATTATTCCCACACATGGTTTAATAATTATTCAAGGAAGCATAAGTTGTTTTAAATGATGGAGGAAAAATAAAATAAAACAAGTACACGCCGTGTATTATTAAATGTACACGCCGTGTAGTTTTATTTTGGAAAGGAAATGAATAGATGAAATCAAGATATACACGCCGTGTACATTTAATGTACACGCTGTGTAGTTTTCAATGAAATACAAGTACACGCCGTGTAGTTTTTGTAGTAAGGATTTTGAGGATATAATATTGTTTTAAATGATATTTATTATAATCAGCTTGGGCGCATGTCAAGGAATTATTTATTCAACATGGGGGTTTTAAATAAGAGTCAATGAAATAAATAAAACAAGTAACGCGTTTATTTATTGTCGTAACTCTATAACCCCACACACCCGATTATAAATATCCTCACAACCCCAACTCTTTTTCACATACACAAGAGAATCATTGTGCACAACATCTCTGGTGAATTCTTTCGAGGCCGAAAGAACCTCTTCCTCCAAGAACGCTCTCAAGACCGAGAGAGATTCTCTTCCATCAGATCAAGACAATATAAGGCAGACAACGCAAGCAAAGTCTTCTCCACGCTAGCACCCAGAGAATCCTTTGGCGACGTCCAGAGATATGAGGTACACGTGTGGATCACCGCTAGAGGGAGTCTACACTTGGCTTCTGCAACGCACTGACGGATCACATCGACAACATGATCAAGAACATCAACGAAGAAAGAACACCCAAAAGGTATTTCTTTATAATTAATTAAATTAATTATAATCAACCTGTAATGATCCTTGTTTGTGGTTCCGGGACAAACCATCTTCTTTGTCTTTTTTTCTGTGATTCGATCCGTGGAGACTGGCATTTATCATCGTATTAATCCCGGATTGATCATTGCTAATGACAAAAATCCAAGTGGGAACATCCACCCACGTGCTTCCGCTGCACCCGGAACCTTCAAATGGTATCAGAGGGAGGTTACAACATTGATTATAGTTATTTAATTTTCGTTGATAATTTACGCATTCATATTTGATTCAATTAAAAATAAATCATTCTATAAATCTGAATTAATGAGATATATTCTTCCTCCTTCGTTTCTCGATTCATATCAAAGAAATTACCTTTTAATTTTAATTTTTGATTAAAATAAAAATGAGGAACTCATCCATAGGAGCCACTCTTTCTGTCTGTACAACACGGGATTACACGGTGTGTAATTAAAAATACACGCCGTGTACTTAGGTTTAACGAACCGACACTGGTCCGCCAAACCACGCCGTGTGAATTGATTATGCCTAAGTTTTAATGACGTTGTGGTGACAATAATTGAACGACGCATGGAAACCGGAATACACGGAGTGTATGTTGGAGCAACACTCCGTGTAGTCCGTTCCGACCCAGGTGAAACCATGTACAAAGATAAGCCGCGTACCGCGTACACGGGATCACCAGGCCGGTTACTACGTAACAAGGAAGTACACGCCGTGTATGATTCATCTACATGCCGTGTACTCTAAAATTTCCAAAGTACAGAAAACATGCCAAAGCCCCGGCGTGTACTTTGGATAAAGGGTGAAAAGAAAAATACACGCCATGTAATTATAAACTACACACCGTGTACTTTCTAGAAATGGAATTTCACCAGGTTTCCTCCAATGTACAAAGACCCGTACAAGGAATATGGATGAGAAGAATCTCAAGGAAATTCAGAAAGGAATTTAAGATAAAGAATTGATTAATTATAAGATCATAATTAATTGAATTCGAGCGCGTCTTATCTTAAAAGTACAATTAAAAGAATTTGAATTCTAAATATGTGTAAATGTCGCTGCATACTATGGATGATCATGAGCTATACCAAAGACCCTTTGTATGTGTATGGTTTCATTTAAATTTATTTAATTTAAATTTTTTAGCCTGTGAGCCTTCTTCTAATAAAATGTAGGGCCTACGTGCCCATGGTTTCTTTAATGTAAACCCATGTAATGGAGGATCTCCCAAGCCAGAGGATATGGTTCAAATCCTGAAGCCGAGGCGAAACCAACGCAAGAAGATACAAAGGTGGACAGGTGGGATCTGCAAAACACAAACCATCAGGTTTGAGGTGTTTTCCCTAGGTCAGGGTTAGCTTATCAAAACCGCTAGATAAGCTAACCAAATAGAAGCTCATGATCATGCCATCTTATTTTATTTCTGTTTGATTGCATGGTTTATTTATTATGTATGTGTTGTCGCGATCACATAATTAATAAAATGAACAAGCATGCAAAGATGGAATAAAATAAAAAACGGGACTATGCATAAACATTATCGGAACATGGTTAATCACTTAAGAAAGCATCACTTAATATTAACAAGCATGTGATAATGCAAAAATATGCATAAAGAATAAAATCCCTCAAATACCATATTAAGTCAGACCAAGCCTTTTGTTACTTGATTAAGGGCAAGACTCAATAAAACTATGGGTTTGACCAACCCTTGTTGGGACACTTACTTTTATAAAGGAATCCCTTATGAAGGGTTTCGGGTTGACTTAACCATATTACATCAAGAGAAGTAGCCCTTGCTAGACTTGATGTAATATTGGAGGCAAGAGTTGAGGAAATCCAAGTCAGGATTTCAGGATTGGGGAGTCCACTCAACAGATCAAGGAACTGTAAGCTCACAGTTGGCAAAGACCTACCTACCTAAATACCTTCAAATAGCTTGACCATCCCTTGTTGGGGTTATGCGAAGGGAAATATGGATCCTTGCCACTAGAATATCAAAGCAACTGGAAATTCCGAGTTCAATGGTGAGGGCCATTGGGACTTGATAAAATAGTGGGAGAATTAATTAATTAATTAATTATTTCTCATAAATTGTGATCAAGAAAGTACTAATAAATCTTCTCTTTTAAATTGTAGAATCAAGATGAAAAACTCATCATCCACATTTTCTCTGCGATCAGTACTGGATAAAGACAATATCCTCACCACCAGTAACTTTCAGGAATGGTTTAGGCGCCTTCGGGTTATCCTATGCCATGAACGAAAGTTTTACGTGCTAGAGTCCTCACTTCTTGATTCTCCTGCCCCAGGGGCGAGTGATGAAGATTTCCTGGTCTATGATCAATATTTGAACGATGCTCTCGACGTTCAATGTTTGATGCTATCATCGATGTCTAGTGAGCTCATGAAGTCTCATGAAGACATGGATGCCTATAGAATGCTCGAGCACCTCCATGGTCTATACCAGGAGAGAGCAAGACAGGAAAGGTTTGAGATCTCCAAGGCTCTATTTCAGAGCAAGCTTGGAGAGGGTGCCCCAGCTGGGCCTCATGTAGTCAAGCTCATTGGATACATTGAGCGCTTGGAAGATCTAGGGTTTAAACTCCCCGAATAACTGGGCACCGATCTCATTCTTGCACCACTCCCCCAGAGCTTCTCGAACGTTGTTGTTAATTTAAACATGAACAACATTGAGAAGTCTCTATATGATCTTCTTATCCTTATTCGCCAAGTATATAATGACATGAAGCATGAAAATCCTTCTGTCCTTATGGTGAATAAAAGAAAAGGGAAGGTGAAGAGCTTTAAGCCCAAAGCTTCTTCAAGGCCTTCCAAGAAAAGGAAGATCAAAGGGGAGGCAAAGGAACATGATGCTGTTTGTTTTGCATGTGGCAAGAAGGGCCACTGGAAGAAAAACTGCACCCAGCAAAGGAAGCAAGGGGAAGCTTTAGGTGCGTTTGTTATCAAATTCAATCTATCTGTTTCTACTAATTGGGTATTATATAATACTTGTGGTGCTCACATTTGTATTCAAATATAGGAACCAAGTAGATTCAAAAAGATTGATCGAGGTGAGGTGGATCTACGAGTAGCCAATGGAGCCAGACTCGCTGCTGTAGCTGTCAGAGACTACCACCTCACATTTCCTACAAGGATGGTCTTGGTTTTGAAACGTTGTTATTATGTGCCTTCTGTTACTAAAAACATTATTTTAGTATCCAGATTAGATACTGATGGATTCATATTCAAGTTTGGAAATGAATGTTGCTACTTTTATAAAGATAGCATTTGTTTCGGTAGGGCACATTTATATAACGGCCTTTATGTGTTAGACTACACAAACCAAGTAATGGAAATCGATAACAAAGTTAATTCACATGAATCATACCACACCAAACTTTGGCATCACCGGCTAGGTCATGTCAATGAGAAACGTTTGACAAAATTACATCAAGATGGGTATTTATATTCTTTCGAACTAAAACCACTTGGTGTATGTCATGTGTGTCTACAAGGAAAAATGACCAAATCCCCATTTAGTGGGAATGGTGAAAGAGCTATAATTAGTTCACATAGATGTGTGTGGACTATTTCCAGTTGAAGCAAGGGGTGGGTTCTCGTACTTCATAACTTTTACTGAAAATTTTAGTAGATATGGATATATCTACTTAATGAGGTATAAGTCAAGTTATTTTGATCAGTTCAAAGAATACAACAATGAAGTTGAGAACCATCTTGGTAAGAAGATTAAGAAAATCCACTCAGACAGAGGAGGAGAGTATCTTAATTATGACTTCATTTATTTCTTACGGGAGTTTGGGATTATATCTCAACTCACTCCTCCTTACACGCCACAATGGAATAGTGTAAGCGAAAGGAGTAACCACACCCTGTTGGACATAGTGAGATCAATGATGAGTCATGCGAGTCTTCCATTATCCTTTTGGGGATATGCATTACAAACAGTAGCGCACATACTAAACCAAGTACCAACTAAATCGATAAATGGTATTTCATACGAGTTATGGAGTGGACGCAAAGCCATGTTATTGAATTTACATGTGTGGGGTAGCGAAGCATTTGTTAAGGCCTCTTTAGGTAACAAACTCGCGCCCCGAGGCACAAAGTGTATCTTTATAGGATATCCCAAGGAAACAAGGGGATATTACCTATAAAACCCCTCAGACAAAAAGGTTATAGTGGCAAGACACACCATATTCCTTGAGAGGGAGCACATCTCCAAAAGAGATAGTGGGAGAGAGATAGAATTCGATGAAGTCGAGGCTCAAGATACACATGAGTTGGTATAAGAACAGATTCCACAATGTCCCGTGGAAGAACAATCTATTACAGAGACACAAGAACTGCGTAGGTGCAAGAGAGAGGTGAGAGAACCAGAACGATATGGTTTTCTTGTCACCGAGGATGGTGACTCATTATTGGTTGAAAATGATGATCCTCTTACCTATAAGGAAGCAGTTGAAGGCATAGACGTTGCCAAGTGGCAAGAAGCCATGAATTCTGAAATGGATTCCATGTACCAAAACCAAGTCTGGATTTTGGTAGATCCTCTAGTTGATGTAAAGCCTATTGGTAATAAATGGGTATTCAAGAAGAAACTGGACATGGAAGGGAAAGTCAGTACCTACAAGTCACGACTGGTTGCAAAAGGTTTTAGACAGCATCAAGGAATTGACTATGATGAAACCTTTTCACCGGTTTCGATGCTGAAATCCATCAAAATCCTATTGTCCATTGCTGCTTACCATGACTATGAAATTTGGAAAATGGATGTCAAAACAGCTTTCCATAACGGGAACCTCCAGGAAGATGTCTACATGACACAACCTGAAGGGTTTGTGACTCCAAAGGATGCCAACACGGTATGCAAGTTTCAGAAATCCATTTATGGATTAAAGAAAGCATCAAGATCATGGAACATTCTTTTTGATGAAGCTGTAACATAATTTGGATTTGTTAAGAATGAATGTGAGCCTTGTGTCTACAAGAGGTTTAGTGGGAGTGCAATCATTTTCCGAATAGTATATGTTGATGACATATTACTAATTGGAAATGAAGTACCTTCCTTACAGTCAGTTAAGGCATGGTTGTATAAATGCTTCTCCATGAAAGACTTGGGCAAGGAAGCATATATTCTTGGGATCAAGATCCATCGTGATAGATCCAAGAGAATGCTGGGCCTGAGTCAAAGTACATACATTGAAAAGATACTGAAGAGATTCAGTATGGAACAATCCAAGAGGGGATTATTGCCAGTGTCACATGGCATTCATCTTTCCATAAAAATGTGTCCTCAGACACATGAGGAAAGAAAGAGAATGGCAAGGATCCCTTACGAATCTGCGATTGGGTCAGTCATGTATGCTTTTCTATGTACGAGGCTAGATGTTTCTTATGCATTAAGTGCGGTAGGCAGATATCAAGCTGATCCAGGAGAACACCATTGGATGGCAGTCAAGACTATCCTTAAGTATCTGAGGCATACTAAGGATATGTTTATAGTTTATGGAGGACATGAGGAACTAGCCATCAAAGGACATGTAGATGCCAGTTTCCAGACTGATCAAGATGACATGAAGTCGCAGACTGGATACATCTTCAGTTTGAATGGAGGTGCAGTGAGCTGGAAGAGCTCAAAGAAAAGTGTGGTGGCAGATTCTACAGTAGAGTCCGAGTATATCACAACTTCTGAGGTAGCTAAAGAAGCAGTATGGATGCGAAGCTTCATCCAAGATTTGGATGTAGTACCGAGTAGTAAAGATCCTATCACACTCTATTGTGATAATACTGCAGCGGTGGCACTTACAAAAGATCCAAGGTCACATCAGCGGACAAAGCACATAATTCAGAAGTATCATCTCTTGAGGGATTTTTCTCAGAGAGGTGAAGTTGTAGTGAGCAGTATTTCCATAGAAGACAACGTGGCGCACCCATTGACTAAAACCTTGACTCAGAAGAAACATGATCATCATGTGA
This sequence comes from Viscum album, assembly GCA_963277665.1. Lineage (NCBI taxonomy): Eukaryota > Viridiplantae > Streptophyta > Magnoliopsida > Santalales > Viscaceae > Viscum > Viscum album. Next base: position 45,978,371 of record OY728139.1, on the reverse strand, counting down.
GGTCTAATGGACTAAAAGTTGTAGGCAGTTGGCTCTAGTCCAAGTGGGAGTTTTTAAGGGTTGGTGTCCTCAGAACCAACTATTTTGTACTTTGATTACATGAATGTTCACTTATTATATATTGTTCATTGTTCTGCATGACTATAATATAATAACGTCCTAGAATATTTTTTGCATTAATAAGGTCATAGAAGATCCCCGCTATGATGAGAAACTTGAAATGCTATAACAATATTCTTAAATAAAGTTCTACGGTTGGTTGACATACTATGATAGGACACATAGTATACAGACCGTCATGTGCGAGTACTCATAAGAAGATGAGACTCTCTCTCATGGAGTTCGCACTTGGTAATCTCCAAGATGGGAGATTATGAGAACAGACCTGCCAATAGCAATTTTTCATGTCTTGGTGTCATCAGACATTGCTATCTATGAGCGTGTGTAATGGTCCTTAGACTGGAAGATTATCATTAACTCATGTCATGACTCGCACACTTATATTTACTGACGAAAACCGTCACGCAGACAGTTGGCGGGAAGTAGGGTATGTTGGGTGCGTCACGAGTGACATGTTATTAATGGATAAGTCGAGGAGGGATTTGTCCCTTCCATTTATGAAAGTTGATATCTCAGCCCTTTGATTGAAATAGAATTGTCACATTAAATTCCATGGCCATGGTGTAAACGACGAATTTATTTCAGGTAGTCAAAGAACGACGGATCAAGCATATAGGTTTATGACACTTCCATGAAACCTTCTTAATGAGATATCGATACAAAGGGATTAAATTACACAGTAAGCATTCGTATGAGGTGATACGTCAATGCGGCATCAACTTCTTTCTCTTGGGTGCCTTGACCCGTTTCTAGAAAGTAATCTTGGACTTTAGGCAAGCCTACCTAATTCCAACAAGAAAGAGGCCTATAGGGTCACACAATAAGTGTATCCAAGTATCTCAAGTTGAATAAAGATTATTCCCGTACGTGGTTTAATAATTATTCAAGGAAGCCTAAGTTGTTTAAAATTATGGAGGAAAAATAAAATAAAACAAGTACACACCATGTATTATTAAATGTACACTCCGTGTAGTTTTATTTTGGAAAGGAAATGAATAAATGAAAACAAGATATACACGCCGTGTACATTTAATGTACACGCCATGTAGTTTTCAATGAAAGACAAGTACACGCCATGTATTTATTATTACACACCGTGTAGTTTTTCCAGTCGGGATTTTGAGGATATAATATTGTTTTAAATGATATTTATTATAATCAGCGTGGACGCATGTCAAGGAATTATTTATTCGACATGGGGGTTTTAAATAAGAGTCAATGAAATAAATAAAACGCGTAACACGTTTATTTATTGTCATAACTCTATAACCCCACACACCCGATTATAAATATCCTCACAACCCCAACTCTTTTTTCACATACACAAGAGAATCGTTGTGCACAACATCTCTGGAGAATTCTTTCAAGGCCGAAAGAACCTCTTCCTCCAAGAACGCTCTCAAGACCGAGAGAGATCCTCTTTCTTCGAATCAAGACAATCTAAGGCGGACAACGCAAGAAAAGTCTTCTCCATGCTAGCACCTGGAGAATCCTTTAGCGACGTCCAGAGATACGAGGTACATGTGTGGATCACCACTAGAGGGAGTCTACAATTGGCTTCTGCGACGCAACGACAGATCATATCGACAACGTGATCAAGAACATCAACAAATAAAGAACACCCAAAAGGCATTTCTTTATAATTAATTAAATTAATTATAATCAACCTGTAACGATCCTTGTTTGTGGTTCCGGGACAAACCATCTTCTTTGTCTTTTTTCTGTGATTCGATCCTTGGAAACTGGTGTTTATCATCGTATTGATCCCAGATTGATCACTGCTAATGACAAAAAGACAAGTGGGCACATGCACCCACGCGCTTCCGCTGCACCCGGAACCTTCAAAAATAACATTAGAATGACACTTCCTCCATCTAGAACTCACATTTAATGTACTTTGCCTAATGTTTCTCCTTTCACAAAGTCATCCGCATAGTATTCAAATACTCCTCGTGTCCCCCTTTCTCTTGAAGTATATCATAATATCATCAATAAAGTATACCACAAATTTGATGAGGTAATATTTAAAGACTCTATTAATTAATTCCAGGAAAATTTCTAGATCATTAGTGAGTTTGAGGTGAATAACTATGAAATCATAGTGTCTATACCTCATTCGAAAGGCAGTCTTAGGAATATCATCCTTCCTCAACTTTAATTGGTGATATCCTAACTTAAAGTCCACCTTAGAGAAATAACAGGACCTATGAAGATGATTGAAATAGTCATCTATCCATGGTAGGGGATACTTGTTATTTATCATGATTTTATTGAGCTCAGTATAATCAATGCAGTGGTGCATTGATCCATCCTTATTATTAATGAAGATGACGGGAACACCCCATGGTGAAGCACTCAAGTAAATACAATACTTCTCCAGATTCTCCTATAAATACTTCTTCAGCTCTTCCAGATCTATGATGGACAGTATATAAGGTTTCTTTGATATAGGTGGAGATTTTGGAATAATCTTAATTCAGAACACAACCTCTCAAACCATAGGAAGACTAGAAAATTCTTTAGGGAATACATCAGTGTAATCCCTCACGATGGGCATATCTTCTAAAAGTATCATCACTTTGTGTCAATCATTTTATCTAGACATGATTTCTTAATAAGGAGTAATATACACACTTGAGATAATGATTCTAAAGAAAATTCATCTTCCTACTTACATTTGTAAATAAATGGAGGATGCTTCTGGATGTGAAGAGTGATCTCCCTTTCTAGACATTTAATGTTGGATTTGTATAACGGTAGGAAATCCCTACCCATGATAATATTGATCTCCACTAAAGGATGTAACATCCATGACCCAGAAGCCACTAAATCAGTGTTCAGAGCTAGGTGGTTACATGAACTTAAGCACACCTCCCCATATTCCAAAGGTTTCTGACTGGGAGTGGGGGTCCAAATAGTCAATTGTGGAGACTATACCCCCTTTTATTAGAGTAAGACACAATAGAATATAATAAAAATAGAGAAATAATAACCAATAATATCACATAATTCATAAAAAACCATGACCCAAATAGGCTACAACCATGTCCAACAGTAAATGTACCATTCCATGCTATAAGTGAAAAAGTGAACAAAACCCAAAATGAAGAAAAACTAAAAAATCCCCAAAATTTCCCAGACTCCAAGTCCAGGTCCTCCTCCACGAATACCCATGCCAACCCAACTGCCTATAAAGGGCATTTTACCTTCTCCTAACCTGAAAACATGCAGTCTTCTAAGGTACCCAATGGATTCCCGAGCATGGTGTGAGTACAACTCAGTAGGCCACCACCAATGGTGTCTAAAAAATATCTTGTATAAATAGTTGTGCATGAAAAAGGGAAATGAATAATAAATGACAAAGAAATGATTAAGTGCCCTTATCCGGTTAAGATCCATTACCAACATTTATTACCATTTCAATATCTTACCATTTCATCTCATTTCCCATTACTTACCATTTTTAACACATTTTACTTGGGTTCATTAAACATAACAAGTTACTCGGGCTCAAAGTACACAATAACATGCATGAGGAAAAACACATGGTTTTCCTATCTCACTAGGAATAACTTCATCATGTCAAACATATCCTCAACTCGAAGCCTCAGTCTGGGTGGATGCAACCATTAGTGGAACAGAACCTCAGTCCTCTTTCCTAACCCGTGCATTTGGGGTGGAGTTTAGAGCCTTATTCCAACTCGACCCATGGGTGTAGACCTCAAGTCAATACCCCACTATACCGATCCATGTGCACATTCTATACATATATGCATCCATTAACCATTCACACATAATCACAACCATAGACCAAGGAAAACATAAATGCAAACAATAACATAAGAGGTAATACCATGCATTAACCCATTAAAACATTTACCACATTTCACATCATTTAGCCACTTAGCCCGATTCCCCTTTTATTTTTCTTATCTCACTAAGCATTCATTCATTGTGCCTATCCCACCAAGGTTTGTTCATCATGCCCAAATCAATAACATTCATTACCAGGATCATAATACATTTCATTATGATCTTTAATCATTTCCATGTTAACCCAATATCCCTTAGGTTATTACTAAGCCTAGGTTCATCACCTAGCTTCTACTTAAACACCATAAATTGCATCAATATGTTTATTAAGGGCTCTATATAAATACACAACAATATCACATGTTCTTCACCAATCCCTAGGTTTGGGAATGTCGGTACACACCATGGGTGGACCTAGATTTGTCTCATCACCCTCGACGCATCCCACGGGGATTGTGAGGGTTTCCATTTACCTTATTAATAACTATATCACCTAAACTTTCCAAGGGAGATCAAAATATACCAAAAGACACCCAAGAACAAAACCACACATACACAAATCCACAAATAAACCATGGGATATAACTTGTAGGCCACCTACCTCGATTTCATGGGTGAACACACTCTTAGTAGAGACCATAGATTGTACTTCAGCCAAACCTTGAAGCTTCAACCTAAATATCACCCCTAGAGTAGGGTTTTAGTGCTTCAGAAAGAGAGGAGAGAAGACACAAACCGTATACTCAAAAGGGAAGTAAGGATGTGATTATCCTTACTTGGAGTTTTGATGCACAACCAATGGCACCAAAAATGCCTTAGAAATGAGGGAAATCGATATCTTGGAGCACTTGGGAGATTTAGTTTGTTCATAGGGTGAAGAGGGGAGAAATGGGAGGAAATCCTGAGTTGGGTATTAAAATCCCAGTGTGAAAAAATTGTAATTTTTTAAAAGTTTCTGGGCCTCACGGTTTAACCGCATGATTTTCAAAACCATTAAAAAAACATGTGGAGGACACTTTCCAAAATCCCACATCCTGCATGGTTTCTTGGGCTGTCCACATGGTTAGCACTAACCGTGCGCAGAACATGAGGACTACCCAAAAAACCCCATATTTCTTATTTTCCATGTCCAGAACCCTCAGAACACCCCGAGACTCCTTAAATACATGGGTAAGAACTTAATAAACCAAAAAAGGGATTCAAACCAAAACTTAAATAAGAACATACCTTCAAAAGATTCAAGATCTTACAGCCTACCCACCTTAAAATGTATCTTACTCAAGCCAAGCTCTCGAGCTTTATTGCACTTCCAATGAAAAGAGATCAGGCCACTGATCCCGCCTATTTGATTCCTGCTCCCAAGTTTCTTCCTGAAAATTCCCATGATACCATTGTACTCGCACTAATGGCACAAACTTTCTCCACAATACTCTTTCACTAAGATCCACAACATGAACCAGATGTGCCTCAAAGGACGCATCAGCCTTAATCTCAAAATTCTCAACATACACCACGTGAGTTGGGCCAGGGTGATACCGCAAAAGATGCAAAACATGAAAGACATCATGAATCCCAGTATACCACTGTGGAAGATCCAATCGGTACACCACTAGCCCGATCCTATTCAATATCTCAAACATCCCCACATACTTGGGGCACCAAATTGCCCTGCTTCCAAATTCATTGGGGACCCAACCATGGAGACACCCAAAGGAACATGCTATCACCCACCTCGAACTCAAGAGGTAAGTGCCTCCGATCTGCATATGAATTCTGACTACACCGAGATATTGACATCCACTTCCGAATCAACTAAAATTTCTCCAAATTCTCCTACATGAGACTCAGTCCTAGTAGTTCTGATTCACCATCCTCCAACCAACACAGCAGAGACCTACACGACCTCCCATAGAGAGCCTCAAATGGTTCCATCTGAACTATTTTCTGAAAATTGTTGTTTTAGAAAAATTCAAAAAGTGATTGGTGCTTCTCCTAGGAACAACTGAAATCCAAAACCCACACCCTCAAGATGTGTTCCAACACTTGGATTTTATGCTCCAACTGACTGTCCATCTATGGGTGGAAAGCTGTACTCAAAAGAAACTGAGTACCAAGCACCTTCTCCCACCATTTCTAGAAGCATAATGTGAAATGAGGATCACGATCCGAAACTATAGTCTACGATACACCATGAAACCATACTATTTCTCTAATATACAACTCACCCAACTGGTCAACTATGTAAGTCTCCTAAATTGGTAAGAATTGATCAACATTCATTAGATGATCCACAACCACCCAGATTACATCATTCTTACGAGACATCCTTAGAAGACCCACCAAAAAATCCCTCATCACACCATCTCACTTGTATTCCGAAATGGGCGATGGGTGTAACAATCCACTTGGGACTTGATGCTCAAATTTCACCTGCTGATAGGTAAGGCACCGTTCCACAAAGCCCACAACTTCATTTTTCATTCCCAGCCACCAAAACTATCTGCAGAGGTCACTATACATCTTTGTCAAACCAAGATGCGATGGCCATTTTGATTCATGGAACTCATTCATCAACTCTTCTTGCATGCATACTAGCATAACCACATGACCATGAATAAAACAACCCTGTCCACATTGATGACCCAAACAGAAGGCGACTCCCTACCTTTTAGTATTTATTTCATGGACAAACAATCAGGATAATTAAGCTCACTTTCCCTAACTCGACTCAAATGTGTTAACTAAACCTCCACAGAAGCAAGAGTAACCTGCCCATTTTCATCCTGCACCTCTAGGTGCATCTCCACGAACAAATCCATCACCTTCCTGTGCAAAGCATCAACAACACTATCATTTTTCCCCAGTGTATATGCCATCTCAAAGTCAAAATACTGGTGATACTCAACTCAACTTTGCTACTGAAGATTCAAATCCCACGGCGAAAATAAATACTTTAGACTCTTGTGATCGGTAAACACTGTGAACCGTTCCCCCAACAAGTAGCACCTCCATAACTTTAAGGCATACACTAATGTAGAAAACTCAAGATCATGTAAGATCTAGATCGGTGTGGTCATCAATCAATTTTTCCTCAACCCAGAAGCTACAAACCACTCATCTTATATTAACATAGTCCCAAGCCTGATACCAGACGCATCACAAAATAGGACATTCTTCTTACCCAACTCATGTAAGATCTAGATCGGTGTGGTCGTCAATCAATTTTTCTACTATTGAAAGGAATTTGTCACAAACCTTAGTCCACTCAAACATGAATCCCTTCTTTTTAAAACCCGATAGTGGTGCTACCATGTGAGATAAATCTTGGATGAACCTCCGGTAATATCAGGCCAAACCCAGAGAACTCTACACATTTGAGACACTCTTGGGATTCTCCCAAGACACAATAGCCTACACTTTCTCTTGATCCACCTACACACCTACCTCATAGATGACGTGAGATAATAAATTCACTTCTCCAATCAAGAAATGAAACTTTTATAACTTGGTGTAAAGCTGATGATCTCTTAGTGTAATTAGAATGATCTCAAGATGTTGGGAATGATCATCATGAGTTTTCAAGTACAAAAATATGTATTCAAAAAAGACTAACAGAAATTGATCCAAATAAGGATGAATGATTCAGTTCATCAAAACTGTGAACACTGCCGGTGAATTGGTCAAGATGAAAGGCATCATCAAAAACTCAAAAAACCTGCACCGACTCCTGAAAGCTGTTAGCGGTATGTCATAAGGCATAACCCCCAACTGGTGATAACCCAATCTCAGATCAATCTTAGAAAACCCCGATGCACCCCTCAGCTGGTCAAACAGGTCACCAATTCTAGGAAGAGGGTACTGATTTTTCACCATCATCTGATTTAACTTCCGATAATCAACACACAACCTTAATGACCCATCAACCTTCTATGGAAAAAGAACAGGATATTCCTAAGGATATGTACTAGGCTATATGAACCCCTTCTGATCCAAGTCCTCAAACTAAACCTTTAACTCCTAGATTTCTGTAGGTTATATTCAGTATGGAAGAATTGAAACTGAATCCACCCCCGACAACAACTCAATCATGAAATCAACATCCCTATCGGGTGGCAATCCTGAGTAATTATTAGGAAACACATCCTAAAACCAATCCACTACTTTAGAGAATATAGACTGTTCCAATTATTCATCATCAAGCGCAATAATATCTACTTGAGCCATGATCCTTCTCAACTACTAAAAAAACGGTCCTATAAGACCAAATCAAACGTCCCACTCTCCATGATGGACATATGTATTACCGTCAAGTGACCTAAACAATACCATGTGATGATAACAATCTATGTGCACCCGATACAACACCGACCAGTCCATACCCAAAATAAGGTCAAATCTCGACATCTCAAGAATGAACAGTACCACAAGAAACGATACCCATGGTCTTTCATAGCATATACGTTACACTGCCTAATATCCTCCTTTTTAACCCCCAACAGAGTGTCAATCTACATAACCCCCCCCACACTCTCCACAAGAAAACCCAACGCTACCACAAAATGACCAGAAATAAAATATTGTGTGGCACTAATGTCAAACAATGAACTAGTATGCATAGAAGCTACACAGATCGTATCTCAAACAGTCGATGGCCCAGCCTCGCCATCACTAGGTGCAGACTGAAATACATGAAGTTGACCTGCCCCTCTACCCTGTGATCCAACCTATGTGCCCCGCACTACACTACCCTTTTGACGTGGGAAATCTGGCCATGGAGTTCCATGTCCACCATCCCTAACAGTATTGACCATTGAGCACCAACTTCTTTTCTGATATAGAGAAACTGATACCTTACCTCTGCTTGGAATCTACCAGACACCAAAATCCATCATCACTTGCTGAGGGTTCCTGAAGAACCTCTGCATGTGTCCCAATATGCCGCATGACCGGTACTCAACTGGAGGTCAAGGAAACTATCCACACATGTGCCACGACCTGCCACACTAATAGAAGAACACCTGATTACCACCTTGAGAGGTTGACCCTATCTTTAAACCACCTTTTAAACTTCCTCCCTGTAAAGAATATAAAAAATGATGCTTCCAGCCCTTGGAAGCTGCACCAATTGTCTTCCCAACTGGCACGACCAACCCACTACCAGAAGCTCCCTTCAAGTTACCTTATATGATCAACTCTTGATCCAATACCTTTGTAAACCTCTTCAAGAGAAATATATTCACTCGATACCTCATATAGTGTCTCAGACCATCCTAGAAATGCCTCATAACTACTACCTCATCCCCCAACAACACTAGAACAAAGCATCCCAGGTTAGTGAAGCGGCTAGTAGACTCCATTACTAACATAGATATATGATTCAGGAACATGAACTCTATAGACTTCTCTTACCTCAATGTCTCTGGGTAAAAATGATCAAGAAACTTTTTATAGAACTCTTTACAAAACATCCCGTCAGCCTGCTCAGTCTGAGCTAGGATGTCCCACCAACAATTTTCCTATCCCCATGATATATAAGCTGCCAACTTGACTCTCTTTACAACATGAGTCTCTAGATGGTCAAATATCGTCTGGATATACTCTATCTAGAACTCTTCTGCCTCTAGCCCACCCTCTCCAGCAAAGGTCAGAGAGTGTTGCAGCTGAAACTCCCTAGTCAACTCAAACATACATGGTGCAACCTACTCTGTGTCCTGATCCATCATTTTCATAAAACGAGATAAGTTCTCTTTGAACTGCCCTTATCTACTTTCCTGTATCACCACATTCTCTTGATCCTATACTGAAGAAGTGTTCTCAGCAAAATCCTCTTGGTCACAACTGGTACTCAACCTCGTGGTGGCATTTTTCAACATTTACAAACACGAGGTTTAGAACACATACCATAAAACTTTCACAATTTTATAAAAAGAAGGCTCTCACCCAACCACAACAACCCACCATACATGCACCATACTAACAAACCTTAACATTATGAAAACATCACCCCGACCATCCCCACTATGGGCCATGGTCCACACAGGGTAAATAAAAATACACCACCGTAAGACTCACACAACCTGTTACAACAATATTTTTAATTTATCACAAACCCTTAATTAAACATATTTCATCAGTAATAACTTATCATTATTTTATCTTCACCCCCTTTTGTGTGGTTTCATTTATGACATTTTCCCTTTTCAATTATCAAGATGAAAGGTTCACTCTATCTTTCATGCCTCACACACCCAACCTATGTGTGCCTACCATGATGCATGTCACCTATCTCTTTAGGTGCATACAATGATGCATCAATGCACCACCTTGCTCCATTGTGGCCACAAACCGAATATCATAAAACAATCACATCACACAACATGTACATCAACCAATGGTGAAATATCATCAACTGTGACATCGCACAATGAAGAACAACAATTCCCACCCTGGGTGACATGAGGTTTTCCTCGTACATGGGTTAGCTACTCCCAAGAACGAAATCATTACTAAGGCCCGACACATTCTAACTCCCATCTAACATCCCCAAATAGTAAGAAAGAGAAAGGAACCTCCCTTTGATACCAATTTGTAACATCCATGACCCGAAATCCACTAAACCGATCCTTTGATCTCGGTGGTTACATAACCTTAAGCGTGCCTCCCCATATGCCAAATGTTTCTAACTAGCAACAGGGGTCCAAATAGTCAATTAGGGAGACTATACCCCATTTTTATCAGTGTAATCCAAAACAAAAGATAAAAAAATAGCGAAATTCAAACCAATAATACCTGAGATTGCATAAAAAACCATTCCCCAAATGGGGTACAACCATATCTAACAGTAAAATATGCCATGCCATGGTACAAGTGAAAAATTGAACAAAACACAAAATGAAGAGAAACTGTAAAATCCCCAAAATGGTCCTGACACCATGTCCGAGTCCTCCTCCATAAACACTTCTGCCAACCCAACTACCTAGCAAGGGCCTTTTCCCTTCTACTAACCAGAAAACATGAAGTCTGCTCGGTTACCTAATGGCGGCCCGTGTAGGGTGTGAGTATAACTCAGTAGGCCACTACTAATGGTGTTTAAAAAATATATAGTATAAATAATTATGCATGAAAAATGGAAATGAATAATAAATGACAAGGAAAATATTAAGTTCCTTTTGCAGATTTAGGTCCATTACCAACATTTATTACCATTTCCATATCTTTCCATTTCATCCCATTTCCCATTATTTACCATTTCCAACCCATTTAACATGGTTTCCTGAAACATAGCAAGTTACACTGGCTCAATGTACCCAATCACATGCATGTGGAGAAACCCACACTTATCCTATCTCACTAAGACTAACTTCCTCATATCAACCATATCCTCACCTCAAAGCCTCAGTCAGGGTGGATAAAACTGTTAGGGGAACATTGCCTTAGTTCTCTTCCCTAACCCATGCATTTGGGGTGGATTTTAGAGCCTCAATCCAACTTGACCCATGGGTATAGAACCTCAAGTCAATACTCCACTCTACTAACCCATGTGCACATGCTATACATAAATTTATCCATTATCCATTCACACAACATCACAACCATATCCCAAGGAAAACATAAATCATAACAATAACATAAGAGTCAATACCATGCCTTAACCCATTAACACATTTACCACATTTCATATCATTTAGCCACTTATCCTGATTCCCCTTTTATTATTCTTATCTCACTAAGCATTGATTCACTGTTCCTATATCACTAGGATTTGTTCATTATTCCAAACTCACTAGGTTTCATTACCGGTCTCATAATCCATTTCATTATAATCTTTACTCATTTCCATGTTAACCTAATATCTCTTAGGTTATTACTAACAACAGGTGCATCACCTAGATTCTACTTCAACACCATCAATCAAATCCACATGTTTATCAAGGGATCTACATAAATATAAAATAATCTCACTTTTTCTTCACAAATATCTAGGTCTGTGGATGTCGGGACACCCCATTGGTGGCCCTAGATTAGTCTCATCACTCTCGACGTATACCATAAGAATCATGAGGTTTTCCATCTACCTTCTTAATAACCATTTCACCTAAACATGCAAAGGGTGATCAAAACACACCAATAGACACCTTAGAACAAAACCACACATGCACAAATACACAAATAAACCATGAGATATAAATTATAGACCACCTACCTTGATTCTATTAGTTAACATACTCTTATTCAAACCCTTAGATTCTGCTTCAACCAACCCTTGAAGCTTCAACCAAAATATCAAACAAAGAGTAGGGTTTTATAGCTTCAGAAAGAGAGGAGAAGATGATTCAAACTCTATACTCAAAAGGGAAGTAAGGATGGGATTATCATTACCTTCTGCTTCGATCCACAATCAATGGCACCAAAAGCACCTTATAAATGAGGGAGATCGATCTCTTGGAGGTCTTGGGAGATTTGGTTCATTCTTAGGGTGAAGAAGGAAGAAATGGGAGGAAATCTCGAGTTAGGTGTTAAAATCCCAAAGGGGAAAAATTGTAAATTTTTAATAGTTTCTCGTCCACACGGTTTACCTGCATGGTTTTCCAAACCGTACGCAAATAGTGTGGAGGCCTCTATCCAAAATCCCACCTCCTTCACGGTTTCCTGGACTATCCACAAGGTTATCACTAACTGTGCGTAGACCGTACATACTACCCAGAAAACCCCCATTTTCTTCTATTTCTTCTCCTGAACCCTTGGAACACCCCCAAGCATCCTTAAGGACTTGGGTAAGAACTTAATTAACCAAAAAAGGGATTTAAACCAAAACATAAATGAGAACAAACCTTCCCTTGATCCGAGATCTTTCAAAATAAGTATGGAAAAATTTTATGGGTGGTTCAGTCCCCAATTGTTAACCAGGGAGGAGTTATCTACTTTGGATGTTGTAATTACCCAATTTTCTATTCTCATAGATAGATCAACCAAAAAATTTTGAGTCGGTGTTTGAATGTTTCTACTAAACTTGAAAGATATGAAAGAATGCATAAAAAAGAATCAAATAGTATATTTTCTTTTCTTGAATGAATAACTAGCATACCAGTCATCACATCATTGTCTGGCTCCACCTCAGTAGTAATGATAGTATAAGCCCTTCCTTGTTTCCTTGAAGGTTGTTTTTTATTTCCTTTGACAACCCTTGGCTAAGGGAAATTTTTCACATAATTCCCATGCTCCTTGTTGTTGTAATACTAAACTACAGGCTAAGAATTGATCTGAAACTTCCTTTCTTCCTCCACATTCATGGGATTATTAATATCCCTCCAGCAGTTATTTTAATTATGTCCCATTATTCTACATTAGAAGCAATTAATCATCCCCTTTAGACAGTTCCTAGGATGCTTCTTACCACAATTTTTACATGTGGGATGTTCAATCATCTTTCCGTTGTGGGATTTATTTGCTGAACCACCCACATCAGACTGTATTTTTTTCTTTTTTACCCAAGACCACGAGATGATTGAGAGTCTCAAATCTCCATTTCAACCTTGAGGGCACAACATACAATCTCCTCATAACTTTCAAAGTCACAAATCAACAATTTTTTTTATAGATTCAGATTTAGTCTACTAAAGAAGAGATCCACCATGCATTCACTGTTCATGAAAAATCCAGAGGCGTATCTTTCATACATTGTGAAGTTTTGTTCCTATGCCCCGATGGACTCATCTTCCTTCTGCTTAAGTTTGAGGAACTATCTTTCTATCTTTAGATAGGGGGTTCAGTGAATTTTTTTATTAAAAAACATTTTCATGAATTATTCCCAATCCATGGAATCAATTTCCTCCTGGGACTTGGTATCCTTTATCAGTGTCCACCACTGATCGACTTCCCCATAAAAACGATAGACCACCCACATGACTTTCTCTTCTTCTAAGAACTAAATAGAAGAGAATATATTTTCAATGGAGTTAATACACTATTCCACGAGGTGGGGATCAGAGGATCCACTAAAAACGGGTGGCCTTTTCCATATGAAGGACTCAACAACAACTTTCTCTTTCTTTATAGAAGGATGTTGTTCCACATGACTCATGTTATTATTTATAACTTAATTCAACTTAGAAAGTACTTTCATGAAGTTTGGAGCACCTGTTACCATCATATTTGGCATATTATTAGGGAAATATTAATATTCCCTATCACATTTATTATTGGAACATGTCCTTCTATTTCCTTCAATTTTCTAAGAAAAATAATGTATAATTGTTGGTCTTGAATACTTATCTATTATGAATAAAAAGGAAACTTTAAACAAAAAAGGTTAAACTCTTAAAAGAAAAGTATATCCAAAATTTTGATTCTATAGGTTTAAATCTAGGTTATCCATGACCTGTTTCACCACATTTATTCTTATGGGCTTCTTTTTCCCCATAACAATTTTTCATACTAATATTATGAATTTACCAAAGCATATCCCCCAGGAGTGTAAAACTTGGAGTGTATTAAGTCTCATTGTCGTGCACCAGTTCCCATTTGATTCTAGCTCAAAGTGGTGTTTTTAGATTTTTCCACTTGATAAATCTATTCCAAATCCACACCCACTTGTTTATATCCATAAAAGGATGTATTTTATTGATAAACCACTTACTCTATGCTTTCCAAAATTTAGGTATTTTTTCTTATACTTACTCTCATCCTTAAGATTCTTAATAAAGTTCACTATTACTAATATAAAAAAATAACTATAACATCCTATGATACTAACTATTGAAACCATAGCCTTTTACACATATCATTACATGATTGTAAGTATAATAAAACATCATATTACAAGCCAAGGATCGTGAAGTCTATTGTCTTGGAAGACTAGGTACATAAAAATGAAATCATGGGACCAAGTAAAACATTTATTTATTTAATCTTCATAAAGAGATCCTAAATTAAATTGTTCTCATACATATTCATAGGATAACCTGGGTATAACATGAACAAATGGATGAACTAAAATCCTAGTAATAGACTAAGCATAATAATAAAGCTTTACACATGGGTTAGAAGGCATGTCATAATGATATAAAAAGGAATGGAACATATAGAATCATAACATATGAACATGGGATAATATAAACATGGAGTCATAATAATGTGGTAGAATCATAAAACACAACTGTTTCAGGATTTAACGATCATTACACATAGAGAAGAACATGTTAAGGTTAACCACCAAGACCGTTGCATATGGTAGCATGAGTCAAGGCTAACCGCCAAAACCCTTTCACATAATGTCTCATGAGACTCAACATTACAAAATGAATTAGAGTTATATCTTGGTTTACCCACCACAACATGTTCATGAATATTCTTTCCACATATATAATCATACACAATCAATCATACATAAACAAAAGGGTTACCCATTAAAAGAATCAGGTATCATAATAATGCCATAAAGCATTAAAAATGGAAGTATCATAAAAATGTCCATGAATAGAAGGAATTGATCATACATGGACTATAATAATGTATAACATGCATATATCACAAAAGGTTATATCACTTAAAGTAATAACATTTCATAAGAGTACTTAAGAAACTTTAGAATTGAAACATTTTAGTACGGTTAAAGGAAAATATAAAAGATCATTTAAAAAATAAAATGGAATTATATTTTATATAAAACCAAAAGTTAACCAAGAAGTTTTTCATAAAAAATAATGGTTTTATAAAAATAATGATGGCTTAACAATAGATTATTTAGAGGAATTAAAATGGGAAAGAATTTGAAAATTTCCCTTAAAACAGACGTGCTTATCGAGAATAATTGAGGAGGGAATCATTTAAAAATGTGTATATCACCAAAATATAATGATGAATGGATATTGATACATGATTTTATATCATGCACACAACATTTATAAGATGTAAATAAAATAAAAGATAAATTCATTGTGGTGAAAAGAAAGATAGAGAAACCTAAATGAATAATAGAGGTTCGGGTAGAATCCCTTACCTTAAGTGTGAAGGTTTCCTTCACTTGATTTTAATGTATTGGATAAAAAAATTTAATTCATTAAATTATTAATGAAATTTATTTATTATAAACCTTTTAAGTTCATTCATGACCATTTTTATGGGTTAAGAGGTTCAATTTCATGGTTTGAGAGCGTTTGTTTCTTTGGTTTTCACGATTGGTTTACTTTTATATATATGTAAGGATAAAAATGTAAGATGAGAATGATTTTCTAGAATTGAAGTTGTATGTTATTAATTAACATTAATAAAATTATATGGTTATAAAATTCATTTGTTTATTTGGAGTATAGTTTAATCATTATATAAAACATTAATGATAATCGTTTTGTTTAATTGGTGATTTTTGATCACATCAAACACATTTTGATTTATAAATTAATACCATGTGTAAAAAAGATTACAAAACCTTAAATTATAAATAATACATATATTATAGTATGGTTAAAATATAAAAATGGTTTCATGACTGGTATTGAACATTGTAATAGAAATTGAAAACCCATCATTGTTGAATGTGAGAAATTAACACATAGCAGATGGTGTTTTAATTTATAGTATAGTAGTAGGGGAAACAAGTAATGATTATGAATTATTCCATTATCATAACAAAATTATAGTACATGTAAGGTAATGGGGTTATCTTAAAATTTCAAAAAGAAAATAATGGAACATGAAAGAAAATAAAATAAATGAAAAGATGAATTTACCTATTGAGTATATATTCTTTAAGAACCTCTTTAAGGGAGATGATTTGGTCTTTTGAAGAGAAAAATGGGTTAGGGAAGGGATAGATTTGAGTAGAATTTAGACTAGGCACAAGGCTTGAGAGGAGTGAAGAGAAAAGGGGGGTGAGTGTGGTTTTTATAGTGGAGGAGAGAATGGTTTTTAAATATTTTATTCATTAATTTATTATTTTTCACAATAAAATAGTATTGATTCATGTGAGAAAAAATATTGATACGTGCATGTGAGTTCGGACCCAAGGTGTTTACATCAACCATGACTCAATAAATAGTATATTTTACATATAATGTATATATACAAAAAATTACCATATTTTACTATTCACCAAAAATATGTTTTCCTTATTAGACTCTAAACATCCTACTAATCACAAATATTTATGATAGATTTTAGAAATTCAAATCACATAAGTAAAAATATGATGTTTAAAGGTAACATAGTACTTATTAGTTCATTATGTTGTGATTTCATATGATTATACTATATGCCATAGTCATAAGAAGATAATTTCCATTGATTAAACTTTGGTTCATTACATTATTAAACCCTTATGAAATTTCATCCTTGAAATTTATTTTTTAAATTCTAATCCATAAAAAGGTTTAGGTACTTTTCCTTCATTTCCTCCTCCAGTTCCCATGTTGCCTTTTTGTACTTAAGGTTCTACCACAGTACTTTGACTAGGTGAGTAGTCTTGTTGTGTAGAACTTTATCTATATGATCCCAAATATTTTATGGTTTGTCCTCATAATAAAGATCATTCTATAACTGTAACACCTATGAAGAAAGTACAAGTGAAGGATCTGGTATTTATTTTCTTAAGAGAGACACGTGGAAGACATCTTTTACTTTAGACATGGTAGGTGGAAGTGCTAGTCGATAGGCCACAGATCTGACATGATCAAGGATATCGAAGGGGATAATGTAATTGAGACTTTGATTTCCTTTATTCCCAAACCTCATGACCATCTTCCCTAGAGATATATAGAGGAATATCATGATTCCATCTTTTAATGCACAGTCCTGTTGATAATTGTCTTCATAACTCTTCTGTTGACTTTGGGATGCCATGATGTGCTGGTGAATGGTTTTCACCTTCTCTACCATTTCTTTGACCATTTGAGGTCCTAGTAGACTTTTCTCACTGACTTCATCCCAACATGCTGGTTTTTTACAACTTTCCTCACAAAGGTCTTCATATGGCTCTATTCAGATGATGGAGTGGAAACTAATGTTGTAAGAGAATTTGACATGTGGAAGATGTTGGTCCCACCCTCATTTGATGTCTATAGAACATGTTCTCAACATATCTTCCAATATTTGAATAGTTTGATCATATTGACCCTCAGTTTGAGGATGACATTCCGTACTGAATTTTATTTCAGTTCTTAGAGTATTCTGGAGACTTTTCTAGAACTTTTAGGTGAGTCTCAGATCTCTATCGGATACCAAAGATAGTGGTACTCCATGAATCCTTACAACCTATTTGATATATATCCATGCAAGTTGATCCAATGAGAATTCCTCTTGAATTGAAATAAAGTGATACGTCTTTGTAAGTTGATACAAAATGAACCATATAGCATTGTTTCATCTATATGTCCTTAGAAGTACAATAAAAAAGTACATGGTTATGTTCCACCACTTTTACGTTGGTATGGGTAGTAGTTGCATCATCCCCTTAGACTTTTGTCTTTTTGACTTTACTTGTTGACATACCAGAAACTTTGATGCATATTCAGTAGTCTCCTTCTTCATATTTCCCCCCAAAAAGTTCTCTCTGAGATCTCAATACAACTTTGTGCTCCCTAGGTGAATAAAGAAGGTTAAGCTATGTGTGTCATTCCAAATCTCATCCTTTATCTCTAGATCAAATAGTACACATAATCATGACCCAAATATTACGACTCCTTCACTATCAATATTAAACATAGAGGATTTCAAATTTCTAATTACTTCTACCCTTTTCATAATATCCACATATTTTCTTTGAGCATCCTTTATTTTATCCATGAGGGATGGTTGACAACAATTTGAGAAAGGATTGATGATGTTCATCCCTTGATGATTCCATTGTCCATACTTTACAAATCTATAAATATTGGATCCTTCTCAACTCTCATCATTGATAATGATGTATGATTCTTTCTACCTAGAGCATCCACCAAATTATCTGCCTTACCAGGATGGCAGTGGATTGAGCAGTCATAATGGTTGATGAAATCTAACCATCATTGTTGGTGAATATTAAGATCCTTCTATGTGCATATATATTTGTGACTATTGTTATCAGTATATATCTCACACTTCTCCCTATAGAGATAATACAACCAAATTTTCAAAGCAAAGATCATAACTGCCCATTCCAAATCATGCGTGGGATAGTTTTTATCTTAAATTTTCAACTCTCTTATGGAGTAGGCTATCAATTTATCATTTTTCATTAGCACACAACCTAAGACATTCTATTAAACATTAATATACACCATAAATAGTTATCCACTTGTTTGGAGTGTAAGTACTTGCACAATGATAAGCCTCTTTTTGATATCCTTTAAGCTTTCCTCGCATTCTTGAGTCCAAAAAAACTTCACCCCCTTCTGTGTTAGCTTGTTCATTGGGGTTTTCAATCATTAAAATTTCTTCACAAATCATCGATAATACCAAATTATACTAGAAATATGTAGATCTCTATTATAGATTTTGGCCTCAGTCACTCTTCAACTACCTTTGTCTTGGATGGGTCTGTAGATATCCATTTACTGGTGATAACATGCTTCAGGAATGATAATTATTCTATCTAGAACATAGATTTAGGTTACTTTGCATAAATTTTATCCCTTCACAAAGTCATCAACATAGTATTCGAATGATCCTCACGTTCCTCATTTGTCTTGCAGTATATTAGAATATCATCGATAAATATTACCCCAAATTTTTTGAGGTAATATCTAAAGACTCTATTAATTAAATCTATACATATTTTTTGAGAATTAGCGAGTTTTAAGGGAATTAATATGAACTCATACTATCCATACCTCATTCAAAAGGAAGTCTTTGGAACATATTACTTACTCACCTTTAATTGGTGATATCCTAACCGAAGGTCCACCTTAGAGAAATAACTACCCCCATGAAGTTGATCAAAAAAGTCATATATCCCTAGAAGGGGATACTTGTTCTTAATAATGATTTTATTGATCTCATGATAATCGATGCAAAAAAGCATTGATCTATCCTTCTTCTTATTGAAGAGGTCTACCACACCCTATGGTGAAGCACTTTGGTGTGTAAAACGCATATATGAATTCTCCTGTAACAGCTTCTTCATCTCTTCTAGCTCATCAATAGTTATTCTATAAGGTTTATTTGATATAGGTAGAGATATATGAATAAGTTTAATAGAGAAATCAACCTATAGATCAGGAGGAAGACTAAAAAATTATTTAGGGAATACATCAGTGTAATCCCTCATAATGGGCATATCTTCTAGAAGTATCATCTCCTTTTTCTCAATCATTTGATCTAGAAATACTTTCTAATAATGGAGTAATATCCACACTTGAGACAATGATTCTAAAGTAGATTAATCTTCCTTCTTACACTTATAAATAATTGGAGGATGCTTCAGGATGTGAAGAGTGATAACCCTTTTCCAACATTTTATGTCAGATTTGTATAAAGATGGACAATCCATGACAAAGATAACATCCAACTACACTAATGGTAGTATGCAGATATTTTCTAGGAGGTTCAATCCCAAAACATTAACTACGGATTAGTTATATACTTTGGATGCAGTAATTTCCCCATTTTCTGTTCCCATAGATAGCTCAGCCTTCGAATTTTGAGGCCGTGTTTGAATAATTCTACTAAACTTAAAAGATATGAAAGAATTCATAGAACCAAAATCAAATTGTATATTTTATATTCTTGAATGAATAATTAGAATACTTATCATCACATCGTTTTCCAAATACACCTCAATAGTAGTGAAATCATAAGACCTTATTTGTTTCCTAGGAGTTTGTTGTTGATTTCCTTTAACAACCCTTGGCTTAGAGAAATTTTTCGCAAAATTCCCATGGTCCTTGTTTTTGTAACACTACGCTGCATGCTGATCATTTATTTGAACCTTTCTTTGTTCCTCCACATTAGTGGGGTTATTCATATTCATCTATAAGTTCTTGGCATGATGTCCCATTATTCCACATTTTAAGAAATTCATCATTCCCTTTAGACAGTTCCCAGGATGCTTCTTCCCACAATTTTGACATGTGGGATGTTCGATCTTCTTTCCATCATGGGATTTATTTTCAAAACCACACATATTAGACTCAATTTTCCTATTTTTTTCATTGGGACCATGAGACCATTGAGAGTCTCCAATCTCCATTTCAACCTTAAGGGTACTACAATGAATCTTCTCATAATAGTCGAAATCACGAACCATCAATGCTTTTCATAGAATCAACTTTAGTCCACTAAAGAAGCAATCCACCTTGATTTTATTATTCATGAAAAATACAGAGGCATATCTTTCAATACTTGTGAAGTTTTCTTCATACACCCAGATGGAATCATCTTCCTTATGCTTATGTCTGAGGAACTCTATTTCTTTCTTGAGACGGAGGGTTCAGGGAAAATATTTATTGAAAATATTTTTCTTGAATTCTTCATAGTCCATTGAATCAATTTACTCCTAGGAATTCATATTATTGATTATCTTCCACCACTGATCATCGTCCCCATCAAAATGATAGACTTACATCATGGATTTTTCTTCTTTTGAGAATTAGAGGACAAATAATATATTTTCAATGGAGTTAATCCACGGTTCCATGAGGAGGGGATCAGAAAATACACTTAACATGGGATACCTTTTCCACATGATGAATTCAACCAAAAATCGATCTTTCCTTGGAGGAGGATGGTGTTCTACATTATTCAAGTTATTATTAATAACTTGAGCTAGCTGAGCAAGTTCTTTCATGAAGTTTTGTGCACCCGTTCCCATAATATTTAGAATATCATTAAGGAAATATTCACATTACCTATCACATTTATTGTAGTCACATGTTCTTCTATTTCCCTCCTTTATCTAAGAAAAATAAATTATAGTTAGGGGGATTGAATACTTAGCTATTAAGAATAATAAGGAAACATTAACCAAAAATGATAAACTCTTAAAGGAAAAGTATATCCTAATTTTTGATTCCCTAGGTTTAAATTTAGGTTATCCATGAGCTATTTCCTCACATTTATTCTTATGGGATTTCCCCCCCTAATAATTGTGCATACTAATATTATGAATTTAATAAATCATAACCCTCAGTAGCGTCAAATCAAATGTATAACAAGTCCCATTGCCATGCACCAGTTCTCCTTTGAATCTTGCTCAAAGTGGTGTTTTTCAGTTTTACCCCTAGATATATTTATAACATAGCCACATTCACTTGTTTGTATCCATATAGGGATGCATGTTTTTGATAAACCACTTACTATATACTTACCAAAATTTAGGGATGTTTTCTGGTACTTAGTCTCATCCTTAAGGTTCTTACTAAAGTGCTGTATTCCTAATATCAAAAAATAACTAGACCATCCTCTAATACCAACTATAGAAACCCTGTCATTTTATACAAATCATTACATGATTTTAATCATAAAAAAACATCATATTGCAAGCCAAGGATTGTGAAGTCTAGTGTCTTGGAGGACTAGGTACAAAAATTGAAAACATGGGACTAAATAAAACATTTATTTATTTAATATTCATAAATAGATCCTAACTTCTATTGTGCTCATACATCTTCATAGTATAACCTTGGGATAACATGAAGAAAGGGATGAGATAAAAGCTCAGTAAGGGAATAACAATAATAATAAATCTTTAGAACATGGGTTAGAAGGCATTACATAATGATATAAAAAGGCATGGAACATATGGAATCATAAAATATATAAACATGGAGTTATAAAAATGTGTCAAAAAAATAAAACATAACTTTATCACGAGTCAAGACTCGTTGAACATAGAGGATCACAATTCAAGGTTAACCACTAAGATTGTTGCACATGGTAGCACGAGTCAAGGCTAACTGCCAAGACCGTTGTACATAATTTCCCATGAGACCCAACTTTACCCAATGCATCAGAGTGATATCTGGGAAAAAACATTATAACACGTTCATAAATATTCTTTCCACAAATATGATCGCACATAATCCATCATTCATAAATTAAAGGGTTACCCATTGCATAAATTGGGTATCATAATCATGTCATTAAGCATAACAAATGGGAGTATCATAAAAATGTCCATAAAGGGAGGGAATTTATCATACATGGAAAATAATAGGATAGAATATGAATATATCATTAAATTTATGTCACTTGATGTAATAACATGTAAAAAGAGTACTTAAAATTTTTAGAATTAAAACATTTTAGTGCGGTTAAAAGAAAATATCAACGGACTTTTAAAACATAAAAGGGAAAAATATTTTATATAAAACCATAAGTGAACCAAGAATGTTTTCATAAAAAAATATTTATTTTATAAAAATAATTGTGGCTTAAAAATAGATTATATGGTGTACTTTAAATTGGGTAAGAATTCCAAAAGTTCTCTTAAAACAGACTTGCTTATCAGGAATAATTGAGGAGGGAATCATTTAAAAATATGTATATCACTGAAAGATAACGATGAATGGATCTTGATACCTGTGTTTAGAGAATTTAAAAAATATTTATAAGATTTACATAAAATAACAGAAAACATCATTTGGGTAAAAAGAAGTATAGAGAAACCTGAAGGAATACTGGAGGTTCAGGTAGAATCCCTTACCTTAAGTATGAAGGTGTCCTTAACTTGATCTTAATGTCCTAGATAACCAAATTAGATTAACAAATTAATGTGTATAGAATCTCTTATTCATAAAATTTATTTATTATGACCTTATTAAGTTCATTCATAACCTTTTTGATGGGTTAAGAGGTTAAATTTCATTATTTGGGAGCATTTTCCCCTTGGTTTTCATTATTGGTTTAATTATATATATGTAAGGATGAACATGTGAGAGGAGAATGGTTGTCTAGAATTGAATTTTTATGTTATTAGTTAACATCTATAAGATTACATGGTTATAAAATTCATTTGTTTATTTGAGGTGAAGATGAATCATTATATAAAACATTAATAATAATCATTTTTGGTTAATTGGTAGTTTTTGATCACATCGAACACATTTTGATTTATAAATTAATATCATGTGTAAAAAAGATTACAGAATCTTAAATTATACCAAATACATATATTAGTTTGTTTCGACCATAAAAATGGTTTCATTACCAGTATTGAAGATGGAAATAGAACTTAAAAACCCATCGTCCTTGACTGTGAGAAATTAACACATCTCGGATGGTATTTTCATTTCTAGTATGAAAGGAGTGGAAATGATAAATGATGTGGAATTATTCCATTATAATAAAAACATTCCAGTACATGTAAGGTACTATATTTATCATAACATTTGGACAAAAGAAGGTGGGGAAATAAAAAGAAAAGAATAGAACTTGAATGAAAATAAAATAAATGGAAAGAGGAATTTACCTCTTGAATATATCTTCCTTAAGAACCTATTTAAGAGAGATGATTTGGTCTTTTGAAGAGATCAAGGTATTATGGTCAAGGGATAGTAGGTTAGGGAGAGATTTGAGCAGAATTTGGACTAGGCACAAGGCTTGAGATGAGTGAAGAGTATAGGGGGTGAGGGTGGTTTTTATAGTGGAGGAGAGGAGGGTTCTCTCAATATTTTATGCATTATTTTTTATTTTTCTTATGAAAAGCTATAGTGTTGATTATTATGACAAAAAATAGTAATATGATCATGTGAGTTTGAACCCAAGGCGCTTATATCTGCCATGACTCAACAAATAAGTGACAATAATATGTTTTATGGTCATATAGTACTTAGTAGTTCATTGTGTTGTGATTTCATGTGATCATACTATATGACATAGTCATAATAATGAACTTTCCATTGATTAAACTTTGGGTCATTATTGTTGGACCCCAAAGAGATGAGACCACGACTCTCTCATCACATAATCTCATTCCCACATCTCAGGAATAGTTGATCCTTGCTTCCATCAAACTCAGTCCAATGGTATATATTTCCCATGAAGAACCTTTATATGAGGTTCAATAATTTGAAACAGTTGCTTGGTTATAAGAATATATGGATATAATCTAATGAATTCTTAATTAAAAAAATGAGATGTGTCAGGTCGAAACTCTTGAGGTGAGACACATGGGAAACATTATGGATCATATTTATCTGATGTGGTCAATCCAAAGAGTGTGCCACCTTTCTAACCTATTCCACAATCTCAAATGACCCCACGCACCATAGATCTAACTTCCCTTTCTTCCCAATTCATTAGTGATCCAACCAAGGTGTTACTTTTTTGGAATAAAAAATTATATATTGAAAAACCTAAAGGGTGATGATGACGATTTATATAGGATATGTACATAATTTGATTTGTTACCACATGCTGATGAATCATCTAAATCTTTATTGTTGCTTTATGAACCAAACATAGTCTAACCAAGGAAGATTTCCCTCCCCTGACCAGCACCATATAGAGTTTCAAGGATGACCATATAATGCTTCAAAAGGTTCCATATTTATGGTTGATTGATAAATTTTATGATAAAAAAATTCAAATGGACCGAGATAAATATCACAAGAACCTAAAATATCTATAACATATGCACATGGAATGTCCTCAAGAATCTGAACTAGGAACTCTATTTAACCATCCATCCAAGGATGATATGTTGTGATAAATTTAACATATTATCCCATCAAATCTTAGAATATATTACAAAATTAATATGTGAGAACATGATCTATAAATAAGATAATGGACATGGAAATCCCATTAAACCTTATGGTATCTTGTATATACAACTTCCCGAGGCCCTCCACATTCGTGGTATACCGAATAAGTTTGAAGTGATATGACATGGTTTATAATTAAATTACCACACAAAATGAAATTTTACCTTGGGTAGTCCATGGAAAACTGATAACAAAATCCATATACTTCTCATTATACTTTCATATTGGCATGGGGTGAGGGCGAAGAAACCTAGAAGTATTTTAATTCTCAACCCTAATTTTTTGGAAAGTATAACAATGAGGCATGAATTTTTTTATATCTAGGTTTATAGTGGGCCCCCAGAACTGATTGTTTATTTTCATGAGTTAAAAGTTAATGGGTGACATATTCCATCACATGATCTTCTTGTATAAGAACGTAGTCTAATCCGACACTTGAGGCATCACAATCAACCACATAGACCTGTTCGGTATTAGGTAGAGTAAAAAATAGGTGATGAGGTAAAATTATAATTTATTTCATCAAATTATTCCTAAATTTCATTTTCCATGAGAACTTAACATTTTCTAGGTAATTATAGTCAATGATGATCAAATGTTTAAAAATCCTTCACAATCCACCAGTAATAACTTTCTATAAATAGGAAAATTTGGATCTCAAATACGTTCTACCATTCCACCCATGACATGAATTCTTTGACCCTTTTAGTTTTAACTAATATTCCATGTTATGAAACCAATTTCCCCAAAAATTTCATTACCCAAACCTAGAATTGGAATTTTGATAATTTTCTTTAAAGGTGATGATCCATTTAGATTTTTAGAACCTAAAATAGATTATTCAAATGAGCTTGCTTAATTATTGATAAATATATATTGTCATCCGAAAATATCACATCAAAGGAGTCAAGGTTCTGGTGAAAATTATGTTTCATCAGTTCTATGAAGACCACTAGAGGATTATTCAAGACAAATGACATCATGGGATATTCAAAATGGACATACCTTCTCATGAAAGTGGTTTTTAGAATATTTGACTCTTAGATTCTGAGTTGGAGGTAATCATACTGAAGATCAATTTTTACGAATCACTTTTCCCCTTTGAATTGATCAAAAAAATCATTAATCCGAGGAAAATGGTACTTTTTCTTCACTATAAACCAATTGAGATTCCAACAATATACACATTGGTGGAGAGTTCCATTATCCTTTTTGGAAAAGTGAACATGATATGACCAGAGTTACACAATCGAGCATATGAGTCCCTTAGATACTAATGATTCAATTAAATTTTAAACAACATTAACTCTACTACAGAAATTTAGTATGGTGGAATAGATATTGAATATGTTTTTTACATTAAATCAATAGATAATTCTACCTCCAACTCTAGAGGTAATCCATAAAATTCATCAGGGGATACTTCAAGAAACTCATCAACCACTAGAAGAATTTAATTTCAAAAGGATTCTTGTTCGATATTTTTTTTTGAAACTAAATTACCAAGATTTTGAAGTGGAGGTCCCATCCAACGAGACCTCAGGTCCTTCTCAACTTGAAAAATAAGATACTTCCCATCGAGGGTAGTAAAATACACCTATAGATGATAACAAATGACTTGTGACTTATTAGCTACCAACCAATCTATTCCAAAACATTATATCTAATAAGATCATTTTGAGGACTTGTAAATTCAAGACTTGCTCAGATTCTAAAAAAAAGTCACAAGAGGTACATAAAAGGACCTTCTCCCTCTTAATTCAAATAGGAATGGACATATCTATAACTTTGGGCATGAGTTTCATTGGAATACTCAAGTGGTTCATGGCGTGGGTTGATATAAAAGTGTGTGAAGAACCATTATCAAATAAATAAATTGATAAAGATAAAGAAATAGAAATGGTACCTTTCATTGTCACTGGTCCCACATACTTACGTTGATTCTCTTCTACTATCTATTATAGATTCATTCTGGTGGTGTGTGATGTTGTAAGTTATATGATAACTTTGTTTGAACCCATAGGCTGGGCTTCTATGTGGCTACATATATGCACACACATTATACTTTCATTATGATATCTATACACACCATACCAACAATGAGAGCCATTTTTTTGGAATCCATATGTTTTGTGTGGTATTTTTTTAACAACCCGGTGGTAAGGATGGATGGATGGCTACCCACTCTTTCCCACTCTCTTATCTAGGTGACATTTTTATGCAAAGGATGTGATATCCAAACGTCAAAAGTGAACTAGTGGTGATGATTTATGAGATGTTGAGGTTGATATGATTGGGGTCATGAATGACAGGAGGAGGGTGCAAGGTTGATGTCCTTCCTGTTCATGGTATCCTACTATTTTTTTAATGTTGTGGATGTGATGTAATGGACCAGGTGTATTTAGGTGAGATGTGATGTGATGAACTTGGTGTATTCATCTTAGATGTTACGTGATGGAACATGTTTTTTTAGACAATATGTGATGTGATGGACTAGGTGTATTTCAGTGAGGTGTGATATAGGAAAGATATGAGAGAACCTTGGCATACATTGTTGGGGTGTGAGAGTGGAGAATCAGTGGGAAAGTGTTGTGGGTATCCTTTTTAAACATTCCTTTTATTTTTTTTATACTTGGATTAATTATTTGGTGAACCTGTCTTTATGAGGATGGAATTAGTTAATTGACCTATTTCTATGTTGTTGGTTCTGCTGTTTTCTCACTCATGCCTTAGTATGCTATTTTTACATGTACATGAAGGACTTTGGGTGTGACACTACTTATAATACTTTTATGATCAATTATGTTCTTATGAATTATTTTTCTAGTTTCTAGTAGGATTACATAGACTGTTCTAGACATTACTACCTTAGAATTTGGGGTTGTTGCTGTGTAACTGACTTAAGACTTTTTTAAGTATTTATTTGGAGACTATTGTATTTTTTACCTTATACTTGCACTATGATATATTTTTGGTTTCCTTTATTTTATTTCATGATGTAGGGTTTTTATTATTATTGATATAATATATCCTAATCCTATTATATAGAGGATAATTCTCCACATATGTGATAATTTTGTGCAATCATTTATTATGGACAATCTGTGGCCTACTAGAGGCAAGACTCAGGGGTCATTATCTATATTCCTTCACTATCATCCCAGGAAGGGTACCTTTGGGGGGAGGGGTCATGATAGGAACCTATACCACTACCCACCCCACCATCTAGTTTGTGGACAGGTAATGGCTAGCCGGTAACTGAAGCATTTTTCACTCCAGTAGCATGACCATCTCGAGCTACCTCTGACATCCACCTAAGACTTACCATCACTAAATAAAACAAATTACCTATCCAAAATAACTCATTTTAGGGGCTATAAATGTCAAAATTTAATTCCGAATATTGGTTCAAAATTTGTCCCACTCATCAATTCAAAATTACAATTCCTCTTGAAATTCAAGGGACCATATGGACACATGGAATTACTAAATCAAACCATACTTTTCATACAGATATATCACATCTTATTTTATGAATAATAGTTAAGCAAAAATAAAAATACATTCTATAATCAAATATGTTTAGTACATTTGGAAACATGGAAGCATATAAAACTGGTTTATAATATTTTTACATAATTTCCAACTTAGTTCTTCATAACTTGAACCCTTATTATATATATCAAACATAATATATTTATTTATAACATTGGGAAAGGAAACATAAGAAAGGGTGACATCAGAAGACTTATAAGGGTAAAAAAGAGATATATCAATGATCACATAACCATAACATGAGTATAAGGGTATGAGAACATGGGATTAACATTTGAAAACCATACCTTTCTTACCAAAGATCATAATATGGATTCAAGACTATCATAGTGGATAGAGTATCTTACTAAACATGGTTCAATCCACATTCCAGTCTTTTTTATATAATGAGATATCAATATTCACCCAATGCATTGGAGGGAGACACAAGTCCCGCCCATCAAATAATGTAAATCATACATATATGTGGCACGATATCTTTAAAAAAAATACTCATACCATAACCCTTATAATTTAATGAGTTTAATAATTATTTCATTAAATCATCATTCCATAACCTTTGGAAAAGAAACAGGTTTTATAAAAATTTCATCAGAGCAAAACCCATGGAAAGGAAGTGGGTTTCATAAATATAATTTCATCATAATCATAAACTACCCAAAGAAAAAATAAAAATGGGATCATTAGATCATATCCCCAGTAAATCCTAAGTTACATCAAAGTACTTCATCTTAGATATAAAATGATTTTGACAGATCACTAGGTACATTTTTTAAGGAAAATAACCTTACTTTGAAAATCACCCTTTTAAACATAGAAAATCAAAAAATACTTCAGAAAAAATTTTCTTTGAAAATAACTTTGAAATATTATCAAGGAATTTTGAATAAAATAATGGTTATGGTAGTGAGAAATTCTATCCATGCCGTATATGTTAAAAGAAAACATTCCTTTCACATATTGATAAAATATCAAAAAGTACAACATAAAGAAAATGAAAAGAATATTCCTTTTAAGAATTTTTTTAAAAAATCAATAAAGGGTGAAAATGAATTTAAAAATTGATATAATAAATTTTGAAACATTATTGAAAACATTTTTAGAAAACATAGATATTTAATAAAATGGGTTTTCAACCGATGAGAGAAATAAATTCAGTTTTTTAAAACATTATTTTGGTATATTGATTAGATAAAGATACTAAAGAAAAAGTGAAAAAACTTATTATAAAAAATTAAATTGAGGATAATAAATTTCCTGAGTTTCTTGGGATATGGATCATACTATTTCATCATTAGAATAATAATACCAAACAATTTTGATAAACAATGAGATTATAACGTAAAACCATCATCACTTCGGTAAATTTTGAATTGTAATCCCCAAGAAACAATTAAACTTATATTAATATATATATGATAATCTTAATTATAATAATCATGAAATATGTTCATGGGAAGTATATACCCCCAAAAAAGAAAAAAGTGGTGTATAAGGAATATGTCCCACATAAATAAAAGTGAGAGGAAAATCTATTTCATAAAGTCTCAACTTTCTTCATTAATGTTAGAAATTCATGTATCTAAAATATATGTTTATTATAAATTTATTATAGAACAATAATAATATATTTATTACCATATTTTATTTACTTATAACCTTTTATCACATATTTATTTACAATTATTTATTATAATCACATTTTGGGTAATAACTTCTTCATTTTTCATGTATGTCCTAGTTGTGTAGTTTCTATACTTTTAATATGTTCATAGTTAAATAATATATGTAATTTTTAAAATGATATTTATATCATATATATTCATTATATAAAATTTTAGGGAAATACATAAAATTTAGAGATAGAAAAAATGAATAACATCATTCATGGAGACGATTGGTCATACATACCCATGAATGATGTTTTCACTTTTCAATGGATCAAATGAAAGAAAAGATAAATATTAATTCACCTTTATAGATTAATTATTATTTAATATGTATCATTTATATTAATATAATCCATAATTATTACTATCCATGAAAAAAATAAAATGAAAAACGTTTCACATTGCTTCATAGAGGTGGTAGTCCACACGTACGTATGAGCAACATTATTGTTTTCAAACGAATTGGAAGCTAAGAAGGTAGATGTGAAATTTATATTAAAAAATTATAATTATTTTATAAATATTATATAAATATGTTTAATAAATAATTACATCCACTTATGAGAAGCAGTGATGGAAAACGAATTTCATCGGTTCACGAGGCCATAGTCCACCGTACATATGATCAATTGTTTTATTTCCCATTTGATGGAAGATTATAAGAATATAGGTTATTAAAAAAACAAAAAAAACAAATAATAATATTTAATATATGTATGCGATTATATAATTATATTTGAAGAATATTTGAAGGAGGTGAATGAGTAAATAAAATGAAAATGTAATTTTAAGAACTCAACCTCTTCTTTGGAAAAACTCTTTAGGTTAGCTCGAAAATCCTTCTTAAGAGGGTTTCCTAATCATTATATAGATTCTAGAATGTATTAAGGTAATTATATAAATTAATTGGGAAGGTATTTTTCACACATAAAGGATTTGGAAAATTGTTTAGGTCATTTTAACCCTTAACTTTTTTACTTCAATCCTATGATAAACCCCATTTAACTTTATCCGTGATAATTAATTTTTACTAGTTTTATTATTCATTATGAAAAAAAATTAAGTTAAAATTACTAAATAATTTTAATTATTATGATTAAAAATAAAAAACCCATTTTTACAAACTCAATTCATAAAAGGGAAAAATTTTAATTTAAAAATAAACCCATCAACATGGTGGAAAACTGATTTTACAAATAAAAAGTTTTCATTAGTATAGAACGTTTTCATGTTAAAATTTAAAAAAATGGTTCCCATGACCTAGAATAGATTAATTATATTATAATTGAACTTATGTTACTATTTCAACCATTTTAAAGTATAATTTAACTATCTAAACACTTTAAACGAAAAGGTAATTTTAAATAAAAATCAATATTTTTCACTATTCATAGAAAAATTAATCATTTTAGAAAATTTTCAAAAATTCACTTTAAGATATTTTTTATATGATGATTTCAAAAAATAAAGATATATTTTTTCAAATATATTTTTAATACTTGAATCATTTAATTATATTATTTTCTCAATAAAGTAAATAAAATCCATTTTTTTGGAAAAATGTTTTTTTGAAGAATGTGCATACTTTACTAGAAAATATATTTTCCCTATCTAAATCCATTATACATAATTTTAAAAATGTTCTTACTACTATTAATACTGAAAATATTTATATCTAGGTTATAATGGTCATGTTTAAATATTAATATTTATAATATGTTGTGATTCTTTAAAACTCAGTTTTGTATGTAGCACAAGTTATCGATGAAATTAAATTTATTTGAAAAATAATATTTCATAAAATATTAGGGTATTAAAATTACACTTTAACCTTTACCATTGTAACACATTTTTCACCCTTAAAGGTGCATGAGAGTAATTTTAAAAATTTCTAGTGAAACATAAATGAACCATGCATGATAGGCTCGACAATTTTCTATCCATTTAAGTCAAGATGGGAATTTTAATTTTTTTATGATTTTAAAAATTTAAACATTAAATACCATTTAAGTTTATTTTAGGACTATTCATATATCTTGACTTTAAAAGAATCCAGATAACAATGTAATTTTAATACATATTCTTTCACCAATATTTATACATTATAATTATCTAATATATTATTAAGACCCTATAATTTATTCAAAATATATTTATTTTAATGTTTTTTAATTCATTTTTTTAATTTTCTACTGATTGCAATAATGTTCCATTGGCACTGTATAAGAGTTAAAGGTAATTACAATATCTCTAAATTTAAAAATAAATTAATACCAAGAAAATAATTTATTAATATTTAAAATAACCATTAATAATTTGTCATACCTTATTTTTATCCCTATGATACCATATGAGATATATTAAAGGAGACAGAGTGACATTTTTTTTAAATGTTTCATAACTTAAGATAATATAAAGGTCCCAATTAAAGTCAAGTACCACAAAAATGTCATATTGTATATTTTTGGACACCCATGGTATAATTAAACCCATATAATTAAATAAAATAAATTTTTGTAATGATTTTAATACCTTATATCATAGTTTTATCCTTAATTAACCCATTTTACTCATTACCATGGTGATAAATGTTTATCATGATTACTATTAATTATGAATAAAAATGAAATAACCATGTTTACCAAATTTTAAGATCCTGATTCCAAATAATAAATCTATTTTCAATGATTCAATTTGTATAAGTGTAAAAAATAAATTTAATGTAAGTGTGGAAAACTTAATGAAAAATTGTTTTTAGAAAAATCCGTTTTTAAGTATAAAATTAAATTTATACCAAATAAAGTGTAATGAAAATTTATATGAAATTAATTAGATTATGTTTAATATATAAGATCTTATATTACTTTAAAACCAATTCCGAAACATAAATTGACTTTTAAATAACTTGGTTTAATGAAAATAAATGAGAGTTTTTCAAAAATGAATATTTTCTATTATTCACTCTAAATAATTAGTTTAAAAAAAATGAAAAATTCATCCTAATAATTTTATGAAATTACCATTTAAATAATGATATAATTTTTTTAAATTAAAATGTTTAAAAGTGTTAGAAATTAATTATAATTTTGGCACATAAAATACAATAAAAACCACTTTTGGAAGAAATATATTTCTAAAGCATAAAATGATTTTATTATAATTATGTGTCAAATAAATATAATTAAACAATTTTAAATTCATGGAATTGGATATATATAGTCTAATTATTTACTAATTATCATTTATCGATAGTGATTAATTAAATCTATTATGATCAAAATACATTGCACATTTAAAAACAGTTTTATGAAAAATATATCTTTTAACTTTAAAATATTTTATAATCACTAATAACCAATTAATAATAAATATATTATTTATTATTAATTTAATTAAGGAAAAAATTTATATATATGTTTCATAATATGATTATTCATATTCATACATGCTAAACAAACAGTCAGGTCATAACAGTCATATATAAATAATAATATTTTTTATAGTATATCATGGTTCATTTAAGCATGATGTTTCATATACCACATGATATTGAATATATTATTTAAAAATATAAACTTTAAAATCTTGGTGTATTACATTTATGAAAGTAAAATTATACATATTATCCCTAAATAAAAAAATTAAAATATTATAATACCCACCCAATAAAATTATACAAAATAAAATGGTTTTTATTGTTTTATTGTCACATAAATTCTTTAAAGTTTAAATTACTCAAAAAGTTAACATAAAACTCCCTAGTACATCCATTTACCACACATTTATGATAAGAAATTAAAATTCTAAACACTTAAAATAGAATTTCTATTTTCTAAACCTTAATTTAACTGAAGGAACCCTGAAAAATTCTTCATGGTGTTGTATCCCACTAGTTTGTCATTATAGTCAATGAGTGTTGGTATTTATGACAAAAAATATATTTATTTATTTCATTTTCAAGAATATGTATGTTTTTGATATAATTAATAGATTAAATTTTTTTAACTAAAATATTACATGTTTAGTAAAACTACTCTTTAAATATTTGATAATTTAACTTGTTGGAAGACGTAGATACCCCTTGATATCGCACCCCAAGGATGTTGGTTTGGTTGACTCCAATAATTTATCAACCCATTTTTTCTTACATTTACTTAAAAAATTTAAAAACAACTAGAAAAATCAAAAAAAAATTAAATGTGAAATTTCTAATTCACACCAAAAAACTAATAAAACTAACAGTATTTGAAGGTGACCCCATAGTAGAGGTGTTATGAGATTTTTTTATAAACTAGAGGTCTAGGGTTCAAATATAAGTAATATTAATTTGACAAGTAACTATACATGTACTATAGAAATCACTTTGATGAGTCCTATAGTAGGTGCATTGTATTTCTAATTCTGACAGAACACTAGTTGTACTATAATGGTGGTTTCGTAATGGTGTATTGTATCAGTCATGTAGCGTTGGGTTTTGAAATTTTTAAGTATTGATATTTTCACTGTGGGTATGTGGTAGGGTTTTAATGGGTGCATGTTATCGCTTTTGGGGATGGTGGTTTGACCTAATCTGTTAATTTGAGTGCGTATCTATCGTCCTTATGACTTGTGACCAAAATATTTGAGATAATTAATTTAATATTTAAAATAATTCACACATTATCTTATAGTTATATAATTTTGAAAAAAATTTGGGTTTCAAATTCACCTGTATGTTTAAACAATTTTTTAAAATTAATCTAGTTTAATGATTCATTTATGATATATTAATTTTCTACATCATCAATTGTAATAGATGTGGAAGAAATATACAAGGATTCAATATCTATTAATGACGCACCTATTGAGAACTATTCATTTTATTATTTAAATATGGATAACTATATGATTAACCAAATGATTAAATTAAAAAGAACAAAAAAAATTTATTATTAAGAAAATTATATTAATTTTAATATATAATAAAACCACATTTTCTAAATTTTTTACCATAAAACTTAATTTTTCACTTTAAAAATATTTTTGATGAAAATAAAAGTTTAAATCTATAGAATAAACTAATAGTTATATTAAAATCAAATTAAAAAAACCAATTCCATCAACAATCAATATTGAGGGAAAGTGAATGGTTGAATAGCATAAAATCCCTTAAATAACATGTTTGTGAGGGTTTGTATCTATATCCTATATATTTACACATGTATGTATATCTATTCTTGTACACTTTTATTTATACAAAGGCACATGAAGAAAATGGGGAAAGACCTAGATGATGATTGTCGTCAGCTGATAATCCAGTGCAACACTATAGATAAACCAGGTTTCATCCAGTCAACCATATCTGAATCACCTACCAGATTTTATGTAAATATTTATATACAGTTTTGTATGGATTCCCTTAATCTAATATTAATTTATATATTTACAATGTTAATGATTATTCACTATTTATTTAATCATTATACAATTTACTTTTGTTAATAATTTTAATTATAGAAGTTAAAATTTTCAAATTGAAGGGACACCATATAATAGATATATTTTTATGTTTCGAAGAAGATTATGTGATGAATAATCCAAGGTCCATATGAAAATATAATTTTTATATATAATTGAACCTTTCATAAAATTATACAAATGAAACTGATTGAAGTTCTAAAAATAAATAATAATAACATAATATCTATAGAGAAGTGGGCATTAGCCGTTATGGAAATTAAGTACCTTTATGAATTCCCCATTATTAATAAAATGATTATTGAAAAATAAGAATCAATATTTTAAAGAGTATTATTCGATAGATTAAAAAATAAATTTAGAAATAATTTTTTTCTTTGTCAGTTAGAATTATTATTATTTTTACTTCAAATGACAAAATGATTTGTAAAATAATTAAGGAGAACAATTTTTATTATTTAAATTGTTTTTTTCATAAAAATTAAGTAAGTAAAACCCTTTTAATACAAAAAAATATAAAATACATTTGAATAGTGATTGTTGCCTAATTAAACATTGATGTGGTAGACAAACACTTATAGGGGTGGACTCACACCCCCTGGGCTCATAGACCTAGGGTAATGTGAACAATAGGTAGTCATGACCACTAAGAAGTGTGAAGATCCTTGATAATTAACCTAAAATAGTAGATAATTTCATTAATATGGTCTCAAATTTATTAAAAATATTCCCCACATGTTTTTCCAGAATATAATTTATAAATGCATGTTAAATAATTTTTTTTTGTTGAAAAGTGTGAAATATATATATTTTGATAAATGTTTGAAATGTGTGTTTTGATTCAGACTGTGAAATGATTATAATACATCTTATTATTTAAAATTAATTATTATTGGGTTATTTAATATAAATTTATATTGAAACACTAGGTGGGATCCTGTTGGTCTTATTTTCTAACAACCTACATAGGTCATTGGGAAAATACATATTTTTTCCCAGTTCAAGTAAAGGAAAGGAACTACTTGGAGGTGGTGGGTATTCATTATAGAGTGCCATGGAATGTTGGCAGTAACATGAGGGGTGAGGGACCATCATGTTAAACTAGGATGGGTAGTTAGTGATACCATTGTCCTAACTGTTTATCAATTTTGGTTTCATGTTTTCCTATTTATTTCTATTACTTTGTATGTATCACATTGGAAATTGTTTTTGTTTATTTTATTGAATGATTATTTGGATACTATTTTATGGAAAATTAATTATAAATGGTTTTTAATGATAATATTGTTTTAAATATTAGTTTTGGGGGATTTTGAATTCCCCCCAGGCCATAATATAGACTGAATCGAATGCCTAGGTTGATTTGTGATCTAGTTTGATTTGTGACAATGATATGACTAAGATTTCATGCATTGGAAACTTTATAGTATACCTATATCATACCATGAAATTTAGTCAAGATTTTATCATATGGATAAGGGATTCTAGACACAGATCCATCAATATATATATATATTTAAGAAAATAAAAATAAAAATCTTTTAATAAAATATCAAATTTAGGAAATTGTTTTGTACTTATGGTTCAATCGGAACTCTAAAAAAGTGAAACTACTTCATTATTTTATGACCCCAGATTTATGAAAAATGCGAAATAATATCATGCTTTCATGAACCATTTTGATAAATAAAATTGGCCTAAATAATTATTTATTTTGAAAAATTATAAATCTTATGATATTTATTTTCTCTAAATTAAAGTAATTTTTTCCTCAGGGGGTAATTCTTTGACAAAATAGAGGTTTAAATTGAAAAAATTATAAATTTTATGCTTTTTTGATGTTTATGATAGCGTGAGGGTGGTGCCCCTATCGCATAAAGCAGATGAGTTTCCTAAAAAATGGCAATGCTTTGATTGAAAGTAATATATATATATATATATAATGGTTGGTTAAATAATTTAATAATTAACCATATAAATATTAATATACTTAAAATTTAATATAAGTGAAGGGATTATCTATTTCATGTTATTAAATATTGTTTATAACATATAAACTTTGAAAGAACATCAAAATAATAACTGTTGTATAAATTTTTATATGGTCTGTTAATTTTACAATAAAAATCATTCAAAAATAATTTTTATTTGTTTTCAATTAAAAATGGTTTAGTTTACTTTTTATTTATAAAAAATTTGAAAATTAATACTTATTTTCATTAATGATTTTACATCTCATTTTTTTATTTTTATTAATAATAATAATAATTTTAACACGCAAAGAAAAACAATGTTTCTTCTAAAAATATTCTTTAATATATCTAATAACACTTTTTGATATGTTGAGTCTGGTTTTTCATAAAAAAATTACATGAAATATGTAATTAATAATGGGACAAATTTCACATAATGGTTAATTCCCACTTCTCTATAGATATTATGTTGTTATTATTTTTATAACTTCAATGAGTACCATTATGTTTCATAAATAGAAGCTTAAATTATATATATATATATAAAATTATATTTTATTTATATAATATTCATTATGCGTTATAAAATCTCCTTCGATACAAAGAAATATATGTAATATATTGTGTTCGGGTAATTAGAAAATTTTAACCTCTATAATTAATATGATAAATAAGATGAAGAAAATTATTTAATAATTAACATAAAAATGAAGAGTCATTAGTGTTGTGAATATATAAATTAATATTAGATTATGGGAATCTATAAAAAACTATATATAAATATTTGGTTTTGGATTTATGTTTCTCTAAAACTACTAACCATAGTTGAATAATGATTAGATTTAAATTTCACTATCAAAATCATCTAAAAAATATTATTAATGAATACCATAACTTTACTTAATCATGTTGAGTAGTTTAATAAACCATTTAAAAAGTACATATTATCTATAAATAAAAAAATAAAAAAATATAAATACCCACCCAATAAAAGTTTCCAAAATAAAAGTGTATTGATTTTTTCATTGTTACATTAATTTCTTAAAGAGAAAACTACTCAAAATGTTAACATAAAACTGCCTAAGATATCCAATTTCTATAAATTTATGATAAAAAAGTAAAACACTTAAAATATAATTTCTATTATCTCAACATTAGTTAAACCAAAGGAAATATAAAACATTTTTCCCTGTGTTTTATCACACTATTTTTTCAATATAATTAAGAGGTGTTGGTTTTTATCACAAAAAATTTATTTATATATTTCATTTTCAAGAATATGTAAACTATTGATATAATTAATAGATTAAATTTTATTAAACGTAAATATTCCATGTTTATTCAAATTAATTTTTAAAGATTCAATAATGTGTCAGGTTGACAACAATAGAGACCCCATAGTATCATGCCACAAACATGTTGGTATAGTTGACTTTTATCATTTTACGACCATTTTTTCATGAGTTTGCATCAAAAGTTTACAAAAAACAAGGAAAATCATAAAAATTAAATGTTATATTTCTAAATCACCCCATGAAACAACAAAATTGAAAACGTTTGGAGGGAACCCCACAACTGAGGGGATTTTTCACTGGGTTTCTAGTTGAAACCCAATTATGTCTATGAGATGCATGAACATAATTATTATTTGAGTAAATTTTTTCAAAAACATCTAATAGACTCATGTATGACTTTGGTTTTTTGATCATGTATCACTCACTTGGCTAGTTCAATATTGATATTTAGGGTTTGGGTATAACACACAACATTAAAAACTAGATTTTAATTAGAGAGGAAAAACTGCACAAAGGAAGGTAGGAGATGATGTAGTAGTGTTTTCCCATTTGTTGGTGCCTTATATCCTTATTTTTAATATATGAGTGAAAATTACCTATATCATTCTCATATCATATTGAATTTAGAGGTTCATGCTTCACACTTTTTATAGATTAAATTTAAACCTATCTGGAATGTTGACACTGGGGTCGGCACATAGGTACATCAACACTCACATATATCATTCACTACCAATTCTTTCTCCCCCACAATTTCACTATGTGGGTGATTCATGCAATGAGTATCATGAAATCATCCTCATGCGTGTGTGTTTTCACCACCTCTTATCACCAAGCCAGCTCATTGGTGATTTTTCTTAGAAAATACGTACTATAAATTGCCATCATATTAGAATTCTAAACACAAAAAATCCAAAAAATATTATACTCAACCTTACTCATGAAATAATTAAAATGTAATCACATTTAGATTTCATGGAATTCACCATTTGGAATTTCATGAAAGAATCCTTATATGACTGTGTTTTCTTTACCTTTTTTATCCAAGCCATCTCATTCGAGTTTTTTAGAAAATATCTTGTGTAAAATTGCATCATATACAAATTCTAAACAAACAAAATAAAATCCATATTCTCCTCAACCTTATTCAAGAAATAATAATATTGTAAACAAATTTAGAATGCATGGGCTTCAAATTTTGGAATATAAATTCTAAAGAACTCTTCAACTTTAAATCATCTTTGTTTAAATATTCTTTATTATTATAAATAATGTGTCAATTCAAAGTAATTGGTGATAGATGTATTCTAAAGTAAAGGCCAGTTCAGTAATTGGAAAACATATAAACTCAAAGTGTTCAAAAGAACATCCTTAATACAATAAGACTAGAGTACTGTCTTCTCCATCTATTCATCCAAGTAATATTTAATTTGATAACAAGCATAGATATCTTCGATAATTAATTTTATATTCTAGAAACTTTTTTATTACTTATTAACCCTATTTATATCGATGAAATAGATTTATATTTCATTTAATCCCATTTAAAACCAATGAAATACATTGAAAAAACATACAACTCATACACAAAGTGCGATCTACAACAAAAATCTGGTTGGATATATCAATTTTTTTAATCTTATATAGTGATTTATTATAACCTGTATTTCTGATCTTCTTGGAATTGGAATATAATCAAAAAAATCATAATTAAACTTTCTTTTCTTTATGATTTTACAATATATGATGGATATATGCCTCTCCCTCACTTTCTTCAGCCTATAAAAATAATCATCTTCAATTCCATGAAAATTATTAAGGATGTGAAAGTGATTCAAAGAAAATATAATAATATTTGGAGGTTGAAAGCTAGTGGGGAGACTAAAGATCCAATATTAAAAAGTAAAATAAATCTTGAAGAGTTGGGGATCCATAAAAATGCTTCAAGAAGTTAAAATTATATTGTTCAAAGAAGGATATAATTTTATGATGTTTTGAGATATATTTTGAGTGATTATAAAGTCATTTTGGATGATTTAAAGCATTAATTATATGAGATAGTAAATTATGGATACATGTAGAGAAATTCTTTTATACTTGTATGACTTTGTTGTTAACAATTTCCTAAGTCTGGAGAATATAATAATTTTTTATTATGCATGTAAGAGTTTATGTTTGTGTTCTCATATGAATTGTCTAGCCCATTTATGAATATTTTATATCTAAATATGATATAAATCTTTATATGATCATGTAATCTTGAAAAGTCCTAAGAATATGTAAACTTTTAGAATGAATTTCTTTAAATATAGAATTAACCATTCAATTCTTTAATCCACTAATCAAAGAATCAAATGACATGGTAATTCCAAGTTGATCATAATTCAAGTAGATAATTAAGGAGGACCATCCAAGGAGGCAGTTGGTGTTTAAGATGTGTTCCAGCCGTATAAGGAATGACACACTGTCCTGTATTTGTGGATAAAATTAAAAGAAAATTAAAATTTGTGAATTATTTAGTGAATTATTTTTAAAGAAAATCCTATAGTATTCCAAAATATCACAATATTTTAATTAAGATGGATTATTTAAGAATACTGAAGTGGAAAGATATTTAATTAGTGAGAATTCAAGAAATTTAATTTGGAAGATTATGAAATTTTGAAAGGAAATATTCAAACAGTTTGTGAATATATATCCTAATAAGAAAAAATAAAAAAAATAGTTTTCTTGAATAAGTGTATCTAAGATATATTTGGTTATTCCAAAGAAGATAAAAGTCAATTGATTCTATAATAAAAAATAAAAATATTTTTTTGGTAGAGATAGATCTTGTGTTGTTTGTAGAAGAAACATTCTATGTGTTTAAAAAGAAAAACAATACAACTAGAGATAATTTTGACCTTATATACTATTTATTATTTTTCTAGGACAATGAAAGTGAGAGAGAAACCGTTATCTACTATAGAATTATGAATAAGAGTACGTTTAGAATGGATTCTGCAAATTATATTCCTATTCCATAGAGTTGATAAATCCATACTACAATCATTTACTATAGAATTTTTAGAAGGATTGAAATATCCCATCATATTGTTATAGGTAGGTAATAAGGTTATATATTGATCCAGTATAGAATATATTTATGTTATCACTATTGAACATTATTCATAAAGAGTTTGATGAATCTTGTATCTCTATAAAGATAACTACAAGTTAGTGTTTTTTAGAAAGTTTGGTTAGTGCTAGATCTTGTACTAGCCGAAGGAAATTCCCTTATCTTAGTTAATATTGATAATAAAAATGATGATTTGTGCATGGTATATTATCCATAATCCATTGGGGATAGGTTCATCCATCTTAGAGATGAACCCTATTAATAAACTCTGATGTCATGTTGTGTGATTTCATTTTTACTATTCATGTATTCCATCCAAGGGAGAGATAATGTGAGGTAGATAGAATATCCATTAAATAAACAAGCGAGGAGGTGAAAATGGATAAATATTTTCATTATAAGAAAATAATTTTAACATTATTCACCCCAATTTTTAGTCTTATCCCAAAGTGATCCTAACATGTCCATATTCAACATGCCTTACACAAGATAATCCATGGGCATCCTGCTTTGGATGAACAGACCCATTTGAATGATCAAAGTTTAAAAACTTATTTTAATTATAAGGAATACCACACTAAGTAATTTATAAGTTTTCTTTTAATGTATCACCAACATATTTAATTTATAAATATTTCATTTCATGAAATCCTTATTATCTCATGATTTATGACCTTATGTATACATGCTTCAAATGATTTAGTTTGTGAATCCCAAGTCCATCCATAAATTAATATATTCAAACTATATTAATGTGTAACTATATACATAACTCAGAGTTTGTATTACACACCAAACAATAGAAGGAAAACATGTTTTAACACATCTAAATGCATCATATTCATAAGGTACATGAAAATATTTTTCATGGAAAGGTTTAGAATTATATGGAAATTATGATATCTATATGAGTAATCTTTGAGCCCTAGATAGACAAACCCCACTTTTCTAGAATAAGGCACAAGCATCCAGGCCAATGGGAAGTGTAACCAGAAGTTCCTCTTCCATAGGATACTTTACTCAAGATATATTTTAATTCCATAAGAAATCTATCACCTTATATGTATAAACTATTTCCATTATCTAAATTGAGTCTAATAACATTAATAACAATCCAATTTCAAGGTATATGAAGAAAATATGATTTTGTTGTACCTATCAAGTAATTCATAACATGATAATTTCAAAATAATAAATTTATCATATAATTTAAAAAATAATCAATATTAGTATCATATAAAAATATATATATATATATATATATGAATATTTAAAAATAATATAAATATAAGTTAACATTTAATTTTATAAACAAGAGATATTTATAATATAATATAATTTTTTTATTTAGTCATGAAAATAACCTATTTACAATGTTTAACACCTATATTTTGTAATCTTTTTTCTTCAGAAATACGAAATTTTATTCATTATAAACATATATAAAAATTTATGAGTGATATAGGCTTTCTCAATCCTAGGTTGTAATAGAGGCTAATTCTATGGATTTGCGCTACCATGAGTTGCGATTTCATAATATTATGTGGATTCCTACTTACCTTACACAAGTTTTAAAATTACATGATGATTCCTATAATACTCCCTATTATGAATAGATACTAACTATAAGATGTTGTTTTAAAGTCACAAAGGTCACCCACCCTTCTATATGTGAAAACTGTGCTATAGCTAATTGGGGGTAAGTGTTATATTTTAGTACTTGTTTCACCATACAGAGATGGTTCAATGATTCTTATATAGGTCCCAATCATAATTACAGATATCAATTTGATCATTATTATAGTTCGATGATTTGGTTTCCAAAATCCATTGTAGCCTATGATATCACCCATATCATATCTTAGGGAATCAAAAAAAAAGAATTGGTATTTTAATGTATTATACACTATAATACTAACAAGACATTCCCTAAGAAAAAATAAAATAAAATCATGCAATATGATATCCTATTTCCTAATTCTTGGAAGATCAATTTAATGTCATACAATCAACCATTTTATATAGTATGATAAGATATAACCTCGTACACCTTACAATATTCATGTTCTTTAAAAAATTATAAGAAAGAAATATTTGTTAGATGATAAAGGTGAATATAATTCTACTAAAGGGATTGTAGGATCATATAATGATCAAATCATCAAAAGTCATGCATTAAAATTCTTTATGTATCATCATCAATTCAACAAGAA
This sequence comes from Viscum album, assembly GCA_963277665.1. NCBI lineage: Eukaryota > Viridiplantae > Streptophyta > Magnoliopsida > Santalales > Viscaceae > Viscum > Viscum album. Next base: position 45,933,480 of record OY728139.1, on the reverse strand, counting down.
GTTAATGACATAAAATATAAAATGGAAAACCTCTATCAAAGAACACATTATATTTATTGATCTTGATACATCATATTTGATGGAAATCACAAAGAAACTAAATGAAGATAATGTCTCTACATGGATGTACCCCGACCATTAGAATCCCCATATGCTATGAGATTATCCCTCAAAGTCCAAATATGTGCAAGAAAATTCTATGAAAAGATGAGTAGAGAGAATAGAGGAAGAATGTGATTCAACTATGGCTAGATTTTGGCACACATACCCAACTGGAGGATCCCATCCATTTATAAATGTTCTCTTCAGTCAACGAATGGAGTGAAGGGTTAACTTTTATCACTTTATAGCTTAATTTATTTTCTAATAATGCATGCCTATTGAGATATATAATTGTTAGAAAATTTCAAAAATTTATTACATATTTGTGAAGATATTAATGACACATCCCAATGTTTCAAAGTAGAATATAACTATTTTTAAGACATTGAAGAAATCACGAACTGAAAAAAGCATATCATAAACCCATGGTACACTAAAATGGGGAAACCCTATTCCTTTTATGATATGTCTAAGTTGCAACCAATTACTCATCACAATTATATGTAGGACTACTATCTATTTTAAAACATGATTATTCTCTTTGAGTGGATTTATATCAACATCATCTGGCATGTCACTAAATATGGAGACCATACTAAAAATCAATCGTTAGAGTTAGGGATTTTTATCCCTATCCTCATTAATTATGTAAGTATATATATACTTGTAAACTTTTATTTATATAAATTCACTTGAAGAAAATAGGTAAAAAACTACCTGCTTCTTTTCATAGATTGGTAATCCACAACAACTTTTGTATATAAACAAGTTTTCATCGAGTAAATTGGATTTAAACCCATATTATATTTGATATAAATATTTATATACATTTTTTAATTGACTCACTTCATATAATATTAATGCATATATTTACAATTATAATGATTATCCATAATTTATCTTAACTATTAAATAATTTAATTCACATTGTTTATCATATTAATTATAGAGGGTAAAATATTATAATTTCAATAAACTGATAGAATAGATAAGTTTCCATGCATTGAATAAGATCATATGATTCATAATCCAAAGTCTATTGCAAAATTTAATTTTTTTATATAATTAAATATTCAATGCCAGAACCCTAATGGTGCTCATTGATTCTCTTAAAGTAATAACTACTTAATATCTATAGATAAGGGGGAGTTTATCATTACATGAATTATATCCATTTATTAATATCATATTATTAGAAAATAATTTAATGAAAAAGCATACTCAATATTTCAGAAGAGTGTAATTTGATATATTAACAAATAATTTTAGAAAGAACATCATTTTTGTGTGTTATAATTATTATTATTATTATACTTCAAATAAAAAAAGACATGTAAAATAATTATTGGTAATATATATTAATTTATAATTTCTTTTCATAAAAAAACAAGTAAATAAAACAATTTTAATATAAAAAAATCTAAAATATTTTTGAATGAATATTCTTATAAAATTAAAAAAAATACAATATTAGAATTTCTATAAGAGTAAAATTTTTGAATTTCATTCTACGGTTATATGATATAGAAATCATAATAACATGAAATGGAGAATATCTTCACTTCCTTTAACATTGAATTTTTTAATATTTATATGATTAATTATATTATCTTTTTACTAACAATGATATATATATATATATATTACTTTCAAGAATACGAATGCCTATATTTGAGGATGTTAGACTACCTTATGTGGGAGAGGTACGAACATCACATAATCATGTATAGAGAAAATATCAAAATAAATATTTCTTGTGAATTTAAAATTATATTTTTTGAACAAGTAACCCACACGGAAAAAGTTATTTTATTTTGAAGTAAATAGAATTCTAATATTTTATATTTTTTTAATATAAATAATTCTTTGGTTTAATTTTATTTTTCAAAATGAGTCACAAACAAAATAAATTATTTCACTCTTTTTCCAAAACCAGGGGATGAAAAAATCATGATTTTGTTTCATTGTTATATAATTATAATTTAATAGAAATTAGAAATCAATTTCACACATTTGATATATTTTTTAAAACTATTTTTATGTTGTTTAGATATATATATATTGATGGAGATATTTCATAAATATATTATACATATAATTTTTTTGACTATATTGTATGGTACGATATGGGTATTCTATAAAGTATAACATACATGAATGATTTAGAATATCATTTTCAAAAGATAACCTAGGCAATAAATCAACATATGCAACCAAGTTGGTCTATATCATGTCATTAGGGGCATTTTTAATCCTCATGAGATGATATTTAGCACATTTTAATAACAAAAAAACCTTTGGGAAATAATTATCAACAATAGAGTATCCAAAAAACAATTCAATAAAATAAATAAAAACAAGTTACAATAGGATAAAAACAAATTACATGGAATAGAGAATAAAACATAAAACCAAAGTCGACCAACGGTCAAGACAACCTCATTACTAACAACCCATCTCAATGAAACATGGGAGTTAGTCAACCCAAACATTACAACCGACATCCCATATCCCTATATCAAGAATACTCATCGCCTCAAAGTGGTTACTTTATTTTTCATGAACTTAGGAAAATAATGTATACATTTTCCCAAATCCATTTGTAGGGTGTGACAAAACAATACCAATAGAATCCCACCAAGGGTTTCATTAGATGTGAATATCAAATAAAAAAATAATGTTTAATTTTAAATAAAACAAGGAAGGATAATAAGTTTCATAGTCTAAATAAAAACCTATATTTAAGACATTTATCAAAATATAGATATTCAAAACTTTTCAAGAATTTTATTTATCTAAATTTTATTTACAAAACATATTATGTGAAAATATTCAAAGAAATTTTTTATGAAATCCCAACACCATGTTAATAAAGTGCCCAACTAAGTTTTGTCAAAGGTCAAATATCCTCATAGTTATCATTGATCATGACTACCTTGTGTACACATTACCAAGGCATACGATCCTAGGGTTAAGGATTACACCCCTAGAAGTGTATCCTTTCTTCATTACTATTTAGTTAGTGTCATAATAATCAATTCTGATGCTTGGTAGTGCTATACTTTCTTAGTGTTATTATCTTCAACTACCTTTATAAGTTCCCAACTCTCATGGGATTTAGTATAAATTATAATTAGTGGTTATCAAACTTCATTAAATAGTCTCATTAATCATTTAATAATAATCCCAGATTCAAGCTTTCATAATCCATATCAATTAAATTTCAATAAAACATCATCAATGGTTTTTCCAAAACTAATTTAATTCAAAATAGATAATTTTTAAGGACATATCAACATTATATTTCATCTGAATTTCAATTCCATATTCAAATAAATCTATTTAAAAAATTAATTTCAATTTAACACCATGTTTTACTTCAAAACAAATAATTTTTATGTATTTTCATCATTTATCATTTCATTATAGAATCATTTCCCAAAAATCACATTTCATTCTTGAAAAAATATTTTTTTGAAACCAATTAAAAAAAATAAACAATGTTTATATTTTATAGGTATATCATCTGAAACCACAAAACTAAATTCTAGAAATATCAATAATCAGAAAGGGATCCACCAACCTAAAAGGATGATATTTGGAAGAGTCTTAGAAACCAAAAAATCTAATCTAGATTCAATATTTATTGATTATTCAATGTTTTCATGTCTGATCAAAAGAATAGAAAAATAAGTGATGAAATATTCTAGAAAAAACTAGTTCATACTCACCGATCGGGAACCACCAAGATAAATGATGCTTTGAACCACTAAGAAATGAGTTTGGGAGAGCCAAGACAGGACAAGAGTTCTCTTAGAATCACATGAATAAAATTATGGTCAAAGTAGGATGAATGAAGAATGCAATGGGGAACTTGGGAAAAAATTACAATTTTCCACTTATATTTCTCATTCATATAGGAATCACCAGAGAGTTAGTGGATACCCACTGAATGGGGGGTAGTGATCAATCGACAAGCTGATGGTTTTATGTAGAATGCATGTAACCTATAATTTCCACCAACTGAAATCTATCTTGTCAACAAACAAATAGCGTGCTTTCTAAAGCCTAGATTATCCTGGTCCAGTCCACAAACTGGATAGTGGTCCTCAACATCTAGCTGATAGACCACTTATTTCTTTTCCCACTATAGGATTTAGTTCACACGTACACTACGCTCTCAAGTTCAGTCCCCCTTTTCTTAAGAGACTTAAAAAAAACTTAAAAATCTAAATAAAAATAAGAAGAGATAAAAAAATAAGATGGTCATAATATAAAAAATTAGTGGGATGTGTAAATCTCCCCACCATAATGATTTATCCCCCAAAAAGACAAGGAGAAAAATATCTCATCATAGACACTTATTCCCATGTCTTATGAACATTTTATCCATAATGAAATCAAACTTAGATCAATGATATAGATTAACCATGAATAATATTTCCGTGAGAGTTGACAGTTTGAAGTGGTATATTGGTCATATTTTTTCATAAGTCGAGGTCTTCTCAATTTAGAATATGAATGGAGTTAGGTTGAAACTTCATTAGTCGAGACACATGGGAAAAGTTTTGGATAAAATTCTTTTGAGGTGGTAAATCCAAATAGTATTCCACCTTCATAACCCATTACACATTCTCAAATTCTCCACATAACATAGATCCAACATTCCTTTTTCCCAAGACCTCTCTGACCAAACAAAGGTGATATATTTTGGAATAATAAATCACAAAATGAAGATCCTAAAGAGTGATGATGATGATCTTGTAATATTTGATCTATCACAATATACTGATGAATCATCTAAATCTTCACTTTCATATCTTTCACCAAACATAATCTAACCAAGGAAGTTTCACCCTCCTCTGATTAGAACAATAATGGGTTTCAAGGTTGTCCATATAATGTTTTAAAAGGTTATATATTTATGTAAAATTGATAAATTTTAATATAAGAAATATAAAATGGAACCATATAACTATCCCAAGAACCTCTAAAGTCTATAAGATAGTCATGTGGAACATCCTCAAGAATATGACTTGATCACTTTATTGGACCACCTATCAAAGGATGATATATTGTGCTCAATTTATCCTGATATTCCTTCACATCATGGTGGCCATTTGAGAACTGATATGTGAAATCAGGATCTCTATATGAGATAATAGATGTGGCATCCCCATGAAATGTAATGATCTTCTGCACATAAAAAATCTAAATGTCCTCCACCTTGGAGGTGTCCCGAATATGTATAAAGTGATCTAAAATTATTAACTATTAAAGAACCACACAAATGGAGTTCTTATCCAAGGTATTCCATGGTAAAATGACAATGAAATCCCTTAACATATTATTCCACTTCTATCTTGGTATGGGGTGAGGCTGAAGATACCTGGAAGTCTTTTTATGGTTAGCCTTAATTTGTTGGAAAGTATAGTAATGAGACATGAATTCAGACCACCCAAATTAATGGATTATACTCATGATTTCAAAGTTGATAGGATATATAAGCCACCACTAGATCTCCTTGTATAAGAACAAAATATATTCCGGTAAATGAGGCATCAAAATAAACCACATATCTCTGTTTGTTCACTAGTAGTGTTTTAATAGTTTCAGAGGTAAAATTACACTTCATTTCATAGAATAATGCCTAACACATCATGTTCCATGATAACTTAACTCGTTTCCAAGTGAGAGTAGTTAGAGATGATACATTTTTTTAATAAATCCTTCATGAACTGCCAGTAATAACCTACTGGATCTAGGATAATTTGGATCTCAAAGATATTCTGTGGTTTCTACCATGACATAACTACCATAACCTTTTTAGGATTAACTAATATAGAATTTTCTAAGACAACATACCCTGCAAAATTTCATAGCCTAAATCTATAATTTGAATTTTGATAATGTTCTACACAGACAATGATCCCTTAGGATTTACAGAACCCACTTTAGGTTATACACTTGATGTTATTTAGTTCATTAGTAAACTAGAATTTCATCCATGAATACCATTCCAAAAAATTTAAAGTATAGGTGAAAATAATAATTCATCAATTCCATAAATACTACTTAAGAATTAGTCAGGAAAATAAATGTCATGAGATATAAAAAATGGCCATACCTACTCTTGAAGTTAGTATAAAAAATATCAGACTCTTTTATTATGATATGGTAGTAATTAGACATATATCAATATATCAGAACCACTTTTCTACTTTTAATAGATCAAACAAGTCATTAATGATAGGAAAAGGGTAATTTTTCTTCACCATTTTCCGATTAGGATTCCAATAATCAACACAAAGGTGGATATTTGAATCCTAAATATTTTAAAAGGGAACATGAGTTCACTAGGGTGAAAAACTCTCACATATGAATCCATTATTTCTCAAATCATCCAACTAAATTTTCAATTCCTTTTTCTCTAATAGATAATCACAGTATGATGGAATTGATATTGAAAAAATTTATGGTTCTAAAACAATCAAGAATTCTACCTCCCTCTCCAAAGGTAAGAATAAAAATTCATTTGAGAATATTGTAGGAAACTAAATAATTGATGGAAGAATTTCATCGCAAAAGGATGTTTATTATAGCTCTATATCAAAAGAGGATACTATCCTTATGAGATCTAGAAGTGGAGTTTCCACCAAATTGGACCTCAGGTTTCACTGTCCTTAAAAAAAGAGTCTTCCTGTTGGGGGTAGTAAAGGAAAAATGCTAAGGATAATGATAAAGTAAATATTTATGATCTACCAACCAATCCATTTTGAAAATGATATCAAGGAGGCATATTTTTATGATTAGGAAATTCAAGACTAGCTCAAATTTTGATAAAAAATAGCATGGTAGGGACGTCATAGAGCATTCTTCATCTTTCTTATAATAGGTTTAACTACCTCCATAATATAGGGCATGATTTATGTTGGAAGAATAAAGAGGTTCATAATGTGGTTTGATATAAAAGAGTGTGAGGAACCTGTATCAAGTAAATAAATTGCTAAAGATGAAACCACCAGACTGGTACATGTCATGTTCATGGGGCCCACATCAACTTTCACTAGAATGTATTTCATTGTGGGTAACAATTGTTTTTATAGAGACCTGTGATGTTTTTAGTTGGATGGTACTCTTTTTGTGTACCCTTAGTTTGTGCTTCTATGTGGATGTATATATATATATTATACTTTCATCATGATTTATATATTTACAACACCCATGGCGAGAACCACATATCAACAAAAAAATTTATTGGGCATGTTTTTTATAAAATAAAGGTAGTAAGGATGGATTGATGGGTACCCATTCTTCCTCTCTCTCTCAATTAGGCGACATTGTTATGCACAAGCTATGTTGGTCAGAATTCAAAAGGTAACTCGTGGTGATTATTAATAAGATGATGAGGTATCTACAGTTGGGGTCATTCATACTATTAGGAGGGAACTATGTTGATGTCCTTCATATTCATGATAACCTCATATTTTGGTTATAGTTTTCGATGCGATATGATGAAACCAGTTTCTTCAAGTGAGTTGTGATTTGATTACCCAGGGGTATTTGGGTCTGATGTGATGTGATCACCTAGGTGCCTCTAGAAGAGGCTTGATATATAGAAGATATGAGAAAACCTATATGTACATAATTTGGTTGTGAGAGTGTAAAATATGTGGGAAAGTGGTGCAGGGTACCCTTTTATTTATTTGTGTTTTATTATGTTATTTTACTTTCTTTAATTATGTAACAGTCTTGCCTTAGTGAGGATGGGATTAGTTAAATGACTTTCTTAGGTGTTGTTGGCTATGATTTTTTCTCATTGGTGTATTAGTATTATATTTTTATATGGGCATGAGAGACTTTGGGTGTGGGCCAAATTAGAATACTTATATCCTCACCCTATGCTTAAATGAATTATTTTTTAGGTTTTGAAGAGGATTACATGGACCATACTAGATATTAATTGCTTGTACTTTGGGGTTGTTGTTGTGTCACCTCCTTAGGAATTTAATTTAGGTATTTATTTGGTGATTCATGTATTTGTTGACATTATACATGAATTTTGGCATGTTCTTTTGGTTTTATTTATTTTATTTCACGACATGGAGTTTATTGATCATTGATATTATATCTCATGATCCTATTATATAGAGGTAAATGCTTCCCATATATGATAATTTTGTTCCCTCTATGCCAATAATAAACTTGAGGCCTACTCGCGATGGGAATTAGGGGTAATTATCTCTATTCCTCTATTTCCATCTTAGGAGGGGTACCTTTGGGGCAAGGGGTTCATGAATATAACCCCAGACACTACCCACCCTACTAGTTGTTTGGTGGAATGGTACCAACTTTCCTATAACTAATGCAGTTTTCACTGCAGTCGCTCGACCATCCTGAGATACCTTTTGCATCCACTGCATCATTAATATGACTAAATGGGCCATATCACCCATCCAAAATACCTTTTTAGGGTTCCTAAATAATAAAATTCAATTCTGAATTCTGATTCAAAATTTGACCATCTCACTAACTCAAAATTCAAATTCCTCTTGAAATTCAATAGCTCGTACAAACACATGGAATTTCTAAAATGAAACTTAATTTTCATACAAAGATATTAGATGTTATTTTATCAATAATTATTACAAAAAATAATAATCCATTCTATAATAATATATGTTTAGTTCCTTTATAAACATGTAAATTAAAAAAACTTGTTCATAAGAGTTTTATATCATCTCACCCTTAGTTTTACATAACTGTAACCCTTCTTGGTTTTATCATACACAACATTTTTCTTCATAACCTAGGGAATGGAAACATAAGAAAGGGTAAGATCATATGTTCAATAAGGGTAAATAAGGGAGATATTAATTATCACATAAGCATAACACAAGAAAAAGGGCATAATAAATTGAACATAACATTTCAAAACCATAACCTACATATCAAAGATCATAATCTTGAGTCATGGAATAAATATTAGTAGTTCATAATACTTGAATCATAAATTAATCAAAGAGAATGAGCCCTGAGAGAATAACATAGGCATAATGTGTGATTTTTTAGTAATATAAATAAGCATCAAAATAATTTCCTTATTTTCCGAGGCCCATTTATAGTGATATCATTGTGTAATGGGTCAAATATCAAAACCATCATAATAGACATGGTTTACCCCCAAGACTATCATAGTGGTAAATGTCTCTTACAGAACTGGGCTCATTCTCAATTCTAGTACTTTTTATACCATGAGGTATCAGTCTTTACCCAATGCATTGGTGGGAGATATAGGTTCCCAACATTAGATAATTATAATAATTCATATTGGTTTCCCAATACCATAAAATATTCCTCATATCTTAACCCTTGAAAATAAGTGGGTTTTATAAGCATTTCATGAATTCATCCTGTCATAACCCTTTTAAAATTAATTAGTTTCATAAATATTTCATCATAGAATAACCCTTGGAAAAGAAATGGATTTCTTAAAAATATTTTAATCATAATCATACAGCACATAGAAAAAGAGTAAGTATGGTATCATTGAATCTTATCCTTAGTAGAAAATAAGTAACATCAAAGGATTACATTTTAGATGGAGATTGATTTTGAAAGATCAGTTGGAACATTTCTTGAGGGAAAAACCATTTCTTTGAAAATCATCTTTTTAAAACTATAATTTCATAAAATATTTTAGAAATAATTTTCCTTGAAAATACCCTATAAAAATTCAAAATAAATCTTCAAATAAAATAATGGTCTTTATGGTGGGAAATTCCATCCTTGTCTGGTATGTTAAAAGAATATATTACTTTCACACTTTGGTAAAATGTAAAAAAAGAACCTCATTCAGAAAATAACAAGAAGATTTATTTTAATCCATGTTTACAAAATTCAATAATGGGTAAAAATGACAGTTGAAATTAATATAGTAACATTAACAAAATTCTTTAAAACCTTTTTAGAAAACCTGGATATGGAAGAAAAAGGATTTTGAAGGAAGAAATAAATAAATTCTATTTTCCTTGAAATATTTTTTTGATCTATAAAATATATAATGAGAGTTATGTGAATAGATAACATGTATTCTCAAGAAATAACTAGATTGTGATAAAATTCATGTGTTTCTTGGGAGATATATTGTAACACCCTAAGATTTTGTAAATTATTTTTCGAATTCACATAATATTTTTGATAATTTTCACTTCACGTAACACTGAATATATATTTTTATTATCATATAAATTAACTAAGTTTATATTATGTTATACATAACACCAAGTTAATATTTCACAATACAAAACAACTTCTATGCTAGCATTACACACAACATTGAGTCTCTACGAAAAAACAATTTTTTATTATAATTATTTAAATGAGATAGTTAAAAACAATTCATTAAAAATAGTAATATGAATAGAACAAAAATAATTTTTAAATTTTTTATATAATGTTTTTATATAAATAAAAAATATTTAAAATTAAATGCTTAAATTTTTAGTAAAGTCTTATATGTTTAAAAAATTCTATTTTCTCAAATGAACTGCTTTTTATGTCCTTCTGTGAACAATAATAGAATTAATTTTAGACACTTAGAAATTTTATTTGATAAAATAAACATCATTTTTGAATTTGGAATGTCAAAATTAACCTAGGGTACATTTTCATATATTTTCCTGATAAATTTCATTTTTGGACTAATAGTGAAAAATATTGCATTGTCGTTAATAATTGTTTTTTTCATTTAAGTAATTGTTATAATTTAAATTTATTTTTAAAGTCACAATAGATGAATTATAAATATATTAATAAAATTTTATTAATTGGAATAATGGTTTTATTGAAATGATATATAAAAACTTATTGAACTTTTGAATGTTATATTAACCTGTTTTCTCACCACGTCTGCGAGATTAATGTTAAATATAATATCTCAACTTATGTGGACTGAATTTTGAAAAACAGATATACATGGCTGTTATTAGTATGATATTTATACTTTAATAGGATAAACTTATTTTTTTGGGATATTATGAATAATCACTTTAGTAATTTTTATTTTACCAAGGTTAAGGGTAAATCAGGTAATTAAAGGTAAATATAATATTATAAATTAAAACATTACCATAACACTTGTCCTAAATTAATTTTATAAGTGATTTTGACCCAAATCAAACTTAGGATGAAATTATAACATTTCTAGTCCACTTGGGTAAGAATATGATATTTATTATATTTTATTTAAAGTTAAGTTCAAAATGTCATACTCATATTTTTAATAATTATAACATTTATAATACAGGGTTAAACAGAATCTAAATTATACTATAAAAATTAATTTTAAATAAAATTTTTTTATATATATTATGATAATTTATTTATACCTTTTAGTGATAAAATAATTAACTTAAATGCTAAGACAATGATGACGGAGTAATTGTTTAATTAATAAAAGGATCAAATAAATGATATTAGAAATATTAAAATAAATATAGTTTTAATTAATTAATGTTATAAAATAATTTTATTGTTTAATATCTTATGTTTAGATTGTCTTAAAAGGTTTGTCTTTGTAACACCCGAGACTTTTATGTTATATAAATAATCAAAGGAATCTTTTTCTACACAACACTTGCTTGGCTTACTTTACACGCAATCGCGACCTTCCTCGATAGCTTGCGTCGTACACAATACCGAGTTTCACTAAACAACAATATGATATTAAAACTAGCCGTTATGAATAGTAATAACCACTTTTTGAAATTTTATAAATTTTATTTTTCAAAATGGACTTCATTTTTGGACTCAGAATATCGAAATTAGCCTAGGGTGAAATTTTGGTATTTTTCTGAAAACTTTCAATTTTTGATGAATAGTGAAACCACTAAGTGGTAGGTTAAAAACTGAATTTTGCATAAAACTGAATTTTACCGCTTCTGTGAATGGAATTTCGAAAATCCGACAGACACGGTTGATATCAGTAAGTAAAATGTGGTTCAATGAGATAAAAATAATTTTTGGTGAATAGTAACTTTTTACTTTTTTTAACCGCGGTTAATAGTAAATAGGGTAACTAAGGGTAAATATGATATTAATATTTACCTAACACATGTCCTAATTCTATTGGACAAGTGTAATTCGACCAAAAACAATCTTAGGAATAAAATATGACCATTTAGTCCCACTTGGATTAGATTAGGACATTTATTATTAATTTATTTAAAGAAGGGTTAAAATAGTTAAAATCAAAGTTTAATAAGTAAATCATTTTTAATATGGGGTTATATATAAGATAAATTCAATTGTAAATATTAATTAGAAATCTAAAAAGATTTCCTACATGATGATATTTTATTTGTAATTTTTAGACATCAAATAATTTAATTTATTTATGACACAAAGATGATGCAGTAATTATCTTATTAATGAAATATTGACAAAATTGATAATATAAATACCAAAATAAATGTAATTTAAGACTTTTTATGAATTCCACTAATTTTCTAGGTTACTATGATATATTAATGTTGATTTAATCAACTTGGTTCGAACATATAATTCTGTTATGACTTTCACAAAAATCATATATCAAATAGTGTCAAAATTGACACAAAATAGTTTTTAAATCAAATATTATATTATTAATTGTTATTGTATTCCTAAAAATCTAAGGTTCGGCCAAATGACTTAGATAAGGATATATATATATTAATAATAAACAATTTGGGGTTCGTTTGGCATGTTATAGTAAGTGTATTAACCATATAGTGAAAGAAAACAAAAAGACACGGTAAAAGTTAAATTAATTAACTTAGAGTTAAATCTAATTGATAAGGTTAAAATAATACCCTAAACTTGTCTAAATCCTATTGTTTGATAGGATTTCGACCCATCCCCACTTTAGCTTCGAAATAAGACCCTTTGGAACCATTATAAACCGATTTTGAGTTTAATATAAAATAATATTTTGAGATATTCCTAAGGTGCCCCTCTCCTCCCTTATAAAAGGGCACCTCCTCCCCCTCCTCCTCACACCAATTTGAGCACTCAAGCTCGGCCAAACCCTGCCATTTTCTCCTCTACACTTCCCTAGAATAATCCTAGAGGTCTTGGTCTTCTCCAAAGACCAATCTTAGTTCCTTAAGTGGAGGATTCAAAGAGGCGTTCCAAAGAAGAGGTAATATCCATTACCGATCTTTTCAATTTCTTTCTTCTTCAACTTCTTCTTATTTAGTTGTTTCATGATAAAGTAATAACATCATTATTACTTACATAATGATATGTTATTATAAATATGAAACAACCCTAATTCACCTTCTATCCATCCTACGAAAAAATGAAATCACCGCGCGTGCGTACGTACGGAATACCGTCTCCACGCCGTGGTGTAATCTATTTTCCACCATCACCTTAAAAGGATGGGTATAATGGTGTAATGAGTAACTATATATGATTATTATGAAGTAATATTGATACTGAAATAATATATATATACTTCAATACAATTCCACGATCATAGGAACGATATCATCACTCGTGCGTACGTACGGAATACCGTCTCCACGATGTGATGCGACTCGTTCTACATGATCTTCATTTCATAATGATTATATAAATGAATTGAATGAATGAATATGGTATATACTACACTAATACCATTCTGTAAATGAATTATCTATAACCTAAAGATAAGAATAATAATTTATTCGACAAAACACGCATAAGAACAAAAAGTTATAAAGACCCGAGTAACAAGTAATAATGAAATATTACTAACAAGAAGCTAATAATATGACAATATATGATATCATATCAATATGTATGATTCTGGAATAAGTCAATAACATTATTTAAACCATTATACAGGAGCTTCGGACACGAACAAAGCAAATCGGACCTAAGGTAAGGGAAATATCACAATCTCATTTTTATCCGAGATTGTTTATTCGTAAGTATTTACTGGGGTGTATTTTATCATCCACATCCATGTTTCATAAATATGTAATATTATTTCCATCCAACTACAATTTTTTAAATCCAATTTTACCCTTTGGTGAGTTTTTAGTAAAAGAAATGAAAGGAATCTTTTGTCGTTTTCCATACGAGGCACTTTTTGACTTTTCTGACAAAAGTACGAAGAATGTTTTTTTTAACTTATACGGCATGAATGGATTTTTAAAACATTATTTCCAAGAAGCTTCCTTTACAAGTTTTCAAGTTTATTTTTAATCAACTTCTTTTATTTTAAAGTAGTATGACATGTTATGAAATTAAAAAATTTTTTTTTGAAGAAGAAAGGATATTTTCCTCAAGAATGGAGTTCAAGTGTTTTATCAAAATTATTTTCCATATAAGATAATAAAGGGTTCTGTTTTTATCCCTATTATTTCATTGATTTTATCATGTTGTGATGGAATTATTTTTATGAATTCCTTTATCTTATATGAATTGATTTATGATGTCATGATGTTTCAAGAATCCCATTTTTGTTACATGTGTTATGCGATGATGTATGTTTTATGATTATGTGGAACACATAAGAAAGGATTCATTATAAGATGGGTGGGACCTATATCTCCCTCCAATGCATTGGGTAAAGATTTTATATCTCATGAGATAGACATGGCTGGAACGGAAGGTTATTTCGGTTCAGTGATACAGGACTGAAACGAGGAGTGAACTCGGTTCAGAAAGGGACTTTGTCCACTAAGATAGTCTTGGCAATGAGTCATGACTAACAAGAAATGATTTTCCATGATTATGTGTGCATGCCACAAAGTTTCAAGTCTTATGTTATGATTATGGGGATCTCATTTTCACTTCTATGATTTATTCCATGTTAAGATATTATGATCTCTTTTGCAGGTTTTGATTTTCAAAAAGATATGATATGATTTTTATTTCCTTTATTTTCCCTTGCTGAGCATTTGAGCTCACCCTTTTATGTTTTCTTTTCCCCAGGTCAGGAAGATGGATATTAAGTACAATATGCTAAAAGGGACCCTAGATATGATGAAATAAATGGGAGACACTGTAGAATATTTATGAACCAGTTGTTTATGTTTCCCAGTTTCTAAAGACACTATACCTATACGGTCCTTTGTGGTTTTGTCATATGTTGTAATAAGTGTGCTTCAATTTTGAAGTATTAACAATGTATGTAAAGTTTGGGTCGTTATAGTTGGTATCATAGGAAAGGTATAGTCAAACTATGGAAACTAGGATGTGAAAGCCTTAGTAAGAACCCTAAGGATAAGTCTAAGCATAGAACACAATCTTAGAAATGGCCATGAATAACCTAGGATAAGACCATAAGCATGAAAATTTTATTCTTGAATTATGTGGTTTCCTATTATAATTAGTGTTGCTCACACTATTCTTCTTGGTTTTAGTCAATGGCTGGAACCCGAAGGAACCGTGTTAATGCGGAATGCGATGGGCAATGCAATGATTGTCCCCCTGAGCAACCAAACGATATGGGAGCTGGAGTGAAAAATCTTGTAGCCATGCTCACACAACTTTCTCAAGCTATGAATCATGAAGGATTTCCAAACGAGCAAAGGAGGGAGCAACATTCTGTTTAATCCTTCATGAGGCAGCGTCCACCTTCTTTCAGCGGGTCTACTGATCCATTAGTTGCTGAACAATGGATTAGTACTACTGAAAAGATATTTTCAGTTCTTCAATGTTCTGAGCATGATAAAGTCATCCTAGCAGTGTATCGTTTGGAAGGAGATGCTGATCAATGGTGGAATCTTGTTAAGAATACGAGGCAAAGGGATGAAATTGAGTCTATGGAATGGGACGAGTTCAAGAACTTATTTTTCAATAAGTACTTCCCTCGTATTCTCCGAACAAAGATGGAGAAAGAGTTTCTTGAACTGAAGCAAAGGGATGATGAATCTGTTGGTACCTATGAAGCAAATTTTACAAGACTTGCAAGGTACGCTTCTGGTATTATTATCCAACCTGAGAGTAAGATCGATCGATTCTTTAGTGGCTTAAAACCAAGTCTTCGAAGGGCGTTAGCCATAAGGGACTTCAATAGCTACGAGGAAATCGTTCGATGTGCTCTCAAACTCGAGATGGAGATTGGAGTAACCCATCAGTCACATGGGTTTGATAAGAAGAGGAAGATGGAATTCAAAGAAAAATCTAAAGAGCACACGGAAAAGAAGATGAGCTTTTCCTTATGCTCAAAGTGTGGAAAGAAACATGGAGGGAGTTGTCTTAAAGGGACAAGTAAATGTTTTAAAAGTGGAAAAGAAGGTCATCGGGCATTTGAATGTCGTGATAATGGGAAGAAGATGTCTAATGACGCAAACAAAGGAAGGGATACACAGAATGAACCTACTACACTTCAATGTTTCAAGTGCAAGGAGATGGGGCATTATGCCAATCAATGCCCAAATCCAAGGGTTGATGATGATGGTCGACGTCAACAAACTCTTAAGGCTAAAGACAAAGGAAATTCACATGCAATTTCTATCAGCGATGTGGAGTACGATAACGATGTGGTGAAAGGTACACTTACCATCCACTCTAAAGTAGCAAATGTTTTATTTGATTCTGGATCCACCCACTCTTTTATTTCTGAAGACTTTTCTAAGGGTATCACTGTATTACCTCAACAATTAGATGTTGAGTTAGCTGTGACAACACCTAATGGCACATCAATCGCATCAAAAGTTTATAATTCTTCTCCGATCGAAGTTTGTGGGAAAGTGCTTCCTGCAAATCTTGTGATCCTTACTTTAGTGGAATTTGATGTGATTCTTGGCATGGATTGGCTTTCTCTACATGGAGCTCATATCGATTGCCAAAGAAGGGAAGTCACATTTCATATTCCAGATCAATCTACGATCGTCTATCAATGCAAGGATGAACATAACCTTCTAGTGGAAATTTCTTCCATCTTATGGGTATTGATTCCACTAAATAAAGGTTATTTATCTCAAATGTTTGGTGAGAAACTCACGATTAAGAATATGCCCATTGTACGGGAGTTTTATGATGTCTTTCCGGAGGAATTTCCGGGTCTTCCACCAAATCGTGAAGTTGAGTTTTCAATAGAACTCATACCGGGTGCTTTGCCTATTTCAAAGACACCTTATAGAATGGCCCCAATTGAGTTGCAGGAATTGAAGAAGCAACTCCAAGAGAATCTTGATAAGGGATTCATACGCCCTAGTGCGTCACCTTGGGGAGCACCTGTTCTATTTGTTAAGAAGAAAGAATGATCAATGAGACTTTTCATTGATTATCGAGAACTTAACAAGATCACTATCAAGAACAAATATCCTCTCCCACGCATTGATGACTTATTTGACCAACTACGCGGAGCTCAATACTTTTCCAAGATTGATCTTCGTTCAGGGTATCATCAATTAAGGGTCAAAAGGGAGGATATACCAAATACGGCTTTCCGTACAAGGTATGGACACTATGAATTTATAGTGATTCCATTTGGTCTTACTAATGCCCCTGCTATCTTCATGGATCTAATGAATAGAGTCTTTAGAGACTATCTTGATCAATTTGTGGTAGTCTTTATAGATGATATTCTTGTCTATTCAAAGAGCAAGGAAGAGCATGAAGATCACTTGAGAATTATATTGAAGACCCTGAGAAAGGAGAAGCTTTATGCCAAATTTACCAAGTGTGAATTTTGGCTTCAAAAAGTTTCATTTTTGGGTCATATAATCTCAAAAGAGGGGATATCTGTGGATCCAGCAAAAACAGAGGTTATTGAAAGATGGTCAAGACCAACAACAGTAACTGAGATCCGAAGTTTTCTTGGTTTGGATGGATATTATCGACGTTTTGTAAAAGATTTTTCACGATTATCTAATCCACTCACCAAGTTGACCCGGAAAGGAGTTAAGTTTGTCTGGACGGAAGAATGTGAAGAGAATTTCAAGGAGTTGAAAAGAAGGTTATCCAGTGCACCTGTGCTCACACTGCCTTGTAGTGGAGAAAGGTTTGTGATCTACAGTGATGCATCCAAGAAGGGATTGGGGTGTGTTCTTATGCAAAATGATATGGTGATAGCTTATGTCTCACGACAGTTGAAAATCCATGAGCAAAATTACCCAACACATGATTTGGAGTTGGCTGCGGTAATCTTTGGATTAATGATTTGGAGGCATTACCTTTATGGTGAAAGGTGTGATATTTATACTGATCATAAAAGTTTAAAGTATATTTTCACAAAAAAGGAGTTGAATATGCGTCAAAGAAGATGGTTGGAGCTGATTAAGGATTATGACTGCTCAATCCATTACCACCCTGGGAAAGCAAACAAGGTGGCAGATGCATTAAGTCGACAAGACCATGCTAGTTTATCCATGATGAGGATCACCAAAGATCCAATATTTATGGATTTACAAAGGATGGATCTTGGAATTAAAATGGAAGGGGAAAAATCTTATCTTTCTCAAATGAATGTTCAACCATCTATACATGTAAAGATTAAAGAGGCACAGAAAGAAGATGTCGAGTTACAAAAGAAGGTGAGAAATGTTCCTGAATTCAACCTTGATTGTGATGGGATAATAAAGTTCAAGAATCGGGTTTGCGTTCCTCCCATCCCTGAATTAAAGAATGAGCTGCTGGATGAGGCTCATAGATCATCATTCTCTATTCATCCTAGAAGCACGAAGATGTATAGGGACCTGAAAGAGTACTTCTGGTGGGATGGCATGAAAAGATATGTTGCTGAATATGTCTCTCGATGCTTGGTTTGTCAACAAGTTAAAGCTGAGAGACATAAGTCTAAGGGGATGTTACAACCATTACCCATACCCGAATGGAAATGGGAAAACATCACTATGGACTTTGTCACAGGACTTCCTAAAACATCCAAAGGCAATAATGCTATCTGGGTCATAGTTGATCGTCTTACAAAGTCTGCACACTTCATTGCTATTAGAGAGGATTTCTCTCTAGATCAGATTCCCAGGATATATGTAAAGGAAGTGGTAAGATTGCATGGAGTACCACTTTCTATTATATCTGATCGAGATCCGAGATTTACCTCGAAGTTCTGGCGAAGTCTTCAGCATACTCTGGATACAGAGTTGAGTTTCAGCACTGCTTATCATCCCCAGACAGACGGTCAGTCTGAGAGAACAATTCAAACCCTAGAAGATATGTTGAGAGCTTGCTCTATGGATTTCAAAGGAGGTTGGGATCAACACCTACCTTTGGTAGAATTTTCTTATAATAATAGCTTTCACTCCAGTATTCAGATGGCTCCTTATGAAGCTCTCTATGGAAAGAAATGCAGGACTCCAACTTGCTGGGATGAAGTTGGGGAAAGAAAGCTATTAGGACCTGATCTCGTTGATGAAATGGCAGAAAAGGTCAGATCTATTCAACAACACATAAGAGCAGCTCAGAGTCGACAGAAAAGTTATGCCGACAACCGAAGAAAAGAACTAGAGTTTGAAGTGGGTGATAAAGTGTTCTTATGAATATCTCCCTGGAAGAGGGTTATGAGATTTGGAAAGAAGGGAAAGTTGAGCCTAGATATATCGGTCCTTTCGAAATACTGGATCGTGTTGGAAAGGTAGCTTACCGATTGGCGCTTCCACTGAATCTCTCTCAAGTTCACGATGTGTTCCATGTATCTCTCCTGAGAAAGTACATACCAGATCCTTCACATGTACTCAGCTCAGAAGTTGTACCGCTGGAGAAAGATCTTTCTTATGAAGAACAGCCGATAGAGATTCTGGATCGTAGCGAAAAAGTCCTACGAAACAAGACCACTCGCTTGGTGAAAGTTTTATGGAGGAACCACCAACTTGAAGAATCTACATGGGAGCTTGAGGATATGATGAGGGAGAATTATCCTCATCTGTTTGTTACAAAGTGACGAATTTCAAGGGCGAAATTCTTTTTAAGGGGGGTAGAATGTAACACCCGAGACTTTTATGTTATATAAATCATCAAAGGAATCTTTTTATACACAACACTTGCTTGGCTTGCTTTACACGCAATCGCGACCTTCCTCGATAGCTTGCGTCGTACGCAATACCGAGTTTCACTAAACAACAATATGATATTAAAACTAGCCGTTATGAATAGTAATAACCACTTTTTGAAATTTTATAAATTTTATTTTTCAAAATGGACTTCATTTTTGGACTCAGAATATCGAAATTAGCCTAGGGTGAAATTTTGGTATTTTTCTGAAAACTTTCAATTTTTGATGAATAGTGAAACCACTAAGTGGTAGGTTAAAAACTGAATTTTGCATAAAACTGAATTTTACCGCTTCTGTGAATGGAATTTCGAAAATCCGACAGACACGGTTGATATCAGTAAGTAAAATGTGGTTCAATGAGATAAAAATAATTTTTGGTGAATAGTAACTTTTTACTTTTTTTTACCGCGGTTAATAGTAAATAGGGTAACTAAGGGTAAATATGATATTAATATTTCCCTAACACATGTCCTAATTCTATTGGACAAGTGTAATTCGACCAAAAACAATCTTAGGAATAAAATATGACCATTTAGGCCCACTTGGATTAGATTAGGACATTTATTATTAATTTATTTAAAGAAGGGTTAAAATAGTTAAAATCAATGTTTAATAAGTAAATAATTTTTAATATGGGGTTATATATAAGATAAATTCAATTGTAAATATTCATTAGAAAGCTAAAACTATTTCCTACATGATGATATTTTATTTGTAATTTTTAGACATCAAATAATTTAATTTATTTATGACACAAAGATGATGCATTAATTATCTTATTAATGAAATATTGACAAAATTGATAATATAAATACCAAAATAAATGTAATTTAAGACTTTTTATGAATTCCACTAATTTTCTAGGTTACTATGATATATTAATGTTGATTTAATCAACTTGGTTCGAACATATAATTCTGTTATGACTTTCACAAAAATCATATATCAAATAGTGTCAAAATTGACACAAAATAGTTTTTAAATAAAATATTATATTATTAATTGTTATTGTATTCCTAAAAATCTAAGGTTCGGCCAAATGACTTAGATAAGGATATATATATATTAATAATAAACAAGTTGGGGTTCGTTTGGCATGTTATAGTAAGTGTATTAACCATATAGTGAAAGAAAACAAAAAGACACGGTAAAAGTTAAATTAATTAACATAGAGTTAAATCTAATTGATAAGGTTAAAATAATACCCTAAACCTTTCTAAATACTATTGGTTGATAGGATTTCGACCCATCCCCACTTTAGCTTCGAAATAAGACCCTTTGGAACCATTATAAACCGATTTTGAGTTTAATATAAAATAATATTTTGAGATATTCCTAAGGTGCCCCTCTCCTCCCTTATAAAAGGGCACCTCCTCCCCCTCCTCCTCACACCAATTTGAGCACTCAAGCTCGGCCAAACCCTGCCATTTTCTCCTCTCCACTTCCCTAGAATAATCCTAGAGGTCCTGGTCTTCTCCAAAGACCAATATTAGTTCCTTAAGTGGAGGATTCAAAGAGGCGTTCCAAAGAAGAGGTAATATCCATTACCGATCTTTTCAATTTCTTTCTTCTTCAACTTCTTCTTCTTTAGTTGTTTCATGATAAAGTAATAACATCAGTATTACTTACATACTGATATGTTATTATAAATATGAAACAACCCTAATTCACCTTCTATCCATCCTACGGAAAAATGAAATCACCGCGCGTGCGTACGTACGGAATACCGTCTCCACGCCGTGGTGTAATCTATTTTCCACCATCACCTTAAAAGGATGGGTATAATGGTGTAATGAGTAACTATATATGATTATTATGAAGTAATATTGATACTGAAATAATATATATATACTTCAATACAATTCCACGATCATAGGAACGATATCATCACTCGTGCGTACGTACGGAATACCGTCTCCACGATGTGATGTGACTCGTTCTACATGATCTTCATTTCATAATGATTATATAAATGAATTGAATGAATGAATATGGTATATACTACACTAATACCATTCTGTAAATGAATTATATATAACCTAAAGATAAGAATAAGAATTTATTCGACAAAACACGCATAAGAACAAAAAGTTATAAAGACCCGAGTAACAAGTAACAATGAAATATTACTAACAAGAAGCTAATAATATGACCATATATAATATCATATCAATATGTATGATTATGGAATAAGTCAATAACATTATTTAAACCATTATACAGGAGCTTCGGACACGAACAAAGCAAATCGGACCTAAGGTAAGGGAAATATCACAATCTCATTTTTATCTGAGATTGTTTATTCGTAAGTATTTACTGGGGTGTATTTTATCATCCACATCCATGTTTCATAAATATGTAATATTATTTCCATCCAACTACAATTTTTTAAATCCAATTTTACCCTATGGTGAGTTTTTAGTAAAAGAAATGAAAGGAATCTTTTGTCGTTTTCCATACGAGGTACTTTTTGACTTTTCCGACAAAAGTACGAAGAATGTTTTTTTTAACTTATACGGCATGAATGGATTTTTAAAACATTATTTCCAAGAAGCTTCCTTTACAAGTTTTCAAGTTTATTTTTAATCAACTTCTTTTATTTTAAAGTAGTATGACATGTTATGAAATTAAAAATGTTTTTTTGAAGAAGAAAGGATATTTTCCTCAAGAATGGAGTTCAAGTGTTTTATCAAAATTATTTTCCATCTAAGATAATAAAGGGTTCTGTTTTTATCCCTATTATTTCATTGATTTGATCATGTTGTGATGGAATTATTTTTATGAATTCCTTTATCTTATATGAATTGATTTATGATGTCATGATGTTTCAAGAATCCCATTTTTGTTACATGTGTTATGCGATGATGTATGTTTTATGATTATGCGGCACACATAAGAAAGGATTCATTATAAGATGGGTGGGACCTATATCTCCCTCCAATGAATTGGGTAAAGATTTTATATCTCATGAGATAGACATGGCTGGAACGGAAGGTTATTTCGGTTCAGTGATACAGGACTGAAACGAGGAGTGAACTCGGTTCAGAAAGGGACTTTGTCCACTAAGATAGTCTTGGCAATGAGTCATGACTAACAAGAAATGATTTTCCATGATTATGTGTGCATGACACAAAGTTTCAAGTCTTATGTTATGATTATGGGGATCTCATTTTCACTTCTATGATTTATTCCATGTTAAGATATTATGATCTCTTTTGCAGGTTTTGATTTTCAAAAAGATATGATATGATTTTTATTTCCTTTATTTTCCCTTGCTGAGCATTTGAGCTCACCCTTTTATGTTTTCTTTTCCCCAGGTCAGGAAGATGGATATTAAGTAGAATATGCTAAAAGGGACCCTAGATATGATGAAATAAATGGGAGACACTGTAGAAGATTTATGAACCAGTTGTTTATGTTTCCCAATTTCTAAAGACACTATACCTATACGGTCCTTTGTGGTTTTGTCATATGTTGTAATAAGTGTGCTTCAATTTTGAAGTATTAATAATGTATGTAAAGTGTGGGTCATTATAGTCTTGAAATTATCTTACTATTTTGATTTTATTTAAAGACAAAGTTGTGAATAGTGTCAAAATTGACACGAATGGTACTTTAAAATAAATAATAATTTATTATATGATATAAAATTCAAAAAAATGTGTAATTTAGAAAAATAATTATAATAAGGTTAAATTTTTTATTATTTATCTATTTGGGGTTATTTTTGCATTTTATAGTAACTATATTAACTATAAAGTGTAAACATCCTAGTTTTCATGCTAAACGTTAAAGGGTTTAACTGAGGGTTAAATCTAAAAGATATGGTTAGTAATATGAAATAGACATGTATAAAAGTCATTTTTTAGAGGATTAAAACCCATACACATCTTATTTTGTTAAATAACTCACTTCGGATCTATTTTAAATTGAAAACAAATTTATTTTAATTTTATATTTTAAAAGTTTCCTGAAGTGCCCGTCACCTCAATTACAAAGGGAATCTCATACCTCACTTCTTTACATAAATTTTATCATTAAAGCTTAGCCATAACTTGTAAATAACCCTTATATAATTATCTAGAAAAATTCTAGAGGTGTTGGTTTTCTCAGAAGACAAAATCTAGTGTCCCTAAAAGAAGATCTAGAGGGAGATCACTGAAGAAAAGATAATCTCCTTACCGACTCTTTCAAAATTGTTTATTCTTATAGTTACTATTTATGTAGTGATTACATTATAATGTAATAAATACATTATAAAATATATTATTATATTTTATTATTATTATGGAATAGCCATATTACGCCACATATTCATCCTTTAAAAAACCAAAATACCACACATGCATACGTACGACTTATCGTCTCCACACCATGGTGCAATATGATTTTCATCACTACTTTATTTGGGTGGGTATAATTATGTATATAATGGATATTAAAAACAAATATGACATGATATTGATTATTTATAATTATTATACCATATAATTCCCCACCCCTTTAATATTAAAAAAATGACATCATTGCTTGTGTGTACGTACATCCTACCATTTCCACGACACGACGAGATTCATCTTCCATGTTAAAAATTTCAATAATGATTATAAAAATGTATATAATGAATAAATATAGAATATATGACATAATAATTATAATGGAATAATATATATATATTCATATATTTCATTTATCTTTTTATAAACAGAAACAATGTTCATGCGTACATACAACTTTCCCTCTACATGAATGGTGTATTCCACTTCATATATCTATATATTATATATGTTTATATAACAAATATATATGATGTATAAATCATGTTTTACCTTCTTTAATTAATAAAATCATGATCTATGTAATAGGATCAAGAACCACAAGTCAAAACATTTATGATAAACAAAGCAGTTATTACACGAAACGTTGCTTTAAATTGGAATTGTTAATAAAAAAGTAATATAAAGTCATAAATGAATCATATATGATATCATAAATATTATTATGATTATTTTATAAGTTAATAATATTTTTAAAACAACTATAAATGAGTTTAATACATATAAGGAGGGAATCCAAACTAAGGTAAGGGAATTTCATCTCACCTTTTAATTTCGTGAGATACATGCCATATTCACCCCTCACTTCCTTTGTGTGGAGTATATACTTAACTATGAAATTTTATATCATTAATTATATCTATTTAATTCTATTAACATCCTTAATTTATTTTATACTTTCATGGGGATCATGATTCAAAAGTTACACAAGTAGTACGGGATTTTATATCACCTTTACTTCGGTGAGGCACATGCCTCAAACACTACATGTTTCTTATACATGGTGTATATAATACCCATGAATATATTTTATGAGTATTAACCATAATATTATGTTATTTTTATGCCCATATAAATTTATTTATTTCATGGGGAATATGATTCTATTAACTATAAAGTTATAAGGGTCAATTTTCCAATCTTATTATTATTGGAGATTGTTTATACATAAGTATCTGTCGTTGAATATTTATCATACATGTACAAGTTTCTTAAAATTTTATTTAAAAATATTCTTACTATTATTATGTTATTTTTTAAATTAATTTTTACCCATGTATTATTTTTTATATGGTTTGAAAGGAATATTTTATCATTTTCTTAATGAGGCACTTTTTGACCTTTTCGATTGAAGTTTGAGAATAATGTTTTTTCTTAAATTATAAGACATGAATGTATTTTTACACTTTAATTAAACCTTAATACATTTAGGAATCCCTTAATACAATAAAATTCTATTTTTCAAGAAAATATTTTCTTTTAAAATTTCATGTAATTTCAAGTAAGGAAAATATTTTCGAAGGAGAATGGATATTTTCATCACAAATTTTTTTAATAGCTCTCTCAAAATTATTTTCAATATATGATAACATTTTTTGATGGTACTTATGTTTTAATGGGTATATTATTCAATATTTACAATATTATTATTTATATGAAAGGTTATGCTTATTATGGAATGATATTCATGAAACCAATTTCTTTTTCCTGTGTTGTGTTATGATTGCATGATGTTTATAAAACCCATTTCATTCCTTGGGTTCTGATATGATAAATGATTTATGTTCTTATGGAACAAAAATTTATGATTTTATTATGTTATTGGTGGGACATATATCTCCCTCTAATGAAATGTGTGAATATTTATATCTCATTAGATATACATAAATGACATTGTCCACAAAGATGGTTTTAGGAGTGACCCATAACTACCAAGATAGATATTGGAGTGAACCATGACTACCGAAATGGGTATGAGAAGTGAAACCATACTAAAAATATGGAATTGGAAGTAATGACTTGACTACCATGAAAATAATTATTATATTCTTATGTTTCTACCCTAATTCCATGTTTTATTACAATTTTAATATTTTATGGATCATGTTCTTTATTTACCAATGATTCATGTCTTATGAAATGACAATATTTTGTCCATGATTTTGTTTAAGCACTTTGATATTCATGGTATGATCTTTTATTTTCATGATCCCATTCTCATACCATTATGCTCATGATTATGTTTACATATCTCTATTGTTTACCCTTACTGATCATCTGAGCTCAACCCTATTTATGTTTCCTTTCAATCAGGTTATGAAGGTACGTATTATATTTTGTGTGTCTAAGAATGATTGAAATCAAGACTAACCTAGTGGGATATATTATACATCACTTATGTACCCGTGTTTATGTTTCCATATTTCTAAAGGCCCTAGACTAATATGGTGTTTGTGAATATTTTGTGTGTAATGTATTAATTATTCTGCAAAAGTAATGTAATTTCCATGTACGGAATGTTTGGTTTGAAATAGTTAGTATCAGAGCAGTGGTTTAGTCAACATTTTTAAACTAGTATCACAAATCATTTATGAGATCCCTAGGGATATTTCTATGGATATGTCTTGGGGTGTGTCTAAGGATAAGTATAAGGATGAGTTAATGTTCAGTAAAATGCTTGGAATTTTGGTAAATGATAGGGTGAGTGGTTTCCTAGAATTATATCCCTATCTGGATACTAAAAGTGTATGTGGATGTGAAACATATTTACCTATGGATAACAACTCCGATAAGGTGCATCAAGCCTGACTCAACATAACCTGGTACATGATAACAAGCCTTATTGAACACCTAGTTTTGAACTCTTGAGGGGCATTATTTGGTAATTCACAAACTCTTCATGAACCATAACGAAGGATTTAAATATAAATTGTAAATGAATAAAATAGGATAAAACATTGGTGTCATATATTAAGTAAGGTTCCATAATTTAGACATTATATTAGTAATTTATCAGGATTTTGTGGTTTTCACCACGATGAGGGCTTCTCACATTATACATTCTAGTTTTATTCAAAGGTGGGAACCAGAAGAAACTAGATTAATGTTTAATGTCATGGACAAGTTTTTGATGACCAATCAAATGGGATGATCACTGGAGTGAATGATGTTGTGATCATGCCTAATTAGTTTTCATGGAACATGATTAAAAACTTATACCTTAAAAAACTCTCAGAATCACCACATAAGAGAAGGAAGGAGTTCACTGAGAGTTTGATTAATGGAGACTGGGGAAGAAATAAGTCTTGATTTCCTTTGTGTTAATAATGTGGAAAGAATCACCTAAGTGAATGTTTTCAAGGAATAAGAATATTTTTTATTGCGGAAAATAAGTACACAACACAAGTAATTTCAAAGGAAAAAAGAATGGTATAGTTAACAAAATGGATTATAATATTATGCTAGATTAGATAAAATAAAACTTTAAATGATATAAGTGTGGAATAAATGGTCATTATGAAAATCAATTTTCTTATTGGAAAGATCTCAAAAAGAATCTGAAAGTTAGTACGAGTAATGGTTATGTTACTAATGACGACGAGACTACAGATGAAATATTAAAAGAAAAAGGCATTGAGTAATATTATGGGGTATCCTTATAATGTATTAAGGATAAAATGTATTTCTTAATATTTTAATGTGTTTGGATTAAAAAATTATGTTATATGAATGTAAAATATACAAGGATTGTTTAGTTTACGTTTTTAAGATTAACAATTTTATGTTGAATGTTTATGATGGTTTGGAAAAGTTATTTAATGGTAATGTGACATTTTTATAAAGGAATGATAACCCTTAATATATATCTTATGTTAAGATAAAGATATTTTGGATATGAATAAGTAAATTGTATGGTACATATTACCCTAGAACTAATTATTGATTTGTTGAGAAAGTGGTTTGTGCTATCAATGATGAGGTTTAAAACTTTTTGGACTTAAGGAATATATCCAATGGGAAATGGAATAAGGAAAAATTCATGTTTTAAATAAGTATATATAGTAATTATCTTAACTACTATGTTTCAAGAGAATACGTGAAAAAGGTATTCACATGTTTTTATGGGACAAACAAGAGATTGTTTATGATATACATGAGATCAATGCTAAACTGTTTTTGATAAATTTTGTAACCTTATTTCTAAAGCTTCATATTTTCATATTTTAGAAGGATTTTATGGTTATCCATTTATGGAAAGTTTAAGTTAAACTTTGGATGAAGTTTATGAGATTAAAGTGTTATTTCACCATACATTTACTTATTCATATTAGATAACTTATTCTAAAATTTTTATTGTGATTAAGATAGATGACACAAACTATCATTATATGTATAGATATCATGATATTATAACGCTTTAGGAGTGATAAATTAAACTATATTTATTGGAATAATAGATGATGTGGAAATTGATCAAGGAAAGAAAAAGGGTGAGATTGGGATGAAATAAAGTAAGTATGTCTTCTCATGAAAATTGTTCAACCTTAAGAAAAAGGCTATGATGTAAAAGGGATATCCTGTTATCATCATTTTGATGATTTCAATGACCCTTTCATGTTTTTTAGTTTATAGTTTTGAAATTATTACCTTTCTATGGACCACCCACTTTCTAGTGATCATTTTTGTTTATCAATATCTATGATTATTTACACTTTTCCTCTATGTAAAAATCATCTTTTATGTTCTCCAACATAGAGACCTAGTTATGATTTACATTGGGTAACTTTTATTTTAAAACTTTTCATTTTTAAAAGGATGTTTTAGAACTCATTATCATGATATGGGTTTCTATGAAAGAAACCATCAAGTAAAAAACCTTTGATAACCCAAACAAATTACGAGGCAAAAATTAATTTAATGGTGGTAGAATGTAACACACTGAGATTTTGTGAATTATTTTTAAAATTTACCTGATATTTTTTTTATATTTTTCACTTCACATAATAGTAAATATTTTTTGTTATTATATATAATAATTATATTTGGATTACCTTATCTCAACACTAAGTTAATCTTGCGCTATATGCAACACCACTTGGCTTGCGTTACATGAAACTCTAAGTCTCTACAAAATAACATTTTTTTATTATAATTATTCAGACAAGATAGTAATAGCCAAGCCATTTAAAGTAGTAATATTAATAGTAATAATGATTTTTTAAATTTAATTTATAATTTTTTCATATAAATAAAACATATTTATAATGAAATGTATATTTTTTTGGTATAATATTTATATGTTTTAAAAATACTATTTTCTAAAATGAACTACTTTTTATGTCCTTCTATAAAAAATGATAAAATTAATTTTATACACTCTTAGAAATTTAATTTTTTAAAATTAACAACATTTTTGAATATGGGATTTCAAAACTAACCTACGGTGAATTTTTTGTATTTTTCTGGGAAGTTTCATTTTTTGATGAGTAGTGAAAAATACTGAATTGTAGTTAAAAACTTCCTTTTTAGATTAAATAGTTATTATAATTTAAATTTATTTTTAAATCTAAAATAGTTAAATTATAAATATATTAATACAATTTATTACATTATAATTATTTTAATATTGAAATTCGAAATAAACACTTATAATCTTTTGAATGTTCTTTTAACCCGCCTTCTCACCACGTCTATGGGATTAATGTTAAACATAATTTTTCTACTTTTGTATATTTTTTTTTGAAAAATATGAATACCAAATTGTAATCAGTATTATATTTAGAGTTTAATAGGATCAAATTATTATTTTTTGATCTTATGAACAGTAACATTAGTAATTTTTTATTTACTATGGTTAAGGGTAAATCAAGTAATTAAAGGTAAAAATAATATTATACTCTTAGAAAAATACCCTTAAACTTGTCCTAATTTCATTGGATGTGTGTTATTATACCAATATAAACCTTAGGCTAAAATTACAACCTTATTAAGAAACTTGGGTAAGAATATGACACTTATAATATTTTATTTATAGATATGTTAAAAACGTCATACTCATATTTTTAATAACTATTTTTTTGATATAGAGTAATACAGAAGATAAATTAGAATATAAACATTCATTTTAAATATAATTTTTTTATCTATATCATGATAATTTATTTATAATTTTTTTGATAAAATAATCAATGTAAATAGTGACATAATGATGATGTTGTAATTGTTTAATCAATAAAAATATCAAATAAATGATATTAGATATATTAAGATAAATATAATTTGAATTAATTATGTTTCTCTCTGAATTTTTATGTGACTATGATGTGTTAGGAGTGTCTTAAGTTTCTTGTTTTCAAATTAGATTGCCTTTTGGATTTTATTTAAAGACAACATTGTGAATAGTTTCAAAATTGACCCTAATGATACTTTGAAATAAAAAATATTTTATTAAATGATGTAAAATTCATAAAAATATATAATTCATTCAAATAAACATAATAAGATTTAAAATTTCATCAATGATATATTTTGGGTTCTTTTTTCATTTTATGTTAACATATTAACCATAAAGTGTAAAAATCCAAGTTGTCATGGTAAAATTTAAAGGGTTTAACAAAGGGATAAATCCAAAAGATAAGGTTAATATTATGACCTAAAGAGATATAAGAATAACTTTTTTTAGAGTAATTAGAACCATACTCTTATTATATTTTAAATCACTCACTTTGGATCTATCTAAAATTTAAAATCAATTTATATTAATTTAATATTTTAAGAGTTTCCTAAAGTGGCCCTCACCTCAATTTTAAAAGGGAACCTCCTCCATCACTTATTCACATCCCTTTGAGACTTAAATCTCATACATATCCTAACAATTTCCCTTTTATGTTTCCCTAGTAACATTTTAGAGGTGATGAACTTCTCAAAATACCAACTCTATTATCCCTAAGAGGATATCTAGAAAGAAGATCGTCGAAGAAGAGGTAATCTTCTTACCGACTCTTTCAAAATTATTTATTCTAATACTCCCTTTTTATGTGTTTATTCTAGTATAATGTAATAAATCTAGTATCACCTATATTTTGATATGTTATTATGATTAAATATTATACCTTTTATCCATCCTTTGAAAAAAAAGTACCACGCCTGCGTACGTATGACTTACCATCTTCACGTTGTGGTGTAATCTATTTTTGACCTCTAATTTATTTATCTGGGTATAACTGTGGATATAATGGATATAAATAAAAAATATGAATTTAATTTTATTATTTACAATTAATATACAATATAATTACTCTCCCCTTTAACATTAATAGAATGATATCATCACTCGTGCATACAAACAATATACCGTCTACACGACGTGATGAGATTTATCTTCCACATTAACTATTTCAATAATGTTTATAAAAATTTATATGATTTATATAATGAATAAATATGAAAAATATGAAAAAATAATTCTAATTTAATAATATATATATATATATATATATCATTTACTTTAACGTCCCGGTTTCAGAAGCCACCCAGAGGTGCCCCGTACCCGGTTGGTCACATGACTTCAAGTGCATTTCCCCAAATGCCAGAGGCTACTGACTAGCAGCGAGGGCCTTGGGTGTGATAGTGGGGAAACTATGCCCTCATTGTAAGAGTACACAGCGGAAGTAACAACACATAAAACAACAAAAGCTGTGAATATGCAACAATAATAACAACAGAAGACTGCTAAATAAACAACAGGAACAGAAATATATGTAAATGATGCATGATACATATATGTCTAGGAAAACAGCCAAACAAGTCACAATTATGAATACATTACTAAACCAAAGTACAAAATAAAAATAGATGAGCAACTCCTCAGCATTGCAAGCCTCAGTTTGGTCCCATGATCTCCATCTCCAGTGCAATCAAGAACCTAAAGTAGAAGGGCACTCACACTTATCTATTCCTGCAACAATATAATCTATTTGGGCCCAATAGCATATCCCAAACAGGGTGTGAGACAAAGTCCCAGTAGGCAACCACCCAAATATCTATGCCTAACAGTCAGTGAATATATGGCAGGTAAAAGTACAGAAAGCAGTAAATAGGGAAGTACTAAACAGAAAACAAATTTTCTAGCACATAATTACAAGAAAGTAAACAGTAACTCAAGTAAGTAGAGAAAATAGGTAACCTCTGGGTAGTTCTCACAACCTAACCCCTATGGTTCAACCTAAAAGTACTAGCAACCCTCTGGGATGCACACACAGTCTCACCCCTCTGGTTCAGATAAATAATAGACTCTTTGGGGAAGCAGTCACTGTGAATTCCCCCTATAGTCTCATATCGTACTAAAGGCGCTCTGGTGAAGCAATAAAAGTCTCATTCCCCCTGTGGCCCATGTAGAGGAGCTTCATACACTCTAAGGAAGCACTCAATGTCAATTCCCCCTGTGGTCTTGCATCGTAAATTAAAGACACTCTGGAGAAGCCCTTACGTCCATTCTCCCTATGGTATACTTCACTAGGTTCTCACAGCCCTGTGTAAAATCAGCAAGTATCACATCGCGTAACAACAAAAGTATCCTCAATAACTACTTGGATAGCATCTACAATATCTCAACATGGAAGAACAATTGTCACACCATCCTACAATTAGGCATGGAACTAGCAAAAGCCTAATAGGAAAAACTAGACCAAATGGTCATAAACAGGAAAAACATGCATGGGAAAAGCATCCAAAGCACAATAAATTAAACTATTCATAGACAATAACCTCTACTCATGCATATAAGAAAAGAAGACAACCAACAAGGGAAAAACAGGAAACACGCAATACCCCATTCACGGGTATTGGTGGAATTTGCACAAATACTCAAAGACTTTCTACAGAAAGGCACAAACCACCTACCTTGACGTTAGGAGATCAATATAATTGAACCTCGAAACTTGATTCTCCTTGGAATGTCATAGATGTAAGAAAACATCCAAAACAATCAACACATGATAACTTGAGAAAGTGGAGGAATTGGAAAACAAAGCTCTAGGAGAAGGAAGAGCTTATCGCTGCGGTTCCAACACAATTGACGGCAGTCAATTCAGAGAATGGATGAAGGCTCGGGGGCTTGGAGGAGGTTTTTGTCCATACGTGACACCCTCGGCCGAAGAAGCTGGAGAAGAAGACCGTTCTGGGGTTAATACGTGACCCCAATGCGTTTAATGAAAAAAATAAGGTACACGGCGTGTAATTTTGGAGTACACAATGTGTACTAGGATTTTCCGTACTCTGCTTTAGGCGGCCTCCATGTCACCCCTACATGGATGTGTGTGTGACCATGACACGACCAACACACGGCCTCGAGCGGCAATGAAGTACACGACATGCACTTCAAAATTTTCCAGAAGCTCCTCCTTTCTCAAAAAATGCAGAAAAAGTAAAAACATACCTAAAAAGAATGTATGGGTTCTTACAAACGTCCACCCTTAAAGAAATTTGTCCCCGAATTTCCCTAACGAGGTGTATAGGAAGAAACCCTGAACAGCTCTGGCCACTATGATCACACATTGACGTCCCTCTCCCAAGTCTCATCCTATACTCACCCATGCTTCTATAGCACCTATACTAGAGGAACAGACCAAACATAGAGAACCTTGATTCTGCGATCGACAATCCAGATAGGATTCTTCTCAAACGATGCATCCTCTTCGAGCTCAACCTCCTCAGGTTTGAAGACATGAGACAAGTCTGAAAAGTAACGTCAGTGCTGAGAAACATGGAAGACCTCATGCATAGCATGATACCTTTGAGGTAACTACAACCGATAGGTGATTGGCCCAACTCTCTCCAACCCCTCAAATGACCCGACGTACCATGGTGAAAGCTTACCCTATCTCAAAATCCTCTTGTGTCCCAACCTTACTATTACACGCAAGGAAACCTAATCCCTGACCTCTAACTCCATAGGTCTTCTCCACTGATCAACATAAGACTTCTGACAAGACTATGTAGTAGCCATCCTCTTTCAAATAAACTCTATCTACTCTAAGGTCTCCTAAACAAGACGAGGTCCCAGCAAAGCTGCCTCTCCTACCTCCAGCCAACATAAGGGTGATCGGCATGGAATACTGTACAAAGCCTCATAAGGTGAAATCTGAATGGTTTGTTGAAAACTATTATTGTAAGAAAACTCCAAAAAGAGGTATATTCTTCTCCCAAGAACCTCCAAAGACCCGGATGCAAGCTCAGAGCATATCCCCAAGCACCTAAATTGTACGCTCGGACTGGCCATCTGTTTGGGGATGGTATGCTGTATTCAAAAGTACCTATGTACCCAAAGCCATATGATTCCCCTGCCAGACCCGAGAAGTAAAACACACATCCCTGTCTGAAATGATGGAGCATGGAACTCCATGCAGACGTACATTCTCTTGGATGTACAACAATCCCAGCTCATCAACACGGAAGGTCTCCTTGATTAGTAAGAAGTGAGCAACCTTCATGAGTCTGTCAATGACAACCCATACTGCATCATTCCCTTGAGGCGATCTTGGATAACCGGTCACTAAGTCCATCGTGACGTCATTCCACTTCCACTCAGGAATGGGTAACTTCTATAAAAGACCTGATGGTCGCTGATATTACACTTTCACCTACTGACAAGTGGAACACCACATGACAAGACCAGAAACATACCTCTTCATACCTGACCGCCAATGCTGACGGTGTAGATCACGATACATCTTGGTGACTCCAGGATGAACTGCCCAAACTGAGGAATGAAAACCCCACATCATCTCCTCACGTATGTCTGCTGGCACCCATACGCATCCCTGGAAATGCAAGATATTATCCTCGGTTACTATCCATCTAGGAATAGGGTCCTGTCCTGACATGCTTTCCCGTAGGACTAGGCATTCAGAATCGGATAGCTGCCTAATTCATACCTGATCAAGAAGTGTAGAGGTAACAGCTACAGAAGATAGAAAAGTCTATCCCTTTCTATCGTGCACCTCCATTTGTATTTCAGAGAACAAATACATAAGCTACCACTCATTGATGGCCTCCTGAACTACCTGTATCTGAGTCCCCCTGGTCAATGCATCAGCTACTGCGTTCCCCTTTCCTGGTATATAGGCAAGTTCAAAGTAAAAGGACTGAAGATACTCAACCCACCTATGCTGTCTGAGATTCAGATCATGCTGGGTGAATATGTACTTGAGACTCTTGTTGTCGGTGAAAACCACAAAGTGTTCTCCCAAAAGATAATGTATCCAACAACGTAAGGCATGAACAAATGTCGCCATCTCGAGATTGTGCATTGGGTAGTTCCTCTCATATGGACTTAACTGTCGAGACCCATACGCAATGACTCCATCTCCCTGCATAAGCATAGATCCCAACCAAATAACTGAAGCATCACAGTAAAAAGTGTAGATCTTTCCTAGATCTGGAAAGACTAGTATCGGTGCTGAAGTCAACCACCCTTTCATCTCTTTAAAGTATGAATCACAAGAATATGACCATAAGAACTTTTTCCCTTTCTTGGTCAGACCTGTCAATGGTGCTGCTAAGCATGAAAAGTTCTGTATGAAGCATCTGTAATATCCAGACAACCCTAGAAAACTACGCACCTCAAAGACGTTCTTCGGCTACTCACAGGAAACTAATGCTCTCACTTTGTCTAGGTCTATTGATAATCTTGTCTCTGAGATACCATGACCCAAGATGTGAATCTAATCCATCAAAATGTTCCATTTCAAGATCTTAGAATATAACTGATGCTCTCTCAGTTTACTCAAAATGATCTCAATTTGGGTAGCATGGTCGTGTCGAGTGTAAGAGTAAACCAAGATATCGCCCATGAAGACCACCATGAAAGAGTCAAAGTATGGATTAAACACTCGGTTTATCAGTGCCATGAAAACTGCCGGTGCATTCGTGAGGCCGAATGGCATAACCATATACTCTTACAGACCATCCCTGCTCCTAAAGGATATAAGAGGTATATCTGATGGTATAATGCACAACTAATGATAACCAGACCTCAAATAAATCTTCAAGAACACCTGGGCTCCTCGAAGCTGATCAAAGAGGTCATCAATCCTAAGAAAGGGATATCGGTTCTTGACCATCAACTGGTTCAACTTCCAATAGTCCACACAAAGCCTAAGGGTACCGTCTGGCTTCTTCGCAAACAGGACAGGTGAACCCCAAGGAGAATTATTGGTCTAGATGAAAACCTTTGCTTGTAACCCCTCAAACTGTTTCTTAAGCTCCTGTTGCTCAGGTGTCGCCATCCCATAAGGAGTAATGGACACCAGTTCCGCTCCTGGCACAAGTTTAATAGAAAAGTCTACCTCACGCTCCGAAGGCAAACTTGAAAAGTCCTTTAGAAAGATATCTTTGAAACAATCCACCATTGGAGGAAAGTCTAACTGTGAATTCCCCTAGTCATCCAGATATAGACTAGCAATATGAGTTGTAACTCCACCTAGCCCATGATGCTCGGGTACTACTCTACTCGCCTGGACATCTCACTCGCCCTTAGGAAGAAAGGATCTAAACCTCTGGTGATACAAAACTCACTCTGTGGTGATAACAGTCGATGACTTCCTGGAAGGGAACTATCTAGTCCATTCCGAGAATGACATCATAGCCTATCATCTCTAGGACATAGAGGTCCCATAAAAAGTGGCACCCTGCAAAATTGAGGGGGCACTCTCTGCACTGACGTACACTAACCGCTCTTGTTCCCAGCTGTGTGTCTAGAGTCAATGTATCGGTAGAGGAAAAGATACAGAACCCAAGGCTCTCCACAAAAACAACAGATATAAATCTATGGGATGCCCTTGTATCGAAAAGAGGAGAAGATAAAACTAAGGCTACAAAGATCGTACCTTGAACTGCAGAGGGTCTGGGATCCTGCTCCTGCTGGGTCTGCTCCACTGTAAAAGCCTGACTTGTACCACGACCTTATGGCCCTGCTTGACAGCTCTGAGCTGATCCTCCTTACTGTCACTGATATAATGGAAACTGGCCACCCCGACCATGACCTCCACCTCGGCCTGAATGGCTGGAAGAACTCCAGTTCCTAGACTGGTTAGAAACTGGTGGAGCTGCTCCTGAACGAGGAGTCATGGATAAACCTCTGTCACCAGCTGCTGGTGAGAAAACCTAACAGAATCATTGAAGGTGACCCATCTTTCTGCAAGATCGACACTCCACTAGGTATCTCTGGCATTGCAGCCTCGTATGTACAACCCTTCCACACTGGTATCATACCACCTGGATACCTGAAGATGTGTCTCGCTGCCCTAGATCACCACGCGTAGACTCCCTACAACACTTCTTGTTGTCAGCTGGTGGAGTACTAACTCTAGAAGATAAACCACCTTAGCTCTCAGCTCTAGAATCTCTCAGATTGCGCTCTAAAATACGTGCTTGGTTGATGATGGAAGAGATAGAAGTCATCCTGAAGATATTCACCTGTGAGTGGATCTCCCGCCTGAGAACATCCTCAAACTTCCATTCCAAGAACAACCCATCTGATCTCTATAGGGGTGTGAAACACTGAAGCTTGGTGAAAAGAGAGGAATAATCCATGACAGAAATTGTACCCTACTCCAGGCTCATGAACTCCCAGGCTCAGTCAGCCCTCCGGGTCTCCAGATAGAAGTAATCATAAAAGACGTGCTGAAACTTCTCCCACGCCATAACCTGCTGATGACCCACTTATGAGATCACGTCCCACCACCTCTTGGCGGATCCTCTGATCATGTAGGCAGTGATCTTGACCCACCATTCTGGAGGCATCTCCCGATTCTCGAAGATCGTCATCATGGCTTTTATCCATGACTCTACAGCCTGAGGTCCTCCTTCCCCTAAGAAGGTGGCAGGATGCTGCTGTTGGAAAACCCACGTCAAGTCTGCCATAGTCGAGGTAGGAGGCAGTGCTCCCTAGAAGGTCTGAATTATCCTCAGAAAGACATCCATAAATTGTGCATCGGCACCTGCAACTGGTATCACTGCTAGTGCCAAGGCTGGCACAATAGGAGGATCTGCGGGAAGTCCCTGATCAGCCATGTCAGGCGTATAATCACTCTCCTTTGACTGGTGGTCAATCAGAGGACGTCTGGGTGGCATGAACCTGCAAGGTCAAACACACACTTTAGATTTAGGATTAACAAGGAATGAAAAATTGAAGGCATAAGAAGGAATAGGGAAATAAGGCATTAGAGTTAAGAAAAACTTGACTACATGACATGTTCTTTCCCTACAAGACGTGTTTCCTTAAGTCATTAACATGGGCATGTAATACTACCTAAACTGGTCGTGTAACATCCTAAATGCACGACATGTTTTCCTAACACACGACATGTACTTGAATCCTCTTCCCTGCCCAAGTCCTTCTACATGGTTAAGCCACACAGATCCTTTAAGGCAAAACTACATGACGTGTTCAAAGCAGATATGGTGTGTACTAGACATGCCTTACCTAGCCCGTGTTGTTAGCGACACGGCCTGACACACGAATGAAACTACACGGCGTGTTCCAGATGGACACAGCATGTATGAGAAAGGGTAACTCCAACCCATGTTGTTCGTGAAACGACCGGGTACCTAGATCAGACTACACAGTGTGTAAGTTTTAGAAACGACGTGTATGTGAAAAGGTAACACGACCCGTGTTGTTCGTGACATGGCTGGGGTACCTATTTCATATTACACGATGTTTTAAACTAGTACACGACGTGTTCCCACAAGATTTTTCACAACCCCATGTTCCTGCTCGCACAGTCAGTGACACGGTTAAAAACTACACGATGTGTATTCATAAAGTACACGTCGTGTATTTTGGGGTTTTCCAGACAGTAGCCTCAAAAATTTCTTCAGAGCCCAGAAAATGTAGAAAACAAAAGTTAAGGTGCCAAATTTTGATCTATGAGGGCCAATACTCTCCATGAATCAAATCTTGGCATCTTATACAAGTTATAACAAGGCAAACAAGAAATAATCCACCAAATTCCGGTCCCTGAGGGATCATAACACCTCAAGAACCAAAGTTTGGTGTCCACTTAAGCAAAGCACTATACAAACAGATTCATTATCAAATAGTATAGATTTTATCAAAGTATCTATCACAACAACATGAAAAATATACACAATGTTTATCACAAAAACATGCAATAGCTAATGCATCGTAGATGGCATTGAAAGAATGCATGGCATGTGATTTATAACAAGTGCCTATATGATGCATGATATGGCATACCCTCATATCATCGGGTTGTGACAGAAATAGAATTTCAATAACAACAATGGTAATAACACAAAGCATGTCAATCACCCAACAGTGAAATCAAATCAACTGTAAAATTTTCAAACCAAATAAAATTTCAATAAACGAGGTAGTATGGATTTTCCCTGTACACGGGTTAGCTACTCCTGGGCACAGATCCTTACTAAGAACCTATACCATCCTATCCATGGATATAGGCTCCAAACAATTAGTCAAGAGAAGAGAAACCCTCTGATACCACTTTTCAATGTCCCGGTTTCAGAAGCCACCTAGAGGCCCCCCGTACTCGGTTGGTCACATGGTCTCAAGCACATTTCCCCGAACACCAGAGGATGATGACTAGCAGGGAGGTCCTTGGGTATGATAGTGGGGAAACTATGCCCTCATTGGTAGAGTACACAGCGGAAGTAAAAACACATACAACAACGGAAGCAGAAAATATACAACAACAATAACAGTGGAAGACTGCTAAATAAACAACTAGGGAAGAAATATATGTAAATGATGCATGATACATATATGTCTTGGAAAACAGACAAACAAGTCACAATACAGAATAAATTACTAAACCAAAGTTCAAAAGAAAAAAATATGAGCAACTCCTCAGTATCGAAAGCCTCGGCTTGGTCCCATGCTCTCCAGCTCCAGTGCAATCAAGAACCTGAAGTAGAAGGGTGCTTGCCCTTATCTATACCTGCAACAATGTAATCTGTTTGGTCCCAAAATCATGGCAGAAAAAAGGGTGTGAGACAAAGTACCAGTAGGCAACCACCCAAAGATCTGTGCCTAACAGTCAGTGAATATATGGTAGGTAAAAGTACTGAAATCAGTAAACAGGGAAGTACTAAACAAAAAACAATCCATAGTTTCTAGCACATAATTAAAATCAAGTAAACAATCACTTAATAAAGTAGAAAAAATAGGTAAGATCTGGGTAGTTCTCACATCCTAACCCCTATGGTTCAACCTACAAGTACTATAAACCCTCTGGGAGGTACACACAGTCTCACCCCCTAGTTCAGCTAAAGAATAGACTCTCTGGGGAAGCACTCACTGTCAATTCCCCCTATATTCTTATATTGTACTAAAGGCACTCAGGGGAAGCACTCAACGTATCATTCCCCATGTGCCCCACGTCGAGGAACTACAGACACTTTGAGGAAGCACTCCATGTCAATTCCCCCTATGGTCTCGCATTGTAAATTAAAGACACTCTGGAGAAGCCCTTACATCCATTCTCCCTATG
The DNA here is from genome assembly GCA_963277665.1 of Viscum album. NCBI lineage: Eukaryota > Viridiplantae > Streptophyta > Magnoliopsida > Santalales > Viscaceae > Viscum > Viscum album. The sequence continues at coordinate 45,892,513 of OY728139.1, read as the reverse complement.
GTCTACTACACTAGGTTCTCACAACCCTGTGTAAAATCAACAAGTATCGTATCACATAACAGCCAAAATATCCCCCATAACTACTTGTCTAGCATCTACAACATCTCATCATGGAAGAAAAGTAGTCACACCATCCTACAACTAGGCATGGAACTAAAAAAAGCCTAACAGGAAAATCTAGACCAAACAGTCATAAACAGGAAAAACATTCATGGGAAAAGCATCCAAAGCATAGTAAATTACCCTATTCACAGACAATAACCTTTACTCAGGCATATAAGCAAATAATGCAACCATAAAGGGGAAAATAGGAAACACGCAATACCCCGTTCATGGGTATTGGTGGAATTTGCACAAATACTCAAAGAATTCCTATAGAAAGGCACAAACCACCTTCCTCGATGTTAGGAGATCGATATACTTGAACCTCAAATCTTGATTCTCCTTGGAATGGTGTAGATCTAAGAAAATTTCCAAAATTATCAACCCACGATAACTTGAGAAAGAGGAGGAATTGTAAAATAAAGCTCTAGGAGAAGGAAGAGATTACTACTACGGTTCCAATGAAATCTAGGATGGTCGATTCAGAGAACGGATGGAGGCTTTGTGGCTCAGAGGAGGTTTGCAACCGTACGGGATGCCCTCGGTCAAAGAAGCTGGAGAAGAAGACCGTTATGGGGTTTAGACGGGACCCTGATGTGTTTAATGAAAAAAATAAAGTACATGGTGTGTAATTTTGGAGTACACAGCGTGTATTAGGATTTTCCATACTCCACATTAGGTGTCCTCCATGTCACCCCTACATGGCTGTGTGTGTGTCCATGACACAACCAACACACTGCCTCGAGCGGCAAAGAAGTACACGGCGTGTACTTATAAAGTACACGGTGTGTACTTCAAAATTTTCCAAAAACTCCTCTTTTCTAAAAAACTACAGAAAAAAGGACAACATACCTGAAAAGAAGGACTGTGTTCTTTAATTTACCTTCTTCTATTCAGTATAATAAGAAAATAGAAATATGTTCATGCATACATACGACTTACCGTCTCCATAAACGGTGTATTCCATTTCATATATATATATTTTATATAATTATATACTAAATATATATGATATATAAATCATTTTTTACATTCTTGAATTAATAAAATCATGATCTAAGTAATAGGATCAAGAATAACCAGTCAAACTACATAAGATAAACAAAACAGTTATTACTCAAAATGTTGCTTTAACTTAAAATTGTTAATAAATTTATGATATAAAGTCACAAATGGATCATATATGATATAATAAATAATATCATGATTCTGGTATAGGTTAATAATTTTTTTTAATAACTATATTGGAGTTTCAAACACGTATGGAGGGAATCAGACCTAAGGTAAGGGAATTTCATCTCGCTTTTCAATTTTGTGTGATACATGCCTTATTCACCACTCACATATTTTTTGTGGTGTATATACTGACCTATGACATGTTGTATAATTAATTTTCTCTATTTAATGTTATTAAAATATTTTATTTACCTTATAATTTCATGGGGTTCATAATTTAAATGTAACTCTGGTAGTAAGGGATTTTTGCCTCACCTTTAATTCAATGAGACACATTCCTCATACACTACTTGTTTCTTCTATGTGGTGTATATAATTCCCATGAATTTATTTTATTAATCTCAAACAAAATATTATGTTATTTTTTGTATACATGTAATTTTATTTCTTTCTTGGGGTATACGATTTTACAGATTATAAATTTGTAACAGGTAATTTCACAATTTTATTATTATTCGAGATTGTTTATACTCAAGTGTCTACCAGGGAATATTTATAATCCATGCCCATGTATCTTAAATATGTATTTCAATATATTATTAATATTATTATAATTTTTTTAAAATTCATTTTTACCTAGGTATACCTTTTTTTAAATAGTTTGAAAGGAATCTTTTGTCATTTTTTAAGGGGTTAGTTTTTGACTTCTCCATAAAATGTATAAGAAGGATGTTTTTATTATCTTCTAAAAAATGAAAATATTTTTAAAGTTTCATGATGAGTTAATACCTTGAAAATTACCTTATATTTTTAAAAGGTTATTTTCAAAGAAAATTTTTTATTTTAAAATTTCGCAGCAGTTCATGTAAAGAAAGTGTTTTCAAAGTAGAAAGAATATTTTCTCAAGAATTGTTTTTAAGAGTTCATTAAAAATTATTTTTCAACTATGATAACATTGATTGATGTAAAATATGTTTTAATAGGGATATCATTTAATGTTTCCATTATTATTTATATGAATGATTATGTTTATGATGGAATGGTATTCATGAAATGAATTTCTTTTCTATGTATTATGTTATGACTATATGGTGTTTATGAAACCCATTTAATTTCATGGATTATGATATTATAAATGATTTATGTTATTAAGAAACATATATGTTTGATTTAATTATGAGATGGGTGGGACCTATATCTTCCTCCAATTCATTGGGTAAATATTTATTTCCTATGATATTGAATAGTGGACCTTTTCTGCCAAGATGGATATGGGAGTGAACTATAACTACCAAAATGGTTATGGTAGTGAACAATGACTACCAAGATGGTATGATAAGTGAAACCATACTACTAAGATAATATTTATAGTGATGTCTCGACTACCATGGAAATAATTTTTATATATTTATGTTTATTACACAATTCTATATTTCATTCCTTTGTTATGCTTTAATGGATCATGTTCTTTATTTCCTTGTGGTTTATGTATTATGAACTTCCAATCTTTAGGTCATGATCCTGTTTATGATATTTTATATGTAGGGTATGATATTCTATTTTCATGATCCTATTCTCATACCCTTATGGTCATGATAATGTTTACATAACTCCCTTGTTTACCCTTAATAATCACCTAAACTCACTAATTTTTATGTTTCATTTCACCCAGGTTATGAATATATATATTATTTTTGGTGTGTCTAATAAGGGTGGTAATCAAGAATAAAATAGTGGGCGATAATTTAGACCACATATGCACTAGTGATTTTTTCCATATTTCCAAAAGAACTAGAATAATATGGTCTTTGAGTGTTTTTTCATAAAATTTATCCATTATTCCAAAAAATTAATGTAATTTAATTGTAATAAAAGAAATTCTCACTATATATATCATAATATTTCATCATCAAAATCATAATCATAAATAATCCAGATAAAAAATGGTATTTTAACATGAAACCCTTATCATTTGGTTAACTTTTTAATCATAATCTACATGAAATAATGAACATTAGATAAATATGTATATCCAATAATTTTCTAGATAATAATATTAAAATAAATTCATGGGTGAAATATACACCACACAAAATAAAAAAGTGGGGTATAGGGTATGTGTCCCACATAAATAAAAGTGACACAAAAATTGCACAACTCAAGTATTGATTTTCTTCATAGATGTTTGAAACTACTATATACAAAATATAGGTTCATTAAAAATTTATTATAAATTCATACTCATATATTTAATACCATACATGATTTAATTATATACTTTAATCACCAGTTTATTAATAAATCCTTGTTAAAATTATGTTTTGGTTAATAAATTCTTCATTTGTTTATGTTTGTTTTGTTTTGTTAGATTCAATCATTTTAATTTGATATTGGTTAAATAAACTCCATAATTTAAACCACTATTTAAATATCATGTATATTCATTATATACATGTTTATATTTATCCAAAAAATTTAGAGATAGAAAAATGAATCACACCATTCTTAGAGACGGTAGGTCATATGTACGCATGAACAATGTTTTCATTTTTAGATGGATGGAATGAAAAAAATTAAATATTAATTCGTATTTAAAAAATATTTATTATGTAATATATAAAAGTTATATTCATAAAATACCTCAGTTTTACTATCCTTGAAAAAAATAAAATGAAAAACAATTCATATCAGTTCGTGGAGGTGGTAGTCTATAAGTACACATGAGCGACATTATGATTTTCAAACGTATTGGAAGGTAATAATTTATATGTTATAATATAATTTAAGAAGTATAATTATGTAATAAATATCGTATAAAATTTTTAAATCCATCATTATATCAATCCATGAGAGGCAGTGATGGAAAACGAATTACATTGGTTTATGAGGCGGTAGTCTGCCTTACATGTGATTGATATTTTTATTTCCTATTTGATTTAAGAGGAGAAGATTTTAGGTTATTAAATTAACATAATAAAATATAAGTATATTTATGATAATTATTTTGTTATATTAGGATATTTTAAGAAGTTTTTTAAGGAGGTGAAAGAAGAAATAAAATTAGAATGCATGTTTAAGAACTATACCTCTTTTTCGGACAACTTCCTTAGGTTGGATACAAAAGCCTTATTAAGAGGGTTTCATAATAAAAATAAGTCTTTTATAATGTGTCGATGGAATTAGTGAAAATATTTGTTTAGGTATTGGTTAAAATGAAGTGATTTGGAAATCTGAAGGGGGGAGGAGAGGGGGAGTCCTTTTAAAAGAAGAGGAGAGGACACATTTGAAAATTTTGAAAATAAAAAGTTCTACCGCCTATTTTACGCATGATACCTGGCTAAAAAATGGATAATTACAGAAATTAAAATGTGTTAAAATTGAAATATGGATAGAAAATATTATTTGGATAAGTTTTTAGGACATTTTAACCCTTATGTTTTTAGTTCAACCCCTAACAAAACTTTTTTAACCATATCCAGAATAATAAATTTTTACTATTTATTATGAAAAAATTATGTTGAACATATTATATTATATTAATTGTCATGATTAAAAATATGGAATCTGTTTTCTTAATTCAATTTACAGATTTGATAGAATTTAAGTTAAATTAAATCTGCATACATGGTGAAAATGATTTTTTTTAAATAAATAGTTTTATAAGTATATAATGTTTTAATATGAAAAATAAATATAAAATTGTTCACAATGATATAAATCAGATAAATTGTTTTATAATTAAACTAATTTTTCTTTAAAACCATTTTAATGTAAAATTTAACATAATAAATACTTTAAGTGGAAGGAAAGTTATCAATAAAAATCAATAATTTTCACTATTCATCAAAAAATTAATCTTTTTAGAAAATTCTCAAAAATTCACACTAATATAATTTTAGAATGATAATTTCCCAAATGAATTTCATTTTTTAAAATATTTTTTTTTTAATTTTCTTCAAAAATTAATTATATTATTCTTTCAAGGAAATAATTAAAGTGCATTTTTTATAGAAAAATTTATTTTTTAATTATATAAATATTTTATTAGAAAATATATTTTCTTTATCTAATTTTTTTCCATAATTTTTAAAATTTGGTTAATCCTATTCATACCACAATGTTTAATAGCTAATTTATAATAGTAATGTTTAAATAGTAATATTAATAATATATTGTGTTTTTTTAAAACTCAGTGTTATGTTTAATTCTAGCTATCGAAGAAATTAAATTTACTTGAAGAGAATATTTCCAAAAATATCATGTTCATATAATTAAAATTTAACCTTAACAATTGTAACAATTTTTTCACTTCTTAAAGATCATTAATGTAATTTTAAAAATGTCAAGTAGAACATAAATAAACTATTCTATATAGGATCAATAATTTCTTATCCACTTGAGTCATGGTAGGTTTTTTCTAAATTTTTAATTTTTTTTTAAAATTAAACATTAAAAACCATTTGAATCCATTTTTGGGTTTTTAATAGATGTTACCTTTAAAGGCATCAAGATAACAATGTAACTAAAATATAAAATATTTCACCATCACTTATACATAATAATAATCAAAAACATTGATGAGAAAACATAATTCATTCAAAATATATTAATTTTATTGTTTTTAAAATCATTTGTTTAATTTTTCTACTGCTTACATAAGGGTTCTTTCTGTATTATGTAAGATTTCAATGGATTTAAACTATCTATAAAAATTAAAAATAAATTAATATCCTAAAAATAATTTATCTTTATTCATAATAACCATTTCCAATTTTTAATATCTTCTTTTTATACCTTTAAAAAACATATTAGATATATTAAAAAAGATAGAGTGATATTTTATAATTTTTCTTAGCATAAAATAATATGAAGGTCACAATCAAATTTCAGTAGCACCAAAATGTATTATTTTCGATGGTAATATGTTTATAGTATAATTAAATGAATATAATGAAATAATATAATGTTTTTAATTAATTTTAAGACCCTATATCATAGTTTTACCCATAATTAATATGTTTTACACATTACAATGATGATAAAATTTTATATTGAATACTATTAATTATGAATAAAAATGAAATTAATATATTTACCGAATTTTAATGTTAATATTCAAAATATGAAATCTAAATTTCAATATTAAATTAGTATAAGTGGAAAAAATCACTTTTAATATAAGAACACAATACACAATGAAAAATAATTTTTTCGAGAAATCCCTTTTTAAGCACAATTTTTTTATACATAATAAAGTGTAATGATTATTCCTATGGAATTAATTATATTATTTTTAATAAAATATAACATATTTTACTTTAAAACAAAATCCAAAATATAATGATACTTTTAGACAAGTTGATTTAAAGAAAAGAAATGAGAGTTTTTCAAAAATCAATATTTTTCATTATTCACTCGAAAATTAATATTTTTAGAAATATCTAAAAAATTAATCATTATTATAGTATGAAATTATAACAACCCATACTTTACATACATTGTTAATAATTCAAAATTGAAGCACAATTATTACAACATATGACAAAACCACAAAGGACCGTATAGGTATAGTGTCTTTAGAAACTGGGAAACATAAAGAACTGGTTCATAAATCTTCTACAGTGTCTCCCATTTATTTCATCATATCTAGGGTACCTTTTAGCATATTCTACTTAATATCCATATTCCTGACCTAGGGAAAAGAAAACATACAAAAAGGGTGAGCTCAAATGCTCAGTAAGGGTAAACAAAAGAAATATCAATCACATCATATACATAAGCACATAACTTTTGGAAATATTATCCTGCAAAAGAGATCATAAATTTCATAACATGGGATAAATCATGGCAGTGAAATGTAATCACAATAATCATAACTTAAAACATGAAACTTTTTGGCATTCACACATAATCATATAGAATCATTTCTTGTTAGTCAAGACTCATTTCAAAGACTATCTTATTGGACAAAGTCCCTTTCTGAATCGAGTAACCCTTGTTTCAGTCCTGTTTCACTAAACCAGTATAACCTACCATTCCAGCCATGTCTATCTCATGAGATATAAAATCTTTACCCAATTCATTGGAGGGAGATATAGGTCCCACCCATCTTATAATGAATCCTTTCTTATGTGTGCCACATAATCATAAATCATACATCATCGCATAACACATGTAACAAAAATGGGAATCTTAAACATCATGACATCATAAAACAATTCATATAAGGTAAATGACTTCATAAAAATAATTTCCTCAAAACATAATCAAATCAATGTAATAATAAGGATAAAAACAGAACCCTATATTATCTTAGATGGAAAATAATTTTGATAAAACATTTGAACTCCATTCTTGAGGAAAATATCCTTTTTTACTTCAAAAACACTTTTCTTTTCTTAACATGTCATACAATTATAAACTAAAAGAATTTGATTAAAAATAAACTTTAAAACTTGTAAAGGAACCTTCTTGTAAATAATGTTTTAAAAATCCATTCATGCCGTATAAATTAAAAAAAACATTCCTCGTACTTTTGTCAGAAAAGTCAAAAAAGTACCTCGTACGAATAATGACAAAAGATTCCTTTCATATCTTTTACAAAAACTTAACGAAGGGTAAAATTTGATATAAATTATTGTATAAGGATGGAAATAATATTACATATTGAGGGAACATGGTTGTGGATGATAAAATACACCCCAGTAAATACTAAAGTATAAACAATCTCGGATAAAAATGAGATTGTGATATTTCCCTTACCTTAGGTCCGATTTTCTTTGTACGTGTCCGAAGCTCCTGTATAATGGTTTAAATAATGTTATTGACTTATTCCAGAATCATACATATTTATATGATATCATATATGGTCATATTCTTAGCTTCTTATTAGTAATATTTCATTGTTACTTGTTACTTGGGTCTTTATTGCCTTTTGTTCTTATGCGTGTTTTGCCGAATAAAATCTTATTCTTCTTTTAAGGTTATAGATAACTTATATCCAGAATGGTATTAGTGTAACATATATCATATTTATTCATTCAATTCATTTATATAATTACTATATAATGATGATCATGTAGAACGAGTCGCATCACATCGTGGAGACGGTATTCCGTACCTACGCACGAGCGATGATATTGTTCCCATGATCGTGGAATTGTATTTAAGTGTATTTATACTATTTCAGTATCAATATCACTTTATAATAATCATATATAGTTACTCATTACACCATTATACCCATCCTTGTAAGGTGATGATGGAAAATAGATTACACCACGGCGTGGAGACGGTATTCCGTACGTACGCACGCGCGGTGATTTCATTTTTCCATAGGATGGATAGAAGGTGAATTAGGGTTGTTTTATATTTATAATAACATATCAGTATGTAAGTAATACTGATGTTATTACTTTATCATGAAACAACTAAAGAAGAAGAAGTTGAAGAAGAAAGAAATTGAAAAGATCGGTAATGGATATTACCTCTTCTTTGAAACGCCTCTTTGAATCCTCCACTTAGGGAACTAATATTGGTCTTTGAGGAAGAACATGACCTCTAGGATTATTCTAGGGAAGTGGAGAAGGGATTTTGGTAGGGGTTGGCCGAGCTTGAGTGCTCAAATTGGTGGGAGGAGGAGGGGGAGGTGGTGCCCTTTTATAAGGGAGGAGAGGGGCACCTTAGGAATACCTCAAAATATTATTTTATATTAAAGTCAAAATCGGTTTATAATGGTTAAAAAGGGTCTTATTTCGAAGGTAAAGTGGGTATGGTTCTAAATCCTATCAACCAATAGGATTTAGACAAGTTTAGGGTATTATTTTAACCTTATCAATTAGATTTAACTCTAATTTAAATAATTTAACTTTTACCATGTCTTTTTGTTTTCTTTCACTATATGGTTAATACACTTACTATAACATGCCAAACGAACCCCAAATTGTTTATTATTAATATATATATCCTTATCTAAGTCATTTTGCCGAACCTTATATTTTTAGGAATAAAATAACAATTAATAATATAATATTTGATTTAAAAACTATTTTGTGTCAATTTTGACACTATTTGATATATGATTTTTGTGAAAGTCATAACAGAATTATATGTTCGAACCAAGTTGATTAAATCCACACTAATATATCATAGTAACCTAGAAAATTAGTGGAATTCATAAAAAGTCTCAAATTACATTTATTTGAGCATTTATAACATCAATTATGTTAACATTTCCTTAAAAGGGTAATTACTGCATCATCGTTGTGTCATAAATAAATTAATTTATTTAAAGTCTAAAAATTATAAATAAAATATAATTATCTAGGAAATCTTTTTAGATTTCTAATGAATATTTATAGTCGAATTTATCTTATGTATAACCCCATATTAAAAATGTTTTAGTTATTAAACTTTGATTTTAACTATTTTAACTATTCATTAAATAAAATAATATTAAATGTCATAATCTAATCGAAGTGGACCTAAATGTTCATATTATATTCATAAGGTTTAGGGTAATATTAATATCATATTTACCCTTAGTTACCCTATTTACTATTAACCGTGGTAAAAAAAAGTAAAAAGTTACTATTCACCAAAAATTATTTTCATCTCATTGAACCACATTTTAGTCCTTGATATTAACCGTGTCTGTCGAATTTTAGAAATTCCATTCACAGAAGTGGTAAAATTAAGTTTTATGAAAAATTCAGTTTTTAACCAACCACTTAGTGGTTTCACTATTCATCAAAAATTGAAAGTTTTCAGAAAAATACCAAAATTTCACCCTAGGCTAATTTCGATATTCCGAATCCAAAAATGAAGTCCATTTTGAAAAATAAGATTTATAAAATTTTAAAAAGTGGTTTTTACTATTCATAACAGATAGTTTTATTTTAATAGCATATCGTTGTTTAGTGAAACTCGGTATTGCGTACGACGCAAGCTATCGAGGAAGGTCACGATTTCGTGTAAAGCAAGCCAAGCAAGTGTTGTGTAGAAAAAGATTCCTTTGATGATTTATATAACATCAAAGTCTCGGGTGTTACAGAAATGATCATTTAATAAATGATATTAATTTTTTATAAACATTTTTTAATATGGGAATAAATTAATTTCAACATCCACGCACAAAATGCAATAAAAACAATTTTTGAAGTATTTTATTTTTGAAGCATAAAATGATTTTATTATTGTTAATTTTATAATTAATATAATTTAGTTAATTTTAATTAATTAAATTGGATAGATATAATCTAATTATTTTTATGTAATTATTTAAAAATAATAATTCATTTAATCCATTAAGATCAAAATATATTGCACACATAAAAGTAGTTTTATGAAAAATATCTCATTAATCTTTAAAATATTTTATCATCATTTCGAAAATATTAATAATAAATGTGTGATTTATTATTAATTTAATTAATTTCAAATATATAAATATATTTAATAACACATTTATTCCTATTTATATCTAACAATGCAATAGTCAGGTCATAATAGTTGTATTTAAATAATAATATTTCTATAGTATATCATAGTGTATTTAAGATTTTTTATTGTGTATACCACAAGAAATTCAATATATTAATTAAAGAAAATAAATTATAAAATGTTGGTGTGTTACATTTATCAAAACACCCACAATATCATCATTAAAGTTAAAGGAAACAACCACTATTTAGTTTTTATAAGTTATTTTTTAGACCACTTATTAAAAATGTGTGTATCTTTTTAAATGCTTAATTGAATAATGTAATAGAATTAGGGATGAACAAGGGTAAGGTTTCTTTTAGGTTTTGAGAAACTGAACCCAAAACTCTTTAAGTTTTCTGAAATGTGAACTAATTTATAATTCATTTTTTTAAACTCATTACTTATACCCTTCCTATTAATTACTGAATTATTAATTTATGAACTCTACTATTTTCAAATTTCAAAATTTTATAATTATTTTTTAAATTCTAAATGAATATATGTAAAATTAAATAATATCTTTTATAAATTTTTGTTATCATTTAAATATACATAGTGAATTAATTAATAATTATTAATTTGAATGGATTCAATTTTAAAAATAATTTGTAAATATAATATAAGTTGAACCCTATATGAATGAATATATTAAATAGTATTTATTGAAAAAATTAATGAAAATTTATTTATTTGGGTTTGGGTTTATGTTTCTCTAAAACTACTAACCATACTGGAATACTGATCAGGTTTTAGATTCACTATCATAATCTTATAAAAAATGATTAATGTATACCATAAATCTACTTAATCATGTAGAGTAGTTTCATAAACCAGTAAATATGTACCCATTATACCTAAATAAAATAATAAAAGTATGCTAATACTCACCCAATAAATGTTTCCAAAATAAAAGGGTTTTTATTGTTTTCGTGTGTCCATATGAGTTCCATTTCCAAAAAATTTATGATAATAAAATAAAATTGAAACACTTAAAATAAAAGATACTTATGTTATCCCTTTATAACACTATTCATAAGCAGTAGGGATAATCCTGTATCTATGTAATGAGAAATGTGGGTTGGTGTTTTTGAGAAAGTCTGGTTGGTGCTAGCACTTATACTAGCCCAAGGACATTCCATTGTTGTAGTTGATCTTATTAATAAAACGGATGTTGTGTGAATGGGATAATAACCATGATGAAATAGAGAAATAGTCATACATATTATAGAATAAACTTGTAAATAAACATAGATTTCATATTGGCTACTTTCCTTTTTTACTATTCATGTATACCATACAAGGGTGAGATAAAGTGAGGTAGTCTAATTATACATTTAATGAATAACTTAAGAGGTAAAAAGGGATAACTGTTTTAATAATAAAAAAACAATATCAACCATGATTCACCCCCAGTGGTAGTCTTATCCAAAAGTGATCCTAACATATACGTTTTAACCATGCCTTATAGAAGACAATCCATGGGTACCCTGCTTTGGTAGAATGCACCCATTTGAATGATTGAGATTTATACATGTGTTTTCATTTGAATGAATCACACACTATGAAATTGAGAAGTTCTGTTTTAATTTCACACCAATATATTTAATTGATAAATATTTCATTTCCTGAATTATTTTTTTATCTCATGTTGTACTAATTTTTGTTTGCATGTTTGAAATGATTTACTTTGGGAATCCCCATTAAACCCATGAAAATAATTTGTTCAGACCATATTGATGTGTAACTCTTTACATAACTCATAGTTTGTATTACACACCAAACAATAGAAGGAAAAAATGTTTTCACACATCCAAATGTATCCTATACATAAGGTACATGAAAATATTTTCATGTAAAGGTTTATAATATATGAAATTGATGATCTCTATATGAGAAATCTTTGATCCCCAGATAGCGCATACCAAATCTTATAGAATATGGAACAGGCCTCCATGATAGTTGGAAGTTTGAACTACAATTTTTATTATATAGGATACTTTAATCAAGGGAGATTTGAACTCCCTAAAAACTCTATCACCTAAAATGTATAAACTATATTCAACATCTAAAATGAATCCAATAACATTAATAACAAATGAAATTTATCATAGTTGAAAAATAAATATTATTTTATTATACCTCTCATGTAATTCATAGAATGAAAATTTTAAAAGAATAAATTTATCATATAAATTAAAGAATATGAATTATTCATATCATAAAAACATTTAATATACAATAATATTTGAAAAAATAAAAAACTAATTAACATTTTTTTTCAGACATGAGATATTAGTACAATCATTTCATTTTTCATTTATTCATTAAAGTATCATATTTATAATGTCTAGAACCTATATTTTATAAACATTTTTTTTCCAAAATATGAAATTTTCTTCATTTTTGTGTTGTATCATTATTTAAGATTGGTAGAGGCTTTATTAATTAGAGGCTGTAATAGATTCTATCGCTGAATATTAGCGATACCATGAGTGGTGCTTACTTAATCTTATGTGGCTACCTACTTACCTTATAGAGATATTAATATTTGATGATGATTCTTATGATACTCCCTTTCATAAACTATGACTGACTACTAGATGCATGTTTTATTTGACTAAGGTCACCGTCCCTTCTGTACATGATAACTGTGTTGTAGCTGATTGTAGGCAAATGATACATTCTTGTGTATATTTCACCTTACATAGATGGCATGATGACACATATACATGAGAAAATCTTATTAGGAGATATCTTTTTATCATTGTTATGGTTCAATGATCTATTTTTCAGAACTCTTTATAGCCCATGATATCACCCATATCATAGATTATGGATTAGAACAAAACAATGTGATTTTAATGTATTATACACTATAATAAAAACCATGCATTCCTTAGGACTCAATAAAATTAAATCATTCATTTTTATATCCTTTATCATAATTACAGGATGAGAAATTTTATGGCAAAGACACAACCTTGTTATATAATAAGCTATGAGATGGCCTTATTCACCTGAAAATAAAAATTTAATTTGAAAAATAAATATAAAAAAAGACTGATTCAAAGATAAAGGTGAATTTAATTCCATTGACGGGTATTGTATGATTATCTCAAGAACAACACAGTTGAATACATCCATTAAAATTGACTATGTATCATCATTGACTAAAAATCTAGTGAAGAACATGAAATATAAATAGGAATAACTCTATCATAGAACACTAAATACTTATTGATCTTGATATGTCACATTTGATGGATATGATAAAGAAAATACCAACAGATCGTGCCTATATAGTAATGTACCCCAACCACTTGAATCCCCATAATCTATGAGATGATCACTCAGACTCCAAAGGTATTCTAGCACCTTATCAATAAATATGAGTAAAGAACATAGAGGAAGGGTAGGATTAGAATATAAATAAATAGTGCTACACATAACAAATATTAGGATAGAATTAATTTAAATAGGTTCTCTTCAGTCAATGAATGAATTCAATGGTTAGATGCCAATTCATGGAAGCCAACATGTGTTTCCTATAATGCCTACCCATTGAAATATATAATTGTTTGAATATTCCAAATGTTTATTAAATGTTTTTAAAAGATATAAATAATAAATCCCATGGTTTCATAATAGAATGTTTCCATTTATAATATATTTTAGTATTCATGAACTTGAAAACTCATATAACAAACCCATCATACACTGTGATGGAGGCATCCTATACCTTTTAGAACATGTCTAAGTAACAATATATTAGGTATCAGGTTTATATATAGTACTATGATATATACCAGTTGAAAAACATGATTGGCCTATTTGAGTTTATCTCAATCGACATAATCTACCATGTCACTGAATATGGAGACCATACTAAAAATAAACCATTCGAATTAGGGACCCAAATTAGTGAATCAATGGTATGAGTAACAAGAAAGGGGATATATAAAATAAGTACATTATTAGGAGGTGGAATTCCACCAAATTTTCAAATCCAATGGACACTCACCTACATAATTGTCATTCATAACATAAATATTTCACCCATACCCCACATACCAAAAAATTCATTTTGATAACACTTTTGAATCCTTCAGAAAACCCCTCAAAAGAAAAAGAAGTCTGATACCTTAGACCCATTAAAAGTTTGTCCTTATAGTGGGATGTATTTATAATTAATCACTTTATAATGAATGGATTTTGGATCCTACACTAATTTCTATCCGTATTTATCCAAAAGAGTTAGGTTGAAGGAATTAATTTCTTTAATCACGATTCTCCATTACCCCTTTTAATAAGATGCATTGTTTTCCAAGAGTTTAAGTTTTTTTTTAAAACTCATAATTTTGTTTATTTAGGTTGGAATAATTTTTTGAAGTGATTGTGTAAGTTGTTTTCTCAAAAAGTATATGGGTGAGAAAAAAATTTATTGAAAAAATATGTATTAAATGCAGAGGAAGAAAAAACCTATATTTGTTTCTCATTATTTATTTTAATTTGTTTACATTTTTTTGATTTCTGTCAATTGTACATACACAAATGGGACTAAAAAACGTGAAGTTATTTCTTGTTTTGTCCAAGGTAAAGATCATGTAAAGATTTAAATATTTTAAATATATATTTTTTATTTTATTATATATATATATATATAAAAGAAGAAAAATCAATACCAAAATATAAAAAAACTAAAAACCAAGTCATTGATCCTGTATGGCTCCTCACAATTTTAAGAAAAAACTCGAAATGATTTTATGATTTTTAAATCCATTTAAGTAAATATATTTAACTATGATACAAAATTAGTTCTTAAAAAATTGAAACAAATCATAGGTTTTTTTAACAGATCTCATGAAATTTTCCCCTTAAACAGAGGACGTGCATTCATAAAATTACTAGAATTTTTTTTAACAATTATAACATATAATGAAACCATATTTCGAAAATGTTTTTTTCTATAATTCTAAGTTTGGTACATTATTTATTTTGATGAAAATAAAAGTGCAAATCTATAGAAAAAACTAAAAAATATATAAAAATTAAATTTAAACTAAAACAACCAATTCCATCAACACTCAGTTTATAGGGAAAGTTAATGGTTAAATAACATAAAATCCCATTAATTACTTTTTTCAAAGGATTTATATCCTTGCCCTCCTTACTTAAGTGTGTGTATATCTATACTTTTACACTTTTATTTATATAAAGACATATGAAGAAAATTGGGATAGAACTGCATGGTACTTTTCATTAACCTAAAATCCACAATAACTCTGTGAACAAACAGGGTTTCTTGCACTCAATAATATCATAATCCCATACTATATTTGATGTAATCATATATATATATATATTTTAACCATTACGTTTATCTAATATAAATTTATATATTCATAGTGCTAATGATTATTCACTATTTATGTTAATGATTAAATAATTTACTTCTTGTTGTTTGTCAAATAAATTTTAGGGAGATTTTTTTTCTATTTGAACAACCCAAATACTATAGATATATTTCCATGTATGAAATAATATTAAATACGGCATAATCCAATGTCCGTAAATAAATTTAATTTTTTATATATAATTGAATCTTTAATTCAAGAACCCAAATGTCACTCATTGATGTTCTAAAATACTAATAAATTAATATCTATATAGAATATATGATATATAATTATGTAAATTTTGTTCATTTATTAAGGCCATATTATTAGATAAAAGTTTTATGAAAATCCAGACTCAACATATCAAAAATTCTTATTTGATAGATTAAATTTTTTTTTGAAAGAGCATTTTTTTCTATGTGTATTTGAATTATTATTATTTTTTACTTTAAATCAAAAAATGAGATTTAAAATAATTATTAAGATAAATTTTTAATTTTTAAATTGTTTTTTCATATAAATAAACTAAAAGAAACATTTTTATTCCAAAAAAGCTATTTTTTGAATGATCCTTCTTATACAATTTTAAAAAATACAATATTATAATTTCTATATGAGTCCACATTTTGAAGTTCTTTCTAGGGTTATATGATATAAGAACATATAATAACTTTTATAGAGAATCTCTCCCCTTCTTTTGAATTTGAATAATTTTAATATTTATATTTTCTATTTTTATATATTTTTACCAACAATAATAATATATATATATATTAACTTCATACATTCGAATTCTAATATTTGAGGAAGTTAGTATGCTTTCTATGACATCTTCACCACCCTCTTGCAATCATATATATAACAAATCTGGATAGTCATTACTTTGTTTAATTTAAATCCATATTTTGTTTATCAATTAACCCTTAAGTAAAAAAGTTACTTTAATTTTATTTAACAAAATATTTTATATTTTAAATTTGTTTCTTAATAAATATAATTATTTAAACTAATTATTTTTTTTCAAAATGAGTTGAAATAAAAATAAACAATTTCAATATTTTCCCAAAATTTGAGGGTTCTGAAATAATGATTTTATTTCACTATTGTGGTATTTTTATTGAACCAAAAGTACAAAATCATTTCACATATTTGATATTTCTAAAAATATTTTTTATGTTCTTTGTATATATATATTGTTGGAGATATTTCCTAAACACCTTATACACATGATGGAATTTTGAATATATTTTATACTATGATAGAGGTAGTTAGTAAAGTATAAATTTCATGAAATCTTACGCACATCATTTATAAAGAAAAACCTAGAAAATCCAACAACCAAGGCATCCAAATTAGTTTACAACACAAACGGAGGGGCATTACTAGTTTCTAGGGGATTATTTCTAACACCTGACCATCGTAGAAAACCTTTGGTAACAAATTAAAAAAGCCATATCTAAAAAACCATTTAATAAAATAAAAAAATTAAGAACTAATAAGAAAAAAACCATGCACAGTGAATACATAAGAAAATATAAAACCAATGTTGACAAACAGTTAAGACATAAAAATCACTAACAAACATTCTATGTGAAATATAGGGGTTCCTCACACAGAAAGTTACCACTAACATCCCATTCCGCTCTATCATGAATACCCACCACATCAATTTGGTTCTTTGACTTTTGCTTAACTTGGAAAAACAAAGGCTACATTTTCCCAAATCTATATGGAGGGTGTGAAAAAATAAACCCAATAGGATCCCACCAAGGCTTTAATTATAATTACATATTAAACACTCCTATAATGCTTAATTTTAAATATAAAAAGTCATGATAATCACTTTCATAGTTTAAATCAAAACCTAAATTTCAATCATTTATCAAAACAGATATATTAAAAAAAATCAATATTTTTTTATCTGACATGCATTTATAAAACATATTTTTGGAAAACATGCAAAGAATATTTTTAAGAAATTCTAGAACCATGTTAATATAGATACCAAATAGGTTAGGTTATGGATCAAGGATCCTCGCACTTTTCTTATGATCATTACTACCTAGTACTCACATTACCCTAGTGATACGAGCCTAGGGTGTACGATTAAACACCTATAAGTGTCTCCCCACCTCATCAATGTTTAATTAGTGTTTTAATTGTCAATTATGATGCTAGGTAAATCTATACTTTCATAATTTTCTTACCTTGAACTAGATACCTAAATTATAATATCTCATTGGATTAAATTAAAAGTATAATATTGGGCTATAAAAAATCATTCATCAATCTCATAAATCATCTCAGAATTATCATAGATTCAATATTTTAGAATCCATATAAATTCAATTACCAGAAAACATTATCTCTAGTTTTCGAAAAACACATTTCATTCAAAATACTTTATTTTTAGGGAAATATCAACATGAATTTCCATCTAAATTTCGTCATAAAGATCAAAAAAATATCTTTAAAAAAACCATTTTAATTTATAACCATATTTTACTTCAAAACCAAGAATTTTTAAGGGGTTTTATCAATTATAATCCACTTCTAGAATAATTTACAAAAGATCATGTTTCATTATTCAAACATATTTTTTGGAAATAAATTAAGAAAATGTAATAAGGGTTATTTTTAATGGGACATCATATAAAAAAACCTACCTCAATGATCAAAACATTAACAATCAAAAAGGGGATCCACCAACTATGAAAGAGGAGACATGGAAGAGTCCTAAAAATCACAAAAACTAATCAAGAATCAATATTTAATTATTCTTAAAGGTTATCATGGATAATAAAAATTATGGAATAAGAAGATAAGATAGATTCTAACCAAAACATGGTATGACTTGCCGATTGGGGACCACCAAGACTAAATACTCTTCGATCCACTAAGAAATAAGTTTGGGAGAGACAATCAAGTACATGAGGGCTTATAAATGCACATTTATAAAATTACGGTTGTATGAGAAGGAATAAAGAATAAATTAGTGGCCTTAGGGAAAGAACTATAATTAAACCCTTTTGTTTCACATCCATATAGGTATTAATGGTTAGTTAGTGGAAACCCATTCGATGGCTGATAGTGATCAACTAGCTAGACAGTGGTTGCAGGTAGAAATATTGTTTCCTAGAATTTCCACCAGCAAACCTCTGGCGGGACATAATCCAATCAAATGAATTCTTATGTCTTAGTTTATCCTAGGGTTGTCCACTTATTGGCTGATGGTTCTAACCAGCTAAATGTTATACCACTTATAGCTTTTACATCTTTAGTCTTAAGTCTAAACTTATACCACACACTTGAGCACATTACCCAAACTACTCATGGATATAAAAATAACTAAAAACTATAGATTAATAGGTAGATGCAGAAAACAAAAAAAGAATATGTGTTACCTAAAAAAATAGGGGAATTTGAAAAATTTACCCACCATAATGGTTTCTTCCTCTAGAAAGCTAAGTTGGCGAAGGATGGACGCCAAAGATATGATTCCACGACTCCCTCATCATAGAATATCATTATCACGTCTCATTAGAATTTAGTCCATGTTTACATCAACCTTGGACTGATGATATAGATTTTACATGAATAATATTTACCTAGGATTCAATATTTGAAATGGTTACTCAGTTATAGGAACATATAGTTCTAATTCAAGGTCTTATCAATTTTGAAAATGAGGTAGGTAAAGTTGAAACAAATTGAGTTGAGACACATGGGAAACATTATCGATTGAACTTTTTGACGTGGTAAGGTAAAATAGTATTCTATATTTATAACTTATTCGAAAATCTCAAACAGTTCCAAATACCTTAGATCCAACTTCCCTTACGGTCTATGCCCTCGATGACGCAACCGAGGAAAGACTTTCCATAATACCCAATCATGATTTGAAAACCCAAAAGGGTGAGGATAATGATCTTTGTAATCTTTTTACTGACTTTGAGCAATCACCATATACTGATGAATAATTTGAATCTTTTCTATCATTTCCTTAAAGAAACATAGTTTATCTATGGAACCATCACCTTCCTCTGATTAGTATAATAATGAGTTACAATGTTGTCTATATAATTCTCTAAAGGTTCCATACTTATGTATGATTGATAAATTTTATTATATGAAAATTAAAATGGTACTCGATAACTATCACAAGAATATAAAAAGTCTAGAACATATACATAAAGCATGTACTTAAAAATCAGAATCACTCACTCTATTTGACCATATATCTGAGAATGATTTATTGTGCACAATTTTAACTAATATTATATTGCCTATTTGAGGCCTTTACAAAAATGAGAAGTGAAATCAGGATCTCTATATGAGATAATGGATTTGAAAACCCCATAAAAACTGATGATATCCTTCACATTCTGCTTCCCCAGGTCCTTCACATTGGTGGTTTCACAAATAAGTTAAATGTGAGATGACTTGGTCAACTAATCAATTACCAATCGAATGGAGTTATTACCTTAGGAATTTTATGGTAGAATAAAAATGAAATCCATTGGATACTTATTACACTTCCATTATGGCATAGGGTGAGGCTAAAGAAACCTATAAGTCTTTTGATGCGCAACCTTAATTTTTTGGAAAGTACATGAATTAGAAATGAAGTAATATATGTTTTGTTTCATACAAGACCACTAAAAATAGTTATTACATCTCATGAATTCAAAATTGATGGGAGACATATGCCACCACATAGTCTACTTATATAAGAATTTATTCTAATCCTAAACTTGAGGTATCATAATAAATGAGGTTTCCCTATGTGGTCTTTGTTAGTGTTAGAATAGGATCTATGGTCAAACATTACTTTTGTTCATCAAATCATGCATAAAATGTTGAGTCCCATGAGAAATTCATCCCTTTATAAGTGATATATATCATAGATGAAGCATGTTTTTATAAATATACCATGAACCGCTAGTAATAACCTATTAGATGCCAAAAAAATATATCTCAAAGATGTTATACATTTCTTCCCATGACAAAACTGAGTTCACATTTATTATGATCAACTAAGATGCCATGTTCTTAGACCACATGCCTCAAAAATTTCACTTTCCGAATCCAAAATTTAAATTTAGATAATTTTTCATATAGGTGGTGATGCCTAATGATTTATAGAACCTTCATTATATAATGAAAATGATATTATTTAGTTCTTGGGTAAACTAGAATTTCATCCATGAATACCACACCAAAATATTCAAAGTACAAGTGAAAATTATGATAGATCAATTCTATGAAGACCACTGGAGAATTAGTCCCGGAAAATTACACCATGAGATTTTTAAAATGGCCATAACTTTTTATGAATGAAATATTAAGAATATATGACTCCCTGATTTTGAGATTGAGGTAATAAGAATAAAGATCAATTTTTGAGAACAACTTTCCCCCTTACAATTTATGAAACAAATAAGTAATATGAGGAAAATGGTGATTTTAATTCACTATTACCTGGTTGAGATTATGATAATCAACACATAGGTGGAGAGTTCTATCATACTTGTGGAAAATAGAATATGATCTGAATAGGGAGACACACTCAGTCATATTAATCTGTTATATCTCTAATCATGAAAATAAAATTTTAACTTCCTTAACTCTACTCTATCAATTCTATAACATGAATCTAAAATTGTATAAGTTTTTGGTTCTAAATCAATCAAAAATTTATCTTCCCTCTCAAGAGTTAATCCATGAAATAAATCTGGTAATACATTCAGAAACTCAATAACCATTGGATTAAGTTCAAGAAAAAATTATTCTTATTCCATGTCAATATAAAAAGTGGTTAATAACTTTCTAAAATATGAAAGCAGAGTACCCACCCAACTGGACCTCAGGTCCCATTGTCCTTGAAACATAAGAGACATCCCATCGGGGGTAGTAAAGGACACTTTTCAATGATAAAAGTTGATTCAGGATTTATTATTGACCAAACAATCCCTTCTAATAATGTCCTCAAAGAGGATTATTTTGATGAATATAAAGTTAGATACTATCTAGGCTTTTGATAAGGAAAAGGCATTGGAAAGACATCAGATACTCTACTCCCTATTCATTCTAAGAGGTGTAGCTATCTCTATAATATAGGGAATTTGTTCTATTATAAGACTCAAGAGGTTCATGGTGAAGATTGATATAAAAGAGTATGAGGAACCTATTTCAAATAAAGAAATTGGTAAATATGAATAAAAATAAATGGAAAATATTATAGTAGTTGGACCCATAACAACATCTACTATAATCTCATCCAATGCATAAAATATATTCATTCCCGAGGTTTATGATGATGCGAGTAAGATGGTAGTCTGGTTGTGAACCCATAGTTCAGGATTATATATATATATATATATACAAATTTTACTTTAATTGTGATTTCTATATGAACCGCACCAATAGGGATCACCATGTTTTGAAACCCAAATGTTTTTAGGGGTGGTTTTCTTAACAACGTGGTGGTGAGGATGGATTGATGGATACTTGCTCTTCCCTACTCTCTCTGAAGACATTATTATGAATGGGATGTGGTGATATGAGTTCAAAAGTTAAATAGTTGGAATTATTGATGAGATGATGAGCTGGATATGGTGGTGGTTGTATATGGTAGGAGGAGGGAATGATGTTAATTCCATTCATGTTCATGATACCCTACTATTCTGGTTATGGTTGATGATGTGATGTGATGGCCCATGTGACTTTGGGAGAGATGTTATTTGATGACCTAGGTGTCTTCAGACAAGGTGTGATATGATGACCCATGTATCTTGTAGAAATATTTGATGTAATGGATTAGATGTATTTAGGCAAGGTGTGATTTATAGAATAGATGAGAACACCAGGATGTGTATCTTTGGGGTGTGAGAGTGGAAAATTAGTTGGAAATTGGTGTGTGGTACCCTTTTATCTATATTTGTTTATTATATTATTATAAATGGTTGAATTATTTTCTAGGAATGACTTGGTGTGGATTGGATTAGTTAATTACCAATCTTAGGTGTTGTTAGTTATACTATTTTCTCATTGGGTAATTAGTATGTCCTTTTCATATATACATGAGAGACTTTGGGTGTGGACCTAATTTGTATAATTGTATTCTCACCCAGTATATATGAATTATTTTTAGGTTTCTAGGGGGATTAGATAGACCGTTCTAGAAATTAATAGCTTGGAAATTTGGGATATTACTCCGTCACAACCTTAGAACATTATTTTAGTCAATTATTTGGAGACACTTGAATTTTATACATTATACATGCATTATGGGATGGTTTTGGATTCATTTATTTTATATAATTACATGATGTTTCTTGATAATTTATATCATATCTCTTGATCCTATTATATAGTATGTAATGTTTTATATATGTGATAATTTTCTTCCCTCAGTGATTGCCACCAACCTGAGGTCAATTGGAGGTGGGACTTGGGGGTCATTATCTATCTTCCTTTATTTTTTTCAAAATAGGGGTACCATTGGGGGGGGTAGGGGTTATGAGATGAACCTAGGCCACTATCTACCCCAACAACTTTCAAGCGGGCTAGTAACATCTAGTTGGTAATTGATTTAGTTTTCACTACAGTAACTTGGGCATCCCGAGCTACCTCTGAGATCCACTTGAGATTTCAAGTCTCTAAATGGAAAACACTATCCATCCAAAATACCTCATTTGAAGGGTCCTGATCTTTAAAATTCTATTCCTAATCCTTCTTTGAAATTTTACCCACTCACTAATTCAAAATTGAAATTCATATTAAAATTCTAATGTCCGTACGGTGACATGTAAATACAAGAGAAAATCATACTTTTTATATATACATATCACATTTTATTTAATTAATAATATATTGGAAAGATTATTTTATTCCAACATTTCTCAATTTTTGTTTGTTTTGGTGATATAAAACTTCTATACTTTTATTCTGACAAGATTATCTTAAGTCTTTGAAATAATTATTTTATGAGTTTATCTTTGGTTGAGTGAAGTATTAAATCAATGAAAAAGTATTTTATACAATAAGAATAGAATAATATCTTCCATATACTCAGAATCAGAAATGATCTATTTATCTTAAAACATAAGAATTTACCTTATGAAGAGAATGGTTGAGTTTTTGATTGCTCAAGTCAAATGCTTTAGTCATAATGAAAATATTAGAATTTTTTTTATGAAAATGATATTTGTAAAATATTGTTTTATGAAATCCAAAATAAGATAAAGGAGAAAGTTGTCACATCATAGTAATATAATATATCTTATGATAAATAATTATCTTAATCAATGTATAAGTCTGTTTAACCCATGTCATGTTTAATTCAGAGTCCTAATTTTCCTTACGAATTCTCTCAAGATGTTATATTATGATAAACCATTCATTCAGTTGAATATCTTATGAAGATCGAGATTTTATGAATAATTTCATGATTACTTTGATAATATATTGATAAGTAATTTCCTGCATCTATAGCATATCAGAAAAGGGATGATCCTTTTAAGGAAAAATCTATCTTCATAGTATGTCACTTTTCTATGAATGGAAAGATCCATGAACAAGAATTTTTCTAACATCTCTACTGTAAAAGTAATTTCCATATTTTTATGGAATGGATTCATGTCCTTAATGGACTATCTTATCAACTTATAAATTTATAGATCAATCATTTATTATAATTATCATGTGATTATGTTTAAAATGATATATAAAAAAGGAACAGTTTTCCACTATATGGACACACACACACACACACATATTTATTATAATACTCTAGATGTCTATACATAAAATTGATTAAACAAAAATGGCCATGTTGTGATTAAAAATTATATTAGTTTAATTGAAGATAATTTTGAGATATAATTTGAAGACTGTCATCATCTCAGAATTCATCTTCCACTACTGTTAATTTTTGATTACAACCGTGTGCTGCAATGGTTTTTTTCAAATTCTATTCATTATATTAGGTTTAGACTTTGTGTAATGGTGCATGTAGATACTGATGATATTTTATGAAATGGGGGATCTTGATTGAATTCTATTATACCATTTAATTAAGTGAAAAAATAATTTTACTTAGCTGGGATCCCCTAGTAAAAGGGGTGTTATAGTGAAACTCACCAATCATGTGGAGTAGAGTGTTGGTGGAGTGGACAGAGGTATTTCTTTTCCCTAAACCACTATAAATATCATGTTTTAAATCACCTTCCTTCATTTTTTTACTTCATGTACCTATCTTGGTTAAGGAAAAATATTTAATTGATCATACTCATAGAGAGAGGTTTTATATAAATAAAATTTAAGGAACAAAATTCACACCATATTGAGTTTTCAATTGGACATTATATGGGATGACAATCTATATCATAGCTAATGAATATTTAGTTCACACATATCAAAGGATTAAGTCCAAATAAATTTCTTTTAAATGGATTCTATGGATGAGAACAGGGAGGGTATGCCAGTGATTAGAGATCTCTTATTTAATATTGAAAACTATGGCCTATGGATGGATTGAATGACCATTCATATAAATAATATTGTCTTGAATGATTATTTCAATGTAGTAAATCCATATAAAATTCCTATGACGAATCCTAAAATGTGGGATGCTATAAAAAAAAGAAAAATGTGCTCCAAATCTATGAACACTATAATATGTGGATTGAGATTATATGAATTCCAAAGAGTTTCTCAATGTTAAATTATATATGAAATGTGGACCACTATAAGAGTTTCTTATGTGGGTACTGAAATAGTGAAGTATAGTAGATATGACACTACTGAACATAAGTTCGATACATTCAAAATTAATGAAGTTAAAAGTATTACTCAGCTAAATCGAAGGCCCAATGAGATTTTTTATAATATTGATGCTCTAAGAACACCTATCATTGAGCCATAACAAGCATTGAATGTTCATAGATTATTACCACCCAAGTGGATTAGAATATCAGCTACTATTAAACAATTTAAATAAGTCATGAAATTAAAAAAAATAACTCATCAGAACTCGGATGATGTATGAAGCTAAAATGGAAATTGAAACTGGAGAGTATAAAATGGTGAAGAAATAAAATACTACCTTGAAGGTTTCCACTTCTAAGAATGATAAGAATTACAAAATAATAAAAATATCCGAAACATATAACTAAAAATACTCCTTAAGAATATCTAGATCAAATGATGAAATGAAATAAATTTCATGAATGTTCAAAAATTCTACAACAAGACAAGGGATTTTAGATGAATTTTCAACAAGTACACATAAAATTCTGACAATACTAAATATATAATATGTTATGAATCTAAGAAGTTAGAAAAAATAAGGTCTAATTTTCCATAGATTAAGGATGATAAAAATACAAAAATTAAATAATTCAAGAAGGCTATCAACAATAAGAAATTCAAGAAATCTATGAAGGCCACCTTGAGTGCTTCTAAAGATTCTAGAGAGTGCACATTATCATAATTGTAAGATGAAAGCCTTAATCAAATGAATTTTTTTCTCTATATTAAATATTTAGATGAGGTATATTCTTATCATTATTCAAGTGTTGACCGTGAACCATAAAATGAAAATTTCCCACATAAAGAATTAAATGAATACTATACAATGTTAGAGTCTAAATATTAAATCCCAATGAATAAAAAAGTCTCTTAGTAATTCCTAAAATATAGTTTTTATTGAAGGGGAATACTTGCACAAACATATTTTAAGCTTCAAAAATCAATTAGAAAATTTTGTTGCATTAAATACTAAACAATATAAAGAATTAGAGAACATACATAAGGAGGTTCAAAACATTAAATAGTCCCAAAGTGTCTTTAACAAAGTATAATGTTATCTAAATGAAATTAGTGGTCAAAATAAAGTTAATAAAGATAATTTTGGAATAACAAGTCAGGGTGAAAATCCCAAATTCTATAAAAAGTAATTTTTTCCTTGTTTCCAAAACAAAAACCTTTCTAAAGTTAATTTTTTTCATTGTGGAGAAAATGAACATTATTCTAATATCAATAATTTAAAAAACCATTCATTTTAGGGAATCAAAATTGAACTTCATTCAAAATATTTTTCAAAAAACATTTCTATGTTTTCTAGAGAAAAAACATTTATCGATACCTAGATATATTATAGCTAACATTTCTAGAATCAAAAGAGTTTGGGTATCTGAAAATTATTTTCTTTGATTTTTCAGTTTAGAGAACAAACAACATGAAAAATAATGAAAAATTGTTTATGTACAATGGATGTTCAAGATATATGAGTGGTGATTTCTCAAAATTTCACTCACTATCAAAAATTGATAGAGGATATGTAAAATTTGATGGTAATGAAAATGAAAAAATAGTTGGAATTGGACCTATTATAATTAGTAAGTCTATTCTCATTAGAAAAGTTCTTTACATTAACAACTCGAATCACAACTTGCTAAGTATCTCTCAACATTGTGATGATGGCTATTCTGTTGATTTTTCTAAAAAGTCTTGTTTAGCGTTCAAAGATAAGTCTCTAAAATTTAAATCACCTAGAACATACAAGGTTTGCAAAATAGATCTTAATAATTTTATTATATACAAAATGTAAATTGTTTAAATGTTTAAATTAGAGAATTTTGGATTTGGAATAGAAGGATTGGATATTACTATGTTCGTTATCTAATAAATTTGTCTAAAAATGATTTTACTGATGAATTTCCTAAACATAAATTAGATAAAAAGAATCAATGTTATGAATTTAAAATGGGGAAGAAACATGAGCCATATTTTAAACTGATTAAAGAGGTTACTATATCTATACCTCTTGATCTTATCCATATTGATCTGTTTGGACGTACGAGAACTACAATTTTTATAAGAAATTCATTTTTAAAGTGTTAGTTAATGTTTATTTGATATTTTCACCTTTTTAATTTTTTATATTTATGAATGAAGCAGGTTATATTTTTATTAATATATATAATATTATTCACAAACAAATATGCTAAAATCATGACATTTAGAAGTGATCGTGGTGGTTAATTTCACAATCATGAATTTAATTATTATTTCACTTAGAAAGTAATTAAAAATACATATTATTCCCCTAGAAAATGCATAAATAATGGTGTTATTGAACTGAGGAATATGACTTTTCAAAAAATTTCTAGGATTATGTTATTTGAAAATAACATTCCCACTCATTTCTTAGATGAGGAAATTAACAGAACATTTTATGTCATTAACATAGTTCTAATAAGACCTATATTAAAGAAAACACCCTATAGTTATAGAATAATAGAAAATGATGGTAGGATACTTAGAAGTATTTAGATTCAAGGATTATATCTTGAATACCAAAGACAATCTTGAAATGTTTGATCCAAAGGTTGATGAATTTATCTTCCTAGTTTGCTTTACTACTTTCAAATACTATAGAGTTTTCAATAAAAGGTCATGGATTGTTTAAGAATAAACTCATGTGAAGTTTTATGAAAGTGATATTTTGATCATAGAAAAATCAAACTAATGAACAATGTGATTCTCTCAAGTATATGACACATGAAATCCTCATTAGCAACAACAGGGTTGATGATTTGGAACTTTATTACATTAAATCAATTCCCAAACGGGTTGATACTAGTGAACTGAAAATTGTGTTACCTAGAATAATAATAAATAATAAATATTTTCCTATATAAATAGTTATATGAAGATTATTTAAATGAGTAATAACTAGAATAAATATTAGAAACTAATTAGAATTATCTGGCTTTTTTATCACAAATAGAACCTAAATGTATAAAAGAATATTTATTTAATAAAATTTATTTCTTGGATATCTGAGAAGAGTTAAATCAATTCAAAAGGAACACAATTTTTGAAATATTTAAAAGATCCTCTAACTATATTGTAGTTGAAAAAATGTGTTTTTTAAAGTAGAAAGATGATATTGGTGTATTAACTATAAATAAATCTAGATTATTTTCCAAAGGATACTATCAGATTATGAAGAAACCACTGATCCTCAAGCTTAGTTAGAAGATATTATAATCATTCTAGAATATTCATCTTATATGAATTTTAAATTATATAAGATTGATGTTAAATATTTTTTTCTAAATTTATTTTTTATTGGGGTAAGTTTATGTAGAATAAACTCCTAGTTTTGAAGAACCTCAATTTCAAAATTCAGCTTCTAAACATACCAAAGAACTATACAGACTTAAAATAGCACCAAGATCATGATATGAAATATTATGTTCCTTTATTTTGTCAAATGGTTTTATAGTAGGAAGTGAAGATCTTCTATTATTTAAGAAAACTATATCCTAATATATATTTTTGGTAAAAATATATGTTTATAAAGTTATTTTCAGATCAAAAAATCAAAATTTGTTCAATGAGTTTTAAAAAATTATGAAAAAATAATTTTAAATGAGTATGATGGGTGAGTTAAAATGTTTTATATAATTTCAAATCAACAAAAAAATATTTTATAAATGTTATAAACCAAATAAAAGGAATAATTTATTTACCTAATAAGTTTTTACTTGAAAACTATAAGACATACTCAACTCCTATGATATCTTATGTTAAAATTGATAAGGAAGAAACTTGATAACTAGTTGACAACATGTGGTATAGGTGAACAATTCGAAGTATTTTATATCTTACTACAAGTAGAATAACCATTATTTTTCAGTATGTATTAGTGAATTATTTCAATCTATTACAAAATAATCTCAATTAAATGCTACCAAAATAATTTTAAGATATTTAAAAGTATCTATGTATCCTTATTTTCTTTTTCTAAAAAATTATTAGTTTAATTTTAATTTAAGTTTAGGTGCTAATTTTTCTAGATGTAGACTAGATAAGAAGAGAACCTTAGGAACCTATAATTTATTACAAAATCCATAGTATCTTGGTCAAGTATGAAACAATACTATGTATAATTATCAACTACCAAAGATGAATATAATGTAGTATGATGTTTTTGTGCAAAAGGTTTGTGGTTGAAAAAAACCTTAATGGGTTTTTTCATTTAACTGTAATTACATTTCAATAAATTGTGATGACACAAGTGCTATAAAAATTTCAAAAAATCCATTAACCCATTCAATAAAAAACATTGATTTAAGGCTTCATTTTTTAAAATACTATGCATAAAATAATTATACTTATTTATAATTTTTTGCATAAAAAACCAATTTTTAAGACATTTTTACCAAACCTTTTCTTGCTGGAAGATTTTATTTCATTAAATTAGAATTAGGTTTAGTTAATTTTAATTAATGTTATTTTAAATATAGCATATTTTCTTATTTGAGGTAAATGAGTTATTTAACTTATTTTATTTAATTTCTGGTTCTTCCATTTTGAGTATTAGTAATGTCAAATAGATCACCTCACCTAATTTTAGTAACAATTACTCTTCACATTACTGTGTGACCCCCAATTACTGCTACTGAAAAGGAGTGTATCAACTATATGTGTGAAACCTCTTGTAGAACTTTGAACCATATTTCAATCTACTACCCAAACCTTTTTTTGGCCAAACCCTATAGTTTTCTAAATATCTTCATCAATGGAGAAAAAAAATATAATAGAAGGTGCCTCATTGAGTATAACCAAATGTCAACAGACATCCAAAAATGTTCTAAGTAGATGAGTGATAAATTTTGACTGGATTTATAAAATATATATAATGATCAAGAAGGTTATCAACCATCAAGTATGGGAATGTGGATTTGGTGAACAATGAAATCGATTAGTGTTTGAAAAGTAAGTCCTTCATTTCTATAAGAACACATTTTTTTTATTTTGGTGACAATGATGATTTGGTCATGGGAACAATGAATCAAAATATTTTATCATTAAATTAATTGGAAATGGTTGATTTTTTCAAATTCATACTTGAATGTTACACTTCTTTTAGTTCCTCATTGCACACCATAGATGAAGTTAGTCCCCTAGAAATTATGATGTCCCATATTTGGCTCTATTGATATAAAGAAGAATCTAATAAATGACTTAAAACCATAGATTAAAGTCCTCATAAAGTTTATCTAATCCTCCATTTTTAAGTGCAATGGTGATTTTGAAAACATTTTATTTCAATACGTTACTCTATTATAATTTTTTATGATGGAAAATCCTATTAATTTAGTATTTTATTTCATGATGTATATTTTATATGTACATAATAGGTCTTTAAATTTCTTTCCTTTTTGTAGAATGTTAACCTTATCATTTTATCAAGTTATTTTGTTTGAAAAAGAATACATCCACTTGTTTTCAAGGGTTGACAATGTTAAGTGAAAATATTTTAAGAAAAAGTGGTTTGTGTTGGAATTTATATCTAAAAAGTTAAGTACTGAAAACTTTAGACGCTAATGTTAATCTCACTTCAACTCTGCCGGAGTCACCCCACCTGCAAGAAAGGCCATTTTTAGCAGACATACTAGTTTAGAGTGATGAGATAAGATAATTTATTGATGATGATGATACTATTACCAAAAGGAAAAGGTGATTTAGAGATATTTTTGAATCTAGATATCAAACTGAACATCAAGGGAGTTCACCTACTGTTCTTGTTTTTTCTCCAACTGATAGAGAAATTTTATCCTCTGCTGTCACCTATTTATTTCTATTGAATAATAGTGGAACATCTCAATAAGGCCAAGAAATTCACCTCTTATAAATGTTTCCCATTTAGAAGAATTGTGGAAGTTATCTGTAAGAAGATTCATATCTTTATCTCATGAATATCATCATGTTTAAGAGTTACCTCATATTGGATAAAGTCAACCAAAATGTGATGAATGTATATAAGTTAAGAAAGATCTATTCTATCCCATCAATGAAGAATGTAGAAATATATAAGTACCTAAAGCTGGTAGAGATACCACTGAGAGAGATCCCCAGGGAGATATTTAATGTTGATGTCAGAAATGGAATCCATGAAATCCCCTTTAATCAAAACAAGAAATGAAATAATAAATATTAATGATAATGTTATTTCATGAGATAATGTAAATTAAGTGAAGATGTTATCCCATTTTGTGGTTGAAATGTTATCAGTGGAACACTCCTCTGAAGCCTTAAATCAAATGTATATTTGTTCTAAGTTATAAGAAGTGTCTATGGATATAGGCACAATGACTTATACACTCACTTGAATGGAGTGAATTTCTATCAAAATAAGTAATTATGGATCTTCAAATATGCATAACAAATGAAATCAGAAAATTTCCTTTATTTTCTTAGAACTCTTTCACTCCAATTGATCGGTAAAATAAGGAAACCAAAACTCTGCTATAAGAATAAGTTACAAGGAAATGAATTGTTTTAGTTGATTGTTTAGTAGATTTGATAGAGATGAGTTTGAGGTGAAGAAGAAGTTAATAGATTCTTATGATAAAAAGGAGGATGTTCATAATCTTTTTGACTTCTTTTCAAAAAGGAAATGGAATGAGATTACAACATTTTTAGAATTTTATAAGAATAACATGGAGAAATGGATTGAGGCTTGTGGAGAGTATTTGTTTCAGATTAGAGTAATATGTCTTCCTAAACCCCCCATCACTGATCATTATTATTCTTCCATTAAATTAGTGAAAAAAATATTTGATATGACTAACATCATTCAAAGGGGAAATCCAAGGTATAATGAAAAATTTTCTTTACCATGACCTATTTAATTATCTCTACTAGCCTTTTTTTTTCTACCAATAGATTTTATTTGTAGGGAACTCAGAAATCTTCTCTTAACATGAAATCCCTGCCAATAAGGATCACTTTAGGAGATCAATCAGGTATTGGAGTGTCTCTACTAATGTTGGTTGATGATGTTGGGGAAACAATTGATGCCCCTCTACTAAAATAATCATTACCCAACATCCAACATTTATCCCCCAATAAAACACAAATAAATAACCATTTCATGTTTAATAATTGATACAACTACACCCTTAATTTGTTTAATTGGTTTCTCGATAGATGGGAACTTTATAAACATTTGAATCATTTATGGTTTAATTTCATCTTTAAACATTTGAATCTATTTTAAGTTAATATTTTAATGCTTGAATTCATTTAATGCTTGAATTATTTTAATACTTAAATGATCTTAATGTTCATTTAGGATGATTATTTCTCATTTGATTTTATTGGGTCAATATTCATTTATTATGAAATTTTATTCTTTTAATATATACTGATTTAACTGATTATCCATATGTTCGATATATTTTGGTATCTATTTTCTTTTCATATTCTACTTTCCTTATTTTCTTAATGATTGAAATAAATTATTTAAAAAAATTGATTAAAGTTCTATTCAGAATTAGTATAATTAACAATTTAATATTATTCATGTGTAATATTAATGGTATTCCTTTTCACTACTTATTTTTAAATCATAAAAATGGGTAGAATAAAAGAAAAACACAAAATTTAAAGTATTAATGTTATTATACACAAAATTTATTTTTCAAAAGTGGATAAGGAAAGAAGAATATAAAATTTATGTTTTAAAATTGTTACTATATGAATTAAAAAAGGTGAATATAAAAAGGAATAATATAGTTTTATTGTTTTTCAATAAAGGTATAATATTTTGAGATCTAAAAGTTTCTATTGTGAAAGATTTGTTTTCTACTTCATGGGTTTTGTGATCAAAAAAAGGGGAATATTATTGGATCGATTATGTTGTTCCAACATATCTATTTTTTGGTGTTATTATTATTCAAAAAATAGACACTTTTCTTATCACATTGTTATATGATGTGTTTTATAGAATAGTTTAAAGAGGTTATCTTATACTGAGTGAAGTATTTGATCCATGAAAAAGTGTTTTATCTTATGATAATAAATGAATATGTTACATATAATAAGAATTAGAAAAGATATTTTTATTTAACCATGTGAGAATTTATTTTATAAAGTTAATGGTTGAGTTACTGAATGTTCAATTAAGGTGGTTTAGTTATAATAAAAATATGAGAAGATCATATCTTACAAAAAGGATATTCATAAAATATAATCTTACAAAAGCCATAAGAAGTTGTAGAAGCTAAGGTTTGCATCAAAATAAAATATTTTATCTTATAATGAAGAATTATCTTACACAATACAAAATTTAGTTTATACTATCCTCAATTTAACTCAAAGACTTATTTTGTCTTGTGATGTCTCCTGAGAAGTTATCTTACGATGAAAAGTTCTCTCAGTTGAATATCTTACAAAGATATAGATGTTATGAAGAATTTGATGATTAATTATCAAGCCTCTTGATTAATAATTTCATTCTTTTATACCATATTGAAAACAGGATTATCCATTTAAGTAAAAATCGATTCGCACAGTATGTCACATTACTATGAATGGAAAGATCTGAAGTACAAAAATATCTCAAACATCACTACTGAAAAAGTAATTTATATATTTGTAAGGAATGGACCCATGTAATTAATTACCTATATTATCAAATTATCAATGAATGGATCGCATGAAAATTATAATTATCTCATGTTTAAGCTCAAAATGAGATATAAATAAGTAACAGTTTTCCACTGCATGGATATATAAATACAAACAAACACACACCTACATTCATACGAATACTCTAAATTCTTTTAGATAGAAGAGATAAAACACAAAAAATATTTATATGATTTCTAGTTCTATAATTTTCATTAATGATCATTCTAATACAGTCATTTAAGTCTACCATCTTCTCAGAATAAAACTTCCATTATTGTTAGTTGCTGCTTGGAACTATGTGCTGCAACCATTTCTTTCAAAATTTATTCATTATATTTTTTTACACTTGGTATAAGAGTGTGTATAATGTTCAAGTATATGTATTGAAATGTGAGATCACGGTGGAAATAACTTGGACCTGTGTATTAAGTGAAAACTACTTGTACTCAGCTGGGACCCTCCCAGTAAAAGGGATTTTATAGTGAAAATCACCAAACTCATGGAGTAGAGTTTTGGTGGAGTGGACTAGGGGGTTTCTATTCCTAAAACCACTATAAATATATTGTGTTCAATATATTTACTTCATGTTTTTATTTTCACTACAAATATTTGTTAAGAAAAAAGTTTTAATTGACCATACTTGAAGATGGAGGTTTTTTGTGAAGAAAATTTTAGGATCTGAATTCATCTACCATATGATTTTTCAGTTAGAAATTATATTAGAAAACATAATAATTACACAAAATAACAATCAATGATATAATTTTATAGGTTTACTTCCTTTGGAAACATGGAAACATAAACAACTAGTTCATAAGTGTTTACATCATATCACACTTAGGTCTTCATAACGATAACCATTTTTAGATATATCTTACACCATATATTTCCTCATAACTTAGGGAAACGAAACATAGTAAAAGGTGATCTTCAATACTCAGTAAGGGCAAAAATAAGAGATATCAATGGTCATATAAGTATAACATGAGCATAAGGGTATTATAACTTGAGCATAAAATTTGAAAACCATAACATTCTTATCAATAATCTTAATATTAGGTCATAAATTAATTCTTGGTTGTTCATAATACATTAATCATAATGAAATCAAAGAAAATGAGTCATGAGAGCATATCATAGGCATAATAGATGGGTTTTTCACATATAATAAACATAAAAATTATTCCCTTTATAGTTAAATATAATTTTCAATGATATTATAGTATAATAGACTCAATACACAAACCATTATATTAGTTAAGGTTCACTCACAATACTATCATAGTAGATAAAGACACTCATTTAACATGGTTAAATCCCCATTACAATGCTTTTTATATCACAATATTTCAATATTAACCTAATTCATTAGAGGGAGACATAATCCCCAACCATCACATAATGAAAATAATAATTATGTGTTCCATAAGATCATAAAACATTACTCATATCACAATCCATGCAAATAAATTAGTTTCATAATCATTTCATCATTTTATCATGCCATATACCTTGTAAAATAAATGGATTTTATAAAAAATTCATCATAACATAACACATGAAAAATAAATGGGGTTCATAATTTTTTCTCTTCCTAATAATAATACAACAAAAGAAGAAGAAGAAATAATTACGGTATCATTGGTTAATACCCCAAGTAAACTTATGTAACATAAAAGGAATCCATATTATATGGAAAATGATTTTGAAAGATCACCAGTAACATTTCTATAAGAAAATAAAATTTCTTTGAAAATCACTTATATAAAACTAGAAATTCATAAAATATTATATAAATATTTTTTTTAAAAAATAAACATGAAAAATTAAAATTTAATCTTCAAATAGAATAATTTTCATGATTGTGGGAAATCACATTCATTTTGTATAAGTTCAAAGAAAACATTCTTTTCACACTTTGTTAAAAACTCAAAAAAGTTTTCCATTATATAAATTAACATAAGATTAATTTTAAACCATTTTATAAAAATTATATAATAGGTAAAAATGAATTTAATCCTTTATATAATAATACTAAAATTATTCTTGAAAACATTTTTAGAAAACATGTTTATGAAAGAAAAAGTGTTTTTGATTGGAGAGAGAAATAAAGCTGGTTTCCCTTAAATCATTATTTTGGTATATTAAATACATAAAGAGAGGAAAGAGGAATAGAAATAATGTATTCCTAATAAATTAGTATAGTTTAATAAAATTAATTAGTTTCATGAGAGGTATATCATAATATTTCATCATCGTATTCATAATCATAAACAATTCTGATAAATAATGCAATTGTAACATAAAACCCTTATCACATAGATAACTTTTGAATTTCAATCACCATGAAAGTATGAATCTTATAAATATTTTTTTATTCCATAATTTTTCTTCTAATAATCACAAAATAAATTAATGGATAGTATATACACCATAAAGAATAAATAATTTGTGTATAAGGAAAGTGTCCCACATAATTAAAAGTGAGATGAAAATCCCTTACTGTAAGTCTTGAATTTATTCACACACATTTTGACAACCCTTACAAGAAATATAGATTAGTTATAATTTTTTAAAATAACCATACTCACATATTTCATACAATATATCACTTACTTAAATAATTTTAGCACACATTTATTAACAATTCCTTGTTAAAATCACGTCTCATGTAATAAATGTTTCACTTTTCATGTATACTTTGGTTGGATTGTTTTGGTCTTTTTTACTTTTATATAAGTTACATAAAATTAATAATTCTATAAATTATATAAATATCATATTTATTAATTATATACACATTTTGAGTTATCTCTATACGTTAGATATAGAAAAATGGATCACACCGTTCAGGGAGAAGGTGGGTCACACGTACACATGCATGTTGTTTTATTTTTTCAATGGATAGAATAAAAGAAGAGATAAATGTTAATTAAATATTAAATAATAATAATTATTTAATATATAAACATTGTATTCATTTTTTTATATCATTTTTACTATCCATGAAAAAATAAAATGAAAAATGTTTCCCATCGCTTTATGGAGGCGATACTCCACACGTATGCACAAGCGACGTTATCATTTTCAAAAGGATTGGAAGGTAAGAAGGTATATGTGATATTATAATTATAGAATTATAATTATTTAATAAATATAATATAATTTTTTTAAATACATCATTATATCCATCCTTGAGATTCAGTTATGGAAAATGAATTACATCAGTTTGTGAGAAGGCAGTCCGCCACACACATGATGAATAGTTTTATTTCCCATTTAAAAGAAGAGGATATCGATATAAGTTATTAATTTAAAATAATAACTTATAATTATATTTAATATTTTAATTATATTATATAAATATATTTTAATAATATTTTAAGGTGTTGGAAGAATAAATGAAATGAAAATAAAATTTTAACAACTACACCTTTTATTTAGAAAAACTTTTTAGGTTACCACTGAAAGCCTTTTTAGGAGGGTGTCCTAATCAATATAATAATTCTATAACATGGGTGTGAAAGTCAAGAAATTATTTGGGGATTGATTTTATTTACCAAAATTCTTTAGAAATGTGAATAATAGAGGATTGGTTGTGCCCTTTTATAAGTGGAGAAGAGTACACACATGAAATTCTTGAATAGAAAACATTATACTCCCATTTTAGACATTTCATAAGGATCCAAAATGGATAATTATCAAATATTATATGTTATAAGGTTGAAATATTTACAAAAATTAATATCTGGAGAAGTTTTTATGTAACATTAAACCTTATCATTTTAATTCAATCCCAAATAATCCCCTTTTAAACCAAACCATGATAATTATTTTTTACTATTTTTTCTATTCAATATGAGAAAAAATTAATTTTAAATTATTATATAATAATAATTACTCAAATTAAAAACTTGGAATCTGTTTCTATAAATTCATTTCATAAAATTAGTTTAATTTTATTTAAATTTAAATCTACAGACGTTGCAATAAAGCAATTTTCAAAACAAAAAGTTTTCATAATTATGGAAATTTTGAAATTAAAAATTAAAATTAAAATTGGTTTTAATAGACTAAATTAGATTAATTATATTATAATTGAACAAATATTACACTTAAAAAATTTTAATTTTAATTTTACATTCTAATCACTTTAAATGAAATTGCAGTTATCAATAAAAATCAACATTTTTCAATATTTATCAAAACATTAATCTTTTCAGAAAATTATCAAATGTCTACTCTATGATATTTTTAACATTATGAGTTTAAAAATGAATATCATTTTTTCTAAATTTTTTTAATAGTTAAAAAAAGTAATTATATTATTTTCTCCTGAAAATAAATAAAATCATTTTCTTTGCATAAAAATATATTTTTGAAGCATATAAAGACATTACTATAAAATATATTTTCATTATCTAAAAGCATTATTAATAATTATCAAAATGTGGTTACTTATATTAATAATGTAAAGTTTAATGGCTAGGTTATAATTGTGTTATTTAAATAATAATATTAATAATATATTTTGGTTTGTTAAAACATGGTTTTGTATGTAATGCAAGCTATCAAAGAAATTAAATTTATTTGAAAAAAATGTTTCATAAGATATGAGGATGGTACAATTAAACTTTAACTGTAACCACTATAACAAATATATCACCCTTTAAGTGATGTTTCACATAAATGAACCATGCCATATAGGCTTGATAATTTATTATTCATTTGAGTGAGGATAGAATATTTCTAATTTTTTAACGATATAAAAACAATTAAACATTAAATATCATTTAGGTCATTTTCATGACTATTCATATAACTTGATTTCAATGGAATAAATATAACAATTTAATTAAAATTTAAACACTTCCAACATCAAATATACATTAGTACTATCCAAGAAACTCAAGAGACTCTATAATTAATTCAAAATATATTTCTTTTACTGATTTAAAAATCATTTGTTCAATTTTTCTACTACTTGCACAAGCATTCCGTGAGTATTTCATAAGCATACAATATAATTATTCAATCTCTAAAAATTAAAAATATTTTAGTATCATAAAAATAATTTATTAATATTGAAAATAACCATTTATAATTTTTCACATATTTTTTATACCTATTACACCATATTGGATATATTAAAAGAGATAAAGTGATATTTTATAATTTTTATTAAGAAAATAATATATAGTTAGAAATAAGATTTAATTGGAAAAAAAATGTCATATTTTAAAAGGTAGGATAATTATGGTATAATTAAACCCATATAATGAAATAAATTAAAGGGTTTGATTAATTTTTAATACTATACATCAAAATTTCACCCTTAATTAGTCTGTTTTACTCAATACCATGGTGATAAACTTTTACCTTGATTCTATTCATTGGAACTAAAATAAAATTATTATATTTCCCAAAATTTTTAACTAATTATTTCAAATATGAAATATAATTTTCAAGATTCAATTTGAATAATCGGAAGAAATATATTTTTATATAAGCGTGTAAGAGGAAACAAAAAATATTTTTTTAGAAAAATGAATTTTTAAGCATAAAAATGATTTTATAACTAATAAACTATCCTGATGATTCCTATAGAGTTAATTAGAATATTTTTAATAAGATATAAATTATTTTAACTTAAAACCAAATAAAAAATAGAACAATAATAATAATTATAATGATTTAATGAAATTGAATGAGAGTTTTGCAAAATTTTGTGTTTTTTATTATCCATTCTAAAATAAATATTTTAAAAAATATTCAAACACTACATCCCAATAATATTATTTAATTCTAATTTTAAAACTAATATACATTTTTTAAATAAAATTTATAAAAGTGACCTAAATTAGTTATAATATACGCACACAAAATTCCATAAAACCCATTTATAAAAATGTATTTTTAATGAAATAAATGATTTTATTATCATTAATCATATAATAAATATAATTAAATGAATGTTAATTCATTTAATTTGATATATATAATATAATTATTTACTTATAATAATTTATGAACCGTGATTATTTTAATCTATTAAGTTAAAAATACACAACACCTATAAAAACCATTTTTGAAAAATATATCTTTTATCTTAAAAAGATTTAATAATAATTTCAAACTAATTAATAATAATGTTTTGATTTATAATTCATTTATTACATCAGCACAGATGGGGGGGGGGGAGAAACAACCAAAATCTACACTAAATTCACATGGGGAGGCTTGAAATCAAGACCTCCTATATACAGCCACAGAGACACAACCACTTGGTTGCACCTCGTATTGATTATTCATTTAATTAAAAAAAATTATATAGATAGAAAAGCACACAAAAAGATATATATATATATATATATATGATAATACAGTTATCCCAATTTATATATGATAAACCAATAGTCTGTCAAATCATAACAACCATGTTAAAATAATAAACTTTAAATTACATACCAAGGTTTGTTAAAGCATAGCCTTATATATACCACACAGTAAAAAATATATTATTTAAATAAAACAAATTATAAAATCTTAGGGTATTATATTTATCATCACTGCTACCATAGCAACATCAAATTTATGAGCCACTATGACAATTCCTTTTTTATAATTTATATTTTAGAACACTTATTAAAAATTAGTGTGGTTCTCTTTTTAAATTTTTAATTGAATAATATAATAAAATTAAGGATGAAAATGGGCTGGGTGACTTTGAAATTTGTATAAATTGAACCCAAACCTTTTTTTTAAAACTGAAACTCGTTTATAATTCAATTATTTTTCAAAATAATTACTCAAACCCTTCCTATTAATTATTGAATTATTTTTTTGTACTCTAAATCATCTCTTAATTCAAACTTTTAAAATTAATTTATAAATTTGTAATGGATAAATATAAAATTAAATAAATTTATTTTTATAAATTTATTATCATTTAAATATATATGGAGAAGGCATTCATAATAATTAATTTAAATGGATTCAAATTTAAATCTAATTTTTGAATATAAAATGAATTGAACCCAGTATAAATAAATATACAAGTTATATATACAAATATAATAATATTTATTTAATAATTAATGATAATTTATTTATTTGATTTTGGGTTTATATTGCTCTAAAACTACTTACCATACATGGATATTGATCAGTTTTTTAAATTCACTATTTTAATATTATAAAAAACGGATTAACCAATACCATAACTATACTTAACCATGTTGATTATTAACATAAAACAGTTAATATTTACATATTATCCCTAAATAAAATAATCATAATATATTAATACCTTCTTAATAAAATTTTCTGAAATAAAAGGGAGTTAATTGTTTTCTTATGATCTAAATTATTTAGAGTTAAAATTACTCAAAAATTTAACATCAAACTCCATAAGATATCCATTTTCATGAAATTTAGGATAAAAAATGAAATTTTAAACACTGAAAATATAATTTTCGTTATCTCAAATTAATTCTAACAGAAGAAACCACGAAATAGTTTTCATGGTTTTGTATCCCACTACTTTCTCAATATAGTCAACTTGGGTTGGTATTTATTTCACAACATTTATTTATGGATTTCAATTTCAAGAGTCTGTAAAACATTGATATAATTAATATATTAAAATATATTCAACTTCAATATTACACATTTTGTAAAATTTCTATTAATAGATTCAGTAATAATTTGGGTCAATAGTAGTGGTGACCCCCGGATATAGCATCCCAAGAATGTTGGTATGGTTGACTCGTATAATTTTAAAACCCTATTCTTCATGAGTTTACTTGAAAATTTTACCAAAGTCCATGGAAATCATAAAAAATTTAATGCTAAATTTCTAATTCAGACTAAAAAATTAATAAAATTAACATTATTTGGAGGCTACCTTATAGCTGAGGGGTTACTATTTTTATGATGTAACATAGAGATATTGGGTTCAAATATCAGTGGTGATAATTTTTTGAGTTACTATAAATGTACTATAACAACCACTTTGTTGGGAATTGTAGTTGGTGAATTTTAATTTCAATTCTAAAAGAACAATAGTTTTATTTTAGTGTTGGTTTTTAATGGAGTACTATATTGGACATGTAGTAGTGGGTGTGGAGATTTTTATCTTTTGAGATTTGTAGTGTGGGAATGTGGTAGGGTTTAAAAGGATACAATTTTTCCATTTAAATAATAGTGGTATGATGTAATTGGTTAATGTGAGTGTGTATGTGTCGTACTTATGATTTGTGAACCAAATAATTGAGTTAATTAATTTAATATTTTAAAAAATTCAAACATTTTATTATAATTATATAATTTAGAAATATTTCTATTTTTGATATACACCCATGTGACTAAAAATTGTGTTTAATTATTCTATTTTGATGATTCTTTTAAGATGTATGAATTTATTCTTTCATCAGTTTTAATAGACGCATAATACATTACTAAAGATTAAATATATCTTGAGGATGCACATTTATAAACACTATTAATTTAGTATTTAAATATGGAAAATTATTTGACTAACAAAATTATTCAAATAAAAAGAACGTAACACTTATGTTAATAGTCTGTAATACTATAGTAGTGGATCAGGAATAGACCCAACCCACTAGGATGCAAGAATTTTTACCTAAACTTTATCCTCATCGAAATTTAGTTTTTAACATTTTGGGGGAGCACTGCAAAGTGAATCCTCCCAGTTTATCCTATTTCATGACTTGTATTCCTTACTATGAAAATGCACATAAAAATAGTCCAGATATTCCATTTAGATCACATTTCATAAAAAATGATAAGAGGACCAGTGAAGGAGATGGAGAGGCCCCACGATGGAAAAAAACAAAAGCAATCTCTCAAGGGTACAACTGCTATTGGTGATCACAATTTTTTCATTACATATCCCTAAGGTTACAGACCCTCTTATCATTCTTATACTAATGTGATACCTGAAATGTGTTATCCATTATTAAACATTGTTATCACCACCACTGTAGATGCTATAAAACATGAGGATGATATAGAGGGACAAGAGGAGAAGGTTTCTGTAAAAAATGCAGTCCACACCAAAATAAATGAAGAAGGGGTTCATACCCTAAACCATAGGCTATCTATGTATTTGGGGATTCACTCAATTAAACCACTACTACTTTCTTAGTGACCATATACTAAGGAAAATGGCAATGGTGGGACCATATCTAACCCACTATCTAAAAAGGTTTACCCTCTCACACTTGCGAAAATATTAACTCATTATGAGAATGAGATGACGGATTTGAGAAAACTCAATGCAAAAAATCCCTGAGGCAACATACCTGCTAGATATTTTCTACATGTAGAGCCTCATATCATGATCCCAACTGACATACCTCCATAAAAGAGGGTTCTTTTCCACAAATGAAATGGTTTCTAGTCATCTTATCTATGTGGGGTACTGAAAATCAATATATTTCGACCCCACGACAACAAGATATCTGATGTTAACTACATTGAGTAAAAAACCAGAGCTAGGTAAGATGAATAATCATATTCCAAACCTTATAGGTTACCCACCACAAGTAAAATCAGAGTAGCCACATCTTGCGCAACCTACTATTACCCTTGGACAGCCACCTATCATTTTGGTTGTTCATCCCTAGCTTATTGATATCATTATGTAACTGAGGGCTCTATTATAATCCATATAAGGATAATATACAATAGTAAAACCAAGGGGAAGCCTTACCCTGAATGGGTCGATGCATCTCTTCCCCCCACTAAACATTGGAAATCCTACGTTCCCAATATTTAATGGTTTAGAGGATCCAAAAATTAATTTTATGTACTTCATGTCTCAGTGTGTCCCCATGAGGGGTAACCATGAGATACAAGAGGTAGATAATTTTAGATATTCTACATAGACTTTAGAGGAACCTACCTTTACTTGGTATACATCTCTACAAGCTAGATCAATAAAGGCATGGAGAGATGTTCATTGACAATTCCTATATCAACAGACCTCTATGTTGAAGAAGACAACATTCCTTGATCTATAAAAATGTAGA
Source organism: Viscum album (assembly GCA_963277665.1). Classification (NCBI taxonomy): domain Eukaryota; kingdom Viridiplantae; phylum Streptophyta; class Magnoliopsida; order Santalales; family Viscaceae; genus Viscum; species Viscum album. The sequence continues at coordinate 45,847,803 of OY728139.1, read as the reverse complement.
AAATGATAAATCAGAGAATTTCAGATATCTATTCTAGGTGTAAGTGTATAATTTATTCCCGAAACGTGGAGATTACTTAAGAATATTTATTGGGTTTTTATATTGAGAATATTCATGATGAACTACAAACACTACTTATCCTAGAAAACCATCTTGGTGGATTTTAGGATCTTGATGTTATAGGATAAATGTTTGAAGATTCAATTTTTTGAACCAAGGATAAATCCCATCTCACACCAAAATCTTAAGGAAAGAGGATGGATAGATTGGAAATTGAAAAAGTTACTTTAAAATGGCCTCTAAAGCAGCTCCAAATCAAAATCCCACATCGAAAATGACAAGCACATCATCATGAATGGTACATCACCTCATGTGGCACATCATCATGATGGTAGAATTAGCTAAAATATCTTCACATTAATGAGAGAAAGGAATATAAAAATTTCCATTTTTAAAACTTAAAGAATAAATCATATTCATTCTAATATGATCAATTTCACGATTAATTTTTAGCAACCATGTAAAATGACTTGCTAAAGTTGATAGAGCCCAAGTGACCCCTTAAAGTTTCCCTTGATGACATCTTAGATTAATTATCCAATCATTGAGTGATGGGTGACCCCATCCAAGTTTTTTTTGTATTTTAATACACCCTATTAAATATGGTTGATTGTGGGAAGATAAAACTGGGAAAAGCATTGGAATAAGTGGCATGTGATTCCTCTAGTTGTCAAGAAGAAGAATATTAATGACAAAATGTTACAAATATGGGTGCAAAAAATTCAGCGATTGGATGACCAAGAAAAAAACCTAGGAAAATCATACAACCCTCAAGCCATAGTTAAATCATTCAATCATGCCCGTAGTTACTTCTACCATTGAAATACAAACTTAATTGGCACATCCATCATCTAATAGAAAGTATTCCAAGATGAAACAAATCTAGAATATAGAAACAAAACAAATGAGGTTGAACTCACTCTGATGCCAAATCTACCCTTAAATCTCTCAAGATTAATTCCTTCATCCATGATAGTATGAGAATCATCCCATCAAATGGTACCATATGAATTTTTCCACAAGGAATAATCTTCATCAGAAGAAGAATTAATATTTGGGTCCATTAATTTCATTTACTTAATTAATCACTTATATGAAGATGAGTAGAATTATTAACTTGAGTTCCTTGTTCCAAATTGAATAACCTTATAGAGAGGCTTCAAAGGTCAAGGTGGAATAGGGAGATATAGTCACAAGTCAAAACAATATTCCTTCCATGTTTGTTCCTAATCCATTTATTAGACTGAGACTCATGGAAAATCCCTTCAGTAAGTAGATGAAGTGATGGGAAACATAGCCACATTCTCTCCAAATCTTCCAAGCTTGATCATTTTGGAAGATCAATTGAAAGGTGTACAATAGTCTCATTATCTTAGATAAAGGGGAATGCTAGTGTAACTAAATCAAGCAACAACCAAACATTCCTTAATATATTCTCAACTACCTGATTTTTATAATATAGGAACTTCATCCCCCAAATGATCTATCAGGGAATATCACTCCATAGGAAAATTCAGAACTTTGACTAAAAATATGACATCTTTAAGAAATAGGATGCAATTATTATGAAACTATCAATTATAGATTCTCATAACTTGTACAAGGATCTCTAAGAAGCACTTTTAGAGGCATTTCTAATACCTCAAGAGTTAAAAGATAAGTTTGATGATGTTGATGTATATCATGCAGAAATCAACACTATGGAATGTATTGCAGTTATCTATTTTACAGAATATGAAAAGGATACTCTGATACAATGGCACATTTGGGTCTATTATGTGTATGGAATATTAGATGAAATTGATATCCATAAATAATTAATTAAAAATAGACCAGGATTCAACTACATTATAGTCAGAATGCTTCGTCAACTGGGATACAATGAACATGGTTTTTCCTCTTCCTCTTTAATACTAAATGAGTTCACAAATATCACATTGAATCCCCTTAGTCATATGGATCCCATAACACATTTTTGGGACCTAATGTTTGAATCTGAATTCCTAGTGGCCTGACAAGGAATGAACTTCAATGTCATTGTAGGAAGACCTTGGTTTTACCAACATGCAACAATCCCTTAATTATATCATCAATGTGTTATATACTATATCAAAAGGAAATGTGGGAGACTATATGGGGATAAATATCAATTTGAATCTTAAGAAAATCAATATATTGATACTAGATTTTATTAAAGAGATGGGGAATAACCCATAATCAGTGGTGTTAGTCGGGTTATTTCCTAAAATGGCCAGGAAATGACCCTAACCAATCCATTCGTGGAACTTGATAATGAGTATGTACTTCCCATCAACCAGATAAAAGATATTAGTTTGAAGTAATACAAGTACTCATTAGTTCTTATGGTATTAATATTTCCATCTGAATCAAAAAAATTCAAAAAACCCTAGGGTTATTTTATTAATGGTGTCATTTGAAGTGTGAATGTTGTTACTCTACCTAGAAAATTAAATAGACGCCAACACGATAAAATTATTTTAGAGATATTTTTGTGTATCCATTGAATAAAAAAATATTTATACATCAGATTCTCAAAATATTAATTCTTTTTCTAACACTGAAGATCCTCCACATCACCTACCCATCATAGAATGAACATAGAGGAAGAAGAAGAGGAGGGGGAAGATGAAGAATAAGGAGATACAAAATATAACCATAAGGATACACCTCCAGTATCCAAGGAAGGTGTCTCCAACTCTGTTGATTAACTACAATAGGAAAATTTTGGCATATAGGAAAAACTATGACCTACACTGAGAAACACGACAATAAGGATTGAACAACATGAGGTAGAAATATTCTTCTTAAATAAGCATCAAGATATGTTCACTTTGAATTACATAGAAATGCCGATCCTCAATCTCAATGTTCCCATACATCAATTAGGACTTCTAAAAAACCATCATAGTTACAAGAAGTCTTCTTAAAGAACACATCTGACAAACAATACCAAATTTGAAGCATAATTTGATAATCACATCAAATACAAAATCATTTTGGAAGTCCAATACCTGAAATGGATCACCATTATTGTTTGATATAAGAAGAAGAAAGGGATGATCAGAGTGTGTATCGATTATAGAGACCTTAACAAGTACTACCCATTTTATGACTTCCTAGTTCCAATTGAGGAACTTTTGATTGATGAAACAACTAGATACCAAGTTGTCTCCTTCATTGATAGATATTTAGGATGTAACAAAATCTAAATGGGGCATGTAGATAAATAATGAACCACCTTCAGTACACTATAAGGAGTATATTTCTCTTGGGTAATTATATTCAGTATAATGAATTCGGGAACCACATACCAGAATTCTAGGTATTGCATCTTCAAGCACTTACTGGATATGTTCATCAAGTGTAACATAGATGACCTGGTGGTAAAATATCAGCAACATTCTGACCATATTTCTAACCATGAAATAGTCTTCAAGAAGTTTAGATAACATGACCTAAAAATGAACCCCTTTAAACGTGCTTTTGATGTTACCTCTAAAAGTTTATTAGCTCCATAGTATTCTGTTTTTTGCATCAAAGTATATCCCGATAAGAAAAATCTCATACTTGAAATGTTACCTCCTCCAAACCTTAAAGTTATGAGAGGAATCAAAGGGACCATTCCTAAATTTGACACTTTATATAATATCGAGTAGGAAAATATTTAACTTTCACCATGTTGATGAAAAAAGGGGTCATGTATCAGTGGAATAACAACTGTTAATAATGATTCAACAATATAATGAAGTATTATCTAAGTCCACTAGTAATGATTCGGACTTTTGAAGGAAGGACAACCATTTTATATGTGACAGCCTTAGATTTTTCATTGGGTTCTTTCCTTGAAAAAAATTATGATACAAAAAATTAAAAAAGTCTCTATTATCCCTGGTATCTATGCACAATACTAAGACTCATTATTCCAAAATTGAGAATCTAACAATCCAAGTTTGATGTACATGGAAATTACATTACTTTTGCGGAATACATAATACATGACATAAATAGAATCCTAAAGACCGTATTAGTTTAGTTTCTTTGGAAACCAGAAAACATAAACAACTAGTTCATAAAACATATACATTATATCATGCTTTATCCTTCATAACTAGAATCCCTTTTTGTCACATATTACTTAATACCCTTGTTAAAATCTTAGGGGAAAAGAAACAAGAAAACGGGAGAGATGAAATGCTTAGAAATAATAAGCATGGAAAATATCTTACAAAATGTAAACATAAGAATGTAAAAACATGAACATATCTTTTGAAAAAAACACCACATTTATCAAATACCAAAATATTTAGTCATGAAATTAATCTTGGTAGTTCATAATGCATAAATCATAATTCAATCATGGACCATGAGAAAATATCATCAGCATAAAACAAGGAATTGTGGAAAACTAATAAGAACATAATATGATTTCCATAGTATTCATGGAATTACTTCTAAGACAATCATAGTATACAAAGTCCATTACTGAACTGGGATTACTTTCTATTCTAGTCGTGCATTACTCAACAAGATTTACTTTTCATTCCAGCCCTATACTACTGAACCAGATTTACTTGCTGTTCCAATCATGTCTATCTCATGAGATATAAATCAATATTCAATGTATTAGATTGAGATATATGTCACATTTATCTTATAATGAAATCATTCTTACATGTTCCACAAAAACATAAATAATTTGTCATTGCATAACCCAAGAAATAAAATGGGTTTCTTAAACATCCTTATATTAAAACATAATCCACATAAAATATCATTCCATCATTAAAAAAATAAAATCATAGTAATAATAGGGATAAAAAAATAACCCAATTTAAAGAGTCATCTTTGATGGAAAATAATTTCGATAAAACACTTGAACTTAATTTTTGAGGAAAATATCCTTTTTTATTAAAAAATGATTTCTTTTCTCAGAATTCCACACAATTTAAAATAAATAATATTATTGAAAATAATCTTGAAAACATTTAAAGGAAGATACATGGAAATAAGGTTCCATGAATGTGTAAAAATACATTCATTACATATAACTTAGAAACACATTCTCCTCGTTCTTTTTCCATAAAAGTCAAAAAGTACCTCGTATAAAAAAACCAAAAGATTGGTTTCATAATGTTTAATAAAAATTTACCAATGGGTAAAATTGAATTAAAAAAATTATAGCAGAATTAAAATAATATAACATATTATAGAAGAGACGGATGTGGATGATAAATATAACCCAGTAAATACTTATGTATAAACAATCTCAAATAATAATGTGATTGTGAAATTATCCCTTATACCGTAGGTCTGATAAGCTTTGTATTTATCTGAACCACCATTATAATGATTTAAATAATGTTATCAACTTATTCTAGAATAGTATTAATTTTTATGATATCATATGTGATCATATTATCATCCGTTTGTTAGTAATATTTCATTGTATTCCATTATTTGGATATTAACTACTTTTTTTTTCTTTTGCAAGTATTATCAGATAAGTTCATGTTCTAATTATTAGGTTATAGTCATATAATTTAAAAAATGATATTAGTATAACATATATCATATTTATTCATTCCATTCATGTATATAATCATGGTATAATGATGATCATGTAGAATGAATCATATCACATCGTGGAGATGGTCGACCGTACGTATGCCCGAACGATGATATCATTCACTTATTGGTTAAATGGTATGGAATTGGATGGTATTTTCATTATAAAAAATAATTATTATGTTATATTCATTATTTACATCCATTATAATCATTATTATACCCATCTAAATTAAGTATTATTGAATAAAAATTTACACCACGACGTGGATACATCAAGTTGTACATACGCACACATGGTGATATTGTTTTTTGTAGGATGGCTAAAAGGAGGTGAAAAGTTATACCATAATTATAATAAAACTTAGCCTGTATAAGGAAACATATTTATTAATTTATTATGTAAACAACAAAAGAAGAAAAAATAAAAGAAGAAAATAATTTTAAAAGAGTTAATAAAATAATTACCTGTTTTTTGAGTGTCACATGTGATTTGAAAAAAAGGCCCCCATGATATTTATTTATACCCAATGTGTAGCCTATAGTATGAAGTGTGGGATGTTCTTGAGGAATTATTTAGATTTTGGGCAAGAAAAAGGGCTTTAGAGGTATGATTAAAAGAGAAGGAGATTTACCCTTTTATAAGAGAGGGGAGGGGAAGCTTTCAAAAAATACCAAAACTATTAAAATAATATAAATTAATTTTTAAATTAAAATGCCTCAAAAGTGAATTATTTAGAAGATTAGATGATTATGGGTGGAAATAATCTCAACAAATAAAATTTATACATTTTTTGAGTTTATTTTAAATATTATTTTTTTGATTTTCCCTTATTTAATCTATTTAATTTTAATTATGGTAATAATATTCTAAATATTAAATTGTTTTAAATATTTACATATGTGTTGAAAATTGTAAATAAATAGATAATTTATGAAATTTTCCACCTTATAATTTTAAATTTATAAATTGTCAATATATTTGTGATCTATAAATAATTTAATAATATGATATTTTTATAAAATATCAGTAGTATCAATTTTGACGCTATTCATTTTGTTGAATTTAAATAAAATCCATTCGAAAGATAAATTCGAAAAAAAATTAATACACTAATAACATGTCACATTCACCTATAAAATTCTTGGATCACATTAATTAGTTTATATTATAATTATTTTAATATTTTTAAAATAAGTTATTTGAAATTTCTATTAATAAACTAATTTATACATCACTATCGTGTCATCATTAATGGAAATTATTTAATCATTAAAAATTATAAAAAAATTCAAATGATGTAGATAATTTCTTGATTTTTTCTGTATACCATTTATTTTAAATGTTTTATCACGTTTTTCACTACATTAAAATTATTATACTTATAAGAGATAAGAGAGTGACATGCTGTCACATTCATTTGTTTTAGTTATAATTACATCATTTCAAGGATAAAAGTCCCTTAAATGAATCAATTCCAACACTTAGGTGATATTGGTAAACTTTAATTCACTAAATAGGATTTTGGTAGGTGTTATGGTAATTTTATCATCTTTATCATATTGTTTCTTACCATAATTTACTTGATTTACCTTTAACTATGGTAAATAAAAATTACTGTAGTTACTATCCATAATATCAAAAAAAGTAACCTATTAACATAATTTGGATCCACTGATTCCAAATATGTAATCTATTTTTAAAAATTAAAAACACATATTTTTCATTAATTAATTTAAAATTAATTCCCATTGTCAAAATCCGAAAATTGGTTTTTAAGAAGTAAAAACTATCAAAAGATTGATATGTGTTTATGTCCAATTTAAATGTGAAATCACATAAAATGAAAAATAATTGGATTAACTAATAAAAAAATAATATAAATATAATTTAAAAACAATTAAAAGGATAATATATCTAGGTAAATAAATTAGACGAAATGGTGGTTTTTAATTAAAATGTTGTATTTTCACTGTTCATTAAAATATGATTTTCATCAGAATAATACCAAAATTTCGACCAATGATAATTATGATGTCCAACTTCCAAATAAGAAGTTTATTATGTAAAATATAACATATAAAATTATTAATAACTTGATTTAAAAATGTTCTCCATCAAAATGAAACTATTATTTTTTAAAAAAAATACTTCTTTTATCCCAAAAAATGAATTTGTTCTTATATCATGTTATATAAAATATATAATATGAATTTTAATTTTATATAAAATTATAATTGTGGTTACTACTATTCATAAAGGTTATTTTATATCTCATTAAATAATAATATTTTAATTATATATCGTTGTTTAGTGAAACTCGATATTGCATACAACACAAGCTATCGAGGAAGGTCTCTCTTGCATGTAATTCAAGACAAGTCATTGTTGTGTTTAGTGAAATCTTCATTTAGTGTTTCATATAACATAATCCAAACATATTTCTTTTTACATTGAAAAATATATATACTCAGTGTTGTGTGAAATGAATTATATCAAAAGAACTTGAAATTGTGTGTAACAAAAGCCAAGAATTGTGTTTCATATACTGAATGATAATACGGTTTTCATATAGTGAAAGATAATCTTGGTGTAGCTTAAATTATAAAAAATCAAAGAAATTAAAAAGAATATATCTCATAAAATTTCAGGTTGTTAAAGAGAAGAACTATCTGGCATTAATCTTTATTTTTTAGGAACTGAGGCACTAATTATGTCATCATGATGTAAATTGGGTCTCTTGAACTGGATCTATCAAGTAAATCCTCAACTATCCTTTGTTTTCTAGATGTTTGATGTGGTGGGAAGTCATCCTGTAGTAGTTTTAAATCACTTTCATACTAAATAAGGCAATAAAGGATAAATACTTGGTTGATTTCCTCACTAAGCACCATTATTTAGAATAAATTCCAATAAATCCTAAACTGTGAGACAAATAAATCTTCTCTATTAAATAATTTTTATAAACATGGGAAATGTATTTTTATGGTTCTTCTAGAAGCCCATCGGGAAAGACTATGGAAGACCCTAGGCTAAAAGAACTCATCTTGGGAATAATTATTATCTCTCCAGTAAAGGAAATACTTTCTTATTTCTTCTTATTTTCATAAGGATGCACTAATAATGAGGTATAAATCTAAGACCTCATTGCTATCTGAGAACTATTACTACAAATCTTGATAACCCATTTGAATTTCAAAGGTTATTAAGAGTTTGTAATCAAGAATATCATCAATGATTACACTATAAAAAATAAGAACTTATACCTTTTGTTGACTATGAATTAGTATTGATAGATGAATTACCCTTGGATCAAACATTGAATCAAATCCCATTATCATAATATGATCAAGAATATTCTATAGAAAATGCAGCAACCAATTTGGAAGATCTAGATCAGTATAAAATAGTCATCCACATTGCACAACATAGAATTGTATCACCATTTGTTTAGATAAACATAGAAGGGATAAACGAGGTTAATTCTACCCCTGAAACAAATAATCTTATGAATGGTTGGATGATTTCCATCTTAGACTATCTCCAAATTAGAACTTTTCGTTCATAATAAGATAAAAAAAAGAAGATATGTCGATGGGTTTTTAATTTTACCCTCTATGATAGTCTAGGTCACTAGAAGGTCCTCTATAAATGATTCTTTGGTAGAGTAATGCTTATTTTCATCGATGAAGAGGATACTTTTTCTAGTATACAAGAAGTCCTTGCTATTTTCTATATTTCCCATCAATCAGGTAACTAGATTTCTCACCAAATTAGAATAATCGATTATTTTTGGCCTTCAATAAAAAAAAATTTCAACCAATTCAGAAAAAACTATCAACCTTGTAAAGTGAATTCCAATTTTAACCATCAAACCCCAGAGTTTCTAAACACTTAAAAATACTCCCGACTATTCTACATATAGGGAAAACATGTTGTGGGACCATACCCTCCCACTATATCCATGTTGTTTAAATAAATCCTCACTGCTATCGAAATCCAATCTAAATGGGATGAAGTAATACCCTCAAAGAGTGATAGAAAAACCCATTATCAATTCTGGGATTTCCAACATTATTAAAAGATTCATTGAACCTCATAAAATATTGATAGAAAACGATGCTAGTTTTTTCTCTTTAACTGAAAAGGTTGTACCAGGTGTATAACATTGAGTCCAACCATTCATTATAATACCATAAAGAATAAAATGGATAGATATAGGCCTAAAACAAAACTTTATGAATCATACTCTAGAGGATGGTTAAAAAAGAAAATGAATATTGGATGGACAAGATTCTACATGCCTTACGGGCCTACTATACCATATCCCATACAATTATGTAGTTGACACCGTATTCACTGGTATATGGGAAAGAAATAGTCTTTCCCATCAAATTTTAATTTCCTTCACTATGAATTTACATTTTTTATTTATTTTCCATAGATGAGCAGTCTTATAAATTTTTGGACTAATTAGAATGGATTGATGAGAATATATTGCACACCTTGCATAATTTATAAGTTCACCAAAACTCGATAGCATAAACTTTGAACAAGAAATTTCATCTTCTTTCATAACTATAAGGGGAACTGGTTTTAATCCTCCAAAACCTGACGATTATTAATAAGAAGACTCCAAATCATGAGCCAAAATAAAAAGGGCATTTTTCTATCTATAAGGTCCATCCCAAAAGAGTACAATCATTTATCACTATAGATAGTGAACAAACTACCCCCCACAATTCCAAGATTTTTTAAAAAATATTTCTTGTGATTAACAGCATATTGTACTAGTCGTATGACATAAAATTAAAAAACACCATTATTCATTACCACATAAAAATAAACTTCAAAGAGAGGTCCTTACTGAATGAACCTAAAAGACAAGACACATATTTTCCACGTTCCAATAAATTAAAATGTATGAAAACGTCTCCATCACATGATTTAAAATGTAGTCTTACCCTGTGTACCAAGCATAGGATTCCATGAGAATATGATCATGAATGTTTGCATAAAAAACATGGGTTTCCTCTATTGTGATGATTTTTTGAATGAATAGACGTCATTTTTGGGGCTTCATGTATTCTTTTTTATGTTGGGTAACCCTCTTCCTTACTGTATGAATTTAAACTGAATGGTTTATTTCCCTATAATTTGATGTTAATATGCTTCCTGAACTATATAGAACTTTATTTCCAATATAATGAGATACATAAAGACACCTAGATAATATATCTTGTCCTGAACACCACATGATTAAAACACCCTTGTTATTTCTTTTAGCAGAGTTTGTGTGGTGCAGGAAATGTTTTCCATTCCTTGTTTCTCACACCGAGCATAGCTCACGTAGGATTTGGAATTTTTTAAGGGATTCCCCACATGATCTATAAATATCAGTTCACATTAGGTTTAACATTGTCCTTGACACAATACCTTAAAAGTATCAATAAATGTATTTACAAAATGATGTCAAAATCCATGGTTGACATATCCTTCATAAAATAAAACTGTGTATTGTTATGGACCTCACCCGAGAGGGACACTCTAATTATTGTTCGTATCCCACCACACCTCCACTTAATAAATACATGTGGATTGATTCTCATTCCAATGGGAAACATGGTGATGCCTGAATCATACATCAAGGCCCAACCAAAATATGATAAAAATTCCCCCTCCTTGCATAAGAGCTCGTTTAGTGTGGGGAATCTATCTTAGAACTATGTTTAGATAAATTATCATTAAAATGGGATATAGTGACCCCTTAATCATAAATCTTGTTCTAATAACAATATAAAAATGTTTTCTTGACATATGGATTTGACGTACATGGTGAGTTTTCTATCCTATAATTACATGTGGCTTGATTCTTATTCTAAAGAGATATATAGTGATTCAAAGGTTCTCCAACCTACGACTATCTGACAAAAAAATGATGTACCCACCCTTATATATATAAGCTAGGTCAACATGGGAGATCCCAGTATGGTTTCTCACCTCATTGATGAGTCTATATTTAAAAAATACCCCTCCCTACATACAAATCAGACTTGTGTGGGGTGTTTTCAGTCTATAAATACATATGGGTTAATACTTGTTATCACATTATATATAGTGATGATAGGGTATCAAATCCCGAGTATTACAAAAAATGTTCCCTTCATTATATAAAAGTCAGAAATTAGACCCGTGCTCTAAAAAATATAACAATTACTGGTCAATTCCATACTACATGATACCTTCATACATAGGCACACTCCTTTAAAAAACATACTTTTTTTTGGAAAATTCATATCTACATAAACTATACTTGATATATTTGTGAAAAAAGGGATCAAATCTAAAGGACACCTTTTTTTGACCTTTCATGATATTCCTTAAATAATTTTTTTAATAATGAACCTCCAAATATGGAACTTCAACTAGAGGTATCTTAATCCTTAGGATAATAGTTATATTATCTGTATATTCCCTAAAAATGTCACAATGGATGTATCTTTTCAAAAATGTTATATGATCTTCCCTTGAACAATTATCCTATATCATTTTCTAAGAACTTATAATCTTGAGTCCATGACTGAAAACCTTCCCTCTTCATTCCTATAGAATGATTGAGAATTATTAGATGAATGACTATGAAATGGATGGTTCTAGATGTTGGTCCTTTAAAGTTAACAATAGATGTATTTGTATTATGATTTAAATCTTTTGGGAAACATCATTTCTACATGATGTTAAAATACATTGTTCACATCAGAATCCTATATAGTAAAACTATGTATTACTATGGACCTCAATTGAGAGGACCATCATTCCTAATGTCGGTCTGATATCACACCTTCATACCTAGAACAACATGTGGATTGGTTCTCATTCTAATGAGACACATAATTATGCCTAAATTTATCATTATAAGCTCAAACACAATGATAATAATGTTCTCCTACTTCCTTCTCCACACAGGGTCTTAATTTGTGCAGATAATTCTGACCATGAGATACCTCATTGATAAAGTCATTATTAGAGCTAAATTTCCCCTTTCATGAACACATGTCAAATCTATGGGTAGAATGATCTCCATATATGTAAAATTTTGACGTAAATTCTTCCTTCACCCTCAGACACATTATTTTCACTAACAAAACATTATGGTCTCAAGAAACTCAGATCATGAAAAAACTCCCATGGCTGTCGGTAATAAAAAAAATCTAACTCTAAAGAAAACCTTTGGTTTGAATATGCATAATATGCTTTAATTTTTTTTGCATAACATTCCTCTAAATATGGCATGTATATCAGAGGAATTTTCATCCATAGGAGAAAATTTCATTATCTCTATATGCCCTAGAAACATTATAATGGGGTCCAATTTTTGAGTATGGTTTGTTGTATTTCCTTACGCACTTGTCCAATGCCATTTATTTAGATCTAAAAATAATATGATCATGAATAAAAATTTCCCTCCATATTTTCAAAATTTTTTAGAGAATTATTAGACTAAAATCCATACTTGATTCATCATTCTTATAATTCTTGGTCAAAACTGTTTGACCTAAAACCTCAGTTACATTGGTCCATCTTAAAAGACCCAAAAAAATCAATGGAAAGATACATAATTATCATAAGGATAAGAAAAATACAAAGTGATTACTAATAGAAAGTTTAGACTTACTCATTAAATATTATTGATAATTTGATTTTGAAAAACATAGGGCGATGATGTAAAACACCCAAAATTTCATAGGATCCATTATCCGATTTTATAAATAGTTAAACTATGCTTTCAAGGTCCAATGGACTAGGATAAATTTAGAAAACTCTCTTATTCATATTGTATTTATTAGACAACATTGACACAGTGGCATTGAATAAAATAATATTGCTTCTATGTTATGCTATAATTTCAGTGAATATATAGATAGTGAGGTAAATGATTGAAAATAAAATTATTTTCATTTATAGATCAAACATTTCGAGCAGTGTCCACTAGCTTGAGTCTCTATTTCAATTTTTATATAATTCCATTAATGGACATTTTGATTTATTGAAGTGAATATTAAGTCTAATATGTATTTTGAAGAATTCCAATCAACTATGTTTCAACAACTTCCTCATCATAATGAAGTTTCTCATTCTCCACAACAAGAAACTCCCTTCCATGGTCCAAGTCCCTCTTCAGGTATTGGTGGAGTAATAAAATATGTCCCTAGATAGTATCTAATTATTCATAATGTTGTTCCATATAAATATATTTCTAATCAATATGGCACAAATTATCTTCCAACGCTTGGGAATGGTTAATCTATGCCTGAGATGCGGTCGTTCTAAGACTGTCAAATTAGACAACCAGTTATGCTACATTGAGTCATAATAATTTATCCTCTTCCTAGTTTTGGATGGTAAAATTCATAGTTTGATGGATCATGTGTTAGTCAAATACACCATAATAAAAAATAGATAACATTTTTAGGAGTCCATGGAGTCATGAAGGAAGATCTCCTAGAGTTGTCTATGAAATTTATATCCAAATTTCTCACCAAATGAAATGATGGGAACAGTGAAAGGAATCCTATGACTCTGAGTCCATCTAAAAGATAATATCAAAATTAGGAACATAATAAATTATTAATTCACTCAATGAGGCATCCTATGCTGTTATCGCTAGAGTTACATCAACCACATATTATTCCATTGGTCGAATAAACATTGAGGCCTCCCCCTGAGGACCGATTATCGAAGTTGATGGATCTGAAATACAAAAAGAACTCATCATTAATGATGGGGATGATAAATGGATGACATATGAAGAACATCATATAAATTAGTAATATTTAACTGTTTATGGATAAAATGATCGATTGGGTGTATCCCTTGCTTCTTTGTTTTGGAAATACTAAGAAAAGACCTCCAAATGAGAGACACTTTCTGATCCCATGATTGAAGGATCTTGGGACATCTCCACACTCAATTTTAAGACTCTTACCTCCCTCTCTTGAGTAGGATTAGGAATTTTGGTAGATCACTAGTTATTATCATTGTAAATATTCTCTACCTAAAAATTTACACTAGTCAGGAAGTTAAGATTAAAACATCATAAAAAATGTCCCAGTTGTGCAAAAATAAAAACTCAATCCCAACTAACTCTTTATTGAAATCCAAAAACTCCAATATATATAGTGATATTAATATGTGAAATAATTTCATCAATTTTTGTATTATGAGTTCTCATAGAGTGAATTAATTCCCCAATCTTAGTGGAATATTTTCTAGTAGGTACATCTGAGAAAAAAACTTGGGGACAAAATTGGATATACTAATGAATTTGGATGCCATTTCTTTGGCACAAAACCCCTCTCAAAGACTTGTTTAGTTAAATCAACCATCAAAACAATCATTATATGGAATAAGGTATTGATTGACTCCTTTTATGGTAATGAAAGGGCTAGAAATAGTCATTGTGGGGTCCCCTGGTGCCTTCAAAAGATCTAAAATATTATAAATTAGAGTGTAATAAATTTCCATATGTATTCTTTTTACGCATGATAAAAATTACAAAAATATTATTTTCCGTATACAGTGATAAGAAAAGGTAATGTATGGTCCCCTGGAACTTCCTTCTATTGAGGGAAAAAACTTATCAATAAGAGTTAACACCTTATTTGGAGTGTATTACTGAAGTCTTGGGGAAACAACAGTAAAATACTTGAGGGAGGAATGTGAAGAAGATCCTGAAAATGACATGTATGATTAGATGGGTAAATCAGAAAATTTCTATGATTAATTGAAATTTTGAAGACTTTATGCGATGCATATGCCTAACCAACATATTTTCCAAATTACATTTCTTCACCTGAGATGGAGAGGGGATCATGTCGATATTCATAAACATAGGTACCAGGGGTAGAAAGGGTCCCCCACCATATAGTCTTCCACTAATCTCTAAGACATATATAACTCCTCAAGCTTAGGTTTGGCCTCCGAAACCTGATTGGAGTGCCCATTGAGGTATATCTTAGGGAATCTGGCATTGGTGTAACTTTCCCCCTTCAAAAAACCAATGTGAATCCTTAGTAAAAATTTACATACTCAACAAAAAAATAGACGTTATTCAAAGAAAAGGGAAAGAGTATTACATCACTGGTGTTGATAATTTCATCCCATTCATCATTGGTTTCACTAACCACCCCCTCTACAACACCTTGATCTAGAATTCCTACTAATCTCCTTAGAGTAAGGATGTGGTCATCAATATCATATATCAACATATCTAACTCAAGAACATTCTACCCTACTTTGATAGGATCAGTGTGAAATTTAAGATCTAGGGGTTATTTAATATCTTTATGTTGTGGGATATCTATTATAACATGAATGAAAATTCATAAATCCTTGATTTTATGGGCTATTCGTTACAATAGTTGAACCGCATAAAGACACACATAATTGGATGTCATTGTGTCCACCTGTGAAGAGGATTCAATATCTTTTGACTTTATATCATTCCTGGTCTCCACAGCTCAATGAGTAACTACATAGCTGAATCCTGAATCCCACTGATAACGATCACTGGATCTCCTTAGCTTAGTTTTATACTAGGAAGTATTTATTTTCTAACTTGTTGAAATCCCCATGACTTTGATATGGAAGAGACTCATCAAAATCACTTTTAGAGTGAACCAGCCCACCCTTGTGGCCTTTTTGGAAGTAGTTTGAGCGATCTCAACTTAAGGGATTCATTTTAGTAACTCCCCTAGTGGTATGAGGAGATATAAGAATATGAATATTTTGAGTCGGTTTTATTGGTTTATTCGAGGAATGTAACTAAATGATCTCCTAAGATATTTCCTAATCCATAAGAACCCAAAAGTACATGGCCACCATTGGATGTTTCTCCAAAAAATCATCTATAGGTGGAGAGGTGGTAGGTTTTTACATTCATTTGAACTAACATGAAAACCTATAGGGAATGTAACCATCGACACTTGTTGATAATACACAATCTTTGAAGTATATCATGTATGATATGTGATCATAAGTATTTCATCCATTATTAACTATCATTTTGGTAAGAAGATCTCTATATAATAAGAAGTTAAAGTCATTATACATGATTAGAGTTTGCAAGGACCCCTCATGTTCCATGGTGAGAGTTCTAATCCCTAATACAGCTTGAAAAAAGGGACGAAATGAAAAATATTGATTTTTGAACCCTCTCATCACCTCTTAGGTGATAAATAATGTTGATATACACCACTATATTACTTGTAAAGGACCTGCAATTTGAAAGGGGGAATTTCCCACGTACATGTGCATCAAGAACTAGTGGATCTTGAACAAAGTAGTGGATTTATTCCCTACATTTTACCCTTATTCAAAATTGGATTATAGAAAAATTTTCTCAAACACATGCTACCATTGGATTTTCATAGTGGAAGTATATAGGTTCTTATCCAGATGGATATAAATCTGGTAAGCTAGGTATTAGTAGAAATTAATGTTCTGATGGAATACCCCCATTTGGTGAATTCAAGATAATCCAAAAAGGGTCAATATCTACTAAAAATGTATCAATTATCAATTATACGACATCTTGTGGAATTTGTACATGTGGGTCCCTCCCCCTTGGGCTTTAATAAATTGTTTATCTATGCCATTGGATTGAAGTCTCGACTAGGGTGATGGTATTTATTTTCGATCTTCTTATCCACTCTCAATAACTCATGGGAAAAAGCATGTGATCATTTGAGATCACCCCATGTCAACATTGGTGTGCTCAATTCATAATACATTTCACTGAGAATTCACGATCCATATATTTTTTAAACATCCCAAAAATTGATACCAAACTATTCATGCATCAGTTGGAATTTATTAGTGTTTGGGATCTAGTGGATTAGAAAATTCAATACTTCACCTGTTGGCTTGTACATTTATATATTCAACCCATAAAAAACCTCATTAATGTAGACGTCTTGTAGATAAGTAAATTTCAAACTAGTAATATCAATCTAGTAAGCTCATAATCATTTAGGATTGACGCCTCTTCTAGATTGAAGGCACCATTATTCCTTCCATCCATCTGTTTGGTCATTCATTGATTAAAAAATGTTTCATAATATCGGTGTCTTGATTCGGGATTGTAAAGTTACAATTTTTTAATATTCTAATTGTGTTATAATAGATACACTAAGTAGACTATTCCTTTATTGATGTACAAAACATAACTAGAAACAATGGTAATAGTAAAATTCATATATTCCTAGAACCAGTACATTTGAATAATGTCTATCGACCTTGGGATATCAACATCTCTCTAAATTCGGCAACTCTACTGTGATTATTATTCACTCTTAGGGTATTATAGATTGTTCTTCTTCAAATTATTTGTAATTTTTAGAATTAAGGGGTCATATAGTATCTGTTATGATGGAATGGTGATGTCAAACATCTCCTCAATGTCTGCAACAACTTGTGGATCAAAAATTTGAACAACTTGACAATCCCATTGGGAAACCTAGAGGAAAACACTGAGGATTTCATTAAGCATCGAGGTTACAACTTATGAACTCAGGGGGAAATTTCACAAAGGAGTGACCTCATGTGGGTCACTAATGCATGTGACCTTACACATGTCACTCGCATTAGTGATGTCACATAGGTCACTTGAACAAGTGACCTCATCTGGGTCACTCATGTATGTGAGCTCACGTGGTTCACTCAAAAAGTGACCTCATATTAGGAACTCACCATGGAATTTTGGTAGGGGAATCATGTTGAATTCATGTATATTGTAGATACATAGAAGTGTAGTGGGAATTTTGTAGCATAAATAAAATAGTGTGGTAGACTAGTGTGAATCAAAAAAGGATGAAAATACTAAAAGGAACGTCCCTCATCAATGATTATGGATTAAAAATTCATGAAAGGCTTTAAGTATCCTACATTGAGAAATTCAATCCACCTATGTGATTTGGTATCTTGCGTACATCTAGGCAGCGTAAGAAACCTACGTGGCACATTCTCACAAGTCCACCCCATGCAGAAGACTAGAATGATTTATTTTCCAGATGGTCTTGTTTGGGAAACCTCCTTCACCTAGGGTCCTATGGTTTAATATAAATAGGACCCTTTGGGTCCCCATTTGAATTAATGTAAGATAAAGATATTGCTTGAATCTCTTCTCTCCTAAGCCTCTTTTACAAGTACTCTAAACACTCTAGAAGTGTTCTAAACCTACAAAATTAGATTGAAATGATAAGGGTAAAATGATTGAGATTCATCATGGTATAAAATATATAGAACCTTGAGAAAAACCTCCCCCCCAGTCAAAACCCCTAGGGTGAAGGGCCTTTCCATAGCTTGAAACATGAGTGACAGTCATCTAAAGGCACGTTAGGAAACCCTTGAGGCTCTGAGAAAGGTCTCTGCCAAGCACTATTTCTTAGGTTTTCCATCACCCAAGACACAACTCCATATCACCTATATTTTATTTAGTCAAGGAACCTATAGTTCATCTAGATCATACCAAGGTGAGGTACCTTCATCTTGATGAGATCATACTTGGGAGAGGAAACTTTAGCAATATGAGTTCATACTTGGGTGAGGAACCTTCAGCTCACCAACATGATACATGGGTGAGGAACCATTGAACTGAACCAGGTACCACATAGGAAATCACTATTCATCTTACCCAAATATCAAATAGGTGAGACTCACTTTGAGACCTCTTTCATATCACCAATGGTAGGGTAACCCTTTTATTGGGTCCCTCATTTGAAGGGGACCAAGATAAGACCTCCCCCAAATCCTCTAAATATATATGATTAGATCACATGGAGCAATAACTTATCCCCTCAATTATATATTCCATTTTAATGGAAGTAGCTCATATATACTACCAAATCGGTATCATCCTTAAAATGCCTTAAAATACACACTCCTAGGGTAATAAGGATCCCAAACTTAAGGATAACGATGAACGAGTTTTCAGGTTGGGATGCAACCTCTATTTCCCAAAATGTGAATAGAATTGGGATGTATCCGTATGGATATATAATCCCCAACTATCAAGGTTTGAAAGCATGAGAGGATTGGTAAATACGTTAGCCTCATATACCTTCCTAACTGACATGCAAAGAATTCTTCCTCATCTACCAGCATATGATGAGAAAATTTCACCTTAGGGAATCCCCCTAGAGTAAGCCCCTATACTTTGTTGAAGGAAACCTGCCACCCTTTCATACCATCACCCTCATCCACTAGTGGATAATGGATATTGTGTGAAGTTACAGAGTCCTAATAATGAAAAACTCTAATTAACATTTAATAATTAATGATTATCGAAGGATTTTAGGGTTGATCAAAATAAGTAACAAGAGTATATGAGAGGTTCTAAACAAAACAATTTAATACTCCCCAATTGGGAACCACCATGATGAAGAATGTTTCGATCCACTAATAAATAAGTTTAGGAGAGAAAAGATGGTACAATATGAATCCTAGAATCATATTGATTGAATTATGGTCAATGAAGGAGGAAGAAAGAATGAAATGGGTCACTTGGGAAAAAATATAATTTCCCCTTACGTTCTCAACCATATATGCATCACTAATGAGTTAGTGGCTACAAACAAGATTGATGATATTGATCGACCAACTAGTCGATGGTCGTAATTAGAGTGCATGTAACATATAATTTCCACTATCAACCCTCTATCTAGTCACCATCCAACTACTTAACTTCCTATTGACTATATTTTCTTTCTCTAGTTCATGAACTGGTTGGTAGTCCTCACCGACTAGCCAATGGACCAATTGTAGATTTTCCAGCTATAGTTTCAAGTACACAATTATACCATACTCTCATGCACACTCGCCCACTCCTCAAGGATTTAAAACAACTAAAAAAAATATTAATATGTGTAGAAAACAGAGGAAAAATATTATGTTACCTAAAAACAATAATTCTATGTCACAAATATCCTCATCATAATGATTTCTACCCCTATGAATCTATATAGGAGAATGTTGGACCCCAAAGAGATGAGGCTGCAACCCTCCCATTATATAATCTTATTCCCATATCTCGTGAACATTTTATCCAAACTTAAATCAAAATCAGACCGAGAATATTTATTTCCCATGTAGAAACATTACGTAAGAGTAAAAAAATTTAAATAGTTTCTTAGTCATAGTTATATTAGGTTTTATGTCGATGTATTCTTAGTTCAAAACATGAGATGGGTCAATTTGAAACTTCTTATATTGGGACACATGTGAATCATTATGTATCAAAGTAATATATGGTTGTAAATCTAAATAGTATTCCTCTTTTCAAACTTGTTCCACATTCTCAAATGAATCCCCATACCTCAGAGCATATTTCCATTATATTCCAAGCCATCACTAACCCAACCATGGAGAGACTTTCCAAAATACTAAATCACCAATTTAAAACCCTAAAAGGGGATCATAAAGATCCTTATAAGATTTATACCGACTTGGATATATCACTATATGTTGCTAAATCTTCTAAATCTTTACCTTTGTTTCCAAAAAAATAAACATAGTCTAACCAAGGAAGATTTACCCTCATCTAACTAGTATAATATTGAGTGATAATTTAATCTATATAACACTTCTAAAGTTTTCATATTTATGTATGATTGATAAATTTTATTATATAAAAATCCAATTTTTCCCAAATAACTATCCCAACCACCTCTATAGTCTATAACATAGGTGTAAGGAATTTCCTCAAGATTCTAAATTACCCACACTATTTGACCCTCCATCAAAGGATGATATATTGTTCTCAATTTAACATAAGATCCCATCAGATCTTGGAGGAACATGAAAAAATCGGATGTGAATAAAGATTTCTATAAGAGATAATTGATGTGGAAACCCCATGAAACCTAATGATATACTGATCATACAACTACCCTAAGCCCTCTACATTAGTGTTGTCTCAAATATGTATGAAGTGATCCAATTTGGTTATCTATTCATTTAACAACAAAATGGAGTTCTTACCTTGGGGATTTCATGGTAATCTAACAATGAAATTCATTGAAATCTCATTCCACTTCCATGTTGGAATGGGGTGAGGCATAAGAAACCTACAAGTCTTTTGATGCTTGGCCTTAATTTGATGAAATTTATAGAAAGGAAACATGAAGTTAGTTTTTTATCATTTTATACTAGGTTACAAAAAATGGTTCTTTCTTATCATGAGTTCAATTTTTTAATCTAGACATAAACCACTTCATGATCTCATTATAAAAGAAAGTAGTTTAATCCTTCCGTCAAGGCATTACAATAAAATATGTATCTATATACAGTCATTGGTAGAGTTAATATATTTGTTAAGTTAAAACACATCTTTAATGTATTGAATGATTCTAGGCACTTCAAGTCCCATGAAAACATCACCTACTTATAGGTGAGAGTAGTTAGCAATGATGTAAATTTTTATAAACCCTTCATGAACTTTTAAAAATAACCTACGAGACACAAGAACATTAGATTTGAAAGAAATTATTTAGATCCACCAATGAAATGTTTACCTTTATCTTTTTAGGATCAAATAAGATTCCATATTCTAATACCACATGCTCTAAAAATTTATTTATTGAATCAAAAATTATAATTTTGAAAATTTTCATACATGAGATGATCCATTAGGATATACAGAACCTACCTTAGGGAATTCACATGATTTTATTTAGTTCTTGAGTAAAATAGAATGTCATCCATGAATACCACTCCAAAAGAGTCATGGTTCTGGTGAAAAATTATGAGTCATCAATTCCCTGAAGACTGCTGGAGCATTATTTTGGTGAAGCAACATCATGACATACTCAAAATGATCATACATACTCTTAAAGGTAGTATTAGGAATATATAGCCCCATGATTCAGAGTTGGTGGTAATCAGACTAAGGAATAATTTTTGGGAACCACTTTCCCCCATTCAATTGATCTAAAAAATCATTAATGGGGGTAAAAGGGTAATTTTTCTTCATATTTACCTAGTTGAGTTGCTGGTAATAAACACCCAAGTGGAGAGTTCCATCATCTTTACTTAAGAATTTAATAGGAACCAACCATAGTGACACACTTGGGAATATGGATCCCTTATATTTGAAAACATACATTTGAATTTTCAGCTACATTGACTCTTCTAGAGCAATGTGGTAAGATGAAACCGATAATGACTATGTTTTTGGCACTAAATCAATCAATAATTCTACCTCCCTCTTCTTATTAAGCCATAAAATTCATATTTGAATACATCAGGACACTCATAAACCACTGGACGAAGTTCACTATAAAAGGATTCTTATTCCAGCTCAACAAAGAAAGAGGATACTAAATTGCCAAGATATCAAAGTGGAGGCCCCAACCAACTATACCTCAAGTTACAATCTCATATAAACAAAATAAACGTACAATCGAGGGTAATAAAGGATACCTTCTAATGATAACATTCAATTCAATATTTATGTGGTACCAAGAAATCTATTTAGAAAATTACATCAAAGAGGTTCATTATGAGGACAAATAAATTCAACAAAATATTGGATATGATAAAGAAAAGGAACAGGAGGGAGTTTAAAGACCCTACATTATATTTTTTCTATGATATGTAGCTATATCCATAACATAGGGAATGAGTTCCATTGTAATACCCAAGAGGTTAATTATTTGAGTTGATATAAAAAAGTGTGTGGAACATTTATCAAATAAATAAATCACAAAATATGAATAAAAAAATGGGTACCTCTCATGGTCACTTGGCCTAGATAAACATCCACTGGAATCTCTTCCACTACGTGTGAAAAGTTCATTCTATAGGTGTGTGATTTTGTGAATTGGATGGTACTATTATTGTGAACCCATTTTTTAAGATTATATAAAGAAATATATATATATATATATATATACATTTTACTTTCATTATGATTTGTTTACACACCACACCGATGGATGACACCATTTTTCGACACCCAAATATTGGGGGGGGGGGGTGGGTTGTTTTACTTAATATCCTAGTGGTGAGGATTGATGGATGTATACCCACTTTTATACACTCTATCATTCAGGAAATGTTGTTATGTGTTTTCTATGATGTCTAAAATAAAAAAATTTCACTAGTAGAGATAATTGATGAGATGATGAGGTGGTATGGTGGGGGAAATGCATGGTAGGAGGAGATATTAATCTTGATGTATTTTATGTTCATGATACCCTAATATTATTTTCACAGTTTTGGATGTGATGTGATAGCCTTGGTGTATTCAGGTGATATAATATGTGATGAAATATATGTCTTCAGGTGAGATGTGATGTGATGGACCATGTGTCTCCAAGTGAGTTGTAATATACAGAAGTGGTGAGAGCACCAAGATGTAGACCATTGGGGTGTGAGGGCATAAAATCAGTAGTAAAGTGGTGTAGGGTATCAATTTGTTGATATTATATTAAAGATGTTATTATACATGGATTAATTATTTTGTAGGAATGGATTAGTGATGATGTTATTCGTTAATTGACCTACATAGGTGATGTTGGTTCTACTGTTTTCTCACTAGTGCATTATTTTACCCTTTTCATATATGAACCAGGAAATTTAGGTGTAACTATACATAGAATACTTATATTATCACCCTATGTATATATGAATTATTTTTCATGTTTATATAAGGATTACATGGACCATGATGGACATTAATTGTTCAGACATTAGGTTTTTTTCTATGTAACTACCTTAAGACTTTCTTTTGTGTATGTATCTAGAGACTCCTATATTTTTTAATTGTATTCATTAATTATGGGTTTGTTTTGGTTCCATTTTATATATATCATGAAATAGAGTATCTTTATTATTGATATCATATATCTTTACTCTATTATATAGATTGTAATACTTCCAATATGTGATAATTTTGTGTCCATGATTCACTAACTTGGGGCTTGTGAGAGTTAGGTATTAGTGGTTCATTATCTATATTCCATAATTTTTATCCCAGTAGGGGTATATTTTAGGTGGGTGGGGGGGGGGGGTTATGAAATGAACCCAGTTCAGTATCCACCCCATCATAAATTTGGTGGGATTGTACCAACCGTCGAGTTACTGATGGAGTTTTTACCGTAGTAGCCCAGCAATCTCAAGATGCCTATGACATCCACCTAATACTTTCTGTCACCAAATAGAAAACATTCCCCATCCAAAATACCTTATATTATGGGTACTAACATTTGAAACAAAATTCTAAATCCCAATTTTAAAGTCAAACTCCTCACTAATTCAGAATTCATATTCCTCTTGAAATTCCTGATCATTCACAAAACAATGTCATTACTATAGAAAACCATAATTTTAATAAATATATATCATATAATTTTTGGATAATAATAATTAAAAAGCATAACAACACAAGTGATAATCACATAGGTTTAGTTCCTTAAGAAATTTTTAAAAACAAACAACTGGTTCATAATAGTTTTTCATCATCTCCCACATAGTTCTACTAAACTAGAACTCCTGTTAGATATATCTTTCATAATATATTTCATCATAACCTGGGGAAATGAAACATAACATTGGGGGAACTTAGAATATTAGTAAAGTTAAAAAGGGAGATATCAATGATCACATAACCATAATACATGCCTATGTGTATGAGAACAAGGGATTAACATTTGAAAAACATACAATATATATCAGTGATCATAATATGAAGTCCTGGAATAAATCGTTATAGGTCATAAGACATGAATCATAAATTAATCAAAGAAATTGATCCATGAGAGCATAACATAATCATAATACAAGAGTTTATGGAATATACATAAGAAAAAAAATCCTTTCCTTAGTATTCAAGGTTCATTTACATGGATATAATAGTAGAATGAGTTTAATATCTAAGCCATCATAATAGTGAAGGTTCACTTACAAGAATATTATAGTAGAAAAAGACCCTTACTGAATTGGGCTCACTCCCCATTCTAGTCCTATTTATATCATGAGATATCAATGTCTACCCATTACATTGTAGAGAGATATATGCCCCACCCATCATATAATGAAACTCATAGACATGTTTTCCATAATATCATAAAATATTACTCATATAATAACCCATGGGAAGAAATGAGTTTCATAATCATTTCATCATTTCACCTTTTCATAACCCTATAAAAGAAATAGGTTTCATAAACATTTAATAATATCATAACCCATGGAAAAGAAATGGATTTCATAAAAATGATTTTATCATAATCAAAACCACTTAAAGATATAATATGTATGGTATCATTGGATCATATCCCCAATAAAGCTTAAGTTACATTGATGGATTCCATCTTAGATGGAAAATGATTTTGAAATATCACTTGGAACATTTCTTGATGAAAATAACCATTCTTTGTAAATTTACTTTTTAAAACTAGATATTCATAAAATATTTTATAAATAATTAAATTTAAAATAAAATAAAAAAATTATAAATGAATATTAAATTACAAAATAATGTTCATGATGGTGGGAAATTATATGCATGTTGTATAAGTGAAAACAAAGAACTCATTTCACACTTGGGTAAAAAGTAAAAAAAGGAACCTCACTCGGAAAATGAAAATAATATTACTATATATTATTTAAGAAAATTAAATAAAGGGTAAAAATTAATTAAAAAATTAATATAATAATATAAAAAACATTCTTGATATCTTTTTTAGAAAACTTGGATATGAAAGAAAAATGATTTTCGACTCAAGAGAGAAATAAATTCGGTTTTCCTTAAACCATTTTTGGTATGTTGAGTAGATTCAGAGAGGAAAGTGAAAGGAAAAAACATGTATTTTAAATAACTAAATATATTATAATAAAATTAAGGAGTTTATTGTGAGATATATCAAAATATTTCATCATCAGAAACATAATCATAATGAATCCTAATAAACAATGAGATTGTGACATAAAACCCATATCACTTGGTTAAATTTTGAATTTTATTCCCAATGATTGAATCAACAATATATGTATATTAATATCCCATAATATTGATGATATTAATCATATAATAAATTCTTGGTAAGTATATAAAGAACCAAAAAACATGTGGTGGATAAGGCATGTGCCCCCACAAAAATAAAAGTGAGAAGAATATCCCTTACGTGAAGTATCACATCTCATTGTACATGTTTGAAACTCATGTATAATAAATATAGGTTTATTATAAATTTATTATATACCAAATTCATATATTTTATATCATATATTATTTAATTATGTCCTTTTATCACATGTTTAATAATAATTCTTGTTACAATCATGTTTCACATAATAACTTGTTCGTTTTTCATGTTTTATTTGGTTGGGTAGTTTTGGTCATTTTAATTTTATCAGAGATAAATAATATATATAATTTAATCCATGATATAAATAGAATATATATTCATTATGATCATTTTTATAGTCATCCATAAAATTTATAGACATAAAATTTAATCACATCGTTCAAGGAAACCGTAGGTCTTATGTTCACATTAACACCGTTTTCATTTATAAATGGAAGAAATAAAATAAATTGTAAATATTAACTCTGATTTGAAAATATATTATTATTCAATATATATAATTTTTATTCGTTAAATACATATTTATTACTATCCCTGAAAAAAAATGAAAAATGTTTCACATCGCTTGGTAGAGGCGGTAGTCCACATGTACAGACGAGAGACGATATAGTTTTCAAATAGATTGGAAGGTAGGATGATAGATATGACGTTATAATTATATAATTATAATTATTTCATAAATATCAAATAAATATGTTAAATATATCATTATATCTATCCATTATAGGTAGTGATGGAAAACGAATTACATTGGTTCGCGAGGTGGTAGTCCTTCATACAATTGATCAATAATTTTATTTCCCATTTGATGGAAGAGGAGATGGATATAGGTTATTAAATTAATATAATAATATAAAATTATATTTAATATATTTATTTTATTATATCATAATATTTGAATAAGATTTGTTGGATTAAGAAGAAGAAACAGAATGAAATTGCAAGTTTAATAACTATATTTCTTTTTCAAACAACCTCTTTAGGATAACATCAAAGGCCTTGTTAGGAGAGTTTACTAATAAAACAAAAGATTTTAGAAAACTGGGATGTACGTAATGAAATTATTTTTTTAGGTATTGGATGGAAAAGAAGTATTTAGAAATGTGAAGAGGATATAATAGGGGGTGTCCTTTTATAAGTGAGGGAGTGGACTCACATGGAATTTTTGAAAAGAAAAAGCTATAAAAAAATTTTACACTTGGAAAAAGCGTCCAAAATGTATCATTATAAAACCATATATGTGTTATGGCTAAAATATGGCTATAAAATAGGATTTGAACATATTTTGAGGTCATTTTAAACCACATATTTTTAGTTTAAACTCCCGATAAACCACTTTTAACCTTAACTACGGTAATTTTTTTTACTATTTTCACTATTCATTATGAAAACAATGTCACAAAATAGCATGAACAATATGATACCATGATTCCATAGCCTACTCTAGAATATCTTGACGGGTGTTCCAGATCACCATGGGTTGGTTACTAGCACCTGGCATCATATAAAATCAAATAGGTAGTGGTTATGCGACAATACAATAGATGATAAAAGACAAAAGTTAGTATGATCAGCACTCCAAAAAGAGAAATTACCAGAAAAAATAGGGTGAAAAAGTACCCAATAGTCACCATCATTACTCCATAGTTCAAAGGATCTCAAATATCCACCAAATATAAGTGGATATTTCTCTTTGATTAGATATGGACTTATAAAATTGACAAACACCTAATAGAAATGGTAGGGTGGGAGCTATAAATACTAGTAGCGTATCACCAAGTGTCTCATAAGTAGAACCATAACAATAAACCAATTATGAAATCAGTTTAAATAAAAAATTCACGACATGAAATTCATGTATTTTCAAAAAAATATTTTTCAATAAAAAGATATAAGATATATCAAAACATCTTTAAAAATAATTAAATAATTTTTTATATAAAAATTATATAAATAAATTATTATAAGGAAAATAGTTAAATAAATCATAGACATGTATAATCAAATCATGTAGAGAATGATCCATGCAAAATATCCCTATGGTATGCTATTTTCATTTTTCTAAATTCCTTATCATTTAAAATCAAAGCAGATGTTTTATTAATCTTTTCATTCCATTTAAAATTACCTTTCAATGAAATCCATTTTATAATGATCAATAAAAATAATTTCATTCAAATTATTTCTAAATTAATTTATCCTTTTTGATAAATTCGACCAATAATTTCAATATCATCGAAATTGATATTTTCTCAAATATCATGGCCATTTCAAATAAAATATCTAATCATCAGAGATCCAGCTTTTTAAATTATTTAAAAACTCATTCCAAATGAATCTATAAATACAGGGGTTCAATTAAATTTAAAGGACTTATGGAACCATCAAAATTTAAATCAAGGGATCAAAACACACAACCCCCAAAATGTGGAACACCAACAAAGAACAAAGGTGAGAAAGATCAAGAAACACAACCTAGAATTGAGATATAATTAAACAAATTCTAGATACATAAATTTAGTGATGATATACGAAACACTAAGGTGGCGAGAAAGTTAGATCATAGGAAACCACATGATAGGAGATCCACATACCAGAAGGTGATAAAAAATGATCAACACCACTTTGATCTGCTAGGAATAGGGATTTGAGAAGCCATAAATTCTTCTTGAGAGCCTTCATAATATGGAAATTAAGTTATGGAAGAATGAGTTTATTAAGAATATTATATTGGGGTTCAAGATTTTTAAATATTTTTTTGGGTATTAAAAACCTGTGCACCCGGTAAACTAGAGGGGGCCACATGGTTAAGGAAACTACGTGCCCTAACCATGCGCCCTTACAATCTGGGCCGCACATTTTTTCCTTAGTGGGCACATGGTTTAGTTAACAATGTGCCAACCATAAAAATTTCTACTACGTAAGGCAACACAGTTTGGAGGGTCTAGAAAAATGGTTTGAAAAAACTGTGCCCCCCTCTAGAGCACCATTAAAGGGAGCATGGTTGGCATGGGAAAACTACATGATTTTCTCTAACCATTTGTTAATTGTGAATTGTCCCAAAGGCTTAATTTTTTTTCCAAAATTCACCTAAAATAATTTCTAACAAGACTCAACCAAATCATGATAAAAAAAATTATGAATAAGTACATATTAGAGGGAAACGAGATGTTGCAACCTCCCAAACATAAAAAATTTCTCTCCATAGAATTACTATCAAGAAGTTTCCATATCAAAGATATGAGGTAACTATTTTCTCATTAGAACCTCTCACTCCCAAGTCTCATGAGAGTCAAAATGAGGCTTCCATAGTACAAAGACCAAATGTATTTTCCTCCCATTAAGAATGTATTTCTCAGAATCAATGATATTCATTGGATAATCAGTCATTAAAAATTTACCTACACATTTAGATCACTCCATCTAAAAACATGAAATGGGTTATTAAGATTCTTCAAAGGCATAGATTTGTGAAAAATGTTATAGATTATAGTAAAATATGGTGTATGTTTTAAATTATAAGCTACTTTACCCTACAACTCAAAAATATTTAAAGGACCCACAATGTTAGGATAAAGCTTTCCAAGCTTTCCAAGATATCAGAGACCCGATTGAGGTGAAACCCTAACAATACCTGGTCTCTCACTTAAAACTCAAAAAGTAATCTATGATCATTACTAGATATGTTATATCAACATTGTATAATGAATCAACTAAATATTAACTGTTATCTCTGGGAAAAAACATAGTCCAACCAAGTAAGTTTCATCCATATCCATCCAACATAACAAATACATACATGGTCCTCCATAAAAGGATTCAAATAGATCCATTTGAATTGTGTACTGGTAAATATAATTATAATAAAACTCAAATAGTCCGAAATGGTGATCCCAAGATCCACCAAAGTTGAGAAAACAAGAACAGATGATATCCTTAAGATCCTGTATAGCTCTTTCTATCTGGAAATTCATCTATGGATAGTATGCCATAATCCACTAAACATGAGATCCCCTTACCTCCCAAAGTCCTTGAAAATAATTGATAGGTAAAAAAGGTTCTCTATAAGATAATATTGTATACAAAACTATATAAAAAAAATCTATTCTACATATATATTTTCTAACTCCTGAATTTTACTTGTATTGTGTATATGTAAAAATTGATCCAATTTGTCCAGACTATCTATCACAACCCAAATCAGATTCTTATTTTAGAGGGTACATGGTAAAACCACCACAATGTCTTTAGAAATATCATAAAACATTCAACTCAGCACTATAAGTGGCTAAAGAAAACCTGTGGGTCTATGGTGCTTAGAATTGACATGTTGGAAAGTTTAAAAATGAGAAACATATTCAGTAATGCCCCATCTCATACATGGTCACCAGAATCATTACTGTATATCATAAAAAATCATTGTGGTTGTTGGGTGCACAACCCATTGGGAATTAATGAAAACCCCATAAACATTTTTCTCACTAGGAAATATACAACATACCAGTTCAAAAAATATAGGATATCCTCACAAGAGAATAACCATTCATGAATAGTCTATCCTTCATAAAGGGAGTCCATATTTCTATGAAATTCATTGTCTAGATTCTGTTTGATAGAGAAAATTTATGTGCGTATTTTTTTAACAAATAATGAGTATTTTTTACTGTTTTTCAATGATAAATCCTATTTATTTACATGTTTTTTTAAAAATAAAGGGTAATTTAAATTTTAGATTGAAAATAATAAAAATTGTGAAAAGTGCATAATTTTTGGATTTTGGACAGATTTTTACCACTAGGGTATTGATTTCATTTCTTAAAAACTATAATTACAAATTTATTGATTCATTTTTTGTTAGAATAATGATTTTATGGCCTCAAAATATCTCTTCAGGACCTAGAGGTGATTCAAAAATCTAGTAGTCCTAAAAATTTATTGAATATGGAATCCTTTCCGGGTAGACATCATGGACCCCACCACGATAACGAAACCACAACTCAGCCTTACCACATCCAATGGAGGTGATTCCATGTGGGATAGCGTGAGGAAACTTCAGGCCAACACCTTATCAATTTTGGGGGAGTTTGGAAGTCCTTAAAGCTACCATTGAAGGTTATATATTTGAAGGAATCTTCCCATAACCTGAATCCAGAAAAAGAAACCTCCAATAAAAAATTCACAACTCATTCATCTAGTGACCAAATGATATGAACATGTCAGGGTGAATTAACAACGCATTTAAGAAAAACTGTTAAGAAGGGGTACATGAATGAATTATCCATTTAATGGTCCAACAACACAAAAACTTTCGTAGGACCGAATTATTCCAATAAAAGGAGGCCCTTTCCTCCTTCCCAAATCATCAGATCAACACACACAACCAAGGAGGGATCCAACTAGGGAACAAACCACTGCTGCTCCTCTCTTCTCCCATCATTTCTTCTTTTTATTTTAGTTTGATTTTATTTTTATTTTAGTTTTATTTTCAATTGTAATTTTAATTTTAGATTTATTAATACATGGATTTGTGTTTCTCCATTCAATTTTCTTCATTTCTTTCTCTCACTCTATCTTATCTTCCACCCACTTCACCAAGCAATCTCATACTCTCGGAAATGAGAGACTAATCATGAGACTTGGTTCAGGGTGAGGTCCTGGATTTCATGAATTTTATTTTATTTTTAATTAAGTTCATTGTAGAATTGAGTAGCATTCTTTGGTGAGAAGAATGTCCCCGATGTGGGGACCCCCCCAAATGACATGAAACTCAATCTACTTCTATTATAAAAAAGAATAGGGATTAAAACATGATATTTTTTGTTTGAATTATCAAACTAAATCAAACACATGTAAAAAAATGATGGTTGAATCCAAGATTGAACCCTAAAATAAAGTTCTTTCTTCATTAACTCATTATGTTTTCAATTCATGATAATTTTGATTTTTCATATAAAAAACAAAACTTATTTTCATCATTTTCATTAGATAATAAATAAAATACAGTTTAGGTGATATAGAATATAGTAGGTCAACCACACTAAAGGGTTCCTCAAGAGAGATACCCTGGTCAGCCACTATGCTACACTAGAAAAAATATAACTATTTTTGTCCATGCCCCGTGATAGGCGTGTGTCAATGCTCCTAAAGAATCATCTTGAGAAGAGAATAGTTAATATATAGAATTTCAAGGACAACCTCATCCCCTTATTCCAGGACTCCTAAATACAGACGTGTATAAATATCTATCAAATTCCACTCTTTCAATGATTCTTTCATGGCCTAGGTTGGAAGTTCCATGATCATGGTGTTAGAAAATACATTTACCTTACCTAGGGTATATGAAACGTTTATGTCAAAGTACTACATGTACTCCAACCAATACTTCTTTTATAGGTTAATATCTTTTTGAGATATTATATAACTCATGATTTTGTGTTCAGAATAAACGAAAAACCAATTTCCAAAAATTTAGTGTTTTGGAATCATAATATATTTCATCACAGTTGTGAGTTTGAGATCCTGGGTTAGCTAATTATTCTCATTAAGATTAAACTATTGGAAGATATTGGATACCACATGATCACTCCATATAAGAACAAATTCTAAACCAAAATATGATGCATTGAGAAAGACCACATAGCCCTACCCAACCTCTGGAAGAGTCAAAACTATCATATAATTCATAAGTTGTTTTAAATAAAAAGATAACTATTAAATGCCTCATAACAAAGTGACTTTCCTTGATTCTTAGTAAGAGAGGTATTTGGAGAATTCATCGTTAAGAAAAAATGAAAAAACCTACAGTAACACCCCACTAATCTAAAGAAGCTTTATATCTCAAAAAAACCTCATGGTTTTTACAATTTCTTAAAAGATTTCACTATGTTGCGATCAATTGAAATACCATGTATTTAGACCTTGTGTCTTTATAACATCACATCCCGAATCCATAAATCACATTATGATAGCTTGAAATAGAGTTTATGATTTTTTTTAAAATTTTTGTAATTGATCTCAAATGACACACATGATCCTCATTTGACATAGAGTAAAATAGGATGTCATCCACAAAGACGACCAAAAAATTATCAACATACTCCTGGAAAATATTTTTTATCAATTCCATAAATATTTTAGGAACATTGATTAGACCAAATGGAATCAAAAGATACTCATAATGGTCATAACTTCTCTAGAAGGTGGTCTTCTGAATGTTAGGTTATTTTATTCTTAACTCGTGATAATCAGATCGAAGATCAATCTTTGAGAGACACTTTTACTCTTTAAAATGGTTTAGAAAAATCATAAATTCATGGTAACATATAATTTATATTTATTATATGTCAATTAGGTTTTTAGTAATAAACATAGAGGTGATGTTTTTTATAATATTTCTTCTCAAAGAGAATAGGTGTGGCCCAATGTGACACACTCAAGTGTATGAATAATTTCTCTAAAATATCATAAAATTGTGTATTTAACTCTTTAAAAACTGATTATTTTATATGGTAAGAATGAATAATCATTTGATGAGTATTATGTACTGAATTAATAGAAAACTCCACCTCTATTATGAGTAAAATAAAAGAGAAATCAGAAGGAAAAACTTCATGATATCCAATGAAAACTGGAGTGATATCATCACAAAAATATTATCAATCTAATTCAAAAGAAAAAATTAATATTACCCTATCAAAGTCCATAAAATATGATCTATATATACTCAACCATGGTATATATTCCCTAAAAAATACACAACACACTTCATTAGGAACAATATATTAGACTCACTGAAGTAAATAGTCAATACAATCATTATTTGAAATCAACCAATCTATCCCAAGGATGATGTTATGATTTTCCATGTTGATAACTAGAAAATTCTATGATCAAACTATGATAGAGAGAAATCATATGTAGGACAACAAAGACCTTTCTTAATCTTTATTTTGAGATGTTTAGTAACATCCATTACACAATATAAAAGCTTCATTGGAATATTTAGTTGGTTCACAATATGAGCTGATATAAATGGGTGAGATGCACGAGTATCAAATAAACTAGTCCCTAAAGATGAAGCAATAGTGGTGGTAACTACCATAGTAACTAGACCTGTATCATTTTCCTTAGGAGTCTTTTAATCTACCTAAAGAATATTTATTGTAGTTGCCTTAGGTTGGAACCCTTTAGATATTGAAACATCTGAGTGCACTATAGTAATTTTTTGAGCGGACGATCTTATGACACTTCATGAAGCAAATAATATAGGGAAGAATTTATATAGGTTACCTGAGTGACAAAAATGACTAAAGATACTTATATACTCAGTATGAATATGTCTCAAATTTGTAATCATTCCACATTGGAAGAATTAAAATGAAATCTTTTAGGAATTACATGAGGTGGTAAAATATTCTTTCTATTGAGAACCACTATGAGACTCATCAAACCCCCTTCACTTTAAAGGAACACACATAACTAACACTGAGAGAAAATGGAACTCATGTCAACTCAGATTGACTAGATAGATTAATGTCAGTTGTCAATTCCCTATCTACTATATCAGTATATGAAGTAACATTCAATAAGAAAATTTGTGGCTCGATATCTAGTCGGAGACCAATATCAAACCGTTGAGACTTCATCTTCTTGTTAGATACCATATCAAGTGAGAACTACACAATATCGACAAATCAGTTCACATACTATATAAAAAACCTATATATAACAACTAAGGCTTTAAATACATGGATATAACCTCATTTTAGATGAATAATTAGTAAATTACTAAAATACATGCATGATGACCCTAAAAGTTTAGTTTATTTGGAAACTTGGAATCAAAATCTTATATCTGGGTGAAATATCTTAAAAATATCCCATAAATATCTCCACTATTATTACTTCAAACTAAAACCTTTCTTCATAACTCAAGGAACAGAAATATAAAAAATTGGTGTGCTGAGATTCCGAGTAAGGTAAATAAAGGAAATGAATAAGTATAATGAAGAATGGTATGTAACTTTAGAATACCATTTTAAGATCCCAACATAAATATTTAATATCATAATAAATATTAGGAGTCCAAAATACAATAATCCTAAGGAAAAAAACAATATAATCCCTCAAAACAAAACATAGGAACAAAAAATGGAATTATGGAAAACACATAAGCATTTAATATGATTTCCATTGTAGCCAAGGAATTACAACCAATATCATCATAGTGGTATGGTTTCACTCACCATAACAAATTGGTAGTCATGGTTTACTCTCATGGTCATGTTAATATCATGTGTTCACTCCTCATACCGTCTTGGTAGTCATGGTTCACTCCGATGGCTATCTTAGTAGTCAAGGTTTACTCCCAAGAAAATTTTATTCTATCTCATGGGATATAAATCTTTAACCAATTAATTTAAGGGAGAAACGGGTCCCACCCATCTCATAATGAAATCATACATATATGTGCAAAAAAAACATAAACAATCATATCATATCCCATGAAAAGAAATGGTTATCATAAAAATGTAATTATATAATAACCAGTGAAAAAGATATCTGTTTCATAATCATTTCATCAAAATCATAACCCATAAAAGAGAAATGGATTTCATAAAAATATAACCCGTGAAAGATAAATGAGTTTCATAAAAACCCTAACATTAACCATAACCCAATCAAAGAAGTAATATGAATGGAACCTTTAGATAATTGACAGAAGATAATGAGTAACATCAATGGATTTCATCCTAGATAGAAAATAATTGTGAAATGTATTTCAAAAAAATTCATGAGTAAAATATCCTTTCATCTATGAAAAATGATTTTTAATAAATAAAACAATTTAAAACATATTTCCTTAGAAAATAACTTGAAAACTGATAAAGAATACTTGTAATCATTTTGAAACCCTTTTCCCTTGAAAACATATAAAATAAGATTTAAAATATTTTAAGAACCTTTTTATTTGAAGATAATTTTAAAACAAATAATTAAATCTTGAATACGTTCTGAAAACCATTTATTTGAAAATACATTTAAAACTAATAAATAAGGCTTGAAAACACTGCATTTTTTTCCTTTAAAACATATAAAATAGTCTTGAAAGAATTATGAAAACTAATCTCCTTGAACACTTCTAAAATAATCTTGAAAACATTTTTAAAACCATTTTACTTGAAAAATTATAAAAGGATCTTGAGTACATTTTTAAAAGATTTTTTTTGGAAAAATTATAAAAGGAGATTGAAAACATTTTGAAAACCATTTTACTTGAAAAATTATAAAAGGATATTCCAAATGTTTTGAAAACCATTTTCCTTGAAAATATCTTTTAAAGAAATTTTCTTAAAAATCAACCTTTAAACATTAAGATAAAGCTTCAAAGGATTGATAGTAGATAAATCTATACATGTTATATGATGTAAAAATGAACATTCCTTTTTCATGGTAAAATGGTTTGAAAAAATGAATTATTTGGAAAGAGAAAAGAAGATTCCTTTGAAGAGATTGGTAAAAGAAAAAGGGTAAAATTGAATTTTAAATATTATAGGATAATGGTACAATATTCATGGAAACCCTTTATAGAAAACATGGTTTTGATGAACATAAATTTCCGAAAGAAGAGTGGTTAAATTCCGGCTTCCTTAAAAACTATTTATTAACTATATTATGTAACAAAGAGTAGAATAAATGGTACCAATATATTAATAAATAATTAATAACCAATTGAGATGAAAAGTTATGAATTTTCCTTAGATATGGATCATAATATTTAATCAGAGTTATCATAAACATAAAAAATCTTGAAGAGTGATTAGATTGTTTCAATAAACTCTTTCCACTTAGTAAATTTGAACCATACTCCCTGATTCTCGCTCAAATTTACCCAAGAGAAGAAGGTAAGACGGTCCTTGTAGTTTAGCTTGGGTTGTCGAATCCTCAGAGACCTAAGAAGTAACCTATAGACACATACATTCTATAGACTGTTTTTGGGTATGAAGTGGACAACTTGGTTTGATTTTATATGGGTTTAAAGGAACTCTAATAGACTTAAGAGAATTCAATTTAAAAGAATGAGTTGATCCTAGGTTATCGCTCGGGGTGGATTGGATGTATTTCCTTTTTAATGATTTCAATTTCTTATATTTGAGATGGGTTCATTTAAGGAGATAAAACAACATCATCACTTACTGGTTTAATGCCTAAACCCTTTAATACTAATCACCTATACACTTGAAGGATCAATGTTTTGAGCACTTCAAGTTAAAGGTTCGTATTAGCACTTGAAGTGTGTGGCCTTAAATTCCACAAGGACGATGGAGTTTAAAAATCATCAAATAAAAATCTCAATAAAAGAAGTGATTATACATTAATGAGGTGATAAAAAACATCCAATACAGCCCCTTTCTACTCCCTTGGATCAAACCCTAAGTGGTTTAGCCCTCCATTGATCCCATGGTTTCAATGGAAGCGAAAAGTAGACTCATGAGAGAGGAAATAGAGAAGTAAAGAAAACAACAAAAATAAAATGATCACTCCACCGTTGTGTGAATAATTTCACAAGGTTTGGTGTGAATAAATTCACACCTTGATCCAACGATATCAAAGTGATATGAAGAACAACATAATAAGAGT
This sequence comes from Viscum album, assembly GCA_963277665.1. Lineage (NCBI taxonomy): Eukaryota > Viridiplantae > Streptophyta > Magnoliopsida > Santalales > Viscaceae > Viscum > Viscum album. Next base: position 45,809,367 of record OY728139.1, on the reverse strand, counting down.
AGAAGAAGAACATTTATTAAGAAACTAAAGTGAATTGAACAACTTACACGTGAAAGAAAAATTTGAGACAACAAAATCGCAGCATAACATTACAATTGAACAAAGCATCCAAGATTTTTCAATCCTCCAAATCTACTTCATTAAATAGGAATTTTGGAGCCCTTGGATTGAGACTCCAATAGTCCAAGTCTCCTCAATTAATTGTGGTAGTCCATAGGTCAGTGGAAAGTAAGGGAAAGTTGATTTTTCAACCCTTGACCCGAGGTGGAAGCCAGATTTCCTTCACCAAACAAACGCGCTTGGAATACCTTCTATATGGCCAAATCATAGTGGTTCATAGAAGAAGAAAATGAATTACCGGATGTCTTCTATCCTCATGTAAAATGTGGCCCCATTTGAATTTTTTGATTCTGAGATATGATCATATTAGTGGGCTATTTTTCTGGGCCGCAGAATCTGGCCCAGAATTTTATCTCTAACTTGGGCCGCCTAAATGGACACCATGGAGGCCTAATTAGCATTAGATATTGAAGAGGGATTTGTTCCTGTACATTTATTCTAGTTTCCCATGAAATTTGGTATTAATTGGGCCTTTATGTTGAGTCCCACAGTCTCATCAGTGGGCTGTTGTCCAATCTGCCTTCTCCAGAATTGCTTCCTTTCATTGCCAAATATCTCCATCATCCTCCATGAATTCTCCATTGATCCCTGAATCAAACATGTTCATATTGAAGTGTAGATCAATTTAAAAAAATATCAAATTAAAATATGTATAATTAGATTCCTTAAAATCATATGAATCATTGGGTACTTTAAATGATGTTAAAAAATGTTCCACATAATAGTGCATTTTAAGAAGGTATTACAATCATAATGTGAAATGATGTTCAAAGTGTAAAATGAACTAAAATGGTGTTTATGAATAATAAAGAACATGAATATTATATATATTAACAATGAATATTAGCCTCAATTAGTGGCTAATCACACCCCCCAACTCGATTTTTGCTAGTCCCAAGCAAAATATATCTCAACAATATGAAATTCGAATTCCCTTGTCCAAAAACATTTTAATACACAGTGATCACCAAAAAAACTTATACCAAAGAATCATGAAACCCATCAAAATATTTTAATATAATATAGTTTCATAATCATATCCCAATCCAAAGCCCATTCATTTGTTCAAATTCATTTCCATATTTCATCCAATATCAATTAAGTACGAGAATGTGTTGTGCATCACAATAGACATGGGGGTTCATATTTATTCAAGGGGGAATTTACGGAAATGCTAGGTAGAATCACATTTCAATATTAAGATGAGTATTCTTTTTTTTTGTTTTTTTTTTGTTTTTGCAATTTTCTCATGGTAATTGAAGTTTCACTCAAAAGAGTCAACCCCTATAGCGAGACTTTGCCGATGACTCCGAGGCTCAAAGACCTTAGGGCACCAAGTGAAGCCCACATACTTGGGCATCATCTCGAGTTAACTTAGTCAAAAAAAATTCAAATTACCAAGAATAGAGATAAAATTACTATCTCTGGACTAGACAACTATGGAGTCACGATCCCCAAGTGCCGAAAGCCACGCATTAGGTCATTTCATTGCTCTACGTGAAATTTTTTTTTATACTTTTTTTGAATACTCATATTAAACTAAAATGATCACCAAACCTATGATATTTATTTAGGGGACCCCATGAACTCAAACTAATACCCCACTATCCAAAGGACATGCATTGTGATATTTTTTTTATTTGGATGAAAATATAAACGATGAAATATCACATTGGACAACCACACTTTCCAAAATCTATGCTCATGAAATTATACAAGGATTAAAATCAGAATCAGGGTATGCTAAATTATTTGATATTCAGTTTCAATGTGTGCAATGTGTATTACCATGTTCAAAGTTAAAGGAATTTTTCCTTCCATTTTCATAATTTCTTTTTCAAATCATTTATCATTTTTTTGACACAAAAGAATTTTTTATTTTATCTCCCCCCCAACTTAAAATAACACTGTCCCCAGTTCTTAAAGAAAATAAAATTTAGAAGGGGGTAGAGGTAGAGAATGAAAGTTCAAAAAGGAAATTGAAAATGAGGATCATGGAATGAACTCACCTGGTGGTTGAAGTTGAAGTTCTTGTTGCTCCTATTTAGTCCCTTGATCACCATCTCACTTGCAGAGTTCCCTAGTAGAAAAAGGAAAAACAAAACAAACACAAAAAACACAAATATATATATATATATTTATATAATAAAGAATGTAAAATATAAGTATATATATAAACTGATGATACATTGTCTTCTTTTTATATTTCTGGGTAAGGTTTTACTCAAGGATCACACCACATGACACAGATGAATATGGTGCTCCCCATTCATACCCATCCATACTCATAATATAAGAACAGGTCAACAGTCTATTTTTTTTAATATAAAAAAATTTAATTAATCTTATTAAAAATATAAAGTTGATTAAAACAAAAAAATGATAGGAAACTTGAAAACCATGGGTTGCCTCCCATGAAGAGCTTTGTTTAACGTTGTTAGCTCGACTTGAACCCCCACACTTATCCAATACCAACTTTCAACATTTTAAGGACCTCATTTTTTACCACTTCTACTAGGTTGAGATTGATTCTATGTTTAGAATTTGTTTCATGCACAAACCTCTGTTCTAAAATGAGCAGGTAAATCCAAGGAATATCATAAATGATGGATTCAATTTTTTTGTAGTATTTTCTAAGACATTATGAATAATCACCTCTTTAGTGATTTCAAGATAATAAATGGTGAAAAATAGAAGTTTTTGGCTATCCCCAATGAATGGAAATTTGAGGGTGGATGGAAAGTCCTTTTGTTCAAGTTCTGGTAGGCTAAAACTTTCAAACATAGGTTGGGACTTTGAATTGAACTCAGTTTCATTTTCAAAATTTCTCAATAGAATTGTTTCCTTTTGAATAGAAGATTCAGCCACCAAATTGGAAAGATCTGTTTCAGGAATGGGTATGGACTCAATGTTTGTGATTTCTCTTAATGGTTCAGTGATTTGTGTTTTTGAAAAATCATCAATGGAGATATACTTAGGAGATTCAATCCATGATGTCAAATTCTTCTATTTTGAATCCAAAAAGATAATTTCCTCTTGATTTAAAGACCCATCAACAATTCCTTGATCCTCCTCATATTCACCAAATCAAAAGGTTTTCTCTTTAGTAAATTCTTGAGAGGTTTGTGGGAAACTAGACACTTCACAAAAGGTTATGGAAGGGACAGTTTGTGTAGGGACAGATTCCTCACAAGTTTTAATGCTTTGTATTTCTAACCTCAATGATGAAACCTCAAAATTCATTATCTCCATTTTTTGACACAATTTTTCAAGTAATGGATGTGGATTAGGATGGATAATGGGTTGAGAAAGATGGTCTATTCCAGGAGGATGACTATGTTGTTGGAATTCCATTAGAGGATGTTCAAATTGGATTTGTGGGGATTGAAAATCATTATATTTAGGAATTTTTTGTGGAGAATAGGAGTTAAAACACTGTGTCTCAATTGGTTTTTGGTTATCCCACCAGTAGAAACTAGGATAGTCATTGTACATCACACTTGGTGTGGGGTTATCAATATAGGGAGAGGTACCCCATGTTTGGGTTTGTTCAAAAGGGATTTCCATTGGAGTGAAATAGGGAATGAGAATAGAAAATTGGGTTGAGAAAAGGATGATAGTGTCTAAGATAACTTACTTAGGTACCATGGCAACGGCTCCAAAATTCGATTCTCGCTCAAATTTACCCAAGAGAAGAAGGTAAGACGGTCCTTGTAGTTTATCTTGGGGTATCGAATCCTCAGAGACCTAAGAAGTAACCTATAGACACATACATTATATGGACTGTTTTTGGATATGAAGTGGCCAACATGGGTAGATTTTACATGGGTTTAAAGGAACTCTAAGAGACTTAAGATAATTCAATTTAAAATAATGAGTTGATCCTAGGTTATTGCTCGGGGTGGATTAGACGTATTTCCTTTTTAATGATTTCAATTTCTTATATTTGAGATGGGTTCATTTAAGGAGATAAAACAACATCATCACTTACTGTTTTAATGCCTACACCATTTAATACTAATCACCTATACACTTGAAGGATCAATGTTTTGAGCACTTCAAGGTAAAGGTTCGTATTAGCACTTGAAGTGTGTGGCCTTAAATTCAACAAGGACGATGGAGTTTAAAAATCATCAAATAAAAATCTCAATTAAAGAATTGATTATACATTAATGAGGTGATAAATAACATCCAATCCAGTTTCTTGATACTCCTTTGGATCAACCCATAAGTGGGTTATCCCTCCATTGATCCCATGGTTTCAATGGAAGCAGAAAGTAGACTAATGAGGGAGGAAATGGATAAGTAAAGAAAACAACAAAAATAAAATGATCACTCCACCGTTGTGTGAATAATTTCACAAGGTTTGGTGTGAATTAATTCACACATTGATCCAACGGTATCAATGTGATTTGAATAACAACAGAATAAGAGTAGAAGAAGAACTTTTATTAAGAAACTAAAGTGAATTGAACAACTTACATGTGAAAGACAAATTTGAGACAACAAAATCGCAGCATAACATTACAATTGAACAAAGCATCCAAGATTTTTCAATCCTCCAAAACTACTACCTTAAATAGGCATTTTTGAGACCTTGGGTAGAGCCTCCAATAGTCCATGTCTCCTCAATTAATTGTGGTAGGCCATAGGTGGGTGGAAAGTAAGGGAGAGTTGATTTTTCCACCCTTGACCTGAGGTGGCATCCATATTTCCTTCACCGAACATACGTGCTTGGAAGACCTTCTATATGGCCGAATAAGAGTGCTCCATAGAAGAAGAAAATGGATATCCTGATTTCTTATAGCGGCCTGTAAAATGTGGTCCCATTTGGAGTTGTGTATTCTGAGATATGATCATATTAGTGGGCTATGTTTCTGGGACGCAGAATCTGGCTCAGAATTTTATTTCTAACTTGGGCCGCCTAAATGGACACCATGGATGCCGAATTAGTATTAGATCCTGAAGAGTGATTTGTTACTATACATGTCTTCTAGAATCCCACGAAATTGGGGATTAAGTGGGACTTTTTTTTGGGCCCCACAGTCTCATCAGTGGGCTGGTGTCCAATCTTCCTTCTCTAGAATTTCTTCTTTTCATTGCCAAATATCTCCATCATCCTCCATGAATTCTCCATTGATCCCTGAATCAAACATGTTCATATTTAAGTGTAGATAAATTTCCAAATAATATCAAATTAAAATATGTATAATCAGATTCCTTAAAATTAGATGAATCACTGGGTACTTTAAATGATGTTAAAAAAATGTACCACATAATATTCCATTTTAAGAAGGTATTACAATCATAATGTTAAATGATGTTAAAAGTGTAAAATGCACTAAAATGGTGTTTGTGAATAATAAATAACATTAATATTATATATATTAACAATGAATATTAGCCTCATTTAGTGGCTAATCACTCCCCATGTATGAAAATTAAATTAAATAAAGATTAAAATATCATGAAAATAAAGATATTAATTATATAACCCTTAAAGTGTAGTATATACACCTAATGGAAAAATATAGTTATATAACTTGTCTTGTATCTCAATGAAGGAAAATTGAGACAACATTATTTTACCGATTGGATAAATTTTGAACCATAAATACCATGAAATAAAGTTCATAGAATGTATATGTAAATAAAAATAAATTTAACTATAATAATAATTTATTTCATCCATGGTCATTTATACACACCTCACCAAAGGAGTGGGTGGTGAATAAAGCTTGTATATCACAGAAATAAAAGTGAGGTGAAATCCCCTTTCCTTGTGTGTTGACTCTATTTGTACTCATAAAAGACTAATGTATTATAAATATAAATTTATTATAAATATATAAAATAAAGATATTATTACATATAATAACATTTATTGTCTGATTATTTCTTTATATTACTCGCCTGTTAACAATTATATGTTAAGATTTTACTTTGGGTAATAACTGCATTGTTTTTTTCATGTTCCTTAATTTGTTATATCTTTGGTTATTATATCTATAACATGATTTAGAGAATGTAAAACATGATTTAAATATAATTTATATTCTTTATATATGTATTATAATAATCCATATAATATATATGTATGAAACGTAAAACACCATTCATGGAGATGGTAAGCCGTACATACACATACACATTATTTTTATTTAATTCTCGTATTGAAGGTAAATGAAATATGTATGTATATATATATCAATATTATATTAGAATTATTATATCATATATATCATATAAGTTCACTAAACCCATCCTTAATACTTTCCATATTGTGTGGGAATGAATTACATCATTTTAAGGGGCTGGTAGTCCATAATTTCTCAAAGGAAATTATCGTACAAACACTAAATGGAATGAAAAAATATTTGAGTTATAAAAGGAATAAAAAAAATTAATGACATAATTAATATAATATATGAAATATTTTAACATAGTTTCCATCATAATTTTCACCATGAGTGATGATAATAAAAAATGAACAATCATCAATTACTGAGGTGGTAATTCACCAAACACGTAAACAATATGTTTGTTTCCCATTATATGAAGGTGTGCGTTAGTGTAGGTTGAAAAATTTGTATAAAAAAATAATAGAATATTGAATATTCTGGTTCTGTTATAAAATATTTTAAAAAATATATTTTGGGGTAGAAAGAAAATAAAATGATGGATCGTAATAGAGGATGCTACCTCTTAATCACGTAACACCTTTTGGTTTGTGCCAAGAGGCTTACTTGGATTTATTTATACCCAAAGGTGGGATTCATGGAGTAAATGAGGAAATTTAATAATTTTATTGTGTGTATATTGGCCTATCTTAAGAGGTTTTATTGGTGTGAGGATGTGGGAGAGGTGGTGGCATTTTATAGGTAAGGAAAAGGACTCACATAGAATTTTTGAAAACAAGTTAGGAGTACACATATTATAACCTAAAATTAGACACAAAAAATCAAAATAAATCAAGAATGTAATGTATATAAAATAAATATGGACACTAAACAGGTTTTTTAAAACGTTCTAGGTCATTTTTCCACCTAATATTAAGGTTTAGTCCCTAATTAAGCTTAATTAGACCTTAATCTTTGTGATTAATTTTAATCACTATTACTAATAATTTTGGACAAAAATTAAGTTAATAATATTAATATATATATATTATACTAATTATAATGGTTTATATTAGTTTTTTAAAATTCAATTCATATAATTGGAAAAGGTAAGATTAATGATAATTCCACAGACATGAAAAAATAATGAGTTTTTAAAGTAGAAAATGTTTAAAATCTTGCTAAGTTTCTATATTCAATTTCAAAGTGAAATTGATCATAATGACCTAAGTTGTATCAATATATGTATAATTGTTCTAATTTGACCTTAAAAAAATTTAAATTATAACTTAAAAATAATAATTATTTATATTAAAATATAGTTATTAACTTAATTGTAGTATTTTTCACTATTCATCAAAAAATGATGTTTCTCAGAAAAATACCATAAATTCACCTCAATATAATTTCAAAAATTATAAACTCAAAAGTGAATTTTATTTTATAAAATTAAATTTATATGTTTATCTAAAATTAATTTTAATTTTTTTCCTAAAGGGACATGAAAAGCAGTTTATTCGAGAAAATGATATTTTTAAACATATAAATACTTTACAAAAAATTATATTTTTCCATATAAATATATCATATTTATAAGAAACCACTATAAAAATACTATAAAAATAGTTATTAATAATCATATTACCATATTTCAATGGATTAGTTATAACTAATTTGTTTAAATAAATATAACAATAAAATGTAGTGTCATTGAAACTTGGTATTTCATGTAACATACACCAAGTCGATGTTGCATGTAGCGCAAACCAATTTAGTGTTTCATGTAGAGAAATAAAATTTTGCGTCATGTGAATGAAATGTTTTACTTACTGTTTTAATACACACACACACACACACACACACATATATATATATATATATAACTATCCTCAGTGTCACGTGAAGTGAAAAATATTAAAAATACAAATTAATTCGATAATAAATATTTCAAAAAATCTCAGGGTGTTACATTCTACTCCCATTAATTGAATTTATCCCCTAAAATTATTCTAGGTTATAAAAGCTTTGATACCTAAAATTTCATTTCATAGAAACCCACATCAAAAAAATAAATATTAAAACATCCTTTAAAAGGGAAATTTGGAACCATAATAGTTACCCATTGTAACATAAAACTAGGTTTCAATATGAGAGAACATAGTTTGGGAGTGAATATTAGAGACATAGGTAAAGAATAAATATATATAGGGAGTGATTTATTTAATTAACCACAAACAAGTTAATGATCAATGAAAAGTTGAGGGCCTCAAAGTCATAAATATGGGATGATTTAAAAGTCCACCAGTTAAAAAAATTAAGGTATCAGGACGAGATATTTTCTTTTTATCATTATCCAAATGTTGAGTAAATATTTTTTTGACAAAAAATATAATGAAATATAATTACTTGATATATTTATATAACGTAAATTTCATTGATTGGTTGTACTTTTAACTATTTCTAATTCATCCATTAATATATGAAATGGATATCTAGAAATTAACATTGATGCCTGAAGCACTAAAATACACTTTTACCAAACATTAAGGCCCATAAAATATTGAAAATTATAAATATTTATCGATACATATTCTTAAAAATCAATACTATTAATATCTAAATATAAAAAGTAACACTATTGTTTCATCAGAAATAATTATTCAAGAAAAATAATTACACATAACCAGGACATCGTGTAGGCCATTGGTAGGTGTAAAACCCCTATCATCCTTCAATCATGGGTTCAAGACCCACAACCTAGCTGGACATGATATGTTATCACCCGATATAAATTATTTTCTTTTCTAAAACCAAACTAATATAATTTCCAAAATATTATGGTGAACCTTGAAAAAAGGTTACTCACTAAATAGCCTTTTAACCATAGTTTTCAATACAATATCATTACATAAATACTTCCTTTGTAGTTTAACTTAAACTTGTTGGGGATGGATAACCATATAACCCTTATAAATCTATGGTTAAAAGTCTATTTAGTGAGTAACTAAAAGATAATAATACAAAACCATAGAGGGAAGTTCAGGAAATCTGCTCAATATTAATGCCCCATATATCAAAATGTTTCACCTAGTTGTCACATACCAAACATGTGAATACCCTCATGTTCAATTATCTTGGAACATGGTAACAACCTGAATTACCCTAAATCATTTTGAAAAACATGTATGCTTACAAATTCCATAGATTACTAAATATATTCCATAAATTTTAGAATTTATAAACTTCATCCATGATAGAATGAACTACTTTTAAACCATTTCTTAATTAGTTCCAAGGTAATCCGTACTATCCAATTTCTGTATTCATATCCCTTATATCTTTATCCAAACAAAATCATATTAACATAAGGAACATATTAAATATTATATTTCCCTTAATCATGTATTTTATATAGAAATCACCATTCCATTAAATCGCTTTTCTATTCGATTGGATCCATTCAATGTATTCATATAAATCCATAAAGAAAACATAAAATGAACAATACTTATATATTTTACCTTTCATATAACATAATTATTGAACCAAAATACATATTGTCTTTTATTATTATACTAAACCCTTATTCCATTAATAAGGACACCTCATTCCATTACAAAATACATTTTTCAATTCACATTTCATGTGTAGTCTCATCATCATCAGCGATATAACAATTACTAATACCACCATTTAGATCCTAATCAAGAGATTTACTCTTGGGACATTGAGTTTCATAATGACCATTTATTACATACTTAATACACTTAAACATTGATAATGTCCTAGGTAGGGAAAAATTATCATCCATTTTGTTAACCAAACTCTTCATTTTTACCTTGTAGTCACTTGCTTTATGTCCTTATTTTCTACAGTCGAAACATCTTCTTATTCCTCTAATACATTCACTTAGTTTATTCTTTCCACATTCCAGACAAAAAGAAAACCTAATATTATTTCCTATAGGATCTCCATTAGTCAAACTCTTAGTTAACTCCTTTAACTTCTCTATTAAGTCCAATAGTTGGTAAATGTGAACATTTTTAATCACATTATGTAAAAACTAATTGGGAATGATCACAACATCTTTCACTCCAGTGATCATTATACTTGACTAATCATCATAAACTTATTTATCAAATTCTATGTTAATATAGTTCCTTCCAGTTCCATCCTTTAACTAAAACCAGAAGCATAGTGGGAATATTACTTATTATTGCAGAAAACCACATAGTCATGAAATTAATTACTTATAGTACATAAAAATAATAAAGAAATCCACAATTTATGACACCATAAGTTAATCCTAGGTTATTAATATCTAAAATATATTTAAATCCTTAATGATGGTTCTTGAAGAGTTTGTGAGTTCCCAAAATATATCACCCGGTAGTGTCGAACCAAGTGTGTAGAAAGGTCCATTTTTGGGTACTATATTACACCAAGTGAAGACCAGAACATCTTGTCGGAGTTGTTACCCCTTACTACATCTGTTCCAGATCCAGCTCCAGTTGTAGAATCCAGATAGGGATTTATTTCCTGGAAACCACTCAATCTATCCTTTTACAAAATTCTAGGACATTTTCCTAAACGTTGACTCATCCTTATAGACATTACTAGAAATAAACTTTGAAATATACCTAGGGATATCGCTAATTTTTTCTCAAACTAGTTTCCAATGTTTGACTAAAATATTTCTTTGATACCAACTATAAAAACCCATGATTAAAATAAATTGATATTAAATCATTTTAGATGAATACTCAGTACATTAGAAACCTACATGCATAGGGACCATAATAGTTTAGTGTATTTAGAAACATGGATAAAAAATATTCTATCCTGGTGAAAGATCTAAAACATCTAAAATAAAGGTCTCAACCTTTATTACTTTTACCTAAAACATTTCTACAAAACCTGGGGAAAGGAAACCTAATAAAGGAGTGATCACAAATTCTCAGTAATGTAAATAAATGAAATGAATACGCATAACAAGAAAAAAAGGATATTGAACTTAAGAATAATATTTTAAGATATTACCATGAATATTAGATATCATATAAAGATTGTATGTTCCTAAAACATGAATAATATGTAAATAAAAAACATTATCCTTGAAAGAATAAAATATGAATAAAAAATAGAATTGTGGAAAACACATATGCACATAGTATGATTTATATAGTATCCATGGAATTAGGAAGCTAGGTATGAGCCTGTAAGGGGTATAACACTTTAGTTTTTTCCCATATTTACTGCTTCCTTCTTCTCAGGTTGACAAGGCGGCCCTCCATATGTACGGTGAGATATGGCAGCATTCCTTTATTGCGGTGGATTTGTGGACTCATTTATCTCCCATTTTTCACCATTGTTATCCCCTACTTGCTTGATTCCTTTTTTGATGGATAGGATTATCCATGGAAGCATGGTGCTAGTTTGAGACCTAGTTTTTAGATCTAGTGGCCTAGGGATCCTTATTGTCTCTATAGTGTGTGGTGGGTGATTCTCCATGGCCTTCGCATGTGTACGGGTTGGTAGGGATGAGATCTAGGTAGCAGGTCTCCTTTTGATGCACTGGTTTTGTTCATATGTTTTGTTTATTTGTTTATGGTTTAGGATGACCTGGTTCAATTCGTGATGTTGTTTTGATAAATCTATGGGTTTCTGCTATTTTTTGGATCTTTGGTCTCCACAAGCCTATCCCTGGTTCATTTTCATCTCCAGTTTGCTGTGGTTTTGTGTCGGAGGGTGTCCCACAGAGGACTATGGATTCGGTTCCAGCGAAGTGCGGTAGTATTCAGTAGAGGTTGGATATTTATTTTTATTTTTGGTTTTTGGATGATCTTGTTTATCGAATGGGATTCGGTAGTGGATCATTTGGTTTGTTTGGAAATCGGTGATGTGGATGTATGAATCTTTCTTGTCATTTGGTGTTTTCTTCGTGTTATGTGATTTTGGATTTTTCCTCGGCGTTCCACTGCTCAAGGGGTTTTGAAACTAGTTGTCTACAAGAAAGATGTTTCAGATGAGGTGCAGGGAAATGGGTTCTACTATTTCATGGCTAATCAGAATCAGATGTTTTATAGGGTATGGCTTCAGCCATCAGTTCCAAACCTGCACGTTTTTCAGGGGACAACTAGATGTCTAGAATTGAGATAGTGGAAGCTGGATTTAATGTTTTTGGTTTTTGGGAGGAGCTTCTATTTTTTAGTGCGGGTTGCTTTTGATCTTGAGAATTTGGTTTTTTTGGGCCATTTTTTTCCTTTATTGGTGATGTCATGGGTTCCCCCTCACCCCTTAAAAGGGGGTCTATTTTAAAAATATTTAAATTTTCAGTCATAGTATCCATTACATCACTTCCAAGACCATATATTTAGTATGGGTTGAATCCCCATACCATCTTGGTAGCCATGGTTTACTACCATGTCCATCATAGCAGCATGCATTCACTCCACAAACTATTTTGGTAGTCATGGTTCACTCTGATTCCCATATAAGTAGTCATGGTTTACTACCAAGACCTTCTTAGTCTATTTCATAAGATATAAATTTTTAACCAATGCATAAGTGGGATATATAGGCTCCAACCATCTCATAATGAAATAATACATACATGTGCCAGAAAATCATAAACAATAATACCATAACCCATGAAATGAATTGAATATCATAAACATGTAATTTTATCCTAACCAGTAGAAAAGATATAGGTTTCAAAATCATTTTATTAATATCCTAACCCATGGAAGAGAAACAAATTTAATAATCATATAACCCATTAAAGATAAAATGGTTTCATAAGGACAAGGAAAATAAGCATAACCCATTCTTCGAAATAATATGAGTGAAACCTTTAGATCATTTCCTAGAAGGGTATGAGTAACATCAATGGATGTCATATTAGATGGAAAATAACTTATAAATATCTTTCAAAAATATTTATTGAGGAAAATATGATTTATTCTTTGAAAAAATATTTTTAATATATAAAACCATTTAAAAATAATTTTCATAGAATATAAATTTGAAAATTAATAAGAATAATTAAAATCATTTTGAAAACCATTTTCCTGTAAAACTTATAAAATATTCTTTAAAACATTTAAGAAACCATTTTTGTTGAAAACACTTTGAATTTTTTTAAATAAATCTTGAAAATGTTTGGAAGACCATTTCTTTAAAAATAATTTGAAAACATATAAATAATGCTTGAAAATATTTTTAATATTTTCCCTAAAAACATATAAAATAAGCACGAAGAAATTTTGAAAAATATTTTCCGTTAAAACTTATAAAATAATATTTAATTTTTTTTGAAAACCATTTTACTTGAAAACTTATAAAAGGAGATTGAAAATGTATTGAAAACCATTTTACTTGAAAACATTAAAAATGATCTTGAAAACATTTTAAAAACCATTTAACTTGAAAAATTATAAAAGGAACATGGAAAAATTTTGAAAATAAATTTCCTTGAAAATATATATATATATTTTTTAAAATAACCTTTAAACATGAAAATCAATCTTCAAACTATTGATATTGGAAAATCAGTACAGGTCATACTATGTAGAAAGAACATAAATTTTCAAGATAAAAAGGATAGAAAAATGAATTCTTCAAAAGGAGACAAAAATGTTCCTTTAAAGATATTGGTAAAAGAAAAAAGGGTAAAAATGTATTTAACTTATTATATTATAATTATACATTATTCTTGAAAACACTTTTTAGAAAATGTGGTTTTGAAGGAAGATAAATTTTTGACCAAAGATAGGGTAAAGTTGGGATTCCTTAACAACAAATTATTAGCTATAATATGTACCAAATATTGGAATAAATTGTACAAATATATTAATAAATCATGAATAAATAAATTATTTAAAATTTACTAATTTTTTTGAGATATGGATCTTAAAATTTCATCAAAGGAAGCATAAACATAAACAATCTCGAAAAGTGATGATATTGCTTTAATAAACTCTTACCAGTTTGTAACTTTGAACCATACACCCCATGTCTGAAAATTAAATTAAATGATTCTTAAAATATCATGACAATATTTATATTAATTATATAACATTTAAAAGTTATTATATACAACTAATGGAAAAATATAGGTGCATAACTTGACATGTGTCCTAAAGAAGGAAAATTCAGAAACAATTATTTAATTAATTTCATAATTTTTGAAAATTGAAACCCATGAAATAATGCTCATAGAATGGATATGTAAATACAAAACATTTATCTATAATAATAATTTATAACATCCATGGGAAGTTATATACACCACATAAAATGGCCGTAATTAACTATACTGTAGTATATTTCACTATTCATAAAAAATGATGTTTCTCAGAAAAATCCGAAACATTCACCCTAAGATAATTTCAAAATTATGAATTAAAAAATATTTTTTTTATCAAATTGAGTTTCTAATTTTTCTTAAATTATTTTTATTTTTTTTCACATAAGGACATGAAAATATGTTCATTCGAGAACATAGTATTTTTAAACATATAAAGACTTTACAGAAAATTATATTTTTCATTTTCAATAGATTTTATTTATATAAAAACATTATAAAAATATATTTAATGTATTTATTTATATTCATATTACTATTTTTAATGTATAAGTAATAACTAACTCATTTAAATAGTGATAATAATAAAATAATATTTCGTAGAAACCCGGTATTGTGTGTAATGTACGCCAAGTTAGTGTTGCGTGTTGCGTAAGGCAAGTCAGTGTTGTGTGTGGAGCATTCTATGTTGGTTATGTGTGAAATTAAGGTTTGAATTAATGTCTTAATATATATATATATATAATTATTTTCATCATCACATGAAGTGAAAAACATTAGAAAGATAAATTAATTGAAAAATAACAATTCACAAAATCATAATGTGTTACACTATCAGCCTACTAGAGGTTAAAAAACTCTATATCCTTAGCCTAGACCATAGATTATTTGTTTAACTAATCTATTAAAATAACTCTAAATTACTTCCACTCTAAACCCTTGTGATTTTACTCCATTACTATCAAGTACCACCATCTCCTACTAGAACTTTCTAGATTGAAGGTATCACATTTCACCATAATCAACTATGAAACCAATCCTCAACATCCTAATGATTTTTATATCCTTCAAAATTAAGAGGATTATAGAAAATAATCTTCTAATCATGACTATGAGATTCATCCCTTGAGGTTACA
This sequence comes from Viscum album, assembly GCA_963277665.1. Lineage (NCBI taxonomy): Eukaryota > Viridiplantae > Streptophyta > Magnoliopsida > Santalales > Viscaceae > Viscum > Viscum album. Next base: position 45,793,906 of record OY728139.1, on the reverse strand, counting down.
CAACTTGATCTTTAATCATAACGAGTGTAGTTGCCTATCTTAGAGCTTGTACAACATGCACAAATACTTCACCAAGATTGTTACCTAAGGGAGGATATTATCACAGTGGGTCACTAGAAGCTTCTTTATGGGGATTATTAAAGCAAATTCTTAGGGGAATCATGCCACACAACATCAATAAACAACAATAAAAACATCATACAAAGTACTTGAATCAATAACTCAAATAAGAGGAGTGAAAATATCAATCCCCAAAAATAATATTTCAAGATTTGTTTATCAAAATACCCAAAATAAAAAGAGTGAAAAGTCAAGAATTAGATATAATTATTCCTCAAGTAACCTTTACCCAGAGGCCCACGGAGAATTAAGGCTCTTTTTGATGAGATATAGCTTGGAAATTTCTCGAAACCACCACCTAAGTCCCATCGAGACATCCAAAACTACATACGAACATCAAGGAAAGATACTTAAACTTCCTCGAAAACCAATTTTTCAATAACCATCCCAGACACCCTGGTACCCATATACCTATTCCAGATATTTCATATCTCGATAGGAATTTATGATCCTCATGGGTTGGTGACTCTCACATAACATTATACAAGATCAAAGATGGAATGATTTATCCACAATATAATGGAAGATAAAAGACATAAGTCAGTATGATCAGCACTCCAAAAGGATAAAGTACTACAAAAAATGGGTAAAACATTACCCACTAAGAATAAAAACATCCAAAAGGGAAAATCATCCCAAGATGAAAAAAACCAACAAAATATAAAATGCCTCAAAGATACTATGTAATAAGTGGAGAACAACACCACTAGTCACCATCATCACTCGATGGTCTAATGGATCAAGAATACCCACTACCTTCAAGTGGTTCTTTACCTTTTGTTGGACCTAGAATAATAATACCTATAAAAACCTAGAGTAAAAGGTAGGGTGTGATCTATAAAGCCTAGTTTGGTCTCACAATGTATTCCATACAATGTATCATAAAAATAAACCAATTATGCTATCTATTTAAATAAAAAATTCATTTCATGGAATTAACATATTTTAAAAAAATATGATTTTCAATAAAAAGATGGAAGATATATCAAAAAAACTTTCAAAAAGATAAAAAAAATTTTTTAGCTAAATTATTTATATTAATCAATTAGCATGAACAAAATATTTCAATAAATTAGTGACATGTATAATAAAATAAAATAAAATAAATCCCTATGAAAAAGATACCTGTGGTATAATAGTTTCTTGGTATTTGGATCCTCACACATCTAAATATTGATCTCAACTCTAGTTAGGTGTGTACAATGAAATACACACAATAGGGGAACTCATCATGGATAGTCTACACCATAATAGGTGAACCCAAAATGGGTAGTCATTCTGGTATTTATTAGTAAAATTTATCATCATAAATAAATTTATAGGGGATCAAGATCCTAGTATTCTTATATCTGTTCCCTTCTTACTATCCATGGTTTCATGTGCTTAAATCAAACCATCAATCAAAAAAAATATTCAATCAATCATTTCAAATAATTTCAAAATATAATTTCCCAATTTTAGTTTTCAACATGATTTCTCATTTCAAAACTAAATATTAATTTTCAATTTTTATTTCATGCCATTTAACATATCATTTAAATTTAAGAAACTTAAATAAATTCAAAATAAAATCATTTCATCAAATCAATTTCTAAATCGACGAATCATTTTTCATAAATTCTCTCTAAAATTTCAATACCACTAAAATTGGGATTTTTCTAAAATATCATGACCATTAAAATTAAAATATAAAATAATCAAAATCCATTTTTTAAATCATTTTAAAACAAATTCAAAACCAATAATGCAATATGGGGTTTCAATTAAATAGTAAGGACTAACAGAACCACATACCATTAAATCAAGGAATCATAATGCACAAAACCCGTAATTGGGAATGCTAAAGAAGAATGATTTAATGGATAAATAAGAAATGAAAACTAGAATCAAGAAAAAATAAAATAGAGTTTAGATCCATCAACTACTTTATGAGCTATTAAACTCCAATGAGGAGAGGAAGAGAGAATGGGAGAAACCACACGAGGAAGATCCACTAATTTGGAGGAGATTAAAGTAGATCAATGCCCCTTTGATCCGTAAAGAAAATGGGTTTAAATAAAAAAACACTTTTTGGAGCCTTCATAGTCATGGAATTTGAATTTTGGGAAAATGGGGTTTCTAGGAATATTAAATGGTGGGGTTTAAAAATTTAAACAAATTTTTGGGGCATTAAAAACCCGTACACATAGTTAGTTAGAGGGGGACACTTGGTTAAACAAACCATGAACCCTAATTGTAAACTAGTACTATCTATAGTGAATGGTTTATCATTTGTGGGTGGACATTTTGATTAACTATGTACCAATTGTGCAACTAATAACTGCTAGAGGCCACATAGTTTGGAGGGTCTGACCGCATGGTTCAGATAAATCATGTGCCCCCTCTAGAGCACCATCCAAGGACGGATAGTTAGGTTAGAAAAAATTCATGATTTTACCTAACCAATAATAAACCATAAATATTACCAAATGACTCAAAAAGTTTCTAAAATCTACAACAAATACCCTGTAATAAGACGCAATCAAAGCATGATCAAAACAAGGATGAAAAAGTACATGTTAGAAGGTAATATGATGTTACACAAAATTAAGTTAATATTATTATATAATATTAATTTTTATGATTCCAAATATGGAATCCATATTTAAAAATTAAATTCACATAAGTGGAAGAATTTAATTTAAAATTAAACCCAATGATGTGGTGAAAAATATATTTTCCAAAGAAAAAGTTTCCATAAATATAAAAAGTTTTAATATAAAAATTATCCATTAATTTAGTTACAATGACAAAAATTGGATTAATTATATTATAATTGAACTAATGTTACTTTAAAAACCGTTTAAATTATAATTTTACTTTCTAAATACTTTAAATGAGAATTCAAATTTCCATAAATTTAATATTTTTTTCACTATTCATCAAAGAATTAATCTTTTTAGAAAACTCTAAAACATTATCTCTAAATTTTTTTTACATAATAATTTCAAAAATGAAGTACATTTTGTCAAATAATATTATTAACAGTTTCAAAAAATAATTAATTTATTTTCTTAAGAAAATAAATAAAAACCATTTTTTGTGGAAAGATATATTTAGGAATCATATAAAGGATTTTCTAAAAAATATATATGTCATGACCCAATCCAATGGGTATGGAGTAAAAACTACCCCCAGACTACCTCCATAGGCTAGTGGGTGGTGAAAAGTTCCAATAGACATATCTAAAATGGGAGGCGTTTGCCAAATGTATCTATATGTAGAGACCAAACAATCTCAATTCAGAACTGTAGATGAATAATAAAATGAAAAAATGAAATAACTATAACACAAAAAATTCATGAAAAACTTCTAGGTTTTACAAGATTAGGATATCTAAACTTAAAATTGATTGGAAAAAATACATGCCCAACTAGAAATATGACCCAATCTGACTAAATTGGAAAGTAAAATATTGAGAGAGCCCAGCTCCTGATCACCAAGCTCCAACCACAATAGATGGTCCAATAAACCAAGTATACCTATTATCCTATATTGTCACTATATATCTATCCATCATCTTAATAAGACATGGAACATATGTGAAAATACCATGTCGTAGTGAGTATCTATATACCAAGTATGATGCTAAAAAAGCTAAAGGGGGATAAATAAGAGGCACAATAATATTTGGTAGCCAGTCTTCTCAACCCAATGTAAGAGTATAAGAGAATAAACCTACATGGATATATTTATATATATTATCAAATAAAAGACACCCAAAAAATAGATAAGTGTATATCTATATCACAATCCATCCTAGGTAAGAGTTACAAAAATTCTAGAAGTCCATCCTCGATGACCTGTATCTTGCAGGTCTGTCCATAGGAGTAACTGTGTAGAGGGTCCATGCCTAAACACTATGAAAAACAATATAGGGAACATAATCTCCAAGAAGTGGACCCACACCCTATTGTTCTAATGGGTTTTTTTCAGTGTGAGAAGGTCCTTCCCTCTATCCAATAGAAGGTACAACTCTATAGATAGAGGAACCACACCCAAGTCCATCAGGGATATACCACTCATTATATAGAGGACATTCACCCTAATTCCATCGGGTGGGGGGGGGGGGGTACCATTCAATAGATAGAGTACATGCATCCTAGTTCCATAATTTTTACCACACAAAGTAAATATCACCTGTACCCTTTCTAATAAGGGGTACAACTCAGTTGATATAGAAACCATACCCTGGTCTGTCATGGGGGTACCAATCAGTGATAGATATATGACCTAGGAACTTATTCCATAGGTGGTTCCAATCATTTAAATGAAAACCACCACCCTCTCCGATAGGGGGTACTAATCCATAAATAGATATAGGGCCCACACCCCAGTTTATTAGAGCAGATTCACTATAAGGGTCATGTCTAATCACTGATGTCGTTTAGCACCACCTAAATAGGCTTCACACACTAAACATCATGCACCACATCTCAAATTCCATTACAGATGAAACCATCATGATCTCTGTGAAAAAAAAACACTTAGTATAGGCTACGCATTAGACAAAATATGAGTCCAAATGAAGAAGATACGAGAGGTTGAAGTCACCTCCAAAGGAAGGTAGGGATACATGGCATGTCATGGGACCCACACAACATTTGGTCCCACTCCATTTCCTTGATGTTTCCCTGATGGTACATGGAACTCTACTCATGTAGTACTACATGACGTGTAGAGGGTATACATGGTGTGTTTGAGCTACTAACGGTCCTTCCCATGGTCCTCAGATGTGTCTGTAAAGGTATACCTATGTTTGTGTACATTGGGACATAGTGTGTGCTTGACTGTGCTCATGTTCATATACTCCCAAAGTATAATTTAGACCACCATCACATGTGTCACAAGACATGTGGGGGCTCCACATGTTGTGTGACACTAATATTCTTATGAAACTCATGTCACCATAGTCAATGCCCAACACACCATGTATTCACAAGACTACATGGCCTATAGTTAGTATTTTTCTAGAATATCATATTCATTCCAAAAATTCCATATTTGTAGTGGATCTTTTGGATATTGGCTCCAAGCCACTTGGAAATTGTTGTTCTCACATTGGCTTATGATTCTGGCCCTCCAGCGGCTAGAAATCGAATCTTGATTTGTCCACATGAACATGTACATATCCCGCACATGTCACGCGTATCTGGTATCCTACCTTCATTTATTTGGATTTTGATCAAAAAATAAATCATCCACAATAAAAAATCATCCCAAATCCATCATTTATTAGTTTTTCTAATATTTTTACATGAATCTATTGTGAATTTAGGGGTCTGATCAGGCTCAGTCCTACTAGGAAATGTCGAATTAGGAACTCATGATCCAATGATTATTAACATAGAGATCGATTGGGGAAATTCACAAGAAACATAGGAGAAATGATCATTGTCCAAGCATTCATAGATGATGAATAAAATCTAGAAAACCCAAGGTGATTAATAAATGACTATTCAAATTAAATATGTACATGGGTAGATAAAAAGGCTACAATTGGCTCAGATTAAAGGAAGAATGTGATATTGCACAATCAATTTAATCATTAGGGGCATAAAAAATGAATTGACGATTCCAAAGTAGTTTTTGATCATTTTTAGTTTTAGAACACACTTTGCAATGAAGAGGAGGAATAATTGAATTTGCAGTATCTCGATTAACCTTGATCTGTAGTTATGTCAATGTCTAATCTTGATTCATAAATGAGAGGTGGAAGGAAATACAGTCAATCCCCCATGGTTTATGTAGCTAAACCTGAATTATTTTCCATGAAGTGGGTTTTATATATGAAATATAATTAGTTTAATTAATTAACATAACTAAAAATTATTATTATTTATTTTAACTAAACACACCCAGCAATGGTCTCAATATCTGAACACCCCACACCGACCAATTTTTTGTCACTCACAGGGAGAACATCACCTTACCGACTTAGCCATGGTATTATATTTTTTATCTGATATTCCTTTTAAGAGTTACCCATTTTTTTAAGAGACTACACACATTTAATATAAAATGTATTTAATATTTTTATAAAATCAATTATCCAAACACCAGGACTCAAAATCACACCATGTATTACAACCTAGATAAAAAAAATAGAAATATCACAAATTCATACAAGGAAAAAACTATTTCTTTACACCATTCCATTGTTCAAGAATTATATTCCCAAAAACCAAAACATAAGAAAAAATTTCAGGATCTAGGCTTGCATTTATCTATCCCACTCCTAATATCTGACATAATTTCTCTCATGCTATCGTAACCCACAAACCAAGTAGATTTTCTATCCATGTAGGTTCCTCTCCCACCCATCCTTGATCACCACCAAGTGATACACAAAAATGTCTCAACCCTAAATGTGCAACTTTCCCTAGTCAATAATATGCATTGGGTCATTCACATTTCTCACCATACATGATACGTGGAAGTTGTCCTACATTATCTTTAACTATTGGTGTGTGAAGAGGTAGTAAGAAACCTCACCAATCCTATGTATGATCTTGAGCGACCTGATGAACCTTGAGGATAGCTTAACTCCCAGGGCGAACCTCCGTAATCCTCATTATAGGGTGAATCTCATGAAAACATGGTCTCAACCTCAAACTATAATGGCCTATGATGTCGATTTGTGTAAGATTTATGAATGCTCTGTAATGTCCTCATCCAATTATGGATGAACTGTACCATCTCTGTCATTTCCTGCACCATCTATAGACCCACAAGAGATGCCTCACTAATATCTGTCTAGCACAAAGTTGACATGAAGGCTCTACCATATAGGGGCTCAAAATATTACACGATGATAGTAGATTGGTATCTATTATTGTAAGAAAACTATACAAAGGGAAAGTGATCCTATCAGCTCATTCTATGGCATAATAAGCAATTCCTCAACATATCCTTCAACGCATGGACAGTGTGCTGAGTCTTCCCATATTTCTGTGGTGGAAGGATGTAATCATCCTCATCTGTGTCTCGAATTCCTCGTATAGGACTCTCCACAATTGTGATGCTAATCAATCATCATGATTAGAGACAATAGTTGAGGGAACCCCATAAAGGATAACAATATCATATATGTAGAACTGCCCCAAACTCTCCACTAAAATTTTCTCCATGATAGCAAGGATGCATGATGACTTTTTGAGCCATTAAACTATCACCAAAATTGTGTCATTGATATTTTATCTCTGTGGAATCTCTGTCATAATGTTCATGGATATACCCTTCCATTTCCATTTTGGGATCCAAACAGACAATAAAAAACATGTCTAAACCTGGCGCTCAGCCTTCTCCTACTGATAAACGAGGAACTGTGAAATGAACTCAGTCATATTGTTGGTGCGAAAATATGGAACGGAAAGAAGGGGCGAAAAAGAAGCCCCACACGCTGCCTCGCGAAGCTCCGACATGAAGCTCCCCTGAGCATCATGGCCCCGCGAAGAATAGGAGGCGGTAATGCTCCGTGAACAGCCTCACGTTCGCGAGCTCGCCACGAAGCACATGAGGCGGTAACGCTCCACGAATGGACTGACGTTTGCGAGCCCGCCGCGAAGCACAGGAGACGGTAACGCTCCGGGAACGACCTGACGTTCGCGAGCCCGCCGCGAAGCACAAGAGGTGGTAATGCTCCGCGAACGTGCTGACATTCGCGAGCCCGCCACGAAGCACAGGAGGCGGTAACGCTCCGCAAACGGCCTGACGTTCAGGATCCCACCGTGAAGCACCTGCCGCCCCTTCACGCCGCCTGAGTTTTGCTTCGAAGCTCCCCTTGCCTATAAATACTGGGCTCCCCCTGAGTCCAGAGGATAGACAATCCGACCTTTCGGCTTCTCAACTCCTGAATCACGAAGCACCCTTCGCCCCAGGACTCATGAGCTCCGCGAGGTATTTTTTACTTCGCGAGATGCCTTTGCCTTGTCTCGTTTTGAGCCTCTCTTCCGAGAGGGATGCCCTTCACGAAGCCCAAGGGAATTTGCGATGGAGGGGGATTCTCAAGGGAATCCGGGAAGCCACGGAGTGTTTATGATTTGCGAAACACCCATCCTTTACTAGTGATCCCCATGCCAATGCAGGGTCGCTGCATATCGCGAAGCACACTACTTCGCATCACCTTGATTCATGAGGCACCTCTTCTTCACGAGGCAGTGCTCCGCGAATACTATTCCACTTCGCGAATCACCCCCCACTCACACCTCTGCACCATGCGAAGGCCAAGGCACTCCACTTCGTGAAGCACACTCCTTTTCTTGGCAATTCCTCTTCCCGTGTGACCCTTCAGGTTTGCACGATGTGATTTCAAAGTCTCGTGGACAACACCACTCGTAGCGTTGCTTCGTCTAATGATTCTTCGCATAGACATGCTAACGACTATTGCTTCATCGAATAGCCACGCTAATGTGGACCCCTCGATGGTTCTCTCTGTGACCCCCCTTGACCACGGCCTTACTGGTACCTTCCCTCCCCCAAGGAGCAGAGGGTGCCGGTCATGTAAGTCCTAGGGGTGCAGAGTGAACCCACCTCGTCCAAGCTGCAGGATGTTAAACTGCCAATCACTTAGTCCTCAACACATGAAGTTCAACTGTGATCCAACCCCGCACCTCGAACGTAGGGTCCCCCCATCTCGGACATTCTTTACGCCACTCGTCTCCACGAGAATGGAATCACCCCCTCCATAGGGGATGATATCCTCCTTATCGGAGTGGTGTATGTCCACAAAAGAAGGGCAACCACCTTGGTGTAAGCCCCCTAGCCCCTCTTGCGGAAGGTAGCACCCATGCCCCTCCGTACCTCCCCACTTCCAAGGTCAGTGGAGGGCGCGGTAGGGAACGAGGCACCTTCCATAATTGGTCCCAAATCCCTCTCCTACTGTGCTTTGCCGCAGTTCGGGCGTCCATCATAGAGTAAGTCCCAGCACCATGGGCCGCCTAACGCGTAAGCCCCTCTTTGCTTCTCACGGACGCACCCTTCGCAACGTGATCGTCAGGTCCTTGCTGCCTCCTGTTTCTCACACCGAGCATGACTCACGTGGGCTTAGAGTAAGCATCGGCCATGGAAATACCCTCGTCTAGCATGACATTAAACTTTATGCCCTCTTCTAGCATGACATTAAACTGCACATCCATTTGAACTATAAGGACTTTGTTCCATGTCAAGGCATGGTACGTAGGAAGCCTCCCTGAGGTTCAAGCCCACCACCCATCATTTCTTCACGTCAGGTTCCACCCTCGTCCGACATGACGTTAAACTATATTCCAATCTGACAGCAATCCATTGTGACCACCCGAACTACGAGGACTTTGATCCATGTCAAGGCACGGTACGTAGGAATCCTCCCTGAGGTTCAATCCCATTTCCCATCGGACCCTGGTCCTTTCTTGACGTTGGTTCTCCGACACCCACCATTATGAAGTACGAGGTCTTTGATCCATGTCAAGGCATGGTATGTAGGAAGCCTCCCAGAGGTTCAAGCCCACCACTAGTGGACCCCCGGGTCTACTTTCACTTCGGTTCACCAACGAAGCCCTTTGAACTACAAGGTATTTGATCCATGTCACGACATGGTATGTAGAAAGCATCTTAGAGGCTCAAGACCACCACCCGTTGGTCACTCCGACCCTCTTCAGGTTGGTTCATCAACACCCGAGCATCCTAGTGTGTAAGCCCCACACCATCTGGACCAAGGTCCTTGCTCGCGTCGGTTTTCCGACACACCATTACGAACTAAGAGGTATTTTATCCATGTCAAGGCATGGTATGTAGGAAGCCTCCCAGAGGTTCAAGCCCACCACTAGTGGACCCCCGGGTCTACATTCATGTCGGTTCGCCGACGAATCCCTTTGAACTACGAGGTCTTTGATCCATGTCACAGCATGGTATGTAGGAAGCCTCCCAGAGGTTCAAGCACACCACTCGTTGGTCACTCCAACCTTCTTCATGTCGGTTCATCAACACCTGGGAAGCCTAGTGTGTAAGCCCCACACCATCTGGATCAAGGAACTTGCTCGTGTCGGTTCGCCGACACACTGTTATGAACTATGAGGTCTTTGATCCATGTCAAGGCATGGTACGTAGGAATCCTCACAGAGGTTCAAACCCATCACCCGGTCGTCCCGACCCCATTCACGTTGGTTCGCTGACGATGCCCATCGCACCAAGGTCCAACTTCACGTCAGTTCTCTGATGAAACCCATCGGGCCAAGGTCCACATTCACGTCGGTCCTCCGGCGCACCCACCCGAACTATGCGGACTTTTATTCGCTTCCACGGGGATACGTAGGAGGTCATTTCGAGGCTCAAGACCAACTTTACTATCGCCATTGTGATGGTCCCGTTTCATTCCCCCTCCACTTCATTCATTCATCCATCATCCACCCTGATTCTTACCTAGACTGCCATATCCTGGCGAGATCATGCCATTCCGCTCCTCTTCACAGCATTCAGGAAGCCGCCCATGGGCTGTCCCTGATATCGGCATCCCTTTAAGGGAAATTCCTCAATCCGATCTATTCCAGTCAATGCTCTGATCGGGCCGATCTGTCTCCGTTGGATGTTAAACCTACGGCATACCCTGTGTTAAACATAGGAAACCGAGGAAAACCTCAGATATATTCCTGTGGCATATAATTCCCCATGCTCGCTGTGGGATGCCTTGGGCTTCCATGCCCTCGGGAAGCCCTATGACAAGGGACAAAAGACAGACACGCCAGTTCACCAGCTTTCAGACACGCTACTGATGCCTCGACGTGACTACTCCCCCGACTGAAGGTTACTGCCCTGACCAGACCCTTTGGAATGTCCTGACAGAAGCAGTGTAATTAACCGGCATCCATGGAAACATGGCACCAGGAAGAGTTTCACAAACAATGTATTAAATCTATGAGGGAGACCCGGACTAAGTGACGAGTTCCGAGGAGGAATCCACGAGAGGAAGAACTGACATCCCACCATCCCGGTTTTGATCAAGGAGCAGACGTCCCTGGATAAGGAGCGAATGTCGGCCGCCTTTAGAAAGCGGGAATATGGGGCAACAGATTTGTGTCCTCCACAGACGGATGCGCGCGCCCCGACGAAAGCGTTAGAAATAGAAATGGTGAACCCGACGTGAACTTCTTCTCCACAATGTGGAGATTAGTAGCGTTCGAGACACCAGTAGATTAACGTGTCACTGGATCCAGATATCCGACACCGTGTCCCGCCAAGCAAATAGCGGGCCTAGCATGAAACTCACCGGATGTTGGGGCACTAGAACGTGGGGCATTCCATTCTACAACGTGTTGGAATGGATACCTCTTACTGACATGAAGGATGGAATGACGTTGGGGCACTGGTTGTCAATCCTTTTCTTCACATTGCTGATGAGTTGATCTCTATATTTCCTAGGAACCAGGTTACTGCTATGGAGACACGATCACCGCCCACTCACCTACGTAGGGGCGGGGGAAATACCTGCACAGCCTCCCCGCATGGCTCCACTACTGCCATGACGACCTCTACATATGTGAATACGGGGTGCCCACGTCCCCTATCCCTGTCAGAGATCATCCAACGAAGGGTGATCAACAACCTTTTACGCAGGTATGAGGAGGAAGGGGTCATCCCAACTCGGAATATGGCCCACCTGGACCTGGAGGCATCCAGGCCCCTCCGTCAACGCCACCCTCAAAGGCCGCGTAGGGATCCTCTGCTCCCCACCCCAACATTCAATCATTTCGGGAGCCTGTCCCTGGAACGCCTCGACGACTCCTCACCTTATGCTGATGAGGCGGGTGATGTACGGCTCGGCCCGCTCAGAGTCCCAATCTATGGGCTCTAGGCAAGGGCTCCCATACGGATGCGTCATCGTCACCGAACGGCTTTTCCAGAAGAGCAGGTAGGCTTTTCCCCAGCACCACCTGCGCCAGCTCGTCTGACTCGTCGCCAGCGTCGGGCCCGAGGTGAGGACGCCCGTCAAGGGGTGTCAACATCAACAGCTACTGTGGCCCGAGCCACTTCCGAGGTGCTTCATGGATACCCCACACACACTGAGCAGGGGCACTCCTTCAACTGATCAGGATCGAGGCTCCAACCGCCCCATGGGAAGGTTGGGTTGGCTCTCAGGGTTGCAGGCCTGAGTGGTGATCGCCCCGAACCAATTCGCGGTAATGTCACCCCTTACAGAGGGCCTCCCCGTACCACCATTCCAAAAAGCGTGGGACTTCCCCACTTCGAAGCTCGTCACGGAGGTATGCCTCGTGCTACCCCCATCCCGAAGGAAGACCTACCCTGTGGCAGTGACTCTTGGCATGGAAACCTCTCCCGCGCCCACCATACAGGGTATGGAGTCCCTCCCCCTGCGCCCGACCGTCGATGTGAAGGCACTGCCCATCCGGTCCCTCTCCAATGTGGGGGTCCTCCCTATGTCCTCTCTACATCTAGCGAAGGTCCTCCTCGCCCCGGCAACTCGAGGAGTTAAGGTCAGCCTCACTCCGCTCGCACCGACCATGGAGGTCCTCCCTATGCTCTTTTCGGTTCCAATAGAGGTTCCGCCCACATGGGTGCTGTCCATGGAGGTCATCCCCATGTAACCTTCGACATTTTACCTAGTTCCCCTCGCACCCCGACTATCTCAAGCGGGGACCCTCTTCACCATGGTGCCAACGCCACCCCGAGACTACATGTTGAGAATCAACCTTGTCCCGAGGAGCCATCTAGGGGCAGGAGAGCGGGTCGTGGGCACCACGAGAAGAGCCCTAGGAAGGCCCGAGTGGAGGTCAAACCAGTCCGTTTCTCGGATTCTGAAGCGGAATGCTACTCAGCGATGGAACCTTCTCCCTGCTCTTCCGTGTCAAGGACTGGGGCAGGAACGAGGTGCGTAAGCCTCATTCTCCCAGAATGCGAAGTCCATCGGATCCCCACCTCTCTACACAGTTACATCCAAGAGGAAGAAATTGTGGAAATTCCACAGTTCCCGACCGTGCAATCACCACCATCGTCACCAGAAGTGCCCTCTACCTCTACCAGAGATCATAGAGAGTTATTTTGGGGACCAGCGGTGGTAGAGAAATGACATGACCTATCGCCGGCAACCGCAATTCCTGTGCCAGAAGTTGTGGACATCAGCCCATCATATCGTGATATCAAGGTCAGGTCACCTCACTCTTCAGAGGATGGCCCGGAATTCGACGGCCAGTCATCTCGTTCGCCGTATTCTCCACTTCCAAGTTTACTGTCCCAGTGGTCCGCCTCGGTACCACTACCGGTCCCTCAGACGACTCCGGTTGACGAGTGGGGCAATACGAGGCCAGACCCTGAGTCCGAGCCCAGGAGCTTATGGAACATTCTCGCAACGGATCACTTCCTAGAGAAGTTCTGGCCGACGGCAGCGCCGAACTTTTGCGCACCAGGGTCCCTTAACCCAGAGGAAGTGGGGTGCTTCCACCGAACCCTATGGGAGACACACTTTCGCCTTCGTTATGAGCGGGTGGTGTACCCCAGGAGTCGAGAGCACCTTGTAGAAATCAGCGATCAATACCGCTGGATCGATTTGGCCGCACTCCCTGTGGCCCAGTGCCCTGAGTCACTAGGCCGCCAGAGCATCCTTCAATGGAAATGCGTTCAAAGTTTCAAAGTACTCCACAGAGTCATCAGGGAAACTACCCCCCTTGTGAAAGTCCGTGGCTGGGGACACTATGCCTCTCTCCTCTTCATCCCTATCCAACGGTATCCTGATTCGTTATGATACATTGAGGACATGCCCCCGAGAGGGGTCGCGGTCCACATGGCTGACGTATTGGACAAGGAAGACGAGCTTGAATTTCTCGATGGAGACTTACCCCCTTAGGGTGTACTGCCACTACTGGACTCATCAGGGAGGGTTACCCGTTAGCAGAGGAACCTTCTAGGCCTCCTTGTACCCACCGAGTCACTGGTACTCATTCGAAATGCCGGTAAGGGTAAGGAGCACGTCAGAACTATCACGCACTCTGACCCGTCCGCCTCTGTACAGAAGACGGACGAAGATCCCGAAAAGGCCGCGTTGTGCCAGTAGCTTATTGAACAGAAGAGTATGGTTGGAGAACTCCTGGCCGAGCGTGCTGCTGAACGGTGACCCGACTACGGTAATCCCAAGCCGGGGCAACAGGGGCCGAAACAATTTCCCCCCGGCGAGATGCCTCCAGGAAACCCTGATCATGCTGCTTCCACAGACAGGGAAGAAGCGGGAGCCCACAGCAAGAGGGCACGATACGTCTCGCCAAACCCTCTTCAATGACAGGGCAATCAGAGGAATCCAGCTCGAGTTCCCCCAGTCACCCCACAGGCCATTCCGCCAGTCGCCGCACGAGCTGATGAAGCCATCTACCGTGTCGAAGAACCCGGCAACGCACTTGTGATTAGGGATCCCCGTCAAGACAGGGACCCCCACCCAGATGATCTTATAGCGGCACTCATCGCCCGCCTCAAAGCATTGGAAACGCGGCAGGTGGCAGTCCCACCGGATGGCAAGCCATATCCCGCGCGGGTGGATGATATGCCTGCACCCCCAGGTTTTGGGACCCCAATTTCTCTCCCTTCAACGAGACAGGGTGTGACAACCGGGTCCCGATGACAGCACAACCACCCCGCCTTAACAAGGCCGTCAGGTCCTGGCCTACCAGGTACCCCCAGTTGCCACCGCAGACACGTGGGGCCCACCCCAGGGTCCACCCACGTGCCTGGACGGGTCATCTGACTAATGATAGTCCCCACAGGCCAACACTTGTCCTTTCCAATGTGCTTTGTCCTCACTCACACACGCCCTGAGAAACTTCCCAGGAGGTCACCCATCCTGATCACTACTCCAGGTCAAGCACGCTTAACTGTGGAGTTCTAATCAGACAGGCTCCCGAAAAGGAAGGTGCACCTTGTTGACATGAGTCATATCATTTAGTCATTTAACCCTTTTATCATTTGGGGATGTTACAATCACCCCCCCTTTAGAGAACAACGCCCTCATTGTGGGCCCTACAACTCAACTCAGGCAGTGCACCGCACTTAAGGCTGGGTTCCTCCTATGATACCAAATGTGACAACCGGGTCCCGGTGACAGCACAACCACCCCGCCTTAACAAGGCCATCGGGTCCTGGCCTACCAGGTACCCCCAGTTGCCCCCGCAGACACGTGGGGCCCACCCCAGGGTCCACCCACGTGCCCGGACGGTTCATCTGACTAATGATAGTCCCCAAAGGCCAACACTTGTCCTTTCCAGTGTGCTTTGTCCTCACTCAAACACGCCCTGAGAAACTTCCCAGGAGGTCACCCATCCTGATCACTACTCCAGGCCAAGCACGCTTAACTGTAGAGTTCTAATCAGACATGCTTCCGAAAAGGAAGGTGCACCTTGTTGACATGAGTCATATCATTTAGTCATTTAACCCTTTTATCATTTGGGGATGTTACACAGGGGACCCGCCGCATCACTAGGCCCATTTTTCTTCCAGGTGTGGCCCCATGCTTGGGACTCCGACCCAGCAAGAAGCCTCCAAGATCTGATGTTTCGTGCAGACATTAGAGGGCCCCGCATTCGTCTGGTACAACCATCTCCCTATCAGATCTGTGACCGGTTGGGAGGATATCCGCCAGCAGTTCCTATACCAGTTCAGCTCTACCACGCGAAAGACCAGCATCGCAGACCTCTTCAAGTGCAAGCGAAGGCCTGATGAGCGAGTTGTAGACTTCATCGCCCCGTGGAAGGGGCTTACATACTCCCTCGAAATGCCACTAAATCAGGAGAAATTACTGAAAATGTGTGTAGGGAACGTTAAAATGGAGCTGGTACCTTCCCTGATAACCCCGAACTACCCTGTAGGGTTCAGATATTTCTCAGATAAGGCTCATTGCCTTGAGGAGGCTCCGTAACAGGCAAGTCAGGCACGTTCGCTGCCCCCTGTTATCCCAGCCAGGAGGACTGCCAGAGCCGAACCTGCCGCGGTGGACCAAATAGAAGCCCCCGGGCAGCTGGAATTACTTCCAGCGACACCGGCACCGCAACCCTGCAGAGGTCCTCCACCTCAAGCGCAGGCTCCTGCCCAGCAGCTGCCGCCTCAGAATCGACAGGCTCCCCCGCGCAATGCGCCACCACCACCTAGGTGAGACAATCAGGCACCACCTCCTCGGTAGGAACCTCCGGCCCCTTGTCAGGGCCCGGCCCCCAGGGCCCCCTATCTGGAAAGAAGGAACTAGACTTAGTCATTCAACGAGAATCAGGTCCCTTACTACTTCTGAAGTTCTCTAGATCAAGGGATTGTTCTCCTACCCGAGTGCAGAAGGCCGGCGGAGGCGAATCTCACCGATCACCCCAACTACTGTCCTTATCATCGGATTTTGGGGCACACCCTCAAGCAATGCTTTGTGTTTAAAGACGGGCTTCAAGACCAGGTCAACAACAACATAGTCAAGTTGGGCCCGACACCAACATAAGTAGCGGGTCTCTTTGTAGGGTCAGATATTGGTAGCGACAGCGAAGGTGAGTGGCAGCAGGTTCCCAGCCATGGGTCCCAGAAATATGAAGACTGGATGGCTCAAAAAACCGCCGCTCATGACCATGGTATCATCCAGGCACACCTGAATCAACAGGAGCCTTCGGAGGAAGTAGCCAGTACCTCTTCATCGCCTTCACAACCGACCTCTTCCAAAAAGGGCAAGCAGCGACAACGCAAGAAGAAGCAACGTGCTCTTCCACTGCCATCGTCATCCCTCACTCTTGGTGACTTTATGCCCCCTGAAATGCGGATTCCTACAAGAATATTCCCGGTGATGGATAACTCGTCGAGCGACAGCCATGGTTACGCTTTGGTTAACGTCGTGGATCTGGTAACGCCCTATATGGCTCCCGGCGAGGGGGAATGCCAGGAGAACCTCCCCAACGTCCCATCCAACATCAACGTCAGTGGAACCGAAACCACGCCGGTCATTGAGGCACGT
The DNA here is from genome assembly GCA_963277665.1 of Viscum album. Taxonomy (NCBI): domain Eukaryota; kingdom Viridiplantae; phylum Streptophyta; class Magnoliopsida; order Santalales; family Viscaceae; genus Viscum; species Viscum album. The sequence continues at coordinate 45,776,793 of OY728139.1, read as the reverse complement.
CAGCGGGCACTTTCAGTCAGGCCGTGCACGCTACTGAAACTAGACAGGAGGCTCAGCGTAGAGCTCAGCACGCACAACCTCATCTGATGCCATCAGCTCTACCTCCACCGTCGTTTGTGCTACTAGATCAGGTAGAGTTTCCTCGTCCGTATCACAGTCAGTCTTGTCCGGCTACAGGCCAATATCCGATGTCCGATCCTAATCCGACGGCTACTCTCCAGGCTTCAACTAGTAGGCAACGGGATGTACCCAGCACTAGCCAACCATCGGTTCAACCGGCAGGACCCACTATGCCTCCAACTGCAGAACGACCTCCTGTAGGAAGAGGCTCATGATTGTCATGAAATTATGATGTCCTGAAGCACATGACCGACATTCCAGCAGGGCTTTCTATCCTTGAGGCCCTTCGCCTATCGTTGAAATGTGCAAAGCACTGGCCGAGGCCCTAAGGAGACCCTTTTAGTTTGAGAGGGAGGTAGCAGCTGCGGAATCCTTCAACGCTGAGTCAATTGAGAACGCCGAATTCCAGGAAGCTATCTCGTTCTCCGGTGAAGATGAGGACCCTCCCATACCGGGGAATATTTGCCCACTGTACTTCACTATCCACTTCAATGGCGTGGAAGTCCACCGCTGCCTCATTAACACGGGTTCCGGGATCAACCTAATCCCGACTCGGACACTGCAGAAGCGGGGTCTGTCTGAAGATGATTTAACTACCTCCGACCTCAGAATCCAGGGATACGACAGGACCGAGCAATCCCTAGTCACCAAGATCTGCCTAAAGACCCAGTTCGGTGGCCTAATTGCCAGCACCGAGTTCATGGTTTTCTCCCAGGAAACCACCCACAACGCATTGATGGGTAGGCCATGACTCTATCTTCACGCAGCGGTCCCTTCATCGTATCACTAGTGCCTCAAATTCTCCCTCAATGGTTGAGTAGGCGTGCTCCAAGGAGATGTGTCTCCTTTCGCCTCTTGTGAAGCCTACTATCTGGATGCCGATTATTACAAGAGCAAGGATAAGAAAATCCTAGTAAGTGAGGATGAACCCGCCCCGGTCGCAAGTGATCTATGGGTAGGCCTGGATGACGCCTACATCTTCCCAATCCATCGATTGGAGGCCATGACCCCGGACATGGGGCAGTGTTTCGTTGTTTCAGGTACGCAGGGAAGGTGTGTTACCATGTCCAAATGATGAAGGAAAATCACATCGTACTCCTAAACCAACCAGGCTCCGGTGATCCTGGAGCCACCTACCCCTATGCGGTACTGGGATGTCAAGCTTATGACAACGACAGTACGTCATACGTGTCTCTTCCACCGAGCTGGAATCACCCGACTCAGGTCGACGTGTCACCACTGCTTTGATGTCATCAAACGTGGCCCCTTAGGCTGAAGGCCAGATGAGATAGGATCGACTGACTTCATTTCTATGGTCTCAGCGGCGAGTGGGTCTCCTGATATGATGACCATTACTGCCCAAGCCGACACCAGCTGCCCGTTAGGGTTTGATAGCTCAGAAGTAGCTCCCTTTGCGGGAAATCCCTCCATGGGTGGAGAGGAATATCTAGAGGATGCTCCCCCCGCCTTTGATAAAGGCATCTCTACCATGGTTGATTAACTGATGTAGGTGAACCTTGGTAGTGAGGCAGATCTGAGACCCACATTGATCAGTGCAGCCATGTCCCCCGAGGAGCAGCAGCGGTACGTAGACTTTCTCAAACAACACTGTGATGTGTTTTCCTGGAGTTACAGTGAGATGCCAGGACTATATCCTTAGGTAGTCGTTCACCATCTGGGCCTCCCGTCAAACCATTGTGGGTTTAAGAATCCTCCCAGGAAGATGCACCCTTCTCATGGTGCTATGGTTGAGGCTGAAGTTGACAATCTTATCAAATCCAACTTCATCAAGGAAGTCCAGTACCCTAAGTGTCTTGCCAACATTGTGCCAGTCAGGAAGAAGAATGGGAAGATCAGAGTCTGCATCAACTTCCACAACCTCAATCACCACTTCCCAAAGGATGAATTTCCCCTCCCGGTGACCGAGTTATTGATTGATGCCACGGCCAGGTTCCAAGCTCTCTCTTTCATGGATGGGTATTCCGGGTATAACCAGATCTTGATGGCCCCCGAGGAGGAGGAGTCCACCGCCTTCATGGCTCCCCAGGGTACCTTTTTCTACCAGTTTATGCCCTTCGACTGGAAAAATGCAGGTGCCACTTATCAGAGGGCCATGCATCGCATATTCAGGCCGATTCTCGGGATGCTGGTGGAATGCTATGTGGATGACCTAGTGGTAAAATCGCGCCAGCGCCATGACCATCTCAAAGACCTTGAGGAAGTGTTCGGTTTACTCCGTTCCTGCCACCTGAAGATGAACCCCTTGAAGTGTTCCATCGGGGTCACCTCTAGGAAGTTTCTTGGATTTGTTGTTAGATACCGAGGCATTGAAATCAACCCAGAGAAGATCAAGGCCATCCGCCAAATGCCTCCCCCCAGAAATATTCGGGAACTTCGAGGTATCCAAGGCCACTTAGCCTATATACGACGATTCGTCATGAATCTGGCCGGCAAGTGTAAGCCCTTTTCCCGGATCATAAAGAAGGGTGCCGCCTATGAATGGGATGAAGAGTGTCGGACCGCCTTCGAGGAAATCAAGCAGTACCTGCTCCAACCTTTGGTTTTGATGCCACGCATCTCCAGAAAGCTGCTGGTCCTTTACGTGACCACCCTGGAATGGTCCCTCGGCGCACTTCTCACCCAGAAGAATAACAAGGGTACAAAGAACAATCTCTACTATCTCAACTGCATGCTTCTTGATACGGAGATCAGATACTCCCCTATCGAAAAGAGTTGCCTTGCACTCATTTTTGTCGTACAGAAGTTGCGGCATTACCTGCAGCACCATGAGGTACAATTGGTCTCTCGGGTAGACCCACTGAAGTACATCCTGAACCGCCCCATGTTGACTGGCCGACTAGCGCGGTGGGAAGTGATCCTCCAGCAGTTTGACATCAGGTTCGTGCCTAAGAAGGCCATTAAGGGACAGGCGTTGGAAGACATTTTAGATACCCATCCAACCTCTGCGGATCAGTCCCTGGACCTAGATTTTCCTGATGTGGCGATCCTCTCAGTCGATCATGTCGTCTCATGTTGGCAAATGCACTTCGACGGTGCCTCCCGGAGCCCCACCGGTAGGAGGCTCAACGATCCTAAGCTCAATAGAGTGGGTCTTGGTATCATCTTCATTACCCCGGCACACGCCGTCCTGCCATACTCATTCCTATTGTCCGAAGGCTATACCAAAAATGAGGCAGAGTATCAGGCTCTCATCACCGGCCTCGAGTTGGCCCTCGAGATCGATGTGCACCATCTACATGTGAAAGATGATTACGAGCTGGTAATCATGTAGGTCAATGGAGACTATGTCGTCAGGAAGCCGGATCTTGTACCACTGCTGTAGTGCACCCTCGGTCTAATGACCCAGTTCTCTTCTCGACCAGAGGTTACCCATGTCCCTCAGTCACAGAATGGTCGAGCAGACACCTTGGCTGGCTTAGCTGCATCACTCGCAGAACCCGATCAAGATGATTTGATTATACATGTGGCACAATGGAGAGTCATTTCCCCCGTCACCCAAGAGGACAATGACGGCCTGCGGGTAAGTCACCTCACTGCCAGACCTTCTACGTCAGGGGTCCTGGGTCCGTCAGAAATAGTGGCCGTGGATGCTCCCGACTGGAGGGAACCTTTTATCGAGTATCTCTAAAATGGTTGCCTCTTGGATGACCGGGACGAGCACGAGTGAATCTGACACAACGCACTACAATTTACCCTCCAGAGCGGTCCCAGTCTTAAGCATATCCTTTATAAGCGAAGCCTCGATGGTGTCCTCCTCCGTTGCATTCAAGGAGTTGATATTTCTTAGGTTATGAAAGAGGTTCACGCCGGTTCCTATGGTTCCCATAAATCTGGGCCAAAGCTTTCCCATCAATTCCAGAGGTTGGGGTACTTCTGGCCCTCTATGATCCCTGATTGTATCGAGTATTCCAAGAGATTCCACGCATGCCAAGTTCATGCCAACTTCCTGCATCGGCCGCTGGAGCCCCTCCACCCCACCAAGTACTCTTGGCCATTTGCGGTGTGGGGACTTGATGTAGTGGGACCATATCCACCGTCGACATCTCGCCAGTGTAAGTTCATCCTAACTGCTACATATTTCTTCTCCAGGTGGGCAGAGGTAGTTCCACTCAAAGAGGTCAAGGCCCGTTCCATCGTCGTCTTTGTGAGCTCCAATATCATCCACCAGTTTGGGGTCCCTCACACTGTCCTCATCGATAGCGGCACCAACTTCCGAGCAGCCGAGCTGAAGAAATTCTACGCCAAGTACAATATCTGTTCGAACCATAACTCCCGCTATCACGCACATGCAAACAGATAGATCGAGGCGTTCAACAAAACCCTATCTAACATTCTGCAGAAAATGGTTGGTCAGAACAAGAAAAGTTGGCCGGACAAGCTCCCCAATGCCCTCTGGTCTTATCAGACGACGACTCGAAACTCTACCCAGGTGACTCCATATTCCCTGGTGTATGGGGCAGAGGCCATCCTACCCATTGAGATCCATCTTCCATTGTTACGGACTGCAGTCTATGACCAGCAGGCACCAGATGAGGTGGCCGAAATCCATCTAGCGGAATTGGAAGCACTGGACGAGAATAGGTTTCGGGCCCTGCACAGTCTGGAAAGCCATCAGAATAAGATAGCAAGGGCCTTGAACAAGAAGGTTCGCCTTCGTTATTTTCAACAGGGCGACCGAGTGTTGGCCCTTCGAGCGCCAATGATCCTCATTAGAAAACCGCCCAAGATAGATCCCAAATGGAAAGGGACTTACGTCAACCATAAGGTTTACCCCAATGGAGCATACTTCTTGGAGACCAAGAATGGTGAGCGCATAACTCCTCCCACCAACGCCAAGTTACTCAAGAAGTACTTTTCTTAAGCTTCACCCGGTCCTGAATGAACTTAAACTACACCGCCGTCTTGCATGATGATAAACTGCAAAATGGTCCGAGCTCTATGACCTTAAACTAAGATCACACCTCGTCCTTACTGCAAGACGTTAAACTGCATGCCAGTTAGGCCTTCCTGACCGAGGCTTAGCCTCAGGCCCCTTGGCCTCTTCGGGCCCCTAGCCTTCATCCTTACTATAGGACGTTAAAATGCAAGCCGGTCAGGTCTCCCTGACCGCGGTTCGGCCTCAGGCCGCTTGGTTTTTGTCAGCTCAGGCTCTCTTATGGCGTTGTACAGTGTGGTGTGGGATACATCCACATTCATGTCGGGTTACCCGCCGTACCTATCCCCAAATGAGACGCATCTCTTATCTAGCATGACATTAAACTGCGCTTCAATAACTACGTGTGGCTTGATTCCCATACTAATGGGATACATAGGAACACTCGGACGCCTCGTCTTGAGCCCAACCCTGAGCTCTTCTCTTCCACTGCCCCTGGGTATAGTTTCCTTGGAGGATCCTTGCATGATGAGGAGTGGTCTTTCTTAGCCCCAATCGTACAAGGATTATAAGGGTTTCACCATGTGCCCACTCCAGGTCTTCTATCCTCCCATGTCCTTACCACATGACGTTAAACTGCATGGCCTTCAAGAACTACGTATGGCTTGATTCCCATCCTAATGGGATATGTAGAAAGTCCTGGAAATTTCGCCTATTGGCCTAGCCCAAAAGCCGAAAATTTTCCCCTCGGGTCAAGACATACGGCAGGATGTACACTTTTTCCCAACTCACGTCGAACAAGCCTCGACCCGGCTGCACGTCCCCCTGGAGATGTTCGCCTCTTTCGTGGATGGATACAGTTATGCTTCACCCACTCCTTGACTAGGATTCCATCATCTTTCACACTCGGAGGGACCCCCAAGAACGTCCTGGATACAACGACCAAGGGCTCTCCTACCGACACGGGCCGACGCCCCCGAGGGTTTCCGAGAAACAAGCCGATACAAGTCCCGCTTTGTGAATTTGGTCAACGGTCGACACTCATTTGTTGCTCCCGTATCAGGTCACCATAGGAACGATGTGTTTCAAACATGGTCAACAGTGTCCTGGATCTTCGGGTCCACCCCGAGATGTACCAAAAATCGAGTGAAGTGATTCGTTCTACCCCATCCTGAAGCGACAAACTTCCCTCCGGGTGGCGCCAAAGGTCAGGCCGAAGACCCTGATTCTCTTATAAGGGATGTACGACGTGATGTAGAATTACGTCCTTTTTCACGTCGGGTTACTTGCCATGCCGTGCACCTCCCTGGTTGAGATATAGTTATCTCTTTCCCCCGTCCTCATTGGAATATGTAAAACTGCAAACTGGTCAGTCCTCCCTGACCAATGCCTAACCTCAGGCCCCTTGGCCTATCCGATCCCCCATCCCCCGTCCTCATTGCAAGACGTTAAACTGCAAACTGGCCAGGCCTCCCTGACCAATGCCTAACCTCAGTCCCCTTGGCCTCTCCGGGCCCCCGACCCTCGTCCTCACTGCAAGACATTAAACTGTAAGCCAGTCAGGACTTCCTAACTGAGTCCTACCCTGAGGCCCCTTGGCCTTTTCGGGCCTCTTGGCCCAGTTTCTTTCTTATAGAGCTGTTCCATATGGTGTGGGATTATGTTCTCATTACCCACCGCTCCGTACATCTCCTTGTTATGATATTCTGCCCCCCTGGGTATCCCTTCAGAACTACGTATGGCTTGATTCCCATCCTTATGGGATATGTAGGACCACCCGAATATCTAAGCTTCATGTCCAGCCCCATCTCTTGGGAATCTCTATCCGACCTCAGCTCCTCGGCCTACTCTTCCTCCACGAGGGGATTATATAGTGTGGTGTGGGATTATGCCCTTATTCACGCCGGTCTTGTAATGAAAATGCCATGAACCTCTCATTCTCGAGTTGTTTCATTGACCCTTTCTGACGGTTCACCAATGTGCCTAAGGGTACTCCGGTTTATTACCTGTAATGCCAGAAAATACTCAGACACATCCGCACCCGCTTTCCGGACTTTTTGTATCTCTTTATCAGGGCTTCCATCATCTTTCACACCTAGAGGGACCCCTAGGAATGGCCCGGATACTATGACCAAGGGCTCTCCTACCATTACGGGCCAACGCCCCTGAGGGTTTCGGACACTAAATCGATAAAAATCCCACGTTGCGAATATAGTCACCGGTCGATGCTCATCTGTTGTTCCCACCTCAGGATAATGCGATATGGAGACTGTTTTTTTCCGACTCGGTTAACAGTTTTCCTCTATCACCATGCCAACCCCATTAAGCCCAAAATTTCGGTTACACGATTCACATCCTTCTCCAGTCTCATCATGTCCAAGCAGAGTCTCAGAACTCTTGGTACTATTCCTCAGTGCACGTCTGCGCGTTGGGGGAACAAAGTCATGTCAAAGGTGTCCTTCAGGGCACTTCACAGACTCCCCCTAGTTGGATGTTTCGGGTATTGTGATAAGGATCTTCCCCCCTTGTTTCCTACACTGAGTTTAACTCACGTGGGCTTAGGGATCAGGTTGAGGTCTGCGCTTACCTATAAAGTTGTCATCCACTCATGGTACGAGATCTAAAGACCATAAACTAAGATCACCCATGTAGAGACCCGAAGATTAATGTACATGGACATTACATTACTTTTGTGGAATACTTAGTACATTACAAAAACACACAAACAAGGACCGTAATAGTTTAGTGTCTTTGGAAACTCGGAACGTAATCTTCTAATCATGGTGAAAGATCTTCAACATCTCCCATAAAGATCTTCCCTTTTTTTTCTTACCTAAAACCTTTCTTTATATCCTGGGGAAAAGAAAACATAAAAGGGTGAGCTCAAATGCTCAGTAAGGGTAAACAAAATAAATATCAATCACATCATATTCATAAGAACATAACATTTTGGAAGTCTTAATCTACAAAAGAGAGCATAATTTCATAACATGGGATAAATCATAGTAGTGAAATGAAATCCCAATAATCATAACTTAAAACATGAAACTTTGGGGCATACACACACAATAATAGAGAATCATTTCTTATTTTTCAAGACTCATTTCCAAGACTATCTTATTGGACAAAGTCCCTTTCTGAACCGAGTTCACTCCTCGTTTCAGTCCTGTTTCACTGAACCGGTATAACCTACCGTTCCAGCCATGTCTATCTCATGAGATATAAAATCATTACCCACTGCATTGGAGGGAGATATAGGTCCCACCCATCTCATAATGATACCATTCTTATGTGTGCCACAAAATCATAAACCATACATCATAGCATATCCCATGAAATAAAAATGGGAATCTTATACATCATGACATCATAAAACAATTCTTACAAGATAAAGGAATCCATAAAAATAATTCCATCACAACATAATCAAATAAATGTAATAATAGGGATGAAAACAGAACCCTTTATTATCTTAGATGGAAAATAATTTTTATAAAACACTTGAACTCCATTCTTGAGGAAAATATCCTTTCTACTTAAAAAACACTTTTCCTTTCTTAAAATGTCATACAATTATAAACTAAAAGAAGTTGATTAAAAATAAACTTGATAACTTGTAAAGGAATATTCTTGTAAATAATGTTTTAAAAATCCATTCATTCCGTATAAGTTAAAAAAAACATTCTTCTCGTACTTTTGTCAGAAAAGTCAAAAAGTACCTGGTATAAAAAACGACAAAAGATTCCTTTCAAATATTTTACTAAAAACTCACCAAAGGGTAAAATAAGTTCTAAAAAATTGTAGGTGGATGGAAATAATATTACATATTGAGGAAACATGGATGTGGATGATAAAATACACCCCAGTAAATACCAAAGTATAAACAATCTCGGATAAAAATGAGATTATGATATTTCCCTTACCTTAAGTCTGATTTTCTTTGTAAGTGTCCGAAACTCCTGTATAATGATTTGAATAATGTCATTAACTTATTACAGAATCATATTCATTGTTATTATATCATATATGGTTCACATATGACTTTATATTACCCGTTCTTTTGTAAATTCCATGTTAAAGAAGCGTTTTGGGTAAAATCCTTTCATTTATCGTAGGTGTTTGGACTTGTTGTTCTTGACATTATTATTACTTATATCATTATTTAATTACTTCCAGAATATAAAACATGATTTATATATCATATATTTTCAGTATATATATATATATATATAATATATAGATAAATGAAATGAAACACACCGTTCATGGAGACGGTAGTCCGTACGTACGCATAAACGCTGTTTTCCTTTCTTTATGGCCTTGAATGGAAGTAAGTAGATGAAATACATATATACATAAATCCAGTAGCTTTATAATGTCATATATTTCATTATTATTGCTTATATATACTTTATAATCATTCTTAAATGGTTAACATGGAGAATGAATCTCATCGCGTCGTGGAGACGGTAGTCCGTACGTACGCACGAGCGATGATATCGTTCTCATGATCGTGAACTTGTGTTGAAGTGTATGTATACTATTTCAGTATAAATATCACTTTATAATAATCATATATAGTTAATAATTACACCATTATACCCATCCAATTAAGGTGGTGGCGGAAAATAGATTACACCACGGCATGGAGACGGTATTCCGTACGTACGCACGCGCGGTGATTTCCTTTTTCCGTAGGATGGATAGAAGGTTAATTAGAGTTGTTTCATATTTATAATGACATATCAGTATATAAGAAATACTGATGTTATTACTTTATCATGAAACAACTAAATAAGAATAAGTTGAAGAAGAAATAATTTGAAAAAGATCGGTAATGGATATTACCTCTTTTTGATGCGCCTTCACTTAACCTCCACTTAAAGAACTAAGGATGGTCTTTGAAGAAGACCAGGACCTCTAGGATGATACTAGGGAAGTGGAGAAGAGATTTTGGCAGGGGTTGGCCGATCTTGAATCCTCCAATTGGTGTGAGGAGGAGAGGGAGGTGGTGCCCTTTTATAAGGGAGGAGAGGGGCACCTTAGGAAAATCTCAAAATATTATTTTATATTAAGGTCAAATTCGGTTTATAATGGTTCCAAAGGGTCTTATTTCGAAGGTAACGTGGGTATGGGTCGAAATCCTCTCATCAAATAGGAATTAGACAAGTTTAGTTTATTATTTTAACCTTATCAATTAGATTTAACTCTAAGTTGAATAATTTAACTTTTACCGTGTCTTTTTGTTTTCTTACACTATATGGTCAATAAACATACTATATAAAGACAAACGAACCCCAAATTGTTTATTATTAATATATATTACCTTATCTAAGTCATTTGGCCGAACCTTAGATTTTTATGAATAAAATTACAATTAATAATATAATATTTGTTTTAAAAACTAATTTATGTCAATTTTGACACTATTTGGTACATGATTTTTATGAAATTTATAACAGAATGATACGTTCTAACCAAGTTACTTAAATCAACACTAACATGTCATATTAACCTAGAAAATTAGTTTAAGTCATAAAAAGTCTCAAATTACATTTATTTGGGTATTTATAACATCAGTTATGTCAATATTTCATTAATAAGATAATTACTGCATCATCTTTGTGTCATAGATAAATTAAATTATTTAACGTATAAAAATTAAAAATAAAATACCATTATATAGGAAATCTTTTTATCTTTCTAATGAGTATTTATAGTCTAATTTATCTTATGTATAACCCTATATTAAAAATGATTTACTTATTAAACTTTGATTTTAACTATTTTAACCCTTTTTTAAATAAATTAATAATAAATGTCCTAATCTAATCCAAGTGGGCCTAAATGATCATATTTTATTCCTAAGGTTGTTTTTGGTCGAATTAAACTTATCCAATAGAATTAGAACATGTGTTAGGGTAATAATAATAACATTTTTACCCTTAATTACCCTATTTACTTTTAACCGTGGTAAAAAAAAGTCAAAAGTTACTATTCACCAAAAATTATTTTCATCTCATTGAACCACATTTTACTTACTAACATCAACCGTGTCTCTAAGATTTTTGAAATTCCACTCATAGAAGTGGTAAAATTAAGTTTTATGAAAAATTCATTTTTTTTAACTACCACTTAGTGATTTCACTATTCATCAAAAAATGAAAGTTTCCAGAAAAATACAAAAAATTAGGCCTAAGCTATATTTGATTTTATGAATTCAAAAATGATGTATATTTTATCAAATTCAAAACATATTAGTTACATTAATTAATTTAAAAATTAATTCTCGTCGTCAAAACAAATTGCGTGTTTTTAAGAGATAATAACTATCAAAAGATTGACACTTGTTTATGTATGGTTTAAATGTGAAATTACATCCAATGACCAAAATTGTATTAAATTGTAAAAATATATTATAAATATACTTTAAAACCACTCAAATTAATAATTTATCACTATTAATTATTTCTATTAAAAAAGTTGTTTTTAATTAAAATTTAGTAATTTTCACTATTCATCAGAATATGAAAGTTATCTGAAAAGTACCAAAATTTCACCCTAAGCTAATTTTAATATTCCGAATCCAAAAATGAAGTCCATTTTGAAAAATAAAATTTACAAAATTTCAAAAAGTGGTTATTACTATTCATAACGACTAGTTTTTAATAATATTTTAATAGCATATCGTTGTTTGGTGAAACTCGGTATTGCGTACTACACACGCTATCGAGGAAGGTCGTGATTGCGTGTAATGCAAGGCAATTCAAGGATGCGTGTTGAGCAAGCTCCTTTTAGTGTAGCGTACAACACAAGACATTAATTAAATTAAAAAGAATATTTTTTTATAAAATCTCAGGTTGTTACATTCTACCCCCCTTAAAATGAATTTCTCCCTCGAAATTCGTCGGGGTTATAAATAGTTTACTACTTGAAAGTTTGTTTAATAGAAACCCAAAACGTAAAAAAGAATACCAAAACATGGCTTTTAAAAACTAAAGTATGAAATGTAACGGTTACCCAAATTAACTCATCACGGGGTTTCCACGTAGGAGAACATAGGTGAAAATATGGATATGGAAGAAAAATTTAACCATCAAGTTCTGATGGAGAGTGGTAGAGAACATGGCTATGAAAAAGCCAACAATCACAAAGCTATTGATTTGTGATGATCTAAGGTACCATCTGATTAATCAGATATAAGGGAACTATGACAACATTTTTGGTTTTCAAGATCATTTCCCTAAAGTGGATGAATTAAAAGAAATACTTGCATGATTTTGGTACAATCTCACTGTTGTTCGTGAATTGAACAATTTACACATCATCCCTTAAATAAATGAAGTTGAATTTGTTATTCATGATGTGTTAGAAGATCATGTGATAGAATGATGGGTCATTCCATCTCTTTCAAACAAAAGGTTAGAAAAAGTTATAAGTCCATCTTATGGTTAGATTAATCGTAAATGGTTTCAAAAATGAACTTATACTTCATATATCATACCTCTTAATAAAATAAAACTAGTTTATACTAACCAGGGACTTCCTGTAGGCTAGTGGTAGGCGATAAAGGCCAGTCGCACTTCGGTTGTGGGTTCGATTCCCACGGCCTTGTCCGACGCAATGGGTTGTCACCCGTCCTGCAGGTTGTCGTTTTTCTAAAACTACATTACTATATCATCCCATCAATAATATCGAAAAAAGGTTTTATCCTTAAACAATACTAACTTATGTCCAACATAATCCATTCCAATCTTTAGTCTTATCCAAAATACTTCGGTCCAAGCTCATAGTATAGAGAAAATGATCACGTGAACGCCATCATTTATCCCCCATATATCTTGTTCGTCACATTCCAGTCATGTGAATACCATAATCATGTAATCTCTTGAAAAATGAATACCCATTGAATCTTAGTAAAAACATGAGTGCTGTCAAAAGTTAACGCATTCCACATACCAAAATCCTCAAAAATTCTATATACTCAAACCATGATATAACCTTCTCCTTATATCATTCATGAGCTCATGAATACTATCAAACATTTAATTTTCTCCTTATCCCTTCATTATGCGCATATCATCTATATTCCAAAAATATCTGAATATCCTTTAATGGATACTGGTACCATTAATCATACACTTTCAAAACTCAAGGAAAGACAACAGTGTAACAATCCTTAGATGTCTCTTTATTTCATAGTACCAGGAGATTACTTATACAACATTACACTTGATAAACATGTAATCATTCCACTACCTTCTTAAACCATTGACTGAGCTTCAACAATTCTTTCAACTCACATATCATTTGTAGTCTCTTCATCATCGTCAGCATAAATACTACTCATACGGCCGTACTTATTCTCTTCATGAGACTTTACCTTAGGTAATTGGTTTGCATAATGCCCATTCATTCCACATTTAAAACATTTAACCATTGTTGATGTCGTAGCAATACCATTATCCTCATCCATGGTGTTAACTGAACCTTTTCTTTTGAACTTACTGGCTTTGTGTCCTTCTTTTCCACACCCAAAGCATCTTCCAGTTCCCTTGAAACATTCTCCTTGATGCCTCTTCCCACATGATTTACATTGGGGAAATTGAACTTTCTTTCCTCTATGATCATCATGAAACTCCATCTTTCTCTTATTAGGAAAGTTAGGAAACTTACCAAATTTTACTTTATTGATAATATTATGAGATTGCTGATTCGGCATAATAATGATGTTTGGACTTCTAAATACCATTTCATTTGGTTGCTCATCATTCCATTGTCCATCATATCCTCTATTATCTTGAATCATCTTGTTTCCAGCCATTTTCTAAAACCCAAAAAGAATAGTGTGAGAGGAAAAAATCATAATAAAGGGGGAGTAACTTCAATATCTAACAACTTTGGTTTAATCTAATATCGTTACCATAGTTCTAGGACTATATCCTATACGTATACTTATCCTTAGGGACATCCCTAGACATACCTTAGAAATATCTCTAGGGATCTCACTAACATTCTCGCATCCTAGTTTCCAAAGGTTGACTAATCCTTTCCTCTGATACCAACTGTAGAGACCCGAAGCTTAATGTACATGGACATTACATTACTTCTGTAGAATACTTAGTACATTACAAAAACACACACACAAGGACTGTAATAGTTTAGTGTCTTTGGAAACTCGGAACGTAATATTCTAATCAAGTTGAAAGATCTTCAACATCTCCCATAAAGATCTTCCATTTTTTTTCTTACCTAAAACCTTTCTTTATATCCTGGGAAAAAAAACATAAAAGGGTGAGCTCAAATTCTCAGTAAGGGTAAACAAAATAAATATCAATCACATCATATTCATAAGAACATAACATTTTGGAAGTCTTAATCTGCAAAAGAGAGCATAATTTCATAACATGGGATAAATCATAGTAGTGAAATGAAATCCCAATAATCATAACTTAAAACATGAAACATTGTGGCATACACACACAATCATAGAAAATAATTTCTTATTAGTCAAGACTCATTCCCAAGACTATCTTAGTGGACAAAGTCCCTTTCTGAACCGAGTTCACTCCTCGTTTCATTCCTGTTTCACTGAACCGGTATAACCTACCGTTCCAGCCATGTGTATCTCATGAGATAAAAAATCTTTACCCAATTCATTGGAGGGAGATATAGGTCCCACCCATCTCATAATGATACCATTCTTATGTGTGCCACAAAATCATAAACCATACATCATAGCATATCCCATGAAATAAAAATGGGAATCTTAAACATCATGACATCATAAAACAATTCTTATAAGATAAAGGAATTCATAAAAATAATTCCATCACAACATAATCAAATAAATGTAATAATAGGGATGAAAATAGAACCCTTTATTATCTTAGATGGAAAATAATTTTTATAAAACACTTGAACTCCATTCTTAAGGAAAATATCCTTTCTACTTCAAAAACACGTTTCCTTTCTTAAAATGTCATACAATTATAAACCAAAAGAAGTTGATTAAAAATAAACTTGATAACTTGTAAATGAAGCTTCTTGGAAATAATGTTTTAAAAATCCATTCATTTCTTATAAGTTAAAAAAACATTATTCTCGTACTTTTGTCGGAAAAGTCAAAAAGTAACTCGCATGAAAAACGACAAAAGATTCCTTTAAAATCTTTTACTAAAAACTCACCAAAGGGTAAAATAGGTTCTAAACAATTTTAGGTGGATGGAAATAATATTACATATTGAGGAAACATGGATTTGGATGATAAAATACACCACAGTAAATACCAAAGTATAAATAATCTCGAATAAAA
Organism: Viscum album; assembly: GCA_963277665.1. NCBI lineage: Eukaryota > Viridiplantae > Streptophyta > Magnoliopsida > Santalales > Viscaceae > Viscum > Viscum album. The sequence continues at coordinate 45,761,464 of OY728139.1, read as the reverse complement.
ATGAGATTGTGATATTTCCGTTACCTTAAGTCCGATTTTCTTCGTAAGTGTCTGAACCTCATGTATAATGATTTAAATAAAGTCATTAACTTATTACATAATCATATTCATTGTTATGATATCATATATGGTTCACTTATGACTTTATATTACCCGTTCTTTTGTAAATTCCATGTTAAAGAAGCGTTTTGGGTAAAATTGTTTCATTTATCATAGGTGTTTGGACTTGTTGTTCTTGACATTATTATTACTTATATCAGGATTTAATTACTTCAAGAATATAAAACATGATTTATATATCATATATATTCAGTATATATATATATAATAGATAGATAAATGAAATGAAACACATCGTTCATGGAGACGGTAGTCCGTACGTACGCATGAAGGCTGTTTTCCTTTCCTTATTGTCTTGAATGGAAGTAAGTAGATGACATACATATATACATAAATATAGTAGCTTTATAATGTCTTATATTTCATTATTATTGCTTATATATACTTTATAATCATTCTTAAATGGTTAACATGGAGAATGAATCTCATCGCGTCGTGGAGACGGTAGTCTGTACGTACGCACGAGCGATGATATCGTTCTCATGATTGTGAAATTGTGTTGAAGTGTATGTATACTATTTCAGTATCAATATCAATTTATAATAATCATATATAGTTACTCATTACACCATTATACCCATCCAATTAAGGTGGTGGCGGAAAATAGATTACCCCACGGCGTGGAGACGGTATTCCGTACGTACACACACGCGGTGATTTCCTTTTTCCGTAGGATGGATAGAAGGTTAATTAGAGTTGTTTAATATTTATAATAACATATCAGTATATAATAAATACTTATGTTATTACTTTATCATGAAACAACTAAATAAGAAGAAGTTGAAGAAGAAAGAAATTGAAAAAGATCGGTAATGGATATTACCTCTTTTTGACGCCCCTTCACTTAACCACCACTTAAAGAACTAAGGATGGTCTTTAAAGAAGAACAGGACCTCTATGATGATACTAGGTAAGTGGAGAAGAGATTTTGGCAGGGGTTTTCCGAGCTTGAATGCTCAAATTGGTGTGAGGAGGAGAGGGAGGAGGTGCCCTTTTATAAGGGAGGAGAGGGGCACCTTAGGAAAATCTCAAAATATTATTTTATATTAAGGTCAAATTCGGTTTATAATGGTTCCAAAGGGTATTATTTCGAATCTAAAGTGGGTATGGGTATAAATACTCTCATACAATAGGATTTAGACAAGTTTAGGTTATTATTTTAACCTTATCAATTAGATTTAACTCTAAGTTAAATAATTTAACTTTTACCGTGTCTTTTTGTTTTCCTACACTATATGGTTAATAAACTTACTATATCAAGCCAAACGAACCCCAAGTTGTTTATTATTAATATATATAACCTTATCTAAGTCATTTGACCGAACCTTAGATTTTTAAGAATAAAATAACAATTAATAATATAATATTTGTTTTAAAAACTAATTTATGTCAATTTTGACACTATTTGGTACATGATTTTTATGAAATTCATAACAGAATGATAAGTTCTAACCAAGTTACTTAAATCAACAATAACATGTCATATTAACCTATAAAATTAGTGTAAGTCATAAAAGTCTCAAATTACATTTATTTGGGTATTTATAACATCAATTATGTCAATATTTCATTAATAAGATAATTACTGCATCATCTTTGTGTCATAAATAAATTAAATTATTTAACGTTTAAAAATTACAAATAAAATACCATTATGTAGGAAATCTTTTTATCTTTATAATGAGTATTTATAGTCAAATTTATCTTATGTATAACCCTATATTAAAAATTATTTACTTATTAAACTTTTATTTTAACTATTTTAACCCTTCTTTAAATAAATTAATAATAAATGTCCTAATCTAATCCAAGTGGGCCTAAATGATCATATTTTATTCCTAAGGTTGTTTTTGGTCGAATTAAACTTATCCAATAGAATTAGGACATGTGTTAGAGTAATAATAATAACATTTTTACCCTTAATTACCCTATTTACTTTTAACCGTGGTAAAAAAAAGTCAAAAGTTACTATTCACCAAAAATTATTTTCATCTCATTGAACAACATTTTACTTAATAAAATCAACCGTATGTCTCGGATTTTTGAAATTTCACTCACAGAAGAGGTGAAATTAAGTTTTATGAAAATTCATTTTTTTAACTACCACTTAGTGGTTTCACTATTCATCAAGAAATGAAAGTTTCCAGAAAAATACCAAAAATTAGGCCTAAGATATATTTGATATTATGAATTCAAAAATGATGTCTATTTTATCAAATTCAAAACATATCAGTTACATTAATTAATTTAAAAATTAATTCCCGTCGTCAAAACAAATAGCGTGTTTTTAAGATATAATAACTGTCAAAAGATTGACACTTGTTTATGTCTGGTTTAAATGTGAAATTACATCCATTGACCAACATTGTATTAAATTGTAAAAATATATTCAAAATATACATTAAAACCCCTAAAATTAATAATTTATCACTATTAATTATTTCTATTAAAAAAGTTGTTTTTAATTAAAATTTAGCAATTTTCACTATTCATCAGAATATGAAAGTTATCCGAAAAGTACCAAAATTTCACCCTAAGCTAATTTTAATATTCCGAATTCAAAAATGTAGTCCATTTTGAAAAATAAAATTTACAAAATTTCAAAAAGTGGTTATTACTATTCATAACAGATAGTTTTTAATAATATTTTAATAGCATATCGTTGTTTGGTGAAACTCAGTATTGCATACTACACACGCTATCGAGGAAGGTCGCGATTGCGTGTAATGCAAGGAAAGTCAAGGATGCGTGTTGAGCAAGCTCATTTTAGTGTAGCGTACAACACAAGACATTAATGAAATTAAAAAGAATATTTTTTATAAAATCTTGAGTTGTTACAACCCAAGAACTACGTCTGGCTTGATTCCCATCCTCATGGGATACGTAGGAACACCCAAACGTCCTGTCTTTGGGTCCAGCTTGAGTTCAGCGTCCTGCCTTCAGATCCCTGACTACGGGATTATATGGTGTGGTGCGGGATTATGTCCTCATTCACGTCGGTTGTGTCGCACGACACCATACAAATTACCCACCTAGAATCATCTCTGCTACGTTTGCGCTGCATGACGTTAAAATGCATTCTTAGTCCTATCATACGACCCTAAACTGTGACATTATCGTCCTGGCCGCACGATGAAAAACGGCACAACATTGTGATGACCTCGTTGTAGAGGACATCATGTTGGGTATTGGTCACTGGCCATGCCTTTTGTCAATGCCTATCACAGCTTGATTATTGTGGCGACACCAGGGCTTGCTACCCTAGGCCTGTCGCTTCAAAAAAAAACCACCATCTTAAAGGACAAACAAGATTTATCAAATTCCGCTTATTTTAGTGTAAGGGGCCATGCCCGCAATCCCCTTTTTTTCCTGTCACTGGTACCTTACCGTGCCACCCTTGAAAACTACGTACAACTTGATCCCCATCCCCATGGGGTACGTAGGAATTCCTTTTCACTTTGCTTCAGGCCCAGCTCAAATCTCATTTTCGGTTTCTTGACCTAAAACCTCTATCAAGGGGGTTATGTGGTATGGTATGGGATTATGTCCTCATCCACGTCGGGTTTTGTAATTATCCTCCGCATGCGTTCTGTGTTTCCTCCCACCCATGGTCTGAATTCTACGACCCTAAACTAAGATCTCCCTATTGGAAAGGACTCTTCTCCCTCTATTGAATACGTCTTGTTTTCGTATTCAGATGTGTTTTGACAAACAGCCTGAAGTGTGGGATTTTCATGGGGGCATTCCCCTCGTCCCATGACCAAGCTTCGTGAGCTCGCTATTTGGATCCTCATCCTCTTCCACACCCAAAAGGACCCTCAGACGACATGGATTCTAGGATTAAAGGCTCTCCATGTAAGTTGGGCCAAAGGGCTCCCCTCTTGTTTCGGGCCAACGTCCCTATGGATCTCTAACAACATTTGTGACATGGTCCCGTGTTTCAAACATGGACAAAAATCGACCCTCATTTTTCTGTCCCCATTCTAGGCTAATGTGATATAGATACTGTGTTTCCACCTCGGTTAATAGTTATCCTCTATCATCATGACGCCTTCATTGTGATACAAATCTCGAGCGTCATGATTCACACATTTCCACTTCCTCATGTTCATGTAGAATTCCAACATGCTCGGCTCTATCTCTTCGCGCATCTAGGTGCGCCACATGGTCGTGTTAGTGTTTTTGGACCGGTATTCACCGAGCGTCCCCTCACCCTAACCTACCCATTTCTGTGTCGGGAAATTCCCACCACTACTTCTTGTTTCCCACACCAAGAATGACTCATGTGGGCTTAGTAGTATTGGCATGATGTGTACCAACATAGCCAGGCTTCTCATCGTCCCGCATGACATTAAACTGCGCTTTCAGAACTACATATGGCTTGATTCCCATCTTCATGGGGTACGTAAGAATACCCGACCGCTCTGCTTCAGGCCCAGCCTAATCCTCACTCTTGGTCCCTCGACCTGGAGAGTTTCCTCCGGGGGTACGTGGTGTGATTTGGACTCCAAGTCCTCATTCACGTCGGTTTCATAACTACCACACCATATGCTCCCTAGGCTCTTCTCTTTCACTCCACATCCTATCGTATGATGTTAAACTACATGAGTCTGTATGTCTTCAACACATGACACTAAACTACGGTTCTACCCTGAACAAGTTCAGGATGCCCTGTGTTAATCATGGGATGCACCAGAGCCTCTTCCAGAGAGCATTTCACCTGCCAGTGTTGGTCTATGACTACATTGTGCTTCCAGAACTACGTGTGTCTTGATTCCCATCCTCATGGGATACGTAGAGACACCCTGGTGTTTTTCCTAGGGTCCAGCCCATAGGAATCATTAATTCCATCCTTACCCTTTCCGGCCCCCTAACCGGACCCCTCGCCAGAGAGGCCCTATCCCAAAGAAGGAATGATCCATGATCAAACTAATGCGCCCATCTGGCGTACTCCCACCAAGGTGGTCTAATTACATGAGTGTTGGATTCTGTTCGGACAAACCATCACTCCATATTCCATGCTTTGTGTTCCCTCATTCGGACCCTCATCCCCTTTCATGTCTGAAGGGACCCCCTAACGGCCTGGTCTCATGCCGTATCAGCTCACCTACCATCCTGGGCCAACGTTTCGGAAGACTGATCATGTTTGGAAGGACCCCCTAACAGTATGGATGCTCGACCTAGGGTCTGCCTACTGTCCTGGGCCAACGTCCCGAAGGATTGATCGACAACATTTGTGACATGGTCCCGTGTTTCGAACATGGTCAACGATCGACCCTCATTTGTTGTCCCCATTTTAGGCTAATGCAGTAAGGATATCGTTTCTCCACCACGGTTCACAATTGTCCTTTATTGTCACACCATCCCCACAGTGTTCCGAATCTTGGGAATCATAATTCATGCTTCCCATTTCCATCTGTTTGGACCAATTTCAGCGCCCCTGGCGTTGCACTGTTCATGCATGAGGGCACACTGAAGAAATTGTAATTCGGCTGTTTTGAGAACTTCCTTCTCCGGCCAAGCCACTCCCATATTTCAGAAATTTGGACTGGTTATCAAAAACCCGGATGCCCGAAGCTTGGTTTCCACTATTATATTGGGTGGGACGAGAAGGAAACTATCTACTGCTTCTCACGTCAGGCTTGACCTACGTGAGCTTGGGGAATTATCGTCGAACGTCCCGCAAACATCGTAGGGATGTAATGAACAGATTCAAACAGCGGAAATAGTGCATGCTACGACATTCAAAACAAAGAAGGAAGAAATTGAAGCATGAAAGTACCATTAAAAGGTTTGTAATTTGTTACAGTACCCAGGGGTCGACTCCCCCCATGGATGGTTTGACCCCGTCAAAAGAGAGTTGCAGCTCCGCCACCGTTCGGCTTGTGGCGTCCAAGACATACTGCCGCTGACTCAGCTCCCGCTCCTCCTCAGCAGCGGCAGGGCGTAGTTCATCAGCCTTGGCTCTGGCCCTCTCTATGCCAGCCTGAATGGCAGCCATCTTTCCAGAAGCCTGCCTCATATGCTCTTCTTCCTCTGTCAGTTGGGCCTTCAACCATGAGATCAGCTCAGACTATGCATTAAGAGAGGCTAAGTGCTCATCTGCACGGGTCTGCAGATTTTGGACCTTGCTTTCAGCCTCCTGGAGCTTCTTGATGTTTGTTTCCTTCCTCCACTGCCAACCTACGATGAGCCCGCGATCATACTCCCTGATCTTCTTGGCCACGAGATCTCGGATGAGCGCATGAGGACGTTGGGAATCCACTCACCCAGCGCACAGTTCGCGCAGCCGCGAGTGAATTCTGTCCATTTCGTTCATCCACAGCGCTTGGGGGGTGTCCTTGATGAAGCGTGTGATTATATTCCATGATCGGCAGTGGACTATGCTGCTGTCTTCCTCGTCGGAGGCTGTTTCGTCCCAGTCTGCGCGATTGGTAGGCTCCTACATAGGATACGCCCGCAAGCTGTACTCGGTAGGATCTATATCTGGTGTTGAATCCAGCACGACATCTAGCGCCGGAGCAGGCGTGACGGGACTTGGGTTGGCTGATTGATCCTCGTCATCAGACTCCACCTGAATAACCTCAGGCACGACCCTGCTGGTGGTCCTGCCGATGATAGTGTGTGTTGCAGCTCGGGGAGATGGGGGGACTATCTCCACCATCACCGACATGCCCCTAGGTGGGATACCGCCAGACATCCCGACCAGCCTTGCCACAGCAGCCCACGCCAGTCGAAGAACTGTACGACAAAGAAGCACAAAAACATTAGTTGGCACCATCTACATATGACGACAATGAATCCGGTAAAAGAAACTTATGGAGATCGATCTCCTGGTGCTTCTCTTGAGTCGATACTGATGGGAGCCGGAGGCGTGGCCCTCCGTATACTGTTGGAAGGTCTGGAGATTCCAGAGGAGCCACCTCGGGTGCTCTGGCCCCACTAGGCATAGAACTTGATGCAGCCATAGGTGCGGGTTCTGAAGGTCCTGTATCATTACCTGCCAAGGAGCAAGAGCGAGGCCTGCATACAAGTTCTTCCTGCATAGTTCAAAAATCTGTAAGAAATCTATGATAGCCTGAGAACGGACCACGAGGAAAGAGTATTGGGATGCTACCTCGAGAACCTCTGCGAAATTATCAGAATCTGAGTCTTGGTCTCAAACTTCGCCCTCCTCCAACGGGCTCCCTCCTCCAGCCTCATCCTCCTGAGAGGAGTCCTCTGATTCTTCCAGTAGGGGGAGCGCTCCCTCAGGCCGGTGGCTGACAGCTGTGGTGGAACCGTCTGATCCAACAATACCCTCACCCGGTCTGTCATTGGGTGTGGGACACCACTGGAGTGAATTTAGTCCTCCAGCTCGACCAAATATTGCTCCGCCTCCATCGGAGATGCCGCAAAACCGTCCCGGACTAGGCCTATGCCTGGCAGAACCATCCCGCGACGGTTTAGGAGTTCCCAAACCTCGGGCATACTGAGGTGTTTCCGGTTGACGTCCCAAATGTCCCAAGCCTCTGGGAAGATGACATCCTCTGGCATGTCAATATGACGCAGCCGCTTCCCTGGAGCCTGAGCAGATATCTTACAAAATCTCCTCACCGACCTCCCTTATGGATGGCCCTGCTCTTCTGGAATCACTGGGTCCTCCGCTGCTGCCACATCCTCGGCCGGTGCGGGTCTCGCTTCCATGGCAGCCCCGCCACCACGAGAGGCCCTTGCTTCCCTCCCACCCCGACCTCGGGATAGAGGAGGCGCGCCGTCACCAACCCGAATAGTTGGCTGCTTCAACATCTCCCCCGAATAAGTAGCCTCCTAGCTAATGGCATACTCCCTCACCAATCCAAAAGCGGCGGTGGATGGAGGCAATGCAATTCGCATCTTCCCGTATTCCTGTGTGAACATGAGCCACATATTCCTCATCACACACGTGTTCTCCTCATGACGCACCTCCTAGTAGACCTGCGGGGTCAGCCCCTAGAGGCACCAGAACTACCACAAAAACCGATGCGGGGTGTACGGTCCACAGAGCGGCTCACGATCTACTCGTGCTACCAAAAATCTGCCTAGAAAGGCTAGGAGATAAGCCTGGTGCCCTTCCGTTCCCTGGCCGTCATCAGTTAATATCCCTATCGGCAATGGGAATGGGTGGAAGTTAAAATCATTCGCCCTCCACACCCGGTTCAGCACCATCTGCACAGTTAGTTTGAATGGGAAGCTCCCGACCACATTCAGAATGGAGGGGAAGATGTTTGATCCTGTCAGTGAAATAGTGTTTGGATACTCATAGATCCCCCTGATGTGCGCTGAAATCCACCCATACAGGAGGTGGAAGGGTCCGCATATCCTTGGTGGCTTCTTGCCCTCACTAACATGCCGCAACATCCTGTGCAGCTTGGCGAGCATTGGAATCCCCAGATTGACCCGCTGCCCCATGGCCAGCATGGATGCCATGATAAACGAGCTGGGCCACACCCCCATGCTAGTATCCCTCACCGGTAGGATCCAACAGCAGATAAGGGCCGTGATGAACACCTCCAGCCTGACTATCGGCTGTTGTTCAGCGCAGACACTGAAACCCCAAGTCTTCCCTTGGTTGTCCTCCAAGACCCACCAATACGAGTGCTCCTTACCCCATTGAGCTGCCTTCGGACAAGTTCGAGGGCTCAGAGGGAACTCTTGATTTTCTGGGAAATTCAGGAACCGCTTGAACTACCTCTTAAAGTGGACATGTCTCACCGCTTCCTTGTCCTCTCCAGAGACCAGTTTCATCAGTGCCGACTCCAGTCGCGGCATCTACTTCGTATCCTCCCACGTGCTCATGACGGGGAGGAACTCATCATACATGGCCCCCAAGATCGAGACCCCCAAAATCTGATGGACATCCCACAGACTGATGCCCACCTCCCCATGGTGCAGGTGAAAAGTATTGGTCCTAGACGACCATCTACTCAGCAGCTCCGACATCAGCTGTTTCGGTTGGTAAATGTGGAATTGGGAGGCCCATGCCGCCTCATAAAAACCCACTCTCCATAGCTCGGCCCCAAACTCCTCACATGAGGCGCCTACCCAGTAGGCCCATGCCCAATCATTGGTGAAGTTGCTGCCCTGGCACAGGTCCCACTCATCTGACCACCCATTCTTCGAATCCTGCAAAGTCTCCTTCCACATGGTACTATACAGAGGAGGGGACGTCTCCGGTTGCAGCGGCGTCCCATAAATATTGTTCACATGGTTGTAGAGATAGTCGGCAGTGAAGGGTGTGAAGTCCTCCCGCGCATGACCATTGGCCGCCCTGAACCACTGGCGCTGACATGGAGTGCTCCTAAACCAGCAAGCTAGTTCGTCCCTACTCACCTTAGGGATGAAGACGTCATCCCTCAGCCCGAAGCCATACAAGGGCAGCTTCTTGCACTGCAGATAGTTCTTCTGACCCTCTGATAGCAGTTATGTCAAAGAAGTATGGTCGGAGTGGCTTTGGACCATCTCCCCAAGGCCCATATAGTTGGCCATCTCATCCCTCCAGGTGGCGTCTGCAAGCACCCCCAATACATCTTCTCGATGGTCCATTTCGGTTTTGGCACTCAGAAAAGAATTTTTTCGGGCTGGATCACGAAGCTTGCTCGCAAAGATCTCTTGCAAAGCTCGAGCGCAAAACCAAGCCACAGATTCCGGACTAGGACGGAAAATAGAAGTTCCCTTGGCGCGACCATGTAGTCAGAGACTCGTGGTTCACCGTGGAGCTCTATTCGCGGAGAACAGACGCGGAGTACGCGGAGCTTCGCGAAGTCGAGAGCGCAAAAGGACAAAAGTCATGAAAGGAAAAAAGAGAGGTCAACCCCCCTATTTATAGGCAGCGACCCTGTAGCTTCATGGTGTGCCCCGCCCACGTGGAGCATCACGGCGTGTCCGGATCGCGGGGCCGCTTTCAGCACCGCGGGCCCCTTCGCGAGGCCGCATCGCGAACCACCGATAATTTTAGCGATTTTCCCTCAGACTTCGACCCTTCATCCCTCCGCGGCTCCAAGTCTGAGGGACGGAATTTGTTGGCACCAAAATATGGAATGGAAAGAAGGGGAGAAAAAGAAGCCCCACACGCTTCCTCATGAAGCTCTGACGCAAATCTCCGACGTGAAGCTCCCCTAAGCATTGCGGCCCCGCGAAGCACAGGAGGCGGTAACGCTCCGCGAACGGTCTGACGTTTGTGAGCCTACCGCGAAGCACAGGAGGCGGTAATGCTCCCCAAACGGCCTGATGTTTGCGAGCCCGTCGCGAAGCACATGAGGCGGTAACGCTCCGCGAATGGCCTGACCTTCGCGAGCCCACCGCGAAGCATAGGAGGCGGTAACGCTCCGAAAACGTCCTGACGTTTGCGAGCCCACCACGAAGCACCCTCCGCCGCTTCGAGCCGCGTGAGTTATACTTCGCGGCACCCCTTGCCTATAAAACTGGGCTCCCCCTGATTCCAGAGGATGGACAATCCGACCATTCGGCATCTCAACTCCCGAATCATGAAGCACCCTTCGCCCTAGGAATCATGAGCTCCGCGAGGTTTTTTTACTTCACGAGATTCCTTTGCCTTGTCTCTTTTTGAGCCCCTCTTCTGAGAGGGATGCCCTTCACGAAGCCCTAGGGAATTCGCGAAGGAGGGGGATTCCCAATGGAATCCGGGAATCCATGGAGCATTTATGCTTCGCGAAACACCCATCCTGTAATAGTGATCCCCATGCCCAGGCAGGGTCACTGCATATCGCGAAGCACACTGCTTCGCAGCACATTGCCTCATGAGGAACCTCTGCTTCACGAGGCAGTGCTCTGCAAATACTATTCCACTTCGCGAAGCACCCCCCATTCACACCTTTTCCCCATGCTAAGGCCAAGGCACTCCAATTCACGAAGCACACTCCTTTGCTTGGAAATTCCTCTTCCCGTGAAACCCTCTAGGTTTGCACGATGTGATTTCAAAGTCCCGTGGACAACACCACTCATAGCATTGCTTCGCCTAATGATTCTTCGCATAGGCACACTAACGGCTATTGCTTCTTTGCATATCCATGCTAACGTGGACCCCTCGATGGTTCGCTCTGCGACCTCCCTTGACTATGGCCTTACTGGTACCTTCCCTCCCCCATGGAGCAGAGGGTGCCGGTCATGTAAGTCCTAGGGGTGCAGAGTGAACCCACCTCGTCCAAGCTGCAGGACGTTAAACTGCCAAGCACTTTGTCCTCAACACATGACGTTAAACTGTGATCCGACCCCACGACTCGAACGTAGGGTCCCCCCGTCTCGAACATTCTTTACTCCACTCATCTCCACGGGAATGGAATCATCCCCTCCACAGGGGATGATATCCTCCTTATCGGAGTGGCGTATGTCCACGGGAGAAGGGAAACCACCTTAGTGTAAGCCCCCTAGCCCCTCTTGCGGAAGGTATCACCCATGAACCTCCGTACTTCCCCACTACCAAGGTCAATGGAGGGCGCGATAGGGAAAGAGGCACCTTCCATCATTGGTCCCAAATCCCTCTCCTGCTGCACTTTGCAACACTTTGGGCCTCCATCCTGGAGTAAGTCCCAGCACCATGGGCCGCCTAACGCGTAAGCCCCTCTTCGCTTCTCATGGATGCACCCTTCGCGACGTGATTGTCATATCCTTGGTGCCTCTTGTTTCTCACACCGAGAATGACTCACATGGGCTTGGAGTAAGCATCGACCATGGAAATTCCCTCATCCAGCATGACGTTAAACTGTATGCCCTTGTCCCGCATGACGTTAAACTGCACATCCATTTGAACTACAAGGAATTTGATCCATGTCAAGGCTTGGTACGTAGGAAGCCTCCCTGAGGCTCAATCCCACCACCCATCATTTCTTAATGTCAGGTTCCACCCTCATCCGACATGATGTTAAACTGTATTCCAGTCCGACGGCAAGCCGTTGTGACCACCCGAACTACGAGGACTTTGATCCATGTCAAGGCATGGTACGTAGGAAGCTTCCCTGAGGTTCAAGCCCATATCCCATCGGACCTAGGTCCTTTCTTCACGTTGGTTCGCCGAAAACCACCATTATGAACTACGAGGTCTTTGATCCATGTCAAGGCATGGTACGTAGGAAGCCTCCCAGAGGTTCAAGCCCACCACTAGTGGACCCCCAGGTCTACTTTCACGTCGGTTCGCCGATGAAGCCCTTTGAACTCTGAGGTCTTTGATCCATGTCATGGCATGGTACGTTGGAAGCCTCCTAGAGGTTCAAGCTCACCACCCGTTGGTTACTCCAACCCTCTTCATGTCGGTTCATCAATACCCGGGCAGCCTAGTGTGTAAGCCCCACACCATCTGGACCAAGGTCCTTGCTCGCGTCGGTTTGCCGACACACCATTATAATCTACGAGGTCTTTGATCCATTTCAAGGCATGGTATGTAGGAAGCCTCTCAGAGGTTCAAGCCCACCACTAGTGGACCCCCGGGTCTACTTTCACGTCGGTTCGCCGACGAAGCCCTTTGAACTACGAGGTCTTTGATCCATGTCGCGACATGGTATGTAGGAAGCCTCTCAGAGGTTCAAGCCCACCACCCATTGGTCACTCCGACCCCCTTCACATCGGTTCATCAACACCCGAGCAACCTAGTGTGTAAGCCCCACACCATCTGGACCAAGGTCCTTGCTCACGTCGGTTCGCCGACACACCATTATGAACTACGAGGTCTTTGATCCATGTCAAGGCATGGTATGTAGGAAGCCTCACAGAGGTTCAAACCCATCACCCGGTCATCCTGACCCCATTCACGTCGGTTCACTGACGATTCCCATCGGACCAAGGTCCACCTTCACGTCGGTTCGCTGACGACACCCATCAGACCAAGGTCCACATTCACGTCGGTCCTCCGGCGCACCCACCTGAACTACGCGGACTTTGATTCCCTGCCACGGGGATATGTAGGAGGTCTTTTCGAGGATCAAGCCCAACTTTACTATCTCCCTTGTGATGGTCCCATTTCATTCCCCCTCCACTTCATTCATCCATCCATCATCCACCCTTATTCTTACCTAGACTGCCATATCCCAGCGAGATCATGCCATTTCGCTCCTCTTCACAGCATTTGGGAAGCCGCCCATGGGATGGCCCTGATATTGGCATCCCTTCAAGGGAAATTCCTGAATCCGATCTATTACAGCCAATTCTCTAATCGGGCCGTTCAGTCTCCGTTGGATGTTAAACCTGTGGAATACCCTGTCTTAAACATAGGAAGATGAGGAAAACCTCAGATATATGCCTGTGGCATATAATTCACCGCGCTCGATGTGGGATGCCTCAGGCTTCCATGCCCTCGAGATGCTCTGTGACAAGGGACAAAAGACAGACATGCCAGTTCCCTAGCATTCAGACACGCTACTAATGCCTCGACGTGACTACTCCCCCGACTGAAGGTTGCTGCCCTGACCGGACCCTTTGGAATGTCCTGACAGAAGTAGTGTAATTTACCGGCGTCCATGGAAACATGGCACTGGGAAGAGTTTCACGAACAACGTATTAAATCTATGAGGGAGACCCAGACTAGGTGAAGAGTTCCAAGGAGAAATCCACGGGAGGAAGAACCGACATCCCATCATCCCGGTTTCGATCAAGGAGCAGACGTACCTGAATAAGGAGCGAATGCCGCCCGCCTTTGGAAAGCAGGAATGCGGGGCAACAACTGTGCGTCCTCCACAGATGGATGTGTGCGCCCCGATGAAAGCGTCGGAAAAACACATGTTTTATCATTATGTCCCATTAAAGATAACACTAATGGTATATATACATATTCCCACTCTATGATGTTTGTCCTAAGAAGATGTGTTGAACACTCGCATAACCTCCTCCCACATCATGTTTGGGACCACCATCCATCCCTAAAAAGGGATGAAATGATTCCATCATTTAGAATATACATATGGTTAATTTCTTATAGATATTTATTCATACAATACAACACAATTCATGTCTCCAAACATGGTCTCTCTTAGATGCTGAATGAATGGTGGAGTCAACACCATCCACTGAAGAAATATTTAACCCCCTACTCAATTAGGGTAAGCTTCAAGTAATATAACTACTAAGATTCATTCTACACCAAATGAGTAAGGGAACTCCTATTAAAATAATGTTATAACATTTTTCCCTTCCCCAGAGCATAAAATATCTCAAATTCATAGTCTTATAGGAACTATGACCAGTTCCACTATCTTAGGTTTAAGTCTCTCTCTATGAAGACAAACTTTAGACTTTGGTGGTCTATGTAAACCCCAATGTGATCTCCCATAAGATAGCGCATCCACATCCTCAGTGCGAAGACTAACACTACCAGATGTAGGTCATGATTAATATAGTTGACCTTATGGTTTCTTAACTGCCTCAACCCATATGTGATAACTACCTATTTCAATATCAATGAACAATCGATCCTAGCTCCTGAGGTGTCAAAATACACTACATACTCCATTCCCTCCTCTAGTAGTCTCAAAATAGGATCACACATAATCCCCAACCTTAAATTATTTAAGGCCCTATAGATGTGATTAGTCATGAAAAAAGGACACACTTTCCACATCAGGGATGTTAGTGGGCCTACAATCCTAGGAAATTCTACCAAAGACCTCCTTTAGTACCCTACCAAGCCAAGAAAACTTTAAACCTCTGAAACTCTCCTAGGTGGCTCCAAATAAAGAACTACATAAATAGTCACTTACTCTATAGAAAAACCATTCTTAAGAATGACATGATTTAGAATGTGAACCTCATGAATCTAGAATTAGATCATAGAGATTTTACCATAAAGATGGTTCTCCCAAATAAATTCTAATCCAATTATCAAGTGGTTTGCATGATCCTCATCTTGTGAAGAGTATATGATTATGTCTTCAATTAATAATACTGTAAACTGGTCCAAGAACACCTAGAAAACATGGTGTATAAAATCCAAGTACTTATAAAGGGAGTTCATTAAACCAAAAGAAATCACTAAGAACTGATAGTTTCTATAGCGATATTAGAGTGAATGCTTCTTAATATAAATCTTGAAATCTCTCAACTAGTGGTAGGTAGACTAAATATTAATCTTCAAGAACTATCTCAAACATCAAAACTGGCCAATGATGTCAGCAATCCTCAACAATGGGTTCTTTTTCTTTATCATGGCCTAATTTCAGAGATAATATTCAATGAAAACATACAAGGACCCATCTTAATTTTTTATGAACTACACTTGAGCTACCTAGGGGGATACACTGAGCCTAATAAAAGCCTTATCTCAAAGGTCATACAACTAAAACTGTAGATCCTAGAGTTTAGTATGGGCCATACATTATTCCATAGAAGATATAGGATATGTCATAAGATTAAAGTTTATACCAAAATCAATCTCAAAACACAGAGGTAGTCTTGTATCTTCCTCAAGGAAGACATCAATAAAATCCTCCATGACAGAAAGATTTCATATTTATAAAGATCCTGCTGCACTAAGGCATATAATTACTGTCTGATGTTATTTGGTATGTAGCCTCCTTCCCACGAAACCCATTAATTCAACTATGAGATATCACTTTCCTATAAAGGATAATCTCATGCCATCATGGTGAACGCATCTAACTTATCTATAGTGATAGTTGATCTGGGCACAAACCACTGAAACCCAATCCATATCCAATATGTCATTATAGAAATAAATTGTGACGACCAAAAGGTCCCATATGAACCCCTCTACACTAAGAAATTTCACACTCTACCATTAGATAAAAGATATTTTGGAAGCGTTTCCTGTTGGAACCTAAAGACAAAGCCACTGGGATAATGCTTCAATTGAGAGCTTGAGCTCTCACACTAAGAGTAAATATATAAAGGAATAAATAACACATGTATCTACTAATACTAAATAAAGAGTATAACAAACACATATCATAACCATGATCATCTTATGCGTTGTGAGGTTATAATCCTTCATAGACTACAACTGTCTGAGGCCCCATAGGAAGGATCCCTGATATAGACATGAGATTCACGGAGGTGATGATGAAATGTGTTAATAAAATCATACCACACCCAAAGATCCTCCTCCTAAAGCCTCACGTTCTCTTATTACAACACTAACTTCATAGGGGCCACCCTTTCCTCACATGGAAGATCCCTAGTCATAGCACTGGATTTTCCATGGTGGTTTATCTTCTATATACTTGTACTCCTCAATAAGTATGGTTTGGAAGTCACACTCTACATGAACTCAACTATCACATGCATAACACCACCCCTCTCTAGGCTTTCGAAATCCCCATCATAGTCCATGTTCCACTCAAAAACATGCCTTAGTCTGATCATGGGGAGATATCCTATGCTGAGATATAGCAGACTGGTGCCTAATAGTTATGGTATATGACTCATCCCTATACTTACCACTCCCATCCCCACATTATTTTCATCCCACTGAAAGGAATATCTCCGTCACTAGTGCCTACTTTAACACCATAGAATAGGTGGGAATTAAAAAAGGTACAACACTGATAAAAATATCTTGATGGAGACCCTGCTCAAACTTTCATCCTAGAATGTATCCGTCCCATATCATGTCAAGGGAGTACCACATAAGGTTTGCAAACCTTGAAACATACTATGGAACTTTCATCCCACCCTATTGTAGCTCTAGAAGATTCTGAATCAAAACAAAGTAGAAGAAGGAGGGGTAGTACTCCTCACATAATAGCTGTTGGAGGTTTTCCCATGAGAGTTTCAACTCATCTTGCAACTATGTAACAAGACTCCACCAATGCCCATATTCTCTAGGGAAAATGATAACTGCCAGTGTAACCACCCGATCAATGGGTTTTCCAAATTAGTTTGAATGGATGGACCATTGAATCTAGCCAATCATCCATCGCACGAGGATCTATATCACTGTAGAACCTCAATGGCCTCTGGAATTTTGAACTCACGATGTAAACTAAGCTTGCAAACGTCCTTATCCTACCCTAATAGTATTATATGAAACTTGATAGATAGGGATCTTCTACCTATCCACCCGATATATGTTAATCATATGATAGACCATGAATTTAAGTCCCATAACTCATTAAATCATCATCATGATCTAGAAATTGTAACCTGGCTAGATGTAATCGCAAAGGAATATTGAAAATTTAATCAAAATTTACCATGTTCCATTGAGAATATAAATATATTTATATATAAAAAGGAAAGATGACTCAATAAGGATAGTCCAAGTATCAATACTATATGATGCATGTAAAATTTATCCCTATAACCAATGTCTCATTATTCCCAATCAACAAATTGGCAGTCATATTATTGGTGCATTGTTACACTGGACACCCATACCACCACTAGGTTACCTATAATGATAGCCAAAATCAAGTCACTTTGACACCATTTACCTATACCTATCCAAATCCTCATAAGGGGAAAATTGAAAACTCCATCCCAAGGAATGAACTCATCTGATTCCAATCTGTCATGACCCAAACAAATTGGGTGAAAGATGAATCTACCAAAACCCCACCTCTATAGGCTAGGGTGTGGGAAAAAGTGTTAAAAGGAATTTCTAAAATTTGAGGCCTTTTCCTAATTTACCTATATGCACACACCTGAATATCTTAATATAGAAGTACAAAGGAATAATAAAAGGAAAGTTTGAATAGTTGGAACATAAAACATGCTTGAAAAATTCTAGGATGTATATGATTATGACAGTGAAAATTGAGAAGAAAAGGAAAAGGACACACCAAACTAGAAATATGTCCCATCCCAAAAAAACTGGTAAGTAAAATGCAGGGAGATCCTAACTCCTGATCTGAAAGCTCTGACCATCGTATATGGTCTAATGCACCAGGTATACCTATGATCTTCTATAGTCATATCCTACATATCCATCAATTTCATGTGACATGACACATATGGGAGAAGTCAATTTAGGGGTGAGAATATACATACCCAGTTGGACACCCCGAAATCCAAAGGGGCAGTAGTAAGAGACATAATATTTATAGATAGATAGATATATCAACCCAAATATAGAGAGTAAAAAAAATCCAATAACACGGATATATATATATATAAATTCTCAAACCAAATAAATCCAAATGAGAAAGAAGGGGATCTCCATCTCATAGCTCAACCCATGTAAGAGTGTGAATAGTTCCATAAGTCCATTATTGATGCCTAGCATATCACGTGTCTATCCATAAGTATAACCATGTGAAGGGACTATTCCATATGTAAGAACCCAGATCTTCGTTTTCAGTTATGTCTTTCTTTTCTTGGTGTTTTTGAGAAAAGAGGGGTTTCTGGAAATTTTTGAAGTACACACCGTGCACTTTCTGAGTACATGCCGTGTAGTCCCTTATTACGCCAGGCTGTGTGCTGGCCGTTTCCGGGCCACACACCCGATGTGTAGGGGTGATGTGGAGGCCGCTTAAAGCGAAGTATGGAAAAACAGAGTACACACCATGTACCCTAGAAGTACACATCATGTATTTTCTTTTGTTTTTCATTAAACAGACCGGGGTCACGCCTGATGGAGATAACACACTTCTTTTAGGTCTTGTTCGACCGAGAGCATTTCGTACGACCATAGATCTTCAAAAAGCTCCCGAACCTCCGTCTTTACTCTGATTCGAACACCAGAGAGTGCATTGGAATCACTGCGGTGAGTTCTCTCTTCTCCTAGAGCCTTGTTTTCCAATTCCACATCTTTCTTAAGATATCAGGGGTTGATCATTTTAGAAGTTTTCTCAGATCTTTGGCATCCTAAGGAGAATCAATCATCGTGTTTCAAGTATATAGATCTCCTATAATTGAGGTAGGTGGTTTGTGCATTTCAGTAGGAAGTCTCTGAATATTTTGTGTAAATTCCACCAATACCCTTGAACATGGTATTGTGTGTTTTGTGTTTTTTCCTTGTTGTTTTCCTGCTTTGCTTGATTGCTTGAGTATAGGTGATTGCTTGTGAATAGGGTAAATTGGAATGTACTCTGGATGGTTTTCCATGCTTGTTTTCTTGTTCGGAATTTTACCAGTTGGCATGCCTAGTATTAGGATAGTGGAACTATTGCATTGTTATTATGTTATGCCTTAAAATGATAGCCATGTAGTTCTTGAGGTTTTCTTGGACCGATACACGCGCTATACGTGTTGTTTTACCCAGGGCTGTGAGAACCTATTGTAGTAAACCATAGGAAGAATGGACGTAAGGGCTTTTCAAGAGTGTATTTAATTTATGATGCGAGACCACATGGGGAATTGACGTTGAGTGCTTCCTTAGAGAGTCTGTAGTTCCTCGATGTGGGCCACAAGGGGAATTGACGTTGAGTGCTTCCCCATAGAGCCTTTAGTACAACACAAGACTATAGGGGGAATTGATGGTGAGTGATTTCTCAGAGAGTCTATTTCTTTAGATGAACCAGAGGGGTGAGACTGTGTGTGCCTCCCAGAGGGTTGCTAGTTCTTGTTGGTTGAACCTTAGGAGGTAGAATTTGAGAACTACCTAGAGGTTACCCCTATTTTTCTACTTTCTTGAGTGGCTGTTTCTTATTTGTAGATCATATACCTGTGGATTGTTAATGTTGTGTTTTATCCTGTTTATTGCTTACTGTTTATCACTTACTGTACTTTACATACCATGTATTCACTCACTATTAGGCACAGATATTTGGGTGGTTTCCTATTGGGACTTTGTCTCACACCCTATTTGGGTCATGCTTTTGGGCCCAAACATATTATATTGTTGCAGGTATAGATAAGGTCAACACACTTCGACTTCAGGTTCTTGATTACACTAGAGCTGGAGAGCATGAGACCAAGACGAGGCTTGCAATACTGAGGAGTTGCTCATCTGTTTTTCTTTTATACTTTGGTTTAGTACATTATTTCAGCATTGTGACTTGTGTGGCTATTTTCCTAGACATATGTGTATCATGCATCATTTATATATATTTCTTCTCCAGTTGTTTATTTATCAGTCTTCCGTTGTTTACTCTTGTATGGATGTCTACTGATTCCGCTATTATTATCATTTGTTTTCACTTCTACTATGTACTCTGCCAATGAGGGCATAGTTTCCCCACTATCACCCCCAAGGCCCTCGCTACTAGTCGGCAGCCTCTGGCGTTTGGGGAAATGCGCTTGAGGCCATGTGAGCAACCGGGTACGGGGAGCCTCTGGGTGGATTCCAGAACCGGGACGTTACAAAGTTGTATCAGAGGGTTTATTTTCTCTTGATTTACTATTTGGAGCCTTTAGACAGGGATAAGACAGATTTGGTACTTGGTATTAAGATGTGATCGGGAGTAGCTAACCCGTGTACAGGGAAAAGCCATAATACCTTATTTATTGTAGTTTTCTAGTTTTGAGATTTTACGGTTGATATGATTTCCCCTAGAGTGATATACATGCCTTGTGTGGTTATTTTAGTTGCTATTATGGTTCTATATATTTCGCCACCCAATGAGATGAGGGTATGCCATCTCATGCATTATATAGGCACTTATTAGAAATCACATTCCATGAATTCTTGCCATGCCATCTAGGGTGCATTAGCAATTTCATGTTGTTGTGATAGACATCGTGTAGATTATGCATGTTGTTGTGATAGATGCTTTGATAGAATCTCTACTGTTTGA
The DNA here is from genome assembly GCA_963277665.1 of Viscum album. Classification (NCBI taxonomy): domain Eukaryota; kingdom Viridiplantae; phylum Streptophyta; class Magnoliopsida; order Santalales; family Viscaceae; genus Viscum; species Viscum album. The sequence continues at coordinate 45,740,687 of OY728139.1, read as the reverse complement.
TAGGGAAATTTTTTGTTTGTACCTTTCTTAAATGAACGCCAAATTTTGGTTCTTGAGGTGTCATGGGCCCTCTTGAATCAGAAATTGGTGAATCGTTGACCTGTTTTTCCTTATATGTGACTGTTTTGGATGCCAAGATTTGATTCATGATGAGTATGGGCCCTCAAGGATTTTAATTTGGAACTTCTTTGTTTGTTTTTCAGTGTTTTCTGGGCTTCGGTGCAGTTTCAGAGCTACTGCCCAGAAAAAACCAGAATACACGATGTGTACTTTATATATACACTCCATGTAGTTTTTAAAGCCGTGTCACTGACCGTATGAGTAGAAACACAGGTTGTGAAAAATCTCCAGGAATACGCCGTGTATGGTAGGTACACTCCGTGTAGTAGGGAGTTGTGTTCCCAGTTGTGTCACTAACAACACGGGCTGGGGAAGCTTGAGTAGAACACGCCATGTTGGTAAAGAACACACCGTGTAGTATTGTTCTGGGTACCCGGCCATGTCACGAACAACACGGGTCAGTGATCTCTCCTCCTATACACGCCATGTTTGTTCAGAACCCGCCGTGTAAGGGTCATCCGTGTACTTGGCCGTGTCACCAACAACACGGGTCGGAAAAGTCTTCAAGTACACGCCGTGTTTGTTCGGAACACGCCATGTAGTCTCATCCGTGTAACTAACAACATGGGTTATTGAAACCTTGTTCAATACACGCCGTGTCCACAGTGAACACACCGTGTAGTATCTGTTTAAGAATACCATGAGGGTTAGCCGTGCAAGGAGGAACGAGCAGGGGGATAGAGTTAAGTACATGCTGTGTAGAGCTTATACATGCCATGTAGTCATGTTTTGTAAAACGTGAGTGTTTCTTTCCCCTGTTTCAGTTTTTTACTCCTTTGTTCTCTATCCTTGTTTTATTGATCTAAGGTATGATTTTAATCTTTCATAGCCATGCCTCCTAGATTTCCTCTAGTTGTATGTCAGTTTCATGATAGTGATCAGACGCTAGATATGGCTGATCAGGGACTTCCTACCAATCCTCCAGTTGGTCCAGCCTTGGCACCGGCTGTTATACTAGTTGTAGGCACTGATGCGCAGTTTAGGGAAGGATTTATGAGGATGATTCCTACCTTTTAGGTAGCATCGTCTCCTGCCACATTTATGGTAGACATGACACGGGTTTTCCAATAGCAGCATCCTCCTGCTTTCTCAGGGGAAGGAGGACCACAGGCTACAGAGTCATGGCTGGAAGCCATGCTGACTATCATTGAGCATCTGGAAACACCTACATAGAGGCGGGTCAAGCTCTCTACCTAAATGCTAAGAGACTCTGGAAAGAGGTGGTGGGACGTGATCTCACAGGCAGGTCATCAGTAGGTTATGTCTTGGGAGGAGTTCCAACACGTGTTTTACGACTACTTCCACCCGAATACCCTGAGGGCCGACCGAGCCTGAGAATTCATGAGTCTAGGGTAGGGTACTCTTTCTGTAATGGAGTATTCCTCTCATTTCACCGAGCTGCAGCGTTTCACACCCCTCTCTGATGGAAGTGGGGTGTTCTTATCAAGGAGGTTTGAAGATGGTCTCATGCGGGAGACCTGCTCGCAGGTGAATATCTTCCAGTTGACTTCCATCACTTCCATCGTCAACCAAGCACTTATTGCAGAGCGCAATCTGAGAGACTCCGGAGCTGCGATCCAGGGTGGTTCTGATTCCAGAACTAGTGTTCCTCCAGTTGACAGAAGGAAGCGCCGTAGGGAGTCTACGCACGGTGATTTGAGGAGGCGAGATACATCTTCTAGTAGCCAGGTAGTATGCTACCAGTGTGGAAGGGCAGGGCACATGAGGACGCAGAGCTAGAGAGACCCAGTGGAGTGTCGATCTTTTGGCAAGATGGGTCACCTTTAGCATTTCTGCAAAGTTTTGTCACCAGTAGCTGGTGACGGGGGTTCTTCCATGACTCCCCGTACAGGAGCAGCACCACCAGTTTCTCACCAGTCAGGGAACTGGAGTTATTCCGGCCGTTCTGGCTGAGGTGGTGGTCAAGGTCGTGGCAGTCAGTGACCAGTATTTCAGTGTCAGCAGGGAGGATTAGCTTAGAGTGTTCAGGCTGGGTCACAAGGCCTCAGGGCAGGCCAAAATTTTGCGGTGGAGCAGAACTATTAGTAGTAGGATCCTAGACCTTCTACAGTTCGAGGTACGACTTTAGTAGCCTCAGTTTTATCTTTATCTCTTTTCGATACTGGTGCTACGTATATATTTATCTCCTTTACTGTTGTGGAGAGCCTAGGGATCTGTATCATTTCTTATGCCGACTTGTTGAAACTAGACACACCTTTGGGGACGAGGACATCTAGTGTACGTTAGTGTAGAGAGTTCCCTCTCGAGGTTACAGGGTATCGTTTCTTATTGGATCTCTATTCCCTAGAGATGACAAGGTATGATGTCATTCTCGGGATGGACTGGTTGGTTCTCTTCCAGGTAGTCGTCGACTGTTATCACCATAGGGTGAGTTTTATCTCACCAGAGGGTGAGTCTTTTCTTCATAGAGGCGAATGGGATGTTCGGGCGAGTCGAGCATGACTCAAGCATCATGGTCTAGGAGGAGTGACGACCCAGATTGCTAGTCTTTATCTGTATGATCAAGGGACTTCACAGTTGGACTTTCCTCTAGTGTTGGATCGTTTCAGAGATGTATTTCTAGAGGACTTTTCAGGTTTGCCTCCGGAGCGTGAGGTAGAATTCTCTATTGAGCTCGTTCTAGGAGTAGCACCACTGTCCATTCCTCCCTATAGGATGGCTACACCTGAGTTGCAGGAGCTCAAGAAGCAGTTGGAGGAGTTACAAGAAAAGGGTTTCATCCAACCCAATACTTATCCTTGGGGTTCTCCTATCCTATTTGTGAAGAAGGAAGACAATACTCTTAGGCTCTATGTGGATTATCGGAAGCTGAACTAGTTGACGGTCAAGAACCGATATCCCTTGACTAGGATTGATGATCTCTTAAAACAGTTTTGAGGAGCCTGCATGTTCTTGAAGATCTATTTGAGGTCCGGTTATCATTAGTTGCGCATCAGACCATCAGATATACCTTTTACAACCTTCAGGAGCAGGTATGGTCTCTATGAGTATACAGTTATGCCGTTCGGTATCACAAATACACCAGAAGTATTCATGGACCTGATGAACCGAGTATTCTATCCTTACATGGATTCTTTCGTTATGGTCTTTGTAGACGATATCTTGGTGTACTATCAAACTCGACACTACCATTCTACCCACCTTGAGATCGTTCTGAGTAAACTGAGAGAGCATCAACTTTATGCTAAACTCTGGAAGTGCCTCTTCTGGATGGATCAGATTCCCTTCTTGGGACATGTCATCTCAGAGGCAAGAGTATCCGTGGACCCAGAGAAAGTGAGAACTGTAGTTTCCTGGGTGCAGCTGAATTTTTTTTGAGGTGTAGAGTTTCCTAGGGTTGGATGGATACTACAGACGCTTCATTCAAGACTTTTCATGCCTAGAAGCACCATTGACAGGTCTGACCAAGAAGGGGACGAAGATCTTATAGTCAGATTCTTGTGAGTCAGCCTTTCAAGAGATGAAGGGAAGGTTGGCGTCAGCACTGATACTCATCTTTCCAAAGCCAAGTAAGAGCTATATATTCTATTGTGATGCTTCAGGTATTGGTCTGGGCGCTGTGCTTATAAAGGGAGATGGAGTCATTGCATACGGGTCTCAGTAGTTGAGGCCACCTGAGAGAAACTACCCGACGCATGACCTGGAGTTGGCAGCTGTTGTTCATGCCTTACGTTGTTGGAGACATTACCTTATGGAAGAGCTCTTTTTGGTTTTCACTGACCACAAAAGTCTCAAGTACATCCTCACCCAGCGTGATCTAAATCTGAGACAGCGCAGGTGGGTCGAGTATCTTCAGGCCTTTAATTTAGAACTTGCCTATACACTGGGAAAGGGAAACACAGTGGCATATGCGTTGAGAAGGAGAACTCAGATTTAGGCAGTTCAGGAGGTCATCAATGAGTGGCATCTTATGGATCTGTTCTGTGAGATGCATATGGAGGTGCACGATAGACAGGGACATAATTTTCTATCTTTTGTAGCTGTTACCTCTACACTTCTTGATTGGGTATGGATGAGGCAGCTATCAGACTCAGAAGGCTTAATCATGAATCAGAATGTGTCAGGAGAGGACCCTCTTCCTGGAGGGACAGTTGGCGAGGATGGGATCTTTCATTTCCAGGGACGCATATGGGTGCCAACAGACATAAGCGAGGAGATGATGTGGGATTTTCATTCCTCAGTTTGGGCAGTTCATCCTGGCGTCTCCAAGATGTATCAGGATCTTTATCGCCAGTATTGGTGGCCAGGTATGAAGAGAGATGTTTCTGGTTTCGTCTTGAGGTGTTCTACTTATCAGCAAGTGAAGGCGAAACATCAGTGACCAGTAGGCCTTTTACAAAAATTACCCATTCCGGAGTGGAAGTTGAACTATGTCGTGATGGACATCGTCACCGGATTGCCGAGGTTGCCTCGAGGGAACGATGTTTTTTGGGTTGTCGTCGACAGGCTTACGAGGGTTTTTCACTTCTTTCCGATCAAGGAGACATTCAGTGTTGATGATCTGGGATGGCTATACATCTGAGAAATTGTGCGTTTGCATGGAGTCCCCCACTCCATTATTTCAGACAGAGATGCACGCTTTACTTCTCGGTTCTGGCAGGGACTTCAGAAGGCTTTGGGTACACATGTACTTTTGAGTACAACATAACATCCCCAGACAGATGGCCAGTCCAATTGTATGATCTAGGTGCTTGAGGATATGCTCCGAGCTTGCATTATAGACTTTGGAGGTTCTTGGGAGAAGCACATCCCTCTGCTGGAGTTCTCCTACAACAACAGTTTTTAGGAGACTAATCAGATGGCACCTTACGAGGCTTTGTACGGTAGGCCATACCGATCACCCTTATGCTGGCTGGAGGTAGGAGAGGCAATTTATCAGGACCTCATCTTGTTCAGGAGACCTCAGAGCAGATAGAGTTGATTCCAAAGAGGATGGATACAACACAGTATCGACAGAAGTCTTATGCTGATCAGCGGAGACGACCTCTGGAGTTCGAGGTCGGGGATCCGGTTTTGCTACGTGCCCCACCCAGGTTGGGACAAAAAATTATTCGGAGATAGGGAAAACTTTCACCACGGTACGTTGGGCCGTTTTAGGTATTAGAGAGAGTTGGGCCGGTTTCCTGTCGGTTGGAGTTACCTCATAGGTACCAGGACATGCACGAATTCTTCCACGTCTCTCAGCTCCGACGTTACATTTCAGACCCATCTCATGTATTTCAGCCTGAGGAGGTTGAGGTTAAATCGGATGCATTGTTTGAGGAGAATCCTATCCGGATTGTCGATCGAAGTACGAAGGTTCTCCGTGGGAGGTCTGTTCCTCTAGTCCGGGTGTTATGGCAGCACGAGAGAGTATAGGACGAGACCTGGGAAAGGGAGGCCGATGTATGATCGTAGTGGCCTAAGCTGTTCGGGGTTTCTCCTTCTCCACCTCGTTAGGGAAATTCGGGGACACATTTATTTAATGGGGGAAGTTTGTAAGAACCCAGATATTCGTTTTCAGGTATGTATTTTTTTTCCTGGTGTTTTTGAGAAAACTGGGGTTCTTGGAAAATTTTGAAGTACACGCCGTGTACTTTCTGAGTACATGCCATGTACTCCCTTGCCGCGCCAGGCCGTGTGCTGGCCGTGTCCGGGCCACACACATGGTGTGTAGGGGTGATGTGGAGGCCGCTTAAATCGGAGTACAAAAAAACAGAGTACACGCCATGTACCCCAAAAGTAAATGCCATGTATTTTTTTATTAAATAGACTGTGGTCATGCCTGATGGACAGAACACATTTCTTTTAGGTCTCGTTCGACCGAGAGGATTCTGTACGACCGCGGATCCTCAACAAGCTCCCAAACCTCAGTCCTTCCTCTGATTCGAACACCAGTAAGTGCGTTGGAATCACTACGGTGAGTTCTCTCTTCTCCATGCTATGCATGTTGTTTTACAAAGGGCTATGATAACCTATTATAGTGGACCATAGGGAGAATGGACGTAAGGGATTCTCCAGAGTGTCTTTAATTTACGATGCGAGACCACAGGGGGAATTGACGTTGAGTGCTACATCATAGAGTCTGTAGTTCCTAGATGCTGGCCATAGGGGGAATTGACGTTGAGTGCTTCCCCATAGTGCCTTTAGTACGAAACAAGACTATAGGGGGAATTGACGGTGATTACTTCCTCATAGAGTCTATTTATTTAGTTGAACCAGAGGGGTGAGACTGTGTGTGTCTCCCAGAGGGTTGCTAGTGCTTGTAGGTTGAACCATAGGTGGTAGACTATGAGAACTACCCAGAGGTTACCCCTTTTTCTTCCACTTGCTTGATTGGCTATTTCTTGTTTTTAGATCATATGCTAGAAACTGTGGATTGTTACTGCTGTGTATTATCTTGTTTACTGCTTACTGTTTATTGCTTACTGTACTTTACTAGCCATATATTCACCGACTGTTACACACATATATTTGGGTGGTTGAATATTGGGACTTTGTCTCACACCCTGTTTAGGTCATGATTTTGGGACAAAATAGATTATATTATTGCAGGTATAGATAAGGTCAAGCGCCCTTCTACTCCAGGTTCTTGATCGCACTGGAGCAGGACAGCATGGGACCAAGCCGAGGCTTGCGATGCTGAGGAGTTGCTCATTTTTTTTCTTTTGTAAGTTGGTTTAGTGTTGTATTTTAGCATTGTGACTTATTTGGATGTTTTCCTAGACATATGTGTATTATGCATAATTTACATATATTTCTGCTCCAGTTTTTTAATTATCAGTCTTCCGTTGTTTACTATTATATGGATGTCTACTACTTCTGCTATTATTGTTATTTGTTTTCTCTTCCACTATGTACTCTGCCAATGAGGGCATAGTTTCCCCACTATCACACCCAAGGCCCTCGCTGCTAGTCGGCAGCCTCTAGCGTTTATGGAAATGCGCTTGAAGCCATGTGTCCAACCGTGTCACGACCCGCCTTCACCAAAAGGAGGGAAGGGTCAGCAGGTTGCCAGGCCCTTCCTTCTTCGAGTTGAAGGAGAGATAATGACCCCCGAAACCCGCCTTCAATAGGTCCCGGAGTGGCGACTAGCACCAAGGGTATAGGAAGTTCTCACAAATGGAAGGCATTACCCTTTTTATTTTATAGGATCGAAAGATAAGGAGGAGAAAACCCAACAACACCAAGATAGAAAGAAAAGTAAAGCCAAAAGTAAACCATTCCCACATGTATGTTTAAACAGTTTACAACAAAGTACAAGTACAAAAGAAAAAAAAGCTCTCAAGTACAATACGAAAAGAAAACCAAGGTACGACAACAGCGACAACTCCAACTGTCCGACTAATAGGGTCCCGCGCAGCCCTGGCAGTCCTCCTGGAAACCTGGAAGTAAACGTAGGGTGAGCATACAAGTACACTCAGTAGGGAAAACCAAGACTCTCGTGCACAAGTGGGGGAACGTACTAAAGTCCCGTGAGAAAGAGTAAACCAAACACCTAACAAGGCAACTATCCATCCCAAGCCTCACCAAGGTTCGCTCCCCAAATAACGCAAGTCAAGTAATATATATATAAGAGCACATCGATGTTTGGGTACCCCGCGCCACTTTCCCACTGGTTATTGAGACATCCTACGCATCAGACCAATCCCGCCATTCTCACCGCAGTCCCACTGCCACACCCGCCCGCACACACCTGGGCCACAACCACACGCAGTCCCACTGCCAAATCCCGCCCGCACACACCTGGGCCACAACCACACGCAGTCCCACTGCCAAATCCCGCCCGCACACACCTGGGCCTCAACTGTCACAAGTAACCATGCCTGCAAACACCTAGGCCAGAACAACCACCACTACGCCCGAAGACACCTGGGCTAAAGAATCCACTACCACGCCCGAAAAACACCTGGGCCTCATCCCGAAGACACTTGGGAAACCACCTGCCGCACACACCTGGCCAACCACCACAACACCCTGCCCGATGGTTCTTGGGCTAATAATGGACTTCAGGCCATCACAGCCTGCCCGAAGGTACTTGGGCTATCCGGGAAAGGGAGCAGAAAAGGAGCTAATAACCAGCCACTAAGTATAGTGTTGGGAAAAACACCCTTCCCCCATAAATGGGGGTGTTCGGCACTAAGTGCTCAACTTGGGTGGGGCGCGAATAAGAAACACAAAGCTACAAGTATAGATATAGGTAACAAACACTCACCCAAAACTTAGGTTTTCCTAGCCAACCTACAGGACACAATACCACAACGCCCGAGTCACAATTCGCGACCCTTGCCCACAAAACCATTTGTCCCATTCTTGTTTCACGTTCAGTCAATTGTTCAATTAATTTTAAGCACTACTGGGCAACTACCATAAGCATAACCAAGGAAAACGTCAAGCATAGATCAACCAAAACACCCACACCCGGTTCTGCCAACAGAGGATCTCTCCCCAGTTTGTGATAAAAACCCACAACCACTGAAATCATGCCAACAGGAGATCCCATCCCCCAAATTCACACAGCCGCCGAGAGTATAAAAAGAACGGGGGATCCCATCCCCTCCCACATTTCCAGCAAACGGCCCGAAGGGAAAACAACCAACAACCACTACCAACACGAGTCAGGGATTTTCAGATTTAAACGACTTAACACACTCCATGATTTCAAAATTCCATGTGTTCTATCTGTTAGTTATCACAGAAGGGTTGATCCTGGTGCTTTCAAATTATTCAGCCGGGTATACGTGATTAACCAATTTCACAGCAGGAGTTCACAATTTCAGCAACCCATTTAAAACATCACGAGGGGATTCAAGTGCACACACACGACCACCAACGGCCTCAATTTTCAGAAAACATAGACCAGTACAACAAAAGGGATGATCACAAGATAAAGCATAAACAACGATCACAACCCCTTCCCCTTCTTTCTTTAGAACTTCGTTTAGTATCTTCATTAGGGTTTGGTTCAACCAATTTGATAGGAACAAAAGTAACGCCCACCCCGCATGATACACAAAAGTGAGAGACGAGAGAAATTCCCTACTTGTTGATGGATGATCGACGTTTAGGCCGGGGGCGCGGAACTTTACGGATAACGACGCGGCGGTCCCGATGCACCAGAAGAGTCACGATCGAAGAAGGGGGAAAACCACGGCCTAACCCTTAATTATAAGGGCTGGGGACGGTTGAGATGAAAACACAAAACCACGGAAGACGAGGGAGTCGTGGGTTGACCACGTGGCTTGACTCATCATTAATGGCGCTGGGTGGTTTTAACTGACCCATGAATTAATGAAGCATTTAATTAAGACCTTTGCGCGCGTTTCGGATTTCCAAGATATTTTTAGCAAGGAAGAATAGGGTTTAAAACCCTATTTGCGAAAAAGGAACATTACTGGAACAACTTGGCAGGGCCGGTCTCACCGATCGGTGTCACCGATCGGTGTCACCGATCGGTCTCACCGATCGGTCTCACCGATCGGTACCCCGCAAGGAAACCGGATTTTTGGCAAAGGAAGGGACCAAGGGGGTTCTGGGTCTTCACATCAGATACCTCTTAAACGATTCTCGTCCTCGAGAATCAAACAAACTAGAAGGAAAGAGAGGATCCGAACAACCATCTTCGAAGATACCTCTTAGGAGTGGACCCCCGCTAGTTGGAAATACTCCCTGTCAAGAACCAAGCATCACACCACGCCAAACCGCCCGGTCATGTGGGTTTGGGGAGTTCCCCTCCCCCATGTCAAGATATTATCCGCTTTGGGCGGCACTGACTCGCCCGCACGGGTTTAATCGCATCCACCTTAATGCGTCCTGATTAGGGGTCGGGTCTCCCCTTCCCTTCAACCGGGGCTTCCCACACAAAAGAGAGGGAAGGAACCTAGCACATTTCATAGCCAAAAAGGTCAAACGTTCTGCCACAACAGGAACCAAGGGTTCAAAACTCAGAACAACTCGGGGTATTGGGCACGCATCTGTGCTTCCCTCTCCCACGTACTCTCTTCGAGGCCGCCATGCCTCCACAACACACGAACCAGGCCGACGGTTCGTCCACGGAGCACTTTCTCCTTGCGATCCTCGATTCTGACTGGCCGTTCCTCGAAGGTCGCGTCTCCTCCCACGTCTAGCTCTCCCCAGTTGATGACATGAGAGTCATCATGTAAGTACTGACGAAGCTGGGAGACATGGAAGACGTCATGGACCCTCTCCAACTGAGGTGGTAGGGCCAGCTGATATGCCACCTCGCCAACTCGCCTCAGCACCTCGAAAGGTCCGATGAACCTAGGGGAGAGCTTACTCCCCTTTCCGAACCTCCGCTGCCCCCGTCAAGGGGAAACCTTCAAAAACACATGATCTCCCACCTCGAACTTCAGGGGCCTCCTCCGACGATCAACATAAGATTTCTGCCGATCCTGAGCTGCTTTCATCCTCTCCCGCACTAGCTGGACCTTCTCCGTGGTGCTCTGCACTACTTCTGGTCCAAGAGTACCAGTCTCACCAACCTCTGCCCAGCATAAGGGTGAACGACATGGTCTTCCATACAAAGCCTCAAAAGGAGCCATGCCGATAGTAGAGTGAAAACTGTTGTTGTAGGCAAACTCTACTAAAGGCAAGTGTCGTACCCATGATCCCCCGAAATCCAGAACACATGCTCGCAGCATGTCCTCCAAAGTCTGGATAGTCCGCTCTGTCTGCCCATCAGTCTGAGGGTGAAAAGCAGTGCTAAGGCGTAGTTGGGTGCCAAAAGCATGCTGTAATCCCTTCCAGACTCGTGAGGTGAATCGAGTGTCCCGATCCGAGACGATCGTTTTCGGAACTCCATGCAAACGCACCACCTCATCCACGTACCTCTGTGCTAAGGTACTCACGGGTCCCGACTCCTTGATAGCCAAGAAGTGAGCAGATTTTGTCAATCGATCCACCACTACCCAGATAGCATCATGCCCGCCCTGAGCTCTGGGTAGTCCCGTGACGAAGTCCATTGAGACGTCATCCCACTTCCACTCGGGAACATCTAGAGGATGCAACAGACCACCAGGAACACGGTGTTCAGCCTTCACCTGCTGACACACCAGGCATTTAGCCACGAACTCTGCCACTGCCCGTTTCACCCCGGGCCACCAAAACTGTCCCCTCAGGCCTCGGTACATTTTCGAAACACCCGGATGTACCGCCAAGGCTGAGCTATGGAACTCATGAAGGACTTCATCACGCATCACCTCTGGAACAAACAACCTCCGATGAAAGAGCATCCGATGTCGGCTGTCCTCCGACCATCCTTCCGGGGCGTTCCCCTGATCGACACGATCCCGCAACACTTCTACCTCAGGATCTCCCCACTGAGACTCTTCCACTTGCTGCAACAAGGAGGACTGTACCGTCATCTGAAACAAACAACCTCTAGTACCTTCCACCCTTGCATCCAAGTGCAAGGCAGCCAACTCCCCCATTGCCTTCCAAGCATCAGCAGATTCCCGAACCACCTCCTGATGCGGCTTCCTGCTCAGGGCATCAGCCACAACGTTTCCCTTACCTTCAGTGTATGAGATCTCAAAGTCGTAGTCCTGGAGAAACTCGACCCACCTCCGCTGTCGCAAGTTCAAGTCACGCTGGGAGAAGATATAGCGCAAGCTTTTGTGGTCGGTGAAGACCACAAAGCGCTCCCCAAAGAGGTAATGTCGCCACAGCTTTAATGCGAACACCACCGCTGCAAGCTCCAGGTCATGGGTGGCATAGTTCCGCTCATGGGGGCGTAGCTGCCTGGACCCGTAGGAGATCACCCCTTGTCGCTGCATCAATACGCACCCCAGGCCCTGTCCTGAAGCATCACAGAATACCTCATAGGCCATCCCTTCTTCTGGCAACCTCAACACTGGGGCACTAACCAGTTTTTCTTTTAGGTAGCTGAAGGACGACTCACATTGCTCGCTCCACATGAAAACTTGGTCCTTCTTGGTCAAAGCCGTCAAAGGGGCTGCTACCCGGGAGAAGTTGGGTACGAATCTCCGGTAGTAGCCTGCCAGTCCAAGGAAACTCCGAACTTCCGCCACATTCTTGGGTGCTGCCCAAGAAACAATTGCCTCAACCTTTGATGGGTCGACTGCTACTCCCTGCTCAGACACTACATGTCCAAGGAAGTGCACTTCTCGCGCCCAGAACTTGCACTTTGACAACTTCCCATAGAGCTGGTGCTGTCGTAGGACCTTCAAAACTGTCCTCAGGTGCTCTGCATGGTCCTCTTATGACTTTGAATAGATCAGGATATCGTCGATGAACACCACCACAAACCGATCCAGGTACTCCCGAAAGATGGAGTTCATAAGCCCCATGAACACGGCCGGGGCGTTCGTAACACCAAAGGGCATGACCACGAACTCGAAGTGCCCATACCTGCACCTGAACGCCGTCTTCGGGACGTCGCTATCCTTCACCCTCAGCTGGTGGTACCCGGATCGCAGGTCGATCTTCGAGAACCATCCTGCCCCCTTCAGCTGGTCGAAAAGATCATCTATCCTCGGAAGAGGGTAGCGGTTCTTGATTGTTACCTGATTCAGCCTCCTGTAATCAATGCATAACCTGAGGCCACCATCTGCCTTCTTCGCAAACAAGACTGGGGCACCCCACGGTGATGCACTTGGACGAACATAACCCCTCTTCATCAGATCGTCAATCTGTATCCGCAACTCCCGTAGCTCCGAAGGTGCCATCCGGTAAGGAGCCATCGAGATTGGTCGAGAGCCGGGCTGCAGGTCTATCCCGAACTCGATATCACGTCGAGGGGGTAGAGTCGTCACCTCCTCAGGAAAGACGTCCATAAATTCACGAACGATCTCTGGTACTTCCACCATTTCCGCATCTGTTGATTCTATCGTCAGTTCGGTCAACAAGGAGAGGAGAGGTTCCTCCCTCCTGTTTCCCTTCGGACAGCTCCGCTCGCCGGTGAAAGTAACACGCTGGCCGTCCAAACCGGAGAACACCACCCTCCTTTGGAAACAGTCGATGACGGCGCACACAGAAAATAGCCAGTCGATGCCTAGGATGACATCGTACGGCCGAATCTGTAGCAGAAGGAGGTCCTTAACCGACTGATGTGGCCCCAACATCAGTCTACATCCCCGACAAACGAACAGCAAGTCGATCTGACCTCCAACTGGTGTGCTCAACACCAGGGGCACTGGAAGTCTCTCGGCATCTAGACCCAAGGCGCGGGCTAGACTGGGTGCAACAAAGGAGTGCGAAGCTCCGGTATCGAACAAAGCATAAGCAAGAGTGCTAAACACACTGATCGTACCTCGAACAACCTCTGGCCCTGCTGGAACTGTTGCTTCTGCGGCGTGTAACTGTCCACGCCCAGCTCCCCTACCCCTCGGCTGTCGGCCACCTCCCCGACCACGCCCTGGTCGAGGTCCCTGGGGAGCGCCCTGAGGTCGGCCTCCCCCTCCTATGTCTGTCTGCGGAGGAGCGGGAGCTCGCTGTCCCTGCTGCTGCTGCTGGAAGGGTCTGGCTGGGAACTGCTGCTGCTGTGGCGGATGCTGGGGATGACTGCCACTGCTGTACTGCACCCGATCGGGGCACTGACTCCGAAGATGTCCAGGGCTCCCGCAGATGAAGCACCGTGGTCCCGAGCCCGAAGGGAAAGAACGTGGGCCAGGGGATCGAAACTGAAACTGCTGCGGCCTGCTCCCTGCGGGTCGGAACCTGGAGGGTCCCGATGCTGGGGGCCTGGTGCTGACGGCCTTCCCCTTCGATGGTCCCAGCTGGATCCCTTCTCGTGACAGTCCGCCTAGAGTGTGCATCCTTTCCACCACTTCGGCCTTCTTCTGAACCTCTAAGTATGTCGGAAGGGTAAAGGGAGTAACAGCATACTGGAGGGAGGGTCGGAGCGCCTCCTCCAAACGTCTTGCCCGAGACTCCTCATCGGGAAAGAGGTCTGGAGCAAAACGCAGGAGGTCCTTGAACTTGATTCCAAGTTCCCTCACGGACATGCTCCCCTGCTGGAGGGAGAGTAGCTCCTGTCTCTTCTCCGCCTTCATTGTCGAGGAGAGAAACTCCGCCCGGAACTCCTTCTCGAATTCCGCCCAAGCAACCTCAGACTCTTTCCTACTCCCCAGGTGAAGCATCCACCACTGACGTGACGCTCCTCGCATCTGGCTAACAGCCAGAGGAACCCAGTACTCTGTCGGGGCCCGAATCAGGCCGAAGGCTATGACTAGCTCCTCCAGCCAGCCTTCCGTCTTCATGTCGGAGGTGCTGCCCTCATATTTCTCGAGGGCCTGTCGCTGAAAGGCTCGAAGAGTCTTCTGCCACCGGTCGTCCTCTTCCTCCCGATCAGCTCTTTGCTGATTGGCCAAGGTAGTCTCAGGAGTCTCGATCGCCTGTACCACACGTGGTCGCCTTCCAGGTGCCATAGCTGCAAGGTAAACAAGGAATACCTAAGCCCAGTAGTGCAAAGAAAACCGTTCTCAAAACTTATTAAGATTTAATTTATTCTTAATTTCCCAAGACATCCCAGAAACACAAGAACACAAGTCATTTATGATGCATGTACCTTTCCTAGGGTCTCTACCCTGCAATCAGTGTGGCTTCACTTGGTCGTTCGGTAGGTCCAGAGTCCTTGCATCGGATCACAGGGGGCCCTAAAATCCCGTGTCCTAGCCGGTCCTCCCTGGCCTATTTCACGCACCAAGGTCACCCAACGCTGTTGCCTTACCATCCCATGAAATCCTTACTGTGCCTAACTCCAGACTCCGTCCTATCTCTCAACCTCGCCTCTGATACCATTCTGTCACGACCCGCCTTCACCAAAAGGAGGGAAGGGTCAGCAGGTTGCCAGGCCCTTCCTTCTTCGAGTTGAAGGAGAGATAATGACCCCCGAAACCCGCCTTCAATAGGTCCCGGAGTGGCGACTAGCACCAAGGGTATAGGAAGTTCTCACAAATGGAAGGCATTACCCTTTTTATTTTATAGGATCGAAAGATAAGGAGGAGAAAACCCAACAACACCAAGATAGAAAGAAAAGTAAATCCAAAAGTAAACCATTCCCACATGTATGTTTAAACAGTTTACAACAAAGTACAAGTACAAAAGAAAAAAAAAAGCTCTCAAGTACAATACGAAAAGAAAACAAAGGTACGAAAACAGCGACAACTCCAACTGTCCGACTAATAGGGTCCCGCGCAGCCCTGGCAGTCCTCCTGGAAACCTGGAAGTAAACGTAGGGTGAGCATACAAGTACACTCAGTAGGGAAAACCAAGACTCTCGTGCACAAGTGGGGGAACGTACTAAAGTCCCGTGAGAAAGAGTAAACCAAACACCTAACAAGGCAACTATCCATCCCAAGCCTCACCAAGGTTCGCTCCCCAAATAACGCAAGTCAAGTAATATATATATAAGAGCACATCGATGTTTGGGTACCCCGCGCCACTTTCCCACTGGTTATTGAGACATCCTACGCATCAGACCAATCCCGCCATTCTCACCGCAGTCCCACTGCCACACCCGCCCGCACACACCTGGGCCACAACCACACGCAGTCCCACTGCCAAATCCCGCCCGCACACACCTGGGCCACAACCACACGCAGTCCCACTGCCAAATCCCGCCCGCACACACCTGGGCCTCAACTGTCACAAGTAACCATGCCTGCAAACACCTAGGCCAGAACAACCACCGCTACGCCCGAAGACACCTGGGCTAAAGAATCCACTACCACGCCCGAAAAACACCTGGGCCTCATCCCGAAGACACTTGGGAAACCACCTGCCGCACACACCTGGCCAACCACCACAACACCCTGCCCGATGGTTCTTGGGCTAATAATGGACTTCAGGCCATCACAGCCTGCCCGAAGGTACTTGGGCTATCCGGGAAAGGGAGCAGAAAAGGAGCTAATAACCAGCCACTAAGTATAGTGTTGGGAAAAACACCCTTCCCCCATAAATGGGGGTGTTCGGCACTAAGTGCTCAACTTGGGTGGGGCACGAATAAGAAACACAAAGCTACAAGTATAGATATAGGTAACAAACACTCACCCAAAACTTAGGTTTTCCTAGCCAACCTACAGGACACAATACCACAACGCCCGAGTCACAATTCGCGACCCTTGCCCACAAAACCATTTGTCCCATTCTTGTTTCACGTTCAGTCAATTGTTCAATTAATTTTAAGCACTACTGGGCAACTACCATAAGCATAACCAAGGAAAACGTCAAGCATAGATCAACCAAAACACCCACACCCGGTTCTGCCAACAGAGGATCTCTCCCCAGTTTGTGATAAAAACCCACAACCACTGAAATCATGCCAACAGGAGATCCCATCCCCCAAATTCACACAGCCGCCGAGAGTATAAAAAGAACGGGGGATCCCATCCCCTCCCACATTTCCAGCAAACGGCCCGAAGGGAAAACAACCAACAACCACTACCAACACGAGTCAGGGATTTTCAGATTTAAACGACTTAACACACTCCATGATTTCAAAATTCCATGTGTTCTATCCGTTAGTTATCACAGAAGGGTTGATCCTGGTGCTTTCAAATTATTCAGCCGGGTATACGTGATTAACCAATTTCACAGCAGGAGTTCACAATTTCAGCAACCCATTTAAAACATCACGAGGGGATTCAAGTGCACACACACGACCACCAACGGCCTCAATTTTCAGAAAACATAGACCAGTACAACAAAAGGGATGATCACAAGATAAAGCATAAACAACGATCACAACCCCTTCCCCTTCTTTCTTTAGAACTTCGTTTAGTATCTTCATTAGGGTTTGGTTCAACCAATTTGATAGGAACAAAAGTAACGCCCACCCCGCATGATACACAAAAGTGAGAGACGAGAGAAATTCCCTACTTGTTGATGGATGATCGACGTTTAGGCCGGGGGCGCGGAACTTTACGGATAACGACGCGGCGGTCCCGATGCACCAGAAGAGTCACGATCGAAGAAGGGGGAAAACCACGGCCTAACCCTTAATTATAAGGGCTGGGGACGGTTGAGATGAAAACACAAAACCACGGAAGACGAGGGAGTCGTGGGTTGACCACGTGGCTTGACTCATCATTAATGGCGCTGGGTGGTTTTAACTGACCCATGAATTAATGAAGCATTTAATTAAGACCTTTGCGCGCGTTTCGGATTTCCAAGATATTTTTAGCAAGGAAGAATAGGGTTTAAAACCCTATTTGCGAAAAAGGAACATTACTGGAACAACTTGGCAGGGCCGGTCTCACCGATCGGTGTCACCGATCGGTGTCACCGATCGGTCTCGCCGATCGGTGTCACCGATCGGTCTCACCGATCGGTGCCACCGATCGGTCTCACCGATCGGTACCCCGCAAGGAAACCGGATTTTTGGCAAAGGAAGGGACCAAGGGGGTTCTGGGTCTTCACAAACCGAGTATGGGGTGCCTCTGGGTGGCTTACAGAACCGGGATGTTACAACATCCACTATGCCAAAAAGTTTAGGGGACACAATATCCAATAATAGAACCTATTCCTTAGTGTGTCAGGGGGCTTCCACTCATTGTGATGAGGACCTATGCCCTATTAGATTGGGGGTATAACTCAGTAGATAGAAAACCAACAACCTGGTCCATCAGAGGGTACCAATCTATGGATAGAAGACATTTATCCTAATTACATAAGGGGCTTTACTCAGTAGATATAAGACCCATGACTTTTTCTGTTTGGGGTACCACTCAGTGTTAGTAGGATCCACACCCAATCTGATATGGGGTACAAATCCGTATATAGAGGACCCGTACTTTAGTCCATCACGGGGAACCACTTAGTAGATAAATAGAGGACCCATTACCAAATTAAATAGGGGGTTCTACTCAGTTTAAGGGAGATCTGTACCCTTCCCATAGGGGCACTACATGAAAAATAGAAAGGGGACCTGCAGCCTAGTCCATCACGGGGGTTCCACTCTAATGATCATGTCTAATCACTACCATCATCGAGCATCACGTAAATAAGAATAATTTCTAAAACATCTTAATCCATATCTATAAGGCCAATGGAGGGGACACCGTTGAATACTATAAAAACACTTAGCATAGGCTAATGGAACAACAAAATTCAAGTCCAAATGAAAGATATTTCAGAGGTTTATGTTTCCATAGAAGGAAGGTATGTGTAAATGGCATGGTATGGGACCCACACAATGTGTCTCCCCACTCCATTTTCTGGTAGTGTCCTTTAAGGTAAATTGATCACTACTCATGTAGGACTACATGGAATGTAGAGGTCTTACACGTCATGTCTGAGCCACTCTGGGTCATTCCCTTGCTCCCTAACTGTGTTTCTGTTGGTCTACCCATGTCCGTGAACTTTGGCACACGATGTGTTCCTAGACATTCCAATGTCCATGTACTCCCAGAGTACAATCCAAGACACCATTACATCTTTCAAATGATGTGTGGGAGTCCTAAATGAGTTGTGATACTTAAAATCTCATGAAATCCATGTCTCTATAGCCAAGGCCGTAAAAGCCATGTGTTCATCAGACTACAAAATGTGTAGTCAAGATTTTTATAGAAAATCAGATCCATTATACAGATCACAGATATATGGTGGTTCCTTTTGATCTTTCCTATAATCCATCTGAAAATGGTGGATCTTTCTCCAACTAGAGATTTTGTCCCTCTGGTGGTTGGAAATCGAATCCATATTCTTTCACCCAAACCCACACATATCCCAGACACCTCACATATATCTGGTCACCTTCCTTCATTGTTTTGGATTATGATCATCAAATTAATTACCCAAAACATGAAATTATCCCAAATACATCCCAAAGTAATTAGTTTGTTTGTATCACAAAAATTATTCATGAATATGGGGGTCTGATCCATCTCGGTCCTACCCGAAAAGGTCGAATCGAGATCCCAGGGTCCAATGGGGATTAACACGAATATTGAGTCGGGAAATTCACAATAAAAAGAGGTGAAACAATTTTTTTCCTAGCATTCTTTGATAATGAACACAATCAGGGATATCTTGAGAGAGGAATAAATGAATAATGAAATTAAATCTACACATTGGTGCATTAAAAGTCTACGATTCAAGCCGATCAAAGGAATAGTTTGATCTTTCTCAATAAATTTAATCATTTGAGGAATAAACCAAGAATTTATGATTTCTATATAGTTTTGGATCTTTCATCATTATAGAAAGTGATTTCTAATAAAGATGAGTAATAGTTGTATTCATAACCTCTTCATCTGCCTAGATTCAAAGTTCCATCAACGTAAGATCTTGATTAGTTAATGAGAGGTGGAAGAAAATACTCTCAATCCTCCGAGGGTTTATGAATCTAAACCTAGAGTATTTCCAAAATATATGTTTTAGAGATAAAATAGCATTAGATTAATTAATTAAAATAAATTAATTTAATTATTTTTTTTACTAAACATACTCGTTAATGGTTATAATATCCTAAATCCCAGCGCTGACCTATTTTACACAGAACCTAGGGTGAACACCACATTCCAGAATCAATTGTGGTCTCATATTTTTTATCCAAGATTTGGTTTAAGATTTGTCGAATTTTATCTTTGAAACTATGTCTGCACAATATAAAATAAATTAAATATTTTTGTAAAATTAACTTAGGGACACCATGACTTATAATTGAAAACAATCTCATTGCCTAGATCCAAAATTTATATATAAATATTTTAAAGTCTTACAAGAAAAAAATCGGTCTGTACAATATTTTAATTATCTAAAACCTTTATAAATAAATTTAAAAATATGGTTTCATCTATTCATACAACCATGTTTAATGGATATGATATAATGATCATGTTTAAATAATAATATAAGCAATATATTATAGTTTTTTAAAACTCCATGACATGTGTAATGAATGAAATTGAAGAAATTAAATTTATTTGAAAACAATATTATACAAAATCATACGGTGTTATAATTAAAATTTAACCTTAAAAATTATAACAAAAATGTTACCCTTTAAGGGTCATGAAATTAATTTTAAAAATCTAAAGTGGAACATAAATAAACCATGCATGATAGGATTGAAAATTTTATATCCAATTGGGTAAAGATTAGTTTTTTCTAAATTTTCAATGATTTAAATAATATTAGACATTAAATAACATTTAAGTTCACTTTTAGGACTATTCATATATATTGTATTTTAAATCATCAAGATAACAGTGTAACTAAAATATGAAATCTTTTAAAATCAATTATACATTATAACTATCCAATAAATTCATGGTACACCATAATTCATTCAAAATATATTTCCATTAATGTTGTAATAACCATTTTTTTTTTCTACATGCACAAGCATTCCATTAGCATTGCATAAGCATTCACGAAAATTATATTATCTCTAAAATTAAGAAAAAAATTAATGCCATAATAATAATTTATTTGTATTCAGAATAACCATTTTAATTCATTTTATATCTTATTTTTATCCATATAATATAATATTAGATATATTAAAAGAGATAAAGTGACACTTTATAATTTTTCTTAATATAAAATAATATAAAGGTCACAATCATATTCAAGTAGAAAACAAATGTCATATCTTTGAAAAAAGGACTGATATGGTATAATTAAACCCATATAATAGTATAAATTAACTTTTTAAGTGACTTTAGAACCACATATCATATTTTTACCCTTAGCTAATATGTTTCACGCATTACCGTGGTGTTAAAATTTTACCATGATTATTATTCATTATGACTAAAAATGAAATTATCATATTTACCAAATTTAAAACTAAGAATTACAAATATGAAATATATATTTTTTAAGATTCAATTTGTATAAGTAGAATAGTTTTTTAAAATATGTTTTCAAAACAAAACTAAAAACAACTTTTAGAAAAATTAATTATTAAGCATAAGAATTATTATATACCCAATCAACTGTAATGATGATCAGTAAGAAATTAATTAGATTATGTTTATGAAAATGGATCTTTTTTTACTTTAAAATCTTCAAAAATAACGAGACTTTTAAATAACATGATTTATTGAAAATAAATTAGAGTTTTTCAAAAACTATAACTTTTCATTATTGACAAAAAAATAAATATTTTTTTAAATAATAAATATTTTTTAAAAAAATAAAAAAACTTTCATCCTAATAAATCATGAAATAAAAATTTAAAAAACGATATCAATTTTTTCAAATAAAATTTATAAAATTAGAAGAAATTAATTATAATATCCACATACAAAATTTAATAAAAACCATTTATGAAAAAAGAATTTTTAAATCTTAAAATGTATTAATTATCGTTACTTGTCGAATAAATGTAATTAAATAAATGTTAGTTAATTAAATTATAAATATATAATATAAATATTTCCTTAAAACGATTTATCAATTTTTATTAATTTAATATATTATGAACAAAATATATTGCACACATAAAAACTATTTTATGAAAAATATATCTTTTATCCTTAGAATATTTATCATTATTTCTAACCAATTAATAATAAATCTTGGATTTATTATTCAATTATCTAAGTAAAAACTTTATACATATATTTCATAATATTATTATTCATAGTCATACCTTCCAAACCAATTTGAAGTCCATAAAAGTCATATTTAAATAATAATATATTTATAGTGTATCACAATTCTTTTAATCTTAGTGTTGTGTATACCACACGCTATTAAATATATTATTTAATGAAAACAAATCATAAAATATAGGGGTATTATATTTTTCATCACTACTGCTAAAGGATCATCAATATTATGGCCCACTAATACTATTCCATTTTTATCAGTTATTTTTGAGACAACTTTTTAAAAAAGCATGGACGTGTAACTTTTTAAAAGTTTAATGAAACAATATAATAAATGTAGGGATTAAAATGGATAGGGTGACTTTGAAAATTTTGAAAACCTAAACCCAAACCTTATTAAGTTTTTCGAAATTCCAAATTGTTTATAATTGAATTATTTTTCTAACACATTACTCAAACCCTTCCTATTAATTTTTAAATTATTCAGTTATAGACTCTAACTCATTTCATATTTCAATATTTTGTTATCCATTTGTAAATTTGAAATGAATATATATCATATTAAAGAGATTCAATTTTTAATTTTATTATCATTTAAATATTTATAGTGAAGGAATTAATTATTATTAATTTAAATGAATTCAATTTTAAAATTAATTTATCAATATAATATGAATTTAACCCAATATAAATAAATATATTAAATAGTTTTACTAATATATAAAAATATTTATTTAATAAATTTATCATAATTCATTTATTTGGGTTTGGGTTTTTGTTTATCTAAAACTAATAACCATACTAGAATATTGATGGGGTTTTAAATTCAATATCGCAATCTTATAAAAACATTGATTAACCAATACCATAACTCTACTTAATATCATTGAGTAGTTTCACAAACTAGTTAATATGTAAAAATTATCCCCAAAAAATAGTTAAAATGTTTTATTACCCAATTAAATTATTTTTCAAAAAATGGTTTTGATTGTTTTATTGAGACCTAAACTATTTAAAGTTTAAATTAAAAAAAATGTTAACAAAAAACTCCCTATGAAATCTATCTACAATAAATTTATTATAAAAAAATAAATGTTAAACAATTAATATCAAATTTACATTATCTAAAATTTAATTAATCCTAAGGAACCCTGTAATATTATTCTTGGTGTCGTGTCCCACTTGTTTTTAAAAATAGTAAATAGGTGTTTTTATTTATTAGAAAACATTTATTTAAGGATTTTATTTTTATTCATATATAATCTGTTGATATAATTAATAGATTAAAATTTTCTCAACCTAAATATTTGATTATTAGTAAAATTACTCTTTAAATATTTAATAGTGGATTGGTTTGGTAACAGTGGTGACCAACTGATATCGTGCACCGAGCATATTGGTTTGGTTGACTGTTATCACTTAGAAGTCCTTTTTCTAACGAGTTTACCTTAATTATTAACAAAAAAGGTAAATGATAGAAACATAAATGTCGAATATCAATATGACCCCAAAAAACTTTTAAAATCGGCATTATTTGGAGGCAAACCCATAACCAAGGGGTTGATGGTTTTCTAATGTAACATAGAGGTATTGCATTCAAATTCTGGTTGGGCTAATTTTTCAAGTTACTATAAATTTACTATATCAACCATTCTAATGAGTTTTATAGTAATTGAATTGTAATTTTGATTCTAACAGAATACTAGTAGTACTATAGTGGTGGCTTTTTAACCGAGTACTATAGTGGTTTGGTGGTAGTGGGTTTGAAATTTTTTAACTGTTGATATTTGTACTATGGACATGTGAAAGGATTTTAAAGGGTGTAGGTTAGGCCTTTGAGGGATTATGGCCTAACCTAATTGGTTAATGTCAGCGTGTATGTGTTATACTAATGAATTATGCCCCAAATAATTGAGCTAATTTATTTAATAATTAAAATAATTGTCACATTTTCCTATAAATATACTATTTAGAAACATTTTGGTTTTTAAATTAACCTATATATTTAAACATTCTGTGTAATTATTCTAGTTTATTGATTCAATTATGATGTATGAATTTTTTCAATGACCAATTTCAATAGTTGTCGAAGACATCACCAAGGATTCAATCTCTCTTGATGGTACACCTATAGAAACACTATTTATTTTATTATTTTAATATGGAAAGAAATATGATAAACCAAATGATTCAATTAAAAATTACTGAATGATTATATTATTAATGAAAACAAATTATGACTGTTATAATATATATTAATACCCTATTTCTTAAAACTTATTCTCCACAATTTTTCTTTTAGTACATTAATTTTTTTGATGAAAATAAATTTTAGGAGATATAGAAAACACTAAAAACTATATAAAAATTACACTTAAACTAACAGAAAACATTCCACCAATGATTAGTTAAGAGGGAAGCTCAATGGTTAAAAAACATAAAATCCCATTAATTACATGTTTTGAATGATTTTACTCCCTGTCCTCCTTAATTACATGTGTGAATATATATAATTTTACACTTTTATTTATAAAAAAGTACTTGAATAAAATAGGGACATACCTACCTACTGATTACCATTGGTTAACATTCTAGTTAAAATATATACAAAAACTGGGTTTCATTAAGTCATCTAGATCTGAATCCCCTACCAGATCTGATGTAAATATTCTGATATAGTTTTTATTGATTCCGTTGATCTAATATTAAAGTATATATTTACAACACTACTAATTATTCACTATTTATGTTAATGATTAAAAAATTTACTTCCTTAAGTTTTTCATTTTAATTATATATGGTAAAAGTTTCTAATTTCATGAACCTAATATAGTAGATATACTTATACACATCAAAGAATACTATAATGAATATAATACAAAGTCAAAAATAATAAATAAATAAATAAATATATATATATAATTTTTATTCATTAAAAAATATTTTTCATTTTTCTAAACTAAAAACAGTGTAGTTTTCTTTTTATTTATGAAGAAATAATTAAAAAACTAAAAAATATTCTCATTAACTAGATTTTATCTCATTTTGTGACTTGATGTAAAAATAATAACAATTATTATGCACATAGATTGAAATGTTTTTTCTAAAATTATTTTTTTAATTTATCAAATACTTATTTTTGATATATGAAGTATTATTTTTTATAAAAAACTATTTAATAACTTGAAATTAAAAAAGGTACATAATTCACATAATGACTAATTCCAAATTATTTAGACATTAATTTATCATTTTTTAGAACATCAATTTGTTCCATTAGGGTTATTGTATGGAACTTCAATTATATTTAAAAAATTATATTTTCTTTATGCCTCTTGGATTATGGTCTATTTAAACTTATTCATAACATAGAAATATATCTATTATATTATGTCTATTTCATTAAAACAATTTACCCACTATAATAAGTATGATATTCAAAAAGAATTAAATTATTTAATCGTTAACATAAATAGTGAAGAATCATTAGTGTTATAAATATATACATTAATATTTGATCAATGGATTCCATAAAAATCTATAAAAAAAATATTTGTTGGTTTATGTTTATCGAAAAATACTAACAAAACTTGAATAGAGATCAATTTCAAAATTCAATATGATAATAATATAAAAAAATGATTAACCAATTTCATAACTATACTTAATAACATCTTTTAGCATCATAAACTAGTTAATATGTACATATTATCCCTAAAAGGAATAATCAAAATATATAAATACTCATGTAATAAAACATTAGAAAATAAAAAGGCATTGATGGTTTTCTTGTGTCCTAAATTATTATAATTTGAAATTAATAAAAATTTAAACATCAAACTCCCTAAAAAATAAATTTCAATGAAATATTCAAAAAACATAGAAAAGAGAAACAATTAAAAATATAATTTTCATTATATCATATTTAATTAAACAAAGGGAATCCTAAACCATTTTTCATTGTGTCACATCACACTAGTTTTCCAATATAGTCAACATCTATTGGTATTTATCAATCAACATTTATTTATGAATTTAATTTTCAATCATATATAATTAATTGATTTAATTACCAAATTAAACTATATTCAACTTAAATATTCAATATTTAGTCAAATTCCTCTTTTGAGGTTTGATAATGTTTTGGGTTGGCAGTAGTGGTAACCACTAATATCGTGCCCCAAGTATGTTGTTATAGTTGACTCACATAATTTAGTAACCCTTTTTTTGTGAGTTTCCTTAAGAATTTTACCAAAAACTATGAAACCCCAAAAATCATAAATGTTCAATTTATACTTCACCTCAAACAACCAAAAATATTGAAATTATTTGTATGAAACTCCATATATGAGGGAATTCACATTTAGTTGACAATATGAAACCCAATTATATATATTAGATACATGAAAAGCCTATATAACTTCATTTGTATTTATAAAAAACCTTTTTCTTTGAGTACATTGTTGTGAATATATTATATAGACCCATTCATTGCTTTGGTTTATCAAGAGAGTCTATTTCACATGGCTAGTTCACTAGGGATGTATGGGGTTTAAGTGCAGCATGAAACATTTAACAAAAGACTTGAATGAGTGAATAAAAAATTTAAAGAAAGTTAGGAGACAATGTGGTGGTGTGTTCCCATTTTATGGAACCTTATCAACACATTTTTAATAGATAGTTGAACAGTAAACATACCATTCGCAACCCACATTGATGATGAATACGCATGTTATGTGATTTATTAACGACATTTTTTATGAATTAATTTTGATCTGACACCTGGATACACAAGCGTAAAAATATATTAGGTGCTTATAAAACCTTATACCTCCCATGCACAATATGCGGGTGATCTATGTGCCAACTTTCATAGAATAATCCTTATGTAGGAGTGTGTTCATCTCCTCTTGAAATCAAGCCATATCACTGGTGATTTTTTTACCCATTAAATTTTGAAAATATCTAGTTCAAAATTCCATCATAAAATAATTCCAAATACAAAAAATAAAAGAAATATTCCCCTTATCCTTCTTCATGAAATAACAAACATGTAATCATATTTATATTGCATGGAATTTATCAATTACTATTCTTATCCTTTTGGAATATCAATTCCAAATAAATCTTCAACGTGAAATCATTATTCATCATGTATTATTAATTATTGAAGATAATGTTTCATGTCAAAGTACTTGGAGAAACATGTTATATGAACATAATACAATTTAAACAATTATCATAATTATAAACTCTATGTCTTCAAAACAACTTCCTTAAGAGAATAAGTCTTGAGTACATTATTATCTATCTATTCGTTGACCAAAATTGACAACCAATAACAACCAATGAAAAAATATACATCTCATACACAAAGTGGGATCTATAGAAAAATATAATTGTATATATCAATCTTCCTTAAATTTTTATACTGAATTACTATAACCTAGATATCTCACATTCATGTGGTAATGTACTGACCTGGACAACCACTATCATGGTAGTCAGACCGGTGGATCACATGGCCACAAGCATGTCTCCCTGTATAATAGAGGTTGTTGACTTGTAATGAAGGTCTTAGGAGGTTATAGTGGGGAGAATATACCCTCATATCAGAGTAGCACAATGGTGTAACAGAATAAAAAACAGTGAACAATAAAAAAATTATATAATGAAGTGATAATATAGTGGATGAAAAATATAACAATAACTTAATTAAAATGGCCAATGATAGTTTATATTTTTTATTCATCTATAGTTGATGATACATAATATTAAACTAGAAACGTACAACATGATTTATAATATAAAGAACTACAAGACTCATGTAAGGAAATGAACTAAAAATCCAAAAGGTGATCTCCATGAGCTTCTAGAGCTTAAAATCATTCCTATTATCCTATATCCTTAGATACAAGCACATGAAAACAAGATATCAACCATAGATAGTCCTGTAAACAAGAAATTCTATTCGGGTACCCCAGATTAATGGCGACCTGAGTAGGGTGTGATATATAAATCTTAGTTGACCGACACCTACGGTTCTGAGCCTAATCTAGATAGTGCAACATAAATTTCGAAATGTTCACATATATTAGGAATAATAAATATAAATTAATAAATATACAACAACCCATCCAGGTTCCTAAGGGACACATGACAACTATACCTGCTTCTTCCCACTACTAAAATAAGAGTCTAATCATGACACTATATATATATATATATCTATTATATTCATATACATATATATACACATAGATATGAGTTTAGAAGGATTGTAATATAACCCAATATCATCCAATTATAGGGGAATCACTCATGGTCTAGCCCATAACCTAATTCAAAGATCTGTCATGGTCTATTGGCATGAACATATTGGCAAGACCGAGATGTGCCCACTATCATAATTTACCAGGGGAGCTCTCATAAACTATCTCCTGGATCTATATGAGAAGGTCACATAGTCATCCCTCCCACGGTATTTCATGGTTCCTTAGTATGCCTAAGGTGGAAGGACCAGGATGCACCTAATATCATCAATCACTAAGAAAAATCTCACGACCTATCCCCTAGCTCCAGTTGCTGGAAGAACAGAGATGTACCAAAAAGCATCCATCACCAGGGGATCTCTCATTGTCTATCCCCTAGATCCATCTAGTAAGCTCACATAATCATCCCTCCCAAGGGCTCTCATGGTCCCTTGGATCCACATGACTATATGGAGTAATCAATTATAATATATAATGCCCGAGGCATTACCCTCTCATTTATCCCACTAGCCAATATCCATTTATAAACACCATCAAAATTATAATATAATGCATATGGTAGTACCTCTTATGAATCTCAATATCCATACCATATTTATAATTTAATAAATAATGAATAACCTCTTTTGTATGTCCTTACCAAGTTTAGTTTCCAAATAAAACATTACATTACACATGAAAAATTTAATAGACTATGAAAATGGGAATGGAATTACCATCCCTTGGATCTTTCTATTTAAAACCATTTTATTCTCATACCATGATTATTAAATTAAACAAAGGCATGGTCACATATACAATTAAATTCATGAGGAATGTATCTTTCATGTTTTTCATTATCCATATTCAAATACACTCAAAACCAAATGATTTTATTTAAGAAAGGAAACTCATGTTTCTTGACCAAACAACAGGATTAATTCCATTGAATTTCATAGACCATAGAAATTTCATCTATAAATATCAAAATACAAGAATGGTGTCCTATAAACATGCTGTATTCCTATATGGGAAATTTCCAACTTAAGGAGGTCCGACACTAACGAGGAGCCCTGGGTTACATTTAATACTCATGTGAAAAGGGGAGACATACTAAATTTCCACATAACAAAAATTAACAAGGAAGAATATGGGAAACTCAAACCAGATCAATCATGATATAAAAAACTATCAATAATTTTTGGTATAGAAGACTGCACACCTCTGATAGAGGGGTTTTATTATAAAACCATGACATTGTTCTTTAATCAATTTATTTATCATATTTAATATTTCAATGATGAAATCTACTGAATTAAAATTTAAGAAGAACTTAATCTGAATACCATATCACAATAATTAAAATATAAGGGAGTGATAAGTAACTAATTAATGCACTCTCTAAAATAAAGGGCAACTAAAGGGATCTAACCTCAATGAGGAACCAAACCAAACACTCGACACTAGACGACCTTGATGATGGAAATAGTTGTTCCAAACATTTACAGACATACATTACTATGTATATATTTATATACCCCTAAATACCACATACAAATTAACTTATCTATGAGTGAACATCTACATGGAGGATATATATATTGATACATTCGTACGTACATACATACATACATACGTACATTCGTACGTACATACATACAAACATACGTATGTACATACATACATACATACATACTTACTTACATACATACATACATACATACATACATACATACATACATACATACATACATACATACATACATACATACATACATACATACATACATACATACATACATACATACATACATACATACATACATACATACATACGTACGTACGTACCTATGTTTTTGTGTGCAAGCCTTCTAAGATTTGTCCAACACCCTACAAACACAACTACAAACTCAAAAACATCGCAGAAAGGATCCATTAACTCAAATTAAATTAATAGGAATCTATAAACTACAAAATACCAAAAAAATTGATTAATCAACAATGAATAATGACGGAATAAATTGCCCCAAATCGACAACCATGGAACAAGAATGGTCCAAACTTCTTCGCCTTCGGCGACAGTTTCCGAAACATGAGCAAGGATGACCTGAGAGATTCTTAAAATACACTAAAAATGGAAGAAAAAATAGAAATCTTGTTAAACCATAACCTAGAGTTCCAATGAATCTTATTGGGCGACGAGGGAAGTGAAAATCGGTCAAAGAATGGAAGAAGATTGGATCTAAAGGTCTTACCTTGATGAATCAACCTAGGATCATAAAAAAATCTGAACAAAATCGCATGAAGAGTGGAGGTCAAGAGAAGGTGCGTTGTGCGGCCCAAGAGAGACCAAGGGGGAGGGTCATTGTTCAAATAGGAGGGGGTTTGTGTATTTTAAGATTTTAATTTATTTTATTTTTAAATTAATTAATTAAATTTTAAGATAATAGGGTACCATGAATGGTTTGGGTGGTACAGTTTAAAAAACTGTGTTCTAACCATGTGCCCTCCACAGGTCTCCTAAAACACCCCACATGTGCTAAAAACGTGGTTTGGAAACTGTGCACCAACTGTGTGGTGAATAGTGTTAAGTACTACCCAATAGCCACTAATCATGTGGGATGGGTTAAAGGTTTGGTAAACCATTCACAACCCATTTTACAGCCTCTACTAACTTACATAAGGCTGCAGAGTTTCATTCCTTGGGCTGCATGGTTTCAAACAAACCGTGTTCCCTCTATTGGCCATTAAAAACAATATTTTCTGGTTCTTATTCTCCCAAAACTCCTTGATACACCCGGAAAACTTTTTTGGCCTTCATCCAAGTAAAAAAAGTAAATTTTAAGGGTATTAACTCTCAAAAAATTGTTTTAAAGTTTAGTTCTAGAAACAGCCCATCAGGTAAATGAAAAAAATAAATTTTCTCTAGATTTTTTTCAAGTTCAAAACACATATTGTTACAATATTTCCACCTTAGAAATTCCCATACATGAGAAGACTTTGAAAATAATAAGAACAACACCCAACCCACCAAGGTCCTGAAGTGTTGTTCAAATGGGTATATTGTGTTTTCGAATTCCTTATGCACCTATGAGCATTCATTAAGTAAACCAAACTAATTCCATTAAGATCCAATATAATTCTAGATTTGCAACTTAAACACAAAATCAACACTTACCCAAACCCATTTATTAAGAGGCACAGTCACATCGTAATCTCCTTAACCATCTAGGAATAGAAACTTCTTTCTTTAGGATTTTACATAAAAGAGGTCCAATTTCAAACTAGGACACTTCCCACCATCTTAATTTCCTACAATAAATGCCCATAATTATTACAGTGACTCTCCCAGCATGATTCTAAAATAATCAATGATCGATTTCCATTGACCTCAAAGCACAAGTCGAGAAGTATTTTCAGGAAATTTCTCTAGCCAACACAATTCATAGTCATCTCCACCTGATTACATGCCAAAGATAGTTTTCATGGACTTTGAAAATTAAACAAGAACAGCCACATGTCAAACCACTTCCGATTTACTATTTAGACTACCATTCCTCATCACAAAAAATGTTTAATCCAGATCCACACCCCTAGAATTTTCACTATTTTAGCATTAACTACGGGCACATCAACAATACTAGGGTAACCTTAGAAATCAAGGAACTGAAGACCTAGGAACTAACTAAGATAGTCCATACTTCTTTCTTATAAGATAGATGTTGGAATGATGCCACAACGTCTATATTAGATAACTTACTAAGCCTAGAGCATCATTTTCTGAGTGGTAAAGTCAAATAGAGGAATGAATTAAATCTAAAAGGTATATAAAATGTGTTCTTACATGGGAAACTAAGGAACATACAAAACCATCATGCCTTGATAAGAAAACCACGCTTCCTACGTGAGACTAGAGAACCAACCCAACAAGACAAACGAATTTAAAAATTTAGAATGACAGAAGACCGATTCTCTCTTAGTGTATCTGGGATGAAGTAAAGACAAAGGGCATGCTCGCTGCTTGGTAGAGTACACTAAGAGGGTTTTATATAGTTTCTAGTCAGTCATACCCAATTAATGGAAAGAAGATCAGTCGATCTAAATATGGTGTACTAATAGGAGGGGACTCAGCTTCACCTACTGAGGAACTATCATTAAACTAACAAATTATTTTACACCTAAAGAAATTCCATTATTGTTTATGTTTAAACAAAGAAGTCCATCTGATACCAACTATGTTTCTAAAGGGTTGAGTAGACCGACAACCACAAGGATATAGTGCTTCTAATTAAGCACAAAAAAAATTAAAATTTATCAACCCCATGAAAATTTAATCAAGATCGACCATTTTCAAATGGTCCTTCATGGTGATTTTGTTCTACTTAGAAGAGAACATTTATCAAAACTAATAGGAATCTCCCTACCCTAGGAGTGTCTTAGTTGATGATAAAAAAGATAAACTTGTTACTCACATGCATTCTTGTTAAAAACCACCTTAAATGAACATGTGAATCTCTTACAATCCATAATAATCACATCAATCACACAAGAAATCTAAACCAATGAGACCTACGTGTCAAAATACCAGAGTCTTTAGAAAATATATCTCGAGCATTAGGACATGCCTGATTCCTTAACACTATGGTCACTGTACATAGAGATGACCCGAGACCATACTCAACATCACAAGGGATTTACTTTAGAGTCGTACTTCCTCATATGGCAATTATCCTTGATGACACCATAACCATTCATCCATCACCAAGAATAAGAAAGCATCTGGTGACCTAAAATAATATAAAAATGCACGTGGTGTGTCGAACCTATAGAGAAAACGAATTACCTGATGCTCATACCCATAAGCACGGCCAAGAAAAACATGATCAACCATCCAAACAAGGGTGTAATTTGGAGAGAAAGAGTCATACTAGGGAAAAAGACACCCAAATGACACCAAATGATAGAAAGATCACATGATTTAGCACAGAATTAACCTCTAGTGGTTATATCTATAACGAGTTATCCCCTTATGAAGCACAATCATTGACCCTATCCATAGGCCATGCTTATAGAAGTCATTAGGATCAAAATTTGATCATCAAGATATTACTAAAAAGGAAAAAACCTATGAAAAATATCTACAGTTATGTCCTAAGAAAACTCAAGGAATAAATTAAAGTACCATTAGACAAGGTTTTTACCGAGGACACCACTACATGTTCCATTTCAAAGACCATTACATTTATTCACTTTTTAATATTTAACCGTATATGATATTTAACTAAAATATCACAGAAAACCAGGAAATTCTCAACAAACATCCTTTTTAAAACATTTTACACTTTATGATATTCAATCATTATTAGTTAATTTATCATAAAATTTCTTTTTAATAAGTAAGGTGACCTATGAGGGTCCCTTTGAGTCAACATGGGTTCTCTAAAAAGGACCCCAACAACAGTTGCTCAATTCTTTTAAGTCCCAAAACACATGTAAAGGGTTATCACAAAACAATCATGCCCCAACTGACCTACTTGGGTCCATTTGATCATTTCTGAAAGATTAATAATTCATTACCTTTTAACATTTAGTTGATTTTACATTTTTAACAATTTAAAAGCACATCATTCATTTACATTTAACATGGATTTCATTATACCAATTCATTAACTGCCCATACATTTCTTGGATTGAAAATTGGATCCCATTAATCAAAACCAATATAATTTAAAATTGTCACTTTTACAAACTTTTACATTTTCAACAACATCCTATAATTATATTTACATATAGGTCAATCAAGATTATTTGAATATATGGTTTACCCTTACCTAGTTATAAGGTTCCCATACACCTTATAATAGATAATTAGTTCCCATTGAATCACAACCCATATAATTCTAGACCATGCAACTAATTACATATTAATATCACAACATGTTACCATAAATATTAGTACAGAAGCATGCTATAACACAAGGGTATTTCATATAATCAATCTAGGCATGATAAGAAACGAAACAAATAGAACACAAAAAAGGCATGATAAGTAGTCAAGAAACCTAAAAATTAATCCACATGGAATAGAATATAAAAGGCATGTTAATTTTCTATGTGATTAATATGATCCATGCAATGCTTTATCCTCACCGAACTAGGATAAGGGTAAATTTCCATAAAATTCAATAAATCATTAGTAGTTGAAAGTACAATAGAAACTTTTGGTGTAATCATATCAATTATAATAGAAAAAAGCATGAACAATAATATTATCCATGGTTATTTATTCATTTCCTGTACATGGGGTGATCAGTCCCAAGCAAAACTATTAACCAAGGGCGGAAACATTTATAGTCTCCCACATACTAGCCCACAATAGTAAGAGAAAGGAAAATGTTACCTTTGATAACAATTTGTAATGTCCCGAGCCAGCTAACCATTAATATGGTATCCAGACTAGTGGGTCGCATTGTCTGAATTTAATATCCCCATACACTAAAGGATATTGGCCAGTAGTGAGGGTCTCAGGATGTGATAATAGAGAGACTGTACCCTCATATTAGAGTAACAAAATTGTATAATAGAATAAATAATAGTGGAGATTAGAAACAATATATAATTAAGTGACAAATAAGTATAAGAAAAATAGAAAAACAACGTAATTAGAGGTGTACGATGCCAATTTTTATTTGATATACATCTACAGTTGATGATATATAAGCTTAAATAGGAAACATAAAACATGATTTACAATATAAGTAAACATATGAATCAAGTAAGGAAAACAACTAAAAATCCCTAATGTGGTCTCCATGAGCATCCTAAGCCTCATATCAGTCCTTTTATCCTAACTCCTCAGGTACAAGCACACAAAAACTAGCAGTTAACCAAGGATGTGTGTCTTGTGAAAAGGAAACATTAATCAAGTTCCCTAGTGCAATGGAAGCCTGAACAGGGTGTTAGATATAAATATTAGTAGGATGGAACACTTAGTATCTTCCCAATCCAAATACTGAAAAATATATTATTTATTTTTTCGGTATAGAATGAATAATAAAAAAACTGAATAAATATATAACAACTCATCAATGATTCAAAGGGACACCTCAAGAATATACCTACTTCAGCCCACAGTCAGAATATGATTCTTAACATGTCACCATATATATATTATATCTATATATCTATATACATATATACATATACATATATGTTTTGGGAAGGACTGAGATAAAACCCACTATCATCCAATTCTAGGGGATGCTCTCACAGTCTAAACTGTAACTCAAATCCAAGAGATCTCATGATCTTTTGGCATACAAATACTAGCAGGACTGGGATATACACACTATCATCCATCATCAGGGGAGCTCTCATAGTTTATCCCCTAGATCTATCTAGGTATCCTGAAGAATCATCCCTCTCATGGGATCTCATGATACCTTCGTATGCATGTTCTTGAAGGACAAGGAAATTCCCACTATCATCCATAACCAAGGGAACTCTCACAGTCTATCCCCTAGCTCTAGCTATTGGAAGGACCAAGAAATACCCAAAGGAATCCATCACCAATGTATCTCTCATGGCCTATCCCCTAGATCTATATCGGATGGTCACACAATCATCCCTCCCAATGGCTCTCACGATCCCTTGGATCCACATGACTATATGGTGTAATCATTTATAATATATAATGCATGAGACACTAACCTCTCATGAATCTCATTATCCCATTTCTATTTATAAACATTGTCAATAATATAATATAATTCATATGGAAATACCTCTTATGCACCTCAATATCCATACCATATTCATAATTTAATATATAAGTAATAAACACTTATGTATGCCATTACCATGTTCAGATTCAATATAAATCATTACATTAAACCTGAATCATGTACCAAACCGGGAAAAGAGGAATGAACTTACCGTCCCTTAGGTCTTCATATTTATAACCATTTTATTCTCACACAGATATTATTAAATTAAATAGAGGTGTGGTCAAATGTACAATTGTTGGGAAAAAATCCCTCAATGCATCATTAAAGTATTTTTGAGGTGATTGTGTTTGTTGACAAAGTGAACATCTGTGTTGTGATTGTTGACAATTCAAACCATAACATACAAATTTGTTGACAAAGGGGATTTCATGGTGGAATTTCAAGTTCAAGAGCTATGGTCAACAATCCATGTTTGATTCAAGAACTTCGACTAAGGAATGGATGATCTGGAGGTGGCATAAAAAGAACAGATACAAGGTGGTGCCGTTTTCTAGTGTTTCCCAAATTTTTGGGCCTGAAAATTGACAAATGAAGAAAAGTGTTTTTGGAAAAGGGATTTGCACGCCTAAGTCTTGGAGGATAAGAAACTTGTGCGCCATATGTTTTTGAAGATCAGATCATCAAAATATGTCAAAAGTATAAGGATCGCGCAAGTATTTGGTTGGTTGCGCAGGTGACTTGCGTGGTGAGAAAGGACTTGCGTGCCGGTGCCTAGGGGATTTGGAAACTTGCGCACCTGTTGTTTTTCAAAATCATAAGATCAAAATATGGAAAAGGATAGAGGGTCATGCAGGTATTTTGTTTTGTCGGGAAAGTTTCTAGGAGGACAGCAGACTTGTGCGCCGAAACTTGCGTGCCGAGGGGTGACTTACGCGGCGTCACGTAGGGTGTTCAAAATGATTATAAATACTGTTCCACCCCTCCTCATTTCTCAACGGATTTCAACACTTTGAAGATTCAGAGCTCCCGTCTCACAGGTGTGGTCGTCGCGCAAGTGGTGGTGTGTCGCACAATTGGGACTTGCACGCCAGTGTAGGAAGTTGTGTGCCAAGTGTTAGTTGCGCGCCTGAGGTGGTTTAGGCAAGGAAGGAAGTGAGTCGCATAGGTTTGGAGTTGCAGAAGATTGGGTTGCACAAGTGTTTGAAGTGACTTGAGTGCCAGTTGTGACTTGCGCGCTGATACTTGTGTGCCAGATTAGACTTCCGCGCCAAGTAAGGTTGATTTTACAGTAGTGTTTTCAAGCTGTGTGGAAGCTAGAAGTTTGCCTGATACCTTCGGTGCAAAGAGAGATTTATCTACGGGTGAAAGATGGACTTCAATAGAGCATATACAAACTGAGGAAGATGCATTCCTTCATGAAAATTAAGATACCTACAATTCTATAAACTATGGGTGGATCCTTTCTGGAGCAGTGAGCAAAGCAAGAGGAAGAAGGTGATCCTCTCCACCGGCAGTTAGCCAGTGAGAGAGAAATAAGGAGTGACCCTTGGGAAAGTAGTGAGCTGACTGCAAACTTTGTAAAGGCAGTGAGCCTGGGAATAAAAGTGGTCTATCCCAAATCTTTATATCCACATGTATTGAAGAATATTGGAATTTGGTATGACCGGTAACTTGTTGGCATATGCTCCTTGGACGTAACCCAGTGAGGGTGAACCAAGTAAAAATCTCTGTGTCTGCCTGCTGACTTTCCTGCATTGCATTTAAAGCATTATCATTAGATGAAGAAGAAAATAAGTGATCATAATAAACATACAAGTGAAAAAAGTGACCCTTGTAATAAAGAGGTTAAGATCCAGTGGGGAAAGAAGAACTTTGAAAAAGAATATCCATACCCTGATTCACCCCCTCTCAGGGTATATAGGCCTCTATTGGTCCTAATAATTGCTATTAGAGGTAAGGTTGATGTTATCAAATTTTTTTCTCCGACATGGTTTAGTCGATCTTTGTGGTTAAATAATCAGTCTGGTTTTATCTCAGTGTTCCAGGGAAAAGGGAAAAACATCAAAGAAGAATCAAAAGTCAGGCGACATTCCTCGGTGTGGAAGTGTGTACAGAAAGAGTGTGATTCAACTTAAAGAATCAAATAGCTTACTAAAGGAAGGCCTGGATGAATCTGATTGGGAAATTATTGATTCACTCAATCATGATTTAGGAATGAGTGAAGTACTTGAATATCAAATTGAAACTGAAACAACTGATGATGAAGAGGTTTTAAGAAGGAGGCCATCAGTAGATGTTGTCAACATGACAAAGGAATTGGATGAAGAAGTTATATATAAAGATATCTAGATCCAAGTATTGGAAATTGAGTTCAACAAGCTAAGAGGTTTAAATCAATGGCTTACTGATGTGGATACTAACCTAAAAAAGAAGAATGATTCTCAAGGTGAAGAACAACAAAAGATGGCTAAAATGAAAGGAAAACAAAAGGCTAATGATTATGAAGAGAATCAAATGTCAGATGAAGTTCAAAATCTGAAATCCAGAAATGATGATCTAGCTGCATAGCTGTCTAAAAATGTTTAGAAGAATCAAAGTCAACAAGAAGAGAATGTATCCATCTCTGAATCAATTTCTCAGGAAAAGTTGAAAGTAAAAGAGAAAAGTGAAATTGTAGAAAAGCTCACACGAGAACTAAAAGAAGATATGAGTTGTGGAAAGGATCTCAAAAGAGAACTCAATGACAAACTTGAATCAAGGGATAAGAAGATTCAAAAGTTTGAAAAAGAGATAGAATTAGTGAAGGGGGAAGTGGATAAATCCAATGCTAATGGAAAGCGTAAAATTAAGGATGCCTTACACTTACTATTCGATCATCCTTCGGTAGGTGATGATGAAATGAAAAGAAATTTTCTATTTCTAAAAAGATCCAAGAAAAAATTATCTCAACTCAAAGAACATATAGTTTGGGAAAAACCGGTATTGGATTTGATGAATTCCCTCCCATGCATGATAGAAAGAGAGATATGAATTGTTCTAGAAGTAGAGAAAATCATGTAGGTACTGGAGATAGGCCTAATAGGACAGTTCCGAGAAGTAATGATGCCATGTGCTATTTCTGCAGGATTCATGGCCACACATCAAGCTTCTATTTAGAGGCACATGAATACAACTTAGGCTTTGAAAAAAAAAACATTACTAGATCTGAGAAGAATAAGAAGAATCATCAGATGTCAGAGAGAAGAGTATCTCAGAGGAAATCATTAATTAGATGCTATTACTACGGAAGAATGGGACACACCAAGAATATGTGTCAGGAAGCTTATGAGCTCAATGTCAGAAGAAGAACTCAAGTTCCATCAACATCTCGGCTGAGAGATGATGAAATGAGGTATGCCTTTAATGGAAGATGTTTCATATGTTCTAATCCTGGGAATTTGGAAAGACATT
Source organism: Viscum album (assembly GCA_963277665.1). NCBI lineage: Eukaryota > Viridiplantae > Streptophyta > Magnoliopsida > Santalales > Viscaceae > Viscum > Viscum album. The sequence goes on along the minus strand of OY728139.1, from coordinate 45,701,597 downwards.
ATAGTAAGAAGAATGCGAGAAAGGAAAAGGAGCCAAGAAAGATATTCTTAACTCCAGTGACGTATAAAGAGAAGTATTATATTAGGAGACAAAGTGGAAAGTTGGAGAATAGGCTTATAGCCTCATGGGCATCACATGGAGCTGATCTAAAAGTGTATATGTCACCTCCTCTGTCACACTCACAACCGCCCCCAAGAAAGATCATGAACAAATCTGGAAGAAAAATAGAGGAAACGCTACAACTATGAGTAAGAAGAATGTATGTTTAGTGGAGGACCCACCACCAATGTAAAATATGGTGGTAACTCAGAAATATGATAAAAGAAAAATAAAAAAAGGATGCATTGAAAAAGCATCATGTCATGTGTCACCACAAGAAGTGGAGGAAAGAGGAAGATCCTTACAATGGAGGAAGGAACAAGGAATGATGACAAGAAAAGATATTCCTGCTCAGAGAAGGAATCAAGGGAAATGGAATTTTGGTTGAACGTCAAAGACAGAAATGTGTACTAGTGGGTTTAAACCCAAAATGGTGAGAAAGGCTAGGCCTGCAGAATCTACATATCAGAAAAAGACTCAGCATGTTGGTAATGAATGCTTAGTCATATGGCCAGAGAAGTTAAAGTTGTCTTGGTAGCTAGAAGAAGAAAGGAAGGAGTGTGATTCTATGAAAGAAATAATCAAAGGGTTGACCCATCAGGATCAACCACCATCCTCACCTTGAGGATTCCAGAAATAACCCCTCTCCCTAGGAATATTAATTTTTTAATTGATTATTCAAACATTTCAGGTTTTAGGGAGATACGATCCAAGGGGAAGTGGCATCTAAAGATTCATAGTAGCAGTGATATGCTCCAGAGTTTTAATTGACTCATATCAGGTAGCAGAGTTGAAGAAGAAAGGGGGAAACAGAGCACAATTGGAAGTAATTGTGTTATTGACTTTATATGTTGTTTCCTACATTGAGTTCCAACTCAGTAGGCTTAGCGATTTGGTAAATGGCTCAATGCTGAGTTGAAGATGAGAATAAACAATGCAGAAAAAGAAGAATGTTTATGGGTCTAAATAGTGGGAACAACCCCAGGAAGTGTTGCATAACATAGGGGGAGCATTTAATAACAAAATATGATTCAAAATCCATCAAAGAATGACTGGGGAACAAGTAGAAACCCACAGGTTTTGATGATTATCTTTTTTGTTCAAACAATGTGGTATCAGATGACTACTTTCAAGATTCCAAGAAGATGTGAGAGAAAATAAAAGGTGCTTCATCCAAAATCTGAGAAATCAGTTGAAAGGAATGACGTCATTGAACAATGACACAGTGAAAAGTTTTATGTTAAAAGTGAGGAAGTGGTAAGAGACTGAAGGAGAGAAGAAGTGGCTGAAGTTGATTCAGGAGAAGATATTGATGGTGAGTACAAGGACGTAAAATCATTATCTGCACAAAATCCAAAGAGTCGAGCTAAAATTGATAGACAAAACATCATTGATGATTAGTCATCTCTAGCTCAGACAAGGAGAATGAAATCACTACCGCAGACATCTTTTCTATATCAAGATGATCCAAAATGCTTTGCTGATGAAGCTGAAGATGAAAACTATGACCAGTACATGAATAAAAAATCTAGATCAGATTGAGAAGAATCAGACGTGGGATATTTTTCGAGACCAACAGATAAGAATGTCATTGGGACTAAATGGGTCTGTTGTAACAAGATGAATGAAGATGGTGTAGTGGTTCGAAGCAAAGAATGACTATTGTGAAAAGGGTACTCCCAGATAGAGGGAATTGATGTTGATGAGACATTTTCACTGGTTGAAAGGCTCGAGAAAATCTGATTATTTTTAGCCATAATAGTGCAAAGAAAGTTCAAAGTGTTCTAGATAGATGTCAAATCTGAATTATTGAATGGAGTTCTGGAAGAGGAGGTGTATATTGAGCAGCCAGATGTTTTTCTCATTCATGAGGATGAGAACAAAGATTGCATACTGAATAAGGTGTTGTATGGACTGAAACAAGCACCAAGGGCATGGTACTCAAGGCTTGATCAGTACTTGAAAAATCTCAGTTTCTAGCATTGAGGAGTTGATTACAATATCTATTTCAGCAACAACAATAATCAATGAATGATGGTGTTGGTGTATGTCGATGACATAATATTTGGCAGATCAGATGAAGATCAGTGCACACAGTTTTCTGAATTCATGAAAAATGAGTTTGAAATGTCAATGATTGGAGAGAAAACATTTTTCCTTGGTCTACAGGTGACAGAAGAAAGAAATAGAACATTCATTTCTCAATCCTAGTATGCCAAGGAGGTTTTAAGAAGGCTTGGCATGGATAATTCCAAGGAGATGAAAACTCCGGTTGCTACCCGGATGAAATTATCAAAATATGAGTATGGAAAGGTAGTTAATAGCACAGAATATAGGCAAATTATTGGAAGTTTGTTGTACTTGACCGTGACAAGGCCTGATATTGTTTTCACCACATGCCAAGCAGTGAGATATTAGAGTAATCCCAAGGAAAGACACATGATTTCAATGAAATGAATACTTAGATATATCCAGGGCACAGTGGATTTCGGCTTGACATATACTGACAAATTGCAGACAGAGTTATTGGGATATACTGATGCATACTAGGCCGGTTCAAGGGATGACAGAAAATCAAGGTCAGGTGGTGCATTCTATCTTGGTGGATTGTGTATTTCTTGGCTTAGCAAGAAGCAAGATTGCATTTCATTGATCACTACGGAAGTAGAGTATATTACAACCACTCAAGCATGAACATAGTTATTGTGGATGAAGCAACTTCTTGAAGATATGGGAGTTGTAGTGATGTCTCCGATCGGAATCCAGTGCGATAACTCAAGTGCTATCAATCTTAGAAAAAATCCCTTCCATCATGCAAGGACCAAGCACATTGAGATCAAATATAATTTCATCAAGGAGAATGTTGAGCAGGGAATTGTGAATTTTAATTATGTGCCTATAGAGCTACAGGTTTTAGACATTCTGACAAAGTCTTTACCCAAGGAATCTTTTGAGAGGCATCGATTGGCTCTAGGAGTTCAGTCAACTCCCCGTACTTGAAATAGTGTGGATGTGGAACCACCCCCCTCTCCCCAAGGTATGATGTGTTTGTAACATCCCAAGTAAGTAATGAATAATAGACATTTTTATCTATGAATTAGATAGTGTTTTAGAGGCTTAAAATTAGAATAAATCCAATCATAAGCATGGAATACACTAATATTCTTAAAAGATTGTTTTACTGCCTTTTGATAGAAAACCCTTTTTAAATAAAACTTTTGACAATTTTATAAGCTCTATTTGTCAAAATAAACTTATTATTTATGATTGAGACATTGATATTTACAATGTATAATTGTTTGGTATTTTTTTTGACAATGTTCATTTTTTAATGAATAGTGAAAAATACTGCATTTTACATCAAAACTGCTTTTTCATCTAATTTAATTATATGGTTAGATTATCTTTTTAATTGGTTTTAAAGTTTAAATAGAATATATTTTTTCCATTTAATCCAATTGTGGTCATTAGGATTAATTTCAATTAGGAATTGGGCATAAACTAATGCCAAACTTTTCATAGATATTGTTTCAAAAAACCTGCTATTTGTTTTGACAACGAGAATTATTTTTAAATAAATTATTTCAATTTATGTGTTTGGAATTTGGTCAAATGGATTACATATTTGGAATCAGAAGGTCCAAGTTATGTAATGAAGACTCTTTTGTTTTTGGACATTATGAATATTAACGACGGTAGTTATCTTTAATTATCTTGATTAATGAGTAATCAGGTAGTTAAGGATAATAAAGTAATATCATAATAATAAAAAATGACACCAACATGTGTCCTAATGCTACTGGTTGTCTCATGGCCGACCATGGAATGCCTTGTTCCAAACTTGGGGACCCCATGGAATCACTTTTGTGGGAAAGTGACTATTTATCTTTTTATTTTTTAAAGAAAGTTAAATATAACAAAGAATGTATCCCCTGAGTAAAACATTTTTAATTTTGTCTACATAAATGATCTGTTGGACTAAAAATAGTCATTAGAAATCTAAAAGTATTTCCTACATCATGATATTTGTTTTATAATTTTTAGACATTAAATAAATTAAATTATTATTGACATCATGATGATGTAGCGATTACCTCATTAATAAACGATTTAAATAAAATGAAAAGATAATGTTAAAAGTATAACATAAACTAGTCAAAGACCTATTGGATGAGTATATTTCGAACCCTTGTCACCTTATCCTCGAAATACATCAATGTGGGACCTCTAAAATCCGAAACGCATTTGAAAATAAAGTAACCTTTTATACCTTTCCAAGAGTGCCTCTCCTCTCCTCTTATAAAAGGCCCCCACCTCTACCACCTTACCCACACTTCCAAAGCCTTTGGCTCAGACAAAACCTACCCATTTTGTCTCTCCACATCCCTCTCTAACTCTTTGAATCCCCACTTTGGGCATAATTTTTCTCAAGGAAGCCTTTGAGCTCAAATCAAAAAGAGTTACCCGATTTAAAGGTAGTGTCTTCTCTAGTGTACTTATATTTTATTTTTCTTCTCCAACCCCCTACAATCTTTTTATTCATTTATTTTGTAAAAACACAAGTATCTTCCATATACTAGGATGTTTTTATAAGAAGGATTCGAGCTACACTTACACACACCTACATCTAATGGTTAATGAACATACTGTTTCTGTGGATGGAGAATTTCTGCCTCACGAAACGATGATTGTTCAACACTCATATAACACATTTTAAAGGTGGCCATTAAGATGTCACTATACATATATATGATATATAATATGTTTATGTTTTAATTAAGCTTCTTTATTTTTCATTTATGGAATAACTTTATGGTTTCCATTATGGATATACGCGATATCTTCATTTTAGGAAGTGCAGACTACCGCCCCCTCAAAGTGATTTGATTAGTTAATTCCATATGTGGGATGTATAAAGGATGGATTTAAAGTTATTATATATGATGTATGTTACATCTAAATGATTAATATAATTCTGGAATTAAAATATAAATACCTATCATTTAGTTTTAATTCCATTAATATGACATAGAAATGAAAGTAGCGTTCATGCGTACGTACGGCTTACCGTCTCCATGAACGATGAATTTCATTTCTTACCTCTAAATGATTATGTAATATTATAAATACATGTATATTCTTTATATATATGATATATATGATATCCAAATCATGAATATCATTCTGGATATAATGAACCTTTGACCACACGAACAACAAGTAATTGTAAGAAGTCCACTTTCGACTTAAGAACCAAATATCAACAAAACAAACATTATTAAATTAAATGATTAAATAATGTTTATAACATGGTAATAAGTGATATAAAAGTAATAATGAACTTTGAAATGGTTCTTAAGCATGTATAAATTAACTCAGTTTTATTATTCGGGAGGTTAAAGAACGATCGAGTCAAGTCGGACCCGAGGTATGGGAATTCGTCTCAATCTACTTTCATTGAGGCATAATATGTCTTACACAAATTTCTTTTATATAGTGTATAAACCCCTTTGAATTTTACTTTTATCTGAAAGGAATCTTTTTTATACAAAGCGTTTTACTAAATGACAAAAGGGAATGTCTTTGTCGTACGTATGCGGCGACAACGACTTCTCTGCCACCGTGACCATTATTTGAGTTTTGGCTTCCTCTACAAGCCATACCTTTTTTTAAAAGAAAAATAAAGACCATGTTTTAATTTTCTTTTATTTTGGTATTGAAAATGGTTTTCATAATGTTTTTATATCAATGTGTTTTATTGATATCTTGTGATTGAAAAGTGGAAATGTTAGGTTTCCTTTATGCATGTTTTATGTGATACGATTATGTTTATGGTTCATGGGAATTATTATGATGACGGGTGGTTCCATGATAAACTAAGGGCATGTGAGCCCAATATAGCTCTCCAATGCATTGGGTAACGTGAAGGGGTTAAACGTTAATTTTTCTCCAAAGAGATTTAGGGAATATACTGTGATGTGTATTCCAAACGTAACCAAGAGGGTTACTCTCTACGTAAGAATGTTATAAATGCCTCAAGTTACCTTTATGTCTTATTATTTCTATGATTTATTCATGATTTGATGAGGTATGTTAAAGTGATTATGTTTTATGGGTACAGTATGATTTCATTCTTATGTATATAGGTACTCATGTTTCCTTTCCATATTTTTATATCCCTTACTGAGCTTTTTTTGCTCATCCCAAGTTTTTGAAATGTTTTTCACAGGTCAAGGGAAAGGTACATGATCTGATGATAGTGTCAAGGAAGTGTCAAGAAGGAATCCATGTTTTATTTTAAATATGTTTCCGTTGATGGGAAAAATGAATACTATCTTTTATTGTAACCACTTTGTTTAAATGTGGGATGTAATGCATGTTTTATGATCTAATTATCTAAAACTCTAAAACTAAAAATATCCTCAAGGTGTATTCTTTAAATATATCAAGATTAAGTAAGGTTTAAGGCTGGGGCCATATAGTTGGTATCAGAGGTCGGTTTAGATAACTTTAGGAGTTAGAATTCTATTAAATGATTATCCAAAAATATTTTTTTATGGTCAAATTGAAATGATATAGAATTTTAAGATTACCATGTTGATTCTCCTAAGATATTTCTGTGTTAAGAATGGTTTTTCATAGAGGTAACAGAACAAATTTTCTGGGAAGGCATACATAGGGAAATAAACTTTCAAATCAGTATCATGAGGTGGTCAGAATCAGAACTAAATAGTTTGTTGTAGTGATGGCTCAGTTGACTCAAGTGAAAAATGTTGGTTGTTTTTATTGAAGATATTTTGGTGTTTTCTAAAATTAAGGAGGAGAATCAAAGACATTTAAGGGTTATTTTGAAAACCTTAAAAGAAAAGAAATTGTATGGTAAATTCAGCAAGTGTGAGTTTTGGTTGCAACAAATTTCTTTCCTTGGTCATATTGTTTCTAAAGATGGGATAACTGTTGATCCTGCAAAAACAAAGGTTGTAGAAGAATGGCCAAGACCCAAAAATGCAACTATGATTCGTAGATTCCTTGGTTTTTCAGCCTATTACCGAAGTTTTGTTATAAATTTTTCATGGTTATCTAGTCCAATGACTAAGCTAACTCGGAAGGGTGTTAAGTTTATCTAGACAAAAGAATGTGATGATTGTTTTCAGGAACTGAAAAGAAGATTGGTGAATGCTCCAGTTTTGGCACTACCTTCCAGGAATGGGGAGTTTGTTATCTACAGTGATACTTCATTGAAAGCACTTGGTTGCATCTTAATGCAGAATGATCAGGTAATTTCTTATGCTTCACGACAGTTGAAAACTCATGAGGTAAATTACCCTACACATGATTTGGAACTAGCTGTTGTTGTTTTCACTTTAAAAATTTAGAGGCTTCATTTGTATGGAGTAAAGTGTGAAATATATACCGATCACAAAAGTTTAAAGTATATATTCACTCAGGAATAATTGAACATGAGACATAGGAGATGGCTAGAATTAATCAAGGATTATGACTGTACAACTCATTACCATCGGGGAAAAGAAAATAAAGTGGATGATGATTTGAGTCGAAAAAGTAATGCTTCATTAGCAATGTTGCGTTTGGAACATGATCCTTTGGTTAAGGATTTGATGAAATTTGGCATAGAAGTTGTTGGTGCAGGATGTCCTTCTGTTTTGTTTCAGGTATCAGTGAAATCATTTCTATCAAACAGAATTAAGAAAGCACAGAAGCAAGACAACGAGTTGTAGAAAAAGGTAGAGCTAGTTCAGAAGGGTAAGTTGCCTGAATTCAATATTGATAATGATTTTGTTTTGAGATTTGGGAAGAGATTGTGTGTGCCGTGTGATTCACAGTTGAAGTGAGATTTGTTATGTGAAGGTCATAGTTCTCCTTTTTCAGTTCATCCTGGAAGTACTAAGATGTACAGAGATCTGCGGGAGTATTACTGGTGGGATGGAATGAAAATAGATATTGCTGATTTTATTGTGAAGTGTTTGACTTTTCAACAAGTTAAAGCAGAGAAGTAGTTACCGAAAGGGATGCTTCAGCCTTTACCAATACCATAATGGAAATGGGAAAATATATCCATGGACTTCATTGTGGGATTACCGAAGACACCTTGAGGTAATAATACAATCTGGGTTATTGTTGATCGCTTGACTAAATCTGCTCATTTCCTTGATATACGTGATACTTTTTCCCTAGATCAACTTTTCCATTTGTATCTTAAAGATATAGTCAGGTTACATGGAGTTCCTCTCTCCATTGTATCTGATCGTGATCCCAGGTTCACTTCTAACTTTTGGAAAGGCCTTCGGAAGTCGTTGGGTACTGAATTAAATTTTAGTACACCTTTTCATCCTCAATCAGATGGGAAGTTAGAACGAATGATTCGGAATTTGGATGATATGCTACATTCTTGTTTGATGAATTATCAGGGAAGTTGGGACCAACATCTTTCTTTGGTTGATTTTTCTTATAATTACAGTTTTCATTCCAGTATACAGATGGCACCATTTGAGGTATTATATGGTAAACAGTGTCGAACTCCAGCCATTTGGGATGAAGTGGGTGAAAGGAAGATGATGGGACCAGAATTGGTAGAAGAGATGGCAGAAAAAGTTCAGTTGATACAGAAACACATGAGAACAGCTCAGAGCAGGCAGAAGAGTTATGCGGATAACCGGAGGAAGGATCTATCTTTTGAGGTAGGTGATCATGTCTTTCTCAAAGTTTCACCGTGGAAAAGTGTGATGTGATTTGGTAAGAAAGGAAAGCTGAGTCCAAGGATCATTGGACCATATGAAATTCTGGAGAAAGTTGGATCAGTTGCATACCAAGTGGATTTACCTCCGAGTTTATCTCACGTACACAATGTTTATCATGTTTTGATGTTGAGAAAGTATATGCCAGATCCATCTCATGTTTTGAGTCCATAGGTAGTTCAGCTGGAAGAGAAACTATATTATGAGGAACAACAAGTCCAGATTCTTGACCACATGGGGCAAGTGTTAGGAATAAGGTGATTCATCAAGTAAAGGTTTTGTGGAAAAACCACATGAGTGAAGAGGCAACAAGAGAATCTGAAAATGCAATGAGGGCTAAATACCCCCACTTATTCGATAAGTAAATAAATTGTGGGGACACAATTTTCTAAATGGGGGAAGTATGTAACATCCCAAGTAAGTAATGAATAATAGATATATTTATCTATGAATTAGATAGTGTTTTAGAGGCTTAAAATGAGAATAAATCCAATCTTAAGCATGGAATACACTAATATTCTTAAAAGATTGTTTTACTACCTTTTAATGGAAAACCATTTTTAAATCAAACTTTTGAAAATTTTATAATCTCTATTTTTCAAAATAAACTTATTATTTATGATTGGGACATTGAAATTTACAATGGATAATTTTTTGTATTTTTCTGACAATGTTCATTTTTTAATGAATAGTGAAAAATACTGCATTTTACATCAAAACTGCTTTTCCATCTAATTTAATTATATGGTTACATTAGCTTTTTAATTGGTTTTAAAGCGTAAATAGAATATATTTTTACCATTTAATCCAATGGTGGTAATTATTATTAATTTCACTTTGGAATTGGGCATGAACTAATGCCAAACTTTTCATAGATATTATTTCAAAAAACCCACTATTTGTTTTAACAATGGGAACTATTTTTAAATAAATTATTGCAATTTTTGTGTTAGGAATTTGTTAAAATGGATTACATATTTGGAATCAAAAGGTCCAAATTATGTAATCAATACTCTTCTGTTTTTGGACATTATGAATAGTAACGACGGTAATTATCTTTAATTATCTTGATTAATGAGTAATCGGGTAGTTAAGGATAATAATGTAATATCATAATAATAAAAAATGACACCAAAATGTGTCCTAATGCTATTTGTTTCCTCATGTCCGACCATGGGATGCCTTGTGCCAAACTTGGGGACTCCATGGAATCACGTTTGTGGGAAAGTGACATTTTATCTTTTTATTTTTTATAGAAAGTTAAATATAACAAAGAATGTATCACCTGAGTAAAACATTTTTAATATTGTCTACATAAATGATCTGTTGGACTATAAATAGTCATTAGAAATCTAAAAAGATTTCATACATCATGATATTTGTTTTATAATTTTTAGACATTAAATAAATTAAATTATTTATGACATCATGATGATGTAGCGATTACCTCATTAATAAACGATTTAAATAAAATGAAAAGATAATGTTAAAACTATAACTTACACTTGTCAAAGACCTATTGGATGAGTATATTTAGAACCCTTGTCACCTTATCCTCGAAATAAATCAATGGTGGACCTTTAAAATCCGAAACTCATTTGAAAATAAAGTAACCTTTTATACCTTTCCAAGAGTACACCTCCTCTTCTCTTATAAAAGGACCCCACCTCTACCACCTTACCCACACTTCCAAAGACTTTGTCTTGGCCAACACCTGCCCATTCAGTCTCTCCACATACCTATCTAACTCTTAGAAGCCTCACTTTGGGTAGAAGTCTTCCCAAGGAAGCCTTTGAGCTCAAATCAAAAAGAGTTACCCGATTTAAAGGTAGTGTCTTCTCTTGTGTTCTTATGTTTTATTTTGCTTCTCCAACCCCCTAAACTCTTTTTATTAATTTCTTTTGTAACAAAAACAGTATATTCCATATACTAGGATGTTTTTATAAGAAGTATTAGATCTACACTTACACACACCTACATCTAATGGTTAAATAACAAACTGTTTCTGTGGATGGTGAATTTCTACCTCACGAAACGATGATTTTTCAACACTCATATAACACCTTTAAAAGTGGCCATTAAGATGTCACTATACTTATATATGATATATAATATTTTTATGTTTTACTTATGCTTCTGTATTTTTCATTTATGGAATACCTTTATGGTTTCCATTACGGGTATACGCGATATCTTCATTTTAGGAAGTGCGTACTACCGCCCCCACAAAGTGATTTGATTCGTTAATGCCATATGTGGGACATATAAAGGATGGATTTAATGTTATTATATATGATTTATGTTACGTATAAATAATGAATATAATTCTGTAATTAAAATATACATACCTATCATTTAGTTTTAATTCCATTAATATGACATAGAAATGAAAGTAGCGTTCATGCGTACGTACGGCTTACCATCTCCATGAACAGTGCATTTCATTTATTACCTCTAAATGATTATGTAATATTATAAATACATGTATATACTGGATATATATGATATATATGATATCCAAATCATGAATATAATTCTGGATATAATGAACCTTTGACCACACGAACAACATGTAATTGTAAGAAGTCCAATTTCGACTTAAGAACCAAATATCGACAAAACAAACATTATTAACTTAAATGATTACATAATGTTTATACCATGGTAATTAGTGATATAAAAGTAATAATGAACTTGAAAAAGTTTCTTAAGCAAGTAGAAATTAACTCAGTTTTATTATTCAGGAGGTTAATGAACGATCGAGTCAAGTCGGATCCGAGGAATGTGACTTCGTCTCAATCTCCTTTCATTGAGGCATATTATGTTTTATACACAACTTTCTTTTATACGGTGTATAAACCCCTTTGAATTTTACGTTTATCTGAAAGGAATATTTTTTATACAAAGAATTTTACTAAATGACAAAGGGGAATGTTTTTGTCGTACGTATGCGGTGACAACGACTTCTCCGCCACCGTGACTATTATTTGAGTTTCGGCTTCCTCTAAAAGCCATACCTTTTTTTTAAAAGAAAAATAAATACCATGGTTTACTTTTATTTTATTTTGGTATTGAAAATGGTTTTCATAATGTTTTTATATCAATGTGTTGTATTGATATCTTGTGATTGAAAAGTGGAAATGTTATGTTTCTTTTATGCATGTTTTATGTGATACGATTATGTTTATGGTTCTTGGGAATTATTTTGAAGATGGGTGGTTCCGTGATAAACTAAGGGTGGGTGAGCCCGATATAGCTCTCCAATGCATTGGGTAACTCGAAGGGGTTAAACTTTAAGGTTTCTCCGAAGAGATTTAGGGAATATACTTTGAGAGGTATTCCAAACGTAACCAAGAGGGTTACTCCCTACATAATAATGTTATGAATGCCTAAAGTTACCTTTATGTCTTATTATTTCTATGATTTATTCATGATTTGATGAGGTATGTTAATGTGCTTATGTTTTATGGGTAAAGTATGATTTCACTCTTTTTTATACTGGTACTCATGTTTCCTTTCCATATTTTTATATCCCTTACTGAGCTTTTTATGCTCATCCTAGGTTTTTGAAATGTTTTTCACAGGTAAAGGGAAAGGTACATGATATGATGATAGTGTCAAGGAAGTGTCAATAAGGAATCCATGTTTTATTTTAAATATGTTTCCGTTGATGGAAAAATGAATACTATCTTTTATTGTAACCACTTTGTTTAAATGTGGGATGTAATGCATGTTTTATGATCTAATTCTCCAAAACTCTAAACCTGAAAAGATCCTCAAGGTGTATTCTTGAAATATCTCTAGATTAAGTAAGGTTTACGGCTGGGGACTTATAATGTTTTTCCCTAATGTGCTGATATATGTGTTCTCTACTCTGTTTCAGAATACAACGGATAGACCTTTGGGTTCGTTGACAAAGGGGGAGAAACTAGTGATTGTTCAAGGGGAGATAATGTGGCAATTTGATAAATCATGAATGATATGGGAAGAAGCTGACAAATGGAGCAGCGAGATAGGGGGAGAGCAATGAGAAAGGGGGAGCATTTTAAATCTGACGATGCTAGAAGTGATCGATCGAAGAATAGATATCACGACAGCTGAGGTTCATGATAAAAGAAAAAGAGAGATGTTGGAATGCGGTAAGAATATTTCCAACAATTGATATTAGTTTGGTAAAAATTGGTATCAGTTTGGTGTCAATAGTTTATGTCAGAGATGAAGTGATTTATTGATAAACTTTTCATTTACTCTTGTTTCTCACACCGAGCATTGCTCATGTGGGATTAGAGTATGTGTTGAGTAAATCCTTGATTTCTATCAGAATCGAAAAAGGTGAATGGTGGATAAAGAATTAACGATGTATCTTTTTATGAAAGAGTTTTCAATAAACCCCAAGGGGGAGACTGTTGGGCAAAAATCCCTCAAGGCATCATTAAAGTATTTTTGAGGTGATTGTGTTTGTTGACAAAGTGAACATCTGTATTGTGATTGTTGACAATGAAAACCATGACATAAAAATTGGGTGACAAAGGGGATTTGATGGTGGAATGTCGAGTTCAAGAGTTTTGGTCAACGATCCATGTTTGATTCAAGATTTTCGACTAAGGAATGAATGATCTGGAGGCGTCATAAAAAGAACAGATACAAGGTGGCGCCTTTTTCTAGTGTTTCCCAAATTTTTGGGCCTGAAAATTGACAAATGAAGAAAAGTGTTTTTGGAAAATGGGACTTATACTCCTAGGTCTTGGAGGATAGGAAACTTTCATGCCATATGTTTTTGAAGATTAGATCATCAAAATATGGAAAAAGGATAAGGATCGCGCAAGTATTGGGTTGGTCGTGCAGGTGACTTGCGCTCCGAGAAAAGACTTGCCCGCCGGTGCCTAGGAGATTTGGAAACTTGAACGCCTGTTGTTTTTTAAAATCATAAGATCAAAATAAGGCAAAGTAAATATAGTCATGCAGGTATTTGGTTTGGTCACGCAAGTTTCTAGGAGGATAGCAGACTTGGGTGCCGAAACTTGCGTGCCGAGGGGTGACTTGCGCGGTGTCGTGCAGGGTGTTCAAAATGCCTATAAATACTGCACCACTCCATCTCATTTTTCAACAGAGTTCAACACTTTGAAGATTCAGAGCTCCCGTCGTGCAGGTGTGGTGGTCGCACAAGTTGTGGTGTGTCGTACAAGCGGGACTTGCGTGCCAGTGTAGGAATTTTCACGCCAAGTGTTAGTTGCACTCCTGAGGTGGTTTAGGAAAGGAAGGAAGTGAGCCATGCAGGTTTGTAGTTGCAGAAGATTATGTCGCGCAAGTGTTTGAAGTGACTTCTGTGCCCGTTGTGACTTGTGCACTGATACTTGCGTGCCGGATGAGACTTGCGTGCCAAGTAAGGTTGATTTTCCAGTAGTGTTTTTAAGCTGCGTGGAAGCTGGAAGTTTTCTCGATTCCTTCGATGCAAAGAGAGATTTATCTACGGGTGAATGTTGGACTTCAATAGAGTATCTATATACAGAGGAAGATGCATTCCTTCATGAAAATGAAGAGACCTACAAGTATATAAACTGTGAGTGGATACTTTCTGGAGTAGTGAGCAAAGGAAGAGAAAGAAGGTGATCCTCTCCACGGGCAGTGATCCAGAGAGAGAGAAACAGGGAGTGACCCTTGGGAAAGCAGTTAGCTGACCCTAAAATTTGTAATGGAAGTGTGCCTGGGAATAGAAGTGATCTATCCCAAATATTTGTATCCATATATAGTGAAGAATAGTGGAATTTGGTATGAATGACATCTTGTCAGCGTATGCTCCTTGGACGTAACCCAGTGAGGGTGAACCAGTAAAAATATCTGTGTCTGCCTGCTTACTTTCCTGCATTTCATTTAAAACATCATAATCAGATATAGAAGAAAATAAGTGATCATAATAAACATAGAAGTGCAAACAGAGTGACCATTTTAATAAAGAGGTCAAGATCCAGTGGGACAGGAAGAACTTTGAAAAAGAATATCCATACCCGGATTCACCCCCCCTCTCAGGGTATAAATGCCTCTATTGGTCCAAAAAACTATTCAATTCATGAGTAATGGACCTTTGATTCTTGTCATTATCCATATTCAAATCCACTCAAAACTAGTTTATTTGATTTAATAAAGGAAACTATTCTTTCTCTGAAAATCCACATGAACAATTCCATTTAATTCAATAAAACATAAAAATTACATATGTAAATATAAAAAGAAAATAAATGTATCATGGAAACATTCCATATACCTACATGGGTAATTTACAACATAAGGATGTAAAAAACTAATGATGTATCTTGGGTTACATTTAATTATCATGTAAAATGGGGGAAATATACTAAATTTACAAAAAAATTTAATTAATATGAAGGAATATGGAAAACATATACCATATCAAGCATGAAATAAAAGACTATCGTGAATTTTTGGTACAGAAGATAGTGTAACTTCGTTGGAGGGGTTTTATTATAAAATCCCAAAGTTATTCTTTAAACAATTCATTTATCATATTTAACATTTAAATCAAGAAACATACTAAATTAAAATTTAAGATACATTTAATATAAATGCCATACATCGTTAGTTAACATATGATTAAGATTCAATAAGAAATTAATTATTGCATTCTTTAAATTAATGGACATGGAAAGGGATCCTACCTCAAATATGAACCAAGACTAACACTCGGAACATGAAAACCATGATAATGACAAGGGTTTATCCAATGTCTCACACACATATATTCCTATATATATTTATATACCCCTTAATCCTATTTACACATTCCCTTATCTATGAGGGAACATGTACAAGGAGAATATATATATATTTATATACCTAGGTGTGTGTGTGCATGGATTCCTAGGGTTGTCAAACACACAAAAAACGAAACTAGAAACTCAAAAATAACACAAAAGGACCCACACATTCATAATAAAATATCAGAAACCCTTAAAATACAAAATACTCAAAAATAAATTGAGTGAAAAAGAAGAATGATGGAACAACTTACCCCAAATCGATGACAACAGACCAATTTGATCCCAACCACTTTGTCTTCAGTGTTTGTTACCGAAACATGAGGAAGGCTGAACTGAGTGATGCTTCACATACCGTAAAAATGGAATAAAAAATAATCAAGGTAAACCCTAATGTAGGGTTCAGTTAAATCATATAGGGTGAAAAGGGAATAGAAAATCAGTCAGCCAGAGGAAGGAGATAAGAGATAATGGTCTTACCTCAACTAATTGACTTAGGAACCTTATGAAATACTAATGAAATCATATGAAGAGATGTGGCCATGAGAAGGTGAGTCATGAATCCAAGGAGATACCAGGGGGTGTCACAGAACAAGATGGTGGGGGTGGGGGCTTTGGTAGATTACATTTTTAATTTATTTTAATTTTATGTCAATTAATTTAATTTTAAGAAAAATGGTACCGTGTAAGGTTTGGGCTGCATGGTTTAGAAATCTATCTGCCAGCCATTCACCCTCCACTTGGAACCTGGAACACCCTGCATGAGCTGACCACATGGTTTGGAAAATGTGCATCAATCATGTGGTGAAAAACATTTAGCTGGCCCCCAATTTCCACTAACTCTGCAGGCTAGGTGAACAGTTTGGTAAAAAGTGTGCAGCTCATGCAAAATCTTCTATCCACCTTCATAAGGCCACATGGGTTCTTACTGTGGGCCTCACAGTATAAAATAAATTGTGTGCCCACTGTAGGTCCTTAAAAACTGTATTTTTCAGGTCTAGCACTCCTGAAACTCTTTGAGACACTCGAAAAACTTGTCAGGCCTTCATCAAAGTAAAAAAACATTAGTTTAAAGGATACCGTCCCTCGAAATTTAGTTCTGAAGTTCAATTTAAAAAATGACCCAACCAGTAGATGAAAAATAAAAAAAATCTATAGATTTTTTTCCAGTTCAAAACATGCATGATTACACATAAAATTGGAATATAATTTATATATTCCTAACCGAACTTACACTTCTTCATCTTTATATAGTATATGATAGATATATGCTTCTATTTCACTTAGTTCATCCAAGAAAAATAACCATCGTCAATTATATAAAATGAATTGATGATTTGGAAGTGATTTCTATAACATAAAATGAGAGTGGAAGGCTGAAATCTAGTTGGGAGATTGAAGTGATGATATTTGAGAAGAAAATATATTTTGAAGAGTTGAGGAACCATACATAGCCTGTAGGAAGTTACCAGTATTGTTGTTTGGAGAAGGAAATATTTGGATGATGTTTTGGGAGGGTATGTGAGTGATTGTGAAGGTATCTTGATGAGTTAAAGGGTTTATGAGATGAGACACTACAATATGGTCACATTTTTAGGAAATTTGGATGCTCATAATACTTTTTTATAAGATGAAATTTCGCTAAGTCTCTTTGATAAAATTATTACTTACTATACATGAGATACATCGAATGTGTGTGTGCATGTGACTTTGTTGGATCATTTATGACAATAAGAAGAGGGGTGTAAGATAGTTACTCAGCACATATAATTTTTGAGAAACACATATGATATTTTATAATTTCATAAGATATTTTTTATGTGTGCAATACATTTTATCATCTCATAAATGGTATGAAATTCTCATATTATATTTGATATTTTCATATGATATATCTGTTCATATGATATATCCCACTTTGGAAAATCCCAAAAATTACTCTTGAAAATAAAATCATCCTTCTCCATGTATTCTTCATTATTGTAAATAGTGTTTCTATTCAATGTACTTGGTGATACATGTATTCTAAACAAGAGACCAGTTCAACTATCTCCAAACTTAAAAACTCAAAGTCTTTCAAAGAAAATCTATCTTGTAGAGTTAATGAACCATCCAAATGCTGTATAAAGTTAAAAATATTATATTTTAAAAAATGAAATATTTGGATGAATTTTTGAGATGTTTTTTGAGTGATTTTAAAGGCCTCAAGATCAGTTTAAGGGATTATGAGATGAGATAGTCAATTCTAGACCCATTTAATGAAATTTTGGATGCTCATAGGAATCTGTCATTGAAGATGAAATATGGTTGAGTATGGTGAATATATACCTTTTTTTTCTATCCATGTAATAATTTGAATGTGTTTTTTCATATGATATTTGTGGCCCATGTATGACTATGAGGAGTTTGGTGGAATATTCTTACTATGCACATATGATGTTTGAGGAACACATATGATATTTGAGAAGCTCAAAATATATTTTTTGATTTATGCAATAAATTTTATCATATATTAAAATGTATGATATTATAATAAGATATTTTATATTTCTATATGATATATTACTTCATAATATATTATAATTTGGGAAAATCCTATGAATATGTGTACATCATGAATGAATTTCTTTGAAGAAAGATTAAATCTTTCTATTTTTTAATAAAATATTAAAAGATTAAAACCTCATGGTCATTCAAATAGGATCATTGTTCACATACATAATAAATGAGGACCATCCAAGTAGGTATATATTGTTTGAGATGAGTTATATCTCAAGAAGTAAATTTAACAATATCATGCATATATGGATAAAGTTCAAATGGAATTTAAATTTCTGGATTTTTCTAATAATTTCATCTTAGATAAATATCAATGTATTCCAAAATACCATGATCTATTAAATAAACACGATTCTTGAAG
Organism: Viscum album; assembly: GCA_963277665.1. NCBI lineage: Eukaryota > Viridiplantae > Streptophyta > Magnoliopsida > Santalales > Viscaceae > Viscum > Viscum album. The sequence goes on along the minus strand of OY728139.1, from coordinate 45,683,049 downwards.
AATAATGAATAGTAATGATCATTAATTAGTGATATTTTAAGAAATTGAATGGTGTATATTATGAAAATTCGCAAGGAATAATTAATATGTGCTGTGAATATGTATTCTAAGAAGAAGATAGAAAAAATAGTGTGTTTGACTATATATATCTAACACATATTCTGTATGTATAAGGAATATAACGGTGAGATGATACTATAATAAAATAGAGGAATAAATTTGTATCAGATAGAGTTAAAGAGATATGGTCTTGTTTTTAAGAAAAAACATTGTATAGGTTGGAGAAGAAGAAGAAATGGAAGGGGAGATAATTCCAACCTTGTCTACTATTGATTATTTTACTAAGCCAAAGAATGTGAGAGAGAAATATAAATCCATAAATTACTGTATAATATTAAAGAAGAGTATGCTTAATTAAGTTTTTGAAAATTATATTCCAATGTAATAGAGGTGAGAAATATAGGTTACACTAATTTACTATAGAAGTATGAGGAAGATTGATATATCCTGTTAGATTATTTCATGTGTGGATGTGGGTAATATATTTTTCAATCCTAGAAGAGATTTATGTTATTATTATTGAATTTTATTCTTAAGGAGTTGATAAAATATCATATTTACGTTAATTAAACTACAAGTTGGTGTTTTCAAGAAAGTATTGTTAGTAAAAAAACTTGTTTAGGAACACATTCACCCCATTTTATGATATTATAATGGTAATAAAAAGGATATGTGTTCATGGGATAATATCCATGATGCACTAGGAATGTAGTAATTCATATTATAGAAAAACCCCACTAGTAAATTCTGATGTCATGTTGTGTGATTTCCTTTTTTACTATTCATGTATTACATTCAAGGGCGAGATAATTTTTGATAGACAAGAGTTCCATTCACTAAACCAGTGTGGAGGATAAAGGGGATAAAAAATAATTATGAGATAATAATATTAAAAATGATTCAACCACATTGTTCGCCTTATCCCAAGTGATCCTAACATATAAATTTTCACCATTCCATACACAAGATAATCTATGGGTAGCTTTCTTTGGAAGAAATTACCCATTTGAATGACCAAGGTCGAGAAATGTATTTTCATTAGATGGAATCCTACGCTTAGTAATTGAAGAGTTTTATTTTAATGTCATTCTAATTTAATAAACATCAAATCTATTTTTAATTGATAAATATTGCATTGATTGAAATCCTTATTATCTAATGTTTTATTTCTTTATGTATGAATTTTTTATTGATTTAGTTTTAGAAACCCTATTTTATATATCAAGTGAATATGTTCAATCCATATTGATGTTTAACTCTTGACACTATTCATAGTTTTTATTACACCCCAAAAAATAGAAGGCAATCATGTTTTCACATATCAAAATGTATTCTATGAATAAGGGACATGAAATTTTTTTCACATAATGTATTGGAATTATATTATATTATTGATCTACACATGACTAATCTTTGAGCCATTGATAGCAAACAAAAACTTTTCTAGAACAATGAATTAGTCTCCAGTCTAGTGGAAAGTATGACTTAATGGTCCTCTACTATAGGATACATTACGAGACATTTAATTCCCATCATAACTATATCATATAATATATATAAACTGTTTTCAACATCTAAATTCAAGAAAATAACTTTAATAACAAACCAAATTCAAGGCAGGTAAAAACAATATCTTATTTTGCTGTACCTATCATTTAATTCATAAGATTAATTTTGTTTAAAAATCAATTTATTATATACATTTTATAACACACAATATTACCATCATATAAACATTTTATATAGAAGTATATTTTAAAATAATAAATAAATAAATTATTAATTAATTTATTTTTTTTCTAACCTAAGTCTTTAATATGAGTATTTCAATTTTTATTTATGTGTGAAATTATACTATTTAAAATGTATAACACCCATATTTTATAAAAAAAATTTCCAAAATTTTATATTATCTTTGTTTTAGACTTATATCATAATTTAGGATCGATAGAGACTTTATCAATCATAAACAACAATAGAGGATAACATTTATGATTAATGCTATGATAAATGTCAATTACTTTATATTATGTGGCTATCTTCATAAATTAAAAATGTATTTAAATTTCACAATGATTTATATGATACTTGAAATTGTAAAATGAAACAAACTACAATATTTATGTTTAACCAGATAAAATTCACCCTCCCTTCTATACACAACTACTGTGTTGTTGCTGATTGGGGGTATGTTATAACTTTCAGTTCATATTTCACCTTATACATATGGATCATTGGTTAACGTCCCCTACTTGGGAGCTACTAAACTAGTTCCCCGATTCGGGTCGCCAATTGACCTCAAGTGAACCTCCCCGTACACTAGTGGTTTTTGACTAGTAGCAAGGGACTAAATAATTAACATAGGGATACAATGCCCTATTTACTAGAGAAATCCACAATCTAAAACAATATAAATATTGGAAATAATATGAAATAACTAGTGAACAAGGATAATCAACATCTCCTAAACTGGACAAAAACCCCAACCACCAATAAATATGTTATGTCATGCTAAATAGTTCCAAAAGAGAACAATCCAAAAAATAAAGGCAAACAGAAAATCCCCAAAATGGTCTCGATACAAAGTACTAAACCTTATCCATGAACCTCTTAATTGATAATCAAATCCCCAACATTGGTCCTTTTCTATTGTCCTGGACTATAATTGAGAAATCTGCTCAATTACCCAATGGCGGCCTGAGAAGCGTGTGAGTAAAACTCAGTAGGCCCCCACCAACGGTGTTTACAAATATCCAGTCTAAATATATAGTACATGTAAATACTAAATAAATGAAAACTAAGTAAAATACAGTTTGGGTTTCATTAGTTAACCACATTTACCTTAGCCATTTCTAATATTAGTCCCATTAAATCATTTTCACCATATTCTTTACTTTTTTACATTACCATCATGTGTCCCATTAGTTATCCATTTACAACATTTACACAAGGGTTATGGCAATTTACATTAAGCAGAAATAAATAATTCAAGTTCCCATATCACTATGGATAAACACATCTAAATTACCTTTGAGCCTCCATCTAGGTAATCTCATCGAATGCAACCATTAGGGGCATAGAGTATCAATTAGACTCCCTAACCCATGCATTCCTAGGTGGGGTTGGAACATCAGTCCAAACCGACCCATGGGAGGAGCCTCCGCCTTTTTTCTCACCACCAGGCCACATTCACATGCTTACATATATATCCAATTCTTCATATATACCAAATCAAACCACACTTTCACAATATACATAACCACCACAATACATCCAACTCTGCATGGGAGTCAATATTTTGACATAACCCATTATCAAATTACCATTTACTTCACATTTCTATTTATCAATATTTTAATTTTTTATGCCTAAATTCTTTAGTAATATTCAATAGTTTCCATATATCAACCAAAATAACATATTGAACAATTCCCGTGTATTAACCCTCCCTTATTCATTCTAAATGAAAATCACAAACCTTTTGGGACATTCAAATTAAATTCCATTTAACCCATATTCATGTCAGTCCAAACAAAATTTTATCCATTAACCACTTTTAGACACAACTATCAATTTTCATTCTTAATCAATAAATTAACCATTCAATATGTTAATCAAGGGATCTATTAAATCACAAGTCAACATCATGCTTAAAATTTCCACTAAAAATGTTTGGGAAGGTTGACACACCACATGGGTGACCCTAAATTGGTCTTGTCATCCTCCATTCATTCCACATGGACCATGTGGGGATAAATTCATTATTTAGACACCCATTTCATCACAAACAACTAAAATATCCAAGAACACAACAATGAAAAGTAGTAACATAAGACTATGTGGATAAACTATCATAAAGACTATATGATATAACTTGTAGAAGACTTACCATGAATATATTGATGAACACACTCTTAGCCAAATCACATGATCTTGATTTAATCATCCCTTGATGGTTTAACCTAGATTCCACTGGAAAATGAATGTTTTAGGTCTTTTAATGAAGATCATCCTAGATACAGGCCCTAATACATAAAAGGGAAGAAATGAAAAGATTATACTTACCCAAATCTTCGATCCATAACCAAAAATTATCTAAACAACCTAGAAATGAGGTAGATCTATATTTGGGAGCTTTTTAAGGTCCTAGTTCATCACAAGGTTTGGAGGTAGGATATAAGTGGAGAAAATTAGGTGAGGCTTAAAAACCCCAAAGTGGAAAAATTGTAATTTTTTAAAAATTTAAAGGGGTGCATCATTTTCCAACATCGTGTTGAAAAACTTTTGAAAAATGTGTGCAAGCCACTATCTAATAAAAAATACACACAATTACTTGGGGAGCCGCACATGGTTTGGAAATCATGTGTCAACCGTGAGGAACACCAGTGTTTAAGGGGATTTGGGATGCACGGTTACTGCGGAAGGCCACACGGTTTTAAAAAACTTGTCCCAATCATGCAGTATTCCACCATATAAAACTACATATCTTTCCCTCCCACCTTTCATAGTTTAATTAGTTGTGGTATAGCCATGTGAAAGCCATTCACCTTGGACATGTTGGCAATGTTTTCCTTTATTTCATGTCTCGAGACCCAAAAACACCCCTGAAGACCATCAAATTCACCGGACGACTTCATTAACCAAAAACAATAGATTTAGACAACATTTTAAATGAATATTTACCTCCTCGATGTTTGGGATCTTACAAACTCCCAACAGTATAACATATCATCCTCAAGATATGCTCCCCAGCATTACTAAGCTGCCAAGTTAAATTGATTTCACCACTAAGACCGCACATCAGATTACCTTTCCTAGATTTATTCCAAGACATTTCAACGACTCTCAAAAACTTAATCCAATGACACAGTCTTTCCCCACAATACTTTATCACAAAGATCCAAAATATGAACCAGATTCTCTTTAAAGGACACATCCACCTCAATCTCTATATCCTCAACATCAATTATGTTATATGGGTCTGGGTTATACCACCCAAGATGTGACATGTTAAAAATTTCATGCATTCCAATATACTATTTTGGAAGGGCCATTTAGTAAGGGACATATTTGTTCCTCTCAAAAATATCAAACATCCACACATACTTGGGTGCAAAGATACCCTTTTTTGAATTCAATGATGACCCAAACATGGGGAAACCCAAAGAAAAACATTATCACGTACCATAAACTAAATAAGACTATGATGTTGATCTACATATGTATTTTTCCAAATATTAGTTTTTTCCATGTGTTTATAAATCATTTGGACATTTTCCAGCATATCCAACATGAGACTGGGTCCCATCAACTCATACCCCCCAACTTCTAACTAACATAATCGAGATCTACACAGTCTCCCATAAATTTCCTCAAAATTTTCCATCTAAATATTATCCGGAAAACTATTTTTGTATGAAAAATAAAAAAGTGACTTGTTTTTTCCCCACAAACCACCAAAATCTAGGTTTAAGGCCCTCAACATGTCTTTACACACCTGAATTTTTGGCTTTGACTATTCATAACTCTACGGGTGAAAGGCCATACTCAAAAAAACCTAGGTAACAAACACCTTTTTTAATAACCATATGAAATGCAACATGAAATGCGGATCTTGATCTGAAACTATATTTCTCATCACTCTGTGAAACCACACTATCTCTCAAACATATAATTCAACCAATTGATCCATGGTGAAGGTCTCTTATTCTTGTATGGAATGAACCACTTTCGTTAACTGATCCACAACCACCAAAAGTATATCATTATTTTGAGGTGTCCGCAAAATCCTCACTATGAAGACATTGTTAGATCATCTAACTTCCATTTTGGAAGGGTAAATGGTTGTAAAAAACCACCTAGGCACTGATTCCGTGCGTTCACCTGCTGATAGGTGAGGCATCATGCCACAATGCTCACAACCACTTTCTTTATTCCTAACCACAAATTCCTCCTACAAAGATCATGATACATCTTCATCAAACTAGGATAAGTAACCCTGCTTGTTGCATGAGTATCATGAATCGATTCTTCTTGAACACCCATTTTCACCACAACATGACCATGAAAATAACTAACCGCATCATCACAAACTATCCAACTATAAGGTGACACCCTACCTTTAAGACATTCGTTCGTAGAAAAAAAATTTAGATCCTCAAGTTGACTCTCCCAAACCTGACTCAAGTGTGAAAAATCAATTGCTATGGTTGTAAGAGTCATATTCCCATGGCCAGACAACACCTATAGCTATATTTATCTGAAAAATTCCACCATCCTCCACTACGAATTGGAATCCTGAACTACCTAACTATGATTTTTCTAAATCAATGCATCTGTGACACTATTTACCTTTCCTGGTGTGTAAACAAACACGAAGTCAAAATACTGCATATATTCAACCCATCTTCTCTGCTGAAGATTCAAGTCATGCAGAGGGAATATGTACTTAATAATTTTATGATTAGTAAACACCATAGACCACTCTACTAATAAGTAATGCCTCCAAAACTTTAAGGAATAAACCACATCATCCAACTCAAGATCATGAGTAGGGTAATTTCTTTCCAGAGGAATTAAATTCCTTTACCCATATGCTAAAACCTAGTCATTCTGCATTAATACAACCCTATATCCAATGCTAAACACATTACAGAAAAAGGTTTACCTATTACTTGGATCAGGTAAGTGTAGGATCAATATGGTTATCAACTGCTTCTTCAACTCTTGAAATGAATTATCACATTCCTCTGACCAAACAACATAACTCTCTTCAGGTTTAATCTTGAATGCGGTGCTTCCAAATGGGAGGAATATTTAAGGAAACTTCAGTAATAACTGAAAAATCATAGAAAACTCTAGAAATATGAAACATTATTTGGATTCTCCCAATGCACTACCTCCAACACTTTCTATGGAACAATTGACTCATCTTTCTATGAGGTAATCTGACCCAAGAAATGCACCTTATCAATCCAGAAGTGAAATTTGAATGGCTTGGGGTATAGCCTATGATATATTTATGTACTAATGATAATGTCAATAAGTTTAGAATGATTTTCATGGGTTCTAGAGTACATTATGATTTCATAAAAAACACAACTATGAACTGATCCAAATATGGGTGACATATTTAGTTCATTAAGGCCATAAAAACAATTGATGCATTGTTTAACCTAAAAAACATCGACACAAACTCATATAACCTATAAATACTCCTAAAATCTATCTGTGATATATCATAAGGCATCACCCAAAGTTGGTGATCCCTTGATCTCAAATAAATTTTAGAAAATCGAGAAGTACCTCTCAGATGGTGAAATAGATCATTAATTCATGGAAGAGGGTATTGATTATTGACTATCATATGGTTTAGCTTTATATAATCCACTAAAAACCATAATTATCCATTAAATTTATTGTTAAATAGGATTGGTGATCCCCATGGTGATGTTATTGGACATATGAACCCTCTGTTCTTGAGTTCCTCTAATAGAGTCTTAAACTCTTGAAGTTATGAAGATGTCGTTCAATGTGGCTGAATTGAAACTAGATCCACCCCAACACAACTCTATCATGAAATTAACATCTATTTTGAGTGGATAACCCATGAAGTCCCCAAGAAACACATCTTGGAACCAATCCACCACATAAGGGAATATGGTTTTCTCCACTCATGTATCATCAAGTAATAGACATACCACATAAACTATGTGTTCACCCCGCTGTAAGAAAACAAGAATTGAATGACCTTCTCGAAAATACCATTATCTCTGAAGGACATAAGTGTCTCCCTAAATATACGTAAATGTTACCCTATGATAGTAACACTCGTTATGGGCCAGATATAGAAACCATCCAATGAATACCAAAAATCAGATCAAAACCTGACCTCAAAAGGACAAACAAGTTTCTCCAAAAATTGTACCCTAAAACTTCTAGGAAACCATAAATGATGTGATATCCTATATCTTCACCCATAAAATTGTATTTATTGACAATATCCCACACAAAATCTACACCATTAGACCCAAAATGCGTACCAACTATTAAAAAATAAAATAATTTGATACACCTGTATTGAATAAAACACTAGAAAGAATGGAAGAAAGAATAAGCATACCTAAAATAGTTGGTTGTCCATCCTCTCCACCTCCTTTTATAGACTAGAAAACATAAAGCTAACCCTACCCTCTACCATGGGCCCCAGTATGAGTTCATGGTGTTGTAATTCCTTACTGATATGGATGATACCGCACAGGAGTACCACGTCCACCCCCTCAACTGGCACAATTGATCGAGGTCCAACTACTTGCCTTGTATGGGGTAACCGACCCCTATATATAATTTACACCTCCTTCAACCCAACATAATTTCAAAACTATCGATGGTTCCTATATAACATCTACACATGGAACAATATTCTACAAGATCGACACTCAATTGGTGGTAGGGAACACTGACTACACATGTTCCTCGACCTTCCACACTAATATTACATAACTCAACCACTAACCTTAGAGGCTATTTCATTATTCTAGATACCCTGTCCACCACCACCCTATTGAAATTTTTTGAAGTTTTTTTCCTACTATTGGAATCCGCACCACTGGTTCTACCAACTAAATCCGCACGTTTGTTTTTGGAGGCCTCCTTGATGTTTATTTCTAATACAAGGTCCTGATCCATTACTTCAGAATCCATCTTTAATCAAATGATATTCACCAACAACTTGATCACATACCTGAGTCCATCTTGGAAACGTCTCACTAGGTCCACCTCATCCCCCACCAAATATAGAATAAAAAATTGCAATTCGGAGAAATGGATTTCATATTCCATGACTTTCATAGATCCTTGGGAAAATATCATAAACTATGAAGCCTTTTCCTTCCTCAAGGATTCTAGATAGAAGTGTTCTTGAAACTTATCCTAAAAATATTTCCAACCCTTACTACCGGCTTGCTTGGTTAGAACCAGAACATCCCACCAAAATTTCACCAGACCTCACAAAACATAGGTTTCAAGTTTGACCCTCTTCTTTGCAAGGGGTATCCAAGTGGTCCAAAATTATTTGGATAGAATCTATCTAGAATTATATATATTGGAGTCCACCCTCTCACAAAAACATTTGGGGGGGTACTGTAGCAGAAACTCCCTAGTCAACTCAGACATACTCGACATAACCCACCCGAGGTCCCTTTCTATCATCTGCATTAAACGAGAAAATTTGTCACAAAACTTCTCTTCTCCCCTATTATTATGAATCTCAATGTTTTCATTCTCCATTTATAGGGGATAATTCTTGGAAACATCCTTTTATCCCTCGATTGGCACATATCTTCATTGTCTAATTTTTTCAACAATTGAAAGCACACATATCAGAAAACAAAATACAAGGATTTCACAATTTTTATGAAGGAAGGCTCTCTACTGGAAATAAAAAACCCATTTCATACACAATCCCAAAAGTCATCATCAAATTCTAAACACTACCCTTAACCATCCCTGCAGAGGTCCATGACTAATATGGTTAAACAAACCTAAACTGTTAAAAGTATTACATTGGACACTATTTCAGAACTAATCCATACTTAAAACAAGAACCATTACTCCTTGAAACATTTCCCATTTTAGAATTCATTAAATTCAAAATCTTAAATCCTTTACAGCCTTTCATTATACATGATTCATTAACCAATATTCATCATTCTACTTATTTCCCCCCATTTTCATCATTTTATTGGACACTATTTTCTTTAAGTTTTTCAAGAATATCCAATGCATTCTACCCTTTATGTCTAAAAAAACCATCTCATGTGTGTTCTTGTCATCATGCATGACAACCATTTCCATAGGTTCCTAAAATGATGTAAGAATACAAAATGCCATGCCATTACAGCTACAAGGAAAATATTATAAAATTGTCACATCGCACAATAAGTGTATCACCCAATGGTGAAATATATTCAATTGTAGCAATGGAGAATAAGACCCAAAATTACAACCCTAGGATACTTGGGTTTCCCCTCATAAATGGGTCAGCTACAAATAAGAACTATCTCATTAATGAGGCCCAACACATACTACTCTTATTTTTACCATCCTTAATTATATGACCATAATACAGAACCTATACTGATTTCACTTTGTAACATCCCATAATATGGGATCCACTAAACCGATGCCCCAAGATGGATTTCCAAATGACCTCAAGTGCACCTCCCCATATGCCAAAGGATTCCAACTAGTCGTGAGGGTCTAAATTAGTCAAATGGGGTGACTGTAACCTCTTTACCAGAGCAAGACACTATAGAAAAAAAACTAAATAATAGAAATATTGTGAAATAACCAAAGAATAAGCATATTCAACATCTCCCAAAACGGATCAACAAAAAACACACAAGAAATATGATGTGTCATGCTAAAAAGAACCAAAAGTGAAAAAATACAATATAATTAAAAACAATAAAATCACTAAAGAGATCCTGACCGTATGTCTAGAACCTCATCCATGCACCTACCAAGCTTGACTCAACACCAAAGAACTGAAACTTTTCCCTTGTCCTGAACTGCAATCATGAAATCTTCTTGGGTACCCTACGATGACCTAAGTAGTGTGTGTGTACAACCCAGTAGGCCACCACTAATAGTGTATATAAATATCTATTCTAAATAGGTAGTGCATGTAAATATTAAATAAAATAAAAGTGAATAAATGACAGTTTGGGTGCTTCTAGCTAACCATATTTACCCTAACCATTTCTAACATTATTACCATTACATCATTCACACCATCTTCTTTAATTTTTCAATCACAATATGGTGTCCCATTAGTTATTCATTTACAACATTTACAAAAGGGTTAATTCTATCTACATTATGCATAAATAAATAAGTCAAGTCCCCATCTCACTGGGGATAAACACATCGTAACATACCTTTGATCCCCTTTCTGGTAATATCATCGAATGCAACCATTAGGGGCATAAAGCATCGGTCTGACTCTAAAACCTATGCATTCTAGGGTGGGGGTAGAGAATCCGTCCAACCCAACCAATGAGAGGAGCCTTAGTCCTTTACCGCATAAAAAATCCATGCGAACATGCTTATATATATATATAATTCATCATACTTACCGAATCACATCCACACTTTCACAATATACATATCAAGCACAACACATCCAACTCAGTATGTGAGTAAATATTATGCCATAACCTATAATACAATTTCTATTTAAATTACTTTTCTATTTAACCCAATTCCTATTTTCTATGCCTAAAATCATTTATCATATTCACCAGTTTCAATACATCATCCCACCTAACATATTCAACAATTCACATGTATTAACCCCCTTATTCTATCCAAATGTAAATAACAAACCATTTGTCAAATTCAAATTAAATTCCATTTAAACCATCTTCATGTCAAACCAAAAAACCCATTAGCCATTAACCACATATAGACACAACTATCCATTTCCCCTCTTAATAAATAAATTTACCATTTAACATGTTAATTATGGGATCTATTTAATCAGAAGTTAAAATCTCACTTAATAATTCCGTTAATAATGTTTGGGAATTTCATCGTATCCCATGGGTGGCACTAAATTGGTCATGTCATCTTCCATGCATACCATTAAGACCATGAGGGGTTCAATTCCTCATTTAGACACCCATTTCACCAAAACTCACTAACGACTACAAGAGTAAACATGGAAAATCAAGAACACAAGTTTGTATGCCTAAATCCTCCTAAAGACTTGGGGATAAAACATGTTGACCAACTAACACATATACATTGATGAAGACACTCTTAATAGAATCCTAAGATATAGATTCAAGAACCCCTTTGATATTTAACCTAGATTGCACTAGAAAAATAATTTTTCATGGATTCCGAAAATGATCGCTCATGATACAATCACGAATCCTAAAAATGGAAGAAAGTAGAGTATTAGACTTACTAAGAGGTTCAATATGAAACCAATGATGCTCCAACTGTCCTAGAAATGTGGGAGATAAATCATTGAGATCTCTTGGAGGTTCTATTTCATCACTAGGGATAGAGGTTTTGGAAAGAGGGAGAAAATCCTGTGAGACATACAAATTGTAATTTTTTCAATTTTTAAAGGGGCACACAGTTTACCCGCACAGTTTTCCAAACCATTCAAAAACAATGAGTGAGACAATGTTTAAGAAATAATGAGCCAGACCGTTACTTTGGGAGCCCCGAATAGTTTGGAAAATGTACTCCAAATATGAAAAACACCATTTTATTGAGGGAATTTTGGTTGAACAGTTAACTAGGAAGGCCATCATTTTTAGAAAAATATGTGCCAATCGTACAGAATTACACTATCCAAAACTGCACAGTTTTGCCTCCCACAATGCATTGTTTACATAACAGTGTACCAACCAAGCGTGAAACATGCACCTCACAAAAGTTATCCTGATTTTAAATTATTTATTATCTTGATGCCCCTGAACACCATCAAATCCCTTCAAACTCCCTGGAACACATAATTATCCAAAAATAAGATATTTAGACAAAATATTAAAGAAGTAAATAGCTCCACAATATCTAGGATCTTACATGATGGATTTTATATGTGGTCCATTCATAATTGAAGATATTTATTTTATCATTATCTGGGTTTGATGGTCTTTTTTTTCAAAACCCATTTCATCCATTAATATAACCCATATCATAGCTTATGGAATTCAAAAAATACAATGGGATTTTAATGTATTATACACTATAATATGAACTAGGAACGCCTTGTGGCGGAAGAAAATGTAATTACACATTATGATAGCATATTTTATAATTCATGGTCAAGAGATTTAATGGAGGACACTCAACCATGTTATATAGTACACTATTATATGTCCTTATACATAATATGATATGAAAGTTATTTGAAACATCAATATAAAAAATGTTTATGCAATGATAAAAGATACTCTGATAACACATAGGGTTATTGGAGGATTATATCTTGATCAACACAGTTGGAGAAACACATTATGTTTCCTAATTTACCATCATTGATTCAAAATGATGTAAATAATATTAAATATAAACATTCATAATTTAATTATTGAATAATTTATTTTTATTTATCCTGATACAACACATTTTATATAGATAAAAAAAATGGCAGGAAAAATATTTTCTATTAAGGTTTGTACCCCAGCCACTAGAATCCCCATAATCTATGAGACGATCCCTCATACTCTAAAGGTATACCCAAAACTTCTCTATGAATATGTGTAGAGAATATAGAGGAAGAGAGAGATTCAAATATAGCTATACAATGTCATTCATACCAAACTCGAGGATCTGATCCATTTATATATTCCCTATTTAGTCAATGAATAGATTCAATGGTTAGATGCATATTCTTTGCTGCAAACATGTATTGCACATAACACATTTCCACTAAGATATTTAATCATTTTAACATTCAAATGATTACTACATGTTTTTGAAGACATAAATGATATATTTCAATGTTTCATAGTATAATCTAACCATTTTGAAGATCTGGAATTAGTCATGAACTTGAAAACTCATATCATATACCCATCCTACACTATGATGGAGGCATCCTATACATTTTATGATATTTCTTGGTTATAGGATATGATGGATAAAATTTATATCTAGGAATACGATATAGACCTATTGAAAACATATGATTAGTCAGTTTTAGTGTATGAAATTAAATATCATTTAGAGTGTCGCAAAATATAGAGACTGTACTAAAAATAAACCATTGGAATTAGGGACCCAAATTAGAGATTCAATGATTTGGGTAACGAGGTGATACATACAACATGGTCATACTCAAAGGCAGGGGGGGAGACCACATATTTTCCAAATCCCATTAACATCCACCTGCCCAACTATTATGAAAAATAGAAATTATTCACCCAAACAGCACATACCACCTAATTCCTTTATCCAACACATCAAAATCCGGAAGCATACCCATCTAGACAAAAATAATTCTACTAAATTATATCCATAGAAAGGATTTCCTTTTAGTGGGAATTATTTCCCGTTCAACAATTTATACTGAAGGGATTCTAGGTCATACATTAATTTTGAAACTTGTTTATCAAAAAGAGTCAGGTTTTTGGAATTAGGGTTTCTCAGCATAATTCCCACTTATAATTTTCTATATGTTGTATTTTTTTCATGAGTTTATGTTTTTTAAGAAGATACTCACAATTGAACATGTTTATGTTTGAATAATTTTTCAGTGGTTGTATAATATGTTTTCTTAAAATGTATGTGGACGGGGAAGGAATTTATTGAAATAATATGTATTAAATCTAAGGGAGAAAAACCAATATGGATTTATTTTTATTTTATTTTATCTTATTTATATTTTTTTGGATATAGGTCAAATATAAATTCACAAATGAGACTAAAACACGGAAAATCATTTCATGTTTTATCTAATCCTAAGATCCTGTAATGATTATATCTATTTTAAAATTTTTATTATATATATGTATATATATTAATAAAAAAAATATTAAAAAAATTAAAAACCGATTCATTTCACTTTTATGGTTCCTCATGTTTTGAGAAAAAACATGAAATAATTTTTTTTTGAAATAAATTTAGGTCAATATATTTAACCTTGATAAAAAACACATTTAAAAAAAATCAAACAATTCATATATGGGTTTTCACTATATATCATACTAGTTTCACATTGCATCTTGGATGTTTACTCATAAAAGTATTATAAAGGAAAATAGTTCTATAAATTATAACATATAATAAAACCCTATTTCCTAAAAGTGTTTTTTATAACACTTATTTTATTAATTTGAAAATGTTTTTGATCAAAATAAAAATTTAGAGCTATAGAAAAAGCTAAAATTTATATAAAAATAAAATTTAAACTAAAGAAGGATTCCATAAACACTCAGTTTAGAGGGATAGTTAGTGGTTGAATAACACAGAATCCCATAAATTACATGTTCCAAAATATTTGTATCCCTATCATCCTTAATTAGTTTTGTGTATATATATGCCTTTTTTACTTTTATTAATATAAACGAACATGATTAAAATAAGGATAGACCTACCCACTGCTTGTCGTTGACCAATAATACATCAAAAATCTACGGACAAACTAGGTTTTATCTACTTAATCATATCTAAATATCCTACCGTATTTGAAGAAAATATTTATATACAATATTGTGTTTATTTATTTAATATATTATTAATGTACGTATTTAAAATTCAAATTATTATTCACATTTAAAATCAGTTATTAAATTATAAAATTATTCTAATTTATCATATTAATTATAGAGGGTAAAATTTATAATTTCATAGAACTGATAGAATATATATATTTCTTTGTACTGAAGAATATTATGTGGTTCATAATTCAAGGTCGAAACAAAAATATAATTTTTTATATATAATTGAATCTCCCATTTGTTAACCTGAATGAAACTCATTGATGTTCTCAAAATTATAATAACATAATATATATAGAAAAATGAAAATTTTTAATTATGTAAATTATATACCATTATTAATAAAGTATTATTAGACAATTTTTTATGTAACAATAGACTCGAAATATTAAATAGTGTAATTTGATAGATTAAAAATTAATTTTAGAAAGAAAATTATTTTTCAACGTGTGTTTGAATTATTATTATTTTAACATCAAGTTAAAAAAGGAGATGTAAAACAATTATTGAGAACATGCTTTAAATTTTAAAGGGTTTTTCTATATAAAAATGTAAATTTTTTTTTTAATCTAAGAAATAAAAAATATTTTGGAATGATGCTTCTTGTACAACTAATTTAAAATACAATATTATAATTTCTGTAAAAGTCCAAATACTAAATTTATTTAAAGGATTACATGTTATAAGAATAAATAATAACTTAAAATATAGATTTTATTCACTTCTTTTAAATTTAAACGATTTTAATAATTATATGGGTAATTATAATAGAATTTTCCTGAAAATTATATATATATATATATCACTCTATGTGTGTATTACTTTCTTTCATACCAATACAGTTATTATAGGAAGCTATTCTACTTTCTAATATAGTGATAACACCCTCACACTATAATAGACAAAACAAATCTTGAAATCCATTGAATTTAAACCCCTATTTTATTAAAAAATTAACCCAAAATCGATAAAATTACTTTAATTTCACGTATATAAATATAATATATTTTATGTTGGGTTTTAAAAATAAATAATTCTATTGGATTATTTTATTTTTCTATATTAATCACAAAATGTGAACAAATTTCACACTAGTGCCTAAATCATGGGGCACTAAAAGCATGAAGTCGTTTAACTCTTATAGAATTTTTGTTGAACTAAATGTATAAATCCATTTAGCAATGTTGATATTCTCTTAAAATATTTTTTAAAATTTTTTAATATGTATATATATATATATTTTTGAACATATATCATAAATCCATTATACATATGATGAGATTTTGACTATATTTTATGGTTTTATATAGGTATTCTTTAAATTATGACGTGCATGAAATATTATGAATATCATTCTCACAAACCAACAAAGACCATCTATTAGCCAAGGAATATGAGTTTATCCATAGCATTTCTTAAGGGGTGTTCCCAATCCCCACAGGATGATGTATAACGTGTAATATTCAAAAACATATTTTGGTAATGAATTTACCACAAAAATTTGTGGAAAAAAACAATCAATAAAATTAAAAAAACAATTTCCAACAATATTCAAACCAAGTATAGGAAATAAGGAGGAAACATAAAACCAAATTCTATAAGTGATCAAGAAAACACCATCAATAACAGACCATAACCATGCCCCACAAGGATTTCTAACTACAAACATTATCAATAACATCCTATGTCCCATTATCATGAATACCCACTAAATCCAAATAGTTCCTTTGCATTTCCTAAACTTTAGAAAAATGTACTTATTACATCAAATACAGATACATGGTTTGATCAAACAATACTATCACCAACCTGTCAAGTGTCTCATAAAAAGTTTATACTAAATAAAATAATAATTATTAAATTTAAATTAAATAAAGAATGATAATAATTTTCAGAGGTTGGATAAATAAATACATTTCAAACCTTTATCAAAATAGATATAATCAATAAATTTAATGAAAATAAGTTTTTTTTGACATGTATTTAGAAAAAATATTCTTGGAAAGCATGAAAATAATATTTTAAAGAAATCCTAGGACCATATTAATATAGTTCGTGAATAATTTATGCCAAGGATCAAGGATTATAACACTTATTAAAAATCATAAATACCTACTTCACACATTAACCTAAGGATATGAGACTAGGGTATATGAGTACACCCCTACATGTCCCCCTACCCCATCAATGGTTAGTTAGTGTTTTCATAATATATTATAATTCTAGGTAGAGCTAAAAAAGTCAAGTGTTCTTATCTTGAGAATCATGTATTAAATGTAAAATTCAATGGGTTTAATTCAAAGTATAATCTTGGGCTATCAAACATCATTCATCAGTCTTATAAATCATTTCACAATCACCCTAGATTTAGGATTTCACAATCCATATCAATTTGATTTCAAGAAAACATCTTCTGGGTTAATCCAAAACCCTGGTTATTAAAAATATATCATTTTGAAGGATATATAAAAAAGACATACCATATCAATTTCAACACCAATATTAAAGAAATATATTCAACACAATAATTTCAATTGAAACCCATATTTTACATGGAAACAAACTATATTTTTATTTTCATTAATTATCATTCCATTCTAGAATCATTGAAAAATACTACATTTCATGTTTCAAAATTCATTTTTAGAAACCCATTCTAAAACTTACAAGTATCAAGGGTTCTAGTGAATTATGAATCGGGTGTAACCACCTACCTAAATTCACAAAACATCATAAATCTAAATGGGGATCCACCAACTAGGAAGGAGGAGGCATGAAAGAGTCCTAGAAACCAAAAACACAATCCAATATTCCTGATTTAATTATTCTCTAAAGATTTCATATACGATCAAAAGAAAGGAATATGAGGAGATGAGAGATTTGAAAAAAGTAATGATGGAATGATTAGAAACCACTATGATAAACAATTATTTTATTGACTAAAAAATGGGTTTGGGGGAGCTAGTAATGAACAAGAGGTAACCTAGAATCACATGGATCGAATTATGGTTGAAGGAGGAAGATGGAAGAATAAAACGTGAATCTATGTTACATTGATTTGAGACACATGTGAAACATTATGGATAAAATTCCTCTATGGTGGTAAATCCAAAAAGTATTCCACCTTCTCAACTAGTTATAAAATCACAAATGGTTACACATACCTCAAATATAACTTCTCTTACTTCCCATTCTTTTGGTGACACAACCAATGTTATACTTTAGGGAACACCAAATAATCTATAGAAAACCCTTAAGGGTAAATATTTTCATCCACCTAAGATTTATACTGACTACGATTTATCACCATTCGCAGATGCATCGACTGAATCTTATTTTTCCTTTTCAAAGGGTTATATATTTATGTATTAATTATAAATTTAACTAAAAGAAAATTAAAATAGTCCCATATGACTATCCTAAGAACCTCTAAAGTGTGTAACACAGGAGAAAGGAATGTCCTCAAGAATATAAATTTTCCACTCTATTTGACAATCAATCTAAGGATGATGTTTTGTTGTCAATTTAACCTAAAATTCCATTTTGTATTAGATAACCATAAATAAATGATATGGGAAATCTGTATCTCTATATGTAATATTTTATCTGGAAACCCGATGTAACCTTATGATCTCCTGCACATAAAACATTCTAAGGTCCTCCTCCATGGTGGTGTCATGAATAGATATGAAGTGTGATGACTTGGTTAACTAATTAATTACCACAAAATAAGATTTTTTCTTTTGGTATTCCATGAAAAAACCAACAATTAAATCTATTTTTATATCATTTCACTTCCATGTTGGAATGGGGTGAGGCTAAAGAAAATCAGGAGGCTTTTGATTCTCTGCTTTAATTTGATGGAATGTATAAAAATGAGACATGAAGTCATATGTGTCTCATTTTATACTAGGACACTAGAATTGATTATTTATTTTCTTGAGTTCAATGTTTATGGGAGAGATAATACACCAAATTCTATCATTTCATAATATTGTATTCCAATCATACACTTGAATAATCATTATAAATCACATATCCCTATTCGGTCTCTAGTAGAGTCTGAATAGGTGTTGAGGACAACAAATGGTTCAGCTCTTCAAATGATGCATAACACATCATGTAACATGATAACTTCACCCCTTTTTAGGTGAGTGAAATCATTGATGACACATGTTTTGAGATATACTTTAAAAAACACCAGAAATAACCTACAAGGTATCAAAAACATTGGATCTTAAATATATTCTATAATTAATCCCATGACATGACTTCAGTCAATTTTTTAGGTTCAAATAATATACCATCCTTTGAGACCACATGTGACAAATATTCAACTCTTTGAATCCATAATTGGATTTTTTTTAATATTCCATACATGTGATTATCCCATAGGATATCTAGAACATAACATATATAATTTAAAAGTTCTTATTTATTTATTGAGTAAACTACAATGTAATCCATGAATACCATACTGAAATAGTCATGGTATTGGGGAAAATTCTAGTTCATTAATTCCATCAAGACTATTGTAGAATTATTACAGATAAACTACATCACGGGATACAAAAAATGGTCATACATGATCTAGAAGGTGGTATTCAGAATATCTAACTCCTTGATTCATAGGGGGTGGTAACCATTCACAAGATAAATGTTTTTGAATTTTTTTTACCATTTTAATTTAAAAAATAAATAATAAATGAGATAAAAGTGGTAATTTTTCTTTATAATTACTCGATCAAGCTTCCTGTAATATACACATAGGTGGAGGGTTACATAATAATTATTGGTAAAGATAATAGGAGCTACCAAGGATGACACACTCAAGAATATTAATCCATCCAATATCAAATCATCCAAATAATGTTTAGTTCCTTTAAATTTTCTAAAGAAATGTGATAAAATGGTATCGATATAAATTATATTTATAATGCTAAATCAATCAATAATTTTACCTCCCACTCTTGAGGTAATATAGATACTTCATATTGGAATACGTCATGAATCTAATTAAAAAACATATGGAGTTCACTATAAAAGGATTCTTGTTACATCTCAACAAAAAAGAGGATATTAACCTAGCATTATTTGGAAGTGGAAATCCCACCCAACTGAACATCGGGTCGGACTATCCATGAAACACAATAAACATTATATCAATGAAAGTAAAGGAAACCTAATGATGATAATGGTAAATTCAGGATTTATGTTCTTCCAACCAACCCATTCTGAAAATGAAGTCAAAGAAGATTATTTTTAGGACTAGTAAATTCAATTCTAGCTCGACTTATGTGAATGAAAAGGCACATCTGGAATATCATAGACCTTTCTCCCTCTTCTCTTTAAAAGGAATAAATATATCCATTACATATGGATTGAGTTTCAATGAAATAATTAGTTGATTCATGAAGTGGGTTGATATAAAATAGTGTGATAAACCTATATAAAATAAAGAAATTGATAATGATGAAGCAACCAAAATAGTTCTTCTAATGGTCATTAGTCTCACAACAAATCCCACTATAATATCTTCCACTATGTGTAATAGCTTTGTTCTAAAGGCCTATGATGTTGGGAGTTGGACAATACTTATGCATTGAACCTATCAATTGGGATTTTGTGTGGCTATATATATAAATTTTACATTCATTGTGATTTTCTTATACACCCCAATCATGTGAAACCCCATGTGTCGACACCCAAATATTTTTGGAGTTATTTATCCTAACATCCAATGGTGAGGATGTAGGGATAGATTACACCTCTTCCCCACTCCCTCATTTTGGATACATTTTTATGCAATATTTTTATAGGAATATGTTGAAATTACACTACTTATGAGGATTTATGAGATGATGAGTTGGCTATGGTGGTGCTTGTTCATGGTTGGATGAGGGAACCAGGTTGATGAATTTCATTTTTATGATACCCTAATATTCTAGTTATCTTTTTGGATGTGTTGTGATGGAAAAAGCGACTTTGGTTGAGATTTGATTTGTTGGACCAGGTGTCTTTGGGAAGGATGTGATGTGATGGCCCTGGTGTCTTCTGGTAAGATGTGATGTGATAACCCAGGCATTTCTGGGTAAGGTATGATATATTGAAGAGATGCGAGAGCCAAGGTGTAATTCATTAGGGTGTGATAACATTAAATAAATGAAAAAATTGTGTGGGATACCCTTTTATCAATATGATTCTTATTATGTTATTATTATTGGATGTATTATTTAGTTGGTGTTCTATGATGTAGATGATATTGGTTAACTAACTTTTTTGGTGATGTTGGTTCTACTGTTTACCCAATGGTGCATGAGTAAACTCTTTTCATATGTGAAGGAGAAACTTTAGGTGTAACCATACTTGGTATATTTTTTTGATCACCCTATGTATATATATACTATTTTTTAGATTTTCGAGAGGATTACAAGAACCCTGATGAACATGACTAGCTCGAACATTGGGACTATTTCTTTGTTGTAGCATTAGGAATTTATTTTTGTTATTTAGTTGGAGGCACTTGTATTTTTTTCCATTATACATGAATTCTAGGATGGTTTTGGTTTTATTTATTTTATATCATGTCATGGAGTTTCTTTATCAATGATATAATATCCCTTGATCATTTTATGTAGAGGTTAATGCTTCTTATATGTGAGAATTTTGTACCTTTAGCACTAGTCTCCTACACAAGGACTACTAGATTTTGGATTCAGAGGTAATTATATCTTTTTATTTATTTTAATTATTGAATGGGATCCTTTTTAGGTATGGGGTCATGAAAAAAACCTAGGCCACTAACCACCCCACCATCTTGTAGAGAGGATTCTACCAAAAACCAATAGCTACTCGAGTTTTTACTATAGTAGATTGTCCATCTCGAGTTTCATATGAAATCCATCTGAACCAACCCATCACTAAAAGAACCAAATTACCCTTAAAAATTCTTCCTTTTAGGGGTACAAAACTTTTAAATTCAACTCTGAATTCCGTTTCAAAATTTGACCAGTTTACAAATTCAAAATTAAAATTCTTCTTGGAATTAAAGATCCTAAACAGATAAATGGTATTACTATAGTGACTATAATTTTCATACATAGATATCACATATTATAAAATGAATAAATATTATACAACAAAATAACCCATTGCATCATCTTATATGTGTATTTCCTTAATAAACATGTAAATATAAACAACTATTTCATAATAGTTCAACATTGTCTCCCACTTAGTTATTCATAACAAGAACTATTTTTAGATATATCATACATAATATCTTTCAATATAGTATAGGATAAGGAAACATAAGAAAGGGTGAGATTAGGTCCCCAGTAAGGGAAAATAAGGCTAATATCAATGATCAAATAAGTATAACATGAGCATAAGTGTATGAGAACATGATCATAACATTTGAAAATCATACGCTTCATATCTAAGATCATAATCCCAAGTCATGAAATAAATTTTGGTTATTTTTAATACATGAATCATAAAGGAATAAAAGAATATAATCTATGATAGTATAACATAGTCATAAGATATGAGTTTTGAAATACACATAGAAATCATTTACTTAGTAGTCAAGGCACATTATAAGGATATCACAATGGAATGAGTTGACTCCCCAAACCATCATAGTAGTCAAGGTTCACCCCCAATACAATCATAGTGGAAAATGTCCCTAACTAAACAGAGTTCATTTTCCATTCCAGTCCCATTAATCTTATGAGATATCAATCTATACATAATAAATTAGAGGGAGATATAGGTCACACACATCACATAATGAAAATAATCCATACATATCCCATTAGATCATAAAACATTCCTTATATCATTACCCATAGAAATAAATGGATTTCATAATAATTTTATTATTTCATCATGTTATAACCCTTTGAAATTAAATGAGTTTCATAAATATTTCATAATAACATAACCCATGGAAAAAAAGGGTCTCATAAAAATCTTTTCATCATAACCATAAACCACACATAAAAATAATAAAGATGGTATAATTATATCATATTCCCAATAATGATTAAGTATCATAAAAACATGTCATCTTATATGGAATAAATTTTCAAATATCGTTTCAAATACTTCTTGAGGAAAATAACCTTTCTTTGAAAACCGCAATTTTAAAACTAGAAATTCATAAAATATTGCGGAAATATGTTTTTTGAAAATAACTTCATATAATTATAAAGTAATATTAATATAAAATAATGGTAATTATAGAATAAAATCTTGTTCATGTTGTACAAGATAAAAGAAAACATTTTTCTCACACTTTCATAAAATGTCAAAAAAGTACCTCATTCAAAAAAGGAAAAGAATATTCATTTGAAACTATTTTAACTGAAATTAAATAATCTATAAAAATGAAATTAAAATATTATATAAAAATATTTAAAGCAGTATTATATTTTTTAGAATACATGGATAGAGAAGAAAAAAGGGTTTTGACCAAAGAGAGAAATAAAATCAGTTTTCCTTGGAACATTCTCTTAGTCTCTTGAGTACATCAAAAGATGAAATTGGTGTCAAGAAATTAAAATAATATAACAAAATTAAAGTTTTTTATCGAAATAAATATAATAAAATTTCATCATCATGAGAATAAACATAAACAATCCCGATAAACAATGAGATTGTTACAAATGAACCTCATCACTCATGTATCTTTTGAATCATATGCCCCATAAAAGAATGAAACTTAAATGGATGATTATTTAAAATAATTTTCATGATAATAATAATAAAATAAATTCATGTGTAGTATATAAACCACACAAAAAAATTAAGTGGTGGATAAGGCATGTATCCCACAAAAATAAAAGTGTGGCAAAAATATCTTACCTCAAGTCTCAACTTTATTTGTGCATGTTCAAACATCCTATATAAAAAATATTGGTTTATTATAAATTTATTAAATAATAATAATAATCATATGTTTAATACCATATATTATTTACTTATATCATTTTAATCTCTCTTTTATTGACTATTCCTTTTTTAAAGTCTCATTTTGGGTAATAAATTCTTAATTTTTCATTTATGTTTTTGTTTGGTAGTTTCAATCCTTTTATATTGGTAATGGATCCATAGTATCAAAAAGCATATAAATTTTATAAATACAAGATATACTAATTATAAAATTTTTTATAGTTCTTCATTAATGGTAGATATAGAAAAATTAATATTTCTTTTCATGTTGACGGTAGACTGTTTGTAAGCATGAACACTCTATCATTTATAAATGGTTGGAATGAAAGAAAAGTTAAATATTAATTAAAATTTACAAAATCATTATTATTTAATATATAATTTATATTATTTTAATCAATCATTGTTACTATCGATGAGATAAATAAAAAGAAAATGTTTCACATTGCTTCGTAGTGGTGGTGGTTCACACGTACGCATTAACAACATTATCATTTTTGAACCGATTGGAATGTAAGATGGTAGATGAAAAATTAAAACAATATAAGTATAATTATGTCACAAAAATAATAATTTATTTTTGTTAAATCCATTGTTATTTCTGTATGTTAGAGCTGGTGATGGAAAATGAATTACATCAGTTCGTGAGGTGGTAGCCTCCCATATACCTGATCAATAGTTTTGTTTTCCATTCGATGGAAGAGAAGATGGATATTGGTTATGAATTTATCACTATAAAATATAATTATATATAATATAATAATAATATTATATCATCATATTTAAATAATATTTTATGGAGGTAGAATAATAAATAAAACAAAAACACCAGTTTAAGAACTATACCTCTTCTTAGGACAACCTCCTTAGGTTATAACCCAAAAAAATATTATGAGGGTTTAATAATAAAAATAAGTATTATATAATATGGGTAGGGAAGTATGTAATGTTTTTATCTTGGTATTTTCATATCCAAAAGATGTTGGAAGTGTGAAGAGAAGAGGAGCGGTGGTGTTCTTTTTATAAATTAGAGAGAGAACACACTATAATGTTTTGAAAAGAGAAGTTATACCCATGTTTCACACTTGACAGAAGAATCCAAAATGTATCATTATAATAACTTATATGCGATAAGGTTAATATATGTCAATAAAATTATAATTGGACAAGTTTATAGGTATGTTTAACCCTTCTTTTTTTAGTTCAACCCCTGATAAAACCATTTTAATCTTTACTGTGGAAATTAATTTTTACTATTTTTATTTCTCATTATGACCAAACATTAACTTAAAATTTTTATATAATAAAAATAATTATTATAAATATATAATATATTATTCTATATAACATTCACATAATCAGTGTATTTCAATTTAAAAATAAACCATTAGATGCGATGAAGAAATGATTTTCCAAAGAATTTTTTTTCATAAGAATAGAAAGTTTTAAAATCTAAATTCATCATAAAATTGATTTAAATGACATAAATTGGATTAATTACATTTTAATTAAACTAATTTTACTTATAAACCTATTTTTATATAAAATTTAACTTCTTAAATACTTTATACTAGAATACATTATTCAACAAAAATCATTATTTTCCACTTTTCACCAAGAAATTAAACCTTTCATAAAATTCTCAAAACATTACTCTGAAGATAGATTTTACATGATGAATTTAAAAATTATTTTCATTTTTAAAAATATAATTTATAATATTATAAAAAAATATTATATTATTTTATCATGAAATGAAATAAAAATGTTTTTTGTGAAAAAATTTACTTTTGAAGCATATAAAGACTTTACTGGAAAATATATTTCCTTTACCTAAATCCTTTATAATTTTTTTTAAAAATATCCTTAATCATATTCATACCACCATGTTTAATTTATATATTATATTAGTCATTTTTAAATAATAATATTAATAGTACATTTTGTTTTTTGAAAACTCGAAGGTGTGTGAAACAGAAGGTATCAAAGAAATTAAATTTATTTGAAAAAAATATTTCATAAAATCTCAGGGTTATACATTATAAACCTTTTTAAAATAAGTTCTTCCCTGAAATTATGTTATTTTTATATAGATAATTGAGTAAACTTCTTCCTCATCGCATACTAATATTTCTATATTGCTTTTGTAAATTGTTTGTTTCAACACAAAACATTGATCAGGTTTTTGGTCTTATTTTAGAAAAATTTCAATATATGATCTAGAATATCCACCAGTTGTTCATATTGTGAGAGATCATGCTCTATATTTATGAACTCTGAAATCTGTACATGTGATGGATTAGGAATGTACTTCCCCATGATAGATATATGGAACACATCCTGAACATGTGAGAGGATTGGTGGAAATACCAAGTGATAAGCTACCATCCTAATATAATCTTGATCTTTGAATGGAATAATATAACTTGGGGTAAAATTAACCTTATTAAAAAATCTCATCACCCTTTTCTAGTGATATATTCATAATAATAACTTTTCACCAACTTTGAACTCTATATCCCACTCATGATTGTCATTATAATATTTTTGTTAGATCTTAACAGCCTTGATGTGATCTTTAATGGATTTGAATTTTTCAGCCATTTCCCTAGATAGATCAGGTCCCAATAGATTTATTTGTACAAATTAATACCAACACATTGGATTTATAAACTTCTTTACATATAGTTATTCATAAGGATCCATTTAAATTCTTGAGTGAAAGCTATTACTATATTAAAATTTGACTATAGGAAGGTATTGATCCCAACCACCCTAAAAATCCATTTAAGAAGATATTATAATATCATATAGGGTTTGAATAGTTATATCATACCAAACATATATATGACGATGATACATAATTCTGAATCTCAACTATTTATCCCCATCCTACTGAAGTCTTCACCAGATCATTGAGGAAAACCATAGATTCGGATCAGGTAGAATGGAATATCATAATCAATATAACCTTACAACTCCCATAATGTATATTCTCGAGAAATAATCCAAAATATTAATACTATTTGATAATGATTATGTGCGATGAATTTAAAAATTGAATGACTATAACAATATAACATTATTCCCTTTATATGTTTTGGGGTGTCTCGTGAAAAAATCCATTGTAATGTTTTCCCATTTTTGTTCTGGTTTGGGTAATAATTATAGCATCCCCATAGAACTTTATATATAAGAATTAACTTATGGATATACCAAGAACCAAAATAAAAATCTGAAATATATATCTTCACGTTTTCCCACAAGAAATACTTCTTTAAATATATATGTATCTTCATACTTCTAGGATTAATATAGAATAATGGACTATGAAACTCCTCCAACAACTCCTTCTTCAAATTTGGTATGGATGGAAAACATAATTGGTTCCTAAACCTTATAATTCAATCAAAATAAATATTGTTCTTAGGAACATTTCTGAATTTCTTTGGTAGCTCTATATCTTCTTTCCACACCTTCTTAATCATCACTTCGATAGATGATTGAACACTTATTTGAGATAGATAAGTTTTCTGAGATTCCATAAAGATTTCAAGATCCATAATATGAAAATCTATAAATATTGGGTAACACCCTGAGATTTTAAAAGAAAGAAAATTGTATTATATAGTGTGTATGACATGAAAAACTAATATTATAAGAAAATATAACACCAAATACTTTACAAAAAATTTATTTTGAAATAAACTTAATCTATTCAATAACATACTAAACAAACAACCCCAAGTTGAAAAAACCCATAATATAGTATACCATTATAACATTTCCATTAAGATGGTGGTTATAATCAGTACAAACTAAATTCCAAATATTATGGATATCTATTAATTATAAATAAAATAATAGTTATTTAAATGAAAAATAAAAGTTTTCTAAAAAACGATTTTTTTCTAAATGATGGTTTAGTTATGCTTTACACACATAATTAAAAACAATTTTTTTAACTAATTTAGAATTTTTTTAAAAATAGTCTTCATTTTTGAAATCATAATATCAAAATTAACTTTGGGTAAATTTTTGGTTTTTTCTGAAATATTTCATTTTCAATGAATAGTGAAAAATAATAAATCTTAGTTGAAACCTTCCTTTCCCTTAAAATTGTTTAAAATTTTTAATTATATATTTTTAAGGTAAAATTAATAAAATTATACATCTATACATCCAATTTATGTAATTTTAATTTACTTAATAATGAATTTTAATATAAAATATTTGTAAATTCTTGAACATTTTCTCTTTGAAAACCAGCATTCTTGTTACTTTTACAAGATTAAATTTAAATTAATTATTTCCACCTATATGAATAGAAGTTGGAAAATTGGATTTTATATTTTGAATAAAAATAATTTTTATTTTATAAGATTATAAACATAATTTTTTTACGATAATTAATTTTGAAAATAATAAAAATTAATTACCATGGTGAGGGTAAAAATCGGGTTACGATGGGGTTAAACTAAAAAGATAACGGTTAAATTGACATAAAACACTTATCTAACATAATTATTATGTATATATTTATAAATTATCTTATATAAGTATTTATAATACTCTATATGGTACCTTGTGTCTTGTAAAAATGTAGGTATCACATTTTCCATTGAAAAATTATAAGTGTGCCACTCATCTCACATATAGAAGGCCACCCACCCTCATCTCATATTAAAAACATAAAAAATCTTGGGTTTGGAAAATAACTTCTTGAATATCTATCCAAATTATATTATCTAATACTATAATTCCTATTTTTTCATAAATATAACCTAGGAAGGCTTTTGTGAAATCCTAAGGAGGATGCCTGAAGAAGAGGTAGCTTTCTTCAATATGTGTTTTTATTTTATTTCTTCCTCTAACTCAGTAAATTATTATTAAACCATGATGATATAATTAAATGGGTATACTAAATATACTTATATGTTTTTATAATTAGGTAATGATGTACAACCGTCACCACTTCCATCAAATTGGTTATGAAATCGTTATTCATGTGTGCGACAGACTACCTTCTCACCAACCGATGTCATTCGTTTTTTCCAATTCCACCACTCACGGTTAGATATTATTTTGATATAAAGTATATATATTATATTTATAATATAATTATACATATGGATTAATTATATAATATATAACATTTTTACCTTCCATCTATAAGCGATACGATATCCTTGTTCGTGGGTATGGTATACTACTGCCTCACGAAGCGATGTGATTTATTTCTCAAAATTGATTTACACAGATGACAATAAAGAAAATATTAATAAATTTATGTGATATAAATTATATAATTGTGATATTAATTAAATATTTTTCATTCTTAAAATATAATATATCATTTTATTTTTTTTACACTGAAAGACGATAACGTTGTTCGTGTATGTGTGGACTGCTGCCTTGACGGAGCAATGCGACTCTCTTTTCATCACCAAAACAAATAAATGATATATATATAAGTATATAGGAAGAAATAATATAGTATGTATGGAATATAAGATATTATAATCATTCTCTAAATATAAAATATTACTTAACTTCTTTCCATATTGATCATTTAAAAATGGAAACGTCACTCATGCGTATATATGACTGACCATCAGCATGATTATTACCTTGATAATTTTTTATAACCATATTTTAGGGATGGTTTTAAAATTATAATTGATGTTTAAATATGATATTTATTTGATTATTATTATTAATTATGTCATGGAACTATATAATATTTTCAAGAACATTTATTTTCATGACAAAACATGCTTCAGAAAACTAGATGATTAATACCTGAAACATTGAGAATATTGAAATATTATTAACCAACATGTGATAATATGTTTAAAATTATCATATTATATATTATAAATATTAATATGGTTCTAAAATAAGTTAAAAATAATTTTAAAATAACTCTACATGAGGTTAAAGTATATTAATCCAAAAAGAAGCGTGTGGTAATGGACTTTGTCTCAATTTTCCATCGTTGAGGCATATTATATTTCTATGAATATAATTTCATTTAAATATATATATATATATATATATCACCCCTTTTATATGTACTATAATTATTCCAAAATAATTCATATTATTTTAAGATTAAATTTTAATTATTTCATCCAAAGTGATTTGACATAAAATTTACCAAGTTGTAATGAATTTATTAACTCAAATTCTTTACTTTTAGTTATATTTCTTATTCATAATATTTGATATTCTAGGATTATGTGTATAATTAATTTTTTTATATTATATTTTCTTTCAAAAAATTTATGTGGATTTATTTTTGATTCACATAAATGATCCATTTATTAACTATCACTTCAACATTATGGTCTATATAAGGGTTTATATAATAATCATATTAAAATAGATATTGTTCTTTATAAAATTTAATTTTATTATAATTATTTAATAATTTTCTAAAAAATCATTTAATTTTACTATCATCTGGTTTTTATGATATTTTTTAGTAATAGTTCCATTTTCCACACTCTTTGGTACTTTAAATAAATGATAAAACGTTTTTATGAAAATCTTACTTCATTTCTATCTTCGGTCAAAAATATATTTTATTCAAAAACCATGTTTTCTAAAAATGATTTCAAACATGTTTTTTTAATATTTACAAATTATTTATAAATGTTTTTTTTTAAAATTTTGTCTTTTCAAAAAATAATTTCAAAGGAATCTTTATGTAGTTTTTAAAACCATTACTATTTGGATTTTCCCAAAAAAGATAAATGAATCTTTGTTTTGTCGTGTAAAAAATGAAAGGAATATCCAGCCATCATAGAAAAATAAGTATTTTAAAGATTAATTTATAAGTTTCAAATATTATATTCAAAGAAATATATTTTAAATGATTTTGCAAACACTTAGTTTTAAAATGTCATTTTCAAAATGAAAAGGATATTTTCCACAAGAATGTTTTTAAAGCTATTTTTATGGTATTTATTTTTATAACTGAAAATAACCATTTATTCTTAATACAATGGATATATGTTTTATTGATACTATATTTATTCTTCCTCCAATTGGTTTATGAGTATTAGACCATTGAATGTATTAATAGTCACTTTCTAGATTCATTTTTATGTTGATTAAATTTTCCCTTGAATTATTCACTTTCTTATAATCATGAGAAAATAAATTTCCTATAAATTTCCATATTATTCATCATGTATTTTCTTATTTCATAAACCTTATCTTATTTATACATATGATTTTTTACTTTAAGGTTATTTGATTGACTAGGGAAATATTAATAATTTATATTCCTTCATCAGTATAAATATTTATTGGTAAGGAATATAGATTCATGAATTAAATCAATCATTCAATGTGTTAGGAATGATTTGGACATATAGATAGAGGTAAGGATCAATTCTATATATCCCCTTAATTCATTGATATATCTCATGAGACATATCTATTGGCCAAAATTAAATTTATTTCTACCTTTAGTTGTAAACTATCTTGAGAATAGATGTTTATAATATAGTTTTTCATGTGCTTGGTTGATGATGTACAATAATTAAGAATTTACTTCATTGAAAATTCATCTATCTTTTTATCCATGATATTTTCACTATGATATTATCTAAGGATGCATTTCATTCTCAGTTCATTGATTAAATGGTGTGTTTCTTTCTTATATAACTTTCTATATTAATTATTTTAGATAACGACCTAAGATGTCGTCAATAGAATATTACTTCTTAATTAAGAAAACATAATAAAAACATTATTCTCATAAATAAATAATAACACATTAGTAATAAAATTATCTAATAAGAATTTTAAATATTATAGAATGTAAATAAATATAAAATAAGATAAGATGAATATTTGGGTTTTCTCGATCCACAAGAACGAACACACTCACGAACAATGATTTAGAAATAAAACATAATGATAATAATATAATATTTATTATAAAGATGAGATTATACATAACCTATACAGAATATATAAGTGAATGGAGAATTAATGAAATAACTGGTATTTATAAAAAATAAGGAACCCATACCCTTAATATAATTACATGATCGTCGAAATTGTAATCCGACCATTATGAATAGTAACCTGACCATTTGAATTGTATCATCATCGATGAAAATATAATGAAATATAGGAATTATATGAATAAAAATATGATATATTTATATCATGGTATAGTAAATAAACTTTTTAAAAATGCTAAGTTAAGTGTTAGTATTTTTATGAATTGTAAATGTTTATTTACAATTTTAAAATTAATATAACTATTTAAAATAATATTAATTTTGTTAAAATAGGATTTAAAAATAAATATTTTGTTGTATAAAATTTATAATATAATTTTATGTGACCATAATTTGTGTTTAAAGAGTCATAAAATCGATTAAAATATTAGAGTTGGTATTTTTCGAACAAATTATGATTTTATTTAACAATTAATACTCTCATATTTATATTTTTTCCAAAGAGGGGATCTAATTTTTTAAATATACCCATTGAAAAATAGATAGGGTGAATGTTTTGGGATATTTGTAAAATAGTTGATTTTTTGGAGAATAGTGAAATATGATAATCTATTTTATTTAACATTTTAAGCTAAATATAAGATTTTTTCGAGTCATTGATGATGTAAGAACACATTGTTTAAAATTATCCTTATCCATTTACTATATTTAGTTATATGAATCAACACTGTTGATATTTGTTTAGTCAAAATAATAAACTAATGAATATAATGATCAAATATATATCTCTCCTCCCCCTATAAACACCCCCTCGCCACTAATTCTCCTTACACCTTATAAGCCTTGTATCTTGTCAATATTATACCAAATTACCTTTCCAATCCTCTTACCCATGTCCAATAGGTTTTAATCTAAAAAAAAAGATGAAAGATAAATTCATTAAGTAGGTCCTCAAGGAGATCACATTCCAGAGGTAAAATCCTAAATCATTGTCTTTTAATTTCTTTTCTTTTCTTATCGTCTACATAAACACCACTTCCAAAGTACCATAATATATATAATAATATATATATAAAATAATTTTGTTGTATTAATTGAGTGTACATCAAAAAATATCTTATATTCTCCTTTTATTCTAAAAATGAAGACATCGACTGTGATATGGTGGTTCACCACCTTCGTGGGTGATGAGTTTTCATTCTACATTACTGATATCAAGGCCAATAATAAAACCATTGATTTGGTTAAAAAAGATTGTAATATATATTATAACATTTTTTATCTTCTATAACTAATATATCTACGTAATATGAAATTATATTTAACTAGTTTGTGGTGATTGCAAAACCACCAAAATAAACTGAACATTTATCATTTAAGTTTTTTCAAATGAAACATCATCATACTAGATAAAATTATATATAAAAAAATTAAAACTTTTAAAATTAAATTTATACTATGTAATTTCAATTTTTGGGAATTAATTCATTTTGTAAAGATCTTCCATAATTTTACATAGGCGGATTGAACTGGAAACCATGGAACAAACACTCTCAGAACCATGAAATTGATGTCTACAACTAATTAAAATGATAATAATTTATCTTAATAAAATTATAATTTGTCAAATTCATATATAAGTGGGTTTTTAATTAATTTATTAATTAATATAATTTTATTATCTAGCACATTAAGTGCAATTTCAGAATGCATTCAGACATACGGTGTGAGTTATCTTTGAACCTCAATTTTTCTTTAGGTTATGCTTTCTCTCTCTTTTTACCCCATTTTATTTTTTCATTATTCAAGTATACGTCTTCTAAATTATGTCTATATGTTCCAAGCATATGTATCTAGATAAATTAATCTCTCTTTTAAAGGTAAATATGCGTTTCAAAAAAAATCCCTTATCAGTTCCTCTCCATAGGAAATCCCAATCAAATGGAACTTCTCCGTTTGTTACCCATGTTCAAGTACACTCCGTAAAATATTTTAAGCAACCAATTTTTTTATAAAATCAATAATTTCATCATAAAAAACTATTTTAGTTCATTTCGGGTTTTCAACAAATAATTTTTCCCTTGTACCCTTTAAAAACTTTTTAATCATTTCCCTTAAACCACACTAAAGAGGTTCATCTATAATGCTTTCTAAACACCATTTTTCAGGTAATAACCTTAGTTGGGAATCATTATTAATGTTAAATTATTATTTTTTACTTCATGATTTTCTATAAATGATTTAAATATATTATTTCAAGGATTTCATTGTTATATGTCCCTTGGTTACACCTTATGACATGATTACGATATCCATTTCATTCAATGGGAAAACCATACGAGTATTATTTATGTTTGATAATTTATGTGGAACATATATACATGAATATATGATGATGGGTGCTCACAAATAGCACTCCAATGTATTGGGTAAATAATAGTCTAATGAGACATCATGCATGGGATTATGGAGTAAACCTAATTCATTATGGGACTTTGTATACCATGTGATATAGTCTTGGAAGTTAGCATTTACTCATTTTAAGGTAAAGTTATATTTTTCTTCCACCTCTATGTATTTACATGATCATATCATTACATGTTATTTTTTATATGTATCTATATGTTATTCATTTTCCATGACTTTCATGTATGAATCATGTGATTTACTTCATTTCCATTATTATTCCTTTAATGGGATTTATAGTTCACCCTTTTTTGTTTATATATTCCATAGGTTATAATATGAAGGGGAATGAGCTAAAAGGAATTTGGGATATCATAATTAATGTTAATCAAAATTTGATTTATTCTTGTTTTATGTTTACTAATTATGTATCTAGTCTTCCAAAGGCAATAGACTTGTCGATCCTTGGTTTTTACTTTGTGGATAATTATTCTTAAAATCATGTAACAATATTTATAAAAGGCTAGGGTAGCTATATCACTTATATTATCATCGGAGTCATGTTATTTAAATTTCATGTTTATTCTCTTATTCCATTTCTGTAATGATTATTCCTTATCTGGTTATGATAGTAATATTATTTAAATGGAATGTGTGTTCATTTATTTACCATTTATATTGATTATGCTTATTGATTAATAAAAACTTTATATATATATTTAACCCTTCTCGAGAAATTTTTATTACCCATCCATTTTGGTTTATTTTCCCCAAGATACTAGGATTATTTTTATTGATATAAAAGAATAAACTAAGGGGATAATGGAATTGTAAAAGAAAATTCATTTTGTATTTTATGTTTTAAAATAAAAATTGAATTTTAAGTATGTATGCAATTTCCCAATAAAACAAAACTATTTGGTTCTTTAGGATGTGATTACTTGTATCTTATAGAAATATAATAAATCAGACACAAGCTCTGGGATACTGGGTTTTGGGTCCCCAAATTTGGTATCAGAGGAAGTTTAGTAGAAACCTTGGGGAATAGATTCAGAACATAGATTAGGGAACATAATACTGTGGTATAATTTCAGGATAATTATTGAATAATTTTCTAATGTTTTTGTAAGGAATAGATTATTTTATTTTTCTATGAAAATAAATTGTTCATCTTTGTCCTGCATGACGTTTAACTACATTATCATCCGTCATGATGTTAAACTGCTCATTATCATCTTGCATGAATTTAAACTACTCATCTTCATCCTGCATGACGTTAAACTGCATTATCATCCTGCATAACATTAAACTATTCATCTTGGTCCGGTAGGATGTTAAACTGTATCGTCATCCTGCATGATGTTAAACTGTTCATCTTCGTCCGTCATGGTGTTAAAATACTCATTATTATCCTATGTGACTTTAAACTATTTATCTTCATCCTGTATGATGTTAAACTACATGATCGTCCTGCATGACATTAAATTGTTCATCTTTGCCATTCATGATGTTAAACTACTCATTATTATCCAATATGACTTTTAACTGCTCATCTTTATCCCACATGATGTTAAACTGCATCATCATCATGCATGACGTTAAATTGTTCATCTTTGTCCGTCATGATGTTAAACTGCGTCATTATCCTACATGATGTTAAACTTCATCATCCTCCTCCATGACATTATACTGTTCATCTACATCCTGTATGACATTAAACTGCATTACCATCCTCCATGACATTAAACTGTTCATCTTCGTCCATCATGATGTTAAAAAACTCATTATTGTCCCACAAGACATTGAACTATATGTCATCCCGCATGACGTTAAACTATATATCATCAAACAAGACGTTAAACTATATGTCATCCCACAAGACGATAAACTGTATGTCATCCCACAAGATGTTAAATTACATGTCATCCCACATGACATTAAACTGTATGTCGTCCCGCATGACGTTAAACCGTATGTCATCCCACATGATTTTAAACTGTATGTCATCCCACATGATGTTAAACTATATGTCATCCTGTATGAAATTAAACTACATTATCATCCCCATGACGTTAAATTGTATGTTGTCCCACATGATGTTAAACTACATGTCATCCCGTGTGATGTTAAACTATATATGGTCCAACATGACCTTATACTATTTCGTCTTTATCCAGATATTAAAATTCATGATCTGTCCGAACTAAAGGATGTAAAGCCACTCATCACTCATCCTGCATCACAATAAACTGAAAAATGGATGAGACTTTATGTCTAAGTCCCAACCTTAGGTCTGTTGACATTTTTGGACCTATGGACCATTTCTCATCGAGTATTGTGTGGTGTGGTATGGACTTATGTCCTTATTCCCCTCGATATATTTTTTCCATGCAATTAACCTATCCCCTGGAGACATCCCCCATCATCTATTATCCTTTCCGCAAGCACATGTCCCACCATGCTTTGTGCGACCCATCATTTGGGTTTTCATCAACATTCACATCCAAAAGGACCCCTGAACGACATGGATTCTTGGCCCAAGGGCTCTCCTACCATCTCCGGCCAACGTCCTCGAGGATTTGGGACAACAATTTGATAGAAGTTCCATGTTGTGAACATGGTCAATGGTCAACACTCAATTGACTTTCCCCATCCATGGTCACACAATATGGATACTGTGTTTTAAACATGGTTACTAGTTATCCTTGATCATTGTTGTTGTTCTGTGGTCTCCCACATAGCAGGTGTGATGATTCACCCTTTCCACATGTTTGTCCCTTTCACATGACATTAAATTGGGAACCTGGGGTCTGAGCTCTATGAACGTAAACTAAGATCTACTACATTCTTACTGCCTGACGTAAAATTGCATAGCATCTTCTAGAAATATGTTTGGATTTATTCCAATTTCAATGGGATACGTAGGATCATTCAAACATTTTGACTATGGGTCCATCCATGTTTCTTGGAAACCTCCATATCTTCCTGGCCCCCTATCCTGAGTCCTCCAGATGGGTGGGTATATGAGGTGGTATGAACTTATGTCCTCATTCTCTTTGGGATTGTAACAACCATGCCACATAACTCTTTATCCTGAGAGCTCTTCATTCCCCTATTCTATACACATATTTTCAAGTCATATGTTCCTAAGTTGAGCCTTTTTACCCTCTTTGGTAGTTCAACAATGATCCCAAGAGCACTCTGATTCAGCTCCTAGAGTGTTATATCCAACATGGACATGTTATCACTTATTTTTAGGCTTCGTGTTCTCCTTAATTTTATCTTTCAGCATATTTCACATCCAAAAGGTCCCCCAAATGGTGAAAATGCTTGACCTAAGGGACCTCCTATCA
Organism: Viscum album; assembly: GCA_963277665.1. Classification (NCBI taxonomy): domain Eukaryota; kingdom Viridiplantae; phylum Streptophyta; class Magnoliopsida; order Santalales; family Viscaceae; genus Viscum; species Viscum album. The sequence continues at coordinate 45,645,051 of OY728139.1, read as the reverse complement.
TTTCGGGCCAGCATCCTCGAGGATCTAGAACAACAAATTGATAAAAGTACTTTGTTTCGAATATTGTCAGCGGTTGACACTCATTAAAGGTTACCATTTCAGGTCACATGATATGGATTTTGTGTTTTGAACATGGTCAGCAGTTATCCTCCATTTTCACACCAACCCCAGCAAGCCCAAAATGTTGGTTGCGTGATTCACATCATTTTCCACTCCATCATGTCAAAGTGGAATTTGGAAACTCTTTGTACTATCCCCTAGGGTGCGTTTTCACGTTAGCAGGACAAAGCTGCGGTAAGGCGTCATTCGTGGCTCCGTACAGATTCCCCTCTCATGGTTATTCCACATGTTGCAAAAACCTTATCCGCCTTTGTTTCCCACATCGAGAATAGATCATGTGGGCTTATGGATTTTTTCAAGGTTTGTGCTTGCTTGAAAGTTTATCACTTATCTATGGTCCATGATCTATTCCCATAAACTAAGACCACTCTATTTCCTTTCTACAAGATGTTAAACAATATGATATCTTCTAGAACTATCTAAGGCTTAATTCCCATCCTCATGGGATATGTAGGAACACCCATACACATTGTCTCTAGATCCTACCCCAGGAATATAAAATCATGTCCTTTCTTTATCCCCCTTGGTGTGAAATCTTTCGGGAGCATGTTGTGTGGTGAATACCCCTTGGGTTTTCATTCACGTTAGGTTTTTCAATAGTTTCACCTTGTGCGCCCGTGTCTTTTTCCAATCTGGTCCGAGTTCTATGACCCTAAAAGAAGATCTCCCTATGGGAGCTATGTGTTGGGTTTGGTTACTTCACCGCCCTGTGCCTAATCCGTTAAATCAATCTCCCTTTTATGTCCCATCCTATGACCATTAATTTATGAAGTGTCAAACCGTAAGAACCTTTTCCTTGGAGGGGGAATCAACTCTCTCTATCTGATACATCTTGTTGTCGTACTCAGATACATTATGGAAGCGCCCAAAGTGTCTAATTTTCACAAGGAAATTCCCTCATTCCATGTCCAAGCTTCATGAGCCCTTCATTTGGATCTTCATCCTCTTCCATGTCTGAAGGGAACCCTTTATGGACTTGTCTCATGCCACATTGGCTTACCTACCATCTTGGTCCAACGTCCCTGAGGACCTCAGATGACATTTGTGACAACTCTCGTGTTTCGAACATGGTTAGCGGTCGACCCTCCTTTGTCTATTCCTATACTAGGCTAATATGAAACATATACTATGGTTTAAACATGGTCAATGGTTGTCCCCTATCGTCATGCCACTATCATTGTGGTCCAGATCTCGAGCATCATTATCCACATATTTCTACTTTCTTATGTTCAAATGGAATTTCAACATACTTGGATTTACTCCTTCATGAATCTAGGTGCGTTATATAGGCAGGTCATCTTCATTGGGATATCATTCACCTAACATCCCATCGCCCCTAACATGTGACTTCTTGTTCCAGGAAATCCCCATCACTACTCATTGTTTCCTACATTGAGAACGACTCACATGGAATTAGTAGTTCTGGTTGGATGTGTACGGGTGCAGTCATGCCACACATTCCTTTCATCAACCTATATGACGTTAAACTGCACTCTCAGAACTACGTATGTCTTGATTCCAATCCTCATGGGGTATATAGGAACGCCTGACCTCTTTTCCTCGGGCCTAGCCTAACTTTCACTTTTGGTCCCTTGACCTAAATAAATTTCTCCAGGGATACGTGGTGTGGTTCTGACTCCTTATGTCATCATTCACATTGGGTTTATAGCTACCACACCACATACTCCCTTCTTAGGACTTCCCTTTCACTATGTATCCTATCGTATGGTGTTAAACTTCATGAATCCATATTTTCTCAATGCATGACACAAAAATGTGGTTCTACCCTGAACAAGTTCATGATTCCCTATGCCAATCATGGGATGTGTTAGATTCCTCTCAAAAGAGGATTCTCCCTACCATCATCGTTCTCTGACCACATTGTGCTTCAAGAATTATGTTTGGCTTGATTCTCATCCTTATGGGATACGTAGCGACGCCCAGGCATTTCACCTGGGGCCTAGCCCTAGAGTCATTAACCCACTTGGCCCCTTGACCCCGATCATGGTCCAGTCCCTATAACCTTAAACTAGGATCCTACAATCTATGTACCATTACTTTAAACAGTTAAACTGGGTCCATGAAGTATGACCTTAAAACTATGTGCATTGTTCTTACCCTACGACATTAAACCACATGTCTATTGTCCTCATTTTTATGACGTAAAACTACATGTCATTCCATGTCCTTACCAAAGAGGTACTATTCAGAAGTAGGTATGATACTTGATTAGACCTATGCACCCACCTAATGTGTCTTCCCCCTAGTGGTGTAATTTCAAGAGTGTTGGACTCTATTCGAACAACCCATCACTCCATAGTCTACGCTTTGTGTTCCCTTTATTCAGACCCTCATCTTCTTTCGAAACTAAAGGAACCCCCTAATAGTATGGATGCTCATGTTATGGCTCACCTACTATCCTGGGCCAACATTCTAGAAGGCAAATGGATAACATTCTGAGCCAGGCCCCGTGTTTCGAATATGGTCAGTGGCCGACCCTCATCTATTTCCCCCATTTTAGGCTAACACAATAAGGATATTGTGTTTAAAACATGATAAACAGTTATTCATTGTTGTCATGTCATCCCTATAGTGTCACAAATTTTGGTTATTGTTATTATCACCTTCCATTACCCTATGTTTGTATTAAGTCAAATTCCCCTGGAGTTACGCCGCTCGTGCACTATATCACATTGGGAGGATGGCATGTCGATTGTTCTGAGGTTCTCGTCCTCAAATTAGGCCTCTCCTCTTCTTCTCGAAAATCGGGATTGTTTGTTCAATCCCCAGTTGCACAGAGATTGGTTTTCACTCTTTCATTTGGGTGGAATAATAAATTGGTCATCCCTTGTTTCTCACATCAGGCCCAATCACGGTGAGCTTCGTATCACACTCAGCCTTCTGGTCGCCTCTCCACTTCACGAGCCTCCTTCGAGAGTCAACTTCAAGATTGACCGAGGGATTTTGGAGATTGACCCTTAGACTTTGACAGTATATTTCTTCTCGACTCCATGCTTGAGGGGGGGGGGGGATTTTTGGGGCCAATATTTGGGACGAACAAGAACAAACAGAATGAATTAGGGGCTACCTCGTGAAGCCTGTTTATAGTGCCCCTGGGGCCCCATGCTGGCTCAAATCTCCTCCTTCAAGAAGCCTCCACAGAGCAAGGTGGCAGGATGCTCTTCTAAACACTTTTTCATTTACGAAACCGCCGTGGATTAAGGAGGAGGGATGCCATGTAAACCCCTTTGACATTCGTGAACCCATCACAGAGTGGGGAGGCAGGTTGTTCTGTGAAAATTTTTGACATTCGAAAACCTGTAGCAGAGCGAGCTCTGTGTTCGCGCCGAGCGAGATCTACTTCGTAGTGCCTCTCCCCTATAAATACACAGAACAACCCCATCATATGACGGTTACGCCACCCCTTGGTCGGCCAATCGATCCCAGTTCGCAGAGCTCCCAAGCATCACGATGTGATGCCCTTCGTGCCCTTTGTGAAGGAGGGAGTACCTTCAGACTACTCAAGGATCCCAGAGTAGGTTTCCATTTAAAAGCTTCTCCACATGTCCATGCTCTGTGAGCATCTTCCTTCGCAAAGCTATGTTGCGATTCCATGCTCCACGAGCAGCTTTCGTTCGTGAAACTGCTTCGTGATTCCATGCTCTGCGGGCACTTTTCCTTTGCGAAGATGCTCCGCAATACCCCATTCCGCACAAGTACCTTGGCTCTGTGAAGCTACTTCGTGTAGAACTATCCTTTTCAAAGCTCCTACCTTCATTCCCACCGGTCCATAACATGGGAGCTACAACCCCACACCCCTGCTCGAGGTCGGTTCTGGGCTATGGTCTCAGCCCTCCAGGCCTGTCCCTTTTCAACCGTCAGTACCCCCCCTGAAAAATCGAGAGTCCCACCATGAAATTTTTGGTCCTGGGTGTTGAAATTTTCCATTGTTCCCCTCTGTGATCCCACATTCCACCTTTGGAATTACATGATTTGAGATACTTCTCTTCACACCATTAAACACCTTGAGTTGACTTATTCCTCTTGGTTTGTCTCCCATGTCTTGAGTTGAGACTCGCATCATCAATTCCCCGAGTACATTGAGGCTAACCATTCCTCATGTAACTCATCCAAACCCCATTGCTTGGCTCATATAGATGATTGAACCAGAAAGGGACACTCTTGTGTAAGTCCCAACACCAGCCATTTCTAGGTGCCATCTTCCCAATAGTCCTATCTACATGACTATAAACTGTAGTACACCCTATGTTCCAAACATAGGATGCGTCTTTCTCCAAAAATGAGACGCCTTATTCTCCAAGCATGATATTCCAAAATTCCTATATACATGACTATAAACTATATCACACCCTACATTTCAAACTTTGGATGCCTCTTGCTCCATACAAGAGATGTCTTATGCTCTAAGAATGAAATTCCAACAGTCCTATCTACACAACTATAAACTTTAGTGCACCCTATGTTCCAAACATAGGATGGATCTTGATCCAAACAAGAGATTCTTTATGCTCCAAGAATAATATTCCAATATTCTTATCTATATGACTTTAAACTGTAGTACACCTTATGTTCTAAACATAGGATGCCTCTTACTCCAAACAAGAGATGCCTTATGTGCCAAGCATAAGATTCTAATAGTCCTCTCTATATAGAATTAAACTGTTTAATGCCCTATCATTCAATAATGGGATACCTCTAGTTCCAAATATGTAATGGATTATGTGAAAAGTATAAGATACCTCATGCCATGATTACAATGGCATAATTTCAGGAGAATTGGAATCCGTTCAAAAATTCCATCACTCCACCTCACTCTTGGTGCATCCTTCATTTAGATTTTCATCCTCTTCCATGTCTAAAGGGACCCCCTAACATCTTGGTCGGATGCCGCATTGTCTCACCTACCGTCCTGGGCTAATTCCCCTAAGGACTTTGGACAACACTTTGAGTTAGGTCCTTTGTTTCGAACACGGTCAAAAGTCGACCCTCATTTATTTGTCCACATTTCAGGATAACGTGATATGAATGATGTGTTTCGAACATGGTCAAAAGTTATCCTTCATTTCCAATGCCACCCACACTGTGTTCCAAATTTCTGGCACGTGACTCAAACTTTTTGTCTCTCTTTGTTCAGATTGATTCAAATTCCCTTGGCATTATCCCTCTTGTGCACTAGCGCATAGGTAAAGGCATCAACCCACTAGTTTGTTGGGTTCCCCTCATGGCCATATATGGGGAAGATGCACGGGCATCTTCCTTGTGGAAGCCCCATCCACCATTTCCACTCCATAGTGGCACACAGGTAGCTTCCATGCATAATCCCTATCCATTTCCCCTCTATAGCAGCACACATGCAGCTTCCTTGCATATGCCCCATCCATCCATTGTCGTTCCATAGCGGCACACGAGCAGCTTCTGTGTGTAAGCCCCATTCACCATTGTCACTCCATAGCAACACCGAGGCAGCTTTCTTGCGTAATCCCCATCCACTATTTCCGCTCCATAGCGGCACCCAGGTTTCTTCCTTGCGTAAGCCCCATTCACCATCCATTGGTTCCGACCATTTCACGTCGGTTCACCACTTCTAAACTATGTGGTCTCTAATTCTATCCATGGAAGGGTATGTAAGAAGCCTCCTTGAGGTTCATTCCCAACCCCCATTGGTCTTGAATATCTTCACGCTGAATCACCAAAACCCATCCTAAACTATGTGGTCTTTGATCCTTTCCAAGGAAAGGTACGTAGGAAGCTTCCCTGAGGTTCAAGCCTGAAAACCACTGGTTCTATCCCCATTCATGTCAAACCAACTTCGTCCCACATGATGATAATTTTTAAGCACCCTTTTGATTTTGTACGATGTTAAACTGCATCCACCATCCTAAAATACATGGAATTTTCCCTTTTCCAAGGAAAGGTATGTAGGAAGCCTCCCTGAGGTTCAATCCCAAAACCCATTGGTTACGACCCTCTTCACATCAGTTCCAACTAACCTAAACTATGTGGACTTTGATCCTTGCCAAGGAAAGGTACGTAGAAAGCCTCTATATGGTTCAAGCCCAGCATCCATTGGTTCCAACCATTTCATGTCAGTCCACCACTTCTGAACTACATGTTCTTTGATACATTCCAAGGCAGGGTACATAGGAAACCTCCCTGAGGTTCAATCCCAACACCCATTGGTCCCGAATAGCTTCACATCGGCTCACCAAAACCCATATTGAACTATGCGGTCTTTGATCCTTACCAAAGAAAGGTATGTTGAAAGCCTCCCTAAGGTTCAAGACCAAAAAACACTGGTTACAAAAACCTTCACATCGGACCACCTTCATCCTACATGACATTAAACTGCATGCCCCCTTTTCGTCCTGTACGACATTAAACTACATCCACCAACCCGAACTGTGTGGGATTTGATCAATATCTCCTAGAAAGGGTATGTTGGAATCCTTTATGAGGTTCAACCCCATCCAGTGGTAAGATGTTGTGACCCCATCCAGTGGTAAGCCGTTGTCAACCCCATCCAGTGGTAAGCCATTGTGACCCCATCTAGCGGTAAGCCATTGTCAACCCCATCCAACTATAAGCCATTGTGACGCCATCTAGTGGTAATCTGTTGTGAACCCATGTAGCGATAATCCATTTTCCCCCCATCCAGCGGTAAGCTGTTGTCAACCCCATGCAGTGGTAAGCCATTGTTACCCCACCCAATAGTAAGCCTTTCCCCCCAATCGACAGTAGGCCATTGAATTCCGCAATCGATGGCAAGCCATCTTCAGATGTACTATGTAGACTTTGATTCCCTAACATGGGGATATGTAGAAATATTCTTTGATGTTCAAGCCAAGTACTCATAACTCATCATGATCTACCTCTCATTACCATGTGTTCTGGAAAGATCATGTCCTAACATGGAGGTTCTATTTCCTCTGAATCCCATTCATGCATCTATTCTCACGGGTCACCTCCACGGGTGTCCCATCATCCCACCACACTATGCGGACTTTGATTCCCTTCCACGGGGATATGTAGGAAGTCTCTTTAAGGCTCAAGCCCAACATCACCATTGTCCCCACATCGGTTCCATCTCATTCTCCCTCAAATTATTCAACTCTCCATTATCCATCTTGATTCTTACCCAGGCTACCACATCCCGCGGGGATCATGTCATCCACCTCCTCGCTGCTCCTAGTAATACTTGGAACACTTTCCATGCGTAAGCCCTAGCATGTATCGGGTTCATTTTCCTTTGTGTACACCCCGATTAATCACCCCTTCGATCTACATGGGTTTTTATCCTTGTCGTCTACATAGGGTACATATGAAACCTTCACGAGGTTTAATCGCATATAATGGTAAACCTTTTTGTTTCCCCATTCTGGGGTAAAAACTCCCTAATGCGCCCAAAGTGGTGTCCAGATCAGCCTTCACGGTGTGACATATTCCCTTTATGGGACACACCATCTTGAGTATGTTCTTATTGAGTGTTAGGATCCATCCACCCGGTAAACCTTACATGTGTTCCCTCCTAGGTATGTACCAATATGATCTGTCTATATGGGACGTTCTGATCACCCTCATTCCATCTCTACAAGAGGTTAAACTCACAACATACCTCATGCTAATCATGGGAAGCTGAGGAAAACCTTAGAGACATGCCTCTTTTATAAGATACCCCATGACTGATGTGAGATTCCTCAGGTTCTTCACCCTTGAGATTCCCTCTTATGAGGAAGAATACAGATTCCCCAATGTCCACGCATCTAGAGATTCCCTAACATGCCTCATGTTGTCATCTACTTAGACCAAGGTTTGCTACCATGTATGGACCCCATGGAATGTCCTAATGGAAGTAGTGTAATTAACCGGTGTTCACAAAGATATGACACTAGGAACGAGATTCGTGAACCACGACTTAATCTTTAAGGGAGACATGAACTAGGTAATGAGTTCCGAGGAGGAATCCCCAGAAGGAAGAACTGACATCCCATCATCTCATTTAAATCAAGGTGAAAACATCCCTGAATATGGAAATGATGCCGCTCGCCTTTGGAAAGTGGGAATGTGGGGCAATAGATGTGCGTCCCCCACATACGGATGTGCGCGACCCAACAAAAGCATTGGTAACATTAATATTTTGGAAAAATATTTTCCTCATGAGAAACAAGAGGACAGAGAAAGGTAGTTCTTAAGGCTAAGATAAAAAGAAGATAATTTTTTTTAAGTATGTAGCTAACATTAGAGGGTTAGAAAGGCATGCTAAAAACTATGTATGTAATCTAAAGATAAATATTTACTATTTTTATAGGCTTAAGAAAATCCTACAAAGGGTACTTGTCTCTCAAACATTACCATCACAATAGGACATAATATCATGTATTAATAAAATAGAGATGGAATTCTCTAAGAATTATCGATTTTAAAGGATATAAGAGAAGAACAGGAAAATAATAAAAATTACTAATAAATGTAAGAAAGGAAAGAAGAATTTTACTCTTTTGCTAATTGTGTAAGAAAATACCTTGGTACATGCTTAAAAGGAAAATGATCTTGCTTCAAGTGGGGAGAAAAAGGACACCATGCTCAAGATTACAAGGGAAATAAATAATCTTCTAATGTTTAATCCCTGAGTTTTATAGAGATGGAGAACTACATAAATGAAATCCCATAATTTAAAGGAATATACCATAAAATTAGATATGGTGTCAAGGTTAAGATTGTAATATTACTACAAATGTAGTGGATGCATTACTATTCTTGTGTAATTGGATATATTAAATACATTGTAAAATTATTTTTTTAAATAAATTTTGGAAACATATAAGGATTTTGCAGATGTAATTTTTCATTAAGGATTTGAAATCATATAGTGAACTATACTGATGACGTAGGAAAATGATTCAATGGTATGTTAAACTTTATGAAAAACCCATGATTAATGGAAGTATAAACCTCAATATGTTACTAATGTTTAACTAATGATTTTCTGATAAAGATATGACTGACGTAGATAATGTAAATTAGATCATGCTAACAACCATAATACTAATTAATGATAAGTTCATTTTGGAAATTTAGTAACATTATTTGCAAAGTTTTAAAACATATTTTTTTCAAAGGGTCATAAGGTTAACCATTTATGAAATGTTTTATCTTTTGTAATAGGTTTAAATATTAACTTTGATAACTTATGATAACCATATTGGTTTAAGAAAATAGTTAGAGACATACTATAATATTTTTCACTCTTTTTCAGATCTTATAATCCTCTAAAAGTGAATTTTAGTGTTTAATGAACAAAAAAATAAATTTCTGGATATTTATTTCTTGGAATAATCGATGAATTTTAATTTGATAAAAGAAGAAAAAGGATGAAATTGTGTTTATAAAATAGAAACATATGAATTAAGTATAATTATTATATTCTTAGAGTGTAAAGGAATTTCTCAACTCTAGGATAAAGTTATTAAAGAAAATATTTTTCCTAATACCATCACTTATATTGAACCAATGGTATTTTAGATCATCATATATTACGGTTTTAGGTGATTAATTTTTTAATGATCATTGACTTTCTTGTGATCAATGGGCTCTATAACACTACAACTATATATAATTTCTTTCAGGTATATGTTCTCATACATGGAAACCTAGTTATGTCTTATTCTGGATGATATTTGTAATTTATTTTCTCTCTTATTATATAGATTTTTTATTATCCCATTCATGATGTGTATTATTCTACAATGGTATTTCTAAATTTGAACCCCATGATTATCGAGATCAAGTTTAAATTGTGAGGAAAGAGTTTATTTAAAATGAGGACAATGTTACACCCTGAAATTTTTAAGAAGAAAATGGTTTTCGATAGTGTGTATGATAGAAAACAAAAATCTTATAATAAAATATAACACGTAATACATAATGAAATATATATTTTTAAATAAATTTAATCGATTTGATAATTTTCAGCACAGACTACCCCAAGAAGAAATGAACCATTATATAGTATACTATTATAAACTGGCCATTAAGCTGGATGGTATGAATAATAATCACTAAATTATGAAAATTATATTTAACTCTTTATTATAAATAAAATAATAATCATTTAAAATAAAAATAAATATTTTTTGAAAAACAATAATTCTTGAATGATGGGTTAGTCACGTTTTGCACATATAAATTAAAATTTATGTTTCCCATATTTATAAAATTTATTTTAAAAAATAAAAATAAAAATTTAAATCATAACATCAAAATTATATTTTTTTAATTTTTGGTAATTTTCTAAATTTTTTCATTTTTCTATCAATGTTGAAAAATACTGAATTTATAATTGAAAAATGCCTTTTTCTTTAAATTATTTAAAAAGATAAATTAAATGTTAAATTATATAGAAAGTTAAATTAGTTCAAATATGTTTCTATTTATATAATTTAGGTTATTTTAATTTTCTTAATATATAATTTTTAGATAAAACATTATAAACTTTTGATCATTTTCTCTTTGAAAATTCTCTTTCTCATCATGTCTTCAGGATTTATTTTAAATTAAAATTCTCCAATTATTTGAATGTATTTTGGAAAAAATATATTCCATATTTATAATAATAATAATTTATATCTTCTAATGAGGTAAACTTTATTTTTTTAACAAAATGAGTATTGAAAGAATTAAAAATCAATTACCACAATTACGGTAAAAATGGATTTATCTGTGGTTATACTAAAATTGTTAGGGTTATGTTGACATAAAAAACAATAAAAAATATATTAATGGAAATATTAAGTCTTTATAATTTAAAAGACTCTATATTATTCAATTTTTTCACTTTTTCTTTGTGAAAAATGTGGGAATGTCATTTTATTTTGAGAAATTACAAGCATGCCGCTCACCTCATTTATACAAGGTCACTAACTCTCTTCTCTTATTCACACCTTAAAAATTATTTTTTTATTCAATAATATCCAAAATAACTTCAAATATTTTATAATCTAATCCCAAAACACTTTTATAGGATATAAATCCAAACTAGTATGGTTTTATTGAAAAACAATGGAGGATACCTGAAAAATATGTATCATTCTTCAACAGGTGTATTTATTTTATTTATTCGTATGTCTAATTCAATTGTCATTAAAACATGATGATATAATAAAATAATTATAATAAATATAATAATATGTTAATGACCTATAACTATCCCCACTTCCATCAAATTTGTTATGAAATCATCATTTGTGTGAATGGAAGACAACCACTTCATGAACCGATGTCATTCATTTTTTCATTACCACATATCACAGTTGGGTATTATGATAGATATAAAGAATAAATATTATATTTATAATATTATTATACTTGTTTTGTTATTATTTAATACATATTTTTATTACTTTCCATTAGGCAGGGGATACAATAATGACACTCGTGTGTATGGCGGACTACCGCCTCATGAGGTGATGTGATTCATTTTTTCCCTAACAAATTATGTGTTAGATAATTAGAAAATTTTAATAAATATAATTTATATTAATGAAATAATTATTATATTCATGATATATTTATCATTATTAAAATACACTATATCGTTTTATTATTTTACATAGAAAAATGATAACATAGTTTGTGTATGTATTGATAACCGGCTTTACGGAGCGATATGACTCTATTTTCATCACCAGAACAAATGGATGTTATATATAATTATATTTTTATGAATAATATGTTATATATGTTATTATTATAATTATATAATTTTGAAAAATTTATTACATTCTTTCCATAAAGATCATTGAAAATGGGAATGTTACTCATGCATACATACGACCAACCATCTCCATGAGTGTAAGGTTGTTCGTTTTTCATAACAATATTTAATGATTTTATATAAAATGAGAATTTATTTATAAATATGATAATTAATTAAAAATTATTAATAATAATATCATTTAAATATATTATATAGTAATGAACCTGATCTTTTATAACAAAAGAACATGAGAAAACACGATAATTAAAACAAGAAACAATGACAATAATGAGTGATTATTAATAAATGGGTGATAATATGTTATAAATTGATTATATATTATTTTAAAAATATTAATATGGGTATATAATAAGTTAATAACATGTTTAAAAACACTATACTAGTGTTTAAAATATTTTTAACCAAAAATAAGCATGACGTAAGGGTCTTCATCTCAATTTCCCATCGGTGATTCATATTTTATTATTATGAAACTAATTTCATTTATATGGTTTACATACTGTCACTTTGACATATAATATCATTATTAATTAATAATTCATGGTTTTCTATGTTTAAATTTTATTTATTTAATCCAATGGTATTTGACCAAAAATTTACCAAGTAGTAATGAATTTCATATCTCAATTTATTTTCATTGTGTTATATTACTTCTTTATCATCTTTGATATTATAAAATTATTTATGTAATTAATTTTTATTATATTATGTTTTATTTCAATATTTATTATTTTTATTTACATTTTATTCACATAATTTATACATTGATTAATTATCACTTCAATTTTAGTGTAATCTTAATGGTTTATTTCACAATATCATCCAAATCAAGATTGATTTTTCTTGAATTTTAGTTGAATGGTATTATTTAATAATTTCATAAATAAACCTTTTAGTTTTATTTTTATCTATATATTCATGTTATTTTCATGTAATAGTACCATTTTCCCACTATTTGTTAGTTAAAATATTAGATAAAATGTTTTTATGAAAATTTTATTTGATTTCTCTATTCGGTCAGAAATTCATTTTCTTCCAAAACTATGTTTTCTAAAAAGTTTTTCAATTTTTTTAACCCTTAAAAATTGATTTATTAAAAAAAATTATCCATGTTATCATTTTAATTTTTTTTTCAATGGAATATTTATATCATTTTCAAAACAATGTCTGTTTGTATTTAACCAAAAAAGTGAATGGAATTTTAATTTTAACATGTACAGAATGAACGGAATTTCCAATTGTCATGACTACTCAAATATTTTAATGCTTATTTTATTTGTTTCAAATATTATTTTTGAAGAAAATTATTTTCAAAATGTTTTGTGAAATATTATTTTTAAAAATTTATTTACAAAATTAAAAAGGACACGTTCAACAAGATTTTTTTAGGATATTTTTATATTATTTATATTAATCAATAAAAACAACCCATTATTGTTATTCCAAATGATATATGTTGTATTTATACCATACTTATTCTTTATCTATATGAATTATGATATTTTGAACAAGGAATGTATTGATATTCACTTTATTGATTTACTTTTGTAATCACTAGCTTTCCATTAAAATATTCACTTTCTTATGATCATTAGACAGTAAATTTCCCATAAATTTCAGTATTATTTTTCATGGATGTTCTTATTACGTAAAACATATATAATTTATACGTAATATATTTTAATTTTAAAGTCATTTCATTTACTATAGTAATATTTATAATCTATATTATTTCATAAATATGGATATTTAGTGGTAAGTTATATTGATTCAAGAATTAAATCATTAATTTGATATGTGGGGAATTATTTATACTAGAAGACATGGGTGGGGACATGTTATATATATTACCTTGATGCATTTACATGTCTCATGAGAGAAATAATATTGCCAAAATTAAATGTGTTTCTACTTATAATTTTAAACATTATAGTAGATAGATATTGACATTATTGGTTTTATTGTTCCTAAGACATGATTTCAAATAATTAAGTATTTATATCATCAAGTATTAAGTTATCTTATTATCAGTGATATGTTTTACACGTTATGATCTTTTGATGCATTTAATACTTAGTTTATTTATTATTTAATATATGATTTTAATTATTTTCCTTTCCATATTAATTATGCTCTATCTTATAATGAAAGTCATGTTATTAAAGTGACATGTGTGTTTTGTTATTTAACATTTAATATTGATTATGAATTATCTTATCATCATAGTTACGTTATATAAATGGAATATGTGTTCAGTTATTTACCTTACCATATTGATTATTCTTTTTTGATTCAAGATAAATTCTGAAATATGTAACACAAACTGATCTTTTGAGATCATCCATTTATTTTGTTTTATTTTCCCTAGGATACCAATATGTAATTTGAGATTGATATGTAGGGATACACTAAAGGGAATATTGAAATTCTCAAAGAAAACACTTTGAGTATTTTATGTTTTAAATTTTAATGTGCATTTAAAGTATGTATCTAGTTTACCAAGAAAAGTAAACAATTTAGTACTTTAGGATGTGATACATTGTATCTTATGATAATTTAATAAATAAGAAACCATATCTAGGATAATAGGGTTCAGTTCTCTATATATGGAATATTGTTTTATACTCAACATAGATGATATAGCATGATCCTTTTGACTCATAGAATCAGACACCTTGTTTTCTTTCACATGGTGGTAATTTATTGTGCAGTCAAAATATTTAATTTATACAACAATATTATATGGTATATATTCAATTTATTTTGAGTGAATATATATTTAAAAATTTTATGATCAGTATATATGTCACACCTTTCTCATAAACCATCAATTGTCTTAGGGAATAAGATATCATCATATAATTCTACATTAGAGAAAATCCCAATCCATTCATTAATGGATAAATGCATATTACACACCTTTTTCATTGTAGGGTATTTTGAGGATAGGTGAACTGACTAACCTTCTCTTTAGTTTCATGAAACATTACTTTCATTCATCTTTCTAAAGAAACTTAGACCCCTTCTGAGAAAAAATTGTGAGTAAATTGGATAGTCATGATTATTCTTCTAAAAATTGTCAATAATATCCGTCCAAACAAAGAAAAATTCTGATATTAGTCAATTTGGATGGTCTAGGGAAATTTTCAATAACTTATTTAATTTATGGATCTACCTATATACCCTCAGATGAGATTATATGACCCAAAAAATGAAATTTTTTATATCCAAAATTAATAATTTTTAAATTTTTAATACAAATTATTATTTCTTAGGGTATTCAATACAATCCTCATGTTATCTTGATGATATTTATTAACCTTTGAATATATAATAATTTATTTTATAAAGACTCCTAAAACCGATCTAGGTAACCACTAAAGACTCTATTAATTAAATCCATAAAGATATCGAGGGAATTAGAAATTCCAAATGAAATCTATATATATTCATAGTGCTCATACCTTATATGGAGTGATGTCTTGAGTATATCATCCTTATTGACCCTAAATTGATGATATCCATAATGAAGGTCAATCTTGAAAAAATATTGATCTCCGTGTAGTTAATCAAACATGATATCAATAAGTGGTAGAGGATAGTGGTTCTTTATTGTGATCTTATTTAGTTATTGATAATAAATATGGGGTTACATAGATCTAAAATTATTATAAACAAAAAAACTGTTGGAGATTAGTGTGATGCAATTGGATAAATAATACGTTATCAAGATTCTCTTACAGTTTATTCATCAATTACTTCAACTCAATCAAGTCCATTCTGTAGGGAGTCTTTGAAATAGGTATAGAAACATACACCTGTTCTATTGAAAAATCAACTTCAAGATTCAGTGGAAGACTAAGAGTGTCTTCTTGAAAGACTTAAAAAACTCCCACATGGTAGGTGAATCATCAATATTGAGTTTCTTCATAAAAATTGAAGATAAATGATCTATTAACATCTGAACCCTTACCCATAAAATGGATGTGATTTAAATCCATAATTAATATTTGTTATTATGTTGATTAAAGATTGTAGATTGGTTCAGAATATAGAATGAAACTTCCCACCTCAACAATTATATTCTGATTTTTATAGAAAAATACCATTCTTGCCTATGATAATATAAAATTAAACTTGGGGTATAATAAAAATATTTATTAGAATAAAATACATAAAAATATCAAAAGGATAATAATTATATACATGAGATATGATCATCATACCATTAGGTATTTTCACTTCTAATTCAATATCTAACAATTGATGTGGTATTTTCAGACCCTTAAAAATTCCTTTAAAATAAAATAGTGGGTATATCAAAAATAAAATAAAACGTTAAAAACTCTTGAGTGGATGTTATGTGTAACTATAAAAATGTTTTTATTTTACCCCACATAAAAAATGGTGATCATATGATATTTACCTATGTCTCTATGCTAAGGAGATTTCAAAAATAGATCATCATCATTATCCTTTATATTTGGGAACTGGTTATCTTAATTCTTATAATTATTACATTTGAAACACTAGAGTGTTGTTGGTGAATTATATGGGCTTTATCCATATTTATATCATTAGATAAATTCCTCCCATAATTTTTCCTTTGCTTTCCTAATGAACTTCCTTTCCTCACATGAAAATATTTACTACTCCCCTTAAGACAATTTAAACTTTGTTTCCATCCAAACAATGAGAATATGAGAATGAAAATATTATTATATATATAGTTTTTTTAATTTCCTTTGAATTACTCCTTCCTTTATTATAAAAAAATAGATAAATGGGTAACTCCTATCTCTATTTCCACTTTGATATCTCATCAACTGATTTCTTCATAGCAATTGATGTTAATTATGGATAATTACCTTCACATAATAGGTTTTAAACCCTTGAATAATTGAGCAACATATCTTTCAGGTTGAAATGATAATATTATAGGCATAAATCACATGTCTATAAAATATTATCATATATGAGCCAATAGATTCATTATCCTTATTCTTTAGCTCAAGGAATTACTTCTCTATTTTTATATAATTAATATATGGAAAGTAATTTTTGAAAAATAATATCTTAAAGTCATCATACTCTATGGATTTAATTTATTATTTTTCTATTGTCTTCTTGATAATATTACACC
This sequence comes from Viscum album, assembly GCA_963277665.1. Taxonomy (NCBI): domain Eukaryota; kingdom Viridiplantae; phylum Streptophyta; class Magnoliopsida; order Santalales; family Viscaceae; genus Viscum; species Viscum album. The sequence goes on along the minus strand of OY728139.1, from coordinate 45,627,994 downwards.
ATTGATCCACTTCTCCATCCAAATGATAGACAACCAAAATGAGTTTCATATTCTAAACTTTATAGAATGGATAGTAAGTTTTCAGTTGTACTGATCCATTTCTCAGTGACTAGTGGATGTTCCCTCATTAAGGACTCAACATATCATTTTTCCACCACATTCTCATTTGTATGTTTAGAATGATTCATCACTTGAGAGAGTTATGTGAAAATGGTAATGAGATTTTTCATTCCAACTCCAATAAATTTTGCTTTCTCAAGCGGAAAATCATTTTATTTTACATTTCATTTAGCAATAAAATTATTAATTTGGGTTATATCCATTGACTAAAACCAAAAATAATTGTATGAGAAAAAATAATCTTTGTGGGGAATAATATAATCCTAAAAAATAATTTAAAATATTTTTAAATCATTTCACCTTCTTTTCAATCAAAGAAACCTTAGGTTTAACCTATCTCATCCATGATCATCATATATTAAAATACTTTAAAATAATTTATAATGAAAATATGAATTAACCTAATAATATCCGTATGGAGTTTCAAACTAGGTGTGAAGAAATTATCATTATTATGCACTATTTTATGATTAATTCATGCTCAATGCACTTATATCACAGTTATTTTCCCAAGGAATATCTATGCAAGAGACACATGCACTTATATTATTCAAATGATGATATTTGTCCAATAAAAACCACACTCATTTATTTACCACAACTTAAGACATTGTATAATACATAGGGTTACTCAAAGGTTTATCACTAAAGATTTCCCATCCTAGATTCCAAATCTTAATAAATCCTTGTTCATATACAAACTATAGTGAGAAATATGATTCATAAAAAGTTATCACGTCTTCTTATAGGAATAATTAGTAGACAACATAATGATCTATTCCATCATCGTATAAGTATAGTGCATTTGTAAACTTAGATAAATTCACATATGAGTAATAAGAGTTTTACATCATCTCCCACTTAGACCATTATAAATGGAACCCTTATTATATATTTCATTAATAATATATTTCTTCATGTCTGGGGGAAATAAAATACAAGAAAGGGTGTTATTTAATGATTAGTAAAGGTAAGTAAGGGAGATATAAATGATCTCATAAACATTACATGAGAATAAGGGTATGAGAACATGATATTAACATTTTAATTCCATACCCTTCACATAAAATATCACTATCTTGTGTCATGGAATAAATCCTGATAGTTTATAAGGAATGAATTATAAATAAATCAAATAACATGGGACATTATAGAATCACATAGGCATAATACAAAAGTTTATGGCATACACCTAAGCATAAAAATAATTTTTTCAATAGTAAAGGATAATTTAAAATGCTATATTATTGGAATGTGTTCATAATTCAAACCATCATAGTAGTCAAGATTCACTCTCAAGACTATCGTAGTGGTCAAGTCCCTTACTGTTTTGGTATATATCACCATTTTAATCATATATATCTCATGATATATCATTCTTTACCCAATGAATTTGTTGGAGATATAGGACCCGACCATCACAAAATGAAAATAATAAATATTTGTGTTAAAATATCATAAATCATTACTCTTGTCATAAAGCATAGAAATAAATGTTTTTTATAAACATTTTGTAAATTAATCATGCCATAACTCAACAATGAGCCTGTACCCAAGTGTTAAGGGATCCTTCTTGGCATCCAAGAGACCCAGGTTCAAAACTGGGTGGAGGCGAATTTCCAGTGGTACTGTAGAACTTACTATAGTAGGTATTGTTCAGTACTATAGCAGCCAGAACTATTCAAAAGATTTGTGCCTTTGGGTCACCGGTTTGGGCCTATGGGTCTTAAGGGCCTTTAGTCCATCAAAGGCCTTCGGGCCACAGGGCCTTCGGGTCACAAAGACCATGGATTTTCCCAGTTCACATAGATTAGGCCCCAGAAGAGGATTATAGCAACAAGAGTAACAATCAACAGAAGTAAAGCTAACCAGATTGGTAGAACGAGAGGGTATGACAACCACCATCGAGACCAGGCACCATGCATATTTGTATGGGAAAATTCTATCCAATCAGCAATACAAGGTGGGGATATAGGCAATCAATAATGTAGAAGCTGGGGAGGGGAAGTTTTAGTGGGTTGGGCCTATGGGTCATGTATTGGGCATGGTACGCCTTTGGGCCATCATGCCATGTATTTCTAGTCCAGTCGGGCTTTGTTCCTTGGACCTATGGGTCATGTACGATTTCTACTTCAACCCTTAAAAGGGATATTATCCACAATAAAATAAAAAAGAAGTCCTTAAGGCCACTGGGGGCATCATGCCACAACTCTTTGAAAAGAAACATGTTTCATAAACAATTAATCATTGTATAACCCAAGGAAAAGAAATGGGTTTCATAAACACCTTTTCATCATAATCATAAACCACCCAATGATGGAATAAGGAGGGAATCATTGGATCATATAACCAATAAATCATAGGTAAAATGAAAATATATCATCGTATATATGAAATTTTTTTTAAAGATCATTTGGAATACGTTTTGAGGAAAATTCACTTTCTTTGAAAATCTCCTTTTTTAAAACTATAAAATCATACAATATTAGGAAAATCATTTTATTTGAAAATAAACATGGATAAATATAAAGTAATTTTCAAATAAAATAATGGGTATGGTGGAATGAAATTTTCCTTTCATCATATTCAAGTAAAAAAGAAAACATTCCTTTTACATTTTGGTAAAAATCCAAAAAGTAACTTCTTAAAAAAAGAATATTACATTTATTTTTTTTGAAAAAACCAATAATGGAAATAAATAACAGTAAATATTAATATAATAATATTAAAAACATTCTTTATAACCTTTTTTAATATATGTATATGGAAGAAGAAGGGTTTTTTTATGGAAGAGAGAAATAAATTTGAGTTTCCTTAAAACATTATTTGATTATCTAGTGTACATAAAGAGATGAAAGTGAATAAAAAGATAATTATTCTTAATAAATAACAAATATAGAATAAAAATCACGATTTTATAGATAGATATATCATAATATTTCATTATCAGAATCAGAATCATAAACAATTTCAATATATATTGAGATTGTAACATAAAACCCCTATCACTTGGGTAACTTTTTAATCATATGACCTGATGAAAGAATTAAACTTATATGGATATGATTATAAGATTGTTTTCAAAAAAAAAATAATAAAATAAATTCTTGGCTAGTATATATACGATATAAAACAAACAAGTGGTGTATAAGACATGTGTCCTAGAGAAATAACTGTGAGATGAATATCCCTTACCTCAATTTTCAAATTTCATCATACATGTAAAAACTTATAGTATAAAAATTATATTATAAACTCTTAATTGAACCATTATCATATATTTAATACCATATATGATTTATTAATATACTTTTATCATATATTTATTAACCAGTCTGTGTTAAAATCAAGATTTGTGTAATAACTTCTCTGTTTTTATCATCTGTTTTAATTTATAAGTTTAATTAATTTTACTTCTATCATGGTTAAATAATATATATATATAATATTAACCATGATATATATATCCTATATATTCATATTATACATTTTTATATTCATCTATAAAAGTTATTTATAGAAAAATGAATCACATCGTTCACAAAGATGGTAGGTCTTACGTACGCATGAATGTTGTTTTTATTTTTCAATAGATGAAAAAATTAAAAATTAATTTTCATTTATAGAATAATTATTTTTTAAAATATCTAATTTATATTCACAAAAATACTTTGTTTCCATCCATGAAAAAATAAAATGATAAGCGCTTCATATCGCTTCGTAGAGGCGGTATTCCATACATCCGTAGGAGAGACACTATCATTTTCCAATAGATTGGAATAAAAGAATGTAGATTTGATATTATAATTAAATAAGTATAGTTTTTTCATAAATATATTATAAATTTTGAAATTAATAATTGTATTCATTTTTGAGAGGTTGTGATAAAAAATGAATTACGTCATTTTGGGAGGCGGTAGTCTGTCATACACATGATTGACAATTTAATATCCCATTTTATGGAAGAGGATAAAGATGTAGTTTATTCAAATAAAATTATAAAATTTAATCATCTGGAATATAGTGAAGTTATAATATCATAATATATTATTATTATTATAAGGATGTGGAAGAATAAAAAAATATGAAAAGTTAATTATAAGAGGTAAATCACTTTTGAAAAAACCACCTTATATTAGAACCAGAAGGATTAGTTGGAGGGTTTACTAATAAAACTAAGGATTTCGGATGTGTTTAGAGAATTAGGAAAAGTATTTTTTTCATGGATTGGATGAACCAAAAAACTTTGGATGTTTTAAGAGGATATGAGAGGTGGTGTCCTTTTATAAGTGCGGGAGAGGAAAAACTTGGATGGTTTGGAAGAAAAACGTTTGACCCACATTTTTAACAAGCCATAAGGCTCGAAAATGGATAATTATGGAACCTTATCTGTGAAATGGTAAAAATATTTCCATAAAATAGGAATTTTACGTATATTTATGTCATTTTAACCATTATCGTTTTAGCTTAACCCCTGGTAAACCCGTTTTATCGTTAATTATGATAATTAATCTGTATTGTTTTTAGAATTCATTGTTACCAAAAATTAATTTGAACTATTTATAGATTATTTATTATTGTAATTATAGCTATGAAATATATCATTCCAAATTAAATTGGAATTTTTTTAGAATTTAATTTAAAATTAAACCCTCGAACATGACCAAAAAGACGTTTATTGAAAGAGATTGTTTTCATAAGAATGGAAAGTTTTAATATTAACATTATATATAATATTGGTACCAATGATATAAATTATACTAATTGTATTATAATTTAAGAAATTTAATTATTAAATACAATTTATATTATAATTTAACTTATAAATACTTTAAACAAAAAGACTGTTCTCAATAAAAACCAGTATTTCTCACTGTTCATTGAAAAATTGATCTTTTTAGAAAATTCACAAAAATTCACTCTGAGATAATTTTTACATGGGGATTTAAAAAGTTAATGTCATTCTTTGAATAATTTTTTTAATATATTCATAAATAAATAATATTTTCTTCTCATGAAAAGAAATAAAAAACAATTTTTACAAAAAAAATCTATTTTTGAAGCATATAAAGGCATTACTAGAAAACATATTAACTTTATATAAAATATCTATAAATAATTTCCAATGTTTTTTTACTCATAATCATAACACTATGTTTAATGGCTAGGCTGTATTGCTCATGTTAAAATAATAATAATAATATTAATTGTTTTTTTAAAAAACATGGTGTTGTGTGTTACAAAAGCTATTAACGAAATTAATTTTTTTGAAAAAATATTTAATAAAATATCAAGGTGTTAAAATGACTATTTAACCTTAAACATTGTAATTCAATTTTTAGGATTTAAGGGTCATTAATGTGATTTTATAAATTTCAAGCACTACTGTAAAATATGCTTATACCAACGGTTCTAAACCATTGGTAGAAGCCCCAAAACCGTTGGGATATTGTATCCCAATGGTTCAGTGAACCATTTGGATGTGAGTCATGGGTATATCCATATCCTAATGGGTCAAGTTGAACTATTGGGGTAGGTTTCCTGGATGTTCAAAATACCAATGGTTCAGTGTCAACCATTTTTAATTTTCTATCCATATTTTTAATAACCTTGGGTTTATACAACTAGAACAATGGTTTTTAATTGTTTGTATACACCTATTGAAACAGTTCACAGTGAACCATTTCTATAGGTCATGCATTATGGGTATACCCCAATGGTTTATCAACTGTTGGTATATGGCCTACAACACACTGCTATATTCCAACGGTTTCATTGACGTTGTTGGGATATAGTTATATAAATGGTTCTCAAATAGTTGGTATACACTACTGGATTTGTATACCAATGGTTCATAGAACCACTGGTATTTCTTGTTAACCACAAAAAAACAATTTGAACCTCTTTCAGCCATCCTGAACTTGTAAAACGATTCAATGAGATTTATCTGGACTATGTGATAATAAGGGAATGGTTAAGGAAAAATAAAAGGAATGATGTATTATTAAACGGGAGGAGAATTATGTTTAGAGGGAGGAAAATGACAAGGTAAGAGATTTAGTTTCACATCTAGGTATGAAGATCCATGTTTCCCATTCAATAATGGAATCTTAAAACTGTAGGAATTAATGTCGTGTTTGATTAGTTACATGTAATGACTATGATCACAAAGAAATTTTTTTATCATAGTGGATCTGTTCGTACATATAATGCCCTGGGATTCTAGAAATAATTTCATTAAAAATATCTTGAGTGATAGAAAAACTAGAAAGATGAAAAAATAGAAAGTACCCTCCCATCTAGGGAAGGGAGCACACTCTTAATGGAGGAATGAAACATGATGTGAGAAATAGATAGAATTATTTCTCAAGGACTATAAATGGTGTGATAAAAATGTTTCTCCATCCAAAATTTGTTTTGAGAGATCTTCTAATACTGATAAAACATTTTACATGAGTTAGGGTGGTGGTGAGGACATCTAGCCATTGGCATATTGCGATTCAAGGAAATTTCCAAGAATATCATATAGTATTTGAGGTCATCATGAGGTAATTATTTATTTTTTGGGTATGATACTGATTTGAGTCTCAAGTAATCTAGTGGATTCCCTGGTGTATGATATATGGGCACCAAGAGGACTGTCATTATACACTTGGATGGTGAGACATTTTTTAGATGGAGGAATAGGTCTTGAGTGACTAAAACCTGGTACTTATCTGGTGAGCTATGATAGGGACTAGATGCCCTTGTCATTATTTAATACACATGTTGGATGAAATATTCTAACAGTTGTTATGATATATCTTATTGAATAACCACACGTTGAGTGATAAGGTGTTTTAAGGACCCTTACTTGAGTTATAATGAAGTTATCATATTATAACTTTATATCTAATCCTACCATGATTGATAAGGTAGTGGCCAAGATAATGGCACCACCTAGAGGGATAAAGTTCTAGATGTACCCAACCCGGAGTTATAATGGAGCGTTTGGAATGTGATATTAGACCTACCTGGGTTAATATGGTATTATTATAGAAAATTGGTTTATAGTGATCGTAATGTATTAACATGGATTTTTGTTGAATGAGAAGTTTGATATGTGATATATAGTGGTATGAGACACCACCTTTAGTAGTATGGTAGATTTTGGGAGTTGAGTGATGACCTATATTGAGTGATAAACATTATTTTCAGGTGTGGATACATGATTCTATCGTATACAATCAATTTTTGGTTGAGTAATCATTGATACTCTTTATTTAGAGTATTTGGGTATAGGATGGGTTTCATGTATGATGGTACAATGTTGCAAGTTTTTTGTTCAGAAAATTAAATCTATGTTTGGGTATCATGGAAACCTATTTATCACATGATTACCTAATACAGATAGAGTATTGGTGTCCTCGTTGGAACATGACATCTGACATGATAAGTGTGTCTATTTTTTTATAACTTTTAATTAGTGGGAGGAATAATGAGACAACATATTAACAGAAATGAAACCACCGAAAACAATCATACACCCTACACAAACCATTTACAAATTCATTCACTTTGCCTAAACATGGAAATTTCATTTATAATATTCAAAGGGTGAAAAGGAAAGTGTCATGGTCAAGGTATATTCCTACTTGGGAAATGTCATTTGGGATTAATGAGTATGATAAGTCAATTTATATTATTAAAATAAAAAAAACTTTCTAGTCATAAAACAAACACCAATGAGAAGGATAAGGAAAACTCAAACCAAATCTACGAATGATACAAATAATTATCACTACTATTTGGTTTACAAGACAATGAACCTCCGCTAGATAGGTTTTATTATAAAATATTTTCATTGATTTATCACAATATTCACTTAATTATATTTAACATTTATTCTTAAACTCATTCGACAAAAAAAAATGAAATAAACTAAGCAACTAGATGAACATAACTATCACGGTGAGTTTTCACAGACAGCACACCTCCGTTGGAGGAGTTTTATTTTAAAAACATGAATTTTTGATCAAATTAATCAATTATATTAAAGAACACTTGTTCAAGATGTACAATTCAATATAATTAAGCAGAACTAAGAAAGATTCTAAATTCAATTTAAAGCATTCTAGAATTAAAGAGGCTAAGAGAAGAACTCTTCCTCAAGGTGGAACCAAGCAATCCACTTCAGCTCTTGGATCTTTCTAACTAAAAGCTACTACTCCCCCACTAGGTATGTGCACCTTCACACACATGAAATGACACCTAGACCGTATGCACTCACCCTTATATCCATGAGTATGCACAGGGGGATCCTTGGACATATGCTTTATGCATATACCAGTCTCCACTCACTAGTGTATGAATTTATATATATATACATGGGAACACCTAGCCCCATACATGTATAATCCCTACCATGGATGACTATAAACATTATGGGGGAACCCATATACATATACTTTCTTACCTATGGACTCACATGCAAGCTTCCCGTGACATGGAAACTCAAAACCAATGATAAAGGATCAACGCACTACAAAAAAGGATATTAGAAACCTTAAAAAATATAAAGGACACTACATAACTAGTGAGAAACCAACCAAAGGCATTAAATCTTTACCGCGACTGGAATCGGAGAACCAAATCCACCCGAACCAACACAAAATGATCTGACGCCCTATTGAAAACATAATATTGAGTCAAAACCACTCATATTCCAAAATAAATGAGGTGAGACACAAGTAGTAACCATATAATCTTACCTCAGATCAATGTTGATGGAATAAAAAAATATGAACCCCTTATCCCCCCCTTTGCAGAATATAACTACCCTATATCCATAGAAACAAATAAAAACCCTAGTTGGATAATTTGATAAAGAAAATAAATTAAAAACTAATCTAAAACATACTTGTCTCTTGTGACTATACACGTCACCGCCCAATATATAAGAACTAAAATGCCCCGTGGGTCAAATCAAGTTCCTACAAGCAAGGGAAAAAAGATCCTTGGTTTAAAATGATACTCTTAAATAGTATATCTATATTCATTAAAAATTAATCATCCTATTAATTTTATATATTATTCTTGGACCAAGTTTCATCTTAGTTTGGTTTTTTTGATACATGTTTGTTTGAGACATTTCCATTACATTCATTTTGTCTTGTTCTTGTTTATATTCCCGTGGACAATTTCATTCATTTGTGTGCTGGTTGATCATGGAATTAATAATAATCATTTAATCCATATTAAAAATTATATCCATTGAAACCATATCTGGAGTAAAAAACTCATAGAAATGAATGATATCATATAAAGAAAATCATAATAGTGGAATCAGATACCTTTCTTTCTCCTTTTACCTATAGGCATTGAAATTTAAATCACACAATGCCTGAAATGAAAAAAAAGATTTATCATGTACACAATATAGTTCTAAATAATATAACTAGTGTTAATATTTTCAAATAAAACACTATATAATGATGAATCAATATTAATTGTACCTTTCACTACTGTTGGACCTATATAATCTATCATTGGATTATCACATACCATATGATGAAATTTCATTCCTAATTTATGTTGATAGAAATTCAAAATTCTTCCTCAAGACCGTGTTAATGACACTGAGTCAGTTATTGAAAATCTAGAATGTGTCACCCATACATTGGAAATCCGAGAGACATCAAATAAAAAAACTTAAAAAAGTTAAATATCCTATATGAGATTAACATAATAAAAATCAACTCAAAATTAAAAAATGAATCATAAAAATAAGATTAAATGAAAGTAGAATCAAACATACACTAGGCTGAGTTGCCCAAAATAATAGCACATACAAAAACATAAAGAGATATACAATTATACCCATATAAGCATTGTAAAATATCATGTTCCTCACCATATTCCAACTCACCCATGGATAAAAAACATGAGATGATTATACTGAAGGATGAATCATTAACATATACACATAATAAGAGCTATAAACACATAAAATTGATATGAAGGATATAAAGTAGTCCTATTTCTGAAATTCGTACCTAATATAAATTTATCATGGTCACATAAGACTAGTTTTTGTAAGGTGGGAACTGTACTGAGATAATCGATTGACCATTAGGGATACATTATTGATAGGTGATTCCTATGATGCAGACCAAAATTTGTTGGAATTGATCTATATGATTCATGTATTATGATTTAGAACACCATATGTTTGGGGATTAGTGGCTTATAATAAAATTTTTTCTTTGGATAGATGGGCATGATTTCATGTTATCTCGATATTAACTATGGTGATGAGTAGAGATATTGATGTTTGGTGAATACTAGGCATTGGTGTTTGTAGTTATAGAGTAGAAAATCATTTGATATTACAAGATAAGATTCATTGAGTTATCTATAAATTAATGACCTAAGTTGGTCAAGATTGATGGATTGATTATCACTATTAATATAGTAAATCCTTGAACATCTCTCTACAATTTATGCATGTTTTTCATATAAATATGATTTGTGGTCTCACCACCATGGTTGATCAACCATTACTAAAATTAATTGTTTCTTTAAATAAGAATTATTATGTAAATAATGTAAGTAGTAAGAGCCTCTATATACCCTTAAACACTAACATGATTATTCGATCATGGATTTCCAAGGGATTTATTATAAATATGTTATATGGGAGTCATGGACTTGATGGTAATTGAAAAGAGTTAGATTAACATAGAAGACGTACAGATATGGTGTTCACAAGTCACCTAGGTTTAAAGAAGTTTATTTAGAGACTTTATGGAAATAAAATCAACCTATCACTAGGTCTCCAAGTGGATAAGATATTTAATGGGATATGAGTGGTATGACATATGTATTATAATTGGGACGATATGTGTATCGATTAGCTGACGGTTTAGATCAAGTAAAATATTTCTAAGACGATAGGGCCTTGTAGTGATAGGTCTGAAAATTGTACGTCTAGCATTTGATGAGGAAATACTTATGAGGATGGATTAGAATCTTGGTGGGTTCTTAGAGTGGTATTGTCCCTTTCAGTCTATAGAATGTATGTTTAATGGTTTTAATCCATTTAATGATTCAAGAGTTCAACTAAGGAGATGAAGGTTGGGATGCTAGTGTGGGTATTGGGTATTGTTGGACCTATTGGCATTATGATGCCAAGAGGCTTGGTGTGATTTATCTCTGGATGGAACCTGGTCAGTGGGGCCGGGTTATAATACATGATTTTGATGAGGTTATTAACCAGGTTATTGAGAATATACTTAAGGAATGTTTGGAAGGCCTAGAGAAGACTAGAGTATGTCAAATGAGGATTATGGTCTTTGAGTAGCGACTATAAAGGGTCTAATGGACCCCAGCAGATTCCCATGTGGATTAGAAAATAATGTAGATGGGTTTGACATGGTGTGCTTTTGTGACTAGGAAAATCATGAGGTGAATAATCCCCATTGTCTTGTTGGATGATGAGATGTGCATCGGGGAATGGGATATTCATCGAGAGATGAGTCTAAACTATGTGACTATGAGGATAGACATAGATATGTTTGATAGGATTTGGTGAGTGGCCAACCCATGCGAGGATGATACAATGTATGGAGACACTTGGAGACACTTGGGGTTATTTATGATATCTCATGGAGATACTTGGGGTTATTTCATGATTCTATCATACTCTAGAAATGTTCCCACACAATGTTTTAGAAAAAAATTCCATCTCATGGAAGAGGCCAAGGATACTCTAGCTTCCAATGTTTCCGCACACTCACACCACTTGGTATTACAATATATAAGTGATCTACATCAGCTAGTCAGGATAGCATCACTACCCTCTGTCTGTAAAAATTATTAAAAAGGCTTAAGTGGCCAATGAAATAAAGAAAATAAAATAAAAACTAAAGAAAAACATACCTTTATCATGTGACTATACATGTCAATATCAAATATATAAGAACCACAGTGCCCCATGGGTAAAATCATGTTTCTGCAAGAAAAGGGGAAATAGATCCACGTTTCAAAGTGATAATATCAAATATACATTCCTATTAATTATCAATTACCCTTCCTATTAATGGTATATAATCAATTTAGCTCATGTATTAGTATAGTTTGGTTTTTTATACAATTTTTTTGTGATATTTTCATTAGATTTAGTTTGTATTGTCTATGTTTATATAATCGTAGATAATTTCATTCATTTTGGTTATAATTGGTTCATTTTGATTACATTTGGTTAATATCAGTTTGGTTTAGTTCAGTTTAGTTCATGTCAGTTGTGGTCAAGAATCTTTTAACCCATTAAAATAATTTTAGATTTGGTACAAGCACAATATTTTGAGAATTTGAGAATTTTAATCCCTTAGGAATGGTCCTTAAATCTTCAATATGTCAATCATATTTAAATTTTTAGATAAGAAAAATAATATTAGGATTAGAACCCATAGAAATGCATGATGTGATACAAATTATATCACTTCAAGATATACATCATAATTCTCAACATCCCACTAACTCATTAGAATCCCACTAACTCATGGAAATTCTATTAATGAAACCACAAAGACCATGGGTGATGTCTTGATTGGGGAGGGTATCCTAAACCTAATCATTAAATAGAGAATCCAGGGGCATAGAGTTTTGAAAATATAATACCAAATATTGAATAACATCCATCAATTAATGACGTCCTTGTAATCAGTAAATCATTAAACATGCATGTAAAATAATTTGTTAGGAATAGATGAAATATTTCTATCAGTTGAGTAAAAATTTCCAAGTATAAAAATTGATGATATAAAAATTTTAACCTTCTTGTCGTTTTTCAATATGTGAATGAAGTTTGAGTTCTTGTATCCATCTTTGGTCCACTTAAGATAGCTGCATTCCCTGAGAAAATAAGAAAATACTATAGTTTACACTATATGTGGCCCTCAACCTCTAATGAAAACTTACATTTAGGACCTCTATTTTGAACATCAAACAGTATATCTTAAGTTAGTTTTATATCAGCATCCAAATCAATAAATTTACCCATATCCTAGTTTTAAAGGACTAAACTGACTCAGTTGAGTTTGTATGAGATCCTTTAAAAGGCATTTACATTATTACCATTGTTCAATTTCATGACAAATAATTTATTACACTAGGCTATAACAATATAGGTGTCATTAAATCGCAATATCCTCAGATGATTCCTGTCTAGTTTGAGAATTTAGATAATAAAGGGATTGTGATTCAAGTGCAATTTGTGAATAATAGTACAAGTAACTAAATATAAAATATATCACTAGTATATGTGATAAATTAATGGTCAATCATGCTATCTTGTCTCCTATTCATAGTCCATATAGACTAAGTAAATCTTGAACCTAATACATTGATTAAATAAATGCAGTTTCTTTTAAATAATATATTAAACGTCCATAGTATAAATACTGATGAAGGTGATTTAAATCATCTCATTAGGTCTTAAAAAATTGTTAAAATACTAAAAAATAAGTCAAGATAAATTTGGTTTATGATTCTTTAGTTGATTGTAGGGTTGAGAAGTTTTTACCAATATTTATCCATCCATAACAACAAAAAAATCATTTGGAATAGAAGCGTCCCCTAATTTGGGGCTTTATTTGGTTCTCTTCTAGGGTCTTAAACTTATCACTTAATCATTCCTACCTCTCTTGGTATTCATTTTAAATAAAAGGATGGGATCAATTGATAGAACATTCTCTAGTTAAAGTTATAGAAATATTTTATCTTGATCTATAATATTTATCCAGATTAATGAATCCCTAAGAGGTTATTTTATCTAGTCTAGGGTCTTTGAATAAGGTGGACCCTAATCATCGCTCATTTTTGGGATGATAAATATTATCTTCATCAATATATTCATCAAATTACCAGTGTAGGTTTTAGTTCTACTAAAAATTTTGGCTTGAGTTTCATATATGTTTGGTTTTGTTCAATACAAGTTAGTTTGGGATATTTTAATTTGATTTAGTTTGTTTTGTTTTTGTTTATATTAGATTAATAAATTTCATTCATTTAGGTTCTAATGAATTCAGTTTGATTACATTTGGTTAACATCGGTTTTGTTTAGTTAAATCTAGTTCATATAGATTGCGGTTATAGAGGTTTTAATTCATTATATTTAGTCCAATTTGATACATAATTTTTAATATAGGATTAGTTCATGTTAGATTAGTTTGACTTAGACTAATTTAGTTTCATTTATTTTTTTTCTATTTGAATTCTATTTTTTTGATTTTGATCATTCTAGATCTATTTTGGTTGATCTCATTTAAATTTATACCATTAAGGTTCCATTAGTTAGTGAATGTGTTTTTAAATTTTTTATTCTATTTTTTTATTTGGTTTTATTCTATATTTTTTTGGGGTTTTATGGTGATAATTATTTAGTTCAACTCATTTTGGGTTTACTCTTTATAATATTATTTGGTTTGGTTTCTTGTGGTTGATATTGGTTTTTGTGTTTGATGTCATCCTAATTGAGACATGTCACTGATTATGTTAGATTCACTATGATACAATATGATATGATTTGTTTTAGATCTGTTTAGTTTTAATTTATTTGTTCGGTATAGGATAATTTAATTTTTTATAGATTCATTTAGGACTATTCATTTTTACTCTCTATAGGTCAATACAATTCATATTATTTTGATTTTTCTTACTTGTATTTTGTCATTTTTCATTCAATTCAGTTTGAATGAGTTAATTTTGGTTTTATTTAAATAGGTTTGTGTCATCCTTAAGACTATGTTAAAGGCATTGAATCAGTCATTGAGAATCTATAATGGGTCACCCATACATTGGACATCATTGAAACATCAAACAAACAGAAGTAAAAAAGATAAATAACCCAAATGATATTAATATAATTAATATAATTTAAAAATTTAAAATTTATGCCTAAAAATAATATTCAATTAATTTAGAATCAAACATACACTAGGACGAGTTGAAAAATAAAATAGAAAATACCAAAATAGAGTAAAAAATCAATTATACCCATCTATCCAGTGTAAAATATCTTGTTTCTTAGCATATCCCCACTCAACCATCAATAAAAAAACATGATATGGTTATAACAAAGGATTAATCTTGAATATATACAAATAAATGAGCTACAAAAACACACAAATAGATATACATGATGTAAAGTAGTCTTATTCATGAAATTCATTCCTAATATAGATTTTTCGTAGACACATAAATAACTAAAATCAACAAATTAAAGTGGTCCAAACAAAGAGAGAAGAATAAACCAACCTCAAATGTGGAAAATAAAAAATACTATCTAAACCACTTTTCCTTCGACATAGGATGCCAAAAAATGCCTGAGGTGACTTGAGAGAGCCACAAAACCCAAAAGAAACAGGGTTCAAAGTTAGAACCAGGGAACCTCAAAACCCATAGGGTTCAACTGAACGAAACCATGTAACCGAAGAGAGGAAAACACTAATAAATTGAATTATTAAAGAAGGTGAATTTTTACTTGGAAGTACCAATCAAGAACCCTCACAAAATTTGGAAGAAATGGTGGGAGGAGAGGGAGTCGAGAGATGGGGATGTTACATAGGGTGTTCGGCCATGGGGGTCTCACTTGCGACTGGATATGGTGATGAGGTACGTCATAGGAGGATAGGGAGATGAAATGGGAGGGGTATTTCTCCAGGATAGGGATCCGAGAGGGGAGTGGAGAACGTATTCAAAGAATAGGGAGCCAGAATTTGAGAGGGTAGGGGGACATCATCATCATAGAGGGATCCAGGAGGGGAGGGCTAATGTCGTTGGAGGAGAGGGAATCGAGAGGGGTTGGGGGCTGGGAGGCGGAGGCGATGGTTGGGAGGTCTAGGAGGTCGAGGTTATGAATGAGAGGAGAGGACAAAGAGGATGAGGTCAGGGTGGTTTCATGTGAGGGGATGAAAAAATTGGGAGGGATCCCGATAAAATTCTGAAATCGATAATTCATACCGTTAGTTTTAGCAACAACGTAGGAATAAACCACAATTTATCACCTTTCTCAACAGTTCTTATTAACCAAGGGCATGAAAATATGGTTGTAGACCCATTTTCCACTAGTTAAGTGGGATATAAATGAACCATGACTTATTGTATAGAGAATTTATAATACACTTTATCCAAGATATATTTTTCTAATTTTTTAATGATTTCATAAAATTAAACATTAAATACCATTTTAGTTGATTTTATGGACTATTCAAATATCATGAATTTAAATTACACAAGATAATAATGTAATTAAAATATAAAATATTTTACCATCACTTATTCATTATAATTATCAACTAAATTATTAGGAAAACATAATTAATTCTAAATATATTACCTTTTATTGTTATTAAAATAAATTGTATAATTTTTCTATTGCTTTAACTAGCATTGCATTGAGATTACATAAGGGTTAAAGGAAATTATACTATTTTTCAAAATTAAAAATAAGTTATTATGATAAAAATAATTTATTAATCTTAAAATTAAATATTTTCATATGTTTATATCTTCTTTTTATCTCTATGAAAACATATTAGAGTCATTATAAGAGATAGAGTGACATTTTATACTTTTTCTTAATCTAAAATAATATAAAAGTCATAATAAAAGGTAAATATAAAGAAATGACATATTTTTCAATTTAGGATTGTTATTGTCATATTAAACCCATATAATGAAATAAATAGCTATGTTCGATTTATTTAAGACCTTATATCATAGTTTAACAAATAATTTAACAATTTTTCTCATTGTTATAGTGATAAATTTTTTCATAGTTACTGTTCATTTTGATTAAAATTGAAATTAACATATTTTAATATTTTAAACCTCATAGTTTATAATTTGAAATATAATTTCCAATATTCAATTTGTATTAGTTTTAGAAATCATTTTTAATTTAATTTTGTAAAATGGAATGATGAACCATTTTTAGAAAAATGCCTTTTTAAGCATGAAAATGATTTTTATACGAAATAAAGTGAAATAATGAATGCTATGAAATTAATTATATTATTTGAAATTAAATTTATCTTCTTTAATTGAAACACAAATCCAAAATTTATTAATTATTTTATATAAATTTATTCAAAGGAAAAAATTAAGAGTTTTGCAAAAATCAATATTTGATAATATTTACTAAAAAATCAATATTCTATAAAAAATAAATTTTTTCTCCTAAAACTAATATTATATTTTAATTTAAAAATGATATCTAGTTTTTCAAATTGAATTTATAAAAATGAATGAAATCCAATACAATATCGTCACACAAAATGCAATAAAAATCATTTTTGAATCATAAAATGATTTTATCATTAATACTTGTCTAAAAAATAGGACTAAATGAGATTTGTTTAATTATATTATGTATATAATATAAATATTTCTTTATATTAATTTATTAATAGTTGTTAATTTAATCTATTAAGATCAAAATACATTTCCCACCTAAATATTTTTATAAGATATATATCTGTTATCTTTTAAAAAATATAGATTCATTTATAAACAATTAATAATAAATGTATCATTAATTATTTATTTTTTAAGGATAATTTATATATGTCTATATATATATAAATATTTCACAATATAGTTTTTCCAATTCATACTATCCTATTCATTAGTTAGGCCATAACGATCAAACATAAACAATAATATTTATATAGTATATCATAGTCCATTTAAGCTCAATTTTGGGTATACCCCACACTATCAAATATATTATTTAAAGAAAATAAGTTATAAAATTTTGTGGGTGTTCCATTTATCACAACTTCCACTAAAGCAACATCAATGTTGTGGTCTAATATTTCGATTTGATATTTATAAGTTGTTTCAATTTTAAAAAATGTATGAGTGTCTATATTTAAAATGCTTAGTTGAATAAAATAACAAAAGTAGTGATGAAAATGGATTGGGTGAGTTTTAAATTTAGGGAAAATAAACACAAACCCTCTTAATTTTTTTAAAATGTAAAATCATTAATAATTTAATTATTTTTCAATATCATTACTGGATTTCATTAAATTTATTATTGAATTATTAATTTAGGTACTCTTACTCATTTCATATTTCTAAATTTTAATATTAATTTTAAATATTGAAATCAATATATATCATATTAAATAAATAAATTTCATAATTTTTTTATCATTTAAAGATATATAGTTAATGTATTAGATATTGTTTATTTTTATGGATTGAATTTAAAATTAATTTATAAATATAATATAAATTCATAACAATATGAATAAATATAATTAATAGTTTTAAAGATATTTATAAATTTTTAGTTAATAAATTGATGATAATTCATTTATTTGGGTTTGGGATCATGTTTCTCTAAAACTACAAACCATAATTGAATATCGATTAGGTTTCAAATTCATTATTTCAATTTTAGAAGAAAATAATTAACCAATACCATAACTATACTTAATCACATTGAGTAGTGTACCAAACCAATTATATGTAAAAATAATCTCTCAATAAAGCAACGAAAATAGGTTAATACCTACCAATAAAATTTTCCAAAAAGGGGGTGTTGATTTTTTTCTTGTAACCTAAATTTTTTTAAGCTGGAATTTCTCAAAATAGTATCTTCAAAATTCTTAAGACATCTATTCCAAAAAAATTGTGATTAAAATTGAATGTTTAAACACATAAAATTGAATTTACATTATCTAAACTTCAGTTAAACCAAAGTAACCCTAAAACATTTTTCATGGTTTCATATACCACTAGTTTGTCAATGTAGTGAATAAGTGTTCGTATTTATTACATAAAATATGTTTATTGATTAAATTTTTAAGAATATGTAAGCCATTGGTATAATTAATAGATTTAATTATATTTAACTTTAATATTTCATATTTAGTCAAATTTATCTTGATTGATTTGAGAAAATTTCTGGTTTGGGGAAGTGATGAAATTCTGATATCATGCCCCAATATTGTTGTTATGGTTGAATAAAATCATTTATAAACCCTTTTTTCCTGACTTTCCATTAAAAAATTACCAAAAAACAAGAAAAAAATAAAAAAATGCTAAATTTATAATTCACCATAAAAAACATATAACATTGACATTATTTGAAGCTAACCGCACGGTTGATATGTCAAAAGTTTCTTTGATGAAACCTAGAGGTATATAGTTCAAAAATTCATGGAGCTAGTTTTTCATGTTACTCTACACATTTTGTAGAAACCACTATAATGGGTATTGTAGATGGTACATTATAATTCTTATTCTGATAGAAAAATTAGAGTACTGTAGTGGTGGTTTTGTAATAGTGTACAATATAAATCATGTAGAAGTGGGTTTGGGGATTTTTTTACTATTGATATTTTTATTTTGGGAATATAGTAGGGTTTGAAATGGTAAAGGATTTCTCTTTGGGGTACTGTGGTCTAGCCTAATTGGTTACTCTGAGTGAGTATGTGTCATCATTATGATTTATGACCCAAATAATTGAATTAATTATTATAATATTTCAAATAATTAACACAATCGATTACAATTGTATAATTTGGGAAAACATTTGGTTTTTAAATTCTCCCATATGATTAAACATGTTTTTAATTATTTTGGGTTAATGAATAATTTAAGATGTATGAATTTTGGATATCATCTATTGCAATAGATAGGGATGACATCTCGAAGGATTCAATATCCATTGATCTTGAATATATAAAAACACAATTAATTTTACTATTTAAGGATGGGAAACTATATGGTTAACTAAATGATTTAATTAAAAATAACATAACAATTACATTATTAAGGTAAAGATTTTGAAAATTATATCCTATAATAAAACCCTATTTCCTAAAATATTTTCCCCATAACACTTACTTTTGAACATTAAAATTTTTTTATGAATACAATAGTTCAAAATTATAGAAAAAACTAATTTTATATAAAAATAATATTTGAACTAACCAAACCGATTCCATCAACAATAAGTTTAGAGGTAAAGTAAAGGATTGTGAAATTTACAATCTCATTAATTACATGTTTTGAAGGGTTTTTCTCCTCCGGATATTTATTTACAAATGAATATATTTATACTTTTAAAAATTTATTTATACAAAGGAACATTGAGAAAATAAAGATAGACATTCCAAATACTTTTCATTGGATGGTAATCCACAACAACTTTGTCAAAAAACAGTGTATCATCATGTTAAACAGATCTGATATCCAATCTAGATTTGATGAAAATATTTATACACATTACTTATTGATCCTCTTGATATAATATTAATTTATATAATTAAAATGTTAATGATTCTTCACTATTTGTGTTAATGATTAAATAATTTTCTTCCTTCTGTTTATCATAGCAGTTATAGAGGGTAAAATTATCTAGGTTCAAAGACCCAATAGAATATATATATCTCTTTGTATCAAAGAATATTATATGGTTAATAATCTAAGGTTTATAAGAATATATATATATATATATATATAATTGAATCTTCCATTGAAGAACAGTAATGATACTCATTGAAGTTTGAATAATTTAATAACTTAATATATATGTATATATATAATTGTTTAGTAGTTGTTATGTAAATTATGTCCCTTTATTCATGCCATATTATTAGATAAATGCTTTATGCCAAAAAAACTCAACATTTCAAAAAGTTGATATTTTTAGATTAAAAAATAACTTTTTAAAGGACATTGTTTTTATATTTGTTAGAATTATTATTATTTTTACTTAAAACAAAAAATGAAATGAATAATCAATAATGAGAATATGTTTTAATTTTTAAATTGATTTTTCATGAAAAACATGGAAATGAAACTATTTTTAATCTGAAAAATATTAAATATTTTTGAACTATAATTGATCTATAATTCAACATTAATGTGGAAGGGAGAAACATGTTGGGGGTGGAGTCATACCCCTTATCTCATAACCCAAGGGTAATGTTTGCATAGGATATTCATGATCATTGAGAAATATGAGGATCCATGTGACTCGATCTATCTTAGTCAAGAATCAAACTAACACATTACTTGGATTTATTAAAAAAATATATTGTATATTATTCATTAATATGTTTTATAAATTCATTTTAGATAAACTTATTTTATTAAAAATTAAGAACTATATCTGTTTTGATAAATATTTGAAGTGCATGTTTTTCTTAAAAAAATGAAAACGATTATCATGACTTGTTTTAATTAAATTGATCATTAATATTTTATTTAATATAGACTGTTTATAAAAAACAATATTGTATTATTTCAGTTTTGTTTTCTCACACCCTGTATATAGATTAGGATGAATATAGACATTTTTTCATGTCCATGTAATGAAATGAAACTACATAGAGGTAGTGGGTATTCATTATACAAAACAATTGGATGTCTAAAGTAACATGTGGGGTGAGAGACCACTATGTTTTATAGATATACACTATTTTTGATGTTGTTGTATTGATAATTTTTCAATTTTGGTTTCTTTTTTTAGTCTATATTAATTGTATTTGGTTTTCATCCTGTTGGAACTTGCTTGTTTTAATTTTATTGAATAGTTTTGTGGGTACTCTTTTTTAGAGAAATCATTCCCAAAGTTTGGTCTTGATTATCATGTGTTAGACATCATCCAATAGTGATGGGGAACACAACTTATTCCATTCGGAGAACTAACTCGAAATCCTAGGTTGATGGGTGATTTGGGTTTCTTTGTGAAAATGATATTGAAAATCTTCCATTCATTTAATACTTTACAACATACTTATGTCATACTGTATAGTATAGTCAACATATATATTAAATTCATGAAATGGTATATACTCTTAGTTAAACCGGAACACTAAAAGAGTGCAACCACCTCATAGTTTTGGTAAACCATGATTTTTACCGAAACATGAAATAGTTTCATTCATTTATGACCCACTTTGATGAATAAAATAGGGACAAAAAACTATTTATATTTAAAAAAATATATAAAATATATGATATTTATTTAATTCAAATAACATTATTTTTTCCCTTACGGGTTAACTGTTTAGTATAACATGAGTTTAGATTTGAAAAATTAATATCTTTTAAGATTTCTGGTGTCAATGATAACATATGGGCGGTGAGCCTATCACAGAACATTGATTAGCTTCCTCAAATAATGTAATTGGTATGCATGATAGTAAATTATATATATATGTATAATTTTTGGTAAAATAATATAATAATTACCCAAACAAATATTAAAATAATTCATTGTTAATGGAAGTGAAGGGATTATCTATTTCAATATATTAAATATGTTCTTATATCCTATAATATTAGAAATAACTTCATAATTAGGACTGTTTCAGAAATTTTAATATGGTCACTTTTATTAATTTTACAAGAAGCAACATTCAATTTTTCTTTTATTTTTTGGGATTAAAAACAATTTTGTTCACTTTTTTTGGAAAAAAATCAAAAAATCAAAAATTATTCTCAATAATTATTTTACATATCATTTTGATATTTTATGTAAAAAATAATAATAATTGCAACACACATAGTAAAATATTGTTTTTGGTAAAAATATTTTTTAATCTCTCAAATATAATTTTTTGACATGTTGAGTCTAGTTTTTCATTGAAGATTTATCTAATAATATAGAATTAATGAAGGTACATAATTTATAAGACATCTAATTCCCACTTTTCTATAGATATTATGTTAATAGTTTTTTTGAACATTAATGTGTCACATTAGGTTTCTTTCCTAGAAGCTTCAATTTTATATAAAAATTAAATTTTCTTTGGTACTTGGATTATGTGGAAAATAATTTTCTTCGATACATAGAATTATATATATTATGTTGGGTCTATGAAATTATTAAATTTTACCACTATAATTAATATAATAAATAAAATGAAGTAATTTATTAAATTATTAACATAAACAATGAGGAATCATTAGCATTGTAAAATATATACATTAATATTAGATCATGGAAATCAATAAAAAAACTATATATAAATATTTATATCAAATATGGTAGGGGATTTAGATCTTGTTGACTGGATGAAACCCAGCTTTTCCACATAGTTTCCATGGATTGTCATCCGATAGAAAACAATAGGTTGATATATCCTTATATTATTCATGGGACTTTGTATAAATAAAAGTGTACAAGTATAGATATACAAAAATGTTGTCAAGAAGGGAAAAAAAGAAAATTCATTCAAAAAATGTAATTAATTGGATTTTATGTTATTCAAGAATTCCCTTTCCTATAATATGATTATTTTAGGAATAAATTTTGTTAATTTGAATATAATTTTTATATAACCCTTTGTTTTTTTGTATAGAATTAAAATTTCATTTCCATAAAAAACATTTTTAAAGTACTAAAAAAAGTGTAATGGAGATTTTTATTGGATATAGTGTTTTATTATATGTTAGAATTGTGAGATTTTTTCCATTATAGTAATATTATGAATACACATTGTGTGTTAAATGAAAAAATGGAATGAGATCTGATTAAAAAATATATATGAGTTGATTCATTTTTTGATATCTTGTTTTTGTTTCAAGGTTAAATATATTTATCTAAATATATTTCAAATACATATAACCATTTCAAGTTCTTCTACTAAACCACAATGATCCATAATGGTTTAATGATTTGGTTTTTCAATTTTTCAATTTTCCCCTCTTATTTGTTTCTTATATACATATATATATATATATATATTAAAATAATAATAATATTTGTAAAAAAGTAAACTACTTATATGATCTCAAAATTTTATAAAATGTGAATTGTTTTCCCTTTTCTTAACCCATTTGGGTAAGTATATTTGTCCTAGATATAAAAAATATTAATAATTTAAAATAAATAACAAAAACCCATATTGGTTTTTTTCTTTCTCTAGATTTAATACGTGTTCTTTCAATAAATTTCATCCTCACCAACATATTTCTTGAGAAAATATATTACACGGTCACATAAAAAATCTAGTCGTACATAAACATGAATAATTGTGAGTTATTTTAAAAAATAGAAACTCATGGAAAGCTTTGAATTTTATTGAAATGGAAAAGGGGGAATTGGGCTTAGAGACCATAATGAATTTAACCTAAATTATTTTATAAGAAAGGATGAAAATGAGTATAGGATCCAAAATCCCTTTGGTATAATGTTTTGAATGAGAAATACTTCACTTTTGAAGGAATTCATTTCATTGGGTATAGGGTTTGATCATTCTTCTTTATGGATGGGTCCGTTTGAGGATTATGATGTTTTGGATAAAGTAATTATGTAGAATGTGGGTTATGGGTGAATCATTCATGTTTTCATAACTGTTTTATTGTTGGTTTTCAACAGTTTTTTTAAATTGTGTGAAATTCTCCTCACCCCCTTTGAGGATGATAATTCAACATGTATCCCTCTTCTTATTACACATATCATTTATTATCTAATTTGGGGCTCTAATTCCAATGGTTGATCTTTTTTACAGTGTCTATACTCATTGACATTCCATTTGATGTTGATTTAAATGAACTAAAATTTTCCAATCCAATTTTCAGATTGGTCTATATCATAGGCCTAGATATAACTGTTATACATCATAGGTTGTGACCAGAAATATCATAAAAGGAATATAGTGCTGTTAGGTCCTAGAAATTACAAAATAGTAAAGAATGTAATTATATTTATTCTGGAAAAGGGAAGAATGGAATCCTAGAAAATATTGATGAAAATATTCAATGTGAGAAAACTATAAAGCATAAATCCCTTCCTAGACATGCACTCCACATGGCGTTCTTTTGCTTCATGAAGAACCTACAACCTAAAATAGTTCGAGGGATGAGTTGTGGCTGTCATCTCCGTTTAAACAAAACCCAATTTTTTTGTTGGACCAAAGTTCTAATTTCCACCCCCATGATTGAATATTCACCGTGAACTAAATAGTTAATAGGATTATGGGGTTCAAACATCTCCCTCTAATGAAAAAAGTCATTTGTGGGACCGAGGTGGTGATTTATGCACCCTCAAATGAATATTCACCACAAATTAAATAGTTCATGTGACAAGGCAGTCTGAATGGCTCATGAAAATGAAACAACTCCATTTGTGGGACCAAGGTGGTGATTTCCACCCCCGTAGGAATTGTCCCTACTGACAAAATAGTTCATAGGTTGGGGAATCCCTTGTGGGATTCCACAAAAGAGGGTTCCATTTCCCACCATATATGACCATCCATGATGATACCCGTTCTCTCTATTCTTCTATAAATAGACCTAGAGGGTTACTAAGAAAAGGAGAGTGGAAAAAAGGAATCCACACCCAATCAAATTAACCATGAAAACTAGACCCGTTTGATGATTACCAATAAGTAAAATTTACCACATAACATAGGTAGGAAATAGAAAATCATCTAGTGGTCAACGAACCCAAAACCCTTTGCAGACACAATCCCGCAAGGTGAAAAATGGATGAACCCTTCACTGATAACTATCCAAAATAGAAGAATGCAATTCATATGAAACCCTACCCCGCATATAAAATCACTATTTGGGAGGAATTTGTCATTGAAAATCACTACATGGGTGGAACCTAATCCTACATAGGAAAATGATTCAAGGGAGTAAACTGACTCTGTATATTACAACGCTATATGGATGGTACCCCCACTCATATAGCAGCATGCTACATAGAGTTAACCTCATCACGTGTAAGAACATTCTACACGTAATGGGAAATCCAAGGCAATTCTACTCTCTATCTCCCATTAATCTCTTCCATTGTGTCATTAGTTCCCATGTTTTCCCTTCTATGAACCTGTTTAATGAAAATAGGCCAATTCCCCTTCAACATCTACCATACATATATGATAATATCAACAAGAAAATAAGAATGTACTTTTGATTTTATATACCAATGCTAAGGGGCATTGCGTGAGTGACTGTAGTGATAAAGACAACCCTCAAAATTTCATTGGGTTTACATTCCCATGGTAACAATGGTTATAACCATGTGGTGCTCACATGAAGCTCTCCATTCTGTTCAATGATGGTAAGGATAATTTTCTCATTTCCATTTGTTAGGGGATGACCCCACCAAAAAAATTTTAGGGAACTCTTACCAAGGTAAGCTCGAAGCATTTCATGTAGGAGGTGTCACTTTTTATCCTATTCCCCTCTACCCAGGACATAGATGGGTAGATCACCAGATGTGACTATATTGTCTATGAATATAAAATAGGTAATGGGCATACTCAATGCCCTCTCCCTATCCCTTAGGGCTTCATCTTCATCTATCAGCGAACGACTTGGGACGTGCGATATTCAGATCCACTACTTACTTTTGTTTCTCACACAGAGAATAAATAACGTGGGCTTAATGGTTCATGGAAATCATGACATAAAAGAAATCCCAAACATGAAATTTGAATCTTCCATGCAAAATCCCCAACCATGTCTCTTCAAACATGCATCTTCCTTGTGTAATTCCCAACAATGTCCCTTCAAATAGGAATATTCCATTCATAATCCCCAACCATGTCCCTTCAATTGGGTATGTTCCATGTGT
Source organism: Viscum album (assembly GCA_963277665.1). Classification (NCBI taxonomy): domain Eukaryota; kingdom Viridiplantae; phylum Streptophyta; class Magnoliopsida; order Santalales; family Viscaceae; genus Viscum; species Viscum album. The sequence continues at coordinate 45,601,278 of OY728139.1, read as the reverse complement.
AATCTCCAAACATGTCCCTTAAAATGAGAAACTTCCATTTATAATCCCTAACCATGTATCTTCAAATGGGTTGTTTCCATGCATAATCATTAATAGTGTTCCTTCAAATTGGAATCTTCTATGTGTAAGCCCAAACCATATCCCTTAAAATAGGAAGCTTCCATGCATAATTCCCATCCATGTCCCATAAAATGGGTATCATCCACGCATGATCCCCAATTGTGTCTCTTTAAAAGGGAAGCTTCCATGTGTAATCTCAAACCATAACCACTTAACTTAGACTCTTTTAAGGTGTAAGTCCCAATTAAATCGAACTACTTGGGATTTGATTCCCAACTAATAAGGATACATAAGAAGCCTCCCTCAGGACTAATCCCAACACCCTAAATCACCCTAATGTTCTCCAGGCCACATTATCGATAGGTTCATGTCAACCTGGGAGACTACATTTCTTCAAGGTCCCTCAGGCCACCACGATGTATTCCCTACACCATCCTTTACCAGTTATCCTTTTCTTTGGAATTCATTGACACGTGATGCTAAACTAAATGGTTGGTTCCTCATCACATGACCTTAAAAGGCGATTCTTCTAGTTAAGGAGAAATGAACTACATGGGAAATAATTATTATCCTAAGGATACCTAGAAATCCCATCTTATGGTTTCAATTCGAACTTCAAAATGACTCTCATCCCCCATAGATTTTGGAAAACTCTAGAGTTCCACAACATGCAGTTTAAAACCAATGCTGTCAAAAGAAATGATAAAGGAATCACACATCTATCCACAAAATTATAACATTGATGGACAACATCATATACATAATGTTAAATCCATTGATGTAGAATCCCAAATACATATTGATTATTCTAACCCCATGCGTAGTCATAATATATTGTTTCCTCTTAGTAATACATAGTATAAATGCTTGATAAAAAAACCATGATTCATGAACATATATTAATTCAATGAGAGTGTCCAAAAATAAGAAATTGTTTCCCCCAAATGGGAGTTATGAGCCTGAAATCCCATCATATTTACAAATGTGTATTCTTAATTATCATTGGACAAGTTACCCAATAAACACCTACCTTTGGAAATCAGGTCCATGAATAATTGATGTGAGAGACCATGGTCATTTCTGTGTCTATAAACAGACTCATTGGAGACCATTTGAAGATGTAATACCCAACATCATTAATTTCATATCAGGTAACTACCTTCAGTGAATCCATTGGTGTATAAGCCCTTAGTCATCAAACAAATTGTGAACCTGAAGTGAATCCTTGACCAAGGTGGTAGTGTTACCTTACATCCAAACCCTTTCACAACCAAAATGGAAGAGGGATAGATGAGACCATAAAATATGCATTAATTCAAGAGATGGTGCATTCATGAGTTTTTGTTTTCAATATCTATCACATGTATTTCATGAACTATTTATAGATTCCTTAAAAAAATGGAATCCTAGAAGTTCTCACTGACACAACTGTCATCCACTGTTGATGCTAGGAACTCTATGAAGCGGAGAACATTATATCCCACCCATCATCTTCAATGCTAGGTCTCGAATGCACTGGTTTGAGAGTAACACTTGAAGGGTACTCTATGAACCCTGGAAGTATCCAAAAACGCCATCCAAGTCATGAATCCCTACCATAAATCCAACCAGTGGTGGTCGACGGTCTAGAACTAGATGACCCCACTACCCATATCCAACCATTTCAGGATCCTATCCCTAGAACACGATAATGAGTTTCCCTATTTATTTATGGAATATAATGAAGACATCACCAAGGAATTCATCCCAACATCACATGGGTATTTCCCATGGTACCCTAATATAAATCGTCACCGCCAATGCTGCATGACTCTATAACATCACTATAAGAGAATATATCCCCGTGGTCGCATGGTGAAGTTCAGCAGACCTATGTTCCCATAGAGGCCCACTAAAGGTGACATTTAGATAATCAGAAACAGTCCATCACCCTTGTTCATACTGAAGAATCCATCCATGAAAACATATATGCACAATTTGGGTATATAAATATTCCTACTCCCTCTTTTGAAGACTATCAGCTAAATATAAAGGTATATTACGTGAATGTGAAAATTTCTACAACTAATCACCAAGACCATGATGAAAATATGGTGAAAAAATATTGGCTGGTGTATATCCCTTCCAAGGTACATGAAGCTCATCATATAAATATAATGGAAACCAGAATTTAGTAGAGGAAAATTTATACTAATACATATCAATCCCATCCACCAAATATGGAGATAAAATTTTGGAAGTCACATATCCTTACTGACACATATAAATCCCACCAGTCAATCTCTATAAGAAACCAACCTTATTACATTACATAATCTTGAATTTATTCAAGAAATAACTTCCTTTAACATTGATGGTCTTTTCATGTTTAGATCTTTAGAGAATTAGGACATAATAAATTCATAAAATTATACATTAATAAAGAGTAATTACCAGAAAAAATATTCATTTCTTCCATTATATAAAACATTTAAAATAAAATAGGGTCTCTTTGAAAATTATTCAAACATTTTACATGGATTCAATATTTGTCTTACATATCCTTATAACATATGAAAATCATTTAAAAACATGGTATGAGCACAAAAATCATAGTAAGGGATATAAAAAGAATGAAAGAATACCTTAACCAATGAATACTTGTAACATATGAAATCATTTTCAAAAGACATAATCATCACCCATACATAATTTGTTTGTGAAACCTGAGACTTATAAAATATTACCAAAAAACTTAAGAACATAAATATAACCAAAAATTTATCTTGGTGAATTATATACATAGTGTTTTAACTCTCTCAACTACCTTACAATTTGTAACCCTCACTTCTACCTTTCAGTTTTTGTAACCATCACAGTTACACATGAAGTAACCATAAATTCAACCTCCAACATACACATACACAATGAATTGGAGGGAAATATAGGTCCCAAACTTCATCATAAACAATTACCAAGAACCATAACATAATCATACGACATGAATAATTAAAAAAACCCAGCTTTTGAATTTTGTAAAACAGAATTTTTAAAGAGGATTTTTAAAGAAAACCCCCTTAAAAATGTCATACAATTGATGTGATACTTAATAGAGTAGATGGAATATGTATATACACTATATATACACATAATTAAATATAGTATAATCAAAATTCATCACACAAACAATTTTAATGCCGCATAAATAATGAAGTATAATTTGAACCCAATGAATGGAAATCAAGTTATGAATTCCCTTACCTCAAGTTTGTCTTACTTAAAAATCATTTAAAACTCCTGTATAATGGTTAAAAGTGTGTTATTAATATATTACAGAAACATATTTGTCTTTATAATACCTTATATGATAATTTCATTACATCATTTCACCATTGAATTGTTAATATTTTGTACCTTCCATTATTTTGGATGCCTTCTATAAATGATTTCCATGATCAGATCATGATAGATATTCTTGCCGATTGGAAGTGAATCTATATAATTTGGATGGAGTGGTATTTAAATATTTTTTGGAACCATAAATTACACCATTAATCATTTTTAATTCTGACATGAAAAGTATTGATACGTAAAAACACTCTTGATATTTGTTTAGCTTGATTTGGCGATTCTTCAATTGTAAAGAACTCATTTTGTTTTATAAATTAATAACATGTGTAAAAAATGATTATAGAAACTTATATAGGATATAATACATAAATTATAATCTGTTTCAACCATAAAAATGGTTTCATGATCAGTCTTTAAGGAAGTAAAATAAATTGAAATCACATCGTCCATGATGTCGGTAAATCGACACATCATGGATGGTGTTTTATTTTCTTGAATAAGTGGGAGAGGAAAAAAAGTATATTAGCGAGTCTTCCATAAACATGATGAAATAAAGAATATTTAAGATAATATATCATTAATTCCCATTGGATAAGGTTAGGTGAGTAAAGAATAAAAATGGAAATGAAAATGAAAATAAAAGAAATAAAGCAAGAGGATGTTAACCCCTTGATCTCTTCTCCTTGAGATCCTTATTAAGGCCTTTGGTTTTGGACTTTTGGTGATACCAGTAGCTCTAGAACGTGGGGAAGAGCCCTAGGAGGAGTATTGGGTATTAATTAGTTAAGTATAAAAGCTTGAGAGGTGTAGGAGGAAGAGGAGAATGAAGGTTTTATTTATAGTGGAGGAGAAGAGGTATTTTACATTATTTTAATCATTATTATAATAATTTTGTTCAAGAATCCAAATAGTCTTAATTCACATGGACACAAATAGTAATAATGGAATTTGAGTTAGAACCAAGTGGTAATTCATCACTTATGATGATATAAATAGTTTATTTAATAGATACTTTGAATATATTGTATTTTACGGTATTTCATTATTCATAAAAAATTGAATAATTTTAGAAAAATGTGAAAAATTTACCCTAACCATTTATCGATATGTAAAATTAAAAAATGAACTCAAATTTGGAAAAATAATTTTCTAAGTATTATTAATTTACTTTTTAAATAAAATCATAATTTATTCAAATATATCGTTTTTTAAATCTATAACTCATTTTTTAACACCTTGAAAATTTAATCAAGTTGAAATTATCTAAAAGCCTTAATAAAATAATAACAAATATAACTATTCATTAGATTCATATTAATCTTCATATTACTATTCATAATGGAATGATACTATTCACCAAAATGATGTTTGTTCTATTAGACTCCAAATAACTTACTGATCACAATTGCAGAGGACCATTTTTCGAATTTAAAACATAGAAGCAACAAAATTATGTTTAAAATCCTGTTATAAATACATAATTAAAACAATGTTTCATGCATTTAAATTTATTTTGAAAACCTTTTGGTGTTACAATATCCCCACGTTCTAGAAATTTCACCCCCTAAATTTTATTTACTCATTAAACAATTGAGGGTAAATTTCCCTCATAGAATTGTTAGACTCCCATATTGCTTCTTCAGATATGTAATGTTTCCCCAAACCGTTACCTGGTGGATTATATTATTCCAAAATAGCAGTTCCATTTGATCAAGAATGAAAACTGTTTTCTCTTTATAAGAATGGTTATCTTCTTTCTAAATTGCATCTGGGCTCAAAACATTAGTTGAATCTGGAACATACATTGTAACGACCCAAAATTTCATTAATGGAAAACCCCTCTTGATCCAGTTAAATGTTTCTTTATGAAAAAAATGTTTTTATAAGATTTCAACTTCTTTAGTTTTACGTTAAGATTTGTGACCGTTACTTTTATAACCGTTGAACAGTGATCATCTGGGTAGTTTAAATATAAGGCTTTAACGAACTAATTTTCTACTCAGACAAAGGAAGCGATGACCTCATCCAGTAGAATTGCCCCTTACGAAGCCCATTTGTCGGAGCTCGGAAAAGAGGTGGCGTCTTTGGGCTTTTCCCTTGACCAATCCCAAGCTGAGCTTCATCAAGTCAAGCTCGAACGTGATCGTCTACGGGAAAAATGGAAGTTGATAGAGATTACCACTCGAGCGATGTTATCCGAGCAACCCCAAGAGTCTGTCACCATCGCACACCTTACCCTTAGGTCTTATGCGGCTATTTTAAGGGGTTATGTAACAAATAAGTAGCACCATGTTCATGTACATTATTTTTGTATATAATAATGAATATAATTTCTAGTCATTTTTGATACATTGTAATTAGTTTTTAAAGTACAAACGGTGTTTTTAGTTATTATTTAATTAAGAATTATATTTTATTAAATTAAAGTATTTTTTAATTAAATAACATTTTAATAAAATATTATTATTAAAATAATTTTTATTAAATATAAATTATCTTATAATTTTATGAATGCAATTAAAATTTTTATTAAGGTTTGAAAGCCATTTCTGTCAAAACCCGTGAATTTTTTATAAATGTCAGTTTTTATTTTAAAAGTGAAAATTCACATATTGAGAAAATTATTTAGATAAAATAAATATTATTTTTGGAATCAGGACGTCGAAATTATCCAACGGTGAATTTTTCATAATTTTCTGAGACAGTCAAATTTTTGGGTAAAAATTAAATACCATTTAAATATATAATGTGTTTTATGACATCATAATGACCCAATGGTGATGTAATAAAATACCATAATCCTTATGTTCGGCCAATATGTGTTTTATCATTAAAATAATGAGGTTTTGGGTTTGTTTGACTCACTTTTCAAAGCATTAATGGAGCCCTCAAGACTTATTCAACACTTTGCCTTTTTAAATTAATTTCCATGGGAGTGTGACTCACCTCCACATAAGCAACCCTAATTTTTTAATAAGTTCGGACCTTGGACTTGTAAAATATTGTTTTCCTCTTTCCTTTTCCAGAAAACATGGGCAAATACCATGGGATGGTTTGTGGTTTGTATTTTTTTAATATAAGGGGTCCCAAACCTAAATAATAAAGAATTCTCTCACCTTTCCTATATAAACCCACCCAAGATCCCACTTCCTCCTCACCCAAAGCCCTTTAAGTTCGTCCAAACTCTGCCCTACTCTCTCTAGAATCCTCTCAAGGTGCCCCAAGCTCCCAAGAAGCCTCTCACAAGCCTCTCTCTAGCCTTTGGAAGCACACTTCCAAGTAAGGGTTTTTCTTCCTTTCTCACTTTTGTCAATTTTTCTTTAAGTTGTATTGCCCTTTTAATTTAATTTATGAATGTTGGGGTATGGTTTCTCACCTCTCCCAAACTTTCCTCTTATTGTTTGAATGATGGGAGACCCCTTTCTCTCTCATTAAATGCCTCCCATGTACACCCGTTACTATGCCGAAATTCCGAAAGGAACCTTTTTCTCCTCTTTTATATTCAAGCAATACTTTTGTATCATGAATCTAAATTCCTTTTAAATTGTTGGGACATGTATCTATATGAACTTATTACTGTCTATTACATGTAAATGTGATGAGGAACCCCTTTCTCTCTCATCAGACTTTTTTATGAATTCTTATGTCACGCCGTTACGCTGCCGAAATCACACCGATTTTCTAAGCCAATATCATTGTGTAGTGAATACCATGCCCATTTCTCCATCAAGGGTATTCACCTTTATGAACATTTACTTATTTATTTTAAAGTTTCATGTATGAATTCCACATTCCTTTATCGTGGAATAAATGATTATGTTTTATGAATCCATGTTTTATGATCCATGTGGCACACTTATGCATGAAATTAAATGTTTAAGAAGGGTGCGCCCTGATAGCGCACCAATGCATTGGGTAAAGTATAGTATCATGATACGTCATGTGCAATGAGTGTTGAATCATGCTAATTCAAGTGCAGCGAGAGTTTACTCGTGCTTCAAGTGCAATGAGGGTTTACTCATGCTCCATGTGCAATGAGCCTTGGCTCATGCTAATTCAATGTTAAGTGTTGTTGCCACATTTCCATGTTATGATTATCATGCTTTATCATGCCTTTATGTTCATGTCTCTCTTATGCTCTAGTGATATGCCTATTGCCTAACATGTATTGTACTCCTCATGTTATTCATTGTGTACTCCCTTACTGGGCTTTATAGATCACCCTTTTCTTATGCATGTCCTCAGGTTATCCCATGCAATGCTAAGTACGAAGGAATGTAGTGGTCATGTAAAGGAAGTTTTCAATAAGGATGTTGTATTTCAAGTTTAAAGTTTTTATGTAATGATCCTAAGCCCCAAATACACTAAACCTCTCGATCTTCTTTGTTGTATCAAGTGAAGTTTTATGTAATAAAGCATGTTTAAGTTGTAATAAAAAGCAGGGTTGTCTTAGTTGGTATCAGAGGATAGGTTTAGTTATTTTTGGGATTAGGAAACCCTAGAAGAGCCTTAGATACAAGACTAAGCATAATAAAAACATCCCTAAGTTTTGGTAAATACTAAGTAAGTGGTTTATCAAACAAATACATCCCTGTCTGGATACGAGCAGGTAGAGGCGGCTCTGGCACAGATGTATCCTAGGGGTAAAACCCGAAAACACCGCTTTGATCTAGACTCAAACGGGAACTGGTGCACGACAACGGGCCTTGCTGCACTCTTGGTTACGACACTCCCGGGGGATATATTTTGATAAATTCACAATCCTAGTATGAACCTTTATTAAGGGAAAAATGCCCCTAAGAATATATGTTAGAAGGAAGATCATGAAAATCCTGGATTGAATCCTATAGACTCATTAGTTAAAGAGATTAAAGTTTATTTATAAGTCATCAACTTTTGTCTTTGGATTACCCTCTATGTGTTACCCCTAACTTTCCTTTTATTCCAGCCAATGGCCGGTAATAAGAGAACTCGGGCTAACAACCGTTGTGAAGATCAGTGTGATGATTGTACTAATGAGATGCCCAGTCCAATGGGAGCGGGAATCGCGAACTTTGTCACGCTTCTCTCTCAGCTAACTCAAGTTTTGAATAGAAACACTGGTCAAGAGGAACGTTCAACCCCCCCTAAGAAAGAACAAGTCGCTATTGAAAGCTTCATGAGACAAAGGCCTCCTACTTTTAGTGGATCATCAGATCCCACGATTGCTGAACAATGGATCAACTCCATTGAAAAGATATTCTCCATCCTCCAATGCTCTGAAAAAGAGAAGGTTCTCCTGGCGGCTTATCGTATGGAGGGTGAAGCTGATCAATGGTGGACGTTGATCAAAAATACGAAGCCTGAGGAGGAGATCGAGGCTTTGGAATGGAAGGTATTCCGGAAGATGTTTTTCGATAAATATTTTCCACACACCCTCCGTCTTAATATGGAAAGGGACTTCCTTTCCCTCAAGCAGAAAGATGAGGAATCTGTGGGAGCGTACGAGGCAAACTTCACAAGGCTTGCACGATACGCTTCCGTCTTTGTCGTTACCCCCGAATGCAAGGTTGACCGCTTCTTTGGTGGGCTGAAGCCTAGCTTGCGGAAAGCATTAGCGATCCTTGACTTCGACAGCTATGAGGAAATTGTCTGATGTGCCCTCAAGGATGAAATGGAGATCGGAGAATCACAGGGGTATCATGGGGACAAGAAGTGGAAGGTGGACTTCAATGCTGGTGGTCCGATGGATAAATCCAACGGCACTAAGAAATTCCAGCACCCCACTTGCCAAAAGTGTGGAAAGAAGCACCCTGGAAATTGCCTTAGGGGGACAAGAAAATGCTTCAAGTGTGGAAGAGAAGGGCACCTAGCTGTTAACTGTCATCAAGAAGGACCCACGGCTACGACAGAGGAGAGGAACGCTCCGTTCGAACCTCAACGCGTTGTTCAATGCTTCAAATGCAAAGAACCGGGTCATTTTGCGAATCAGTGCCCTAATCCAAGGGTTATCGGAGGCAATCAACAACCTCCAAGACAGCAAGGAAGAGCTTTTTCCATCACTTCTGCCGAAGTGAAACCCGACAACGAAGTGGTGACAGGTACGCTAGTTATTCATTCAAGAATAGCGAACGTACTTTTTGATTCAGGTTCTACGCATTCTTTTATATCTCAAAAGTTTAGTAGAATAATCCCTACACCACCACAAATCATGGAAGTAAAGATGTTGGTGAGTACGGAAAATGGGGCAATCATTGCATCCAATGAGTATAAGTCCTCCCCTGTTATAATCTGTGGATTGAATTTCCCGGAGAACCTTTTCATACTCTCTTTGGTGGAATTTGATGCAATTCTTGGCATGGATTGACTTTCCTTATATAGAGCCAACATAAATTGTCGGGAGAGGGAAATCACACTCCATATGGAGAATCGACCCCCGATTCTTTACAAGTGTCAGGAGGAAGATGAATCTCCTTTAGCTCCATCATCTCAAGCATGGATATTACTGCCTTATGAGCATGCATATCTGGCTCAGATGATTGAGTCCAAGGAAGAAACCACCCTTGAAGAAATGCCTATTGTGAGGTAATTCGCTGAAGTATTTCCCGAATAACTTCCTGGTCTTCCTCCAAGAAGAGATGTTGAGTTCTCAATTGAACTTATACCTGGGGCGCTACCAATATCCAAGACTCCATATAGAATGGCTGTGGTTGAGCTTGAAGAACTGAAGAAACAACTACAGGAGAATATGGATAAAGGGTTTATACGCCCAAGTGCATCACCATGGGGTGCACCAGTCCTCTTCATCAAGAAGAAGGTTGGGTCAATGCGGCTTTGCATCGATTATCGTGAACTTAACAAAATCACGATAAAGAACAAGTATCCTCTCCCAAGAATCGATGACTTGTTTGATCAGCTGTGTAGAGCTCAATACTTCTCCAAGGTCAACTTGCGGTCGGGATATTATCAAGTAAGGGTGAAGAAGGAAGATATCCCCAAGACTGCTTTTCGTACAAGGTACGGGCACTATGAATTCATAGTAATGCCTTTTGGACTCACCAATGCTCCAGCAATATTCATGGACTTGATGAATAGAGTCTTTAGAGATTACCTAGATAAATTTGTAGTAGTCTTTATAGATGATATTCTAATATACTCCAAAACCAAGGAGGACCATGAGGAGCATTTAAGAACTGTACTGGAGACTTTGCGCAAGGAGAAGCTCTATGCCAAGTACAGCAAGTGTGAGTTCTGGTTGAAGGAGGTCTCATTCTTGGGCCATATCATCACAAGAAATGGGATATCTGTTGACCCCTCCAAAACAGATGAAATTGAGGGATGGCCGAGGCCAACATCGGTAACTGATATCCATAGCTTCTTGGGGTTAGCTGGATATTATCGATGATTTGTGAGAAACTTCTCATGATTGTCCAACCCTCTTACCAAGCTAACTCGAAAGGGAGTAAAGTTTTCTTGGAGTGATGAATGCGAAGAAAGCTTCAAGGAGTTGAAAAGGAGGCTTATCACTGCACCTGTGCTCACTTTACCTACAAGTGGGGAGCTTTTTGTGGTATTCAGTGATGCTTCGAAGAAGGGCTTAGGATGTGTGCTGATGCAGAATGATAAAGTGATATCCTATGCCTCAAGACAGCTGAAAATCCACGAGCGAAACTATCCAACGCATGATCTGGAGTTGGCGGCGGTAATCTTTGCCTTGAAAATCTGGCGGCATTATCTCTATGGAGAGAAATGTGAGATATATACTGACCACAAGAGTCTTAAGTATATATTCACACAGAAAGAGCTTAATATGCGCCAGAGAAGATGGATAGAGCTCATAAAGGATTATGACTGTTCAATACATTACCACCCTGGGAAGGCGAACAAGGTGGCGGATTCCCTAAGTAGGAAGGATCCAGCAATTCTATCAATGATGAGAATTGAGAAGGATCCAATCTTCTTAGACTTGATGAAGATGTACGTGGGAATCATAAAGAAGGGAACATCATCAATCCTTTCACAAATGATTGCTCAACCATCTCTTTTGGAAAGGTTAAAGGATGCTCAAAAGGGTGATGCGAGAATCCAAGAAAAAGTGGAAGCTATCAAAAAGGGAAAATCCTCAGAGTTTAATGTTAATGAAGAAGGAATTGTGCGGTTTGGGAAAATACTATGTGTTCCATCAAGTTCGGAGCTGAAGAAGGAACTTTTGGATGATGCACATAGTTCAAATTTCTCTATTCACCCAGGGAGCACAAAGATGTATCGAGATCTCCGAGAAAACTTTTGGTGGGATAATATGAAGAAGGAGATCGCTGAATATACATCAAAGTGCCTGGTGTGTCAGCAAGTGAAGGCAGAGAGGTAGAAGTCTAAGGGGATGATTCAACCATTTCCCATACCAAAATGGAAATGGGAGAACATCACTATGGACTTCGTCACTGGACTTCCAAGGACATCCAAAAGCAACAATGCAATCTGGGTTATTGTGGATCGTCTTACAAAGACTGCACACTTCTTTGCTATTCGAGAGGATTTCTCTTTGGATCAACTGGCACGGATATATATCAGGGAAGTGGTACGGTTGCATGGAGTACCACTATCTATTGTGTCTGACCGAGATCCAAGATTTACCTCTAAGTTTTGGAAGAGTCTTCAACATGCTCTGAATACTGAACTGAACTTCAGTACGGCCTATCATCCTCAAACTGATGGCCAATCCGAGCGGACTATCCAAACACTTGAGGATATGTTGAGAGCGTGCTCAATGGACTTTAAAGGAGGATGGGATCAACATCTTCCTCTGGTTGAGTTCTCTTATAATAATAGTTTCCACTTGAGCATCCAAATGGCACCATATGAAGCCCTATATGGGAAAAGGTGTAGAACACCGGCATGTTGGGATGAGGTTGGTGAACATAAGCTGCTTGGACCAGAAATGGTCGAAGAAATGGTGGAGAAGGTGAAAACCATTCGGTAGCATATCAAGGAAGCCCAGAGTCGACAGAAGAGTTATGCAGATAATTGTCAATGAGACCTTGAGTTTAAAGTCGGAGACATGGTGTTTTTACGCATATCTCCATGGAAGAAGGTCATGAGGTTTGGAAAGAAAGGGAAGTTAAGTCCAAGGTACATCGGCCCCTTTGAGATTCTTGATCGTGTTGGGGCTGTGGCCTATCGACTAGAACTTCCACCTACTATGGCCAAGGTGCATGATGTCTTCCATGTATCCCTCTTAAGTAAGTACATACCAGACCCTTCACATGTACTCTCTTCCGAGGTGGTACAATTAGAAGACGATCTTTCTTATGAGGAGCAACCAGTGAAGATCTTAGATCGTAGAGAAAAAGTTCTACAAAATAAGACAATGCCCCTCGTTAAGGTGTTGTGGAGAAACCACAAGTTTGAAGAAGCAACTTGGGAGTCGGAGGATATGATGAAGCTAAGTTACCCACATTTGTTTTAGTGTGGGAAAAGGAAAATTTCGAGGGCGAAATTTCTTAAGGGGGGAATGTTGTAACGAACCAAAATTTCATTAATGGAAAATCCCTCTTGATCCAGTTAAATGTTTCTTTATGAAAAAAATGTTTTTATAAGATGTCAACTTCTTTAGTTTTACGTTAAGATTTGTGACCGTTACTTTTATAGCTGTTGAACAGTGATCATCTGGGTAGTTTAAATATAAGGCTTTAACGAACTAATTTTCTACTCAGACAAAGGAAGCGATGGCCTCATCCAGTAGAATTGCCCCTTACGAAGCCCATTTGTCGGAGCTCGGAAAAGAGGTGGCGTCTTTGGGCTTTTCCCTTGACCAAGCCAAAGCTGAGCTTCATAAAGTCAAGCTCGAACATGATCGTCTACGGGAAAAATGGAAGTTGATAGAGATTACCACTCGAGCGATGTTATCTGAGCAACCCCAAGAGTCTGTCACCATCGCACACCTTACCCTTAGGTCTTATGCGGCTATTTTAAGGGGTTATGTAACAAATAAGTAGCACCATGTTCATGTACATTATTTTTGTATATAATAATGAATATAATTTCTAGTCATTTTTGATACATTGTAATTAGTTTTTAAAGTACAAACGGTGTTTTTAGTTATTATTTAATTAAGAATTTTATTTTATTAAATTAAAGGATTTTTGAATTAAATAAAATTTTAATAAAATATTATTATTAAATTAATTTTTATTAAATATAAATGATCTTATAATTTTATGAATGCAATTAAAATTTTTATTAAGGTTTGAAAGCCATTTCTGTCAAAACCCGTGAATTGTTTATAAATATCGGTTTTTATTTTAAAAGTGAAAATTCACATATTTAGAAAATTATTTAGATAAAATAAATATTATTTTTGGAATCCGGACGTTGAAATTATCCAACGGTGAATTTTTCATAATTTTCTGAGACAGTCAAATTTTTGGGTAAAAATTAAATACCATTTAAATATATAATGTGTTTTATGACATCATAATGACCCAATGGTGATGTAATAAAATACCATAATCCTTATGTTCGGCAAATATGTGTTTTATCATTAAAATAATGAGGTTTTGGGTTTGTTTGACTCACTTTTCAAAGCATTAATGGAGCCCTCAAGACTTATTCAACACTTTTCCTTTTTAAATTAATTTCCATGGGAGTGTGACTCACCTCCACATAAGCAACCCTAATTTTTTAATAAGTTCGGACCTTGCACTTGTAAAATATTGTTTTCCTCTTTCCTTTTCCAGAAACCATGGGCAAATACCATGGGAGGGTTTGTGGTTTGGATTTTTTTAATATAAGGGGTCCCAAACCTAAATAATAAAGAATTCTCTCACCTTTCCTATATAAACCCACCCAAGCTCCCACTTACTCCTCACCAAAGCCCTTTAAGTTCGTCCAACCTCTGCCCTACTCTCTCTAGAATCCTCTCAAGGTGCCCCAATCTCCCAAGAAGCCTCTCACAAGCCTCTCTCTAGCCTTTGGAAGCACACTTCCAAGTAAGGGTTTTTCTTCCTTTCTCACTTTTGTCAATTTTTCTTTAAGTTGTATTGCCCTTTTAATTTCATTTATGAATGTTGGGGTATGGTTTCTCACCTCTCCCATACTGCCCTCTTATTGTTTTAATGATGAGATACCCCTTTATCTCTCATTAAATGCCTCCCATGTACACCCGTTACTATGCCGAAATTCCGAAAGGAACCTTTTTCTCCTCTTTTATATTGAAGCAATACTTTTGTATCATGAATCTAAATTCCTTTTCAATTGTTGGGACATGTATCTATATGACCTTCTTACTATCCATTACATGTTAATGTGATGAGGAATCCCTTTCTCTATCGTCAGACTTTTTTATGAATTCTTATGTCACGCCGTTACGCTGCCGAAATCACACCGATTTTCTAAGCCAATATCATTGTGTAGTGAATACCATGCCCATTTCTCCATCAAGGGTATTCACCTTTATGCACATTTACTTATTTATTGTAAATTTTCATGTATGAATTCCACATTCCTTTATCATGGAATAAATGATTATGTTTTATGAATCCATGTTTTATGATCCATGTGGCACACTTATGCATGAAATGAAATGTTTAAGAAGGGTGCGCCCTGATAGCGCTCCAATGCATTGGGTAAAGTATAGTATCATGATACGTCATGTGCAATGAGTGTTGACTCATGCTAATTCAAGTGCAACTAGGGTTTACTCGTGCTTCAAGTGCAATGAGGGTTTACTCATGCTCCATGTGCAATGAGCCTTGGCTCATGCTAATTGAATGTTAAGTGTTGTTGCCACATTTCCATGTTATGATTATCATGCTTTATCATGCCTTTATGTTCATGTCTATCTTATGCTCTAGTGATATGCCTATTGCCTAACATGTATTGTACTCCTCATGTTATTCATTGTGTACTCCCCTACTGGGCTTTATAGCTCACCCTTTTCTTATGCATGTCCTCAGGTTATCCCATGCAATGCTAAGTACGAAGGAATGTAGTGGTCATGTAAAGGAAGTTTTCAATAAGGATGTTGTATTTCAAGTTTAAAGTTTTTATGTAATGATCCTAAGCCCCAAAGACACTAAACCTCTCGATCTTCTTTGTTGTATCAAGTGAAGTTTTATGTAATAAATCATGTTTAAGTTGTAATTAAAAGCAGGGTTGTCTTATACATTCTCTACATCAAAACATGAAAAAAGTATATAACTAAGATAAATTCAGAGGAAAAGCTACTTGGTAGGTGACTGGTCCAATTTTCTCCAGAATTTTGTAAGCTCTAGTGAACTGTGGACTTAGCTTTCCTTTCTTAACAAAATGTATAACACTTTTTCGTTGTGAGATTTTAAGAAAAACATAATCACCTAAGTCAAAAGAAAAGTCTTTAATCCTATTGTCTGCATAACTTTTCTATCTACTATGAGCTGTCCTCATGTGTTGTTGGATAATATTCACTTTCTTACCCACTTCCACAATTAATTCTAGTCCCATCAACTTCCTATCCCCAACTACATCCCAAAAATATTGAGTTCTACATACCTTCCCATACAATGCCATGAAAAATTCCATATGTATACTAGAATGAATACTGTTATTAAAAGAAAACTCAACTAAATAAAGATATTGATTCCAAAATCCATGTTAGTCAATTGAACAAGCTCAAAGCATATCCTTCAATGTCTGAATTGTTTATTCTGACTGCCCATCTGATTGAGGATGAAAAGCTGTACTGAAATTTAATTTTGTGCCCAATGACTTTTGAATTCCCTTCCAAAAGTTAAAAGTGAACTTGGGATCCTAATCAGATAAAATAGAAAGAAGAAGTCGATGTAACCTAACAATCTCTTTGAGTTACAATCGAGAAAGCTGATCCAAAGACAATTTATCTCAAATAGAAATAAAATGTGCAGATTTTGTCAGTCAATCAATAAAAACCCAAATTGAATATTTACCTTTAGATATCTTAGGTAGTCCCACCACAAAGTCCAGGAATACAATTTATTATTTCTACTCTGGTATTGGAATAGGCTGAAGTATCCCCTTCAGTAACCGTCACTCTACTTTATCCTGTTGACATGTCAAAAATTTCTTGGTAAAATCAACAATATCTCTTTTCATTCCATCCCACCAATAGTACTCTTGATGGTTTCTGTACATCTTAGTACATGCAGGATGAACTGAAAATGGGGAACTATGAGCTTCACACCAAAAATCATTCTTCAACTAGGAATCACAAGACACACACAACCTTATTCCAAATCTTTAAACACAATAATTATTAAGGTTAAATTCTGGAAACATACACATTTTAACCAATTATACCTTTTTCTGTTGCTCACAGTATTCCTTATTCACTGTCTTAATTCTATCTAATAATGATGACTTCATTGAAAACTAAAACAAAACTGAGGTATTTCCTGTACCAACAACATCCAAGACAAAATTCATCAAATTATTAAACAAGGGATCATGTTACAAATGTAACATAGTTAATTATGCATGATTTTTTTGACTCATGGAATTTTCCACTTTTTTTTTACTTTTACTAGATGGTAATTGATCGTGCAATCATAATCTTTTATCAGTTTAATCCATATTCTCTATGTCATGTTTAATTCCTTCTAAGTGAATATTTACTTCATACATTAATGTTTAGTACATATTTGACATTTGGATCCAAATAAATGATACCTCCAATTTTTCAAAGCAAAAACCACAGTTTCTAATTCCAAATCATGTGTTGGATAATTTTACTCATGAGATTTTAGTTTTACTGAAGCATAAACAATTACTTTATCATTTTGAATCAGAAAAAAACCATGTCTCTTCAATGAAGCATCACTATAGATGAAAAACTCACCATTTCCGAAAGGTAAGGCCAAAACCAAAGCATTCACGAATCACTTCTCCATTTCTTGAAAAAAAAACAACAAATTCTTCTTTCCAATGAAATTTAACACCTTTTCATGTTAACTTTGTTATCATTATAGATAACCATAAAATTTGTTTAACAAACCATCGGTAATAACCTGCTAATCAAATAAAACTACCAATCTCTGTAACATTTGTGGGTTTTGGCCTTTCATCCACCACTTTTGTTTTAGAAAGATCAATGATTATTCAATCCTTATTTACAATGTTCCTAAGAAACAAAATCTGTTGCAACCAAAAATCATATTTTTTTAATTCAAATATAGTTTTTTCCTTTATGGTTTGCAAAACAACCCTTAGATTTTTTTCATGATCCTCTTTACGATTAGAAAATATCAGTATGTCATCATCAACCACAACCACAAAATTGTCAAAGAAATCATGAAATATTTTATTAATAATATTCATGAATACATTTGGTGCCTTAGTTAACCCAAAAAACATAACGAAAAATTCATATTTCCCATATGTAGTATGAAAAGAACTTTTTGAGATGTCATCCTCCATCACCTTCAACTGATGGAATCTGGATCTCATGTCAATCTTAGAAAAGTACTAAGCTCCATAGACCTAATTAAACAAGTCCTCTATATGAGGAAAAATATATGTTTTTAATAGTAAATATATTCAATGATATATAATCAATACAAATTCTTATAAAACTATTTTTCATTTTAATGAACAAAATAACAACACCTCATGGTGAAGTGAAAGGACGAATGAAGCCTTTATCAAGAAAATACTACAACTAATTTTTCAATTCAATATGTTCTATTTGATCCATTATATATGGGGGTTTTTAAATTTTCTTAACGTTAGAAACTATGAAAATTGATAATTCAACTTCCTGGTCAGGATTGACACTAGGTAACTCATCATTAAAAAAATCAACGTATTCATTTACCACTAGCTCATTATTAATCTGAACAGTTCCCTTGTTTTCAATAATATGATAATGATAACATTCTTTTCCCTCTTTCAATACTTTCTCACCATCCTGATATGTTATCAATTTTATTGTTTCGTTCTTGAATACAATCTGAAACTCTTTCTAAGAAACAACTTCTTTAGTACTAAAGTTAATTTTAGCATGATTAACAGGAAGCCAATCCATTCCTAAAATGACATCGAACTATACTAAGATAAAAAACAACAATGTTTTCAAGTAAAATATTTCCACATACTACAATATAAATATTGTTACAATTCATATTTTCTATAATATTTTACCCTAATGTTTAACAATAAGTTCTGGTCTCATTTTTTTGAGGTGATTTTTCCAATTTACCATAAAATTCCTCAGAATTAAAGGAATGCGTAGACCCCTTAACAAAAAAACATTAGAAAAATATGAGTAAATAAACAAGGTACTTGATACAACTTCATTGGATGGCCCGACGTTTACTGATGTAGTCACAAAATATCTCACTACACCTTTCTTCTTATAGTCTAGCTTCTTTGTGTCATTTGGATCTATTTTCGGGTATACATTTTCATAATGAACCATCTCACCAAATTTAAAACACTTAATAGTTTGATTATCTTGATTAGTCTTAGGATTTTTTCATTATAATTTTAGGCCATACGTCCAAACTTACCATATCAAAAACACATTCTAGTTTGGGTAAGGCATTCCCCAGGGTGCTTCTTTCCACACTTTTCAAAAACTATAAACTAGATTTTTTACCATCAAATTTCATGGGTTGATTATTAACCATCTCTTGACCCATGGACCTATTCTTCTCCTTGTTGTCAAAATACATGTGATTATCAACAAACTCTATCTCTACCCTCTTAGAATAATAGAAAAGTTTTCCATAACTTTTGAATTCACATGGGGCCAACTCCCATTGATACATTGGCTTCAATCCTGAGTAAAAGTGATTGATTTTTTGATCAACATCTAGAATAATACTTGGAGAATACCTCGCCAGTCGAGTGAAGTTCACTTCATACACAACCACTAAATATTCCTCCTTTTTCTTCAATTCAAGGAATTTCTTTCCCATTCTAAGTCACACCACCTTTGGAAAATATTTTTCAAGGAGAAGATATTTAAATTCATCCCACTCTATGGCATCAATATCCGCTATATCGCTGAAATTATTTACCATCAACCACCACTGATCAGTTTCACCTTCAAAATGATAAATTGAAATAGTAATATTTTGATTATCTGAACATCCCAAAATATCAAATATCTTTTGAAGGGCTTTGATCCATCCTTTAGAGGCTACTGGGTTAGGAGATCCATTAAAAGTAGGAGGGTGTTGTCTCATAATATATTACATTATTATCAGGTTCCGCTGTGGTACCTATGGTTATTCTCTTTCATAGATTCCACCACCATTTATTGTGTGCTTTAGTTGTTCCATTATTGTCACAAACCGCTCATTTAAAATCCTTACCATTACGGGCTATAGATTTAGTAGGATATCATTCTGTCAGTGCCCCTCCTCTTCAACTTCCCTATTTATTCTACGAAAAACCATTCTGAACAAACATATCTTAGTCTATGAAACATTGTAATCTTTAAATTCTATAACATTTAAAATTAATCATGATGTCAAAATAATTTATGGTATTCTATTAACATCAAACTAACATCAAAAGTTATCTAAACCATCCTCTTATACAAATTATAAGGACCCGAACTTATTACATTATATAATCTTGAATTTATTTAACAATTCACTTCCTTTATCGTTGAGGATCTTTTCATGTTAATATATTTAGATAATTGGGACATAATTAATTCATAACATTACACATTAATATAGAGTGGATACCGTAAAAAAATATTCATTTCTTCCAATATATAAAACTTTTCAAATAAAACATGATTTATTTGAAAATTCATCAAACATTTAGCTTGGATTCCTTTATTGTCTTATACATCCTTATAACATTTGAAATTCATTTAAAAACTTGGGATGAGCACAAAAAGATCAGTAAGGGTTATAAAAAGAAATAAATAACACATTAGTCTATGATTACTTGTAGCATATGAAATAATTTTCAAAAGACATTCTTTTCACCCATATATGCTTAATTTTTAAAACATGATATTTCCACAATATTCCCAAAAAATTTAATAACATAAATATAGACATAAAGGTATCTTGCTGCATTACTTACATAATCTTATAACACTCTCAACTAGCTTACAATTTGTATCCCTCACATCTACCTTTCAATTTATGTAACTATCACAATTACACTTGGAGTAACCATATACCCGACCTACAACATACACATACCCAATTCATTGTAGGGATATATAGGTCCCACCCATAATCATAAACAATGACCAAGAACCATAACATAATCATACAACATAAGTAATTTCATAAAAACATTACTTTTTAATTTTGCAATACAAAATTTTAAAAGAGGGTTTTAAAAGAAAATCCCCTTACAAATTTCATATAATTGAAGTGATACTTAATAGAGTGGATGGAACATGTATGTAAATATAAATACAAATAATTCAACACAAGATAAAAAAATCCCTCACACAAATAATTTTAATACCACTTAAATAATGAAGAAGAATGTTAAGCCAATGAATGTAAATGGGGATATGAAGTACCTTACCTTGGGTTTGTCTTGCTTAAAAATCATTTAAACATTCGTTATAATTGTAAAAACAGTATCATTAATATATTACAGAAATATATTCATCTTTATAATACCTTGTATGATCATTTCATTACATCATTTCACCCTTTAATTGTTATTATTTTATTCCTTGCATTATTTGGGTGTGTTCTTTACATAATTTCCATGATTAGTTTGCGATGGATATTCTTGTCCATTATAAATAAAAACATTCTTGATATGTAAAACCATTAATGATATTTGTTTAAGTCATTTTAGTGATTCTTCGATCGCAAAAAACTAATTTTGTTTTATAAATTAATAACATTAGTAAAAAATGATTCCAGTACCTAATATAGGATAAAATATATTAATTATAATTTGGTTCAACCATAAATATGGTTTCATGACTAGTCTTGTAGGAAGTAAAAGAAATTTAAATAACATCATCCATGATGTCAGTAAATCGTGACATCACAGACTGTGTTTTAATTTCTTGAATAGGTGGGAGAGTATAAGAACTATAATGGTGTGTCTTACATAAATATGATGAAATCTAGAATATGTATGATACTATATCATTCATCCATCATGGATAAGGGGAGGTGGGGAAAGAATAATAATAGAAAAAAATGAAAATAAAAGAAATAAAACAGAAGAGGATGTTTACCTCTTAATCTCTTCACCCAGATAACATTTTTAATGTTTTGGTTTTGGACTTTTGGTGAGACTAGTAGCTCCAGGATGTGGGAAAGAGATTTTAGAGGAGTACTGAGTAGAACTTTGGTAAGGCTCAAGGATTGAGAGCTATGGGAGGAAGAGGATAATGAGGGTTGTATTTATAGCATAGAGGAGGATGTATTTTAAATTATTTTAACCATTATTAAAATATTTTTGGCCAAAACTATGAATAGTCTTAATTATTGTGAACCCAAATAGTAATAATGGATTGTGAGTTTGAACCAAGTGGGACATCAATACTTATGTTGTCATAAATAATGTATTAAACTAATAATTTAAATATATGGTATTTTACGGTATTTCACCATTCATCAAAAATTCAAGAATTTTAGAAAAATCCCAAAATTCACCCCGACCATTTTTTAATGTGTAGAATTCACAATTGAACTCCATTTTTTGAAACTAATTATATATAAATTATTAATTTAATTTTTAAATAAAATCATAATTTAGTAAAATATAATTAATTTTAAATCAATAACTAATTTTTTAACACCTTGAAACATTAATAAAGTTAAAATTATCTTAACTCCATAATAAAATAATAATAAAAAATAATATTCATTTGGTTCAAATTACAATTCATAAGGGTATGTTACTATTCACCAAAAAACAAGTTTGCTCCATTAGACTCCAATTAACTTAATTATACCAATAACAAATGACCGTTTTTTCGAAATTCAAAAACAAGAAGAAGCAAAATTATGATTAAAGTATAGTTATAAATATCCACTTAAAACAAAGCTTCATGCATTTTATTTTATTTTTAAAACTTTGGGGTGTTACCAATATGATGAAAACCAAATACTAGAAGAGACAAGTTTCTATGAATGCATATCAACCCCATCATAAAATTACAATAGAAGTTAATAAGAAGATAAAAATTACTTCTCGTTCAGGTCAAGAACTCCAATCAAATATGGTAGAAATCAGAGAAATAATCCAGAGAATGTTCATTATAAATTTGGGGTAGACTCATTCCTCTACCCGCACAAGGGAGAACTTTCAGTACCCACTAGTAGGAAATAGAGGACTTGAGAAAACACATATTATTGGTCTAACATCAAAATTTGAATATATTCATATTCCCACCAAGGAAGTCTCTCAACACATCCTAGAAATTATAGAGGATTAGATATAAATCATATACCATAACCAGTAGACTTTTCATGATGTGATCACTTCGGCCGAAATAATATGGAGTCAGGCCCACAACCTCACCTTCCCATGTGGGATGACCGATCCACACAAACAAGTTGTCACTTTGGAGTAGACCTTGATCCCTTCCCCATCTAGGAGGGTCTTCAACAATATTCCATGCTAAATGGATAACTAGATTGGGCCCAAATACCTATTCCAACTAGCGGACTCCAGTCCACTTAGATGACCACTCCAGGAAAGGAATATATCCCATCTGAAACTCAGGTAGCTCATTCAAATATCCCGGATGCACCGTGGGATCCACTTGAATAGAAACTAGTATATAAATCTGTACACCTTAAACAAGAGACCCCATTCGACCACTAGAGAGAACCCAAAAATTACTCACCCCAAAGGCAACTAGAAAATGATGTGTAGATTTAGGACCCGGTTATGTTAAAATATAGAGTTATTGATTCCATCTAGAAACTACCAATGATGGATAAGGATTTGGCCAACCTATTTCCAAATTAGGAAAATGGAAGTAGCTTTTTTAAAGTTCCTCCCTGCAACATTATTACTAGAAGCTCTAAAGTTCCTCCCTTGTGCACATCCCCTGAGTCCTTACTTCATAGACAAGAAATAATCAATGATGAGACACTATCTCTTAATGAGAATCGTGGTATCCCTCATAGTGACCAGAATACAGAACAATAAGAGGGTACACCCCATTTTTGTTATCTACCAAGATGGTCCACCCTAGAAAATACACTAAAGGAATTTTCCCTATAGCCGGGCATCAACATTTGATGGTAGAACTCACCATTGTGGTATGTATTTTGAAGGTCCTCCATGTAGTGTAATTTCATTCTAGAAAGAATTTCCTCCCCTTAATAGCATCTACCCTGAAGGTCTTCCCTTGGGTATAATCTATATAAATTCTACCTGCAGTCAGATATCAAGCTATGATGGTAGTACTCACCATGATGGAATTCATTGTAAAGGTCCTCCCTGTAGTGAAATTGAAAAGTAAGAAGGTCCTCCCGTTATGTTCATCCATAAAAAAGTTATTACATAGGGTATATACTATAAAATTTTTCCCTATACTCAAACATAAATATGTGATAGTAGTCCTTTCCCTAATTGAATTCACATCAAAATCATCCTCACATTGAAATCCAACAGTAAGAAGGTCCTTCCCATCATATACACTATATAAATTATCCCATCATTCATACATTAAGATATTATGGTAGCCCTCTCCAAGACATAACTTGCTAGTTAGGTCCTCCTCATAGTCAAGTTTCATGATAGCAAGAACGTCCTTTCCTTAATGTTCCATGTAAAAGGAAGCCCACATATTCTGAGGCACTTGTAATGATGGTTCCACAAATTCTAGATACCCTATCAATAATAAGATACATCATTTCTCATCCTAGGGATGGCCTAGGGAAATGATCATCCTCTAAGCCACCCGGACCATCCATATATCGATGAGACTCCTACTCGCCCTGTTACATGCAAAAAAAATCATTAATAAAAATTAAAATTGGGTAGTTCAAGTAGAGGATCCCTGATGGAAGAACAAAAAGATATGTTTATCATGTAAAGAAAACTGGCAAGGGATGAAATACCAATTATGATTTCTCCTAACCCAGTTATCAATTTGATAGTCTAAGGGAGTTGTTATATAAATTCATACATAACATTTGTCTCAATATCTGGACAACTCTCCATCATATAGAAAAAAATTATTTCCTTACAATGGGTAAATAGACAATATTAAAATATTTGAAGATCTTTTTCATCAAATTATAGTAGATTCCATTACATTTTCATGGAAATCATAGTCACAGAAGTAGAAAATGATATCCAATGGACCTACCCGACTTTACTACATAGGTTGCATCAGATAATCATTAATGAACCATCTATCACCCATATCTAGGGAAGGGGAGAGCATAGAGATTTTCATTTTACCCCATTCCCCTTTCAGTAGAACCCCTTGGAAATTGAATCTTGAAATTTTATTATCCGAAGTTGTAAATTAAGTCGAATCCATGATTAGGAATTTAAGTACTCCCAACAAGAATTGGCCCTATGTAATTCTCAAAATTTTCCGAGCCTATGAGATCCATCCCTTGAAAAAATGATGATCTAGGGAGCCCAGAACATTCAGTAGGCTTCCCACATAAGGGAATATAATCTCTATGCATTGATAATGTCCCTGGATAAAAATAGTTCACATGAATGACCAACTCTGTATTTATCTCACACTCGAGTGGGAATTTGTGAGATAAAGAAATTGATGATAATAACAACAACTAACATAGTCCATGATCTTCCGCAACCTATCGGGATGGGGTAATTTTTAACACAAAATTACCCCATAAGTTTGAATAATCCAGGCCGAGGTATGACAATAAGAGACTAGGAGCAGTCCCAACCTATAGTACTGGGGATATTTTTACCACAACCTCCTTCCCTATAGAAATAAGTCCTTCTACATTTAGAGAAGGGGAAAAGTCTAACATTATTCCATTCTTTTCCATATCATAAATTATTTTTCCCTAATGGGAGGCATATGATAAGGCCGTATAGGGGATCCCAATGAGTTACCCTTCACTATGATGTCTGAAGGGAATCCATGAATAGAAAGAAGAATCCAACAAAAGACATAAATAACACCCCTACCACTCGGAAGCTAGTATTCCACCCTATTTTAATTATGAATTGGTGAATTTCATTGAATTTAATTATTCATACCACACCAAAATTGATGAACATGGTGAAGATAAGGAAGAGGATGGTCCTGCCAAGAATCTGATCCATAACAAGAATGAAGCTGTTCTTACACAAAAATAGAGGGTTGACCAATATTTGATTGTTGAACTGATCAACCCTCCACCACCTACTTAGGGAATCACTAATTGAGAGAAAAATAAATATGTGTTCATATATGAGCTAACACCTCTTCTTAATGGGAAAAATTCCCTTACACTACAAAAAATAATCATTTGGTGGGAAGAAGAAATGAAAGAGTTAAGGTAAATTAACACTAAGATTATCTAAAGTAGAATTCATATTGAATATGCTCTCTGGGTAGTGCCTCAACATATAGTTCATGAAGTTATACCTTTGATTAAAGGGTTTATCTATGAAAATGATTTAAGGCTAGGAAATCCACTGAAAATGGAGCCTGTACTATCAGTCTACCAAGACATGATTATAGATCGATATTAATATTTTCAACTATTAAGGACACAACATGAACAGGTTAAGATAAATACTCAAAATATTTCCCCATCCAGATATCCATGTCATATACCAGAAGAACATGAACGTCATATCTTACCCCTCTCTAAGCATTTCCAAGACTAGGTTTAACAAGACCTGAATCAAGGACTTATTAACACCATCAAGTCATTGGTTGCCTGATTGGAAGTGATAGAGGAGAGGTATGCACCAGTTCAACATGAATGGGAATGTTATCCTTATTGGGTTAGAAACACACCACCACCACTGAATTTTAGGAGCTTGACATTTCCAATATTTGATTGATCAAGATACCGAAAACAGCATTTGATGCACTATGTATATTATTGTAATACCATGGTGGGACCCCTAGGGAAAAAGAATCAATGAAACTTATATGTTCATGAGTACCCTTAAAGGGTTGGACTTCTTATGGTATACCGACTTTCCAGATCATTCTATAATAGGATTGAAGTATCTCCACTGGAAGATCATATTCAAAATCGGATCTATGCTAACAAATACAATGATCAATGACCTATCGAATTTCAAACAGTTGGAGAACGAGAGAGTCTCAATCTTTATTTCCATATGGAAAGGGATGACGTACTCTTTGAGTTAGATACTCACCCTAAGAGGAGATTATTGTTATGTAAATCGATAACCTCCATGATGATCTTAGACTCCACTCATCCTAGTGAAGTACACATGCGGGTTCTAGGATTTCACCACCATTTCCCAAAGAATAGAAGACTCCTTACTGTGTACTATGATTAAGTCCCAAGAAACTCCCCTAATCACAACATAAAGACTAGGAAAATCTGATGTGGCAACTTTCATGTTTATTTAATCACCTATGGTAGCTCCCACCCAATGTCCAACACCATATTCGGAAACACCCCTTGGGCATCAATGACACCCCCCCGCCTTAACAATACAAGTGGAGGGGACCTATGCACAATCCAGTTAAGTAAAAGAGGAATAATATTTAATCATTCCAATATGATCATGTTCATGGCTATTTTATAGCCACTGTGATTTATAATTTACCTGATTTAGAAGAGATGAAAATCATCGATGATGCTAGTCTTTATGACTGACAAGATTATTTCCCCTTCCACCAGATATGGGAACACATCATCTAGGAATGTTTAGTCTTCAATGACCTACTGTAGAAAATGAGAGATTCCAATAAAGTAGAACTTGGACCTCCTACAACACAAGTGTCATATATTTACACTAGTAACCCGGATAAAGGTGGTTAGTGGAAAGAAGTTATTAACATGAGTTCACAAATGTTCAGTAGTTGGATGACTTTAATAAAAATTAACCTAGGTCATGGAATTCTCCGAGTGTAGTTGAATAAAAAACTATGATCCCAGCCACTCTTTTTGCAATGTAGTAGATGTACTTATCCCCACAACCATCCAGAAATAGATATTCTAAAAAGAAATGTGATCAGAATGTTTGGTAGAAAGTGAAGGGAGAGGAATATTCATCAAGTCTAAAGTCATCTTTGACCCTCTCAAATTTTATGCCATTAAATCTAATAGAACAGGAACCATCCCACCAAATGGAACCACTAGAAGAAGTCATTCATTCATAGCCATCATCAAATGAGGATTTTATCTTCATCTCCATTAATGTCATACACTTACTAGAATTATTCTCTGACAATGATTATGGAAATAAAATTGAGTTCCATGCACCTGATTGGGGAGTGAAAAGGTGAGGCTATAGGATATGGGGAAACAAAGGAAGGAACAACCATGGGAGAGAAACCATTTCCAGACACACTCCTCCAATCATCGATGTTATTAAAAATTCCAGAAGAGACCTTCAGTTGACCTGATAGAAACAAGACAATCTCACTACACCTTCCAAAAGTCACTATGACCAAATAATTATGGAATATATATTAAAAGAGGAACTAGTGCCAAATTTCCCTCAACATATAGGGATACCTACCTGGACCAAACCACAAAGAACATGAGCACATCCAAATCTTGTCCCGTGTGCCAAACCATCTACATCCAATACTCAAGCCTCTAAATTTGATATAAAAGATCATCCCCATGTTGGGAAGCTTCGACCTTTTAACCAAAAATATGATATCTGGATTAAGTTAGACCTGGAACCACCCAAGATGTCAATTCTAGATTCCCTCAGTTTTTAAAAATATATTAAGGAAGAAATCATAGAGGCTTTGCTGATTCCACAAGATTTTGAAGCTGAAGTGGCCACCAAGATAGTCTATCCAACAGAGACTGATCCTATATAATTTCATACAATTATTTATTTTAGGGATTAAGATAAAAACTCCATCATATAGGGACACATAGAACACTTGTATGTGTCTAGAAGTATCAAAGGTGTAATTATCAGATTTTTTTTTTAAAAAACAATGGTTCAAGTGTTAATCTCATTATAGTATGAACACTTCATCAATTGGGCTGCAATGAGGATAACTTGGAACCTTCAACCATAACCTTGCATGTTTATGAAAAAAGTGAGCAGAATCCATTAGGCCAAATCAAGCTCAAGTCACCATTTGAAGACCCCATGGATAACTCTAAATTTATATTTTTATACAAAAACACAATATTAAATGTCTTTCTAGGAAGGCCTTGGCTATATCAACATGAAAAAAATTATCTCATCATAGAATCAATGCATAAAATATTTCATTTATGGAAAAAAATAGGACATTTCACACAGAAAATTTTGCATTTGAATCCCACGACTCACACTATATCAATGAATAATTCTATTATCCAAAACCAAAGATACCCTTGGCTGATGGTATTGATTGTATCACCACACCTATTGGTTTGGAAATGATCCCAGCTTACCCCTTCAAACAACTCTGTGAAGAATAAGTACTACCATCAATCATGTAGGGTGTATAAGTCCAAACGTGGATGAATATTCAGCACTCCTCATGATTTTAGTCCTAGACACTGATTATAGAAGTATTGGAATGTCAGCTAACTCCTCATTCAATGGTATATGATTAGATGAAAAGTGCCTTGAATCCATTAGCAGAGCTCTAGAAAACCCCTGCCTCACCCAATGAGGAAGAAGAGGAAATATCATCACCAAAAGTATATGAGGACAATCCTCCACCCCTTAATCCATATTATCTATATTTTAAGTGAATAAATTACTTGAATAGGGGTTAGAGGAAGTTTCCTCATCTTCCAAATATCACGATATCAACTCCTCTCTTTACTGAGAAGAACTCAACTCGAGAGTTTTTCCCCATAAAAAAATTGTAGGTGGAAAAAGCGAATGAAGAGGAGGAGGAGGAGGAGGAACCTAGGGATCCCCTCTAACATGTGATGAGAGAGTCTCTAACACCATTGATTAACTTAGGGAAATAAATATGGGAATAGAAGAATATCTACAACCCACTTTTATTTGTACATATATATATTCTAAAGAGAAAGAGGTGTAAACATACTTTCTAAGGAAACATCAAGATATATTTACCTCTAACTACCTATAAATTCCCTGACTCGATTCAATGGTGGATACTCACAACCTCAGCCTCCCAGAACATCACCAGGGCTATAAACAAGTAGATAAAAATATGCCACTGACACATGCTGCCAAAATAAAGACTAACGCTTAAAAAATCATCAGAGTTAGATTCATTTAGGAAGTTCAATATCATATGTGGATAGACAATATATCCCCAATAAAAATTATGAATAGAAAAATTATAGTATTCATTGATTTTAGAGATCTCAATAAGCACTTCCTGAAGGATGATTTCATTATCCCGATCACATTACTATTAATCGATGAAACTAATGAATATTAGGCTCCCACATTCATGGATGGTTATTAAGGATTTAACCAAATCTGAATGGCCTAAAAAGATGAGAAATCCACCACCTTCATGGTACCTCGAGGATTATTTTTCTATCTGGTAATGCTCTTTGTCATGAAGAATGATGGAACCACATATCAATGTGAAATGAATCCCATATTCAACCCCTTTTTGGGAAGGTTTGTTGAATGATATGTTGATGATCTAGTGATAAAGTCATTAAAATGTTTGGAACACCTGTAATTTCTTAAAACCATCTTCAATAAACAACAAAAATAATTGCCTAAAAATAATCCCCTTAAAATGTTCTTTCAGCGTCACCTCAAGGAAATTCCATTGCTTCATCATCCACTATCGCGACATCAAAGTTGAACTCGATAAGACGAAGTATATTATTTTCATATAAACTACACATAACATTAAAAATCTAATAGGAATTTAATGGAACTTATACTAAATTATACATTTCATATCCATCCATGTAGGAAAATGTTTTCCATTTACCATGGTAATGAAACAAGGGATTACATATCAATGGACTAATGATTTTCAAGATGTATTTGAAAGTTTCACGAGATATCTCTTAATCCTACCAATTCTAATATTGTAAATCTAGAAAGACAACTTATTTTGTATGTGACTACATTGATGCGATCATGAGGGGCCATCCTCGCATAGAAGAATGATGCAAATAGTGGAAAAAACATTATTATCTTAGCAGAACCATGATCTATGATAAGACTCATTACATAGATATCATGAAACAATGTTCGGTCCAATTTTTTGTAGTTTGAAAACTAATCCACTACTTGATGCATCAGAGGGTCCATTTGGTTACTTTTAAAACTCAATCAAATATATTCTCAGATGTATCATGTTGAACAAACATATATCATAGTAGAAGGTCATCGAGTAATAGTTTGAAATTTAGTTAATGCCTCAAAAAGTGATCAATGGCAAAAAATTAACAGATTTTATAGAAAAAAAAATCTTTGGTTGATATGAATCCATTGGATACCAAAGTACCAGATAAAGATGTTTTCTCTATTCAAGTGAAACCCTAGATATGAGGGATGAATTTTGACAGTGCATCAAGAAGCCTGATAGGAAATAGGATCTAAGACCCCAAGATCAACAAACTGGGGTTGAGATTCATACACACATCTCTATAAAAGGTAGTCATACCTTACTCCTTCTTATTAGAGAGGTTCCTAAACAATGGAGGATAATATCAGGATCTCATTGTAGGGTTATAAGTGAAATTTTATTTTCAAGTAAAACACTTGAAGATAAAATCAGATTCAGAACTGGTCATCATGTAGGTCAATGAATATTATTCTGTCAAAAAGGAAGAGAAAATACCCATTCTAGACAAAATATGAGGACTAATGAAAAAATTCCCTTTGGACAAAACAATAACTTATTTTCCCCAATTACAATATTCCTAGTTCAATGAGTTGTGAAATACACTCAAAGTTATGGATGATCCCAGATGGTATATAATGGTCATAAATATTTCATATTGTCATATGGTCTCATTATTTTATTAGGAAAAAATAGAATAAATTAATGAGGTTATCCCCATTCGTAATATGTATGGTCCTACCATAGTTGGTTGAAACCCATTATGGACTACCTTCAAAAGGGAGATCTCCTGCCAGATAGGGTCACCAAAGAGAAAATCCAAACATGAGAAATTAAATTTGTCCTACATGATAACAAAAATTAGTAAAAGGTCCTCTATTAGCGGGGCCTTTATGGGATCCTTGAGAAGAGTATGCTACTATCATAAAAGAGGTGTACACTGGAGAATATGGTACCAACCAATTAGGATCCAAGATTTCACATAAAATTAAAAGTCTTGGATATTACTGGTACACTATAACACAACAATATAATAAATTCAACAAAATGTTTCATTAATTCTGGGTCCATGCCAATTTCATCCACCAACCGATGGAGTTGCTTCACACAGCCCAGTAGTACTGGCGCTTCTCCATATAGGGAATGGACATTATGTGACAATATTCTCCCACTAAGGGCAAGCAATTCATGTACATTATCACAACAACTAAATTATTTTCCAAATGGGTTGAAGTTGTACCCCTTAAAAAGGATGAAGAAAAAGCATTGTTTTCTTTGTAGAAGCCATTATTATCACCAAATTTGGGGTCCCTCATAAAATAATGATGAAAAAAAGCCCCAATTTCATTTCTTGTTAATTAGAGAATATATAAAATGAGTTTGACATCATGTTCAACCATTCATCCTGCTACCATGAAGAAACTAATAGACAGATAGAGTACATCAACTTGACCCTATATAATATACAATAGATGATGATAGATAAGGATAAAAAGACATGGCTGGAAAAGATCCTCAAAGCTCTATTGTATTAGTACACCATGACCCAAACTTACACCTAGAAAACACCTTACTCATTGTAATATGGGACCTAGGAAGTTATACCCAAATAAGTTCAATTTACATCTCTCTATGTTGCGATCTATGGTCAATTATCCACAGATGAGAAATCTTAGAAATTTATGGATGAATTAGACTGACTAGATAAAAAATGATTACATCCCTTTCACCATTTTGAGGTTCACTAAAACTGGATTTTAGGAGACTTTAACTAAAATGTTTGACACTGGTATTTACATGAAGGAGATATGGTGATGGTTCATAGGAAACCAATGATACTAGGAAAGAAGTCACCAAATATAGATCCAAAATGGTTGGGACCATATTCCATACATAATATCTACTTCAATAGATCTTATTCCTTGATCTAAATGGATATAAATGTCATTATGAATTCCACCAATTCAATTTTCTCTAATATATATTTCGTGCAACCACATATGAAACATCCTAGATGTATGATGATAAAATACACCATCCATCATCCTAATCTCATAAAGTTAAAATGAATGGTGTATTTTCAATGTTTCAGGACAAGAAACTCTATAAAATCCAGCATCCCAACCATGAAATGATAAAATACACAAGTGGTTCAATCTCTATGACCTTTAACTGGAAACCTGAGCCCAAGAATCATGACTTAAAATTGTATGTAATCATCCTTTGGAATGAATATGTGGTGTGTGGGATTTTTTGTTCCTCAATCACATTGGGGTTTTTATGACAACTAATGATGTACAACCTTTCTTGAAAGGCTCACCCTCCAGTACAATCCCTATGACCATAAACTAGAAGTTATCATCCTGATCGCATGACGTTAAACTGTATGATACATTATCCCAATTGCATGACACTGAAATCTGTGGTCACTATCCATGTAACAAGAAAATAAACATCTTGAAATTTGATGTCCTCATTGCATGATGATAAATTGTTTGAGAATCATCATTTTGATCAATGTTTCACCACATACGAGATATGTTTATGAAGGAGAAAGATAAAAATTCCCTTCCTATGTACAAGTAATATCTTCACATGAATCACTTTTCAAGAAATATTTGTGGATTGATTCCCATTCTATGAGATATATAGTGACGTTCAGATACTATGTCCTAAACCCAACTGTGAAATAAAATAAATTTCTCCTCCCCTACATAGAAACTAATTCAATGGATGTTACCCAAAATAGGCCCTATATATATGACCATTTCAAGTTTAATTCCCTCTCCCTGTATATGAGTCAATTCTATGTGGGGAATCATAATGAGAACTACATGTGGATTTATTCTATCCTATGATATATGTAGTGAAACCCATTCCCTGTTTCTTTGGCCCAGTCAAAAAATATGATACAAATGACCCCCTCTTTGTATGGGTTAGACATGCGTAGAGAATTCCCATCTTAAATGACACATGGATTGATTATTGTCATCGAAGGATACATAATAACACATAGAACTCCCATTTTGGGTCTAGATACATATTCACCTCTGTCATGTGATAAATATTTTACCATCCTTCAGCCTTGGAGACTCTCTTCATGTTAGGGATATGTTTCTACCTGATCTAACAATCATTAACCTCATAATTTCAACTCCCATGTCCCTGCTTCATGACATTAAAATGCATAAAAAATGGTGTCCTCATCCAAGAGGGAATCCACATTTGTATTGGTCCTATACCATGACACATTAAAAAACTAATTATGAGTTGATTACCACACCATTATATAGGTAGTGACACATGGATCTCATATTTCAGGTCCTTCCACGCCAAGGAAAAAATAAAAAAACTTATCTTTATGGAAAACCTTAAATTAATTCATCCTTCTAGTCTGTTGGCCTATGTTTCATTAGGTAGTTTGTGTTGTGTCCAAGGGACTCTTAGGTCTTCATTCATCTCATGTCACAGGGTCCATGGCATGCACCTCCCATTGGAACACTTCATGTACCTTAATCGTCACAACATGATGTTAAACTGTGCTACTAGCCATCCTAGCTACATGATGATAAAATAAGGAACAAACATCATCCTTGTTGCATGATGGTAAACTACATAGCCCAATCATGATGCCCTGACATGAGAGAACATCATAGCCAGCATCCTTCATCCACCATGGAATGTTCAATAACTATAGAAGAATTTATTATTGTTAGTATATGATACATATTGATGCCCAAATCTTTAATACAGAGTCCATACACCATAAAATAAGAAAATTCCTTCCTCCCCGTGAATGAGTCAGATCTACACAAGGACTCCCATTTAGAACTACATGTGTCTTGATTCCTTCCATAATATGATATATAGTGTTTCTCATATCTTTATTATTGAGTATATGCTCAATATTTCTTCTTCACATCGGGGATCCTAAGTCCTTACTAGATGGCACTAAACTAAATAGTCCCTCATGAAATATGTGGGGCTTGATTATTGTTTTGAAAGGATACATACTGAAACCAAGACATCATGTCCTAGTACCACCATAGTTAAAAAGAAAAGAAAATAAAAATATCCCCATATAATGTTTTCAAATTTACACAGAAGATCTTGAATTAGAATTCCTCATACAAGGATCCATCATAGGAATTGAAATGAACCCTACATATGAGTCAGATCTATTTAGGGAATTTATAACTCTATGGAAAATCATGGTTCGAATGCTTCTTAGGTGGTTGAATTCATCCATTAGTTTCATTAAACATGGTTCCCTAGGAATGTTTGAATCTTTATAATCCTCCCTGACCATCAGTTGTGGAGTGTTAGGGTATTGGGGATACCTCTGTTTGACAATGCACAATATTCCCTAGTCGGCTCTATATAAGTTGCAGACAAAAAATTCTTATCAACCAAATTAAAATTTGACCCTCGAGAGGCTTTTTTACTTTCTATGTATACCCTAATGGCTTTCATGCCATACATTATTTCTACTTACTCGAGATTCCCCAAAGACACGGTTTACAATTTCCTTCCCCCTCACGTCCGAGGCTTTTCAGAATATACGAGACTGATTAGGCTTCAATTACCCACATAATCTATGTAAATTGGTCTTAGACACATGAAATTAAACTACAGGACCCCATGTTTTAATAGCATGACACTAAAAATAAATTATATTAATAATTTCATGTGGATTGATTCCTACCATCACATGATACAAAGTGATTCCCAAACCTAATATCCTTGGTTTATCTATGAGATAAAAATGTCCCTTATTTAATTGTGCATGAATTAGTCCTGAAAATGAAATTTCCAGGCACAACAAATAATGTTCCCCCCAAGTTCCTATACATGAGATATATCTTCATGGGAGAATTTAATATGACCCACAGCCAATTCATGATCTCATATCCAAAGTGAATTTACCCTTACCTATATAGTAGGTTGATCAGAATATGGGCTTACAATCTTAGAAATATATATGGATTTATTCCTACCAATTCAAAATATGTAGTGATGCCCAGACCTCCAATATTGGGTCCACCCACAATAACAAAAAAACAACCCTTCCCTATGCATGGGTCAGACCTATGTAGGGAACCTTCCCATAATTGCATAGGGGGAATGCCTATACCTATTCATAGGAAATTGTGAATTTTATTGTTACTTTAATGTTCTTGTACCTCATTTCAAAAACCAAACTATATTACCATAAAGGTCTGAATCCTCATAACCCTTACTGGCCATCAGAAATAGAGGGATAATGACCTATAGACACCTTTGTTTGAATATGCCCAATATGCCCCAGTTGGCACTCCATAAGTTTCCCACAAAATGCCTATCATCCAAAGGAAAATTATTTCTTATGTGAGGATTTTCCTATATTTTTATTCCCATATGTTTTTTACATCCAACATTACACCATGGATTCTGAAACCCTTGAGATTACAGTTTTTGACACTTTATATATTCATGCCTAATGATGATAGAACATTCTTGGACAGAATACCATTAAAAGTTTGAATAATTTACCCCACGGTAAAAGAAAAGTGAACTTGATTCTTAATTGATGAACATCCTGGACATAAGATGTTAAACCTCACCATCTACATGTTGGGCACACGAAGTTAAAATGCACCATTCTTCCACCCTCCTTTACAGAAGAAATTATTTTGTGAAAATAGTTTTCCATCCAAATACAATATATGTAACCTCATAGTTTTAATATGTAATTAACTTTACAATACACCCTTCATGGTATTCAGAAATCCAAATTTACACAAAATTACCTGGCCATTATAAATGTGTTGCGAGTGCCTTGGGGACATGTCAGTTTGACTGGGTATAAATTGACTCAGTTTTCTCTAAATAAGTTTTCTATAAAAAGTGTTTCCACCCAAAGGAGATTTCATCCTCATGGGATTCATTGAAGACATCTATATACCTCGGAAACATCATGTTGGGAACCATTCTTATTGCTACTACTTGCATACTTTCTCCATATCATGTCTTAGATTTAGAAATAACAAAACTAGGGTAAATAAAAATATCTCATTGACATCTAAAAAATATTGGGATATCCTCAACTAATAAACCATATTGGTGCCCCTAGCTTGTAAATTATATTAAATTCTTTTCTACCTAAAACATCAGTGACATTAGTCCGATTTTCAAGGCTCTAAACTACCCATGAAAAGAGATAAATAAATTCTCCTTTGTAAAAAACCATAAAGGGAACCCGAGGTAAAAGTTTAGTATCAATTCATTAGGCCTACACATCACATGGTTAAGGCTGAAATTGAGAAATGAAAAAATTAAGAGTCACATAGATTTTTAGGTTAAAAACCCACAAAGAGAGACCCATGAAAAATTCAAGTTATACCCACTAAGCTTGCACTATTATGGACTTATAAAAAAAATTGTGTTATAACATAAAAGCCTCAAATTTCATACGATATTCCATGTAGACCTTGAAATTATTGAAACCACACTAACTGAGACCCTTGAATTATGAAAAACATTGGAGCATTACCTGATCATATCAATTTAATTATCCAAACTGGGAGTTGAAATTGATATCCAGTGAATAAAATACTCATGTCATCTAACATATTTCCCATTGAAAGAACATTTTCAATATTGATGGGTGAAAATTGTAGGAAAAGAGGAAAGATATTCATGGGGATACAAACAAGTTTCCATTAATTTGTTGAATTATAATAGATGAGCATCAACACCCTAGATTCTCCCCCTAAATATACAAAAAAATATTGTGAATCAACCTAAGGGGTTAAAATGAAAGTCATCTAGCTTCCATTAGATAATTAATAATCACATGATGTGGGACATAAAGGGTATATTCCAAAGTGGTCGTTTGTACAAATTTAGTGTCAACTGCTAAAAATATTTGTCAAATAATGTCCCTATGATCTTGACTGTTCATCTTGATGGATTTGAATTTGTCACTTGTTGATGCCAACTACACATTTAGCATGGCTACACAAGCCTCATATTCTCGTAGGTATTTATTTTTTGAAACCATTTGGTCATAAGATATATTATCATCAGTGACTAAGTGGTGTAGATCAATGGTAATATCACTTAATGAATCAGCTTGAAGATGGGAGGTGTTAAACTGAATAAGGTCACCTTCACTATTAACAAGGCCTTCTTGTGTTATGAAAATCTGAGGGATAAGTATGTGCAGTTACCGATAGTCAAAGACATCTCCACCTAAATCAAAAAATAATTGATAAAGAGTGTACACTTTATTAGTAAATTCCTCTAAGGTGGTATCTATGATGATGGGGATGATTTGATTCCATTACCTACTCCATACAAACTGATGTTTGATAACAATATTGGAACATCGGTCTTGTTCCTCAGCCACCATAGGTATATAATTTTTTTATTTGAGTTAAGGTTGTTACTCTTTCTCTAAATTGTGAAACTAAAGAGATAAAATCCTCCAACTATTTTGGTGGTTTGATCTTAGTAGAAAAATATACTAGGTTGAATTAAATTTTGGGAATGCTTAGTGTTATTCCTCTTGGGCCAACATTTGTGATATTTTCAATAACATCAGTCATGTTTTTAGGGCCCAATGTACTCCCCATAGAAATAAAAAATGTCGATGAGCATCCATATAAAAAGTAATGGTTAAGATAATAACATAAATTTCAATCATGAGTGGAAAAATATAGTATAACTTGTGAAATATCTTGAGAGACCAATGATATATGAACTAGTGAGAGTAATCTCACTAGTACTCTTTTAGGGTATCAAGACACCCACTTTTGGTCATACTACCATGATAAGGTAATTGAATATCTTGTGGGAGGTAAAAGTATTTTTATTCTTGAATCCTCATGCATTGTCATCAACCAAAATTTGTGAAGAATCACAGGGTGAGATTCCTTCTTGAACTAGGAAAGGGGTAGGAATACCACTTTATGTTGGAATCCAAATTACCTAGAGAACCTATAAGGGGTGTAAGGATCTCAAATAGTAACCATATATACCTCAGTAGTAATGATTATGTGTTATAGTGAAATAATATAGTAATGTTCTTCTTAAGAACCCCTTGTATCATTCACCACTATTCCATGGGGTGTAGTGTCAGGTGTATAAGAAAATATAGAAAAATCCCTCAAAATCTCGTCAATTCCATTGATATGTAAAGACATGGGGAGAACATTGGAAATGTTGAGAAGGAA
Source organism: Viscum album (assembly GCA_963277665.1). Taxonomy (NCBI): domain Eukaryota; kingdom Viridiplantae; phylum Streptophyta; class Magnoliopsida; order Santalales; family Viscaceae; genus Viscum; species Viscum album. The sequence continues at coordinate 45,562,338 of OY728139.1, read as the reverse complement.
AAGGTGAAAGTAAGAGTGAGTAATTATTTTGGTATTTCAGTACTGGTAGTAATGATAATTATCCCCAATCTATCCATATAATAATTGAAATGGTCAGCTAAAGTAATGTGCAAATATTCATTCCTGTATTCGAAATAGAAATTTGTAAATGTGAGAAAGGGTGTGAATGATTAAGTTGATTGTCTATCCCTCTATTAATGTGATTTAAATTATTAGGGTGAAAATTCAGGATCCATTATAGGTGTTAGAGGATGAGAAAATCCATCCTCTTAGAATCTTGGAAAAAAAACCTTCCAGCCTCAGTTTTGATGATACACTTGGATGAACGTTGTAACCCCACATGGTGCGTTGACACTCCTTGAGGGTAGCACAATACGAACCAGAGATAAATCATGATTACTAAGTTAGATGAGTTCATCTATTATAGACATTCAAACATGGACATTTAATCGATAAGAACAGATCTATCCAATATTCAAATGGAATGAGTGAATGAACTTGTAGGGGTTGACCAGGAAATATCTATGTTGTGTTCTACATATATCTTTATAGTAGAGATAAATTCTAATTATTCTCCCAAGTATTTACTTCAATAAGGATTTATTCATATATATTAATAAATATGGGGATTCCCCCCAACTAGAAGATATCCCAAAAACTAATCCCTACTTCACCATATAATGAGTTGAAGGTATTAGTTCTCAAAAGCAAATTAATGATTATTTCAGGAAGTATCTGAGTTCGTTAATAAATTGAAAATTGATAAACCTATACTACCATGTATGAATTGATAGCCTCCAACTATTCAAGGAATTACAAGAAGTTCTAGTGCATCCAAAATTCCCAAGAACATTCATTTGAGAAGCTCTATCTGGGCTGAAATTACCTTTTGGAGATCCACCATCCTTTTGGATCACCTCAGAAGAGGTTGAAAAGAGATGGGTAATCCTGAATGTTTTTTTGTAGAGATTTATAATGGATGTTTTGGTTTCTTTATGTCCAAATTGATCTACTCAAAATGAAGACATCCCATCGATCTAATGTAGAAATGAATTGTCCCATAGAAGAAATGTTTTCTTGATCAAGCTCCTGAGACATCTCAAACCAAGAAGGGGGGATATTTTGGTGGAGCAGTGGAAGGGAAGAATATTAATAGAGTGAATTTTTATAATGTGGTAATTGGATAGATATTGGGAATTCCCTAAATTCTTTTGGGAGAAGGTTTTTCATTACACCATATTGAGGGTGGGGGGGGGGTGTGAGATCAAATATCATCCTCAACATTTCCATCTCGTGTCATTATTCTCCTGACCACATTTGTGAAGTTGGAAGCTAGATCAGTTTTTTCACTATAATGCATCATCTAGAGAGTAATATATTCATTTGAAATAATGAAAAAGAATGCAGAGTAAAACATAAAATACAATTCTATACATAGAAATAGTTTTCCCATGAACCATCTGTTCACTAAGGAATTTTTCCCATGAGATAATAGTTCACATAGTCACAAGCCTGTATTGTCAAAGAATTTCAATATAATTGTTTTTAAATTATATGGAATTATTTTGAGACCGCCCGCTTCGAAGACACATGATTATGAGGCCCAGAGTGCCTAAAATGCAATTTAAACTTATTTTAACATACATTTAGTAAATGTGCGAACCGGTTTTTCTAACATTTGGACCTATGCATATATCGAAAATCTGAGGGCATCATTGTACTCGGAATGCCAGGATTCACCTAAAAAAGATTTAAATTCAAATGAAAAGTGATAAAACACATTTTTATTGGATATTTTATTCATATTAAATGATAAACTATTCTCACATTTTGTTAAATATGATTATTTATAAAATATTTACGATAAGATCATTCAATTGAAAAATTGATGGAAATTGTAGTTTTACCCTTTATAGTTAATTGTAGTATTTCAATAATAAATATTTTAATATTTATTATTCAAACTTGAAATTTTGTAATTGTGTTCTCGAAATAATGGGATGCTAATTTTCTTCAGGAAATTGGATATAAATCATGCATTTTTTTGGACTAAATAGACCATGAATTCAAAGGTGGGATAGGCTTGCCAGATTGGACATTGGTTCTATATTTCGGCTATAACCCCTTCATTCGAGCACGGATTATGCCGAAATTTTTAGAGGAGCTCTCCAAACTAATTTTTCAAAAATAATTCTTCTGAAATAACCATTAGTTCATGCATGTTAGAGGAAAAATGGGAAATTAATATTGGCATAAAATATTTGCCCGAGATCACTCATTCACACTAGAAACCACTTTAAACCTAGCCTCACCTCCACTCAATAAATTAGTGTTTTTCTCTTTTGGAGGGGTTGGGACGTGCATTAGAAAGTTGAGGGAATAGGAGAAGAGGTTCCACTCCAATTATACAAGTAATAAAATAAGGTTTTCTCTTGAAGCAATGATCCCTTCGTCGAAGTCCTCTTCTTGTTCCTCATGTTGTAATGTGTGAGTTTTCATAATAAACTTCTTTATTATTCTTTTATTTCTTCTCCTTTATTCTATTTTGTTCAAATTTATTCGACTCTTAATCTTCCTAATTGAGATGTAATTAAGAGTAGAAATGATATTGGGTTCTTTCCTTTCTAAACCTTTGCACACGCAAAACATTTCTATGATGACTACACCACCCATAGAAGATTGGTTTTCTTAGTAATAAATCTATATACTAAATTATTCCTTCATTTATTTTGAATAAATTATCTAATCTAATTTACAGAATATTATCTATTAATTGAGTTTTTAATTTAAATTAATCTAAGCAAGCAATTGAACAATTTACACAAAAACAAGTGAGGTGGAGATTTTGTATAAATTGTGAGAGCACGAACTTAATAGGTAATACAAGACCACATGAGATAATTTTGTAGAGGTAATATATAATCCCTAAAATAAATTAAACCTCATTTATAGAGTATATATGTTCTTTAATTAACCACTAAACATAATATTACCTTATAACTTCAATCAAAGAAGGGTGCTATGATTGCGTGTTACGAAGCAAGCCTAGGGTTTGAGTAATTTCTTCTTTGTGGTTAAGTTAACCCCTGTAGTGTTCGAGGGTTAAGAAATTAGGGGATAATAATTAAGTGGATATTAATTTAAATTATAATGAATAATATGTAAATGAAGAGGTGGAGTTAGATTTATTTCTCCTTTTAAATATTTTCTATAAAAATTATCTTCTTGTTGTGTCATTTTAATAAAACATCATTTCCAAAATAAAAACATAGAAATACAATCCTCTTCTATATAAATTTTTATAAATTTATAAAAGATAAAAAAACCCCATACTTTAATGTAGTGTTTTATTCTCCTTTATTTTATTTTTATAATACTTTTAATTGGTTGTTTTAATTTATTTACTGCTTTGGGAGACGACCTTGGTCAGCCACTATGTTGTACCCAAGTACCCCAAATACCATTAATCATTTGAGGGTGCCCACAACCACACCTTTATAATTTGCAAAATTTTTGGGGAGGCAAAAAATTATTTCAACCAATTAGAGGTATTTATTTTATTATACATTTTATTCTCTTCTTCTATCCTTTCGTTCTTCTTTACCCAATCAGTTTTTACCCTTCCTTCTTCTTCTTCTCCTATTATTTTCTTCTTCTTTTTGGATCGTCAACTCAAACTTATCATTTTTATTTTACTATATTCCACTTTCCTTATTTTCACTTTTATTTGATTTATGACATGAACTAATCCCGAATGTCTCTTATATCATGACCCTAATATTGAATGCACCTTAGGGCTCGAATCAGAAATTCTCAGTCTATGAGATGTTTCAACATTCAACAAGTAAGAGAATTACTCCAATCCAAGAACATTGAAAGAGGAAACACTTCTATTTCAAACCTAAAACAAAAACTAATTTCTGAATACAATAATAATGAACATAATATAACCATTTGAGAATTGACTGCCCCAGATATTAACTATCAAACAAATTGTATTGCATACCTGAATCTCGAATCAGACATTGAACTAAAATATGGATTAATTCATCTTCTTCGAAAGTTTCATAAATTATTTGGTGAGGATCCAAAAAAAATTTAAAAGAATTCAATGTGGTTTTCTCAACCTTTAAACCATGAAATGTATCTAAAGGTCAAATCAAACTAAGGGAATTTCGATTTTTTACTTGATGGAGCTGCAAAAGACTGGATGTATTATTTACAACCTGAAGATGTGACATGTTTGAACAATTTGAAATGTCTTTTCTTGTAGATATTTTTTACAACATCAAGGACCACTTCCATTCATAAAAAGATATCAGGGATCAAGCAAGCTTAAGGGGAGTCAATTTATGAGTACTGGGAGCAATTAAAGATGTTGTGTGCAAGCTTCCCACATCACCAAATCAGTGAGCCACTCCTCATCCAATACTTCTATGAAGGAATCACACCTATGGATAGAAGCATGGCAGATTTCATGGATAAAGTAGCATTGGTGGACAAGACACCAGTAGCTGCACATGCATTGATTGACAAGATGGCCCAAAACTCCCAAAAATTTGGTGATTGAGGTATACCACATTTTAGGGGAATACATCATGTAATTGCATATTCTCTTGAGATTCATTTCATTGGTACCAAGTTAGAATAATTAGCCACTATGGTGAGGAAAATTGCTTTGGCTCAAAAGACATCTCGACCACTATTTCAAGGCCTTGTGGCATTTTCACTGAGACAGGCCCCCCAAATGACTATTTCCCCAACTACAAGAAATAGAAGATTGTGCATCAGTGTTTCCTGGGAGACCATATCAGTAGCAGCAACAGCCATATCCCCAAAAGAAGATTGATTCTTTTACTACAACATAAAACCAAGGGAGGAAGGATCCATCAGAATGAGGTATGGATATAGACAACAACAAAGGCCCCTTTTCAACAAAAGTTCCAGTAGCCACTCCTTTCCAATAGGGTTTCCAACAACCCCAAAATATATTTTAAGCTCAAGTATCAATAAGTCAACAATAATGGAATTCTAAACCAAAGGAAGATTCTAACACTAATGATATTTTGGAGCAAATTGTTCTTAATCTACAGAATGAGCTGAAGAGTCAAGGTTCAGAGCTGAGGGATTTAAAGACTCAAATTAGCTAGATTGCCATTGCCTCCCATGAAATGGTAAGTAAGAACTATAGAAATATTCCTTCCCAAAAAACTCCAAATTTTATGTGGAATGTCAGTGCCATCACACTGAGAAGTGGGAAACAAATAACTGATACATTTTCACCTATCATTCCCCTGGGACTCACCTCGACTCTGGAGAATCCCCATTCCATTCCAACTATTGATCAATCTAAGGAGAAAGATAAAGGTAAGAAAATGATTTATTATGCTCCTCCTAAACCACTTACATTTCTATATAGGGTTTTACAAACCAAGAATACGGCTGAATAGGTGATGCAAAAAAGAATTTTTGGACACATTCAAGTGTGTGGAGATTAACATCCCTTTACATAAATCCATAAAGAAAATCCCAAGTTAGGAGAAATTCTTAAAATAAATTTGAACCATTCTAAGATGGCTCAAGGTAAATGAGCGAATCAATCTTGGAAGGAACATATCCGTGCTCATTACACTAACTCTAGCAATGCCAACAAAGTGCAAGGATCCTAGGACATTCACTATCCCATGCACCATAGGGGAGTTTCACTTTTCTGATGCCATTAGTGATTTGGGAGCTTCCATAAATTTGATTACTTACTATGTATTCTCTTCATTAAATGTTGTGAGATGAAGACAGCGAGAGTAGTGGTGCAATTTGAAAATAGAGCTACAACATATCCAACGGGAGTCCTTGAGGATGTAATTTCCCGGGTAAGAGACATGATCTTTCCAGAATATTTCCATGGGATTAACAAGGAGGAAGATTAGTTAAGTTCACATGATCCCATTATCTTAGGTAGGAACTTCCTCAAAACTACAGAAACTATCCTAAATGTCAATGAGGGAACACTTTCCATGGATTTTGGGGATGAAGTTGTGATATTTAGTGTTATGGAATCCATGAAGTGCACATCAGAGGACCATTTCACATTTGATATCTCCCATTTTAAACCAAAAAATAAAAACCCCATGGTATTTGATTCTCCTATTCTTAGGGAGATTATGAGTATTGGTTCTAGTTTGATGTCCAAGATAACTTCAACACATAGTTCTAAATCACAGGACTCTCTTAGATTTGATTTTGAAATGGAATCATATTTCGATCATCTGAACTCAGATTTTGATAAGTCTATTGAGTATACTGATGTATTTAATGCTTTATTCTCTAATTGTGATGATTTATATTTCAATACCAATGCTCTTTGTGCCCATATTTTATTTTCTTCAATGTCTTCAACCATACACCACCCCCATTTATTAGAGTTCAAGCCATTGCCTCCAGATATCAAATACTCATACTTGTTGAGTGGTGAGATATTACCGGTTATAATTGTTAATAATCTTACTTTTGAACATGAAGAAAAAGTTTTTAATATTTTGAGGGAGACCATTAAGGCAACCGGGTGTACCTTGGCTGACATATCAGGTATTTTCTCCACCATTTTCAGGTATAATATTCTTTTGGAGGATGGGGATAAACTGGTTAGGCAGCCACAACAGAGACTGAATACAACTCTTTTGGAAGTTTCTAAAAAAGAAGTTGAAAAATTTATTGAGGTAGGTATAACCTTTCCCATTTTAGATTATCATTGGGTAAGTCCTATTCTGGTTGTGCCTACGAAAAGTGGTGTTACAGTTGTTAAAAATGAGAAAGATGAGTTAGTTCCAATGAGGGTACAAAATTTTTGGCATATGTGTATTCATTATAAGAAACTAAATTCGTACACCCTCAAGGAACATCTTCCCCTCCCATTTATTGATCAAATTTTTAAGAGACTAGCTTTGAAGACACATTTTTTTCTTGGATGGATTTTTTGGATATTTTAGGTTCCTATTTCCCCAGAATATTGGGAGAATACAACTTTCACTTGTCCATTCGGTACGTTTAATCCTTATAGCCCTTATAATCCATAAAAAACCTTGAACATTTAATCCTTATAACCCTTATAATCCATGAAAAAACTATTAGGTTGGCCACATTACAAGATAATTTTTCCAATACTACCAACTCTTGAAGTGAAATTGCATAATCTAGTTGAACTTAAGTGTGGGGAAATTTGTCTTGTGTTTTGATACCACATTCTATGAAACTTTGGGTGGAATATTAAATTATGATGATATGTGTTTTCTACAAGAAACATCATTCTATTGAAATATATTAATTTCAAGATCTTTCATGATAAAAGAATATGTGACTTTCTACAGCTTCTAATGAAGAAAGAAAGATGTGCCTATCTAGAGATTTCATGAAAAAGTATGTTTGAGAAGATTGACATTTTTTCTGTTGAAATGTTGAATGGTGTGCAAATTCAATTATTTTTTATGATTGTGAACATGAATTGATGCTATGGGGAATGAGGACGAGACCATATTTAAGTGAAAATTAGATTAGTGAAATTTTTCTTCAAAAAGAATCACCCCCATCATTCAGCATAAAAAAATTTCACATCTAAATCCAACAAACCAAAATCCACAGAACAACCGTGTAAAGTATTCATGATAAACATATGTCCTTGACTCACATCGGGTGGTGATGTAGGAATTTATAAATCCTATTGTGACACTTGTATGAGTTTGGATGAAAAAGACATTGCTGAAAAATTGACATTTGTGTGATAAGAGAAAATTCAAGTGAGGTAAGTGTTGTGTGCATGAGTGTATAAATGAAGTGGAAATATATTGAATGATATAAGTGGGGAACTTCAAAAAATAGTTTTTTATGAGTCATGATAACTTTTGTTTCTTGGTGTGTATTTTTTGGATACCAAGGGTATATGTTTTAAAATTTGTTTTGATTTGATATTGATGTTTACTTGTCACAATTTTTCAGAATACATGATATGTGGTTTTTCCACGGAGTGAAAAAGGGTAAGTGTGGGGAAGTTAATAAATAATATTTTTATTCAATATCTTATTTATATTAAATGATATAGTTTCCTCAAAACATATGAAATATATTTATTTATAAAATATTTGGGATAAGATCATTCATTTGAAAATTTGACGGAAATTCTAGTTTTACCCTTTAGAGTAAACTGTAGTATTTAAAAGAAAAATAAATTAATATTTATTATTTGAACTTGAAATTTTGTAACTATTTTCTTTACTTAATGAGATTCAACTTTTGTTCATGAAATTAGAGCTAAATCGTGCCTTTGGTTGGACGAAATAGACCATGAATCCAACGGTGGGCTATACTGGAAGATTTGACATTGGTTATATATTTGGGCTATAATACCTTCATTCAAGCTTGTATTGGGGCCATATTTAGGAGTATATCTCCTATTAATTTGTTCACAAATCATTATTCTTGATGAACAAGTAGTTCACCGGTTTTGGAGGTCAAATGGGTGGTGCAAGTTGTCATAAAATATTTAGCCGAGATTCCCCATTCAGAAATGAAACCAGCCTAATCCTAGCATCCCATCCACTATATACATTAGTGTATTTCTCATTTGGAGGGGTTGGGATGTGAATTTTTTAGTTTAGGTAATTGGAGATTAAGTTCCACTCCAATTATCTATGTAATTCAATAAGGGTATCTCTTGAAGCGAGGATCCCTTCGTCGAAGCCCTCTTCTTCTTCCTCATGTTGTAATATTTGTGTTTTCATAATAAAATTGTTTGTTCTTATTTTATTTCTTCTCTTTTATTATATTTTGTTCCAATTTTTTCATCTCTTAATCTTTCTAATTGGTATAGAATTAAGAGTATAAATGAGATTGGGTTCTACCCTTTCTAGACCTTTGGACTTGCAAAACGTTTCTATGATGGCTACACCTCCCATGGAAGAGTAGTTTTCTTATTAATCATTCTACCTATTACCTTATTCATTCATTTATTTTGTATCAATGATATACTGTAATTCACTTAATATTATCTATAAATTTAGTTTTAAATTTAAATGAATCTATTAAATCAATAGAACAATTTACACCAAAATACACGGGGTTGAGATTTTGTGTAAATTGTGGGAGCACGAACTTAATTGGTAATACAAGATCACACATGATATGTTTTTAGAGATAAAATATAATCCATAAAATCAATTAATACTAATATATAGATTGTATATGTTCTATAATCAACAACTTACCATAAGCTAACCTTAGAACATCCATCAACACAGGGTGATGCGATTGTGTGTTCCAAAGCTAGCAAAGGGTTTGATTAATTTCATCTTTGTGGTTAAGTTAAATCCTATAGGGTTTGTGGGTTAACAAATTAGGGGATCATAATTAAATGGATATTAATTTAAATGATAATAATTAATAAGTAAATGAAGAGGTAGAGTTAGATTGATTACACCTTTTAAATATTTTCTAAAATAAATATCTACTGGTTGTGTCATTTTAATCAAACATCATTTCAAAAATAAAAACAAAAAAATACAGTCTTCTTAAAGAAAACTTCTTCTAAATTTATAAATGACAAACAACCCCCATCCTTTAATGTAGTGTATTTATTCTCTTATATTTTATTTTTATAACACCATTAAGAAGTTCTTTTAGTATACTTCCTCCATTGGGAGACGACATTAGTCAGCCACTCTACTGCACCCAAGTACCGCAAAAACCATTAATAATTTGAGGGAGCCAACAACAATTAATTTCAACAAGGATCAGATAAAAAAAGTTAACTTTTATATTTTTCAGGAAATAATAAAATAGCTTAAAATTTTATTTAGTTTTATTTTCCCACTATTGAGAGATAGATGGCGGTGTTGCGGTGCGGTGAAGAGGAAATGATGAGACACATTAAATGAGGATCCTTAATGGATTGTTGTGAAAGCGTAACCACTATGCTATTTCCTAAATGAAACTTCGTAATGACACAACATCGAATCATAACAGAAATTATGCAACATGTTTTTTTATTAAACAAACGAGTTGGAGAGTTGATAATTAAACCATGGGAAATTCTATGACGACCCTCTAGAGAGATTCCTCTCCCATGAAGAATGATGAATGCTGGAAGAACGTCATAGACTTCGATGTAACATGAAGACAGAATACAAAAATAGATCAATGACATCGACCTCTTGAACAGACAAGGATGGAACACAATAACAATGAACATGAAACAAGGTTGGGATTTGAACTAGTTAAAGTTTCCTTATTATTTTTCGAAAACAAAGAATTTGGATCAACCCACGAACAGGATGAACTGCAGATCATGAGTTCTTGTAATAGGGTGACATCTTTTGGGATTTCTATAACGAGGATTAAATTATAACTTGTAACGATTCAACTACAATCCAAGGACCACCTCATGTTTTTAAACATCTAATGTGGAGCGAACAACCAATAGGAACAAGGCTGTGACACCTCCGTATGTGATTTCTTTGTGGATGAGTTCTCAAAATGGTGGTAAGGCGAGTTCTAGGACTTCACAGTGAAGGTCGGAGCCTTAAAATCTCATAGGCTCATATGGATCAATAAACCGACCCCCAGATCAACTCTGATTGTCTGTTGAAGAAACCTCCAATGCGTTGTGATGAGAGAGGGTTGTGGCCAGCAGCCACAACAACATGGAGGTGCGGCACCGACAGTGCCACTTGGATGTGGTGGCCCATGTTAGGGATTCTTGGGTAAGCGACAAAGGCTGCAGCCACCCTGGCCACAGTGCTAGAGACCCACGATGCCATGCTGACTCCGCATCGACCTGGTCAACCTGAAGGCTTAGTCAGTGGGTGACGTGGAGGGAACGACCAGTTTCATTGATCATGTTTCTTGATGAACAGATTTAGTTATACTACATCCCAAGGGATGATCCATCCCACTACAATAAACTGAGCAAAGGAGTTGGGTCAGACCTGCACTAGCATGCTGGACCCGTACCGGTAGGATGTGCCTGCACAGGCAGACCAGACCCATCCTATAAGGCTGGGCTAGGCCTAGTCCGAACAGGATCTACATCGGCTCGACCCAGACTGGGTCGGGTTTGGTTAGTTCGACTGGGTGAAACCGAAACCAGACCCAACTGACCCCCATTTCGATAAAATACCCATATCTCTCAAATTGGGTGTCCAATTGATGCACCGTTAGTGGTGTTGGGACCCTTGAAACAAGGTGGTCATTCTGAGGTACACTACATGAGTAGTAGAGGATACTGGAGTACAACTAGGTTTGATTATATTCGAATCCAAATGGTCCCTTTTTATAAAAAATACATATATTTTACAGACTGGGTGTTCATTTGACGTGCCGCCTGTTGCATTGAGACCCTTATGAAGAGATGGAAATTTGGGTTAATACACGTCAGAAATCATGGTGTTTGAGGTATTCCCAATGAATTATGGACAATATCTTCAATAAATTAATCATGCTAAGTGTAGGAATCCAGTGGTTATTTGTGGCGGGATGAATTACTAATGGCCCTTCATGGATCAACATACTAGTGACCCTTTTGAATCATAACACTGTAGACCCGTCGTCGACCGCCACACTAGAGACCCTTTGTGGATCAGTATACTAGTGACCCTTCATGGTTCATCATACTAGGGACCCTTCTTGGATCAACATACTAGATAACCTTCATGGATTAGCATACTAGGGACCCTTCATTGGTATGTATAATAGAAACCCTTTAGGGATAAACATAAAAGGGACCCTTAGTATATTAGAATAATAGATACCCTTCGTGGATTTGTAGTAGTGAAACCTGTTGTTGATCATCCATAGAGAGACCCATCATGGCTCAGTAGCATAACAACCCTTCATGGATCAGTATAAGATCCTCATAATTGAATAAGATGATCTTGAATTAGGAATAATCATATTTACTTATGTACATAATTTTTACCTGGGGTAAGAAGTATTTTTACTTTGTACTATGTGTTTGAGATCTCTCTTGAGGGTATTACCTCAGTGGGATTTTCTGTTTGGTGTTCCCCTTTGTTGTGTTTTCCTCTGTGGATTTTTGAGAGAAATTTGGGTGTCTCGGGCTCCCTACTATGTATTTTTATAGTCACCCTTGCACAAGCTTTGCCCGCACCTATTGTGTCATGTGCATACAACAGAAAGGTTTGACTAGGACATGGGGAGCTGGGGCTAGATGGTACTTAGAGGTGGATCGATAGAGATGGTGGGATGCAATGACATCTGACATAGATTTGAACATACCATTCTTGTGGGATCCTTGGTGGGAAACCTACAGTGCTTGTACTTCCTTTATTGTAATATCCTTTTAATTGGGTTTGTATTATGGCCCCATTACTTTTAGTTTACACCCTTTACTCATAGTTGTGGTACTTTTGTTGGTTGTACTATTTTCTTTTCATTGTGTATTATTCCTTATCTCTATGTGTATAGGGTCAAAGGAAATTCCTTCCCTTTCTGGGATATGCCTCTTTGGTGCTAGTCACTGGCCCCTGGCCTATGGAAGGTGGGCTTGGGGTCGTCATGGAATGGGCCCTAGGGGATAGGTCATGAAAAAGTGGTATCAGAGCGCGATCAGTTATACCTGAATAACTGCTATTGTATTTTCAATGGGGGAAATAATGTTAACTGTCTTGAGTTTGGCTTTCCATCTGGGGAGTCCTATGTTGGTGTGGAGAATGACATATCCATACACTAGGATCCTAAATTTTGTTTTCTGTATTGGTACATACAAATAGAGGTTTCATTTATTTTAGAAATGTTTTTCTCTTGATTTATTTTGAGTTAGCTCACCAGGTATAAATTATTGACTGTGGTAAATTTGTTTCCCTATAGGATTCCACCATGAAGATAGCCAACCAGGATTTCAGTAAGGGATCACGATGATGGCCCACCAAGCGATTAGGTGTCGTTACATGGACTACATAAAATGATAGCACCTTTGGGTGGTATACCAACAACACCCCACATGTAGAGCATTAGTTTCTACCAGCCCCACTAGAAGACAGTGTATGTTGACTACGCACACTGCATGATTTCTAGTGACAGGGGCCTCAGAGGTTTTAATGGTGAGATAGATACTCATACAACTATGGATTGGATGAAGGTAGTTATGTGGGTTTTTTGCCTGGTACAGACACCTACAGACTAGATGGTTGTCATAGACACTAGATTTTTTTGGGCATGATAAGAAGACGAGGGAGCATGATGCTACAGACACACGAGGAGTTCTCCCTTGCATGGATTGACATCAGGAGCCTCTTTAGGGTTGATTTTGTACTAGAAAATCTATGATTAGTGCATATTCAAGAGCAATTTCACCTATTGTAGGGCAACATGACTGTTGCCCAGTACTCGATGAGGTTTTCTAACCTCTCCCACTACTCAACCGACATGGTACAAGACCCTTTATTAAGGTCTCAGACTGATGATCCTAGAATCTAACAGGAGATTAGGTCATCAATGTTTTCTCTCATCATCCCGATGGAGGCTGGAGTGCAAGAGAGAGCTCTACTGTTGAAGAGATTCCTAGTTGAGTAGGCACCGACGATGAGAGACACCACAGAATGACTGGTGGCTAAGTCATTTGCAGTAGGCAGTAGAAAATGACATGAAGTCCCAAGTAGGCCAGAACATCTGGAAGATGACCCCTAGATGTAGGTTCATAGGTGCAGAGCTCATGAGCCAAAGGAGGTCATCTCAGGGATATAGTTTGTTACTCCTACGGTGAACATGGGAACATGGATTGCGACTGTCTGAATCCCAACATAGCTGATTAGCAGATAGTCAAGGGACCGCCAAGACAGTGACACAAGTTTGAACGTGTACATACATAGGGTGGTGGACATAGAATGGGAATACTTTTAGTGGTAGGCAGTGGATGATGGATCGAGGTACTACTACCACCACCCCTAGGTTGTCCACCATGAGCTCTGTGAGAAGGTGGACAGGGGTGGGGCCAGATTTAGGTGATGGAGGCCTACGACCACAACACTCCAGAGAAGATTAGAGGTATGACTTGTGTCTGCTACACCTTATCTACAGATCTTATAGACATAGGTTCCAGTCATTCTTTCCTTTCCACATACCTCATTCGAGGCTCAAAGATTCTGGTTGACCCGTTGGCTCGATCATTATGATTAAAGACTCCTACATAATGGGATTTGATGATAAAACACTAGTGATAAAAGTGTGAGATTACTCTAGGAGGTGATAGATTTAGTTGGCATCTTCTAGTATAAGCATTGAGGCCTTATAACGTCATCTTGGGTATGGAATGGTTATCTATAGTCCTAGATTAGATAAGCTATTTTGGGTGCAAAGTGCACTGTGTCTGTGAGGATGAGACCATGTTTTCCTTCATTGACAATAAGGGAACCTCTGCAGCACAAGATGAAATTTCTTGAAGGAGGGTGCAGCTGATATATCACCAGTTGGTTAGCCTAACCCTCAGGGTGGTGGATGAGAGGAGTCTAATATTTCCTGTAGTAGTGGATGAGTATGAGGATGCTTTTCCAGAAGCTGTCCCAAGACTACCTCCTCCCAGAGAGGTAGAATTCTACATATATATATACCCAGGAATGAAAATAATGGGATGATTTTGTCTTAAATCCCTCCCAAATAAATTATTAATACTTAAGTGTGTACCATAGTGGCACAACCTAGGGTCGATCTTGAAGATGCAGCTCACAACACACCAAATTTCTATTGTCCCTGTTTATAACCTAACTGATATAAAACATCTTATATACTAATATAAATTCAGGTTTGATTATGAAAATACATAAAATATAAAATAAATTAATAATAATATTAAAAACCCAAAGGAAATAATGAAGACACAAAAAAGATAGTGAAGAATTTTTGTAGTCCTTGGGTGATTGTGGTGATTAAATTATTGTTCTTTAAAAATATTTATTCTAAATACTCTATTCATTGTTGAGATCACCCCTATCAATCAAAACCAACCTATGAATTGTTATTATCTTCCACTAACCCTCCACATGAAAGATAATACGCACTCACATCATCACTACTATGCTACTCAACCCTGGATACAATATTATGATAATGGAGAGGAAAATTTTAGAACGGGAAGAAGAAACCAATAACAGTAAAAATTGGGTAAACCATACACCAAAACCATTTCAGTACTATTAAAATTTCTAGAATAAAGTAAAGAGAAACATTTATGCACAATGAACTCACGGACCACCACTCCCCCCTCTAACAACAATGAGAGTTAGTTCTCCATTTGCATGGAGATTAAAAGGATCATTGTGGGGGAACACAAAATAAAAAATGAAAGAGAAGAGAAATTCACCAAAGAAAAAGAAAAACTAAGATAAAATATAATAAAAATATAAAAAACTATTAGATATACCAAAATACACCATGCCCCCTTGAAAATGTCTATGTTTTAAGAGGTAGAAGAGATGAAAATTTATAGAGAAAATGGGTGAGAAAAATTGGCTCACAATCTGTCCACCTGATTGATCCACACATTATCCAAACTCAATGGCTGAATCATGGAAATTTGTATTAATAAAGTTTGTTCCATTTTTGGTCCTATGTTAACCATAAAAATTTCAGATTCAATTGAGACATGTGTAGAATTTTATTACTGTTTTAGTCCGAAATATTTAATCTGGTCAGTTGAGTTTCTATATTCCTATTTTCCAATATTCCACGCCATTATGACCTTTAATAAAGTTTAATACTACATGGAATCCTTAATAAAAGTTGATCCCCATCTTCTTTTATATCTCCATGCTGAATTTAAATTCCATTGGACCGACCCACTTGGAGAAATAATCTCAATAGTTAAAGTGTCCAGATTTGTACATAGTTTTAGAGGCCCTATATGTGAGTTATTTTTGAGCCTCCAAATGAATGATTGAGAATTGAATCCAAAAGTATGAAATGGGCCCCATGATGTATGAAAACCTAAAAAAAGGAATTTCACAATTTTATTTATCTTAGAATAATTTATGGCCGAATTACATAATAAAAATAAAATAATTAAATCCCAAAATTAGGCCATTTAGCGATTATGCTCAAAATTCATCTAAAAACTAACAATGTGGAAATTTCTCATAAAATCACACTATGGTGGGATTTAAAACAATGAATTGTTGTATAAAATATGTGAAAATTTTGTCTTCATCAAACACATGCATATCAGATGGCTCCTGTGGAGCTCATGGAGCTGAGTGTACATTTGGAGGACTTGAAAAGGAAGGAGTATATAAGACCTAGTGTTTCTCCATGGGTAGCCCCGATGATGTTTTCCTTGAAGTTAGAAGTGATATTGAAGATATAAATGGACTTCAGGTGCTTGAACCTGGTGACCATGAAGAAAAAGTATCCACTTATTATAATTGACAACATCTTCAACCAGCTCAAGGGAGAGAGGTGGTTCTAGAAGATAAATCTGAGATCATACTACCATCAGCTTCGAGTATGGTATGAGGACATACCAATGATATCCTATAGATGCTGGTACAACTAGTATGAGTTTTTCGTGATGCATTTCGGGGTAGAAAATGACCCAGTGGTGTTCATGGGACTCATTAACATGATCTTCCATCCTTACCTTGATTGTTTTGTGGTAAAATTCATTGATAACATCTTGGTTTACTTGGCATCAGAGGAGGATCATGATACACACCTATGGATAGTACAAGATACACTCAGAGATCACCAGATTTATGTTAATCTCTCAAAGTGTCAGTTTTGGATTCATGAGGTCCACTTTTGGTGACACGTCATCTCAAAGGTTGGAGTTGCAGTAGATCTAGTGAAGATAGAGGCAATGCTTACTTGGGAGCCACCAAGAAGCGTGACCAAGGTTTAGAGTTTCCTGGGGTTTCCTGGGTACTACCAAAGGTTCGTACCAGACTTTTAAAGAGCATAAGAACCCTTTCTAGTTTTAAAAAAGAAGGTAAATCCATTTTTATGGATGGATAAGTGTTAAAAGAGTTTCCAAGAGCTTAGAGGGTGACTGATATGTGCCCCCATCTTAAGACTACCAGAAAATGGAATTGGGTATTTAATGTTCTATGATGCATTAGGGACTAGAATGGGTTGTGTACTGATGCAAGAGAGAGAAGTGATCTCTTACAGGTCATGTAATATGAGGCAACATGAGAATAACTATAAGACCAATGGAGTTTAGTTAGCAGTGGTGGTATTTTCCTTGAAGATGTGGAAGAACTACTTGATGTGTGAATTGTTTACCATCTACTACGACCACAAGAGTCCAAGGTATATATTCTCATAGAAGCTCCAGAACTAAAGACAACAAATATGGTGGGATTTTCTCCAGGATTATGACTTTGAGATAGTATATACTCCTAGGAAGGGGAACTTTGTGGCTGATACACTCAACAGGAGGTCTGGTTTGTAGCTTCTGAGTGAGGTGACAGAGTATCTAGTCATGATATAGATATCATTTTTGGATGATGATGGAGGATCATACCTTCAGTTTATGACTATCATTCCTCCACTCTTACAATGAGTTAGGGAGGCACAACTTGTGGTGGTTAATTGCGAGGGGTGGCGTTTTCATATATCCTCAAGATAGGCTCCTGATGAATTTTCAATAAGTAGAGAGAATATAATATTTTTCAAAGGATGAACCATGGTACCAGTGACTTTATAGGAGGATGTGTTAAGGGAGTTCCATACACCCCCTTTGGCAGTACACCCAAGTGTGGTGAAGATGTACCAGGACATCTGACGTCAGTTCTGGTGTCCAAGGATGAAGAAAGTGGTGGCATAGTTTTTTTTGCATTGCCTCACTTATTAGTAAGAAAAGGCTGAGCATCAAGTCCCAACAGGATCAAAACATCCACTTGAGGTACCAGAATGGAAGCAGTATGGTATCTCCATGGACTTCCTGATGGGGTTACCATGTACGTCCAGCGCCCACCATTCTCTATGGGTGATCATTGACTGACTCACAATGTCGTCCCACTTTCTACCCATCTAGGAGCAGGGATCGGTAAAGGGATTTGGATGCCTTTACATCTAAGAGATAGTGTAGATTCATGGGATTCCATCAACGATTGTCTCATACTGTGATGAACGCTTTACATACATCCTGTGGAATGGGTTACGAGAGGCATTTGAGACCTTTCTGTGCTTGACAATAGCCTTTCATCCCCAGATGGATGGTCAGATGGAGCAAACCATATTGAAATAGGAGGACGTGCTTCATTCTTGCGTCCTTGATTTTGGTCATAATTGGGAGGAGCACCTTCCATTAATGGAGTTCGCATACAAAAACATCTATCAGTCCACTATTGTCATGACACCATTTGAGGCCTTGTATGGGCAGCCATACAGATCACCTTTATGAGGGATAGACCCAGGGGAGTCAACACTCATGGTCCAGAGTTGGTATAGGCTTCCACTGAGAAGGTACAGAACATCTAGGAGAAGATGAGGATGACACATAGTAGACAGAATTCTTATGCCAACATGAGATGGAGACCCATGGAGTTTGAGGAGGGAGATAATGTTTCTCTTTTGGTCTCTCCCCGACGAGGATTGTGGAGATTTGACTGGGGTAGCAAGTTATCTCTTAGGTTTATTAGACCTTTCCAGATGCTCAGTAGAGTTAGCAAGGTGGTGTAATGCCTATATCATCCCCCACATATGCACCAAGTGCAACGTGTCACAGATGAGGAGGTACATACATGATCCATCGCACGTCCTCAACATGGGTGACATGGAAATTGATGATGGGTAAATGTTTTCAGAGTTCCTAGTGAAGATAGGGGAATGGTAAGAGGGAATCCTTCATGGATGACCAATTCCTCTTTTTCACGTGTGGTGGCAACATGAGAACCTCCAGGAGAGTATAGGGGAGTATGAGGATTAGATTCATTCTCAGTAAACCCATTTGTTTGATTAACCTTTGTTTTGGATTTTGGGTATGTAAATCCATAAGGTGGGGAAAATGTAATGTCCCAAAATTTATGTGTATTTTTTTTTTGAATTATAAGGAATTATTTTGAGACTGCATGCTTTGACGGAACGTGATTTGAAGGCCTGAACTGCCTGAAATAAAATTTTGAACTTATTTTAACGTAAATTCAGGAAACGTGAGAGTGGGGTTTTTGAAATTTTGAACTGGTCCTCATATCAAAATTCTAAGGGCAATGTTGAACTCATAATTCCAAGATTCACCTATAAAAGATTTAACATTGATCCGAAAGGGTTGGATATAAATTTTAATTTTCAGATTTCTCATAGAATAATAAAATAGCTTAAAAAGATATTTTATTTTATTTTCTCACTGTTGAGTGTTGGATGATGGTGCTTTGGTGTGGCGACGAGGAAACAACAAGGCACATTAATTGAGGATCTTTAATAGAATGTTCTTCTTTCATAATAACTACACTGTTTCATAAGTGAAATATCATAAGAAAGAAACATCGTAGAGTAACAAAATGGCTGTGACATGGTTTTTTTATTAAAAAAAAGTTAGAGAGTGGAGAATTAAACCACAAGAAATTATATGACAAACCTTTGGTGAGATTCCACTCCAATGAAGAATGAATAATTCCGGCAGAATGTCATCTACTTTGACGTACCTCAAAGAAAGAAGATGGGAAGTGATGAATGACGTTGAACTCTTGAACCCTCAAGGACAGAACATTTAGAAACAAACATCAAACGGGTTAAGGATTTGAAATATTTAATGTTTCCCTGTTCAATTTTGAAAATTATGAGCATGAATCAACCCATGAACAGGTTGATCTGGGGATAATGCATTCATTTGGGAGGTTGACTTCTTTGAGAGTTTTTCTTTTTGGGATTAAATTATAACTTGTATTGATTGAACTACAATCCCTCAACCTCACCATGTTTTTAAAATTATAACATGGAGGGTGCGGGTTGACATGAAGAAGGCCTGAGGCCCTCCGAATGTGCATTCTTCAGGGAAGGATTATCGAAATGGCAGAAATGTGAGTTCGAGGTACTCATAGTGAAGGTGTAAGGATTATGATCCTGTAGGCGCAGGAGGTTCAAGAAAAGAACCAACAGAGAAACTCTGATTTCCCATAGAAGAAACTACCGACAAGCCATTTGGTGGTGATGGAGGGAGGTGACACACTACTATGGTAGAGGGACATGGAAAAAAACCGCGGTTTCATGGAGGTGTGGCACCGACCGATGTCGCATGGAGGTGGAGGCCTGCATCCGGGCCTCCAGGGTGAGTGATGGATGCCGTGACCAACGCAGCTTCGGCGATGGAGACCACCAGACTCTGTCCATAGGTGATGTGGAGGGCACAACTTGTTTAATTGGTAATGTGTGTTGAAGACAAAATGTGGCTATGCAGTGTCTAGATGGAGGAGTAGGAATGCTATGGTGGGCCAGACCCGCACCGGTAGGCCGGACCTGCACCGGCGGGCAGGACCCCCAGTGGTCAGCCAAACCCGCCCCAGTAGGCCATACCTGTACTGGTAGACCAAACCCACACTATCAGGCTAGGCTGGGCCCTAGACAGACCATATTTGGGTTGGGTAGGCCTGACTGGATCAGAACGGACCCAGACCCAACATGCCCCTTCTTCATTAAAACACTTGTATCTCTCAAACCAGGTGTATGATTGATGCATTGTCAGTGGAATTTTAACCCTTGATACCAAGTGTTCCTTCTTAGTTACTTTATTTCAGTTTTGGAATAGGTTTGTGTAGGGACGGGTTGCATTGGAATCGAATCCAGTCGGGCCCATTTTACAAAAAATACCCATATCTTACAGACCAGGCGTCCGTTAAATGCGTAATCTATTGCGTTGAGACCCTTAAGACAAGGTGATACTTCAGGATACTCTATTTGGGACTTAATTTTAGTTTTGGTATGACTTCTGGATTGAGGAGAAGATCCTCCCATAATCAAGCATTCTAAGTACCAGAATCCAGTTACTGATTGTGACATGCAGAATTATTAGCGACCCTTCATGGACCTTCATAATACCGACCCTTTGTGGATCAGCATACTAGTGAATCTTCATGGAATAACATACTAGAAACCCTTCTTTGATCAACATACCAGATACACTTTATGGTTTAGTATACTAGAGACCCTCCGTGGATCATCATATTAGTGACCCTTGGTGGATCAACATACTAGTGACCCTTCATGGATCATCATAATAGTGACACTTCATAGATCAACAGTTGCATGAACCATCATGGATCAACTATAGAGTGAACCATCATGAATGAGTAGTAGAGAAAATATTCATGTATTAGTAACAATTACACATAATAGAATAAGATGATCTCATTTTATGATTATTCATATTTACTTTTGTACTTAAGTTATACATGTTGGGAACTATGTCTTTTACTTTATACTATGTGTTTGAGATCTTTCTTGGTGTTATTACCTATGTGGTATTTCCTTTTTGGTGTTCCCATTTTTGTTGTTTTTCGTTGTGGATTTCTAAGGGACCTTTGGCGGTCTAGGGGTCCCTACTGAGTATTGTTATACTCACCCCTACATTGGATTCAACCACACCTATTGTTTCTTGTGCAGATAACATATAGATTTGACTAGGACTTGGGGATCTAGGGATAGATTGTGGTCAAAGTTGGATTGATAGACATGGTGTGCCGCACTGACATCCGATATAGAGATGTACCTACCATTCAGGTGGGATCCTTGGTAGAGGACCTCTGGAGCCTGTACATCCTTTTCTATAATTTCCTTTCAGTTGGGATTTTATTATGCCCCCTTTACATTCAATTTACACACTTTACTCTTAGTGGTGTTAATTTGTGGTGGTTGTACTATTTTCTTTCATTTTTGGTCTTCTTTGTGTAGTATTCCAACTCTATGTGTGTACAAGTTTAATGAAAATGAATTCCCTTTCTAGGATATTACTTTCTGATGCTACTCACCTGCCATTGGCCTATAGAAGGCGGGCTTAGGGTAGTCACGACACAACCCCTAAGGGCCAGTCGTGACACAACCTTTAGAGGCACTGTCCCATAAAGCATTGTCCAATGATGAAATAGTTTTTGGTATGTTTTAATATATGAAGTATCCAATAGCTATTTGATGTCCTAAACTTAACTTTTCAACCTATGGTTTTTAGTTTACAGCTGATAAAACTTAGTTTGTAGAATAGTTGACTGCAAATTAAATAGTTCACTGAGTAAAATGAGATTGAGAGAGTCTACAGAGTACCAATTTCATTGAGAAACTTAGTAAATGTCA
This sequence comes from Viscum album, assembly GCA_963277665.1. Classification (NCBI taxonomy): domain Eukaryota; kingdom Viridiplantae; phylum Streptophyta; class Magnoliopsida; order Santalales; family Viscaceae; genus Viscum; species Viscum album. The sequence goes on along the minus strand of OY728139.1, from coordinate 45,540,060 downwards.
TATGAGATGCCCCCCTATATATAGTTGTGGTACCCTCTTCTAGGTCCACTTGTGTACCAAAAACTATTTCAAAACATGACCACTTTATACATTAGAATAGACTTATCTTTATGGTAATAAGAACCCATCCCCATGGGGGAATTTTTTGGTTCTTGAAAATTAGGAGATTTTGAAGAAGAGAATTACAATTTATTTTGAAAAGGGAATAAAGGAAACATAGAAATAGTTAAGGTAAATTTTCAAAGTATTTCAATTGTGATGCAAAAATACCTTCCCAAACCACCACTCTGCATGATGTTCTCTAGCTTCATGACGAACCTATGAATGAAAATAGTTCATGGGATGAGGCGAAATCATGGGCTCACCACAAAGAAACTAAATTCATTTGTGGGACTGAGGAAGGGATTTAAACCCTTGAGAATGAATATTCCCTTAAAACTAAATAGTTCATAGGATGAGGTGTTCCCTATGGATCCCACAAACAATGTAAAGTTGTTTGCGGGTCTGAGGTGGTGATTTATGCCGATGAGAATGATTATTTCCTACGAAATAAATGTTTCATTTGATGAGGAGGTCCCAAAGGCTCTATTAAATAAAAATAATTATGTTGTGGGATCAATGTGATGATTCTCTCCCCCACAATTGATGTCCCTGCTGACTAAGTCATTAGATGGCTGAGGCATCCTCCTTTGGATTTCATGAAATAGGGGCCACTTCCCACAATGGATGACCTAACATGATTTTACCCATCACCATATTATAATATAAATAGATCTTGATGGGGACTGAGAAAACGAGAGAGGAAAAAATGAATCCACACCCAAACACACGAACCAACAAACTAGAGCCCTTTGATGATTCTTATAAAGTAAAATTCACCGCATAACATAAGCAGAATATAAGAAATCATATAGTTATTTGTGAACACAAAAAACATGGAAAAAATAGTCTCAATAGGTGAAAATATGATGACCGCTTCACAGATAAGAATCTCACATATGAAAAACACTATACAGAATAAAACCTACCCTGTGTAGCAAATCTCTACATAGGAGGAACTCGACCCCATAGAGAAGATCACTTTGTGGGTGGAACCTGGTCCTGCATAGCCAAATTCTATATGGGAAGAACCCAATTCAATGTAGCAAAATGATACATGGATGATTCCCTCACCCACATAGTAGTATGTTTAGTCGAGTGAACCCCATCCCACGTAAGACAATTATTTGCGAAATGGGGAATAATAGGTTATTTTAATCCCAAACTCCTATTATTCTCTTCTATCATGTCATTGGTTCTTTATATTAGCCTCTTTATGAACCATTTTAATGGTATTATTCCAAGACCCCTTAGAAATCCACCTAACATGTATGATAAGATCATCGGAAACATCAACCGGTTATTTCAAGTTTACATATCCATGGTAAGGGGAGTAATGTGGGTGACTCCAATGTTAGGAAGGACCGTTGAAATGACCTCGGGATTACATTACTATAATAAGAAGGGTTTTGAACATGGGGTGATCACATAAAACTCCCTGTTCTATGAGGCAAGGGAAGGTATAATGCTTGCTTTTCCCTTTTTCAGGGGATGATGTCCTCCCCTCAATACCAATTCTAGGTAACTATACCTGAGGTATGCCTATATCCTTTCCTATATGATGCATCACTTTTTTAATGTTCACCTCTTCATGTTACATATCTGATTAGATATCAATATGTGACTCCTGGATATTAAAATAAAAGAGGAAACAAGAAAACTCAACACCCTCTAAATCTCCATTTAGGATCTAACACCCTCCATCAGTGGACATAGTGGGAAGTGTGACATTTTGATCACCCAGTTACGCTTTTTCTTACACCGAGAATGAATCACATGATATTAAAGGTTAGTGGCGATCCTGAAATCCAAAAAATCCCAAACCTAAAAGGGGATGCTTCCATGAATAATCCCCATCCTTTAACTTTAAAATGGAAAACTTCTATGAGTAAGCCCTAAGAATGTCCCATAAAATGTGTGGCTTCCATGTTTAATCCCAAAACAAGTCCCTAATAATTAAAGATTCCATTTTTAAGAACAAACCATTAACCATAAAATGGGAATCATCCCTGTATAAGACCCAACCATGTCCCATAAAATGAGAAGCTTCCATGTATAAGCCACAACCATGTCCCTTCAAACAGGAAACTTCCATGTATATGCCCTAACCATGTACCAACAAATGGGAAGCTAACCTCCATAATCCCCATCCATGTCCATTCAAATGGGCAGCTTCCATGTGTACTCCCCAACCATGTCCCTTCAAATGGGAATCTTCGGTGTATAATCCCTAACCACTTCTTCTTAACTAGGCATCCTCTATGTTGTAAGTCCTAGTTCAATCGAACTACATGGGCTTTGATTCCCATATAACATGGATATATAGCAAGCCTCACTGAGTTCCAAACCCAACACCCTGGATTACCTTAGTGTACAGTAGGATAAATTCCCAATAGGGTCAAGTGAATTCGAGACACCACATTTATTCCAGGTTACTTGGCCCGCCACAACATAATTCTTCCTCTATCCTTGAGTAGACAATGTTTTTTTGGTTTCCCATACCACACGGTGTAAATTTTCATGGTTGAGTCCTCATCACAATACATTAAGAGGGTATGTGTCCAGTTAAGATGCACCAAACTAAATGGGTTCTAATTCCTCTCAGGAAGATAAGCAGGAATCCCATATTATGGGTTATATCCAAACATCAAAATGAATCATGTCCCCCCTGGAAGATGGTAAACTCCAAAGAGAACCATTATAAAATTTAAAATCAGTATCGTCCCAATAATCAATAAATGAATCCATGATCCTTCCACAAAATGGTGACATTGATGGAGAAACTTTTATATATATATGTATATATATGTATATATATATCCCTCCATTGATAGAGAACCTGTGTTATATAGAGATGATTATAAACCTATGTTTAATCCTAATATATTGTTTCCTCTAGATAACTCATAATATACACCCTTGGGAATGATCTAAATATTCATCAACATATCATAAATCTATAGGAGAGTCCCATAATAGGCAATAGATTCCCCCCCCCCAAATGGTGGTGAGGATCCCAAATTACTATCCTCTCAAACAATGTGAGTTCCTAAGTATCATTGGTCTAGCATCCCTATGAATTCCTTCCTTTTGAAATCCGTTCCATGAATCCTAGATGCCAGTGTCATGGCGAATTTATATATCCACAAAAAAATCATTTTTCACCATTAGATGATGTTATACCAAAAATCAGAAATTTCATTTTATTTAACCTCTTGAGATCAATCAACTAGGGTATAAACCTGTCTTTTTAAGAAAAAATTCCATTAATAATGTATAAGATAGGTTTATGATATGATTTTTCAATTGAATGACTACTACCATGTATTCCAAACTACTATGTTCTACTATGAAAAAGTGGTATGTATCATTCACATCTTCACAAACATTAAATAATCATTTGAAATGATGAAATGATTAGATATCTCCATAGGTATGTGTTATAAGATTTTCATGCCAAAGAAAAATAAAATTACCATATTACTATCTCATGTTTGAAAAAAATAAATAAAATGTAAATTAATTAATTTATTGTTTTTAAATATTCATGTATATAAAATTTGTATATGATTCAAATATCTGTATGAGTTAATTTATATGAAAATATTCTTCCTAAATAATTCTCATTCTATAATTAAATGATTGGTATAATAAAATAATATTTGTTTTTCATCTACCATGACAATGGATTGTTATTAATGTTATTAGCTTAAATATAGATGCTTAATGTAGTTTATACATATTAGGAGATAGATTTATGTGGTAATTGAAATTTATCATCATTAAATTATCCAATGGTAGAGGAAAATTGAGTCAAATATACCACTATCCTGTAGTCTAATGCCTTGTTCTAGAAAAGTGGGGGTTGACTATCTCAGGTTCAAAGATTAATCATGTCTATATAATAAATTTCATATAATTATAATCCTTTACATAAAAATAGTTTGATTCACTATATGTATAAGATATTATTGGATATATATAAAAAAATTTGGCTCCTATTTCTGGTTATGTAACACAAATATTGAAATCTGTAAAGAGTTACACATTAATATTATTTGAGGAAATTAAATTGATGGATGTAATAGGGATTCCAAAATTAAATCATTATAACCATGAATATATAAAGTATGAAAATATTAGATAATAAGTATTTTAGGAAATGTTTTATTTAATAGTTAAATATGCTTGTGAGGTGTGTTAAATTGGTGAGACATTAAAAGAAAACACCTCAAATAATAAGTGTTAGGTTTCTTCAAATGAAAACACATATATATATACATTTACTATTAAATTGGTTCTGTTATTTCAAAGTATATTTTCAATGTATTATCTTGTGTAAGGAATTCTAAAAATAGATATGTTGGGATCTCTTTAGTATAAGTATAAGAATGGGGGAGGGGTCAATCATTGTTAATGTTATTTTCTTATGATTAATTTTTTCCCATTTCTCCTCCTTTCTTATTAAGTGAATGGATCTTTTTTCTATCTAAATTTTTCTCACCCTTTGATCTAATACATGAATAGTAAAGGGAAATCACAAAACATGATATCAGAGTTTATTAATGATGTTTTTATCTAAAAAGGATGAATACATCCAAAGCATGATGTGGTTATTATTCCATTCTCACAACAATTTGTAGTTCTCCTTACAGAGATACATGATCTGGACTACTTTTTATGAATAATGATAAGAAATGACAATGAAAGAATCATCTAGGATAGATAATGTCATAAAATTACTCCCCGTATATACAAATATGATGGGATATATCAATATTCCTCAAAAATATTTAACAAATGACTACATATAATATTTATCACCTTTTTGGCATTAGAATATATTTTTTATAATCCTAGAAAAAGTTACTATTATTCAAAACTCTTATGTAGATGATGGATATAGTGATGTCTCTCACTCTATTTTATCTGGAGAAAAAATCATATCAAATTACACGTCATGTATTGACAATTTGGAAGTTATTTATACAACATAAAATGAGATCTGGAGGTTGAAAGGTAGTGGGACGACTAAAGAACTCCTCTTGAAGAAGAAAATCTAACTTAGATAGGTGAGGATCCATAAAATCATTGTAGGAAGTAACATCAACTATTTTTAGAATAATTAAATATTTGGATGAAATTTTGAGATGGGTTGTAATTTATTATGAATACATCATAGTGATTTTTAGGTTTTATGAGATGAGACAATTACATTTGAAAATATTTTGGGAAATTCTTGATACTCTTAAGTCTTTGTTACTGAATTTGAAATTAGGCTATTTATGGCGAATATAATACTTTGTTACTACACAAGTAAAAAATTGAGTGAATTATATCATATGACATTTTTGGACCTTGTATGACTATGAATAGATTGGGGTAATATACTTTCTAACCATATAAAATCTTTGAGAAACATGCACAATATTTGATATGTTTAAAATAAATTTTTTATGTGTGTAAGAAAATTTATCATCTCATAAAATGTATGATATTATCTTAATAATATTGAGATCTCAATATGACATTTTTCATCATATGATATTGTAATTTGGTAATTTCCTAGGAGTACACTAACTTATAGGATGAATTTCTCTAAAGAGGGAATAAATCATTTGATTCATTAAGAAAATCTGTGAATAATAAAACATGATTGTACTTATGATTTGTTCATGATTCAAGAATATAATGAATTTGGAAGATACAAGGAGGTATCAAGAGTTTTATTTGAGTTCTTACTATATAAGGAAACCCAACAATTATAGTCATATATTGATAAAATTCAAATAATTTAAAATTTTTAGATTTTGTAGAGAATTTAGTTTGAGAAGAGTACCTTGGTATTCAAAAATATCCTAAGGTATTAAATGAAAATGATTACTCAATAATATTAAATTGTAAGGAGCTTTAACTACTGAGATGGATAGAAATTTAATTCTAGATATTTTGAAACTGTGAATTTCAATATTCACACAATGCTTTGAATATATATTTTGATAATGAAAAATGAAAAAATAGTGTTCTTAACTGTGTGTATCTGGAAAATATTTTATACATTTAAAGAAGATGAAGGTTTGTTGACACTAAAAATAAATTATACATGTGTATTATATTTATATAGATATTTATTACCTCTTTTAGAAGAAAAATTCTATGTGTTGAAGAAGAAGAAGAAAAACAAGGAGGGTGAATTCTGACCTTCAAAACATTAGATTATTTTAATAGAATGAAGAAATTGAGAGGGAATATAATTTCCATAATCTATGATAGAAATCTGAAAAAGTTTATGTTTAGTTTGGATTATACAAAATATATTCTAGTTCCATGAATATGATAAATATTGGCTGCAATAATTTTCTATAGATGTATGAAGAAGAATGATATATCCAATTAGATTGTTACAGGTGGGAAAGACGGGTACATATTATTCAATTCTAGAAAATAATTATGTTATTATTGAAGAAAATTATTCTTAATGAGTATATCAGATACTATATCAATTTAAATAGAAAAACCAGTTGGTGTTTTTTAGAACATATGGTTGGTTCCAGCACTTATACGGGCACAAGTTAACTCCATTGTCTGAGTTCCTTTAAATAATAAAATATGAATTATCTATATGAGATAATAACCACGATGCATTGGGAACATAGTAGTCCTATATAGAGAAGAACCTCATTAATAAAATCTCAAATCCTATTGTGTACTATCCTTTTTTACTATTTGGTTATTCCATCCAATGTTGAGATAAAGTGAGATAAATAATAGATCCATTCCCTGAATATGTAATGTTGTAAAAAGGGATTGAATTTTTAATCATAAAATAATAATATTAGCAATGATTCACCCCAAGTGTTAGTCAGATCCGAAATTGATCTTAACATATCAATTTTAACCATACCTTACCCAAGTTACTCCATGGGCTCTAGACCATGTAAGATTATACCCATTTGAATGATCCAAGATTAGACATGATTTTGTATTAAAAGGAATCCCACACTTTGTAATTGTGGATTATTGTTTTAATTTCTAAATTTTTTGATATACACAAAAATCATAATTAATTGATAAATAATTTATTTCTGGAAATCCTTATTATCTCATTTTCTATTAATTTATGTATGCATTCTTTTAATGATTTAGTTTTGGAATCATTACTCCATCAATAAAAATAAAATATTCAAACCCTATTATTGTGTAAAAATTTACATAATTCATAGTTTTTGGTACACACCCAAGAATAAAGGAAAACATATTTAAACACATCCAGCTATATCTTATAAATAAGGTATATGTAAACATTTTCATTTAAATATTTATATTTATATGAAATTTATGATCTTCACAAGATTAATTTTTGATCCACTGATAAGTGACCCACACTTTTCTAGAACAAGTCATAAGCCACCAAGTTATTGGGAAGTCTAACTGAAAGTTCCTATACCATTAGATACTTTACTCATGATATATTTCAATTCCATCATAACACTATCACCCAATATTTATAAATTGTTCTCAATATCTTAATTCAAGCTAATAATGTTAATAACAAACTAAAGTAATTTTATATATGAAAACTAAATCTGATTTTTTTGTACCGATAATGTAATTTATATCATTATTTTTTAAAAAGAATAAATTTATCATAAAAATTAAATCACACAAAATATCATATCATATAAAAATTATATATACATATATATATAAATAATAAAAAAATAAATAAAAATTAAAAAAATAGATATTAATATGAGAATTTGATATCCCATTTAGGCATGAAAATATCTTATTTACAGTTTCTAACAGCTTGATTTTATAATTTTTTAGCAAAAAAATAAATTTTCTTATTTTGTGACCTATACAATAATTTAGGTCTGATAGAGTCTTTATCAATCATAGTCCACAATAGATGCTAGCACTTATTATTAGTGTTATCACGAGTATAGATTTCTTATTTTTAATCGGCTTCCTACATACCTTATTCAGGTATTAAAATTCCATGATGAATCTTACGATACTCTATATACAAAACTGTAAATAACTACACGATGCATGTTTAACCCGACATAGGTCACCCACCCTTTTTTATGTGTGTTGTAGCCTATTGAGAGTATGTTTTAACTCTTAGTGCATGTTTCACCACACACAGATGGAATGGTGACTCTTATATAGGGCCCAATCGTAATTGCAGATATGACTTATATCATTGGTATGGTTCGATGATTTGTTTCGCAAAACCTATTGCAGCTTATGATATCAACCATATCACATCTTATGAAATATTAAAAAATGGGATTTCAAAGAATTTAATAGTTTAAAACAAACCAATAATATATTATGACCAAATAAAATTGAATCACACTTTACGATATCCTATATCATAATTCTAGGGAGAACGATTTAGAGAGGGACACTAAACTTTGTTATATAATACACTATTATATGCCCTCATACACCTTTTAATATGCATTTTTATAGAAAAATATATAGAAATTAAAAATGATTTGAAGATAATGGTGAATGAGATACCACTGAGCGGTATTTTAGGACCCCCTTATGATCAATGCAGTGGAAGACACCTATTCAAATTCCTTATCAATCATCATCATGTTAACATGTAGTGAAGAACATAAAATTTAAATAGTCATTTATATATCATGAAAAAAATTTCTTTTTTAACTCGATCAACACATTCGATGAAGATCCAAAATTAATTGACAACATACTCTTTCTAATAAAAGGATATACCCTGACCACTAGAATCACAATTAGCAATGATATGACCCCACATACTCCAATGATATTTATCAACTTCTATGAAAATATGTGTACAGAACAAGGAGGAAGATATATATTTGAAAATGGATAGATATTGTCACACATAACCAATATGATGATCCTATCCATTTATATATGATTCCTCTAGTAAATGAATAGATTCAAGGGTTGGCGACGAATTCTTACCAGCTGGGATGCTATTCCCATAACACATTACCAGTGAGATGTATAATCATGTGAACATTTAAATTGATTATTATAAGTTTTTGAAGACATAAATGATAATTCCCAATGTTTCAAATAATAATGTAATAGTTTTGATGACATGATAGTAGTCAGGCACTTGAAGATTCATATCATAATCCCATCCAACACTATGATGGAGGAATCCTATGGATTTTATGATAGTTATAGATTGAGGCCTTTAATGTATCACATTTATATCATGTCTTATGATATAAAAAAATTGAAAACAAGATTTCATAATTTTAGTGAATTTCAATCAATAGCATCTACCATGTAATTTAATATGGAGACCTTACCAAAAATCAACCATTGGATTTAGGGACACAAATGAGAGAATCAATGGTATGAGTAACAAGCATGAGGACACATTCAGTAAGTTCTCAGGGGGGGAGGTCCACATAATTTTCAAATCCCATTGACATAAGCTTTCAAAATGTCCATAAGAAAATTTATTGTCTCACCTATACTCCATATAACACTTAATTCCATTAGAAAACACTTCACAATCCTCAATCAGACCCATATGCAATGAAGATAGACCCAATGATAAATACATTGAATGGAATTCCTTCTAAACGGAATTATTTTACATTCATGACTTTATATTGAAGGGATTATCTATCAAATAATAATTTAAATCCTTTTTTATGAAAATGAGTTAGCTTAGAGGTATTAGAATCTCGACGCTTGATTCCCCCTTATTATTTTCAATAAGATATATTATTTACCCTCAGATGATGTTTTTTATAAAATACTAACAATTAAACATGATTAAGTTGAAATTAATGTTTTTATGGCTGTGTAAAATATTTTATCTAGAATTATATGGTTGAGGAATAATTTTAATAAAATAATATGTATTGAATACGAAGAAAAAAACCTATATGTGTTTTTGTTATTTATTTTATTTTATTTATATATTTTTTGATCTAGGTTAAATATAAATACATATATAAGACTCAAAATTATGAAATCATTTCTCATTTTACCCTATCCTATGATCATGTAATGATTTTAGGATTTAATAACCATTATTTTGAGTTTTTCATGTCGATAATAAAACCAAATGAGAATAAAAAATACCAAAAGTTAAAAAACCAAATCTTTCTACCTTTATTGCTCCTCACAATTTTGATAAAAAAATTGACCTGATTTTATGTTTTTAAAATAAATTTAGGTAAATATATTTATCCTATATACAAAAACAAATTGTATATAAATTGGGAAAACTCATATAGGTTTTTTCCCAGATATCATGCAATTTTCACCATTAATATAGGATGTGCATTCATAGTAGTACTATAAGAAAATTTCTAAAAATAAAAACATATAATGAAACCCAATTTCCAAATATTAGTTCTACTATGATGGTTATTTTAGTTTCTCAATATTTTTTGTGATTTTTTTGAATATGTATAAAAAACAAATATTTATATAACAATCAAATTTAAACTAAAAAAATGTTTCTATCAACACTCAATTGATAAGGAAATTTAATGGTTGAATAATAAAGAATCCCATTAGTTACATGTTTCTAAAGGATTTGTATCCCTATCCTACTTAATTATATGTGTGTATAACTATATTTGTATAAATTTATTTATAAAAATACACATATGATAATTTGGGGAATACCTATTTGATACTTGTTTCCAGCCAACAATCCACAAAAACTCTATAGAAAAAATAGTTTTCCACCGATTAGTTAGATTTAAATTCCCTACTAGATTTTATGTAAATATTTGTTATAATTTTTTATTGATTCAATTCATCTAATATTAATTTATATATTTAAAATTATAATTATTATTAACTATTTATACCAATGATTAAATAATTTACTTCCTATTATTTATCATATTACTTACAAAGGGTAAAATTTTCTAGTTTCATATACCTAATAGAATTAATATATTTCCATGTATCAAAAATGAGGGCATGGTGCATAATCCATGGTCTATAAGAATACTTCAAATTTTATATATAATTGATTCCTCGATGAAATAACCATAATGGAAATAATTGATGATCTATAAATAATAATAAATTTATATCTATAAGTAAATGATCATTTTTGAATTTTTGAATTATGTACCTTTATTAATTCCATATTATTAGTTAAATTAATTATGTAAAACTAGAATTAACCTAACAAAAAGTGTTATTTGAGAGACTAAAAAAATAATTTTTAAAGGAAAATTATTTTTCATGTTTGTTATAACTATTATAATTTTCACTTCCAATAAAAAATTGTGGTGTAAAATAATTATTGATAATAAGTTTTAATTTTATGGTTTTTGCATAAAAACATGTAAAAAAAATTATTTTTAATACAAAAAAATATAAAATATTTTTGAATGATGCATTTTTATAATTATAAAAAATATAATATTAGAATTTCTATAAGAGTGTACATTATAAAGTTATTTATATGGTTATATGATATAATAATATATAATAACTTGGTATAAATATTCTATTCACTTCCCTTAACATTAATAGATTTTAATATTTTTATAAATAATTGTTTTTTAAATTTTACAAATAATATATAAATATATATTACTTTAATGTATACCAATTCGATTATTTCAGGAATCTGTACTTATTTATATGATACCATAACCTCCTCATTCAATCATTGACTTAAAAAAATATTGAACTCAAAACCTTTTTTGAACTTTAAACCCTATTTTGTTGAAACATTTACCCACAAAAAAAATTTACATTTATTTTATATAAATAAACATCATATATCATATATTTCTTTTAAATTTAAATAATTATTGGGGAAAATTTTATTTATCAAATTTTTTCAGAAAATTGTGAAACTATTTCATGATTTGTTTTTCTAAAACCTTGAGTGCTAAATAAATGAAGTTATTTCACTCTTTTGGCATCCAGATTGAATTGAAAGTATAAAACCATTTTAGATATTTAAAATTTTTTAAATATTTTTTTATTTTGATGATATATATATATATATATATATTGGTGAAGAAGTATTCTAAATCATTTATACATATTATGAAATTTGGAATATAATTTCATGTATGATATTGGTATGGTGTAAAGTGTGAAATGAATGAATTCTTAGGAATATCATTGTCACAATCCAACCTAGATCATCCATCAACCTAGGGATTATAGTCAATCCACAATATGGCTTGAGGGGCTTTCCCAATCCCCATAAGTTTACATCTAATGAATGAGAATCACAAAAAACCATTGGTGGGTAATTCTCTACAAAAGTTTATAAAAACCATTCAATTAAACAAAAAATTTTTTTAAAACAAAATATATAAAAGTAATATAGTGAATATATAGGATTACATAAAAATAAAGGTTTGAAACATTCGAGAAAATGATATAAACTATAACCCATTCCAATATAACACAAATATTTCTCACCTCAAACATAATCACTAATATCCCATGTTGTTTTATTATGAATACAAACCACCTCCAAGCAGTTTATTTCCTTTTACCAAACCATTAAAAAACAATTTCTACATTAAAAAAAATCCCAATGTAGGGCCTCAGAAAACAATCTCAATAATATCCCACCATGTGTTTTATAAGAAATAAATATTGAATAAACCAATAATGAATAATTTAAAATAAAAAAATCCAGGGTAATAATTTTCATAGATTGAATCAAAACCTTTATTTAAAATATTTATCAAAATTGTGATATTAACCTCATTTCAAGAAAATAATTTTATCTAACATGATCCATATAAAATCTTCTTGGAAAATATATAAATAATATCTTTATAAAATCCCAGCACTATGTTAATATTTTCCTAGACTATGATAATTGAATGCTTAAGGATTCCAAAACTTCTTAATTATCATGACTACCTAGGCTATGGACTACCTAAGGGATATGAGCCTAGGGTGTATATATACACCAATAAAAGTGTATCCCTACCTCAATAATTTTTAGTTAGTGTTTTCATTATCAATTATGATGTAATGTTGAACAATAAATTCCTAGTTTTAATTCATTATATTTTGTACCTAAATTCGTATCTCTCATGGGATTAAATTCAAAGTATAATCATGTGATATCTAACATAATTCATGAATACCATAAATAATTTCATATTCAGCCTAAATTTAAGGCTTCCCAAGCCATATAAATTCAATTTTAAGATAACATAATCATGTGTTTTTATAAAATTCATGTAATTCCAAATATATAATTATGATGGACATATTAACATGTTATTCCATTTTAATTTCAACACGAAGATCAAATAAATCAATCCAAAACAATTGTCTCAATTGAAAATAATATTTTACTTGAAAACCATGTAGGTTTTAGGTTTTTATAAATTACCATTCCATTCTATAATCATTTCCAAAATATCATGTTTAATTTATTCAAAATCATTTTAAAAAATCCAAATTAAATTGCAAAATGGGTTCTATTTAATAGGAACATCGTATGAAATCACATATTTTAATTCTCAAAAAATCAACAATAATAACGGGGATCATCCAATATGGATGGAGTATATATGAAAGAGTACAAGGAACCACAAACACTAATTAATATTCAGTATTTAATTATTCTATATGGTTTTCATAGATGATCAAAAGAATGAAGTAAGAGGCGATGAGAGATTCAATTCAAAACATGTTTACACTAACTAATTAAGAACCACCAAGATGAATGATGATTTTATCCACTAATAATATAGTTTTAGAGAAGAAGGAATTAATAAGAGGGATCTTAGATTCACATGGATCAAATTATGGTTGAAGGAGAATGAAGGAAGAATGAAACCGGGGGCCTCGAGGAAAAAATTACAATTTTTCCCTTTTGTTTCATAGCCACATAGGCCTAAATACTGAGTCAGTGGATTCCAACTAGATGATAAATAGACATAAACTGATTTGATGATGGTTATAAGAAGAATGCATGTAACATAGAATTTTCACTAGTTATCCTATGACTGATCATCATCCAATCAGTGGTTTTTATATAGTCTGGATTAGCATGTGCTAGTCCATCAACTGGTCGATGGTCATCTTTATCTAGGTTTTGGATGACATATATCTTTTCCATTCATTATATGAAGTCCACACATACACCACACTCTCAAGTTCACTTTCATGACCCCTCAAGGACTGAAAAAATTACCAATAGGTAGAGAGTGGAAAAAATAATATGGTCATAACAAAAATAGAGGGATGTGAGAAATCTCAAAACCATATTTATTTATTCCCCTATAAATCTAATTTGGATACGGTTGAACCATAACGAGATGAGGCCAAAACTGTCCCATCCTATAATATCATTCCCTCATGTCTTGAAAATTTGATCTATGCTACCACCAAGCTGAAGCCAATAATATATATTTTCTACAAATAACCATTACGTAAGAGATGAAAATTTCTAATGACTTCTTGTTTATAGGAACATAAGTTACTATGTCATGATCTTTTCAATTCATAACATGAGACAGGTTAGGTTAATACATATTGATTTTTAAAACATGGTAATAATTAAATATCAATGTCATATGAGGTAGAGAATCGAAATACTATGCCATAATTATGACTCAATACAAAATCTAAAATGGTCCCACATACCTCAGAGGAAACCTATCCTAATTCCCCTGAATATTATGACCCAAACAACTGGATAAATTCTAGAATAAAAAAATACAAATTATGAACCCAAAGGGTGATGATAATGATTCATGTAACATTTGTTTACGGACAATGATCAATCATAAAATTCTAATGAATCATCTGAATCTTCACAGTTGTTTCCTAAAACAAACATTTTCTAACCAAGAATGTTTCAACCTATTCTAACCATCATAATAGTGAGTTACAAGGATAACCATAGAATTCTTAAAAAGGATCCATATTTATGGATAATTTGTAAAATTCTATTATGATAAAATTTAAATGACCCAGGAAGACTATCCCTAGAACATCAAAAGTTGAGAACACAGACACCTAGCATGTCCTCATGATTCTAAATTTCCCACTATATTTTATAATCCATTTGAGGATTATATATTGTGTTCAATTTAACCTAATATTCCATCACATTTTAATGGAATTTCCAAAAATAAGAAGTTAAATAAGGATCTCTATATGTTATGTTGGATCTAGAAACCCCAGAAAACCTAACTATATCTAGAAAATACAACTTCCCCAAGTAATCCACCTTTGTAGTGGGAAGAATAGTAATGAAGTTACAAAACTTGGTTAACTACTCATTTACTACCCAGATTGAGTTCATACCCTAGTGAGTCTGTTTTAATGAACTATCAAATCCATTGATATCTATTCTTCTCCCATGCTGGAAAAGGGTGAGGCTGAATAAGTCCATAAGTCTTTTGATACTCATCCTTAATTTTTTGGAGAGTTTAGCACTAAAACATGAAGTAATATATGTCTAGTTTTGTACCAGGACACCAGAACTAGTTTTTATCCTCATGAGTTCAATGTTGATGAGAGACATAATAATCCATAAGATCTATTTTTTATAATAACATTGCCTAATCCTACACTCGATGCATTATAATAAACCACGTATCCATGTACAATCCCTAGTAGAGTCACAATAGTTTTTGAGGTCAAACACCACATTAGTTCATCATGAAATTCCTAATAATTTATGTCCCATGATAACTTCACACCATTTTAGGTTAGAGTTGTCAGGGATGATACATGTTTTGAAGAATCCTTCATGAATTCAAGTAATAACCTGTAAGACATATGAAACATTTTAGGTCAAAGGAATTCTGTAGTTCCCCCCATGACATGGTTTCCTTCACCTTTTTAGGATCAACCAAGATTCAATGTTTCGAGACCACACGTACCATAAATTTCAATTCCCTAATCTAGAATTATAATTTTGATACTTTTATTAATATGGGACAACCACTTTTTATTTCTAGAACCATCATTTAGTGATTCTAATGATCTTATTTAGTTATTAGGTAAAATGAAATTTCTTCCACAGATACCACATGGAAAGATTCAAGGTACTAATGAAACTTATGGTTCATTAATTATATGAATACCCCTAGATAAATATTTGGGATAAATGAAATCATGAGATACTCAAAATGGTTATACCTACCCTTAATGGTTGTCCCTAGAAAATCTGAAACCTTGATTTTTAGTTGGGGATATACAGATTGAAGATAAATTTTTATGAGCCACTTTTCCCCATTCAATTGATCAAACACATCATCAATTTCTGGAAGAGGGTACATTTTCTTCACCATTACCTGGTTGATATTTCAGAAATCAAAACATAGTTAGATATTTCCATTACCCATATTATAAAAGATAATAATATTCATGTAGGGTGACACACTTAGGGGTATGAATCCCCAAGATCTCAAATCATACAACAAAATTTTCATTTATTTTAAATTTTATAAATCTGTTAACTAATATGGTATTAATATTGACTATGTTTCTGGTATTAAATTAATTGAAAATTCTACCTTTCTATCAAGAGGTAATATAGAAAAGTCATATTTGAAATAGTTTAGAAAAATCATCGACCACTCAAGTAATTTAACTATATAAGGATTTATGTACCATATCTACGACAAAAGAGGATATTAACTGAACAATCTCAAGAATTGGAGGTCCCAACCAATCAATATTTGGTCACAACCTATTTTAAATTATAGTGATTTACCATCGAGGGTTTTAAAGTAATCTTAATGATGATAATGGTTGATTCAATGTTAATTTTCTAATAACCAGTTCATAAGATGGAAATAATGTGGATCATATTGAGGAATTGGAAATTCAATACTATATCTATTTCGGATAAAAAAAAGGAAGAGTTGGGACATCAGATAACTTGACCCCTCTTTGTTCTAAGATGCGTAATTATCGCTATAACATAGGGAATGAGTACTATTTGAAGACTCAAGGGGTTTGTGGTGCATGTTGATTTAAAAGTGTGTGAGGAATATGTATCAAATAAAAAACATAATGATGGAAAAATATAAATGGTACCCCCCATAGTCACTGGAACCGCGTAAACATCCATAAGAGTCTCTTCCACTATGTGTAAGAGCTTCATTCTAGAGGATGGTGATGTTGCGAGGGGATGTCACTCTCATTGTGGACCCATAGGCTTGGATTCTGTGTTGATATATATATATATATATATTTATTTATTTATTTTATTTTATTAGTGATTTATTTATGCACACCACATATAGTGAGTACCATGTGTCGACACCCCAATGTTTAAGGGATATTTTTACTAATATCCCAATGGTTAGGATAGATGGATAGCTACTCGATCTTACCTTATATTCCATCCAAGTGACATTGTTATACATGATCTGTAATGGATAGATGTCAAAATGAACTAGTGGCGATGCTTGATTAGTTGAATAGGTTGATATGGTTGGGCCATGCCTTGTTGGAGGGGGCACAATGTTTATGTCCTTCATGTTAATGATACCCTCCTATTCTGGTTATGTTTGTGGATGTGATGTGATGGACTGACTTCTTCAGGTGGGATTTGATTTGATTTACTATGTGTCTTTGGGTGAGATGTGGTGTGATGACCTAGGTGTCTCTGAGTGAGGTGTGATATACAAAAGAGATCAGAGTACCAATAAATAAATCATTGGGGTGTGAGATTAGAAAATCAGTGGTAAAGTGGAGAGGGGTACCCTTTTATCTATATATCTATTGTTATGTTATTATAAATGGATGCATTATTTCGAGGGAGCTCCTTGGTGAGGATGGGATTTATTAATTGAACTATATATATGATGTTGGATCTGTTGTTTTATCAACAATGTGTTAATATTATTCTTTCACATGTGCATGATATAATTTGGGTGTGAACCTACTTAGTATACTTTTATGCTCACCCTATGTATATTATAAATATTTTACAAGTTCAAAGGATTATTAAATGGACCGTGATAAAAATTAATATCTAGGAATTTGGGGTTGTTACTATGTCACTAACATTGTAATTTTTTTGGTATTTATTTGATGAATCTTCTATTTTTTACATTATCCATCCATTGCGGGATGGTCTTGTTTCCGTTTTTATTTCATGTAATGGATTATCTTGATCATTAATTTTAAATCTCTTGATCCTATTTTATTGAGGGAAATACATCCCATATGTTATAATTTTATTCCCTATGGGGTATTTTTATATATTCCTTCATTTGATTCCTATGAGGGTTATGTTTGGAGGAAGGTGGTTGTGATAAGATTCATTCCACTACTCACCCCACCACCTAGCAGTTGGTCTAGTACATGCTAGATGATAACTACATTAGTTTTCACTGTAGTATATCAAATATCCTAAGATACCTATGATGTCCACATGGGATATCCCATCAACAAATGAGAAACATTTCCCCATAAAAATATCTCATTTCAGAGTTCCTAAAAATATAAAATAAATTATGAATCCAGGTTCAAATTTACCATATTCACTAATTCAAAATTCAAATTCTACTTAAAATTACATACCCCATAAGGAAATTTCACATTAATATAGAAACCCATACATTTCATACATATAAATTATTTTTTATTATAGTAATCATCCTTATAAAACATAAATATTCATGTTATAATCATATTAGTTTAGTGCCATTGGAAACATAAAAACAGAAATAACCAGTTCACAAGAGTTCAGAATCCTATCCCACTTAGTTCTTTATAAATAGAACACTTTTTTGATATATCATACATAATATATTTATTCATAACCTAGGGAGTGGAAACATAAGAAAGGATGAGTTTAAATTAATATTAAGGGGAAAATAGGGATATATCAAAGATTACATAATTATAAAATGATTGTAATGGCATAAGAACAAGAATTTAACTTTCAAAAACAATACCCTGAATACTAAAGATCATAATACTGTGTCATGGAATAAATCATGGATGTTAATATAACATGAATCAGGATAGAGTAAAATAATGTGATCCATTAGAGCATAACATATGCATACGTAATGTGTTTGCGGAATTCCCATGTGTTTAAAAACCATTTTTTAGTAGTCATGGCTAATTTATAGGGCTATCATAGGGGAATGAGCTCACTCTCCAAAAAATAATATTAGGTAAGGTTTAATCCCATGAATATTATAGTGTCAAAATTCCTTTAATAATCTAGGTTTACTCCTCATTGTAGTCATATTTATCTCATTAGATATCTTTCTTTACTAAATTCATTGGACGAAGACATAGGTATCACCCATCACATAATCAAAATCATATATATGTGTTCCATAAGATCATACAACATTACTCATATCAAGGTAAATGGAAATAAATGGGCTTCACAATTATTTCATAAATTCATCATGTTTTTACCATTTGAAAAGAAATATATTTCTTAAAAATTTCATCTTATCATAACCCATGGAAAAGAAAAGGGTTGAAAAAACAGCTTTTGAAAATAATTATAAACCACCAATATAAAGAATAAGGATTGTATAATTGGCTCATATACCCAAAAAAGATTCATTCTTATGAAAGGATTTTATCTTATATGGAAAATTATTATAAAAGATCACTCGAAACATTTTTGAGGAAAATAACCTTTATTTGAATAATTTTTTTAAAAACTAGAAATTCATAAAATATTTTGGAAATATTTTCTTTGAGAATATACACAAAAACTTATACATTTACCTTCAATTTATAAAACTTTCATGACTATGGTAAATTTTGTTCATGTTGTAAAAGTTAAAAAAACATTCCTTTTATAATTTGGTTAAAAGTAAAAAAAGTACCTCATTAGAAAATGACAAGAAAATTATTTTTAAACCGTTTTTGAAAAATTAAATAACATGAAAAAATTTATTTATAAATTTATCAATATTAAAAATTTTGTTTGTTTTTTTGAAGACATGTATATGGATGAAAAAGGTGTTTCAACCAAAGAGAGAATAGAGTGAGTTTCCCTTAAAACATAATTTTAATATATTTAGTAAATAAAGAGTGGAATGTAAATTTTAAAAAATAAATTATAAAAAAAATATTATAAGAAAATTTATCACTTTATTGAAATATATATAATAATATTTAATCACTAAAAGCATAATAAAAAATGATCCTTATAGATAGTGAGATTGTGACATAAAACCCTTATCACTTGTATAACTTTTGAAATGTTATCCAAATGAAATAATTAATCTTATATGGAAATTTATATCCCATAAGTTTCGTATTAAAAATCATAAAATTGATTCACATTTGGTATATACACCACAAAAAAGAAACGAGTGATGCATAAGGCATGTGTCACATAAAAAATGAGGGAAAATCCCTTACCTCAAGTCCCAAATTTCTTTTTACACATTCAATAATCATTTGTAATAAATATATATTTATTATATAATCATTATTATATATTTAATACCATATATGATTTACTTATATCCATTTATCTCCCTCTTATTATCAATTCCTTGTTATAATCATGTTTCAAGAAATAACTTCTTCATTTTTTTTGATTTTTTTTGTTTTAGTTTTTTGTTCATTTAAATTTTATAATGGTAAAATACTCTAAATAATGTTTAAAAATATATAAATATTATATATATTCATTATATACATGTTTACAGTCATTTATAAAAGTTGTTTAAAAAAATGAACTACATCGTTTCTGGAGACGGTAGGTCGTACATATACATGGAAGATGATTTAATTTTTAAATTGATGGTATGGAAAAAAAGAAAATAATAATTTTAATTTATATAATAATAATTTTTTATTATTTATAATTTATATTTATCAAATGAATACATATTAATATCCCTAAAAAAAATAAAATGAAAAATGTTTCGCATCGCTTCGTAGAGGCTGTAGTCCCCAGGAAAGCACAAGCGACATTATTGTTTTTCAAAAAATTGGAAGGTATAAAAGTATATGTGATATTATAATTAAATAGTTATAATTATTTTATAAATATAATATAAATATTTTAAACCTGTCATCATACATGTCCATGATATGCAGTGATGAAACATGAATTACATCGATTCGTAAGGCGGCCGTCACAATACCCATGATCAACAGTTTTTTTTCCATTTGATGGAAGAAGTGATTGAAATAGGTAATTTTATTAAAAAAAATTAAATCTAATTATATGTAATATACCAATGGTATTATATTATAATGGTCATAGATTATATTAATGAGGTGGAAGAAGAAATAAAATTAGACTGAAATTTTATGAACTATACATCTTCTTCGGACAACCTCCTTAGGTTAGCACCTGATGACTTCTTACGAGGCTTTGGTAATCAGAATAAAGATTATATAACATTGGTATGAAATTAGGGAAGGTATTTGGGAATTTATATTCTAAAATAAAATGATTTTTAATTGTGGAGAGGAGAGGGGAGGGGTGGTCTTTTACAAGTCAGAGAGAGGGAACACTCGGAATTTTTGAAAAGAAAAAGATATAACCCTACATTAAACCTACCAAAATGCTCATAAATTGATAATTATCAAACATTAAATGTGATAAGGAAAACATATGGTCCAAAAATTTTAATTTGAAAATATATTTAGTACATTGTAACCAAATTACTTTAAGTTCATCCCCTGGTAAACCCTTCTTAACATTAACCACACAAACTATTTTTTTCTATATTTACTATTAATTATGAACAGAAATTATGTTGAAATTATTATATAATATTAATTATTACTATTCAAAATAAAAAATACATTTGTTTTAATTTAATACCTAAAATTGGATAAATTCAATTTAAAATTAAACCAGCAGACACGGTGAAGAAGCAATTTTCCAAAGAATAAAATTTTATTAGTATAGAAATTTATAACATCAAAAGTCAATGTAAAATTGATTATAATTTGGAAAATTAGATTACCTATATTATAATTGAGCTAATTTTACTTTTAAAATATTTTTAAATTATAATTATACATTTTAAATCTTTTAAACTGAAAGTAATTTCTCAATAAAAATTAAGGTGTTTCAATTTTAATCAAAGTATTCATATTTTCTTAAAATTATCAAAAAATAACTCTAAGATAAATATTACATATTTATATTCAAATATAATTTATAATTTTTTAAAAAAAATTATTAATATTAAGAAAATTAATTATTTAATTTTCTCTAGAAAATAAATAAAGAAAATTTTTTATGGAAAATTTTATTTTGGAAGAATATGAATTAATTAATAGAAAATATATTTTCTTTATCTATATAATTTATACATAATTTTAAAATTTTGAATACAGATGTTAATATTTCTTTCTTTAATAGTTATGATATAGCATTCTTATTTAAATTATAATATTAATTATATATTGCAGTTCATTAAAACTCAGTGTTGTGTGTAATACAAGCTATTAAAGAAATTAAATTTATTTAAAAGAAATATTTTATAAAATATTTCGGTATTACATTTCAATCCCATTTTAAAATAATTTTCTCCTATTAATTCCTACCCTTTTATACAAACAATTGGGGAAAATTCGGCCTCATAACAGCTTTATATTCCTATGTAGCTTCCTTAAATTTTTGGTTTCAACACAAAACCTTTACCATGTGATTGGTCTTGTATCATGGATATTTCTATATATGATACAAAATATCCACTAGTTGTTATTTTTAATAGAGATCAGGATAAAATGTTATGAATAATGAGTTCAGTAGATATGATGGATCAAGTATTTACTTCATCAATAAAGATATATAGGACACATACTAATCTATGTCCAAAAATGATATCCCATAGTATTCTATTTATTTTATGCATATAATGTTTCCAAAAGTTCAAACATATTATAAAACAACCTTTATCACCTAATCACCAAATAATTTTCCTATATTAAGGATATCCAGTTGATAAAACATAAGTTCCCAAATCAACTTATTCTTGATCCATAAAATCCTTTAACATAAAAGAATATGACATAATAACTAGGGAATTCACATAAGACAGTGGTAGGAAATTCGCCCTTGTCACCCGTTAGTTGTGGGATTGATTCCTATGGCATTTTTGGATGCGACGGTTTGTCACCCATCTTATGGTTGTTCCTTTTTGTAAAACTAAAAAAACCCTAATATTTTTTAACCTCAATCGTTTTCTTATACCTTTAATTTTCATCCCAATACATTAAGACCTCAATATCTTATATATTGTCATATTTTCAACCTCCATATGATAAAATAAAACTATTCCCAATAGAGAGAAAATCATGACTTGATCATGGTGTCCATCTGGTTTCATCATCATCTTGTTCATGTAGGTAAAAGGTCCATGCAATTCAAAAATGATTTAGATATCCTTCAAAATCATTTTCTTTTTTCATCTAAATAAACCTTGTACAACTGGTTCATATGGGTGTTTGCAGAAAAACAATATCAGAAAATAATCATGTACGACATATAATTTAAAAAAATCTAATAAAACATGATTTTTTTAAAATAGTCGGACCAAATTTGAGTTGAAACTTTCAATAAATGGTGCTTTTAAAATACCATAAATATGTGACAAGAGACTATATTGAAAAAGAAAATATCAATAGGTTGCGCCACGGTCTCCTTCTTCTTCACCTTTTTCAAAATCATAATATTCTTCAAAATCTTATGATGAGGTAAAATATTTAAAAATTCATTGATAATATTTAACTATCTTGAAAATATGAGAATATTGAGAAAATTTGAATTGATTAAATACAACCCATGATCCACGATGATATCGATGTATAGTGGAGGTTTTTGATATCTCAAACCACTCCTTGCAAGTGAGTTGTATGTTGGAAGAAGTTTCACCATCATCTGAACAAGTCTTTGCAATAATTATTGCAAGAATGTCACCAGGAAGTGATAGGAATGTCATTTGAGATCCTGCTCCTTCCATTTGTAACTGACCATTGTTGATCTGAAAAATTTATAAAACAAGGATTTAACTGAAATAATAGACATAGGGACTAACTATGTTTTTAATGAAAACTCATAATACCTAAAGTTTTCTAAACCGACCTCTGATACCAACTATAAAGATAACCTTAAAAATTACATAATATTGAGTTAAGTCAAGAATTCACATTGAGGATCTTTTCAGGTTTAACTTTTTAGAGAATTAGTCCATGTCTGTTATATTACATTTCAAAAATTACAAAGTAGACACTTATACTTGGTATCCATTTTTTATATAATAAAAAAAATTAAAAAACATGTATATTTCCATGTTCTATACATCATTACTTTTACATGATCCCATCCTTGACCCTATTCATCTTTAAGTCCTGTGAAAAACATTTCAAAACATGGGGAGCGCCTAAAAAACTCAATAATGGTTATAAAATAAAAAAGGAAATATTAACTCATCAACAAATTCAAATCAATGAAACCATACTTTTCAATCATAACATATCTCATGAAATCGTAATATTTATGAATAACACATAAAAATCATAAATCATGAAGGTAAATTAGGGAATTAATATCATACACACACTGTAGCTATCACAGCTACGTATTGAGTTATGTTGGAGAACCCTTCATAGTATATTCCCTAAATATCTTAGGAGAAACATTAAAATTTACCTCCGTCATTTTACACAATGCATTGGAAAGCTATCTCGGGCTCACCAACCCTATTCTTATCACGGAACCAAACATATACATAAACAATTCCCAATAACCATAACATATTCATAACACATAAAACATGCATAAAGGAAAGATAACATTTCCACACTGAAAACACAATATATCATTTCAACATATTGACATAATCAATGCTTTATCAAACTATTTCCAAAACCATTTAAAATATTTAATAAAGATATTTTTGAATCAAAGTGTCCCATACCACTTTGATTCTTCTGAAAGAAATTTTAATTTTAAAACATTCATGTCCATATAAATAAATCCTTAAAACCATTTTTAAAACATGGGAATTAATGAAAAATATTAATAAGAATAAATCATTAAAATATTTAAAACAATATTTTAGGTAAAGAGATACTAATAAAATGAGAGATGGTTGACTAAAAAAAATTGAGGAATAACATTAATCAAAGCTTATAATATCATTAGAATAAAGAGACTCATGATATAATATGTCAATGGGCAGTATATACACCATATAAAAGTGAATTGGTGTATAAAAAATAAATATGTTTCTATGGAATGTAAATTGAGAAAAGTCCCTTACAATGATCATATCCTTAGATTAAGGGAAAATAAAAAACATAATTATGTGTTACAAATAATAATACACCCAATATAATTTTATATTAAGTGTAACAAAATCATAGGTCATTCAAACATATTCGTATAACAACATAATCAAGAAGTATATGTTTAACCCCAAAGATTTGAAATTGGGTTAATAAGTTCTCTTACATAAATTTGACAGCCTAACGACTTCACGTTAAAATTCAGAAAATTAGTTAATGAGAGAGAAAAGGGTATCTCATAACTAGGACATAAAATTTACAGCAATAAGGATATATAAGAGAACTTCCCAACAAAAGAATATGTAAATTAAAAGACATAACAAAAAAGAAGTCTTTTTAAAAGAGGTGGGTGAAAAGTTCCCTTACCGATTTGGTAACTTACGAAACATATGCCACATTGAAGAAGGGTCATAAAATGAATATTTCAATACCGATAAATTAATTTATATTTCACAATTAATACAATCATAAGAATAACATATACCAAAGAAAAGAAAATAGTGGCAAATATAACATGAATCTCCTGGGAATAAAAAGTAAGATGAAAGCCCCTTACCATGTTGTAATCAATTGAGTCGTATGACCAAAAGTTAATAACCATCAAATAAATCACAGGATAACATGAATATAAAGATATTAATGATAATATATATAAAATAGCAGTTCACAATACACCACATGAAAAAAATAAGTTCCGAATAATGAAAATCTCATGGAATTTAATGTGAGATAAGAAACCCCTTACATCAAGTCTGACTTATCTTGTATGTTCCATGTTCTTCATGAATAATAAAATTAATCTCATTTATAATTGTTTAATAACCCTTTTAATGTTTTTTTACAGTCATATCAATTATTACCATTCTATAACAATTATTTAATTATTTGAGTTCATATCGTACATTTTTTTGATGTTCGGAACTTGAGTAAAAAATGAACTTCTTTTAATTACAATTTGTCCCTTTGGTAAAAATTTCTTTATCTCCAGAACGATATTAATGATTTAGATATCATATATATCATATATATCTAATATATATATATATATATATATATTTATAAGAGTACATAACATTTGGAGATAAGAAATGAAATGCACCGTTCATGGAGACGGTAAGCCGTACTTAAGCATGAATTCTACTTTCACTTCTATTTCGAATTTAATGGAATGAAAAATTAATTATAAATATATATATTATAATTCCAGTATAATTTCATATATAATTTTTTTAACTCAATCCATTATACATTCCACATATCACATGAACGAGTCATATCACTTTGAGGGGGCGGTAGTTCGCACTTCCTCAAATGAAATTATTATATTAACCCACTTTGGAAACCGTAAAGGTATCATATAAATTAAAAATAAATAATCATATAAATAATATAACTATAATATATATATAACATATAAATACATTCCCCTCTTAATGGCCACCATAATAGGTTGTAGGAGAAGATATAACAATCATCGTTTTGTGAGGCAGTAGGTCGTCGTCCCCAAAAACAATATGTTGTTTTCCCATTAGATGGAGTTGTTTGTAAGTGTAGTTAGAATAATTCTCATAAAAACCTATTATATTTAGGATATTGGTGTTGTTATAAAATAAAGGAATAAAAATATTTTAGGGGGTCGGAAAAGTGAAATAAAAAAATAGAACTTAAGAGAAGACATTACCTTTAAATTGGTTATCTCCCTTCGGTTTGTACTAAAAGGTTTAATTGAATTTATTTCCGCCTAGGAGAAGGATTATAGGAGGATAATATGGATGTAGTGAGCTTAATTAGGAAGAGGTTGTACAATCCAAGGTGCATTATAAGTGTGAGGAATGGGTTAGAAGTGAGGGATTTTTATATGGTGGAGGAGGGCTCTATAAGAAAGTTTAAAAATATTATTTTATTATATAATTATTTTCAGTTTATGAAGGTCCAAAACTTATTAAAATAGAATATAATATGCCTCATGTTAGAAATAAAATCATCCAATATTAATTGGATAGGTTTTGGATATTTTTTTAGTCTTTATAATCATATTTATTTAAATCATTCATTAATGAGGTAAATACTCCATCATTATTGGGTCATAAATAATTTTAATTATTTGATATCTAAAAATTATAAAAAAAATATAATGAACTAGTCAATTTCTTTATCTTTCAAATTAATATTTATATTCGAAGAGATAACTTATATAACCCCATGAATTAATTTACTTACTAAAAGTTATATGTTTGTGTCTTTTTTGTATTTACTTTAAATTAATAAATATACAGTGTCATTATCACTCTCAAGTGGAACCATGGGGTCCCAAAATTGACCCAAAGGATGACCATGGTCGAAAATGAATCAACCAATAGTATTAGTACACATGTTAGGGTAATTTAATACTATTATAATAATAGTTTTTAAACATTATTTACCAGATTTATCCTTTAACCATGGTAAATAAAATATTTACTGAGGTAAATATTTAAAATTTCTAAAAATAAAAGCTACCTATTTACACAATTTGGACCTCTTGATTCCAAATACAGAATCAATTTTTCAAATTCAATACACATAATTATAAGAAATTAATTTAAAAATAATTTCCATTTTCAAAACAAAAAGCCTGTTTTTAAGAAATTATAACTATAAAAATATTGACACTTGTTTGTGTCCAATTTCAAAGTGAAATTACATCCAAAGACCAAAATAGGATTAAATGGTAAAAATATAATCTAATTACACTTCAAAATAATTTATAAAGATAATCTAACCATATAAATAAATTAGATTAAAAGGTGGTTTTTAAATTAAAATACTGTAATTTTCACTATTCATTAAGAAATGAATTTTATCAGAAAAATACCAAAATTTTACGCAATGTAAATTTGGATGTCCCCATTTAAATAGGAATTTTATTTTTTAAAATATAACATATAAAAGTGACCAAAACTAGATTTATAGAGGGTTCTCAATCAAAAGGCGGTAAATCGACCCTTTAATGAATATTAGAGTATTTATGCATAATATCTGATTCATTCTTATTTTAAGCCTCTAAAATTTATTGAGTAAATGTAAAAACATTTAAAAAATTTATTTTAATATTTTAGTTAGAAATTTCCATTCCTTCCAATATAATGT
The DNA here is from genome assembly GCA_963277665.1 of Viscum album. Lineage (NCBI taxonomy): Eukaryota > Viridiplantae > Streptophyta > Magnoliopsida > Santalales > Viscaceae > Viscum > Viscum album. Next base: position 45,511,581 of record OY728139.1, on the reverse strand, counting down.
CTAGGTGTTAACTACCATATAAATTTAAAGTATTATTATATTATTTTTCGGTATAACTCAATGTTGCGTGCAACGTAAGTTTTCAAATAAACTCATTGTTGCATATCAGGTATTCCATCGATCATAGAATACCTTTTAAACTAAAATTAATATTTAATTTACAAATTTTAATAAATATGATAATTTTATATTCTTTATTTACCAGACATGTTACAATATAACATTAATACTTTTTAAATTTATATCCTGTAAGGATTATCCAAATAGAAATATTCTATGTTAGCGATGTAGTTTTCAGAATTTGATAGGTGATGAATTATAATACATATATAATTGTACCCATTAAATATTATGGGGAGTCTAATGAAAAAATCTGTAGTGATGTTTTCCTATTTCCATTTTGGTAAGGATAATGGATATAAAATTAACTTAGGAATTTTTATCTTATAATACCCATACTAACATACTTGCAACAAAGATAAAAACACAAAGATATCTATATTCATGTTGTACCACCAAAAATATTCCTTCAAATCTCTATATATCATCAAAATTCAGGGATTAATATCGAATGAAGAAATATGAGCATCCTATAATAAACCCTACTTTAAATATTATATGGATAGAACACATACATAGTTATTGAGCCTTATTATTGCATCAGAATAATGGTTGAACTCAATAAAATTTCTCACATTCATCGACACAATTTACTTCTTCCTTACTCACCTTCGTATTCATCAATTAAACACTTATTTGAGAAGGATTATATTTCCACTCTTCCATAAATATTTCAGTATCCATCCTTTTAAAATTAATAAATATTAACTCTTTTGTGATATTTAACATATATAATCTAGCATGATCATTTTGACTCAAAGCATTAACCACCTTGTTTTCTTCCACGTGGTGGTAATGTATTGGTCAATAATAATCTTTAATTGGATCTAACCATCATATTTGGAGAATATTAAACAATTTTGAGTGAATATATACTTTAAAATTTTATTATTAGTATATATGTCACAACTATATCTATAATGGTACTTCCTATGTATCTTTAATAAAAAAATTACCGCAGTTAAATCTAATACATGAATCAGTTAATTTTTCTTATGAACCTTTAATTAGCATGAGGCATAAGCGATCACCATATCATTTTCAATGAGGATGTATCCCAATACCTTTTTTGATGAATCAATGTAGATTAAAACCCGTTATATACTATAGGGTAGTGTAAACATGGGTGTACTCTCTATCCTTCTCATGTTCATTGAAAAATTTCTCATATTAATCTAATCTAAGGATCTTGTATCCCTTCTAATTTAACATGGTGAGTGGATTTTAAATCCATAACAATTCATCCAAAAAGTGCTGATAATATCCATACAAACCAAGAAAACTTCTAATCTTATTCATGTTGGTTTTTCTAAGACCATGTTCAGTAGATTCTACCTCTAATGGATCCACCAATATACACTTTGTTGATATTATATAACACAAGATTGAAATTTTTGTATCCAAAAATCACACATTGTAAATTTATCATACAAATTCTTCATAAATATGTTCTTAAATAAAATCCACAAGTTATCTTCATGATTTTATTTCTCTTTAACTATATCAGGTTTTCATATATAGAGACTAACAGAAATTGATCAATGTAATCCCTAATGTGTCTATTTCTTAAATCATTGAAGAAAACATGGGAATTTCTGATACCAAATGACATCACTACATATTCATAGTGCTCATACCATGTATGAAATAATATATTGGGTATATCCACCATCTTGATCCTCAATTTATTATATCTAGTATGAAGGTCAATCTTGGGAAACCATTGAGTTAGGTGTAGTTGGTAAAACACATCATCAATATGGGGTAAAGGATAATGGTTCTTGATTTGGATATTATTTGGTTCTCTATCACAATTAATGATTCACACTGATTAATCATTCATATAAGAAAATTAGTATGTGTTCACCATAAGGTGACACTATTGGATGGATAAATCCCACGTCAAGATTTCCTCGAAGTATCTTCATTAATTCTAACAACTCAATCGAGTCCATTTTATAAGGAATCCTTGAAATATGTGTAGCACCATGTATGAGTTATATTGAGAACTCAAAATTTTGACTCTATACTATAAAAATATTTTAGAAGGACATCAAAAAACTCTCGTACAATAGGAATATCATTGATGTTGAATTTTCCCTCAACCATATGAGATAAATTATCCTCTTTCAAATGAATAAATACCATTTAAATGTATGTAATTTCTATATGATTTCATATTTATCATCAAAATGATAGATAGTGGTATATTGGTTCATAATATCGAATGTAACCTCCCATCATTAATAATCATCATGGGATTTATATAGAGAAATATAGTACATGTCAATAATAATATTAAATTCAACTAGATGGAGAATAATATGATTTAAAGGCAGCACATTCACAAAAAATCAACTATATAAGAATCATAGGCATGTGTTGTGACCAATGTACCATTATAGGTTTTCACTATATTTCATCATCTAATCATTAATGGGTTATTTTTATTAAGTTATAAAATTCTTTAGATATAAAATTGTTGGTAGATCTAGAATCAAATTAAACATTATCGGTTTAAGAGTGGATGATAAGTATACTCTTGAGAACATAATTATTATTATGATCATTAAAAATAGGGATTATATGATATTTCCCTATATATCTTGGATTAAGACGTTACTGACATTGATCATCATCATTAACCATCATATTTGGTCACTAGTTAGAAAAATGCCCATACTCATTGATTTGAAATAGTCAAATATGGGTGGTGAATTCTTTTGGTGTTTATCCTTATTGGCATTATAATCTCTTTTTTTTCCATTAAATCAACATTAATTTTATTGAAGATCTTTCATTCCACATTTCTATCATTTACTAGTCCACTTATGTCAATTTATACCATGTTTCCTTCCACACATTGAGCGTATAGGATAACTCATCCTCTTCTCTCCATGATTTTGATAATTTTCATGGACTTCAATCTTCCCTTTCTTGTCAAAACCAGGAGATATATGTATTACTCAAATATGTAATTATACATTTATATCACATAAAATGATTTACTCATAGATATTGAATCCTCCTATCATTTATTACCTTCAGAGAATTGGTTTTAATCCATTAAAGAATAAATCAACTATTTCAGGTTGGATGAAAATATAGTTGTTATAATTCACAAGTATTGAAACATTTTCATCATATATAGCTCCCCAAGATTTTATGGTATGCTTATTCTTAAATAAATTCAGTTTATTCAATAACATACATTGCCCACCACACCAAACTTAAATGAATCATGATATACTACAAAATATTTACTTGACCATTCGAATAGTAATGTGACAATCAGGAATAGTAATATGGACATTAGAATAAAAAGCTCACATATAAATGTATAAATAAAATATAAGAATATCGTAAATGAAAATATGATATATTTATATAATGGAATGACTAAATATATATTTTAAAAATGGTAAATTTATTTTGGGTATTTTTTGTGAAGTGTAAAGGTTTATTTACAGTTTAATAATTAATTTAGTGATTTAAAATAATTATTTTATAAAATAGATTTTTAAATTAATATTTTTCCTTATTATATTTATTTTCTAATTTTATCAGACCATAAATAAATTTTAAAAGATTTGTAAATTTTTTTATAATATTAAAGTTGTAATTTTTCAAATAAACGATGATTTTTGTTAAAAGCTAAATTTCTCATATATAGAATATTGTTTTCATAAAATTAATTCCATTTTTGAAATCTAAGCATCAAAAAATGGTTTTTCTGAACTTGTAAGATTTTTATGAAATAGTTGAATCTTTAATGAGTAGTAAAAGATTATAATTTACTCTATTTAACATTATAATTAAATAAATGAATTAATAAGTCATGGATGATGTATGGATGAGGTAAAACCTCATTAAGTCAAATTCACAATCTCTAGTTAATTTAATTAGTTACAAGATTCAACACTATTGATTCTTATGATCCAAAATAAAATACTGATAAATAAAATAATCAAAAAACACATCTCCCACCCCTATACTTAAATCCCCTCACTACCCCTTCTTCTCACAACTTCAATATAATGAATCAGATTTTCTATATAATATATTTAAATGTTGTATGGATTATTTCCAAGACCATGTTCTTAGATGAGTTGTGATTATGAGGTCCTGTGTGCCTAAAATGAATGTTTGGAATATATTTAATATATTAAATAGCGCATGCATACAATTTTCTTGAAAAAGTAGAATAACTTATAAACAGTTCCTGGATCATAAATATGATGACATCATTTGGTTTAGAAAATGAATTTTACCCTAGGCATGACTTAACCTTATTAGGTGTAGGCCATTTGTGGAAAAGTTATTGCGGGCATGAAATGATTAAATTAATTAATAAAATTATTTAATTTGTCTTGTTAATGAAACAACCTAATTTTTCCCTCTTTAGATACATGCTTATGGTAAATTATTAGGGTTATACACATATCCTTGTGAATTGATGAGATATTTTGGGTCCATTGGGGGAGATCTCATTGGCATATGATTACAAAAACAGATATTGATGACCGGTGTAGGGTAGAATCAAAGGATATTTCTTACGAACAGAAACGCAACTTTGTTCTTGATCAGTGATCAATTCTAATGAAGGTAGGGATATTGTTTTATTTTTTTTCCTTTCTATATCCATGTTTCCTATGATGAACATGGATTAATATACTAATGAATTGATTTGTGGATATTTTGTATGTGTGGGATGGGTTTATAGAGTGGTGATTTTGGGAGTATTACAATAATTTGATGATTTATTTTCTTTTATTCTAACATAAAAGAATCAGGATTGACATAAAAATTAATAAAGGGTTGTTCTAATAATTGTTTTGGGAATTTTATCCCTAGTTATTCATTTATCACATGCCTTAATCAATAGGCATATATTTCAACACATCCCGTTAAATCGATCATTGTGCACTAATTTCAGAAAACAATGACTTGAAATCCTAGATCGGGGATCATAAAGAGAAGATAGGGGTATTACAATGGAGATGCCAAAGAATCAGATGGTTTAGATACCATATATTCATGTTCTTTAGAGATAAATGAATTATTAAGATAATATCATTTTTTGAGTGGATCAAGGGTCTAATAGATATTGATTATTGATGATTAGGATCATCGTGGCCTGATTCCAGATTTTCTAGGTGAGGCATGGCCATATTAGAGGAAAGAGAAATGGAGAAGACCCACATATTGTAGATTCACGATTTTGGAAAATCCAAATCCACATGGAGTGTAATCCTGGATTACATGGTGTGTGGGTCCCACTTGGTGGCAGTTGTGTTTTTGGAAAAAGAATCACATGTTGTGTGACTCATTCCACACATCTTATGGACTCTCCCTTGTGAATCAACATGTTCCTCAAAGAGTGCACTTACACAAGTTGGAGTACATGGGTTGGAGCACGCTATGTACCCCCCCCCCACAGACATTGTCTGAACCATGTAACTAAGCTATGTAGTCTGTTGGTACATGAGCACATGTAAATTGAAAAATTCCATGTACTGGCACATGGGAAAACTACATGGGCTAGTTAGATGGGACAGACCCATGGACAGGGGACATAGTGTGTGACCCCCTACTACATGATGTGTAATTTGTTTTACATTGCTAAGAGACCTTTCCCTCCATATCATGGGAATATTTCATTCGGGTGTGCTCCCCTTATCCTTTAATTGGGGGTTAGTATTGAATTTCCTTCTACTCATAGGAATGTGATTCCTTCAGCAGTACTTCTTAGATATAGTCATTTGAATCCATCCAAGAGGCCCATTGTGAGGTCTTTTGTTCATATTAATGCCTTTGGGGGAGTTCTTAGTATACCTATGAAAAAAATACATGTTTAATGATCCACTACATAGAGGTTTAATGCAAATTGAGTTGTTGGTATCACCCTATAGCCATGGAAGTGACACCCATATGTTTATCATATTCTCTTGAGATCTCCAATATGAACTTTTAATGATGAGACCTAACAAGGACTACCTCACAGACGAACTTCATTAGTGCTATCGGACATGTGAGTGAGTTCTCCTAGATGATTGATTTATAGAATCTTCACGTTAGAATCCTAGGATGGTATACTACAACTATCACTTTCATTTGGCTATGTTCCATTGTTTAGTATATCTTGATATTCTTTTTATCTCTACCGTAGAAATACAACTATGTAGAGAAGACTATATTTATTTATTTTTATAATTTTATGTTTCATGGAGTTCTACTGAGTTTTTCTATACTCACCCATGCATGAGATTTTCATACATGTTTCGTGTCTTGTGTAGATGATTAACCTTTTGATAGAGTCCTAGATGGACTAAGACTAGATGGTGCATAGTGATCCCAGACAGACCGAGATGTGTTCCTTTGGATCTTTGATAGAAGTCCATAGTGCTTACATTCATGTTGGACTTTTATTTAAGACTCTTTGTGGTGGACTTGTGTTTGGACCTTTTTTACTTTCCGTTACTTCCATTCATATTCTATTTAGGATATATTGATGTGTGCATGCATGGTTGTGAGTTGTTTTTACATGTCAACATTATATAGGAATGGAGATGTGTGTGTGTAGAAGTAATTAGGCTATGGACCCCTATTTCATTTATATTCCTATTCAGAGCAATTCACTTTCCCCTAGATTTTAATAGGCTGTCTAGGGGAGTCATGGCTTTGGACCCACTAGGATAGGTCATGATAGGTTGGTATTAGAGGGGGGGTTCTACCATAGGACTAAGAGTCTATGAGATTTGTTTGGGGAAATAGAGTTTATGTGTGTTGAGTTCAGATTTTAGGCCAGAGACATCAGTTTTTTATTTCAAGATTCCCCCATGAAATATTCTTTCTAAGATTCATCATTATCATGAGGATGTTCCCCTCATTGATGAGGCGTCGATACAAGGACCATTTTCTAAGATGTTACCTCTGTGTAGTTCACTAGCCATACCACCAATGTAGCGAGAAATTGTAACTATAGTACAAGTTGATGAGGTGCAAAAAATGATTATGCTTCATGGGTTTTAGTGATAGAAACTTATCAGGTTCTGAGGTGATCCCGACCCACAAGAGGTTAAGGATTATCTTTAGATGTCGACCCATGTTTTTCATCAGTCCAGGACACCAGTTGATTAGATGGTTGTCCTGGAAGTGAGCCTTCTCCACACTCAGTAGGAATATGGTGAGAGTTATTGACGTATTATTATAATGAGGAAACTACAGTGTGGTTGTATTCTGAGGTCCCTTTCATAGAGGTGTTCTCACCAGATATGCTAAGGTTGTGCATATCCTGGAGCTTCTACAGCTCCAGCTGGGCAGCATGATAGTAGCTAACTATTCAATGACTTTTACTAACCTCCCATTGTACACTGTGGATATGGTTCTGGACTAGTTCTTAGGGTCTCCAAATTTTGAGAGTGGTTTGCATAGATACATTTAAGCTAGTGTTATCCCTCAATGAGTTCATACCTATTAAGGTGTTCTAGAGAATGATTTTGTGGAAGAGAGTTTCTTGGATGAGTAGATACATCTATAAGTTTACAGTTATGGGAAATCAGTAGTAGAGAACTCAGTGGTAGGGAGTCGAAATATGTTATAGGGACCTAGAAGTGTGTTATGTTTCAAGAGGGGGTCGCATGATAAAGGATCGATGATACATGTCCTAGTGGGTTGGTCCAGTCATCCCAAAGAAAGACGGTTCTACTGAGGTGATGGATGGGTACATCTTGCTTGAGACTTTATGACCTGCCGTATAGGTGATAGAGAGATCATGGATGGGCTACTTAGGTAAGATATGATATGTTCATATGGTGGAATACATTCCAAGGTAGTTGGGAGAGTAGTGGGAGGTGGTCGAAAATTTTACTTATTACCACTACTACCCCCTGGTGGTCCATGCCAAGCTCTGAGAGTTGGAGGACTAGGGTGAGGACAAGTGTAGATCGTCGAATATTATGACCCAGAGGCTTAGAGAATGATTCAAGGTACAATATGTGTCTTTTATACCCTAGCTATAGTATTGATAGACAAAATTTATAGTCATTCCTATCTTTCCACATTCCTTTTATGAGACATACAGATTTAGGTGGATCACATGGCATGAATGTTACACCTAGAAACCCCTACTGAAGAGGACTCAATGATCACACAATTATACAGAAAGTGTGTCTCGACTCTTAGATGTGAGAGTTTATGTTGGAATGTATTGGTCGTAGCATTAATAAATTATGATGTCATTCCTAGTATGGACTGGGATTCTCTACTTCATGATTATATTGACTATTTTAGGAAAAGGATGTAGTGTGTTAATAGTGATAGATTCAAGTTTTCCTTTTTCGGAGAAAGGAAAACATAGGAAGCATATGACGAACTTTTGTATAGGAGGGTGTAACCAATTACTCATTAGTTGGCTAGTTGAACCCCTAGTTCAGTGGATGCTGTGGGTTCCTAATTTCCTACAGTGTTGGAAATGTATGAGGACATATTCTATGAGGATGTTCTAGGCTTACCTCCCCACAGAGAGATATAATCATACATTTTTCTACACCCTGATATGACACTGATATCTACACCAACATATCAGATGGATCCCACATAGATTCATGACTTGAGGGTGTAGTTGGAGGAATTTTAGAGGAATGGCTTTGTTAGAACCAGTGTTTCACCCTAGGAAGGCCAAATTTTGTTTTCCATGATGGCTGGTAGGAGCATGAGGTTGTGTCTGTGCAACTAGTGCATGAACAAGATGACCATGAAGAATAAATATACACTACCAAGGATCGATGAACTCTTAGACCAAATGATAAGGGCACAATAGTTCTCGATGGTAGACATCAAGTCATGTTATCACCTGCTATGAGTATAAGATGATGATATACTAAAGAAAACATTTAGATGTCTCTATGATCACTTTGAGTACATCGTGATTCCCTTTGGAATAAAGAATTACTCATTTATGTTAATGGGACTCATGAACTGTATATTTCCACCTTTCTTAGATTGGTTCATGTTAGTATTCATCGTTGATAACCTTGTGTACTCAGCCTTGGAGGAGGATAATGTGAGACAGTTGAGGATATTTTTAGATGTACTCTAGGAGAAACATTTATAAGTAAATCTTTCAAAGCGACAGTTCTAGATTCAGGTAGTCCCCTTTCCGGGACATGTTTTCTCAGCAAAAGGATTGAAAGTTGATTTAGATAAGGATGAGTTAGTTCTATCTAGGGAGCTACCCAAAAGCTTGATGGAGGTAGGGATCTTCCTTGGGTTGGTGGACTATTATCGTTGATTTATACCTGATTTATCAAGTGTATCAGCATCCATGATATATTTTAATCGAATGGGAATCCATTCATATGGATATAGAGGTTACAATGATCACTTGAATTGTGGAGGTATAGTTTCATGAGTGATCCCATCATGAGATTTCTAGTGGAGGGTGTTGAGTATAGAGTGTTTTGTGAATCATCAAGAAATGGGATTGGTTATGTTCTGATGTAGAGGCAAGTAGTTATTTCCAATGGTTCATACCATTTGAGAAAAACTATACGACCCAAGATCTTGAGTAAGCAGTGGTAGACTTCTCACTAAAAAGGTAGTCACACTACTTGATGCGTGAAAGGTTTATCATCTACTCTGATCATAAGAGTCTTAATGATGTCTTATATCATAATGATCTTAACTTGAGGTAGAGGTGACAACTAGACTTCCTCCAAGATTATGAATTCAACGTTATCTAAACTCATGGGAAGGGAAGCATGGTAAGTAGGAGATCTTATTGAAAGTTGTCGAATGAGGAATCATAGAAGTTTTCATCATTACAGTTATCATTTGGGGATGGAAATGGTGGAGATTACTTTTAGTTGATGGTTTTCACCCATCCACTCTTACAGTGATTTAGGGATGAAAAAATAAGGGATAATAACTATGAGAACATATGCACTCAGATATCCATATGACTTGATCCTGATGGTTTTTCTAAAGGTGGGACGCACATCGTTATTCTCAGAGGTAGAACGATGGGACTAGTGACATGGAAAGAAGAGGTTCTAATGGATTTTTATCCATATCCTTTGGAAGTATATACTTTTTTGGTAAAGATGTACTAGGACCTTAGATGTTAGATCTAGTGGCTGAGAGTTACGAAATGAGTTTCATAGTATGTCTCTCGATGCCTTATATTTCAACAATTGAAGGTAGAGCACAAAGTTACATCTATATTAACTCAACCCCTTGAGGTGAAGGAATGGTAGTGGGATGGGATATCCATAGAATTTGTGATGTTATTACCACAAACATCTATGGGAGACAATTATATCTGGGTGATCATAGATTGACTTAAGTCAACACACTTCATAGCAATATGAGAATAGTGTTCTGTAGAGAGCTTGGGATGCCTCTACATGTAGGATATAGTCTGACTCCATGGAGTTCCATTTGATTATTGCTTCTGATCATGGTTGTGGAAGGGATTATAGAAGGTGTTTGGGGCTCAATTACACTTGACCACCACATTTCACCCCCAAACCGATAGCTAGATTGAGAAGACCATTCATGTTCTGAAGGAAATGTTGAGAGATTTCATGTTGGACCTTGTCCATAGATGGGAGGATAACCTAGTACTAATGGATTTCACATATAACAATAGTTTAAATTCCATCATTGGTATAAAACCTTTGAATAATTTGTACGGGTGACCCTATATGTTACCACATTAGTGGGCCGACCCAGAGGAGTCATCACTAATGGGATTAGAGTTAGTTCAAGCCACAATAGGGAAGGTGAAGATCATCTAAGACTGGATAAATAATGTAATGATCTATCAGAAGTCTTGTGATGATAGACGAATGAGGCCTTTGGATTTTGAGGAAGAGACCATGTGTTCCTATGTGTTTCACCTTGATGTCTATTATAAAGGTTTTTCTAGGGTGGAAATCTATATCTAAGATTCATTGGTCCTCTATAGATACTATGTAGAGTTGGGTAGGTTTCATACCACATAGTTGTACCATAACAGTTGGAATGGGTACACAATTTTATTTATATGTCATAACTAAGGAGGAATGTCCATGAACCCGACACAATATTGACTGGGGTGAGATGGAAATCAAGGATGTAGCTACCATTAATGAGTACCAAGTATAGATCGAGGTTAAGTATAGGAGGATCCTTCATGGGTGATCGATTCCATTCATGCATGTCTGATTGAATCACGATAATCTCTAAGAGAGAACATGGGAGCAAGATGCACATATTCATGGTCAGTAACTATATATTTTGTGTATCCCTTATTAAGGAATTTTGATTATATAAAACCCCTAGGTGGAAAGAATATAATCAATCATGTTTTCCATATAAATTTTCAGGATATTGTATGAAATATTTTCAATTCTAGGTGTTGGCATAGTTTGTGATTCCAAGGCCCGATGTTCCCAGAATAAATGTTTAAAATGTATTAAATATATTAAATATTTTGTGCACACAGGTTTCCTGAAAATGTTGAATAAAATATAAAAGGTTTCCAGAATTACAAATATGAAGGCCCATTTGGGTTTAGAATGTGGGTTTTACCCTAGGTGTGACTAACAATTGAAAGCACATGTCATTTTTGGAAAATATGTCACAAGCATTAAATGAATACAAAAATGAATAAAAATGTTTTATTTATATTATAGATTTAGTGAAGCAATAACCTAATTTCACCCTTTAAAATTTACTTATGAAAATTTTATAGGGTTAGCAGCATAAACTTGCGAATTAACGAGATCCATTGGTGCCGTTGGAGTAGATCCTATTGGTGGACGATGATCGAAACACAGATCGATGCCATGTGTTGGAAAGAATCAAAGGATCTCTCTAACAAATATGACACAAATTTTTTCTTCATTAGTGATAAATCCAAATTGAGGTAGAGAGGTGAAAGAGACTTTTCGTGGGTGCCCTAAAATTATTAGTGGTTTTTGGGTACTTAGGTGCATCATAGTGGCTGACCAAGGTTGTTTCTCAAAGGAGGAAGTAAATTAAAACAACTTTTTAAAGGTATTATAAAACTAAAATTGAATATATTTAAAATACTACTTGAAAGGATGGGGTTTTATTATTTTTTATAAATCTAGAAGAGTTTTTCTGGAAGAATATTATATTGTTTTGGTTTTTAGTTTTGAAATGATGTTCGATTAAAATGACACAATTAGGAGATGTTTTTTTAGAAAATATTTAAAAGGTGTAATAGATATAACTCTACCTCTTAATTTACTTATTAATAATTATAATTTAAATAAATATCCATTTAATTATGATCCCCTAATTTTTTAACCCTCTAACCCTACTAGAGTTAACTTAACCACAAATATGAAATTACTCAAACCCTAGGCTAGCTTCAGAACACGCAATCGCAACACCTTACTTTGATTATTATTCTAAGGTTAGATTATGATCAGTGGTTAATTAGAGAACATATATATAATATAAATGATGATGAATTGTGTTTAGGTTTTATATTTGAACTCTATAAATTTATCATGTGTGGTCTTGTATTACCGATTAGGATCACACTCTTACAATTTACACAAACTCTCGACTTCGCGTGTTTTCATGTTAATTGTTCAACTGATTTCTTAGTTTCTTATAATTTAAAAAAAAATCATAGATCATATTAATTGAATTAAATTATCTCAATGATTCAAAATAATTAAATGAATAGGTTAGAAGATAGATCGATCACTAAGAAAACTACTCTTCCATGGGCAGTGTGGTCATCGTGGAGACGTTTTTCATGAGAAACGGATTGAAAGGGTTGAACCCAATATCTTCTCCACTATTGATTCCAACCCAATTAGGAAGATTAATATAAGAATAAATTTTAAAACACATAAGATTAATTGAAGTAAAATTTAAGATACAAACAAGAGAGAAATGAAATACAAAAAGGAGGTAGGATAGGAGAGCCTTTTTGGAAGAGCGGTTTGCACAAAGCCTTACTTATTCCAAGAGTTTTTAGGGGCTCCAAAGAGTCACCCTTTCGGAAACACAATCCCATATCCTCTAACAAACTTACCAAAAAGTGAAACCCGCCTTTAAATAGACTTTGTGAGTGCTAGGGTAACAAAACGTTTTTAGTATGAAACGAAAACATAGGAAAATATTTTATTCCATGTTGCATCGCATAGTTTAAATTCGAAACGCGTAAATTGGACAGACCTACATAATAATGATTTGTTCCAAATTATATCCCAGAGCTTCCCTAAAATGTTGGGCTCAATACAAGCCTGGATGAAGAAGCTACATCCCAAATGGTGAAGTAATGTCCAATCTGGATGGTTCTGTCCATATTTGTCTTCATGGCCCATTTACACCCCATAAATCCACGATCCAACTACCACGTCCAATATAAAATTTGTCTCCCATTATGTTTGGAACACAGTTACAAATTTTTATGTCAAAATATTTTACATAACAATATTTATTCACAAAATACTATAATGAATTTTAAAAGGGTAAAACTGGATTTTTCTTCAAATTTGAAAATGAATGATCTAATCCCAGATATTTAATAATTGATCATATTTATAATAATGTGAGGAATTTATATCATTTATTATCAATAAAATATTCAATAAAATTGTGTTTTATCAACTCCCCCACACTTACCCTTTTACACTCCTGGGCAAAACCTCATATCAAGTAAACATCAATATCAAATCAAAACAAATTTTAAAACACATATTCTCGAGATCCAACAATTACACACCAAGAAATAGAAGATATCATGCCTCATAAAAAACCACTATTTAATGTTCTTCATTTATAGCATTCAATATATTTCCACTTCATTTATTCTCCCATGCACAAAACACTTACCTCACTTGAATTTTCTCTTATCGCACAAATATCAATTTTTTTTCGCAATGTATTTCTCATCCAAACTTATACAAGGGTCACCATAGACTTGATAAATTCCTAAATCACCACCCAATGTGAGTTAAGGGCATATGTTTATCATGAGGACTTTTTAGGGTTTTTTTGTGGCTTTAGTTCGGTAGGATTTAGATGTGAAAAACTCTAAGGCTGAATAAGGAGGGCTTGACTCTTTTTGAAGAAAAATTTCATTAATATAATATTCACTTAAATATGGTCTCCTCATTAATACCCTTATCATCAATTCAGATAAATCATAAAAAAAAGTCCTGGAAATTTTACACCATTCATCATTTCAGAAACAAAAATTTCAATCTTCTCCAAAATAGCTTTTCTTGAAAGCTCCAGATAGGCACACCTTTCTTTATTTTTAGAAGCTCAATAAGGGCACAACTTCACTTGTCATGAAATCTCCAGAAAATGCACAACATTAAATAAAATTATTTTTTTCAGCAACAAAAACATAACTTTAGAATTTAAATTTCCACCCAAAGTATCACAAAATGTCGTAGCTCAACACAAGATATCTTCCCCAACACTTAAGTTTAACTAGATTATGCAATTTCACTTCAAGAGTTGGTTGGATAGGGAAAATTGGCTTGTAATGTGGCTAACGTTACAGTTTGTTCATGGCTTATAAGGGATAAAAAGATTAAATGTTCAAGGTAGGACATTATAAAAAAGGAGTCTTTGATATAGGGGATTTAATACCAAACAAATGCCTCAATCATTTAAACAAAAGTACCTCAAACCCTCAAGTTTTGACAGGAATAAATCAAATTATGGTTAAATGAAGCATGGTTTGGTCCTCTCCATAAGTGAGGTGAATGTAATGAATATGAAAATAATGTTTCAAGATCCTCATTGGAAAGTTATTACAAATATAAAGATAGTGATATGTGGCATGGGATTCAAAATTTAGTGTACTTTTCATGAAATTACTAAACATTTTAACTTGAAAAAAAAGTCATTTTTAGCATTCATTTAAGCTCAGTTTCAAGGGATAAATTGATTCCCTTATTGAAATGGATTTCAAAATGGTGATGAGAATCACTTCAACAAAAAAGTTTCAAAAACACATAGAAAATTGAAAAATAAACACACAAAATTTGAAAAACACACAATTTTTTTGTTTTGTTTTCTAATAGGAAAACAATTGAAATTACGAAACTAAAAGGTTCCCTCCCCCACACTTAAAAAATTTTATTGTCCTCAATATGAAACCATGATATGATATATGCAAATTAAATGTATAATTTTAAATATGACATATATTAAAAAAAGTTAAATGGTTAGGAATAGCGTAATGTGCTGAAGTGATGATGGGGTTATGCAGTGTGATAAAATCCCCTACATCAGTAGGAAGTCCTTCAATGCATCTTTTGAAACGTTTCCCATTTACTTTAAATCTCCTTACCGTGTCCTCTTGTGGCATCTCCACTACACCATAAGGAAAAACATTAGTCACAACATGAGGACCTAACCATCTGGAACACAACTTACCAAGAATCATCTTTAGTCGTGAACTATAGAGAAGGACTTTCTCTCCAACATGAAACTCCCATTGTTGGATAATTCTATCATGAAATGCTTTTGATCCTTCTTTTTAGAGCCTTGAGTTCTCATATAAAGACAATTGAATCTCCTCAATCTCTTGAATTTGCAGCTTCTTTTGGATTCGAGCTTGGGCCAAATCCATGTTGCATTTCTTTATAACATAATAAGTATGATGATCAACCTCAATGGGGAGATGACCTGATTTCCCAAAAACAATCTGAAATGGGGACATACTAATGGGTGTCATGTATGTTGTCCTATAAGCCCACAATGCATCATCCAAGTGCTTGCTCCAATCCTTCCTATTTGGCTACACGGTTTTGTCCAAAATTTGATTCAACTCACGATTTGAAACCTCAGCATGCCCATTTGTTTGGGGGTGGTTGTTGATGTTTTTTTTGTGTCAACCCATACTTCCGAAGGAGGGAAGAAAAATTCCCATTGTAGAAGTGTGTCCCTTGGTCAGTGATGATGACCTTTGGTACTCTAATCTTACAAAAAATCTGTGTCTTGAAAACATTCACTACAACATGATAATCATCAGTCCTTGTGGCCTTAGCATCCACCCATTTACTCACATAATAAAATGAAATTAAACTATACAAAAACCCAAATGAACTAATAAAAGGACCCATAAAATCAATGCCCCGTACATCAAAAATCTCACAGAATAGTATGGGTGGTTGGGGCATCTCATGTCCCCTAGAAATGTTCCGAGTGTGTTGGCAACGAGAGCATGACTTACAAAACACATGGTTATCATGGAATAAGCTAGGACAATATAATACAGATTCTAAAACTTTCTTTGCTCTCTATTGGGGTCCAAAGTATCCACCACAAGTAAGTGTATGACAAAAATGTAAAATAGACTCAAACTCATGATCAAGAACACACCTCCTAATAACTTGGTCACTACACATGCACCAAAAGTAGAGATCAACCCACACATAAAATCTAGACTCACTCTTTACCTTTTTGAATTTATGTTTCTTTAAATTTGCAGGGATTTCAGATGCAATAAGGTAGTTCACTAAATCATCATACCAATGATGCATACATGATATGGAATAAATATGCTCATCGGGGAAAGTGTCCTGAAGTGGTACCTGGTCAAAGGTTTCATCCTCTAGTGTGTGAGTAAGCCTACTCATGTGGTCCGCCACTTGGTTTTCTTATCCCTTCTAGTCCTTTATCTCAATATCAACATCTTAAAGAAGGAGCATCCATCGGATAAGTCTAGGCTTTGCGTCTGGCTTCTTTAAGAGGTACCACATACCTGTATGGTCAGAAAAAAACTACTTTAGTGCCCAATAAATGTGAACGGAATTTATCTAAAGGAAATATGACAACAATAAACTCCTTTTCTATGGTTGTGTAGTTTGATTGGGATGAATCCTGTGTCCTCGATGCATAGGCAATCACATGTGAACTTCTCTCCACCCTCTGAATAAGATAGCTCCAACTGCGAATTTGGAGCTGTCACACATAATCTCAAAAGGAATCTCCCACCATGGGGGTTGTATGATTAGTAGAGTGGTTAGAAACTTCTTTAGATCTTCAATGGAAGTCCTGCAAGAATCATCAAACCCAAAACCAGAATCCTTTTGAAGTAATAGTGATATAGGAAGAGGAATCTTACTAAAGTCATTGATGAAGCACTGATAAAATCCTGCATTCCCTAGGAAAGATCTAAAATGACACACACATGAAGGATATGGTGCGGATGAAATAATATCTACCTTAGATCTATCAACCTCTATCCCATGTTCTGACACTACATTCCCTAAGACAATGCTATGCTCTACCATTAAATGACACTTTTTAATGTTCAAGACCTGATTCTTCTCAATACAATGAATCAACACCTTTCCCAAAGTACTTATAAATTCATCAAATAAGGATCCATACACTATAAAATCATCCGTAAATACCTCCATGATGGTCACGATAAAATCGGAAAAAATACTCACTATGCATCTCTGGAAGGTACCCGGGGCGTTGCAAAGTCGAAATGGCATTCTTCGATAGGCAAACATGCGAAAGATATAGGTGAATGCAGTCTTCTCCTGATCCTCTGGAGCTATAGGAAGCTAAAATATCCATAAAATCCATCCAAGAAATAGTAGTGTGTTTTACCAGCTAGTCTTTCAAGCATCTGATCAGTAAATGGGAGGGGAAATAGTCCTTGCGAGTATATTTATTTAGTTTCCTATAATCAATCCACCCACCCACCAAATGTACTGCACCCTCATTAGAACTAACTCATATTTCTTGTTTTTAACAACAGTAACACCACTTTTCTTAGGCACAACCAGAATAGGACTTACCCACTGAGAATTTTAAATGGGATAGATTATACCTTCCTCAAGAAAATTTTCAACCTCTTTTTTTACAGCCTCTAGAAGGGTTGCATTGAGTCTCCTTTGTGGCTGCCTCACTGGTTTAGCCCCATCCTCCAAAAGAATCCTATTCATGCAAATGGAGGGGCAAATACCTGATATGTTATCCAAGGTCCATCCGATTTCCCTAATGTTCTCCCTCAAAAGATTCAAATGTTTTTCTTCATGTTCCAAAGGGAGATTGTTAGAAATGATAACCGGTAATTTCTCACTGCTCAACAAGTATGAGTATTTGAGATTTGGTGGAAATGGATTGGGTTCCAGTGTAGGGGGTGTTTTATAGATGAAGACATAGAAGGAACTCAAATATGTGCACAAAGAGCATCAATATCAGAATATACATCATAAAAATCAAATAATAAAGCATCAAATCAATCAAAATACTAAATAGACATGTGATAATCAGAGTTCGCAGGATCAAAATAAGAATATAATTCCATTTCAAAATAAAATCTAAGAGAGTCTTGTGCATTAGAAATAGGTGTGGATGTACTCTTAGACATCAAACTAGAACCAATACTCATAATCTCCCTAATCATAGAACAATCAATTTCCATGGGGTTTTTATTTGGTGGTTTAAAATGGGAGATAACAAATGAGGAATGATCCTATGAGGGGTAATTCATGGAATCCATAACATTAAATATCACAACATCATCCCCAAACTCCATGGAAAGTGTAACCTCCTTGACATTTATGATAGTTTTAGCTATTTTGAAGAAGGTTATTCATAAGATAATGGTAGCATGATAACTTACATAATTATCCTCCAAGTTAAGCACGTAGAAATCTGCTGGGAAGATCTTGTCTCTTACCCAGACAAGTACATCCTAAATGACTCCCGTTGGATATGTTGTAGCTCTATTTTCCAACTACACCACTACCCATTATGGCTTTATCTCACCAACCTTCCATGAAGAGAATACAGAGTGAGGCATCACATTTATGGGAGCTCCCAAATCAGAAAGTGCATCAAAAAAGTACAACTCCCCTATGGTGCATGGGATGGTGAAAGTCCCTAGATCCATGCACTTTTTTAGTATGCTAGAGTTGGTGTAATGAGTGCGGACACACTCCTTCCAAGATTTATCCTCTCATTTCCCTTGAGGCCTCTTCAATTGGTACAATTTTATTTTAATAATTTCACATACCTTGGAATTTTTTTAATGGCTTCAAGAAGAGGAATTTTGATCTCCATGCGCTTGAATGTGTCTAAAACTTATTTTTTTCATCGCCTCTTCAACCATCTTCTTGGTTTGTACAACTCTACTTGGAAATGGAAGGGGTTTGGGAGGAAAATCAACAATCCTTTCCTTAGCTTTATCTTTCTCCTTGGATTTCTCATCTGTTGGTAAGGAATGAAGCTTCTCAAGATTTGAGATGAATCGAGGTGGAATGGTAGGTGGAGAAGCATCATTTGTTTGCTTCCCACTCCTCAATTTGATGGAACTAACATTCCCCTTGGGATTTGGAGTAGGTTAGGATGGTTGATTTCCATAATTCTTACATACTAGTTCATGGAGGGTAGTGGCATTATGGATCATTTGTGTCTTCAACTCCCTCAGCTCTGAACCGTGACTCTTCAGATTATTCTATTGATTAAGAACAATTTGTTTCAAAAGATCATTAGTATTAGAATATACCTTTGATGGGGGATTCCCTTGTTGTTGTCTTGTTGATGTTTGGGCTTCAAATCTCCATTGGGTTTGTTGGAAACCTTGCTAGTAAGGTGGAGGCTACTTGAAGTTTTGTTGAAAAGGGGGCCTTTGGTTGTTTTCGAGAGCCATACCTCACGTCTGATTGTTCATTCAACCCTTGGTTGTATGTTGGTGCAAATGAATCAAACTTCTTTTGGGGGTATGTTTGTTTCTGCTGATGATATGTTCTCCTTGGGAATACTATTGTGCAATCCTCTATCTCTTGTAGTTGTGGGCATCAGTCAGTTGGGTGGCTTGTCTCAGTTCAAATGCCACAAGGCCTTGACGGGGGGGGGGGGGGGGGGGGTTGGGATGTATTTTTTTCCAAAGAAATCTTCCACACCATAGTTTTCAATTCATCCATCTTGGTATCAATCAAATGTCTTTTATGAGAAGATGAACTTGCCTAATGTACTCCCCTGACATGTGGTGTACCTCAATCACCAAATTATTAGGTGTCTTGGGCCATTTTTTCGATCAATGCATGTGCAAATACTAGTGTCTTGTCCACCAATTCTCTTCCAGTCGCAACATCCACCATGCTTCTCTCCATAGGTGTGAGTCCTTCATAGAAGTACTAGATGAGTAGTTTCTCACTGATTTTGTGATGTGGGCAGCTTGCACACAACTTCTTGAATCACTCACAGTACTTATACATTGACTCCCGTTATGCTTGCTTGATCCCAGAGATCTCTTTAAAAATGGAATTGGTCCTTGATGCTGGAAAAAATATTTGCAAGAAAATACGTTTTAAATCATTACAACAAGTTACATCTTCATGTTGAAAATAATACATCTAGTCTTTCGCAGCTCCATCAAGTGAGAATGGGAATGATTTTAGTTTGATTCGATCTTCAAAAAAAAATTTGGGTTTAAGTGTTGAGCAAAAAAGATTAAATTATTTAATTTGTTTATTGGTATCCTCAAAAGATAATCCATGAAACTTTGGCAGAAGATGAATTCACCCAAATTTCAGTTCAAAGTCCGATTCGATATTCGGGTATGCAATACAATTTGGTTGATAGTTAATATCCAGTGAAGCCAATTCTCGAATAGTTTTATTAAGTTCATTTCCATTATTTTCAGCCATTGGTTCTTGTTTTATGTTGTAATTAGAAGTGTTTCCAATTTCAATGTTCTTGGAGTGGTGAAATTCTCCAAATGTTTGAATGTTGAAACTTCCTGTAGACTGAGAATGTAAAGACCCGTAAAATTCAAGGAAAATTTTTTCTTAATTTTCTTTAGAATTTTACAAGAGCACGGTTTCAGACGGCACCTGATTCCGAGGCCCGGAGTGCCCGGAATCATTTTTCCGAAGTTTGGCTCAGGTACGTTCAGTGAACGAACGAGTGGGTTTTCCTAACTTTTGATCCGGTGCTCGGAATTGAAATCTGAGGGCACCGATGAACTCGCAGCGCCGATATTCGCTTAAGGAGACCTTTCCCTAAGTTGCGTTTACACGAGGGAAGTTGTAAAAAATAAAATTGTGAATGTTAAAATAAAAATTTAACTTCAATTTTTATTTTTATCTTCCTTTAGTGTTTTTATCATTTGGGTGGAAGTTGGGTGACAACCCAACTTCCCTTGGGAGGTTAAGAGGGTGGTGGGGCCCACACGAACCCCACCCCTTCATATTCTCTAACCCCCCCCCCCAACTCACAATTAATGATGTAAACATAGGTTATAACTTATGTCATTAATAAGTGAGTTTAATTAAAGTTTTGAAATTCAATCTCTTGAATTTCAAAAGACTTACGTTGTGTTTTATTAAGTTGTAAAGTCATGCTTTAATTTTAATAAACTTAAGTTATAACTTAAGTTTTAATTGTGGGGAATTAAATGAAGGGGTTTGAATTTCAAACCTTTGAAATTCCAAACCCTTCTATTTAATTCAGTTTTTAGTTTCCTTTGCGGGTTGGCGTTTGCTGTGCGGAGAGGAAAAGAGGGAGGCTTCTTGTGAGTTCTTCCTCCACGACGAAGAACGCGGCGTCCTTCTTCCACGACGTCGGACTGCAACGCGTTGGATTTCCTCCACGACGCCGCAACGCATCCTCTCCGCGACGTGCTTTCCGCGGCGAACCTACGTCTGATGCCGCAACGCACTTTCCGCGACGTGCCTCTCGCGGCGAACCCACGTCCGTCTACCGCGACGCCATAACCGCGATGCCGACGACGTCTTCTTCCGTGACGTCCGACCTCCGCGACGCTCGTCCTTCGCGGATCGTTGATGAGCTCCGCGAGCTTCCTTCGAGGTAGGGGTTGTTGAATATTGTTAATTTATTCCATTTCTTGCTCGTGGATCGCATGTCTACGTGAGGCTTTTGAATATTTTATAAAAGTGTTTTTGTTAACGCGAGGGGGGGGGGGCGGACCGCACGAATACGGCCGAAACCCCCTCCATCGTTCTTGTTTATTCTTGCGGGTGGAAGCAAGTGGCGTGGTGTCGTCGCACCACGCGGATGATCGTGCAAATATTTTACGCGGCGCCGTCGCGCCACGCCGAGGTAGAATCTTCAAGAACGCGACGCCGTCGCGCCGCGTTGAAAGGAATCAAGGCACGGCGAAAGGCGCGCGGTACCGTCGCACCGCGCCAGACGATGAACACCGCGGCCGGTTCCGGGCCGCGGCAGGACGAGGAGACCGCGGCCGGTTCCGGGCCGCGGCGGGAAGAGAAGACCGGCGGCCGGGCCGCCGGCGTCGGAAGCCGAAGGGGGGACCGGAATTTCCGGTCCCGTTAGAGAAAAACCAGTCGGCCAGCTGGCCGGCCGGATACCTTTAAAACCGGGGGAATTAATCCCCCGGCCATCTTACAAACCCCCCTCTTAATGAGGGGGGCGGTTCTTTGAAGAGAGGGGGGGGGCAGCCGGCCCCCCGGTTCGATTCCAGCCGGCCCCCACGTGCGGGGGCCGTTTTTTGTAAATGGCGCGGCACAAAGGCCGCGCCGCTTCACAAATCAGCGGGGGCTTGCCCCCCGCGTGCCGATCGCATGCGGTCCCTCGCGGCACCCCGAGCCGCCGCGGCATTCCACGCCGCCAGGCCGCCGCGGCATTCTGCGCCGCCAGGCCGCCGCGCCGCCGCCGGCCGCCGCGCCGCCGCCGCCGGCCGCCCAGGGGGGGGGGGGGGTCGGGCCGGGTCGGCCCGGACCCGGACCCCCCCGTTTCGAACCAGAATTGGTTTTTGGCCCATAACTTGAGCCTCGGACCTCCGATCGACGAACCGTCAGCGGAAACGCGATCCTTGGATCGAGATGGTCGTTTCGGTATATCGCACTCAAGGTTTCGGGTAACTTTGAGTTCGGCCGGGTTGGTTCGTTCACGAAACCAACCGGGCCTTCGGAGCGGAAACGCTCATATCTTGAGCTACGAACATCCGATTGACGCGCCGTCAGTCGCGTTGTGTTCCTCTTAGTGAGACGGATCTTTTGGCATACTCCGCACGAGGTTTGGACACAGGTGGAGTACGGCCGGGTTGGTTCGTTCACGAAACCAACCGGGCCCTCGGAGCGGAAACGCTCATATCTTGAGTTCCGGACGTCCGATTGACGTGCCGTCGACTTTGATGGAATCCTCTAAGTGAGACGGATCTTTTGGCATACTCCGCCCGAGGTTTGGACGCAGGTGGAGTACGGTCGGGTTGGTTTTGCCTTAAAAACCAACCGGGCCCCGGGAACGAAAATGCCAATAACTCTCAGACCGGACGTCCGATCGACGCGCCGTCTGTTGCGTTGAGTTCCTGTTGACGATACGGAACTTTTGGATACATCAACTCTGGTCTTTGTGACAGTTGATGTATCAGCCTCTCGGCTGGTGGAGCGGATCCTCCGAACGAGCTTACTGTGTGCGGGAACCCTAGTACTGGCTGCGACTGTTACTGTGACGACTACTACTACTGCTACTGTGACTGCAACGACGACAGTACAGAGATCCTATGTGGATTCGACGACGACGACTACAGCACTCAGCGATCCTACGTGGAACAGTGCTACCGAACCTGTGTGAGCTGAATCTTCTGTTGATCTTGGGTGGTGGAGCGCTTGGGTGTAGCGGCGGACCCGTGGTACTTGACAGTGGTGGTGCGCTTGGATGCAGTAGCAGACCCTTGGCGGTGGAGCGCTTGGTTGTAGCGGCGGACCCGCGATACTCTACGGAGTGTGTGCGCTTGGTTGTAGCAGTGGACCCGCGATACTCTACGGAGTGTGTGCGCTTGGTTGTAGCGACAGACCCGCGACGGTGGAGACGTACGTGCGGAGTACGGAGACCGTGTAGATGACTGAGACCTGACGATTGCTTGACCAACTCGACTTGGAGTGAGTCGACTAGCCCAGTGGACGGAGCGCCCAGTAGTTGGCAGCAGACCCACGGCGGACGGAGCGCCTGGTAGTTGGCAGCAAACCCGCGGTACTCGTCAGAGGAGTACCTCAGTAGGCTATTTGGGTGAGCGCCCAGTAGTTGGCAGCAGACCCTCAACGGACGGAGCGCCCAGTAGTTGGCAGCAGACCCGCAGTACTCGACAGGAGGAGTACCTCAGCAGTCATAGGTTAGTGAGCAGTACCTCGGAGTCGTGACAGGACTACTGCACACTTCAGAGACGGGGCTCTTCAGCAGCTACGGTTTCGAGAATAAAAATCCTGGTTTGAGCAGAGTCTTTGATCTTTGTGTTTCCTCATGATTGAGATGGGTCGCTTGATAACTTAGGTATATGTATGGGCATATACCTGGGTAATAGTTATCCGTTGATTTCATAAACTTGTTATAAACCGTGTGGACTTGTACTGTTATCCTATGTGGATTTTACTGTTTACTCTTCTTTGTGGATTGGATTGTTCTTGGGCTCGTGTTGGAGCCGAACGGAAATTGGTGACATAGGTATATGTATGGGCATATACCTAATCAATACTGGATGTTACTTTGTGATTGTTACTTTTCTTCGTGGTTTATCCTTTGTGGATTTGAGAGACCTTCAGGGGTCTCGGGGTCCCTACTGAGTAGCTTATACTCACCCCTGCATGGGCTTTGCCCGCACTTCGTTGTGTTGGTTGCAGACGACGGACAGCGCTGACTGTGGATGAGGCTTTCGGAGTAGGTCGGTACCCGGAGGAGGACCACTGAGCGGGACGTGCTCGGAGCGGACAGTTGGACCCGAGGAGTTGTGAGCTATCTGTACCTACCCTTCAGGTAGGATCCGTGGTGGACGATCCAGGAGCTGTGCCATCTGTACCTACCCTTCAGGTAGGAATCGAGGAGGACGTACCAGGAGCCGCTTGTACTTTCAGTTGCTGTTTTCCCTTTCGAGTTGTACTTTACTTTCAGTTGGGCTTGTATTCCGGCCCCCTTTTACTTTTCTGCACTTGTAGTTACTTTCCGCTTGCTGACTCTGTGGTGGTTGTTACTTATAAAGGCAATGCCTTCCCTGTTTACCGGGATTTTACGCCTTGGTGCTAGTCGCCAGCCCCTGGCCTATGGAAGGCGGGCTTGGGGTAGTCACGGCACGGGCCCCGAGGTCGGGTCATGACAAATTGGTATCAGAGGAGTTCGGTTCTACCGCAGAACTCAGGACTCTGATCTTTTTTTTCTATGTGAAGCAATAGTGTTTAGTGTATTGAGTGTGGTTATCAGTCCAGGGAGTCCAGTGTTGGTGCGGCGGCCGACGTATCCGTACACCAGGACCCTGACTTCTGATTTCCGACTTAATGCATGAAAACACTGATTGCGTGTGTGTTTCCCAAAAGGTTTTAAGTCAGCTCAAACCAGGTCAGCTCACCAGGTATAAATCGTTGACCATGACACAACTGTTCAGGATGTCACCATGCAGATAGTTAGCTGGAGTTCCGAGAGAGTTCTCGATGATGGCCCACCGAGCAGCGAGACTCCAGTGCAGGGCCCTTTTTCAGTGTTGGCACCTTCGGGTGGTGTACCAGCAGCACAACCACCCGTTAGTCAGCGGATGCCACTAGCTGACGGTGCACGCTAGCAGAGCGCGATGCACGAGTTCCAGCAGTAGAGGCCTCTGAGGATACGAGGCGAGACAGATTTCCCAGGCAGCAGTGGACTGGATGGAGGCGGTTGCTAGAGTTCTACGCCAAGCTTGGATACTAGTAGAGCGGATGATGATCTTAGCTCCTGTTATTTCCAGTGAGTGACCATGAGGTTGGTCCTTATAGTAATGAGGCTTCGGTACGCGAACTGATACCTGGGATAGTACCTACGGGTAGTACGCCAGCTATGTCACTACCTGTTGGTCAGCAGACACTACCGGCGGTACCGGTAGCAGAGACTCACAGGCTTAGTGCCTTACTTATGTTTTAGCAACAGATATCCCTCAAGTTTCGAGGTGAGCCTGACTCGTAGGCAGCTGAGGACTGGCTTGAGGAGGTGGTTGTGAGTTTTCTGGAGCTAATACAGCTTCGACTGTACGACATGTCGGAAGCAGAGCACTCAACGTGGCTTACCAATCAATCTTGGTACTCGTTGGTTACGTTGTGATCAGTTCTATAGACTCGAACTTCTGAGCGAAGTGTGTCTAAAGGACATCCGAACCATTTCTTTTCCTCTATGAATTCCTACCTATGTTAGGATGCTAGAGAGAACCTTTGTGGTTGTGAACGTTAGCAGTGAAAGGCAGGAAACTAGCGCCAGTCTCCGAGACTCGGGCGTGTAAAATGTTTCAGGAGGAGGAAGTGCTAAGGACAGATGAATCTGCAGGGTAGCAGACGTGGAAGCGGAGCTTGGAGAGCAGCATGTGGTGGTGTACATTTCGACATGTTACAACCACCCGACTTAGTAGTCCCCGCCAGGCTCAGGGAGCAGGATGGCTGGGGAGGAGAATAGCTGCATTGCGGTCAAGGAGTGTGACCCAGGAGCTCTAAGAATGATTCGGGGTACGATTTATGTCTACTATGAGCTGCCATATCTATAGACTTAGGAACCAATCATTCTACCCTTCCACGAATCATGTCCCAGACCTAGAGGTTCCGGGTAAGCCGTAGACTTGACCCTCACGTCTAGAGATACCTTTGGGAGGAGACTCGATAATCACGCTTACGCCGACGGTGTGATTTGACCTCGATGCGAGAGTTTCGGTTGGAATCTCTTGGTGGCAGCGTAGAGGCCTTACGACGTTGATCTGGGTATGGTTTTGATTCACAAATCATACCCCGGTTGACTGTTTTAGGCAAACGTCGGAATGGGTTTTCCTTGGTCGGCGAAAAGGAAACCCTGGGCAGCACATGTTAAACTCAGGCATAAGAGGGTGTGACCGGTCACTCTTGAGTTGGTCAACCCTACCCTTGTGGCAGCAGAAGTTTTTAGTTTCAGTTCTAACCTAAAAAGGGAAACCTCTTGAGTTCGAGGGTGACGAACACGTTCTTATACGGTCTCACCCCGATGAGGTTTCGGAGATGTGGCCGAGGCGGCATGTTATCTCCGAAGTTCGATGGACCCTTTTGATCTTCAGCAGGGTAGGCGAGGAGGTTTACCGCTTGACCCTACCACCTCAGTCGCACCGGGTGCATAATGTCCACCACGTGTCTCAGCTGTGGAGATACGTGTATGTTTCTTCACAACGTCATTGACACCGGGAAGTTGGACGTCGATGACAGGGCGACAAGCACAGAGGTTCTAGTAGAGATCGAGGATCGACAGGAGCAGGATCTACGTGAACGGTTGCTTCCTCTGGGGTGCTTCTCGGGTAGCACGAGATCTTCAGGTGAGCATATGGGAGCGTAATGCTCAGTTGCGTGCTCAGTACTACCTTGTTTCCCTTAAGTGTGAGTTGAAGCTTTACGGGGACGTAAAGCCCTGAGGTGGGAGTAATGTAAAGACCCGTAAAATTCAAGGAAAATTTTTTCTTATTTTTCTTTAGAATTTTACAAGAGCGCAGTTTCAGACGGCACCTGATTCCGAGGCCCGGAGTGCCCGGAATCATTTTTCCGAAGTTTGGCTCGGGTACGTTCAGTGAACGAACGAGCGGGTTTTCCTAAATTTTGATCCGGTGCTCGGAATTGAAATCTGAGGGCACCGATGAACTCGCAGCGCCGATATTCGCTTAAGGAGACCTTTCCCTAAGTTGCGTTTACACGAGGGAAGTTGTAAAAAATAAAATTGTGAATGTTAAAATAAAAATTTAACTTCAATTTTTTTTTATCTTCCTTAAGTGTTTTTATCCTTTGGGTGGAAGTTGGGTGACAACCCAACTTCCCTTAGGAGGTTAAGAGGGTGGTGGGGCCCACACGAACCCCACCCCTTCATATTCTCTAACCCCCCCCCCCCAACTCACAATTAATGATGTAAACTTAGGTTATAACTTATGTCATTAATAAGTGAGTTTAATTAAAGTTTTGAAATTCAATCTCTTGAATTTCAAAAGACTTACGTTGTGTTTTATTAAGTTGTAAAGTCATGCTTTAATTTTAATAAACTTAAGTTATAACTTAAGTTTTAATTGTGGGGAATTAAATGAAAAGGTTTGAATTTCAAACCTTTGAAATTCCAAACCTTTCTATTTAATTCAGTTTTTAGTTTCCTTTGCGGGTTGGCGTTTGCTGTGCGGAGAGGAAAAGAGGGAGGCTTCTTGTGAGTTCTTCCTCCACGACGAAGAACGCGGCGTCCTTCTTCCACGACGTCGGACTGCAACGCGTTGGATTTCCTCCACGACGCCGCAACGCATCCTCTCCGCGACGTGCTTTCCGCGGCGAACCTACGTCCGACGCCGCAACGCACTTTCCGCGACGTGCCTCTCGCGGCGAACCCACGTCCGTCTACCGCGACGCCATAACCGCGATGCCGACGACGTCTTCTTCCGTGACGTCCGACCTCCGCGACGCTCGTCCTTCGCGGATCATTGATGAGCTCCACGAGCTTCCTTCGAGGTAGGGGTTGTTGAATATTGTTAATTTATTCCATTTCTTGTTCGTGGATCGCATGTCTACGTGAGGCTTTTGAATATTTTATATAAGTGTTTTTGTTAACGCGAGGGGGGGGGGGGGGGGCGGACCGCACGAATACGGCCGAAACCCCCTCCATCGTTCTTGTTTATTCTTGCGGGTGGAAGCAAGTGGCGTGGTGCCGTCGCACCACGCGGATGATCGTGCAAATATTTTATGCGGCGCCGTCGCGCCACGCCGAGGTAGAATCTTCAAGAACGCGACGCCGTCGCGCCGCGTTGAAAGGAATCAAGGCACGGCGAAAGGGGCGAGGTACCGTCGCACCGCGCCGGACGATGAACACCGCGGCCGGTTCCGGGCCACGGCAGGACGAGGAGACCGCGGCCGGTTCCGGGCCGCGGCGGGAAGAGAAGACCGGCGGCCGGGCCGCCGGCGTCGGAAGCCGAAGGGGGGACCGGAATTTCCGGTCCCGTTAGAGAAAAACCGGCCGGCCAGCTGGCCGGCCGGATACCTTTAAAACCGGGGGAATTAATCCCCCGGCCATCTTACAAACCCCCCTCTTAATGAGGGGGGCGGTTCTTTGAAGAGAGGGGGGGGGGGGGGGGGGGGCAGCCGGCCCCCCGGTTCGATTCCAGCCGGCCCCCACGTGCGGGGGCCGTTTTTTGTAAATGGCGCGGCACAAAGGCCGCGCCGCTTCACAAATCAGCGGGGGCTTGCCCCCCGCGTGCCGACCGCATGCGGTCCCTCGCGGCACCCCGAGCCGCCGCGGCATTCCGCGCCGCCGCGCCGCCAGGCCGCCGCGCCGCCGCCGGCCGCCGCGCCGCCCAGGGGGGGGGGGGGGGGGGTCGGGCCGGGTCGGCCCGGACCCGGACCCCCCCGTTTCGAACCATAATTGGTTTTTGGCCCATAACTTGAGCCTCGGACCTCCGATCGACGAACCGTCAGCGGCAACGCGATCCTTGGATCGAGACGGTCGTTTCGGTATATCGCACTCAAGGTTTCGGGTTACTTTGAGTTCGGCCGGGTTGGTTCGTTCACGAAACCAACCGGGCCTTCGGAGCGGAAACGCTCATATCTTGAGCTACGAACATCCGATTGACGCGCCGTCAGTCGCGTTGTGTTCCTCTTAGTGAGACGGATCTTTTGGAATACTCCGCCCGAGGTTTGGACATAGGTGGAGTACGGCCGGGTTGGTTCGTTCACGAAACCAACCGGGCCCTCGGAGCGGAAACACTCATATCTTGAGTTCCGGACGTCCGATTGACGTGCCGTCGACTTTGATGGAATCCTCCAAGTGAGACGGATCTTTTGGCATACTCCGCCCGAGGTTTGGACGCAGGTGGAGTACGGTCGGGTTGGTTTTGCCTTAAAAACCAACCGGGCCCCGGGAACGAAAATGTCAATAACTCTCAGACCGGACGTCCGATCGACGCGCCGTCTGTTGCGTTGAGTTCCTGTTGACGATACGGAACTTTTGGATACATCAACCCTGGTCTTTGTGACAGTTGATGTATCAGCCTCTCGGCTCGTGGAGCGGATCCTCCGAACGAGCTTACTGTGTGCGGGAACCCTAGTACTGGCTGCGACTGTTACTGTGACGACTACTACTACTGCTACTGTGACTGCGACGACGACAGTACAGAGATCCTATGTGGATTCGACGACGACGACTACAGCACTCAGCGATCCTACGTGGAACAGTGCTACCGAACCTGTGTGAGCTGAATCTTCTGTTGATCTTGGGTGGTGGAGCGCTTGGGTGTAGCGGCGGACCCGTGGTACTTGACAGTGGTGGTGCGCTTGGATGCAGCAGCAGACCCTTGGCGGTGGAGCGCTTGGTTGTAGCGGCGGGCCCGCGATACTCTACGGAGTGTGTGCGCTTGGTTGTAGCGGCGGACCCGCGATACTCTACGGAGTGTGTGCGCTTGGTTGTAGCGACAGACCCGCGACGGTGGAGACGTACGTGCGGAGTACGGAGACCGTGTAGATGACTGAGACCTGACGACTGCTTGACCGACTCGACTTGGAGTGAGTCGACTAGCCCAGTGGACGGAGCGCCCAGTAGTTGGCAGCAGACCCACGGCGGACGGAGCGCCTGGTAGTTGGCAGCAAACCCGCGGTACTCGTCAGAGGAGTACCTCAGTAGGCTATTTGGGTGAGCGCCCAGTAGTTGGCAGCAGACCCTCAGCGGACGGAGCGCCCAGTAGTTGGCAGCAGACCCGCAGTACTCGACAGGAGGAGTACCTCAGCAGTCATAGGTTAGTGAGCAGTACCTCGGAGTCGTGACAGGACTACTGCACACTTCAGAGACGGGGCTCTTCAGCAGCTACGGTTTCGATAATAAAAATCCTGGTTTGAGCTGAGTCTTTGATCTTTGTGTTTCCTCATGATTGAGATGGGTCACTTGATAACTTAGGTATATGTATGGGCATATACCTGGGTAATAGTTATCCGTTGATTTCATAAACTTGTTATAAACCGTGTGGACTTGTACTGTTATCCTATGTGGATTTTACTGTTTACTCTTCTTTGTGGATTGGATTGTTCTTGGGCTCGTGTTGGAGCCGAACGGAAATTGGTGACATAGGTATATGTATGGGCATATACCTAATCAATACTGGATGTTACTTCGTGATTGTTACTTTTCTTCGTGGTTTATCCTTTGTGGATTTGAGAGACCTTCAGGGGTCTCGGGGTCCCTACTGAGTAGCTTATACTCACCCCTGCACGGGCTTTTCCCGCACTTCGTTGTGTTGGTTGCAGACGACGGACAGCGCTGACTGTGGATGAGGCTTTCGGAGTAGGTCGGTACCCGGAGGAGGACCACTGAGCGGGACGTGCTCGGAGCAGACAGTTGGACCCGAGGATTTGTGAGCTATCTGTACCTACCCTTCAGGTAGGATCCGTGGTGGACGATCCAGGAGCTGTGCCATCTGTACCTACCCTTCAGGTAGGAGTCGAGGAGGACGTCCCAGGAGCCGCTTGTACTTTCAGTTGCTGTTTTCCCTTTCGAGTTGTACTTTACTTTCAGTTGGGCTTGTATTCCGTCCCCCTTTTACTTTTCTGCACTTGTAGTTACTTTCCGCTTGCTGACTCTGTGGTGGTTGTTACTTATAAAGGCAATGCCTTCCCTGTTTACCGGGATTTTACGCCTGGGTGCTAGTCGCCAGCCCCTGGCCTATGGAAGGCGAGCTTGGGGTAGTCACGGCACGGGCCCCGAGGTCGGGTCGTGACAGAGAATGTCTGATTTGAGCCCTAAGGTTGCGTTCAATCTCAGCGACAAGACCAAAGAGATCTTCGGGATTAGTTCATGTCATAAATCAAATAAAAATTAAAAAAATGAAAGTGGACCATAGTAAAATAAAATTTATAAGTTTGAGTTGATGATCCAAATTGAAATAGACGAAAATAAAAGAATAAGAGAATAAAAATTCAGATTGGGTAATGAAGGAAGAAAAAAGAGATGAAGTGAATAAAATGTAAAATAAAATAAATACCTATAACTAGTTGTAATAATTACTTTCTTTAATGGAAATGGAACCAATTTTAAAGAGCGCTGTCATGTGTTCCCTCAAATTATTAGTGGTTTTTGGGTACCTAGGTGCACCAGAGTGGATGACCTAGGTCGTTTCTCAATGGAGGATGTAAATTAAAACAACATCTTAAAGGTATTCTAAAAATAAAATAGAATCGAATTAAGAAACTACATGAAAGTATGGGGGTTGTTTATAGTTTAAAAACCTAGAATAAATTTGATGGAAGAAGATTGTTTTTTTTTGGTTTTTAGTTTTGAAATGAAGTTTGATTAAAATTACAGAATAAAAATATATTTTTTTAGAAATTATTTAAAATGCGTAATCAATCTAACTCTACCAATTAATTTACATATTAATTATTATCATTTAAATCAATATCCACGTAATTATTATCCCCTAATTTGTTAACCCTCGAACCATATGAGAGTTAACTTAACCACAAAGATGAAATTACTCAAACCGTAGGCTAGCTTCAGAACACACAATCGCAGCACCCTACTTTGATTGTTGTTATAAGGTTAGATTATTATCAGTGGTTAATTAGAGCACATATACATTCTGGAAATGAGTATGAATTGTGATTAGGTATTATATTTTAACTCTACAAATTTAAACAGTGTGGTCTTGTATTACCGATTAAGATCGTTCTCTCACAATTTAAACAAAAGCTCGACTTCATGTGATTTTGTGTTAATTGTTAAATTGCTTGCTTAGTTACTTATAATTTAAAAACCAAATTCATAGATCATATTAAGATAATTATAGTAGATCAATGATTCAAAATAATTAAATGAATAGGGTAGAAGATAGATCGATCACTAAGAAAACTACTCTTCAATGGGCAGTAAGGTCATCGTGGAGACATTTTGCATGAGAAAAGGATTGAGTGGGTAGAACCAAATATCTTATCGACTCTTGATTCCAAACCAATTATGAATATTAAGAGAATAAGAAAAGGGAAGATCAAAGAAGATTTATTGAAGAAAAATTCAAGATACAAACAAGAAAGTAATGAAATACAAAAAGGAGGTGGGAGAGGAGAGCCTTTTTGGAAGAGAGGTTTTCATAAAGACTTAATTTTTACAAGAGTTTTGAGGGGCTCCCAAGATACACCCATTCGGTCAAACCTTCCCAAATCCTCAACCAGCATTCACAAAGAGTGAAAACCTCCTTTAAATGTATTTTTTGAGGTCTAGGGTTACATAACTTTTTTAAGTTTGAAATGAAAACTCAACCAAATATTTTATTCCAAGTTGCAACGCATAGTAGACCTCCAAAAAACATTAATTGGCCGGACTTCTAGTATAATTATTTGTTCCTAATTATGTACCCGAGCTTCCCTAAACATTGGGGCTCAATCCAAGCCTGGATGAAGATGATATGGCCCAAATGGTGAAGAAATGTCCAATCTGGATGGTTCTGTCCATATTTGTCTTCATGGCCCATTTTCTCCCCCAATGCACGATCCAACTCCTATGTCCTAAATTGAATTTTTAGCCCATTAGATCAGAAACATAGTTACCAAATTGGATTTAAAAATATTTTACATAACAATATTTATGCCCAAAATACTACAATGCATTTTAAAAGGGTAAAACTGGATTTTTCATCAAATTTTCAAATGAATGATCTAATCCCAAATATTTCATAATTGATCATATTTAGAATAATGTGAGTAATTTATATCCTTTATTATCAATAAAATATTTTAAATAACTTTTCTGTGAGGCTTCAGAACCATTATTTTATTATTCTTTACATTCACCTCCCTTCTTGAGAGAACCAAACCATGCTTGATTTAACTAGAATTTGATTTATTCCTGTCAAAACTTGAGGGTTTGAGGTACTTATGTTTAAATGATTGAGGAATTTCTTTTATATTAAATAAAATATTTCAAATAAACTTTTTTTATAATCGCCTAATTGAACATTTAATCCTTGTAGACCTTAGAAGCTATGAACAGCCTGTTAGGTTAGCCACATTACATGATAATTTTCCCTATCCAACCGACTCTTGTAGTGAAATTGCATAATCTAGTTGAACTTAAGTGTGGGGGAAGATATCTTGTGTTGAGCTACGACATTCTGTGATACATTGGGTGGAAATTTAAATTCTAAAGATATGTGTTTGTTCTTGAAAAAACCATTTTATTGAAAGTTGTGCCTTTTCTAGAGCATTCCTGACAAGTGAAGCTGTGCCTTTCTAGATCTTCTGAAAAGAAAGAAAGTTGGGGCTATCTGGAGCTTTCACGAAAACCTATTTTGGAGAAGATTGAAATTTTTGTTGCTAAAATGATGAACGGTGTAAACATTCCATGTCTTTTTGTGATGATGGAGATGAATTGATGATAAGGGTATTAATGAGGAGACCATATTTAAGTGAAAATTAGATTAATGCAACTTTTCTTCAAAAAGAGTCAAGCCCTCCTCATTCAGCCTTAGAGTTTTTCAAATCGAAATCCTACCAACCAAAATCCACAGAAAAACCCTGAAAAGTAATCATGATAAACATATGTCTTTGACTCCAATTTGGTGGCGATGTAGTAATTTATCAATCCTATGGTTACCCTTGTATGAGTTTCGATGAGAAAGACATTGTGAAAAAATTGACATTTGTGTGATAAGAGAAAATTCAGGGATATGTGTGTGATAAGTGAGGTAAGTGTTTTGTTCATAGGAGAATAAATGAAGTGAAAATATATTTAATGGTATAAATGATGAAATTGAAATAATGGGTTTTTATGAGGCATGATAGCTTTTTTTCTTGGTTTGTAATTTTTGGATCTCATGGATATGTGTTTTAAAATTCATTTTGATTTGATATTGATGTTTCCTTGATATGAGGTTTTTCCCAGAAGTGCAAAAGTGTAAGTGTGGGGGAGTTGATAAAACAAAATTTTATTGAATATTTTATTGATAATAAATGATATAAATTCTTCAAATTATGCTAAATATGATCAATTATGAAATATTTGGGATTAGATCATTCATTTGCAAATTTGATGAAAAATCCAGTTTTAGCCTTTTAAAATTCACTGTAGTATTTCTGGCATAAATGTTTTTATGTAAAATATTTTGACTAAAAATTTTGTTAATGTGATCTTGACTTAATGGGATACAAATTCAATTTAGGACATGGGAGCTGGATCATGCATTTGAGGGGAGTAAATGGGCCATGAAGACAAAGCTAGATAGAACCATCCAGATTGGACATTACTTCCCCATTTAGGCCGTATAGACTTCATAAAAGCTTGTATTGAGACAAAAATTTGAGGAAATCTCGGGGACCTAACTAGGAACAAATAAGTATTCTATAAGTCCGGCCAATTCACGCGTTTTTGAGGTCAACTATGCAGTACAACATGGAATAAAATATTTGGCCGAGTTCTCTTTTCACACTTAAAAACATTATGTAACCCTAGCCCCCAAAAACTCTATTTAAAGGGGGTTTTCACTCTTTGAGATGTCTGGAAGAGGCTTTAGGAAGGTGTGTCCGAAATTGTGTCTCTTGGGATCCCCTGACAACTCTTGTATGAAGTAAGGCTTTGTGCATACCTCTCTTCCAAAAAGGCTCTCCTCTCCCACCTCCTTTTGTTATTTCATTTCATTCTTTTTTGTATCTTGAATTTTTTTTCAACTAATCTTCTGTGTTATTATCTTTTCTTCTTCTATGAATATTCTTAATTGGGTTAGAATCAAGAGTGGAGACAATATTGGGTTCTACCCTTTCAATCGTTTTCTCATGCAAAACGCATCCACGACGACCACATCGCCCATGGAAGAGTAGTTTTCTTAGTGATCGATCTATCTTCTTCCCTATTCATTTAATTATTTTGAATAATTGAGCTACTGTAATTCAATTAATAAGATCCATGAATTATGTTTTTAAATTATAAGAAACTATGAAAGCAATTGAACAATTAACACAAAAACACGCGAATTCGAGATTTTGTGTAAATTGTGAGAGCACGATCTTAATCGGTAATACAAGACCACACAGGATAAATTTTTAGAGTTCAAATATAATCCTTAACCAAAATTTATCCTCATTTCCATAATGAATATGTGCTCTAATTAACCACTGATCATAAGCTAACCTTAGAACAACAATCAAAGTAGGGTGCTGCGATTGCGTGCTCTGAATAGTAGTTTTGAAATATTTATTATCAATAAAATATTCAATAAAATTGTGTTTTATCAAGAGGCCATTTTATTTGTTTCCTTTCCGTATTGTTGATTTCTATAACGAACATGGAAAAATCATCTAATGAGCTGATCTATGGATAATTTATATTTTAGGGAAAGGTTTATTGTGGGACAATTTTAGGATAATTACTTTGAATTGATGATTTATTAATTATTGTCATCGTCATCAAAAATTAATATTGGAAAGAACATTGATTGAGTTTCATTCCTCCCATTTGTTCTTGTGAATTTCACACTCAATTCTTGGTTCACCACAAGCATTCTTCATATGTCTCGAGGTTCAACACATCCAGATCAATAGATCAGTACACTCCCATTTCTTGTTACAATGATCCAAAATCGTAGATCTAGGATCAACACAACATGATTATGGTGGAATTAAAGAGAAAAAATTGAATTGAAGGACATATATACATGATATTTGTGATCCCTTTTCTGAAAGTATGAATAATGAAAACCATTTTTTAGTGAATTAAAGGCCTTATAGTGTTTATTGGTGTTGGATAGGCACATAGGGACCTGATTCAAGATTTTCTAGGCGATTCCTAGCCATATTGGTGGTCGGGTCAGTAGATAAGTTGCAAGAATTTCCAATTTTGGATTCAAGAAAATCCCAATCTAGACAAAGTGTAATCTAGTATTACACATTGTGTGGGTCTCTCCTGGAGAAGGGTTGTGTTATGGAGAAAATTAAGCATCACAAGACGTGTGAACCATGTCACACATCATGTTGTCTATCCCTAATGACCTAGTGTGTACCTCAGAGGGTACGAAGACACGGGTTGGAGTATACGGGTTGGAGCACGCCGTGTACTCCACAACATGGACATGGGTATGGCCAAATACATGGGCTAAGACGTGTACTGGAACATTGGTAGAGTAGACAATATGGTCACCCTGGATGGACCCAACATCTAGGGTAATGATTTTTAACCCCTAATAAATGATGCGTACTTTGTTATACAAGGCTTAGATCCCTTTTCCACTATATCTTGGATAAATGTCATTAGGGTGTGTTCCCCATATCTTTTTATAAGGGTTTGAATGGAATTATCTCCTTCTCCTAGGACTTTGATCCCTAAAATAGGAATTCCTGGAAAGTGTATTTTGAATCCCTCTAAGAGGCATAGAGCGAGATCCTCTATTCATCATCATGCCCTATGAATATTTACTAGTATCATCAGGACCAAAACTACACATGCACCAATCCTCTAGTAAGTTGGGTAATGCAAATTTGGTTTTAGGTATCTCCACATGGACTTGGAAATTATCCTAATATCTGTATCATATTCTCTTTATACCTTCATCACATTCTTTTAATGATGAGACCTGATGATTACTACCTCTCAGACAGACGTCCTCAGTGTTATCAAACTCAGGAGTGTGTTCTCCTAGATGAGTGCTTTTTAGAATCATTAATCTAGTATCTGAGGTTAGTATACTACAGTTGTGACATATATTCATAATGTCTATCTTTTTTAGTATATATGTATACTATTGGTATATGTCATGTAGACATATACCTATATATATTTGAATTTGTTTATTTATTTGTATGATTTGTGTTTTTGGGGTATCATACTGTGTAGTTTTATACTAACCCCTATACAGGATTTTCCTACACATGTCATGTCTAATGTAGATGAATGAATTTTTAATAGATTCCTAGAAGGACCAAGACCAAATTATGCCTAATGAGACTGAACAAACTAAGGTGTGTTCTTATTTGTTTTCAATAGCAGTCCCCACTTCTAACTTTCTGGTTAGACTTGTGTTTCAGACTCATTGTGGTGGGAATGTATTTATCCACGTTTACTTTTCTTTACATTTTATCATACATTTGTTAAGATATTTAGATGTATTCATTCATTGTTGTCAGTTTTTTTTTTAAATTTCATCATTTTAAAGGCTTGGAGATTTATTCATGTGTATAGGTATGTTGACACCACTTAAGAATACAGAAATACTATGAAGATATCCCGAAATATTTCAAAATCCCAAGGCAAGGTTTGAAGAATTCAATGGAAAGACAAATCCTCCAAAGGGCTGTGCGACAAAGTTGTGGGATAGATGTGTGTGACATAGCTGCGTGACAGACCTATGCCACAGACCAGTACGACAAAGTTGCAGACAGAGTTGCTCGACAGAATAATATATGCACCCCTACATGTCATATCTGTGGGTAGAAACTGCACGGAGGATCTATGTGGACCATGTTCCTTTGACCAGGGCCATCCGTGCCTATAAATAGGACCCTTGAGCTCTCCATACTAGGAACTGAAAAAGTTGAAAGATTCTCTCTAGCTCCCATTGCATAGTTATTTTTCCAAGATCCCTCAAATTGAATCAGGTAGCTCTCTAAAGTATGAGAGAACAGGTAATTAAATGGTATAAGAATGTTTTGAAAGTATATTCACAACTTTTACATCGGTTTGGATCTCCTACGTGAAATACATCCTACAATCATCATACACACCAGTACATCATTCCTGCACACCACACCTGTGTGGCGTACCTACGCGACATAACCGCGTGTTACATAAACATGGGGTACCTATGTGGCATACTTTCATTATGTAACTACGTGATAGAGCTTGGTATAAATCCTACATACCAAATATATAAGCCTCTTTAAATCCATTCATGGATGGTTATCTCCTTCCTTGGTTCCCTTATCTAAAAGGGACTATGTTAAAGACTCCACTAAAACCTCCTGACTTATCACACCTTGGGGAAGGGAACATTAGCATGTCACCTATTTGGGTTTTTATATCCACAATCAGAGGTTTCCCACACTTGTTTTAAGGGAGTGAGGATTTATTGACTATTTTTTGGGTTGTATATCCACATTAAAATGGGAATTTCTCCAAGGAACAGTGATGGGAAGTTCTCGGTTTGGATGAGGGTTGGGTCTTGGCCTCTCCCTTCTCAAAGATATGACTTGAAACCTCAAGTCTCTGGTAGAGAATGTAAAGTTCACAGTCGATTTTCTTTCTTTTGAACAACAGAGAAATATCCTTCCCTACCAGGATCAATGATAGGGCAACCATCCTGGGGTAAGCCCTTAGCTTTTCTTGTAGGAGGTAGTATCATTTCTTCTCCTCTCTTATTTAGTTCCAAATATCATATGGGAGATGGGCATATGGACTTTCGTTACCATTTCCATCTCCCGTTGAGCTTTTTCACCATGGAAAACCATACTCGTGTAAGCCCCTAACCATCATCCCTTTCTCCTTTCATTGGAACCTTGTCTAATGTAATGTGAATAGATGGAAATCTTGTCACCTTACCCTCTTCTCAGGTCAAATCAGGCCTCATCCACTCTCACCCCCATAGGTGCACCCTCTACTACCTGTGGATGAGGAAAAGTTCTTGTGTATTTATTGAATATTTCATATTCTCTTGTTTCTCACACCGAGAATGACTGACTTGGGATTAGATATTAGTGATGATTACAACATGTGCACAATCACTCCGTTTCAAGGAACTATGAGAACTCTGATTCCTATTCAAACCAGTAAATGTTGGAAGGACTTTTATGGCCTGAGCTCACAAGATATACTCTTTAGGAATCCAAACCTAATTCATTTAATCTGGGCATCCTCTTTTGGAATGAGTCCCAAATTAAACCCCAAATAATAGATCCATCCATTTAAGGAAGTAATCTGAAACTCATTTCTCTAATATGAATATACTCTCCTACGAGAATTATCGAACAACTTGGGATTTTTTTCCCATCAACATGAGATATATAGGAAGAGTCCTTGAAGTTCAAAACCAATATTTCAAAATCAACACTTTTTTTCTTGGGCCATATTCCCAACAGTGTATAAACTTACTTGAAAACTCATATCCTTACCATGTTCATTGAGATACATCAGCTCTTGTCCGATAACAATCTTTGACTAAGATCCTTTCACTTTGATTTCCTTATCACATGACCTTAAATGGTATGATGTGTCAAATTAAGCAGCACCAAACTACAAGGGTTCTGATACCTTCCACAAGGATATGTAGGTAACCCATTTCATGAGTACGATCCCAATATCAAAACAATCCATTATCTCCCTAGGTGAACAATAAATTTTAGAGTACCCCACTGAGTGGCTTACAAACCAGAATCATCATAATAATGATTAAAAGAATCTTAAAATAGTATACTAGAGGATACCATTGATGGAGAACATTGAATACATACGGATATCTCCATTAATTAAGAATCCTGAATGCATACAGATGATTCTAAATTTTACACATGTTAATAAGTGATTTTAAATTCCCAAGGAAACATATGTTATGATTTGGGAATTCATAAGGATTCATGAAAATATCTTAAATTTTCGAAGAGAGTCACAGATTAGATAATAATTCCCCCCAAAAGGGTGTGATGAGTCTGACCTCACATCCTCTCGACCAAGGTACGTTCCTATGAATCATCATGTTTAAACATAATGAAAACCTACCTTTTGAAAGCAGGTCCCCTTTGGATAAAGAACTGTTGTACATTTCTAGTTCCATGAATAAATCCAATGTAAACCGCCTGAAAGTAGTGATTATTAAAACTAGAACACCCGTTATAAGGAACTAAGAAACAGAAACGGTAAACCCAAAATGAATCATTATCCAAGTTAAAAATGTTGTCCACCTATTAGGCTCCAATCAATTGATAAAGGAAGTCCAGAAAAAGCAATCAATCATGCATGTATCCATCTAAAAGGTGTTACTTTAATAATATTTATTTTTGATTATTAGTTTTTTCTCAGAACTCTCTTCACTCCAAAATGGACTTCTTCATGTCAACATCGGTGAAGTTCCCAACTGCTTCTCAAGAATGGTCCTCATCCATGGGAAGGAACTTTTCACCCACCCAACATCTTTAACACTAGGTCTACAATGTGCTGGTAAAGGAGTATCGTCATCATGGTATCATCAAAACTTGGAGGATACCTTTAGGCCTTCCAGGTCAATAACAATCCCCAATAGACTGACCAATGATGACCAATGATCAAGAAGAAAATAGTTCCAACCAACATCTTCAACCATTTCAGGTCCTTATCCTTGGAACATAACAATAAATCCATCCCACACTACAAGGAGGTAGATCAAGAGGCCACTCAGGGCCTCAATTCAAGAATTCAGGGATCCTTTCGGAGGACTCTCACCAACAATCACCACAAACAGAATCGCACCGTATTAAACCTCCAACATGATGGGGGTGTTTCCTATGAACGTTTTTCCCAGGTATATCAGACCGAGCATGCAAGAAAAACTTCTAAGGAAAACTTCCAGTAAACAGGGAGAAGGTTCTTAACTATACCCCTCTAGAGAAGTTCGTCATCCTAACTTAATGGTGAACAATGAGCGAGCACATACACCTGTTTGTCATAATTTTTCTATCCAGCTGACTCGTCTGGAAGAAACCCACCAATTTCACCAAATAATCCTAGTGTAGTATAGTGAACATGAACATACAACTACATAAAAATTATCAGCCCATCAATAGGCACGTCCGACTGCATTTAAAGAAGCCTGCTAATCCAATGTAGTAGCAAATGGTAAACATGAACATACACCTGCTTACAATCACCAATTCTGCCAGCAGTCTCTCCTTCTCATATTGAAGGATGCTTATCATCCATACTTTATGAAAAAAAAATGTAGGACCATAAAACTAGCAATGTTCATCTTTCTTTCCAACAGAATCATTTGATAGCACCAGGAGAAGTCAGTCAGAAAGCTCCGATGACAAATCAGGGGCAGACTGAACTCTCCACCCCCATGCATGAGTACTTACAATACTCATTGACAGGAAAAGGAATATTGGAGAAGTTATATATGAATTCTCTAGATATGAAATGGATTTATATTCCCATTCCAGCTACTGAAGTCACCAAACATATCTTATCAATTGTGAAAGGACAAGCACACATCCCTGCCCATATTCTGGAAGCATGGCATGATATTATAAGAACTACTTCAACAGTACCAGTGGAACAAACACCTACATCTATCCCCACACATGAGATGACACATTGTAATTCCATCCTAGAGGAGATAAATTGCTTTATACCAGTCCATGAGGGTCATGGGGCATACTTCCCCATATTATATGGTCAAAAAAATTTGGGACATGCACCCATTCAAATTAGAGATAATCAGTCTGTTTTGATCACCAATCCTAAGCAGGCACATACACCTGCCCATGATAACCACTTTTCCCAGAATGTGTCCCCAACTAATTATAAGATAACATCCAAGAATAATTATCTCTATGCACTTTTGGAAAATCATGAGTGAAGCTGTGAGTTGGCTCCTCTTAATGGTGGTGTTCTTGAAGACCTCAGATATTTATCAATTATAGCTCAAGATCCCATCCTCACATTACGAAATTATTGGAGTGGTAGTAGTAATTATGATGTTCCTCATCAGAAACTTCATCATGAAGGACTTTTTCATTAAAATTCTTTCTTTCGTGGGAGCCTATCTCTGGATGAGATCCATGAAATCCCTCTGTGTGGCCAAAAGGCCAAGGATCAAGATGATTAATCCCTTGCTATAATCCACCATGGTGATACTCCCCATGACGGAATTCGCTGAAAAGTCCTCTCTGCAGTAGTATATCACATTCTCAAGATAATACTATAATTGAAAATGTAGTGATGATAAATACCCCCTATCTCGAGGAACTTGAAAACACAAGGCTAGTCAAGTATGATGCCTTGTCATTGATGGGTGAATCACTTTCTCAACCAGAACACATCTTAAGGGAACAATCATTCTAAAAAAATCCCTTTGTTCATTTTCCTCTAATATTGAGTATCCACTTTGGTCAGACCATGTGGAGAAATCTCTAGTAAGAGATGATGAAAATATTTTAAGCATGAGAAAATAATTGGCTAAAGGAGAAATACCAGTCTTGTTTTGGAATTTGGAAAATTCTAAGTATAACATTCCAGAATTGATGGAATAAAATTTTATTCATGATATCCACCTCATTTTATAGAAAACTCTTTGTCCTTTGAAATCTGAAGTATTTCCATATGATGAATATAAAAGTCACTTGAATGTAATAAAAGGGTTGCAATGCCAAATTGACTTGGAATCCTTTTTAGTTTCCCGGTATCCAAAGACTGAAAAACCACATATAACCCTTAAGCACACATGCCTCAATGCTCTAATGAGTCTACACAAGTTAATTTCTAATTCCCCATATGGTGTTCGTATGAGAGGATGGCGTGCACATGAAGCATTGCATTTAATTTCACTCAAGAATCAACAAAGTCCACCAAAAGTGGTTTCATGCAATGTTATTGAACACGATCAGCCACAATCAATAAATTTTTTAATCGAATGCATGCTCAAGAACATACCTCAACCAGTTCTCATCAGATTCAGGCCCAAAGAAAAGATGTTTTTGAGTTACTTTTACATCAAGAATATGAGAATCTTGAGAAGGCATCCCTGTAACACCCCCAAAATTTTATGAGAAAGAGACTTTTTAATTACTTTTATGTCATGTGTTGTAAGCTACACCAAAAGGATATTTCACTACACGCATACATGACTTGGCTTGCATTACAGGCAATCACGACCTTCCACG
This sequence comes from Viscum album, assembly GCA_963277665.1. Classification (NCBI taxonomy): domain Eukaryota; kingdom Viridiplantae; phylum Streptophyta; class Magnoliopsida; order Santalales; family Viscaceae; genus Viscum; species Viscum album. The sequence goes on along the minus strand of OY728139.1, from coordinate 45,467,665 downwards.
ATAGCGTGTGTTGTATGTAATACCAAGTTTCCCTAAACAACGATATGTTATATAAACTAGCTGTTATGAATAGTAATACCCACTTTCTAAAATTTTATAAATATTATCTTTCAAAATGGACTTCATTTTTGGATTCATAATATCAAAATTATCCTTGGGTGAATTTTTGGTGTTTTTCTGAAAACTTTCAATTTTGGATGAATAGTGAAAACACTGGGTTACTATTTAAAAACCAAATTTTTATTTAAATAATAATTTATTTTAATTTATTTTTAAGTCAAAATTGATACATAATACCTATATAAGTTCTATGTAATTCATTGGAGTCATTTTATAATAATTTTATATATATAAAAATTTTATTGAACTTTTCACCGTCTTTTACCAACCCCTTAGGAGAATTTGTTAATTTGCATAAAACATAATTTTACCGCTTCTGTGAGTGGAATTCCAAAAATCTGAGAGACACGATTAATATCTAGGAGTAAAATTTGGTTCAATAAGATAAAAATAATTTTTGGTGATTAGTAACTTTTTCCTTTTATTTACCACAGTTAAAAGTAAATTGGGTAATTAAGGGTAAAAATGATATTATTATTACCCTAACACATTTACTAATTCTATTGGATAAGTGTAATTCGATTAGAAACAACCTTAGGAATAAAATATTTCCCTTTAGGTCCACATGGATTAGATTAGGACATTTATTATTATTTTATTTAAAGAAGAGGTAAAATAGTTAAAATCAAAGTTTAATAAATAAAACATATTTAATATAGGATTATACATAAGATAAATTAGACTATAAATATTCAATAGAAATATAAAAATATTTCCTACATCATGGTATTTTATTTATAATTTTTAGACATTAAATAAGTTATTTTATTTATGACACAATGATGATGTAGTAATTACCTTATTAATAAAATATTAACATAATCGATGTTATAAATACCCAAATAAATGTAATTTTAGACATTTTATGAGTTAAAATAATTTTATAAGTTAATATGATATGTTTTTATTGATTTAAGTAACTTATTTCTAACTAATCATGCTGTTATAATTTTTTTACAAAAATCAATTACCAAATAGTGTCAAAATTGACATAAAATAGTTTTTAAAACAAATATTATTTTATTAATTGTTATTTTATTCCTAAAAATATGAGGTTAGGAAAAATGAAATAGATAAGGATATATATATTAATAATGAACCACTTGGGTTTCTTTTGTCTTTTTTTAGTAAGTTTATTAACCATATAGTGTAAGAAAACAAGAAGACACGGTAAAAGCTAAATTATTTAACTTTGTGTTAAATATAAATGATAGGTTAAAATAGTAACCTAAACTAGTATAAAACCTATTTGTTGAGCGGATTTCGACCCATCCTAACTTAAGATTCGAAATAAATCAATTTGGAGCTATTATAAACCGAATATGACTTTATTATAAAATAATATTTTAAGTTTTTCCAAAGGTGCCCCTCTCCCCCCTTATAAAAAGGGCACCCCTTCCCTCTTCTCGTCACACCCTTTTGAGCCTTGAAGCTTGGAAAACCCCTAAAAATTAATCTTCTCAACCTCTATAGTTACATAATAGAGGTTATTGTCTTCTTAAAGGACCAAGTCTAATTCCCTAATAAGACATTTTAAGGAGGTGCGTCAAGGAAGTGGTAATCTCTTCTACCGACTCATTCAAGTTTTTTTCTTCTTCTACTTCCTCTTAATTAGTTGTTTCATTATAAAGTAAAAATATCAGTATTACTTATATACTGATATGTTATTATAAACATGAAACAACCCTATTTCACCTTCTATCCATCCTATGGAAAACGAAATCACCGCGCGTTCGTACGTACGGAATACCGTCTCCACGCCATGGTGTAATCTATTTTTCCACCACCACCTTACTTGGATGGGTATAATGGTGTAAAGAATATATATATATGGTTATTATAACATAATACTTATTCTGAGATATTATATCATCCACAAAAATTCCGTTCAATAATTATGGGAATGATATCATCGCTCGTGCGTATGTACGGATTACCGTCTCCACGACGCGATGAGATTCATTCTCCATGTTAACCATTCAAGAATGATTATAAAGTATATATAATGAATAGTAATGAAATATATTAAATAATTAATATACTAGATTTATGTATATATATATGTAATCTACTTACTTCCATTCAAGTCAATAAGGAAAGGAAAACAGCGTTCATGCGTACGTACGACCTACCGTCTCCATGAACGGTGTATTTCATTTGATTCATCTATCTATTATATATATGTATATATACTGAATATATATGATATATAAATCATGAATTACATTCCGTAATTAAGTAAATCATGATATAAGTAAGAATAATATCATGAAAAACATGTCCAAACACGTAAGATAAATGAAACAATTTTACCCAAAGCGTTGCTTTAACATGGAATTTACAAAGAACAGGTAATGTAAAGACATAAGTGAACCATATATGATATCATAAAAATTAATATGATTCTGTAATAATTCAATGAAATTATTTAAATCATTATACAGGAGTTTTGGATACTTACAAATTATATTTGACCTAAGGTAATGGATAATTTTGTAATCTCATTTTTATCCGAGATTACTTATACATTAGTATTTACTGGGGCTATATTTTTCATCCATGTCCATAAAAATGTTTTTAATAATGTTTTTAATATTCTTCAATGTATTTTTAAATTCATGTTTACCCCTCTTTGACTTTTACTTTGTGTTATGGAAGGAATCTTTCTTTTGTTTACCATACATGGTACTTTTTGACTTTTCTGACAAAAGTACGAGGAAAATGTTTTTTTAAACTTATACGGCATGAACGGTTTTTTACTATTTTATAACTCCTTATTTTAAAGAATCTTACTCTACAAGATTTCATGACTATTTTCAACAATTCCTTTTATTTTAATATTGCATGGCATTTTGTGAAAAGAAAATTAGTTTGAAGAAGAAAGGAAATTTTACTCAAGAATTCATTTCAAGTTTTTTATCAAAACCATTTTCCATACAATATGACATTATTAAATATGTGCATGTTTCAAGTATAATGTCTCTATGATTTACATGGTTACTCTTTTATTATGATGAAATGATATCCATTTGTTTTATATGGAATATGTTATGATGGGATTATATTTATGAAACCCATTTTATTCTTTGGGTTATGATGAATGATTTATGTTTATATTGTGGCACACGTAAGAATGATTTCATTATGAGAATTTTGGGACCTATATCTCTATCCAATTAATTGGGTAAAGTTTTATTTCTCAAGATATAGACATGGCTGTAACGGTAATTTAATCCGGTTCAGTGATATAGGATTGGAACGAGGTGTGAACTCGATTCAGAAAGGGACTTTGTCCACTAAGATGGTCTTGGAAACAATGCCTTGGATACTATGGAAATAATATCATGTACTTAATGGTTTTCCACAATTACATGTTTTAATCCCATGCTATTTCATCATGATTGATGTTCCTTTATGACATATTCCTTACATACTTCCACAATTTATGTCTTTTCTCAAGATTTTGATGTTTAGATTTTATGTCCAAGTTTTTTCATTCAAATGTTTATGGATTGTTTTATGTTATACATGTTCACCCTTAATTAGAATTTGAGCTCACCCTTTTAATTTTTTCTTTTCCCTAGGATATAAATAAAGGTTTTAGGTAAGAAAACAAAAGGGGAAGATCTTTATAGGAGATGTTAAAGATCTTTCACCATGATTAGAAGATTATGTTCCAAGTTTCCAATGACACTAAACTATTACGTTCCTTTGGTGTTTGTTTTTTTTTCATGTATTAAGTATTCCGAAAAAGTAATGTAATGTCTACGTACGTCAAGTATGGGTCTCTACATTTGGTATCAGATCAAAGGTTTAGTTAACCTTTGGAAACTAGGATACGAAAACATTAGTGAAATCCCTAGAGATATTTCTTAGGTATGTCTAGGGATGTCCCTAAAGATAAGTATACATATAGGTTATAGTTCTAAAATTATGGTAACAATCTTAGAATCTAACCTAAGATATTAGATATTGATGGTACTCCCCCTTGATTATGATTTTTTCCTCTCACACTATTCTTTTTGGATTTTAGAAACTGGGTGGAAACAGGAAGATTCACAATAATGGAGGATATGATGGACAAAGGAATGATATTATTATTGAACAACCAAATGAAATGGGATTTGGAAGTCCAAACATGGTTATTATGCCTAATCATAAATCTCATAATATGATCAATAATATCAACTTTGGTAAGTTTGCTGACTCAACTAATAAGAGACAGATGGAGTTTCATGATGATCGTAGAGGAAAGAAAGTTCAATTTCTCTCATGTAAATCATGTGGGAAGATGCATCAAGGAGAATGTTTCAAAGGAACCAGAAGATGCTTTGGGTGTGGAATACATTGACAAAAATCTAGTATGTGGAAATGAAAAGGATCAGTTAACAGCATGGAGAAGGATAATGGTATTTATATGACATTAATAATGAGTAGATGTTTTAAATGTGGAATGTATGGAAATTATGCAAACCAATTCCCTAATGGAAAATCTCATGAAGAGAATCAGCATGGTCATATGAGTAGTATTTATGTGGATGATAATGAGGAGACTACAAATGATATATGAGATGAAATAATTGTTGAAGCTTGGTCAATGGTTTCAGAAGGTAGTGGAATGATTATATGTTTATCCAGAGTTATGTTGTATATGTAATTTAAAAGTAATATGGAATGAAGAAACATCTAAGTATTGTTGCACTATTTCCTTTTCTAAAGTAGTTGAAAGTATATGTTGAATGGTAATGGTAACCATGAAAGGTTATTCAGATATTTTTGGAAGGAAAATGATATGCACATAATGAAGGGATAAAGAGAAAATTAAATTTTGATAGTATTCATGAGTTCATGACTGATATAAGGACAAAGTGATATCATGGTTTGAGTATATAGAAATTTTGGGATTTTGGTATGTGGAATGAGTTAACTTTTAACAGCATTCATGTTTTCGTTAAGGGTCTATGGTAATTCATGTTTCAAAAGAATACATGATTAAGGTATTCATATGTTTGGAATATGACCAACCAGATATATCTTATGATATATGGGAGGTAAATTGTGGTAGTCACATGCTTGGTATATGACCACTCTAGTAATCATTTTCTTTATACTATGAGATTGGACAGATGTATTCTAGATAATCCTAAAGATTGTAATGGATTATGTTTGTATTATTTAAGGATAAAACTTGTTTTTCGATATTATTTATGTAATGTTTTAATAGTTTTAGAAAAAGGACAACCCATAAGACGAGTGACAACCCGTCGCGTCGGAGAAGGCTATGGGAATCAAACCCACAACATAAGCGCGACAGGCCTTTATCGCCTACCAATGGCCAACAGAAAGTCCCCGGTTAGTAGAATATAGTTTTATTAAGCAGTATGATAGATGACGTATAAGTCCATTTTTGGAATCATATAGGATTAACCTCACCATAGATGGACTTATGTATATTTGATAACTTTTTCTAACCTTTTGTTTGAGACAGATGGAATGATGTATCATCCTATCGCATGATCTTCTAACACTTCACGAATGAAAAATTCAACATCATTTCTTTAAAAGATGAAGTGGAAATTTTTCAAGGCACGAATAATGGTAATATTGTACCAAAATCAAGTAAGTATTTATTTTAATACAAAAATTCTTCAACATTTGAGAAATGATCCTGAAAACCAAAAATGTTGTCCTACTGCCCTCATATCTGATGAATCAAATGGTACCTTAGATTATCACAAATTTATGGCTTTATGATTGTTGGGTTTTTCATAGCCATTTCCTCTACCACTATTCATCAGAAGTTTATGGTTAGATTTATCTTCCATATCCATATTTTCATCTATGTTCTCCTATGTGGTAACCCAGTGATTAGTAACTGTTATGTTTCATACTTTTGTTTTTAAAGATAAGTTTTGGTATTCCTTTTTACGATGTGGGTTTCTATTAAAGAATCTTTCAGGTAGTAAACCATTTATAACCTCAAAGAATTTCTAGGGCGAAATTAATTTTAAGGGGGGTAGAATGTAACACTCGAAATTTTATGAGAAAGAGTATTTTTAATTTCATTTATGTCTTGTGTTGTATGCTACACCAAAAGGATCTTGCACTACATGCATCCCAGACTTCGCTTGCATTACATGCAATTGCGACCTTCCACGATTGCGTGTGTTGTATGCAATACCAAGTTTCACTAAACAACGATATGTTATATAAACTACCCTTTATGAATAGTAATATCCAATTTTTGAAATTTTATAAATTTTATCTTTCAAAATGGACTTCATTTTTGGATTCCGAATATCTAAATTAGCATTGGGTGAATTTTTGGTATTTTTCTGAAAAATTTCAATTTTTGATGAATAGTGAAAACACTGAGTTACTATTTAAAAATAGATTTTTTATTTAAATAATAATTAATTTAAATATATTTTAGGTCAAAATTGATACATAATACCTATATAAGTTCTATGTAATTCATTGGAGTCATTTTATAATAATTTTAGATATATTAAAATTTTATTGAACTTTTCACCGTCTTTAACCCACCTCCTAGGAGAATTTGTTAATTTACATAAAACTAAATTTTACCGCTTATGTCAGTGGAATTTTGAAAATATGAGAGACAAGATTAATATGTAGGAGTAAAATGTGGTTCAATAAGATAAAAATAATTTTTGGTGCATATTAACTTTTTACTTTTATTTACCACGGTTAAAAGTAAATAGGGTAATTAAGGTTAAAAATGATATTATTATTACCCTAACACATTTTTTAATTCTATTGGATAAGTTTAATTCGACCAAAAACATCCTTAGGAATAAAATATTTCCATTTAGGTCCACATGGATTAGATTAGGACATTTATTATTATTTTATTTAAAGAAGAGTTAAAATTGTTAAAATCAAAGATTAATAACTAAAACTTATTTAATATAGGGTTATAAATAAGAAAAATTAGACTATAAATATTCATTAGAAATATAAAACGATTTCCTACATAATTGAATTTTATTTATAAATTTTAGACATTAAATAAGTTATTTTATTTATGACACAATGATGATGCAGTAATTACCTTATTAATGAAATTTTAACATAATTGATATTATAAATACCCAAATAAATGTAATTTGAGACTTTTTATGAATTACAATAATTTTATAGGTTAATATGATATGTTAGTATTGATTTAAGTATCTTTTTTCTAACTAATCATGTTGTTATGATTTTCACAAAAATCAATTACCAAATAGTGTCAAAATTGACATAAAATAGTTTTTAAAACAAATATTGTATTATTAATTGTTATTTTATTCCTAAAAATATAAGGATAGGCCAAATGACTTAGATAAAGATATATATATTAATAATGAACCACGTTTTGTTATTTTGGCTTGTTATAGTAAGTTTATTAACCATATAGCGTAAGAAAACAAGAAGACACGGTAAAAGCTAAATTATTTAACTTAGTGTTAAATCTAATTGATAAGGTTATAATAGTAACCTAAACTTGTCTTAAACCTATTGGTTGAAAGTATTTCGACCCATAACTACATTAGCTTCTAAATAAATCAATTTGGAGCTATTAGAAACCGAATATGACTTTATTATATAATAATATTTTAAGTTTTTCCAATGGTTCCCCTCTCATCCTTTATAAAAAGGGAACCCCTTCCCTCTTCTCATCACACCCATTTGAGCCTTGAATCTCTGAAAACCCCTACCAATTACTCTTATAAACCTCTCTAGTTACATAATATTGTTTCTGGTCTTCTCAAAAGACCAACTCTAGTGCCCTAAGAAGACGTTTAAAGGAGGTGCGTCGAGGAAGAGGTAATCTCTTCTACTGACTCTTTCATGTTTCTTTCTTCTTCTAGTTCATCTTCTTTAGTTGTTAAATTATAAAGTAATAACATCAGTATTAATTATAACTGATATGTTATTATAAATATGAAACAACCCTATTTCACCTTCTATCCATCCTATTAAAAATGAAATCACCACCCGTGTGTACGTACGGAATACTGTCTCCAAGCCATGGTGTAATCTATTTTTCCACCACCACCTTACTTGGATGGGTATATTGGTGTAAAGAATAACAATATATTATTATTATAAAATCAAAATGATTATGAGAAATTATATCATTCACTACAATTCTATTCAATTATTATGGGAGTGATATCATTGCTCGTGCGTACATACGGATTATCGTCTCCACGACGGGATGATATTAGTTATCCATGTTAACCATTCAAGATTGATTATAAAGTTTATATAATGAATAATAATGAAATATATGACATAATTAAGCTACTGTATTTATGTATAAATATATATATATATATGTCATCTACTTACTTCCATTCAAGTCAATAAGGAAAGGAAAACAGCGTTCATGCGTACGTATGCCCTACCGTCTCCATGAACGGTGTATTTCATTTAATTCATCTATCTATTATATATATTAATATAAAATGAAAATATATTATATATAAATCATTAATTGAATTCTGTAAGTAAGTAAATCATGATATTAGTAATAACAATATCAAGAACAACAAGTCCAAACATGTACGATAAATGAAACAATTTTACCCAAAACGCTGCTTTAACAAGGAATTTACAAAGAACAGGTAATATAAAGTCATAAATGAACCATATATGATATCATAATAATGAATATTATTCTGTAATAAGTCAATGACATTATTTAAATCATTATACAAGAGTTTCGGATACGTAAGAAGCATATCGGACCTAAGGTAAGGGATAATTTTTTAATCTCATTTTTATCCGAGATTGCTTATACGTAAGTATTTACTGCGATAATATTTTTCATCCATGTCCATAAAAATGTTTTTCATAATGTTTTGAATATTATTCCTTGTAATTTTAAAGTCATGTTTACCCCTCTTTGACTTTTACATTGTGTTATGGATGAAATCTTTCTTTTGTTTACCATTCGTGGTACTTTTTGACTTTTCCGACAAAAGTACGAGGAGAATGTTTTTTTAAACTTATACGGCATGAACGTTTTTTTAATGTTTCATAACTCCTTGTTTTCAAGAAGAATAATCTACAATATTTCATGACTATTTTCAACAAAATCATTTTATTTTAAAATTTCAAGGCATTTTGTGAAAAGAAAATGATCTTGAATAAGAAAGGATATTTTTCTCAAGATTTCATTTCAAGTGTTTTATCAAAACCATTTTCCATCCAAGATGACATTATTTAATATGTGCATGTTTCAAGTATAATGTCTCTATGATTTAAATGGGAATGATATCCATTTGTTTTATATAGATTTTGTTATGATGGGATGATGTTTAGGAAACCCATTTTATTCTTTGGGTTACGATGAATGATTTATGTTTATATTGTGGCACACGTAATAATGATTTCATTATGGGATGGGTGGGACCTATATCTCCCTCCAATGCATTTGGTAAACATTTATATCTCATTAGATAGACATGGCGAGAATGGTAAGTTAATCCGGTTCAGGGATACCGAACTGGAACGAGTAGTGGACTCGATAAAGAAAGGGACTTTGTCCACTAAGATGGTCTTGGAAGTAATGCCTTGGCTACTATGGAAATCATATTATGTGCATAATGGTTTTACGATATTACATGTTTTATTCCCATTCTATTTCATCATGATTGATGTTACTTTATGATATATTCCTTACGTACTTCCATGATTTATGTCTTTGCTCAAGATTTTGATGTTTAGATTTTATGTTCACGTTTTTACATTCAAATTCTTATGTATAGTTTTATGTTCTCTATGTTTACCCTTACTGAGAATTTGAGCTCACACTTTTTATGTTTTCTTTTCCCTAGTATGTAAATAAAGGTTTTAGGTAAGAAAACAAAAGGGTATGATCTTTATGGGAGATGTTGAAGATCTGTCACCATGATTAGAAGATTATGTTCCATGTTTCCAAAGACACTAAACTATTACGGTCTTTTGGTGTTTTTTTTGTTATGTATTAATTATTACAAAAAAGTAATGTAATGTCTATTTACATAAAGTATGTGTCTCTATAATTCCTCTTAGAGTATGTTAGTCTCCAAATAATGGAATTGTATGAAATAACACAACTAACTTTCGAAACAGGTGATTTGAGTGGTTGTCAGACAATACACCCAGCTAATTTCAGAACCAAAATACACCAAATCATAAGGGAAGGTGGAAGAATTTCAGACATAAAAGTTCAAGAATCACCATAGCTTAAAAATACGGGGGCTCAATTAATTCAAACTTCAAATTCATTAAACAATGTTCAAAGATTTGAAAATGAAAATTAGGAATAGCCCCAACCTACAAGGATGGGGGATTTTTCACATCTGTAATCCCCTCCTCAACGGATGTTAGTTTTCATCTGATTAGGGGATAAGACACAAAGAGAGCACACAATTGATCTATCTAAGGATTCCCATTAGGTAATTGTTCACCAAACAATTCCTTGAAACTCAGCATATTAGAGAACAAATTCTCATTGAAGAAACAGAGGGAGATGATCTTACAATGATACCAAAGAATGCCACCAATGCATTATGCGTCAGCAAATTTAATTAACACCATTACAGAAGATCCTCCAAAAAATGAGTCTAGTTCAGGGGAATTAGAAGATGAAGTTATTGTTCATAATATGGTACACACTAAGGCAAATGAAGAAGGTGTACATACGTGAAATCAGAGGCTTACCGAGAATCCTGGTATGCCTTCAAAATACTAACTCCCACCCTACCGAAAGGAATCTAGCAAGGGGAAAGGTAAAATTCCAATGGAATCTCAATTTTACGCTTGAGAAGTTAAATTTATTTCTCTTGAAGAAATATTTTCACACCAATAAGAGGAAATTAATGAGTTGAGAAGACTCAATATAGAGTTACATTGAAGCAACATTTCTGCTAAATGTACTTCCTTGAAAGGTCGTCAACATGCACATCCTATACGAGCTCCTCAGGAAAAAGGATTTTTAGTAAATAAATATTCAGATAATGAATTCATTCCATTGGATACACAACCAAGGTAGGATCAAAAAAATCTTGATAAGCCAGTTACCATGGGTTATCAAAGGAAAATACAATCACCATCACCAGTGGCTTTGCCAGTCGTTGCACTAGCTACATCTCTAATTGATATACCAACACAGTTTCCAACTCATTTTGATATTCCCCAAATTCTTATGATCACAATTGAGAAATTAAAAACTCAATTGGAATCTATGGAGGAACAACATGTGTTAGTTAAACCGGGAAAAAAAATCTTACCCAGAATGGGTAGATTTGAATCCTCCCCCACCAAATTTTGTGAATACCACATTTCCAATATTTAATGGTTCATGATATCTAGAACAATACATAACACATTTTTTTCTTAATGTGATACCATGATGGTAACTCCTTGATAACAAGAATAATTAATTCTTAGATTTTTTGTGCAGTCACTACAAGGACCAACTTTTGTCTGGTATACAAGTTTACCAACTCGATCAATTATTAGATGGGAAGATTTCCATCAGAAATTCCATCATCAATTTAGATCAATGCTACAGAAGATGATAGTTTTTTATCATCATTATTGTAAACATAGAGACAATGAAAGAGTTTCATATTTCATTTCACGATGGAAAGGATTAACATATTCCTTATGTCTAGCACTTCCTCAAGAAGAGTTGCTGCCAATTTTTGTGGAAAATATATGTGATGAGTAAAGCACACCAATGATCCATATGAAATACATATGAGGGTTTCAATACCTTATTTCAATTACTCAACAGATATAAGATTATAATATTGAAACTAAGGATAAAACTCATTTAGTTCCATCAGCTTTGGTAAGAAGAACAATGAAAGAAGGGGAAGATACTGTTACACTAAAGAAAGAACATGTACCTTATTCCACTTAAAAACCATAATAATATAGAAGGGATCCACCTCTAGAGTTATATCAGAAACAATGACCACGTGAAGAAGATCAAAGATGTCAATGGCAGAAATAGTTTGAAGAATTAAAAATCAATGTTTATTATTTCTAGAATGAAAAATTTTCTGGTTACTTCATCTCAGCTCTGGAAAATAATTTGGTTTAGTTTCCAAGGGTGATGAAACCAAATAAAAAGAATGATATGAATATATTAATAATTATTTTCCCTTTCACCAGATGTTGGGTCATACCATTCAAGAGTTTTTTGTTTTCAAGGACCTCCTAAAAAATCATAGACTCTAGACAAGTGAAACTCAAAATTTCATCAGCTTAAGTAGCATGTGTTACTGATTCTGATCCATAGGAAGAAGAAGAATGGATGGAAGTGGAAAGTAAAAATGTGTAGAAATATGATGATTTTATGATCAGGAGAAACAATCAACCAAACTCTTGCTATTTTATGAACATAGTTGAAACAACCAATTGTGTGTTCTGCTACTCCTACCACAGCAAAACCAGCTTCATCAAAAGGTCAATTCTCAAAGAAGAAAACCGATCATAAAGACAAATAGTAGTCAAAATAATATGAGCTCATGCAAAGTACAATGTTTTCCTCAACTAGGGAATATTTCATGCCATCTGTTTCAAAAACCTGGGAAAATCACCGCCAAATGGCACAACCAGAACTAAACTATCAAGAGAAATCTTCATTAGATGAAGATTTTATCTTTGGTTCCTTCAATGTTATCAACTTAATGGATCCTTATGCCGATGGTGATTCTGATTATAATACACTGGAATTCCTTGTACCTAAATAGGGAACGAGAGGAAGAGTCCAATGTCAATGAAATAGGGGAAGATGTGGGAATTATAGAAACCACAATTTTAACTCTACCCCTTCTCAAACCATTTATTTGGCAGAAACGTGTGGAAGAGCCATGCAGTGGGCTCAATAAGAACAAAGAGTTTCTTCCATGCACGATAGGTTCAGTTCTGCCACGATTATTTTGTAAGACTGATTAGAAGTCACACCAACTTACTTTCAGAAAGTAGATAGACCTAGTTTGTCTAATATACCAAATCTAGGAGTATTTCTAACTTCTAATTTGGCACAGTGTATGTTTAAATTAGAATCATCACCGTCCAAGGCACCTGCAAAACTGTATTTTCATGCTGGTAAACGTAGACCTATGGATCAAAAGCATGATTTTTTGAAACAACTAGACTAAGTACCAACCAAGTTATCGATTTTGGATTCTTTGATTCTGTCAAAAGATATTAGAGAAGCACTTATTGAGTCTTTGTCAATTCCTCAAGAGTTTAAAACTAATGTTGGTACTTCTAAGGTTTATCATATAGGGATTGAGCCACCAGAATGTCATGAAGTCATATCTTTTACAGATGAAGATGAAGATGATGTTGTACATGGACATATCAGACCCTTGTGTTGATCTAGAAAGGGAAATGACATTGACATCTGATAATATTTCATTGAGCATGGCTCTTGAGTCAACCATATTCCTATTTGTACACATCGCCGATTGGGCCTAACTTAATCTAATTTATCTCGGTCCACTTTAATGTTGCAAGGATATGACCAAAATGAGTACGAACCTATGGGAGAGATTACACTCAGAACTTGATTTGGATATCTTGTGTCTAATTCAGATTTCATGGTTGTTTGTTAGGACACATCCTTTAACATTCTACATGGAAGGCCATCGCTGTATCAACAAGTGACCATACCTTAATCATACCACCAATGTCTTAAATACTATTTCAATGGTCAAATTGGGAAGTTGTATGGTGACAAGGATCTATTCAAAATGTGTGAATATCAATATATTAAAGTGGAGTTTTATAACACAAAATGAACCAGATCCATGAAAATGTAGAAATCCAGATTTAAGGCTCCAAATGGTTGTGAAAATATTCCAGTAAATCCATTCATACATTTTTGTAATGATTATGTGCTACCCATCAATCTAATTGAAAGGGTAATACCAAATATAATCACTTGTCCAATAACATCCACAATGACGATTGAGGAAACCGAGCTTGATAATATAGGTGAAACTGTTGATTCACGAAGCAGTGATGGAAGCATAAATGGAGATGTCTTCATTTCATCCACTAGACTAAAAAAACCTCTATATTGTCAATCACAGGGAAAGAATTTATAGCAGTGATAGAGGAAGACAAATATGTTGATTCCCAATACATAATATCCTATTTACTACCACAGGAAGTCCCTTTGTCGTCAATAGGGTTAGATATGGTGGCCTCTTCTTTCGGATGTTCAAATACTGACTCCTCCCATAACTCTAGATGTTTTGCCTCATAATCTACTATGAAAGTAGTAACAGAAGATGTAACATGTAATGAAGAGGAAGAGGATGATCTCAATGATTCTCCTCCATAATTTTAAGAATGTGTTTCAACCATTGTGGATGTGCTCAAAGAAATAAATCATGGTATAGAATAAGATCCACTCCCCACTCTAATTAGTGAAACCATGACTTTTGAAGAGATAGAGGCTCATAATTCATTTATAAAGAAACATTGAGATATATTTTCTTGTAATTACATATAAACTCTAGGTCTGAATCCTGATGTAGTCACCCATCATTTGGGTTTTCCATAAGAACATCGTGGATTTAAGAAGGCAACAAAAAGAACACACACAACTCATGCCTATAACATTGAAGCTTAAGTTGATAAGCTTATAAAGGCTAAAATTTTCAGGGAGGTTCAACATCCCAAATGGCTAGAAAATATTGTCCCAGTGAAAAAGAAGAATGGTCAAATCAGAGTTTTCATTGATTTCAGATATCTAAACAGACATTGTCCTAAACCTGGTTTTCCAGTTTCGGTTACTGAGACTCTAATTGATGCAACAACTGGCTATGAATCTCTATCCTTCATGGATGTATAATCTGGGTATAATCAGATCCATATGGACCCAAAGAATTAAGAATATACATTCTTCAGAGCCCCTCAAGATGTGTTTTTCTATCGGGTAATTCCCTTTGGATAAAAGAATGCAGGTGCAACATATCAACATGCTATGCACCATATCATCCAACCCTTCTTAGGGAAATTTGGTGAATGTTATGTGAATGATTTGGGGGTCCAATCTAGAAAACGTTCCTGTCACTTGGGTGATCTGGAGATCATATTCAATAAACTTTTGGCAACACAGTTTGAAGAAGAACCCTCTGAAATGTGATTTCTGGGTATCTTAGGAATGTTCCTTGGCTTCGTTGTACACCATCATGGAATTGAAGTTGATCCTGAGAGAAAAAAATAAATCCTTGGTATGTCTCCTCCATAAAATTAGAATGAATTAAGAGGAAACCAGGGACACTTGGCCAAAATTTGGTGCTTTATCACCAATTTGGAAGGCAAGTGTTTTCCCTCTACCAGATTAATAAAGAAGGGAGTCACCTATCAGTTTAATGAAGACTGCCAAGAAGAATTTGATAGCCTCAAGAAATATCTCACGAGTCAACTAGTATAAATTCCACCTATTGATGGTATACCA
Organism: Viscum album; assembly: GCA_963277665.1. Classification (NCBI taxonomy): domain Eukaryota; kingdom Viridiplantae; phylum Streptophyta; class Magnoliopsida; order Santalales; family Viscaceae; genus Viscum; species Viscum album. Next base: position 45,452,058 of record OY728139.1, on the reverse strand, counting down.
CTTATTCTCTATGTGACAGATTTAGAGAAATCACTAGGTGCCTTACTTTCCCAAAATAATGATGCTTTGAATGAAAAGAGCCTTTAATCTCTCAGTCAAACTATGATTGATGCAGAAACTCGATATTCAAGTATTTAAAAGTGTTTCCTGGAATTAATATTTGTAGTTAAAAAATTGAGTCACTACCTGCAAAATCATGAGGACCAATTTGTGTCTCGCAATAACCCTCTCAAATTTATCCTCAGTCATCCTATTCTTACTGGGTGTCTGGCATGGTGGGCGGTTATTATGCAATAGTTTGATATCCAGTATGTGCCTTTGAAGAAAACAAAACAACATGATCTGTTTGAATTCCTTGTTGAACATCCATATTTAGAAGATACATCATTAAATACTGATCTTCCTGATGACGTTGTCTACTCTATTAAATATAATTCCCAAACATGGGAGATTTGATTTGATGGTGCTTCCAGAAGTCCAACATGGAAGAGAATGGGAAACCCTATACTTAACAATGTTTGGTTATAAATTTTTCATATTTCCTTAAAAATGGCAATTTTTCATTACTCCTTCCTATTGTTAGAATGTTGTACCAAAAATGAGGTAAAATATCATGCAATCTTCACAGGTATAGAATTATCACTTTAGGTGAAAGTGAATCACTTAAAAGTGAAAGGTGATTCAGTATTTGTAATCAAGAAAATCAAAGGTGAATATTCTATAAGAAAATAAGAGTTTTTCCCTTTTCATGATTAAGTTAGAGGATTAATGGCTTAATTTCCCCCAGATCCAACATTTTCTTATATCCCTTGATCACCAAATGCCCAATATGATGCAATGTATAATGCTGCTAAAACCCTATAAGATCCAAATCGTGATTAGACAATCTTTAGGATAGCCCATCTTCGTGAGGTCTAACCTTTTGTTCCACTCAGAAAGGGGGGAATTAATGATATTATCCCTATTTCTGAACCATATGGACATACCACAGAATAGAGAACCCATCATGAAATATATTCAAAATGAAATACTTCCACCAGATAGTGATGAAAAAGAATAGATCCGATGATGAGCATCCAATTTTACTCTTTATGATAATCTAGACCATCAAAAAATACTTTTCAAATGAGGCTTCGATGGATTCCTCCTCAAATGTATTGATGGAGAAGAGACTGTAGTTGTCATGAATGAAGTGAATTTAGGAACTTGTGGTGCCTACCAATCTGGTCACATAACCTCTGATCAGATACAAAGGCTTGGATACTTTCAGCCTTCAATAATGTAGGATTGTATAGAATTCACTATGAAATTCCATATTTTCCAAAAGCATTACAACTTCATTCATCAACCCATAGAGTTGCTACATATAGATAAATACTCTTGCCCACTTTCCACATGAGTAATGGATAGAGTAGGAACTTATCCTCCATCCACAGCTAAGAAATTCAAGTATATCCTTATTGCTACTGACTTCTTCTCCAAATGGGAAAAAGAAATACCACTGAAAGACGTTAGAGCCAAAAACATTGTTAGTTTCGTCAAAACTAATATCATTACCATATTTGGTGTCCCTTATACTATTTTGACGGAAAATTGAAACATGTTTTGTTCTGATGAGGTAAAAAATTAATATCATGAACATAATATCAAATCCAACCATTCATCTCACTATCAGACATTGAACAAAGGATAGATATAGGACTTCAATAAGACCCTATCAAATATACTCCAGTAGATGGTAGACAAGGATATGAAATCATGGCGTAACAAACTTTTAAATACTTTATGGGATTATAAGACTACTACCTATAATTCCACCCTAGAAACTCCATATTTATTGGTATAAGGAACAAAAGCAGTTTTTTCAATTAAAATGGAATTGACTTCACTCAGAGTTTCAATCTGTAATCAATTTTCTTTAGATGAGAGGTATCAGAAATGGTTTGATGAGGTTGATTGGATAAACTAAAAAAGATTGCATACATTGCATCACATGGAAGTATACCAGAATATAATAACACAAAATTTCAATAGGAAAGTTCTTCTACATTCATTTAATCCAGGAGAATTGTTATTGGTCCTCAAGTCTCATATGATACAAGGAAAGAAACATCCAAATCATGATCCAAAGTGGGAAGGACCTTATTCTATACATAAGATCTACTCAAATATAGCATATGACTTAATCTCAATGGATGGAGAGATCATTACTACTCTATCCAATGTGATATTCATGAAGAAATACTTATTGTAATTGCACATACTAATTGTCCTCACTGGAAGACTGAAAACTGCACAACCCCCAATGTCCTTTCTGCCAGACTAAAAACTGCATAGTACAAAGTCCTTGTTGCAAGATGTTAAAGTTCATAACAAACATAAGTGTGCTTTCTACAATACATTAAAATTCATAGAATCTTTGTCCTTGTTACATGACATTAAACTGAATGAAAACATTTTTCCTTGTTACATGAAATTAAATTTAATGTCAAATGTCTTCTCTACTTGACGTTAGGAGCTTCCATATGCAAGTATCATGGATATCATTTCTACTCCTTAGTGGCACATGAGTCTCTCCCTTCTCTATATTTGAGTCAGATCTGTATAAGGACCATGTTGAGAGAACTATGTACAACTTCATTCACATCTATATGAGATATATAAAGATGCCTAGATCTCCAATCTTGGTCCCAACAGAGATCACAAAATTTTTATTTCCCTTTTTCCTCTCTTGTATATGAATTAGATCTATACAGAGTTCCCTATTAAGATATATAATTTCATTTTCATACTATCTTGCGGCTTAAATTTAATCATTCTTCTAGAATGTGTTAAGGTCCCCGTTTCCCATGTCAAATTAGATTTGTGTGGGAAATATTTGTTCCAAGAACAATGTATGGTTTGATTCTAATTTATATGAGATGCATAGAGATGCATAGATCTATAATCTTGGTCATGGCCATGATATATATAAAAAACACCATATTCTTTATATAAGAATAAAACCTACTTAGGGAATGTTTAAATAACTACATATGACTTGATTCCAACCCTCATCCATACACATAGTGACACTTGGGTTTTATCCCATAGCCCTACTACAAAAAATATTTCATTTCACATCGATTCATCTTCATCCTTACAGCATGATGTTAAACTGCATGGAAATGTAACTCCCATATTGTTCACTTGTGTCACTATTGTGTTACAGAAGAAACCCTTTCTGGACTTTGTTTCTCAAACTGAGCATGGCTCATATGGGCTTAGTAATCATTTAAAAGTATTATTTATATAAAGGAGGTGTCTCAATTTATTATGGGGTTGTCAATGTCTTCACCACATGACTTAAAATTGCACAGTATAATGTCCTCGCTTCATAACTCTAAACTATGAAATATAATGTCAATTCAGAAGGAAAAAAATTATATATTCACTTTACATATGATTTAGATTTATGTAAAGGACGTCATATTCATGGCCAATATTAATTAAAATATTTATTATGTGCATTCAACACAACCCCCTTCTATAATTCACACTCTTAATCTTGAATATTTTCTAGATCATCATAATCATTTTTACGGTTTCTAGTGACAGAACTTCTAACACCTAAGATCTCTTTTTCTTGACTATGATACACATTCCCTTAGGTGTCCTTGTATAAGTTCCACACATAATGGGCCTATCAACCCAAAGATGGCACTATTTGGATATCCAACATATACCCTAGTTGTCCCTTAATAATACAACCCCCATAACGAGTTTATCAAAGGATGGTAATTTCATTCTTGGTTATAGTGCCTTTTTTCCCCATCAAAAATTAAAGACATTATATAAGAATCTGTATTTTAAAACAGTCATTCGGGTATATTTGTCACATTATCTTTCTCTTGATCTGAAATTCTTCCATACTATGATTTACACATAACCCTCTCCATGTGTTCAATGCAATATGAAATAACCTTGGAATAATTTGTCCACATATCATATAATGTTTTCTTTTATATTGCTCGTTGTATGACCTAAAACTACAGAGACCATACCTCCTATGTTTGGGTCAGACCTTCATAGGAGTCTTATTCATCCAATTCTTTGGAAATATTGATTGGAAATACCCTCTCCATATTCAAGAACCTTCCTCCATAAACTGAACTCTGTGCTTCAGAAAATATGAATCTTTATAAATATTCTTTGGATTTTAGAAATAGAATGTCAAAATTATTGAGATCTCTTCTGCCTGACTATGCACCACGTTCCAATTGGAAACCTGGAATAAGTTTCCTACATAACGGGCATGTTGGTCAAAAGATGCCAATATTTGTCAATGCATCATATATCTGAGTTGGCCCTACATAATATAAACCCCATAATGGTTTTGACAAATAATGGTACTTCATTCTTGGAAAAGACTTACTTTAATACTATTATCCATTTTTCCATACCATTCTTCAGATCTAGAAATTCCCAAATCACAATTTACAATTTTCCCTTCCATACCTGAATATGGTAGTATGTTTCCATTAAAATAATCAAGAAATTGGGAGAGTCTTATACCATTGGTCAAAGATAAAGACCATAAATTAAATCCACAAAATATCCTCACTACATGTCTTAAAACTGCACAATATAATGTCCTCACTTCATGACTTAAAACTACACTCTATAACTTTTTCACTGCCTCACATAAAACAACCCTTTCATTCATAAAATTCCTTTCTCTAGAAAACAACCCATTGTTGTCTGGAGTCACCCAAATCTTATTATCCCTTATATATCAATAGTAAGATGTTAAATTCATAAAATATATTTTTTCTGACTATGTTGCATGTGCCCTTATGCGGCCTTTCATAAGTTTCTTACATAACTAGCATATCAGTCAAAAGGTGACACTATTTGGCTATGCAGCATTTTCCCTAGTTGGACCTACATAACACAACTCTCATAACAGGGTTTGTCAAATAATGGTAACTTCATTCTTGGGAGAGACATATGTTGAAACAAGTTTTAAATTTTGTGACTATAAAAATCAAGGATCAAGATTCCCCTATGAAATATTTTAAATAATATTAAAGCAAGTCTTAGCCACTATGTCTTGTTTGGGATATTGTTTCAAAATTTGTGGTCAAATCTATTTCAACCATAAAAATTATCACTTTATATTCCAACATGCATGACTCTTAACTTGTAAGAGACGTGGTACTCACCAGATTGAGAAGCCAAAAAGGGAAATCTAAACAAAGGTTGAGTCCCAGCTCACTAAACATACATTTTTGTATGATTTATGTAAATTTGAGCAATAAAATAAAGAAAAAAGACATAGAGTTTGTGGGATTGTCTATAGAACCCCACAGAAAAATCTTACTATGCTCATTAGGCCCACTGGCTTAATCAAAAAATTTTGAGCACCCCCATTCTTGTCATTATAATCATGATTGCCTAACATGAAGGCATTATGTTTAAAAAAAGAAGTCATCATCATCATTACCATTAATATTTCAATCATGGAAAAAATAAATCAAGACGCATATGATTTGAGACAAGAAATCCATTTCATTTATATGAAATTAGAGGGACATCCATAGAATGATTGGTAATAACTGAGAAGTCTTCATTAGTAGGTAGGTGATGGAAGCAGGAACCCTAGGCGTCGATGCAGTCATAGGAGATGATGACCTTCGAGCCGATTCCTCCCCCCTTGGTGGGGGATGGATCTTCAACGTTCCTCAACAAATCATTGTCTTCTTTTCAACCATTTTTGAATCCCTATTTTATTTGTACCTTCCCAAATTATTTCCTTGGCCCCAAATTACTGGATTTGGTAGATGGATTTCCCAACCTCCAGTTTTCGACTGCGGTGTTTTCAGAAATATCGGCTCTCCTAAACCTTACTCTAGTTGTACGTTTTAAGCAGAGGTGACCATCGGTTGATTAGTTCGACATTGTCTTCTTCAATTCCTTGAATTTTTAAGAGAGGGAAACTGTATGTTTTCTTAATAGCCATCACATTATGGTTCATTTGGCTTTGGAGGAGGACCTCACCACCACTTGGTCGAGCACTCCCCGCAGCTTCAACGATTTTCATTTCTTCTTATTTCGAGGGTCTTTCGAATTCCATATTGGATGTGATCCTCCTTCTACTGTGGTCTGGGTAAGATTTCTTAATATACCGTTGACATTTGAAAATATCTCTATTATTAGGATGCTTTGAAATCATGTTGGATGGTTCCTTTGTGCTGATAGACGAACTAAGTCCGTCTTTCATCCTGTTAACCCGTGGATATGTGTGGAGATGGATGTGTCGAGGATCCCTTTTGAGTATGATTGGGTAACTATTGGTGATGAGTATAGGTGAAAGCAATAGGTGGTGTATAAGAACTAGATATAATTCGACTTTTCTTTCAAATGATTGGGACACTCTTAGGTTAGCTGTCGTCGAGGTGTTCGTGTTTCTGGATGGAAGGCGGGTAGAGCCAGCGGAAAGACCGAGGAAGTCTGCGTGGAGGTGTGCAATTTGAATCAGGTGGATAAGGGGATGGAAGGTGATGTTCGGGGAGGCAAGGATTTCTTTTCATGGTCTGTTTTGGAAGAGAGACATACACTGTGTCCTATGGAGGAGAATTTTCTACCCATCGACCTAGTGGTAGTGTCATCGATGGTGGGTTCTCACGCTTGTGTGGAGAAGAAGGACTCGGAGGCTTTGGTAAATCTGAAGGTTTCTGAGATTTTCTACAGGATGAAGCTGGCCCTTGGTGGCACACACATCTTCAGTGATCATCTTTAGGTGGAGAGTCTGAGGGTGAGTGTCGATTTGACCCAAATGGAGGAGGTTACATCTGGTATGGAGAAGTGGGCATGCGATGAGGCAGAGGAAACCCATGCTTCTTTTAATGAGGTGTTGAATGCATGTAACAATGTCCTTATTAAGGGGAGTCAAGTAAATGTTAATGAGGTGTCCCTTCCTATTAGAGAGGAGAGAACAAGAGGTTAAGGTATGATGTCTCCGACCCCTTTACAGGTGAGAAATAGGTTTGACGGCCTGGATGAAGTTTGTTCGAATTCTGTTATAGCTAGGTTGATGGATACAGATGAGGTCTATGTGAAAGGAAGAAATGGAATTGACCCATGTTATTCGGCAGGTGAAGACCCAATGGATTAGTGTAATAGGAGTAATAGAGGAAGGAGAAGTAAGAAATACTACTCCTCTTTACCTCCTCCCTTGGAGACCCATTCTACCAAGAAGCTTAATGCCAAGAAAGCAGATTTAGATGATGTGGAAGACTAGATCTTGGAAATAGTGCTATGTTCTGAAGAAGAAGTGGTCAACCAAGTTTTATTTCTTCATGAGACCAAAGAAGAGGAAGCTACAATGATAGGGTGATCATTAAGGGTAGACCTCAATGAGGAGAAATACTCTTGGATTGATAAGAAAGACTTAATCCTGGTAGGGGGCTTCAATAAAGGGTGGATTAGACTTGAGGAGTACATTCAGTGAAGAGATCAGCTAGCTTCTGAGATTGAAAGTCTAGTGTCGAGTTTACCAGGTATTCAGGTATCTTCAATCTCTTATAAATTGTGTAGGGAATATGTTTCTGTGAATCTCAAACTTTTCTTCAATGATGTCAAAATGGTGGAGCCTGTTGACTGATTAGGGAGGTATGCTAGTTCAGTTTGAGTTTTTTTGGTCAGTTTTGGTTGTGTTTGGATTTGATGTTACTCTTGTGATACGCATCCAAGTTTCTATTTAGGTCTGATCCAGATGAGGTTCAGAGAATTTAGCCCTCACTAAACCATTACATTCAGAATCGGTAGTTGAGAGGGTATGGCTATGCCATCGGTTCTATGCCTGCTCACTTGCATGAGACAGTCTGCAGAGTGTTCATGCAATGCTGAAGGTTGTTCTTCTCGATTAAGTTGCTGGGGAGGGGTAGATCCTATAGATTTGTATGGGCTTTTCTCTGGTATGGGCTTTTGGTTGTAATGTTGGTCCTCTGGTTTCTCACTTGTTCCTAAAATGTGATTTGATAATAAAAAATTTAATTTTCATTCAATCAGAGAAAAATCCATATAATGAAGGCTCTCTATCAGGCGTCAAAACATACTCCCAACGTGACTCTTCATTTGTTGAAATACTTCATAAGCACTATCATCTACATATTGAAGTTGAGATAGCTGAGAAACTCCAGCCTCCTCGACCTGACCAAGTGCTTCCTTAGAGGCCGAAATGGAAATTATCCCATCCAATTGGGTTTCTACCAATGTTTGGTTCAGTTTCTCAATTTTTATATGAAGAAAATCTAGTTGTTTTTGAAGATATAACCAATCCTTCATGACTTCTTTGATTTTTTGGCCAATTTGGATCTATTTCTTGTTATGATATGCTTCTGCCTCAGCTACTGCAGCATGAAATCTCTCAAAAATGATGACATTTTAGCCATTTAAAAATCCTACAGTAGCTTATGCTCCTAATTCTATTGGTAAATGGTCTATTTCATTGGATCATAGACTAGTCATCAATTAAATCCAAAAAATCCCAACACTCAAAATAATATTTGGAGTTGTAAAAAATGGGATGGTATTTCATCTATAGGCTTATCTGCAATTATTCTCTAGATATGTCACCATGTCTTCTTAAATTCTATACCAAGAGTAGATCACTATAGGAAAACTGAATATTTGCGATGGGGCTCCGCCCCAAATCGCCCATTGCCGAAAACGGCGTCGCAAATAGGTGTTTTTTCGGTAGTTCCGTCGTAACAAAATTATTTGCGACGATATTTGTCCCCCGTCACAAATAAGTTTTCGTTTATATATAAAAAAGGTATTTGTGACGAGCCGTCGCAGATATATTAGTTGTGACGGGTCGGAATCCCATTGTAAATGCAAAATTTTAAAAAATACTTACGACGAAAGTATTAGCGACGGACCGTCGCTGAAAGGTTTTCCTGACGGGTATTCGTCCCGTCACAAATGGTTCTGTAAAAAACATTTACGACGGGAATTCCCGTCACAAATATTAAAAAAAATATAAAAAAATTAAATAATTAATACAAATCATATAATATTATATAAAAATAATAATAATATTAATAATATAAAAAAATTATATTATTATAATATAAATAAAAAAATATATAAAATATAATTATGAAATATTAATATAAAATAATAATAATATAAATATAAATAATATAATATAATATAATAATACTAATATTAATAATATAAAAAATTAATATATTATTATTATTATTAAACTATCTATATAATAATAATATTAATATTAATAATATAAATAAATTATATTATTATAATATTAATAATAAAAAATATATATAATATAATTATGAAATATTAATATCAAAAAATAATAATAATATGAATATAAATAATATTATATTATACATTATGAAATATTAATATCAAAAAATAATAATAATACTACTAATATTATTAATATAAAAAATTAATATAAAAATATTACTATTAAAATAAAAATACATATTTATGAAAAAATAATATTAATAATATTAATATTAATAAAATTATAAAATTATAAACTTCTCAATATTAACAATAAATATAAAATATTAAAATTAATATTACTAAAATAAACAGACATTAAAAATAATACTAATATGTAATAATATATTAAAAAAATAAAAACAAATTAAATCACGTAATATTCGTACCAATATGAAAGAGAAATTGTAAATAGTTAATATGACAATAAACTACGAACTCAAATGTTTATTACATCTAAAAAAATCACTGGGGGTGGATAATCTGAAGGACCTGGAGGACCTGGAGGAGGTGGTGGAGGGAACTCCATCCCTAAACTATGAGTTAGACAACGCATATACTCCATATACTTCTGATGTTGCTCCTCATATCGACGTCTCTCCTCATCCTGCTGCTGATGCATCTGCTCCTGCCATCGACGCATCTCCTCATCATGCTGCTGACGCATCTGCTCCTGCCCCTGACACAAATCCACTATAAGCTAACTCTGAGCACGCATTTGCTCCTGATACTGTGAGGCAGAAGATGATGTCTCTCCACGAGCTCCTCTCGAGCTAGACGCCGACATTGTAGAAGTACCATAATACGCTGCAGGAGTCATATGAGAGCCGATACCAACCACTCGGCCCTTTTCGAAGCCATATTGGGTCGCCTGCATCTATGCCGTCTCATCAAAATGGTGGGCACTAGTCTGATCACCCGTCTCGTCTTGACTCTCAGCCTGTGTCTGAGAGGTCGCGAACTCATATGACTCCATAAGTTTCAATTAGAAATTAAAATAATGACAAGATTATATGCATGTAATTTGCAAACTGAAATGAAAATAATACTGACCACAATCTAACGCTGGTGGTCACCTCTAATCTCTCCAGTAGCCGGGTCAGTGTACATCCTCCGATAAACACCGTACGCCGAAATACCGGGATTCTCGGCTTCCTATATAAATATAAAATAAACTGTTTATATTTAAACTTGTATAAAATATTAAAAAAAAAGTACTTACCAGATGCTCTCTATGCGCACTGAATGTACGACTACCAGCTCGATGCGTCACCTCTTGTCTCCTCCGATTCTGTCGACCCAAGGCAGATCTCCTCTAAAACCCGCCACCCAACTAGTGTGTACATAATCCATCCCAAATGTGAGATGAAATGTACTCTGGTCGGTGGACTCTATAGGACTCGTCAAATTCTGTCACTCCGGATTTCTTCACAGCCGTCTTTCTCAAATTATGCAAAAACTGACGGAAACAGTCATGCATAGACACCACCCATGCCGCGTGGATAGTGGCACACATGCTCTCGTCGATGGGATACCATAATCCCTAATATAAAGTTATTAATGAATTAAATTTCAAAATAAATAATATTTAATTACGTACTAGCCAATGATCGAACATGGCGGCCTACACATCAGCGGGAATCTGATCCCATGTGAGCCAGGGCTGAGAAAAATAATTGCACAAGATAGCGATGCCCTGTCCAATAGCTATATGTGTAAAACTGTGGAAAAAGAACAAATAATTAAACAATTAGAATATTAATAAATTATAATTAAAGATAACTAAAATACACAGGTTACCATACCACCGCGTGCGCACATCGCATCCAAGAGGTGGACGTCGCTCTGGGATAGGATTTGGAATCATCAGTCTGGCTAGACCACGCCCCCTCTGGGTGCTCCCTGTAGTGCCAACAGCCTGAGGGTCAGATGACTCAAGAACCTCATCATCCATAGGTAGATCAGCCTCTAGCAACTGATGAAATGTTTCCGAGTCCATCTGAAACATGAAATGATTTTTATTAGCAAACAGTTGAAAATAACTATTATATATAGATATATATTTGTTATGATTCAAAACAGCATTTTACTGTGTCAATGTTCATCTTAATCATCATATTCATAGTTTTCAATGTCAATGTCTTCATCTTCCTCATCAACATCATCAATTTCCATATTATTTTCACTGTCATCATCTCTTGTCATTTCAAATTCAGTTGTAACATCATTGACAACATCATCACCATCGACCCTTAACTGTGGGTTTTCATCCTCAATTTTCATGTCTCTTTGTGAAAACTATGTGTTTTGAGGAGTGTCCTGAAAAATTTCATTTCCTTGCACTTCAGTGGAACCACATTCAGTTTGAGTAAACAGATTTTCTCGAGATTTAACCTTTATTATACTCCACCAATCATCCAACTCTTTTCCAGTAGCACAATATTTTGAATAATAAATTTGATATTCCTGATGAGACAATAAAAATGGTTCATTTACTTGAAGAAGACTTTTATGTTTAATATCAACAATTCCATGAGTCAGATGAATACGCAGGCCTCTCTCAGTATCCAGCCATCGACATTTAAACATTGTTACATAATTCTGTCGCAAATAACACAGTTCAATAATTTCTTCAAGCATGCCTTAAAAGTCAACTTCAATATCTCTATGATGTGATCCCTTCAAACAAACACCACTATTAATTATTTTCTTTGATTCCCCATATGCACGTGTATGAAAGCGATAACCATTCACCACATATGCATTATAAGATTTAACCATTTTCGATGGTGGGCTACTCAAAATACGCAATCGACTATCAATCATATCAGTATGTACAGATACTTGAAAATTTGTAAAACATTTATCACTATTACAAGTAATAAAGTGATTTTATATGTAAAATCAAAAAATAATGTATGTTACCAGTTTTTGAAACCAGTAGGCAATTTTTTTTTCCGACGTTCTTCTAAGCCAGCTGCTGTAATTTGTGAAAATTGTTTCTTGATATGATCATCATATAACCTACAAATACAATATGATTAATTTACTGTAACAAAATCTATAAAATAAAGTATAAGAGTACTCACTATACAATTGGTGACATTTCTTCACAGTTGAGTAGAACATATGTATGAGCTCTATGATGTTCATCATCTGAAAGCCATCTATCATGAACTCCACCAAAGCCAAGTTCGAGCTGATTCAAAACTGATAATTGATTGTTCATATCATCATCAACATTCCCCTCGTTCCAGACCATGCGGTTAAATTTTGAGGGATATTCAGATTCAAAATAATGAGAGTAGAATAAAGCAATTTATTCTTGCAAATAAGCTTCAGCAATTGAGCCTTCAACTGATGCTTTGTTACGGACTTTTTTCTTCAATTTCTATATGCATCTCTCAAATGGGTACATCCATCGAAACTGAACTGGACCTCCACATTTTTATTCATGTGGAAAATGTAATATCAAATGTTCAATCGAGTCAAAGAAATATGGTGGAAAGATTTTTTCCAATTTGTATATAATTACAACAACAGCTTCTTCCAGTTTACTTAGTGTATCGTAGTCTGTTGTCTCCGCACACATGTCTCGGAAAAAATATGATATATTTATTATCGAATCCCAAATATTAGAATTCAACAAACCTATTAATCAAATAGGCATAAGCCTTTCCATTATAGAATGACAGTCATGACTTTTTAATCCGGTAATATGACCATTTTTAACACATCTGCCCAAGTTGGAAGCAGAGCCATCTAGAAGTCTCAAGTCTGCAATCCACTGACAAAATAATAAGTGACTCTCTTTGGTCAGTGTATAACCTGATTTTGGCTTCATTAATCTATGTGATCTGAAATTTTCAAACAATTCAAGGTCTGGTCGCCTGCAAATTTGGGCAAGATCTAATCATGCCTTTACATTATCTTTGGTTTTACCCGGTGTATCCAAAACTGTATGAAATAAATTATCAAAACAGTTCTTCTCAATATGCATGACATCCCACATGTGTCGGACCAACAAATCAGACCAATATGGCAGATTCCAAAAAATGCTCCGTTTTGTCCAATTGTGTTCTTTCCCAAAACCATGAATTTTCTGTTGGTTTATTTTCGGTCCAAAAGTGATGGAAGGTAATGAAAATACAACCGATTGTAACTCTATACCTGAGATCATTTTTGGAGGTCCATCTCTTTCAATTCTTCCTTTTCTGAAATGAGATTTATTCTTCCGAAAAGGATGATCGATTGGAAGAAATCTGCGATGACAGTCAAAATAGCAAGGTTTTTTTCCATTCACGAGCATAAATTCTTTGTTGTCTCCCATACAGTAAGGACGTGATTTTGGACCATGTGTACTCCATCCAGATAACATTCCATATGCTGGGAAGTCACTAATTGTCCACATCAAAGCATATTTCATTACAAAATTCTATTTCGCAGCAGCATCATATGTACCAATACCATGACTCCACAATAAATTTAACTCATCAATCAGTGGTTTCAAATAAACATCAATATTCTTTTTCGGATGTCCTGGGATTAATAATGTCAAAAAGATATAAGGCTCTTTCATCAACATCCATGGAGGCAAATTGTACAGAGTTATAAAGACATGCCAACAAGAATATTGACTACCAAAAGATCCAAATGGACAAAAACCATTAGTAGAAAGACCCAATCGCACGTTCCGGGATTCTAAAGAAAAATACGAATGGACTTGATCAAAATGTTTCCATGAATCACCATTAGATGGATGAACCAAGATTTTACCATTTGAAATATTGGTTTTGTGCCATGAAATCATTGTCGCTGTGTTCTGAGACATAAATAAATGCTGCAAACTGGGTGTAAGCGGGAAATATCTCAACTGTTTTACAAGAATCAATCTAGACTTCTCTGATTGAGCTTCTTTATACCTCGATTGTCCAAATGTGGGACAACTATCCAACGACTCATTTTCACCAGAATATAAGTTGCAATCATTTGAACATTCATGGATCTTTTGATAACTAAGGCCTAGATTACGAACGAGTCTTTTTCTCTCATAATAATTAGCAGGCAGAACATTTCCTTCAGGTAACAATGCTTTAAACAAAGAAAATGTCTGATCAAAACAGTTATTTGACATTCTGTTATCTGATTTAATAGCCATAAATTTTGAAACTGCTTCTAATTTTCTTATCTTGCAACCAGGATATAATGCATCCTCAGCAGACCTGAACAACTCAGCAAATTCAGATGGTGCCAACTCAGGAGGTAAATCAACATCATCCTCAATTTCTGTTTCTTGAACGAATGACCCTACAACATCATGTACTAAATTCTGAAACCATGATGGATCCGAAATCAAATTATTAGTATCTTCTTTGGAATTACATTCACCGTGTTGATACCAAAAAATATAATCTGATTGAAAACCATAACGCAAGAGATGTTTCCCAATGATGTCAAATCTCTCAAACGTTGTCAGAGAACATTTTTTACAAGGACACTTAATTTTCCCTTCTGAAACAAATTCCGGGTTTGATTATGCAAATGATAATAAAGCTTCAACACCATCAACATATACATGATTTAAACTAGAACCGTTTGGATTTCTGCGCTGATTTATCCAAGCATGATCATCTAATAATGATTGATGTCGATTTCCTTGTTCCATATTCATATATATATTTCTACCAAATTTAAAACCATTACTATTGTTAAATAATTTTATATAAGAAATAATATCCTAAAAAAATAAGATACATAATTACTGTTATTTATTAATAATTACCAATAATTATAGGCGACATAGTTAGTTTATAATAATCCCCACTAATTATTATAAATTTAGCAATACTTAGAAATACTTGTAAAAATGAAATATGCTTGAATAATGAAATTAAATTTTGTAATCATCGTTGTGAAGATTATATTACTAATTATTCTGATTTTTCCGATGGCTCATCTCTTTTTAACTTTCTCCTGACTGAAATCAGTATGAAAAACTTGCTCTGACATACATTAGAGCACATTTTTCATACTGATTTTAGTGGGAGAAAGTAACAAAGATATGAGATGTTGAACAAAAAGTAGCCGTCAATCCACTGGAAATTGTGCCAATTTATAACCATGTACTTGAATTTATTTGACTTTTGATTAATTTTATTAGTAATTATTACTAATTATTACAAATCTCAATATTTCCAACAGATTTTGCTTTATTCTTAACATGTTCAAATTTTAAAGGGTCACCAATTTTCAAGTCATGCCCAATAAAAAGTTTGGGTCAACCCTGTCCAATTTAAACTCTATAATTGTCCTTACATGGTTGATCATCTCGCAAGTAGTGTTGCAATAGGATGAAACAAGTAATTAGAAAGGCATGACTTGGGTTGTCCTATTACAACGCTACTTGCGAGGTGATCAATCAAGCAAGAAAAATTATAGAGTTTACATTGGACACGGTTGACGCAAACTTTTTATTGGGCATGACCTAAAAATTGGGGACCCTTTAAGATTTGAACTGTTAAGAATAAAACAACACTTGTTGAAAATATTTATAGTTGTAATATTTTGTAAATATTTTATAATTTTAATTATATTAATATTTTTTATAAATATTAATCATATAATAATAAAATAATTATATTATAAGTATTATTTAACTATTAATATTAGAGTAATATAATATTTTATATTATGTTACTATTTATGTTACTAATTATATTACGAATATTGTTACTAATTATGTTACTAATAATGTTACAAATTAGAAATGTGAATATATGCATATACGTCGGCTGGTTAATCAATCAATGAATAGAAAAACAAACGTAATTGACCGCTCATCTACCTCAATTTTCTTTTCATTTGTCTGTTGAGGTTGACAGGAAACTTCTGCCTCCACAAATAATATGTGCTTTTACAGTCAAAATTATAAACCTCCTCACCTCTATATTGGCGAGTAGGTTGATAATTTTGTCAGTGAAAGCAAATATTACACGTGGAGGCAGAAGTTTCCTGTCAGGCCTCAACACACAAATGAAAAAGAAAATTGAGGTAGATGAGCGGTCAATCACGTTCCCTAATTATACTAATTGTTTCCTAATTAAATCTAATTGTTTCCTAATTAAATCTAATTGTTTCCTAATTATACTAATTGTTTCCTAATTAAATCTAATTGTTTCAAAATTATACTAATTGTTTCCTAATTAAATCTAATTGTTCCCTAATTATACTAATTGTTTCTTAATTATACTAATTGTTTCCTAATTATACTAATTGTTTCATAATTATACTAATTGTTTCCTAATTAAATCTAATTGTTTCCTAATTATTTTAATTGTTTCCTAATTAAATATAATTGTTTCCTTATTATTTTAATTGTTTCCTAATTATTTATAATCAATTAAATCTAATTATTTCCTAATTATTTGATAATTATTTAAATTAAATCTAATTATTTCTTAATTATTTGATAATTATATATTTATTTCTAATTATTACCAAAACATCCCCCGGGAGTGTCGAACCAAGAGTGCAGCAAGGCCCGTTGTCGTGTACCAGGATACCCCAAGTCAAGCTCAAAACACCTTGTCAGAGTTTTCACTCCTATGTACATTTGTGCCAGAGCCGCCTCTACTTGTTCGTATCCATGAAAGGATTATTTGGTACAAGCACATAAACTAAATATACTATATATCTAAACAATTAAAAAAATAAAATTAACAATTAAAAATAAAATTAGCAATTAAAAATAATTTAACAATTAAAAAAATATAAATACCTTTAATAATATGCACATTCTAACTCATTCCTTCCTCTTCTCGAAAGAAAAAAGTAAAAAAAAAATTGCTCAAATATGAAAATGAGAGAGAGAGTAGAATGGAGAACTGAATGTTATGGGAAAAAAACAGATGGGGTGTATATATAAGTTAAATTATTTGCGACGGTCATATTTGCAACGGGAGACCGTTGCAAATACTAGGTATTGCAATGGGATACCGTCGCAAATGCCTTCACCTGTATTAAATACAGGTAGCGGGTAAAAGGCTATTTGCGACGGGCCCGTCACAAATATCCACCATTAGTGACGGGCGGCTATCCCCATCACAAATTTCTATTTACCACCGCCGGTATTCGCAACGGGGCCCATCGCAAATACCTTTGCCCGCATTAATTACGGGCGGTGGGTAAAAGGGTTGTTGCGACGGGCCCGTCACTAATGCCACACGATTAGCGACGGGCGGACATCCCCGTCGCAAATTCCTATTTACCCCTGCTGGAATTTGCGATGGGAGGATATCCCCGTCACAAATCCATATTTACTGCCGCCGGTATTTGCAACGGGTACATAGTCCCGTCGCAAAACCGTATTTACTACCGCGGGGTATTTGCGACGGGTTGTATGTGACCGTCACAAATAGGCTTTATAGCGGCCAGTATTGGCGACGGGGCCCGTTTCAAATAATACCAGGTGAATATTTGTTTGCGACGGGAAAATTTCCCCGTCGTAAATACTATTTACCACTGCCAGGTAGTTGCGACGGGTAGCCTTCTACCCGTCGCAAATATCCTTCCTGCGTTTTGGTGCGCAAACCGTGCCATTGCAATTGCGACGAGCCCTGTATTTCTATCGCAAATAACTGCCCATTTGCGATGGGAAAATATTCCCGTCGCAAAAACCCTTTTCATTGGAGTTTTTGTGACGGGAATAAGTCCCGTCGCAAATACCCCATCACAATAATCGTTTTTTCCCATACTGGATTTCCTGTATAATTCTGAATATGTGTCCCTACCCTGAGGTAAAATGTACTATAGAAACAGATCACTTAAGGAGCTTCCTTGTTCTTCTTCTCTCAGAACAGTAGAATCTTCACATTCTGTTGATGTATGAGCCAACATGGAAATTTCACTTTCTGATCTTATGGTGGAAGCAAATAACCCTAAAAGACAAATCAAGGTCATTTCCAATTTCAGAAAATGGTAGGAACAGAGTATGATCCAGGACATCAAATGATATTTATTTAATAATAAGTTTTCTATTTGATTGGATTCATCCCCGATGTTCTCAGCTTTAACAGGTTGAGTATATTTTTCTTGAGAATATGTAATCTTATGAGTTTTAATAGTTTTCATAATTAAATTCTCTGAAGAATATCTTGATGGAGGGTCCTCTATTGGTATTTATCCAGCTCCAACAGAAGAAGGATAGAGTGGAATGACCCATTCCTGAGGAGCCTTTTCATCATTTTCTATAGATAAAGCTGTATAAGGTGAAATTTTATGTAAAGAATCTAGTGAACAATAACAATTGTGTACATAAAATGCAAGAATAAGGACTTACATCCATGGAGTTCCTCATTGAAATCTCCAAACCCCTTGATGGAACCAGGATTATCAATATTTGGATGAAGGGATTACATCATTTCAGTGTATGCGGCTTGGAATGTTATAGAATCCTCACTATTTAAGTGATCCAGAAAATGTTAGATGATTCCCAAATTGGCTCCGCTGACATTCTATTCCATTGGATCTTCAATCTATACAACATCATCAGTTATTTCTATCTTTGGGCCTACATCAGTATTTATATCAGGTTTTCCTCAGTCTTCATTCCTTTCTTCTAGAGGAATAGTAATGTCAACATTGGTTATTTCAGGACATATTAGAAAAGGAAACCGATCTGAAATATGTTGACAATAAGAATATTAGAAAATATTTTAATATTCAATAGATATGTATTTTATCTTACAATGACTTTTCCATCTCTCAGTGGAGCTAGGAATGGGTACTAATGAATCTTTTGATGATTTATCTGCTATGATAGAAGATTCATCAACATGAACATGGGTTTCCCCTGGGGTTACCTTCTCTTTTTTAGAAGAAGCAACTCTTAGTCCCTTGAGAGAAGATAGAGACATAGATATTTCTAGAGGATAATTGTGATTAACAGAGTGTATTGAGAAAATTACATTCCCTAAGGAAAGTATAAATACTTATTCCTTCAGCGAACACTCAGATCAATCTCATTACTCTCTTGGGTTTCTATTGAAAAGCTTGGGGAGAAATTGAAACACTCCGCTTGTTAGGAGAAACATGAGGTAATGGTTGAGGATTATCCATCACCTTTACCCCAATCATAATTATCACCCTTGGAGAATGTTATGGAGACTTGGGAGGATCATTCATTGCATCAATGATAGAGCCTATAGGCCTATACTTTGCTGATTCAAGAACTGGTCTAAAGTTTCCTTCACTAAATTCATTCTAGACAAGTACATTTTCATCAAGATTAATGATGAACAATGGTAAAGTAGAGTTGAGACCAAATAAAAGGAAAATAAATTCGTAATATTAACATAAATATTCCACTCATACTGAGGGTCAATAATTACCCCTTCGTGTACTCTTAATTCAATTATATGAGATACTAGTTTAGAGGCTAGGATTTGTTCATAAGTTTCATATATAACAGCCTACTGCTCTATAGTATAGTCCAATACTTCATCTAGGTTATTATCTGGATTTCAATCATTCGGTGCCTTAATGCCTCCAACATCTGGTATTTGAATGTCATGCTGGAGAAATGCCCATGCATCCCTTATATCATGTGTCACACTCTCCCAGTGATGAATGGATGAAGGCCACACATAATTCAATCTCTATATGGTTGATTTTAGATGATATTCAACACCTTATGATTGGTGATCCTCTTCAGGCCTCCTTTCTTCACTAGAGATTTCAACAGATGGAATAGGAACCTCTGTTTGATAGAGGTGACTGGATCACCTTGGTGATGGATGAATTTTTTCTCTAACTCTGGTCTTACTGTTATACCTCATGCGAAGATTTTTTGAGGGATTTGAAACTTTTGCATCATCTCTGGTGTTGGACTTCTTACCAAGATTTCCACATGAAAAAGCTATTGTATTTTCCACTCGTTATATTCCTTTAGTCAAAACCCCTTGATGATATGAAGAATCCCAAGCTTTGTCATATCCATTTTCCATTCTGATTGATGCATCTGGAGGTGGTAACATAATCTAAAATTTGGATGCCTATAAAGCCATTAAAATCCATAATTGTCTTGATACCATTAGGTTTTTCTCATGCCTAGCATAAGTTGGTGGAAATGTTCTTGAATTTTGAAGATATATGAACTGATGATCAAACCTATAAGGGGTATAAGACTCAAGGATAATTTCACCATAAATACTATTCAATAATACACCATCCCTGAATTCCATCATATAAGACCTCATCTCCTAATTCTTTTCTTTACCATCAGCAATAAATGTTCCAATCGGTTGGTTACCAAAAGGAAAGAAGCGGAATTATCTTGAGACATTCAAGGCCTTTGGCACTACATCTGTTCTAAAATTTTGAGGCTAAATACTAGAAAAAGTCTGTAAAAATGGGGTGAACCAACCATTGGGGACTCTTACATAATTCATCAATATGTATTAAGAAAAGTGTGCTACAATACAGTCCCACAACACATGAAACAACCCTATAATTCTAAATGGTGCCTTCCCATTGTATAGATGCAGCAGAGAATGGTAACTTCTTGCAAATATAGGAGTTTCTAACCCAATATATTTCCCCTATGCTAATTTAGCCGTGATAACAAATTTCCTCGACCATACACCACCTCTGGACTCACAAACTGGAAGAATTTAAATACTAAGAAACATGAAAATTAAGGTAGCTAAGCATATCATTGCATCAATATCATATTTGATTTTTATCCCCTGTTCATATAGTTATCTCTTTCCAATGTAGGACAATATGTTCCGAAACTGTCCCAGTAATCTGCAGAAGTAAAAATAGTAGGAGATCCATAGGAGGGACCTTTCTCTATTGTTGGTTCTAAAAATGATTCCATACACACCCTAGAATGGATATCTTTCTCGTATTTGAGTAAATATTTTATTTTGAATAGTTTATGAGCCAACGACGGTGTTCTGGTAACATTACCCCATGTTGTAGCTGATGGAATAAATGCATCATACATTCCATGAGAATTGGAATTCCAGTTATTTGGTAGATTTCCCAAAGACTAATACCCACTTCACCATTCATTAAATGGAAGGAATTCGTTTGTGGAATACATCGACTTAGAAATTCAGGAATGAAATTGTTTTTATAAACATAAGTTTTCTCCATCCAGACACCTTCATAGATATGATCATCTAATAACTATTTCTGGAATTATACACAAGTCTGGAACACCCAAAATGCCCACATACATTCAGGTTTCACACCTCCTCTAGAACAATGATCTCAGTCTTCCTTCCAACCATTAAACTAATTTGTCTGAGAAGCCTGAAAACATGAATCATAGAAATATGGTCTTGGATATATAACACGATCCATAAAATCTAGAGTACGACCACTGTGATCCAGGATGAAACCAATGGGGACCATTTCATCAAGTACTAGAACCCCCTTTCCCTAATAATCATGTAGTTACATTCGGAGTATTGAAGAAACCAATTCTATGGAAAATACATCTTGAAGATGGAACATTGGAATCTTGTAAAAACCCATTCACATAAAGGGGTAGGTAAGGAATTTGTGTATATTCACGTTGATATAGAATTAAACCCTTTTATAGCCCATGAAGAGTACTTTCAACAATGTCATAATAGTCTCGTCTAACGATCTTCATCATTTAATTTTGACGATATTTAGCTTCTTCAATAGAGCTCACCAAGTGAGGAATTTTCCTAAAAATGAAATACGAAAATTCCCCTATTAGGTTGAAAATTTTACTTAAAATTCACCTAAAAGGAAAAGGAAATAAAAAATATTTTATAAAGGAAGCTGTTTGTGTCGGTCCTTCGATGAGGTTCGTCACATTGGTCCTTCGACAATGATACTCATTCAACTCCTTCAACGAAGTCCTTCTACATAGCTCCATCCCTAAATTTGTTTCCCCTTGATAAAATTTCAAGGAGACTACGCGAGAGCACAATGCATTAAGGATTAACGAAAAGGGCTTTGCAATAAGAGCTAGAAAATTTGGAGGCATAGTTGAAGAAAATTGAAAAGAATAGAACCTATTTATAGTAAGCTGTAAACATGCACAGAAACACTATGCGGCGTACCTATTCGAATTAGCTTCACAGAAAACCTGTTCTATCTAGAAATTAACTCATAGTCTTTCCCCATTATTTTACCTCAAGACTTGACACTCTTTCTAGTCAGATCTAATATAGAGGGGGTGATTTTGTTGACACCAATTAAGAATAAAAAAAGACAACGAAGATAGCGCTGGTGATTTCAAAATCCCAAGGAAAGGCTCCAAGAAATAAAAAGAAATCCAAATCCTTCAATGGGATACATGGAAAATTTACAGGATATATCTTCACGAAAAAACTGCCAGACCGACCTATGCGGAAAAGCTACGCAATAGTGCTACGTGATAGAATAATTTACGAACCCCTACGAGCAAGAGTTGCATGGAGAAGCTGCACGGAGGATCTACTTGGACCACGTTACATCGACCAGGCCCATCCATGCCTATAAATAGGACCTTTGGGCTCCACATTTTAGGTACTGAAAATGTTGAAAGATTACCAGAACCTCCCATTTCATTTCTATTTCTCTAAGATCCCTCAAATTATCCCAGGTATCTCTCTAACGTACGAGATAAGAGATAATTAAATGGGATAAGAATGTTTTCAAAGTCTTTTCACAATTTTTACATATGTTTGGTTTCCCTATGTGAAATACATTTTTCATTCATCATACACACCTGCACGGAACACTGGTTTTCCACACCTGCATACTATACCTACGCGGCATAACTGCGTGATACATCAATGTGGGGTACCTATGTGGCACACTTACACGAGGTACCTACGTGAAAAATCATGGTATAAAGCCTACATAACAACTCATGTACCGTCTTTAAAACCATTCAAGGAAGGGTATCTCCTTTATAGGTTCCCTTACCTGAAAAGGACTATGTTGAAGCCCCCATCAAAACCTCCTGACAAATCAAAACTTTGGGAAAGGCACATTTGCATGTCTCCTATTTGGGATTGTATATACATAGTCAGAGGTTCACCAAATTTGTTTTATAAGGTAGTTAGGATTCATGGAGCGTCTGTAGGATTGTATATCCCCAATCACTTGGATATTTCTCCCAGAAATAGTGTTGGGAGGTTCCCGGTTTGTAGGAGGTATGGGTCATGACCTCCCCCTTCTCAAATCGATGACTCAAAACCTTAGTTCTATGGTAGGAAAGGTAAAGTCCACACTTTATTTTCTTCCATTTGATAAAATGACAAGTCTCCCTCTCCTACCAGTATTAAATTTACAGAAAAAAATCTAGTGTATGCCCCTATATTTTCTTGCAGGAGGTAGCATCATTTCTCCTACTCTCTTCTTCGGTGCCAAAGACTAGAGGGGAGATGGTAATAGGGACTTTAGTTACCCTTTCCCCCTCCCATTGAGATTTGTCACCATGGGAAGCCATCCTTGTGTCAGCCCCTAATATTCATCCCTTCCTCCTTTCATTGACCCTTGTCTAATGTAATGTGAACAGAGGGAAGGCTCATCCCCCCACCGTCTTCTCGGGTCAACTCAGGCCTCGTCTACTCTCACCACCATAGGTTCACCCTCTTCCACTAGTGGAGTAGGAAAAGTGCATGTGTTATTGTTGAATATTTCACATCCTCCTGTTTCTCACACCGAGCATGACTCATGTGGGCTTAGTGATTCGTAATATTTAAAACATGTGCACAAAAACACTGTTTCAAGGAAGTATGAGAACTCCGATTCCAGTTCAAACTAGGATACATTGGAAGCACTTACAGGGCTTGATCTCACTGGATATCCTCTTCAAGAATCCAACCATAATTTCTTTAATCTAGGAATCCTCCTTAGGAATAATCCCTAAATTAAACCCCCAAATCCTCAAGGCATCGTTTTCAAGGAGTAATCCCAAACTCATTTTTCTAAGAGGACTATACTATCCTATAATATTTATAGAACTATGTGTGTTTTGATTCCCATCCACATGGCATATGTTGGAAGACTCCTTGAGGCCCAAAACTAAAATTTCAAAATCAACCTGGATTTCAGTGGGCTATATTCCCAATAGGGTCTAATCTTACTTGGAAAATAATATCCTTTCCATGTTCATTGGGATGCTTCATCATAAGTCGCACTCCAAACATTGACTAAGCACCTTTCCTTTAGAGGTCCTTATTACATAACCTTAAAAGGTATGATGTGTCAAAGTAAGCATGAACTATGAGGGTTATGATTCCTTGCACAAGGATAAGAAGGTATCATATTTTATGGGTATTATCCCGATATCAAAACATGACATCATATCCCTAGATGACAATAAATTCTAGGGTGCCCTGCAGAGTGGCTAAAAAACCAGCATCATCATAATGATGATTAAAAGAATCTTGAAATAGTATATCAGAGGATAATATTAATTGAGAACCTAGAATACATAAATATATCTCCATTAATGAATAACCTTGAATGCGTACTGCTGATTCTAAATTTTACAAATGTTAATTAGGGATTGTAAATTCTAAGGTAAACTTATGTTATGCTTGGTGATTTTATAATGTTTCATGAAAATATCTTAAATTTTAAAAGTGAGTCCTTGAGTAGATAATAATTCCCCAAAAAAGAGTGTGATTAGTCTAACCTCCCATCCTCTCGGCCAATGTACTTTTTTAATTATCGTAAATTTCAAACTTAACAAACACCTTCCTTTGGAAAGCAGGTCCCCTTTCGATAAAGAACATTTTGAAGTTTCCAGTTCCATGAATAAATCCAATGGAAATCACATAAATTAAGTGATTCTTAAAACTAGAACACATGTTTCAAGGAACTAGGAAACATGGTACTTTGTCTAAGGCCACCCATGTCAATGATATACCAACTCAGCACTTGTCTCCTGCCCCTGGCCTATTGGATGTCGGTTTGGGGAGTCCCAGTATGGGACCCATTGGTATGGATGGTGAAATTATAATCACTATAGATTATATAAATTATTCTCCATTTCTTTCCCTAGAATCATACCCATGCCCAAGACCTATTGGTCTTACCAAAATACCAGATACAAGTGTCATAAAGAGGTTTCCCAAGAGATGATATTCCAGAGGTAAAATCCTCCTCCATTCCCTTTTAATTTCATTAATTTCCATATCCTCTTATCAACTACCCAACCCAATGTTTAATGGTAACTCATGTTTAATATATATACTATAATGTTATTTTTTTCATGGAATATCCATAAAAAAATATTTTCTCTTATACTTTAAAAAAATGGAAACATCATCTGTGATGTGTCAATTCACCACCTTTGTGAAGGATGTGTTTTTGATTTCCATTATCACCTTCACATCTAGTCATAAAACCGTCATTAATGATAAATCAGATTATAATATTTAAATTTTGACTTTTTTATGTTTTAGAACTGATATATTTTCATAATTTTAAATTATAAAACAAAACATGTTCATGATTGTCAGATAAACCACCTAAAATAAACCAAACATTTATCATTAATGTTTTATATAATAAATCATCAACATATAAAAAAATGATATATGGTACCATTTAAAATATTTTAATATATTAATATAATTTCACCGCACTTTTATTTCTTCAATTTTGAATGGAATTCCCATAATTATACACAAGGGAACTAACCATAAAACCATGAAACATAAGCCCTAGGAACAACCAAATTAAATGTTATAACTCAGAGAAGTAAACAAAAATGAACATATTAAAAGTATAAGAAATAAAATATATGTTTAAAGAGTTATTATATAATTAAATAATTAATTTTATTTTATTATTCATGGAATTAATTACAAGTGAAAAACACTTTTAGACATACGGTCGGGGATTCTCATCTCAACTCTACTTCTGTGATATATATTCCTAATTAAAACATTATTTATTGTTTGTGGGGTATATAAACACCTTTGATATATCATATAATGAATATATTTATATTCATGTTTTTAAAGTTTTTATTATATTATAGTAAATTTTATGGGGAAAACGATTTGGTTGACTAACTGTAGTAAGGTATTTCATAAATCAATTTTCATTTATTATGTTAAACTTATATTTCATTGATTATGTTATTATAAAGTTATGTGTAAAATAAATATTGATTATATTAGGTTTAATTTCTACCTTTTTAATGTGGATTTACATTGAACACACATATTATACACATTTTATTAATGATATGATCCTTTTAAGGGTCTTTATCTTAAATTTTACTTTATTGAGACTTTCTCAGTATTGTATAGTTATCAATTTTTATGTGTTGTTTCAACCACAAAATAGAGATAATTTTTCATTTGAATGATATTTCTCTTAATTACCCATACTCTTTATATTGTGGATAGGAGTATTTCATAAATATTATACCAGTAATACACACAATGTTTACTTTGATTGTAATTTGATTAACTATGTAAATATTGATAAATATGTATCCTCTACTCAATACAGATATTTTGATAAGGAATATTATTGATGAATTAAATATATGTGTGAAATATTATTTGTACTTGATGGTATGGGTGGTACTCGACATTATATTATCCCTTTAATTCATCAACAGGTCTCATAAGATAAATTATTTTGTGATAAACCCCACATTTTTGTTTCCAAGAATAATTAGACTAGTTTCTAAACATAGAACTAAACCATCTTATGAAAGGTTGTGATGGTTATGGTTCATGTTTCACATTCATGACATCTAATAATTAATCATTTGGTTCATTTTTTATTCATTTATTTCTATCCATCATATTTTAACTATGATAGAATATGTGGATGCATAAAATTCTATAGTTATTGTTTAAATAGAATGTGTGTTCAGTTAATTAACTTTCTATATTGATTATGCTTATTTATTATTCCAAACTTATTATCGATTAGTGTTTCTACAATATGTAAACCTTACTAAAATTTGATCTCACCCTTTTATTTTTTTCCTTCAATAGGTTATGATGATGAAATATTTGAATAAGTTTCAAGGAAGCAGCTTAATTTCCTTGATTACATTCTATGTATAATTACCAATGTAAAATTGGAACCATGTTTTTATCTATTTATTTAAGAATAAAAAACCAATATATCCTTTGTGATTTTATAAGTCGTATCTATTCCATTGTAATAAAATAACCACCGAAACTAGGATACTATGGTTTGGGTTGTTATATCATACATACGAACAGATTCATCATCCTTCTTCTTTATGATAAGGAATTTATAATCCATTTTTTATAATGAATACAAGGGAAGATATTAATAAGAAATAATATCTTAAATTTATCCCACTCAATGGAGAAAATTAATCTTTTCCCCTCAAATTCTTGATAGTATTCCACCATTGATTCTCTTCACCTTGAAATTGATAGAAAAATAAAACGAGTTCTTCATTTTATGAACACTAGAGAAGAGAAAATATTTTTTTTCAGTTATACTGATCTATATCTTAGTGTGTAGTGCATCTATGGATGTAAGAAAAAAATGTGGACATTTTCTAATGAATCACTCAATATAATTTTGTTCCATAATTTCTCTATATGTAAGTTTAGTATGATTCATCACATGGGAAAGTTATGTGAGAGTAGAAAATTAATTTTCATTATGACTCATATATCATTCAGTTGTTCAAGTATAAAACTAGTTATTTGCTTATTTCATTCAACATTAACATGATTCCTCTAGTTTCTATCCATCAACTAAAACACAAAATAATAGGGTGAGAAAAATTAATCACGGTGGGAAACCAAATAATAATTAAAAATAATTTACCATAACTCAAAATAATGACACCTTAATTCCAATATAATACACTTAGGTCTCACTTATGTTATCCATTATCATAATCTATTCAAATAATTTATAATTTTTCTCAATGGAATTGTGAATTAACTTTAGAATATCCTCATGGTGTTTCAATTGAGGTGTGAAGTAAGGCCCATTTTCATTCACTAGGTGATGAACAAGTCCTAATCAATGCACAATTATTAGTGTTATTACTCATACGTATAACTATTCTAAAGCAATATCAACTTTTAGTATCTAACATATTTTTATATGAAAATAGAAACTTTAGTTACAATAACTTATGATATTCTCCAATACTTATGGTTATACAAAGTGTTCTCACTAATGCTTTCTTATCCTAGTTTCTAAAGGTTAACTAAAACATTCTCTAAAAATAACCACAATAACCATACTTTTAATATATAAATTTAACATATTATTATATGAATAATCATTATAAAACATAATGATCCATTCAAGAATATTTTATTTTTAGTTCCATTGGAAACATAGAAATATAAATAACTTTTTTATAATAATTTTATTGTCTCCTAGTCAGTTATTTAAAACTACAAATCTTCTAAGATATATTTTAAATAATATATTTCTTTATAACCTAAGTAAATGAAAGATAATAAATGGTAAAATTAGATGACTAGTAAGGTTAAATAATAGAGATATCAATGACCACATTATCATAACATGAGCATAAGGGTCTGAGAACATGAGTTAAATAGTGTAAAAAAATACCCTATATATCATTGATCATAATCTAAAATCTTTAAATTAATAATAGAAGTTTATAATACATGAATCATTATGGGATCAAATAACATGAACCATGTGAGAATAAAATAAGCATAACACATGATTGTTTCTCATACAAATAAACAGAGAAATAATTTATTTTGTAGTTAAGGAATATTTACAAGGATATAAAAGTGAAATGGTTTCTATCCCAAAATTATTTTTACTAGTCAAGGTTCACTACCAAGACTATTACAGTAGAAAATTCACTTACTAAACTGGGATCACTCTCATATAAGGTCCTATTTATCACATAAGATATCAATATTTATCCAATAAATTAGAATATGATATAGTTCCCTCCCACCACTTAATGAAAATCATACATATAGGTTCCAAAAGATCATTAAACATTCATCATATCATGACCCATGTAAAAAATGGGGTTCTTGATTATTTCACGAATTCATCATGTCATAACCGAGGGAAAAGAAATAAACTTCATAAAAAAATTCTTTATAGCGTAACCTATGGAAACGAAATGGGGTTGATAAACATATTTTCATCATAATTATAAACCACCTAGAGATATAAAAAGGTTGGTGTCATTTTATCATTTCATAAATAATGTTTAATTAACATCAAATAATTTCTTCTTAGATGGAATGTAAATTAGAAATATTACATGGAACAATTTTTATAGGAAATAATATTTATTTGGAAATAAATTATCTAAAAAAATAAATTCATTAAATATTTTGGAAATACATTTCTTTGAATCTAAAATTCTAATATTATAATTGAATATTCAAAAAAATAATGTTCATTACAGTGGTAAATTATGTTATTATGTACAAGTTAAAATAAAACATTTATTTAACAGATTGGTAAAATGTAAAAAAATTACATCATTTTGAAAATGAAAAAAAGATTCCTTTTTAAAAAAAATTAAAATAATGAGTAAAATTAATTAAAAAACCTTTATCGTAATATTAAAAAAAACTAGTGTTTCTTTAGTAATCATGGATATGGAATAAAAATCATTTTCAACTTGTGATAGAAATAATTTCAGGTTTCTTAAAAAATTATTTTAGTTTCTTAAGTATATAAAGAGAGGAAAGTGAAATAGAAACATGTAATATCAATAAATAAACAAATTAGAAGAAAATTCCTAGAGTTTATTTAGATATAGATAATAATATTTCATCATCAGAACTATAATCATAAATAATCTTTATAAAGAATGATATTTTAATATAAAACCCTTATTACATGTATAAATTTTGAATCATAATCCTCATGAAATAATGAATCATATATGGATATTTATATCCCATAATTTTAATGATAATAATCATGTATTACATTATTAGGTAGTATATACACCCAAAAATGAACAAGTGGTGTATAAGGAATCTCTCTCATAGAAATATAAGTGAGACCAAAATCCCTTTCATAAATTATTGAATTTATTTGTACACATTTTAATATCATGTATAATAAATATTGGTTTATTATAAATTTATTATTGAACCTTACATATAAATTTCATACCATATTTGCTTTACTTACATACTTTTACCACCAATTTATTAACTGTTCTTTGTTAATATCATGTTTTTTGGTAATAACTTATTCATTTTTTATGTATGTTTTGGTTTGGTAGAGTTAATAATTTTACTTTTATTATGGATCCATAATATAAATAATTTTCACCGTGATATTTATAATATATATATTAAATATATATATGTTTAGATTCATCCATAAATTCTAGATATGGAAAATGTAATCACACCATTCATGGGGACAGTAGACCATTCATACGCATGAAATATGTATTATTTTTTGAGGGATGGAATAAAAGAAAAGATAAATACTAAATAAATTTTTTGAATCATTATTATGTAATATATATGATATATAATCATAAAATTCAAACTTATCAGTATCCCAAAAAAAATAAAATCAAAATTGTTTCACATCACTTCATGGAGGTGGTAGTACACACATACACATGCGCATCGTAATAATTTTCCAACAAATTATAACATAAGAAGGTAGATGTGATATTATAATTAAGTAAATATAAATATTTCATATATATATATATATAATACACTTTTATATACTATCATGAGAGGTATTTATGGAAAATGAATTATATTGGTTCATGAGGAAGTAGTCCACCATATATACAATAAAAGGTTTTGTTTCCCAATTGACGGAAGTGGAGATGGATATATTTTATCCCATTTAAATAATAAAATAAATTTATATGTAATATATTGATAATATGATATAATTATATATTTGGAAAATTTGAAGGAGGTAGAAGAGGAAATAAAACAAAAACACATGTTTTTTTAACTATCCCTTTTTTCAGAAAATTGCCTTAGGTGGGCACCAAAATACTTATTAAGATGGATTTATAAACAAAATAAAATTTCTAGAAAGCGGATAGTGTATTTAAAAAATAATTTTGGATGATAATGGATGAAAGAAATCTATTTGGATGTCTAAAGAGGAGAGGAGAGTGAATTTCCTTTTATATGTGTGGGGGAGGACTGACTTTGAATTTTTGAAAATAAATAGTTATAACCACATTTCACACTTTTAAAAAGGATTATAAAAATATAGTTAATAAAAAAAAGTTATAATGTCTGAATATGTATATTAATATTAATTTGGTAGTTTGTAGGCCATTTTAATCCTTATCTTTTTAGTTTAACCCTTGTAAACTCTTTTTAGGATTAATTTTGATAATTAATTTTTATTATTTTTTCTATTAATTATGAAAAAATGAAATTAATCTTATTATATATTATTAATTATTATAATTCAAAATAGGAATAAATTTATCCAAATTAAATTTATTGAAATTAAATATGATGACAACACAAAAAGGGGGTTTCTAAAGAAAATGTGTTCATAAGTTTAGAAAGTATGAAGATAAAAATTAAACATTTAATTTATTATAATAATCTAAATTGGAAAATTATAACTTTAATTTATCAAATTTTAATTTAAAAAAATTAAATTATAATTAAACTTTCAAAATACTTTAAATGAAAAGGGATTATTTAATTAAAATCAATAATTTTCACATTTCATTAACAAAATAATATTTTCAAACAATTCACAAAATTTCACTATAAGGTAATTTATACATGATGATTTATGAAAGGAATTATATTTTTTCAAATAACTTTTATGATATTGGAAAATATTAATTATATTATTTTATAAAGAAAATAAATAAATAACATTTTGATTTAATTTTTTTATGAAGCATATAAGGAAATTATTTGGAAATTTACTTTCTGTATGGTATGTCTTTATATATTATTTTAAAATTTTAGTTACTTCTATTCATTCGACCACTTATTATTAATAGGTTTTTATGGTCATGTTTAAATAATAATATCTATGGTATATTTAAATTCATTAGCAAATGGTGTTTTGTGTAACTTATGCTATCAGAGAAATATAATTTATTTGAAAATAATATTTCATTAAATGTTGACATGTTAGAATTACATGTTAACATTAACCAGTGTAACAAAATTTTCACCCTTTAAGGGTCATGAACGTAATTTTAAAAAATATTTGTGGCACATAAATTATCCATTCCTGATAGGCTCTCTAATTGTTTATCCACTTGAGTCAATATAGGTATTTTATAAATATTTAGTTATATAATAAAATTAACAATTAAATAACTTTTAAAATATTTTTTATAACATTTCACATCTGTAGACTTTAAATGAATTAAGATACCAATTTAATTTGAATATAATCTCTTTAACCATAACTTTTACATTACAGTTACCAAATAAATTCATGAGACACCATAATTAATTTGAAATATATTGTTTTTCATGTTTTTTAAGTCATTTTATTTATTTTTATACTTCTTGCACAAGCATAGCGCCAGAGTTGCAGAATAATTCTTGGAAATAAAATTATCTATAAAAATTAAAAATAAATTACAATCATAAAAAATAATATACTAATCTTAAAAATAAACATTTACTGTCATTAATCTCTTTCTTTATCCTTATGAAAACATATTAGACATATTAAAATATACATAGTGGAATTTTATATTTTTTCTTAACCTAAAATAATTTAGGGGTCATAATCAATGTTAAGTAGCACCAAATTGTCATATTTTATAAGGGATTATAGTTATGGTAAAATTATACTCGTATGATAAAATAATGGAAAGTATTTTATTGATTTTAAGACCTTATATCATTGTTTGACCCTTAATTAAATATTTCTACTTATTACCATGGTGATAAACATTTTCTATAGTTACTATTTTTTTTAAAAAAATGAAATAAACATATTTAAAAAATTTCAACCTCATGATTCCAAATATGTTGTTTCTCAATATTTAATTTTTATATATTTAGGAGATTAATTTTTACATAAGTGTGAATACTCAATAAAAAAGTTTTCAGGAAAAATAAATTTTAGGCGTAAAAATGATTTTATAAAAAATCAAATTAGATGTTTATTCCTATGAAATTAATTAATTTTTGTTTCATAAAATTTTTCTTATATTACTTTAAAACTATATACAAAACAATGTGATACTTCTAAATAACACGATTCATAGAAAATATATGAGAGTTTTAAAAAAATATGTATTTTTTTACTACTCGCTCAAAAATCAATCCTTTTGAAATAATAATAAAAATAAATGCTTATATTATTTTGACATGATAATTTAAAAAATTGTCTAAATTTTTAAAAATATTATTTATAAAAGTGGATTAAATTAATTACAATATCTCCACACAAAATTTTAAAAAAACATTTTTGAATAAATTATATTTTGAAAGCTTAAACTAATTTAATTATCAATACATGTACAATAAATGCAATTAAATAAATTTTTATACATTTAATTTGGTATATATAATATAATTATTTCATTTTAATCCTTTATTAGTAGTGATTAATTTAATTCATTATGGTTAATTGGCATTGCACACCTAAAAATAGTTTTATGAAAAATTTCACTTTTAACATTAACAATATTTATCTTCATTTCCCAAATAGTAATAAAAATGTTTGATTTTTTATTAATTAAATTAAGGTAAAAAATTGTAAATATATTTCATAATATAATTATTCCTATTAATACCTTCCAAACTAACAATCTAATCATAAAGATCATAATCAAATAATAATATTTCTATTTAATACCATGATATGTTTAATATCGATGATACATATACCACAAACTATAAATTATATTATTCAAATAAAATAAATTATAAAATTTTTGGGTGTTACATTTATCACAACTACTATCAAAGTGTAATCAAAGTTATTGGCCACTATAATTGTTCAATTTTATAAGTTATTTTTAGCCACCACATTATAAATGCATGTGTGTCTAGTTTTAAATGTTTAATTGAATAATCTAATAAAATTTGGAATGAAAATGGGTAGGGAACCTTTGAAATTTGAAGAACCTAAAACCAAAACTTGTCATGTTTTTCAAAACATCAACTCATTTATAATTAATTTTTTTTCAAATTCATAACTCAAATATTCCGATTTATTGTTGAATTCTTCATGTTTGATCTCTATATCAATTATTATTTAAATATTTTAATATCTTTTATAAGTTTTAAATAAATATATATATAATTAAATTAATTAATTTTATAATTTTATTATCATTTAAAGGTATATTTTAAGTGGATTAATAGTTTTTAATTTAAATAAATTAAAATGTAATTTTTTTTTAAATCAAACATAAATTGAAACCAATGTGAATAGATATATTAAATAGTTTTATGCATATTTAAAAATAGTAGTTAATAAATTAATAATAATTTATTTATTATGGTTTAGGTTTAGGTTTCACTAAAACTACTGCCAATACTTGAATATTGATTAGGTTTTTAATTCCCAATCATAATCTTATAAAAAAATATTTAACCAATACTGGAAATCTACGTAATCCTGTCGAGAAATTTCATAATCCAGTTAATATGTATATATTTTCCCTACGTAAAACAATAAGAATATTTTAATACCCACAAAATAATATTTTCCAATGTAAATGGGTGTTGGTTTTTTTGTGACCTGAATAATTTAGAGTTGAAGTTACTCAAAATGATAACATTATACTCTATAAGAAATCCATTTCTAATCAATTTATGATAAAAATAAATTAGAATTATAATGGATAAAATGGAATATTTATAATCTCAACATCAGTAATCCAAAGTTACCCTTATACACTTTTAATAATGTTTTTTTTCCACTTTTATGTCAATTCAGTCATCATGAGTTTGTATTTATTACCCAAAATTTATTTAAGGATTTACATTTCAGTAAAATATAAACCATTTATATAATTAATATATTAAACTGTATTGAAAAAAAATTCCATCCTTAGTGAAATTCTTATTTTAATAATCAATAATGTGTTGAGTCGGAAGCAATATTAGCCCCATGATATTGTGCCATAAACATGTTTGTCTAGTTCAATGACATCAATTAAAAAGCATTTTATTCTTGACAACAATCCATTGAAACATGTAATTAATGGGGATCTATGTAATTCATCTATTGAAAATACACCAAAACCAATTGTTGTTGGATTCCATTTTGTTAGTTTAAATCTTATTTTTATATAATTGTAAAATTTTTTACATCTTTAAACATTGATTTGCATAAAAAATAAATTTAATCCACTAAAAAAATTGTTATGGGAAAAAAATTTCTCCATGAATATTAGTTTCATGAAAGGCCTCTACAAATTTATTTGCATTTGTAAATCCCTTTTTATTTTAGTAAACAGTTGAAAAAAATCATATAACTCATTCATTGATTCTATTTTTTAGCTTGTCTTTTTCACTTGGATAGTTCAATAAAAATGGATTGGGGTTGGGAGATCCTATGGAACAAAACACTAGACTTAAATAAATTAATAAAACCTTATAAGTATGGTTAGAGACAACATGGTTGTATGTTCCCACTCACTATTGCATTATGTCCTTATTTTTAATATATGGGTGATCCATACTGATATCATTCTCATCCCATATCAAATTTTGATACCCATATGGTCTTCTTTATTAATGATCCAATTCCTACTTTTTGTTAGTTTCATATCCAAGTTCGATACCCAAATAAACATTCATACACATATATATGGTGCATAAGACATGCTCCACCTCCATAAACACCGTGGAGGTATGCATGCACCCACTCAGGCACTAGTATTCCTATACAAGATTGTGTTTTTCCCACTTATCACCATGATAGCTCCATGAGATGGGTCTCCTGGGTTGTTGAGGTCTCCTACTATAATATAATTAATTATATTGTTTAGATGGCTCTTTTTCTTATTAATTATATTTATAATATATCTAGCTTAAAATGAAATCATATATGAATTCCAAACACACAAAATTAAATCCATATTCCTGTGATCCTTATTCATTCAATAATAAGGTATTTAATAACAATATTTTTAATTCCATTATTTATAGTATTCTTCATCATATAAATATTTCAATTTTCTTAAATGTTGTGTATGGTCATCATGTAATCAAATTTAGATTGTTTGGACTTCATCAATTCCTATTATCCTTTTTAATATCTGTTAAAAAGAAATATTCAACATAAAATCACCCTTCTTCACATCTTTTTATTATTTTAAATAGGATTTCAATTCAAAGTACTTGGTGGAAAAGTTTTTATGAACTTAATAATAGTTCAATAATCATTAGACTTATATACTCAAATTATTCAGAAGAACATCCTTAATACAATAATACATTATTAATATCATCTCCATTAATTTACCCAATTTATACATACAATGTTATTAATTGTGAATAGCTTAGATAATTCACTTGTACTTCTAGAAACTTTTTTATAAATTCTTCACCATATTTACATCAATAAAATAGAATATTATGTCATTGACCTCTATTGACAACCAATGCCAACCACTAAAAACAAACACAACTCATACAAAAAGTGGAATCTATAACAATAATATGATGGAATATATCAATATTACTCAAAATTAAATAGAAAATGACTATATCCTTGATTTATCACCTAATTTAGATTAGAATATAATTTACAGTATCCTAGTCAAACATATTCTCTTTCACACATATACAGTATATGATGGCTATATGATTCTCTCTCACATTCTTCAACCTTGAAAATTAATTATCTTCAATTCCATAAAAATTATTTATGATGAATAACTTATTTTAAAATTATTTAGTTAGATTTATATGTTGAAATATTGTGGCAAGATTAAAAACCCTCTCTTAAAGAATAAAATATTTCACTGTTAGTTAATGAACTATCCAAAGGCTATAAGACATTAAAAATATTATTGTTTGAATAAAGAAACACATGGATGATGTTTAAAGATGGGTTTTTAGTGATTTGTATGGCCTAAATATAATATTAATACTTTATTATATGAGATAGTTAAGTCTGAACTGATTTTCATAAATTCCTTTTTTTCATAAGAAAATTATTGAATCTAAAATTTGAATAAAACTAGTGAATTTTACAATATGTTACTATACATGTAAGACTTAGAGTGTTTGTTCACATATGAATTTGGTGTCCCATGTATGACTATGAAGATAGAGTGTAAGATAATTACTAAGATAAAACTATTTTTGAGAAACACATATGATATTTGAGATATTTATAAGATATTATTGATGTTTGTAAGACAGTTTCTCATCTAAAAAATATATGAGATTTTCATAAGATAGTTGAGATCTCCATATGATATATATCCTAATATGATATTATACTTGGGAAAATCCTAATACGATTTGAACTTATAGAATGAATTTTTCTGAGAGAATAAGTCCTTCTAATAATTTATTAAATCTTCAAAGAATCAAACATCATGGTCTTTAAAATCAGACTATTATTCAAGTATAGAATACAAATGACCATACAATGAGGTATATTAAGTTTTAGATGAGATCCAATTTTATATGGAAATTAAAATTTTATATATATACTTAATCAAAATTAAAACATAATCCAAACATGTTGGTTTTATGTCAAATTTAGTATGAGAAGAATATCGTGGTGTGTCAAAATATTATGGCTTTTTTAATGACCCTGGGTCTTCAAGAATACTGAAGTAGAAAGTGATTGAAATAGATATATTTTAAGAAACTAAATCTAGATAATATTAATATTTGAAATGAAATATCCACATTGTGTTGTAAATATATATTTTTAAAGGAAGAAAAAAAAATATAATTTAATTAACTCTGTGTATCTGACATATATTCTCTATCTCTAAAAACATTAAGGTGATTTTATACTAAAACCAAAATTAAAAATACACATTTATGAGAGAGAGATATTAAAATATAAAGAGATATCTAGTTCTACTCATATAAGAAATATTCAATGTGCTAATGAAGAAGGAGAAATATAAGGATATATAATAATTAGATGTCCACAATTGATTATTTTTTTTAGGATGAATAACATGAGAGATAATCCTATGATAATTATCTATAGTAGAAAATTGAATAAGGATAATTTCTCTTATAAACCTGAAAATTATATTCCAATTTAATGTATGTGAAAATTCAATGTTACAATCAATCTTTATAGAAGATTTAAGATTATTGATATGTCCCATTAGATTGTAATAGGTGTGGTATAAGTTGAGATAATTTTCAATCATAGAAGAGACTTATATAATCATTAAAAATAGTTATTTATATGGAGTAGGATAAATACTATATCTTTATAAAGAAAACAACAAGTTATTATTTTTTAGAAAATCTAGTTGGTTCGAGCACTTTTATAGGGCAAAAATTCATCCCTTTTTTATGTTTTTTAGATAAAAAGGGTGTTGTGTGCATGAGATAATATCCATGATGAATTGGGGATGTATTAATATATTTTAGAGTTGAACCTATTTAACAAAAATTGATGTCCTATTGTGTTTTTTGCTATTTACTATTATTTTATTCCATCCATTTTTGAGATAAGGAGAGATTGAAAAGAGATCAATTCACCTAATAAGTGAGGAGGTGAAAGGAGATAAAAGTTACAATAATAAAAAATAATATTAAAAATGATTCACCCAAAGTTTTAGTATTATCCCAAATTTATCCTACATATCAATTTTCACCATTCCTTAAACAAGATAATATATGAGAACACTGATTTGGGAGAACATACCAATTTAGATTATAAAGTTCTAGAAATACATTTTTACTCGAAAGAATCAAACACATAATAATTGAGAAGTTTTGTTTTAATATCTATCCAATTTAATATAAATAACATATATATTTAATTAATAAATATTCTATTACATGAAATCCATATTAACATATATTTTATTTATTTTTGTATTCATTCATCTAATGATTTAGTTATTTATTCCCAATTCCATCCAACAAAATGTATCCTATGAATAATGTACTTGAATCTACTTTCATGTAATGGTTTAAAATTATATCAAATTTATGAACTCTAGATGAGAAATATTTTAGTCTAATATATCCAAACTTCACTTATAGAACAAGGCATAAGCCTTTAGTAAAAATAATTTCCTTTAAAAATATTATTTTAAAGTATCACTTCCAAATATTTTTCTTCTATGTAGAAATTATTTTAAATTTTTTCAAGAATGATCTTATTCATCATTCATTGGTTGATGAAGCTTGTTTGGAAATATTTTTTACTCTCTTAATAATGTATAAAAATGGAATATTTGAAATATTTTCTATAATGGTTATTGTTAACTTTTTACAAAAGTGAAATGGAGTGTTTTTAGCACATACTTCTTGACCAAACTCTTCCATTTTTCATATTGATTATTGATTATAAAGATTAATTTATAGGTTTCAATAGTTATTTTCATGGAAAATATTTCTCTCAATGACAATTTATTTTTGTTTGTTTTAAAAAGTGTTTCCATGGAAAAAAAACTTTGAGAAATATTCATTATTTATTATAAAGATTCATTTAAAAAGTTTTCCATGGAAAATATTTTTCTCTATATATCCGATATGTTTTTAGATATACAATATTTTTTTAATATAAATATTTTATATACATGGATATTTTAATGTAATAAATAAATAAATTATCATTTTTTTCGCACATGATATATTAATAGAAGAATTTTATTTTATAATTTACAAATGAAAATATCATATTTACAGTGTCTATTATAAATATTTTATAATAATTTTCCCCAAAAATATGAATTGTCTTTAATTTTATCTTATATCATAATTTAAGACTGAAGGAGACTTTATTAATCACAAGCCACAATATATGCTAGTACTGATGATTAACACTATCGTGGGTTGAGATTGCTTAATTTTTTGTGGCTACCTACTTACCTTATGTTGAATTTAAAATTTCATGATGATTATTATGATACACCCAATCGTAAATTAAGAAAACAATTAGATGCATGTTTAATGTGAAACTGGTCACTTTACCTTATGTATGAGGCGACCGTGTTGTCAAGACTTGGTGTAAGTGCTAACCTTTAATACCTCTTGCACCTTATGATGATGTTTTGATGACTCTTACACATTACCTAATCATAATTATAGATATCTCTTATATTATTGTTTCTATTCGATGACATGTATTTCAAAATCCATTTTAGCTTAAAATATCACCCATATTAATGATTATAGAATATAGAAGAATAATGGGATTTTAATGTATTATTCATTATAATACAGTCTTTGAATACCTTATGTCTAACTAAAATAGAATCATGCATTATGATATCCTATATTGAAATTCATGGATGATTTATTTAATGATAGACACTCAACCATGTCACATAGTACGACATGATATGGACTCATTAAACTTTTTATATCCATGTTATTTGAATAATATGTAAAAATATAGATTGATTTGAAGATAAAGGCAACTTTGATATTGCTAAGGGGTATTTTAGGATCAATCATAATCAACACAGTGAAATATGCCTATAAAAATTCCACATCTATCATCATCGTGTCAACAATCAATGTAGTACTTCAAATATAAACATTCACCCCTATATTGTAGAATAGTCCATATTTATTGATATCAATAAAACACATTTAACAAAGTTCAAAAATAAACTGCCAATAGACTCTTGCCTCTACAGGAATGTTCTCTGATCACTAGAATCCCCATAAGCTTTGGGATGATCCATCGTACTATAAAGGTATGTTGGCTCCTTCTCTGAAAAGACCATTATTGAATACAGAGGATGAAAGATATTATAATATTTCTAGACAGTGGATCCATTTATATAATCTCCCTTTAATCAATGTATATAGTCATGGGTCAGATGACAATGCTTATCATTAGACATGAATTTACCATAACACATTCTCATTGAGAGACATAATTATTTGAACATTTTAATGATTATTACATGTGTGTGATGTTATAAATGATACATCCAAATGTTTCATAATAGAATTTAATCATTTTAAATATGTGGAAATAGAATTTCACTTTATAACTCATATCATAAACCCTTCCAACTTTATGAGGAATGTATCCTATGGATTTTATGATATGTATATGTCCCAACCTATAATGAATCACATTTATATCTAGGAATATTACATAGACCAATTGGAAACAGGATCCTCCTATTTGAGTGCATTTTAATCGAAATCATTTGGCATGTCACTTAATATATATAATGTACTAAAAACAATCCATTATGATTTGGTACCAATATTAGAGAATCAATTTTTTCATTAACAAGTAAAGAGACACATACAGTAAGTTCATTCTCAATGGTGGGGGGAATTATAGATAATTTAGAAACCTCATTGATGTGCTCTAGAACAATGGTCATGAAAAACATGAATAATTGTTTCATACATACCACATAATTTCTTTAGCTTACACTTCATAATCCAGATGTAGACCCCTCTATAAAACAATAAGGTCCCTAAATTAGACCATTTGAATTGAATTATTTAAATAGGTATGAATTTCCAATCCAATTTTTTTATAAATGGATTATGAACCCATCAATAATTGAAAACCTTATTTGG
The DNA here is from genome assembly GCA_963277665.1 of Viscum album. Lineage (NCBI taxonomy): Eukaryota > Viridiplantae > Streptophyta > Magnoliopsida > Santalales > Viscaceae > Viscum > Viscum album. The sequence goes on along the minus strand of OY728139.1, from coordinate 45,410,089 downwards.
ACTAAAAATTTAGGTTGAAGGTGTTAAGGTATGTAAGCCCGATGCCCCCTTATCCTTTTCAATAAATTGATTTATTTTCTATGATTTAATGTTTTTTTAAAACAATACTCAAAATAAAACATGTTCATGTTAGAATAAATGTTTATTTTTCTTTGTAGTATGTTTTCTCATAATTTATGTGGGTGAGTAATAAATTTATAAAATATATATATATTAAATCTAGAGGTGGAAAAAACCTTTATAGGTTTTTATTATTTAAAATATTTTATTTATATTCTTTTGGATCTATGTAAAATATACATACAGAAATGGGACACAAAAAAAGTGAAATAATTTTATGTTTTATCCATTCATGATATCATGTAACAATTTTAGTTTTTATAAATTATTTTTAGATTATTATACATATTTATATACGTAAATGACATCAAAACCAAACAGTAAAGTAATGAAATCATTTCACCTTTTTGGATCTTCCCAATTTTTAGAAAAAGTTTGAAATCTTTTTATGTTTTTGAAACCCATTTAGATAAATATATATTAAACCATGATTAAAAAACCATTTAAAAAATTGAAATAACTTATATAGGGGTTTTCACTAGATCTCATTCCATTATTACCTATAACAAAGGATATATATTCATTATAGTAATATTAATAAAAAATTATGAAAATTATAACATATAATGAAACCCTATTTCATAATTTTTTCCCCATTTCCATTTTTTTATACTTTAAAATTATTTTGAAGAAAATAAATGTAGAAATATTTTCAAAAATAAATGATTTATAAAAACAGTATTTAAAATAAAAAACGATTTCATGAACACTCATTTTATAGGTAAAGTAAAAGGTTTAATAACATAGAATACCATTAATTACATTTTTTGAAGGATTATTATCCCTCTCATACTTAATTATGTATTTTAATATCTATAGGGGAATAAATCTTTTAAAGGTAACATAAATAAAATAGTGACATGCCTACTTCTAACTTTTCATTGGTCGACAATTCCTGAAACCTCTATGGAAAATCTTATTTTTATCCAGTCAATCATATCTAAATACCCTACTAGATTATTTTAAATTATTTATATATAGTTTTTCATTTATTCCGTTGAACTAATATTAATGAATATATTTTCAATGCTAATGAAAATTCATTTTTTATGTTAATGATTAAATAATTAAATTCCTCTTATTTATTATATTAATTATAGATGCTAAAATTTTCTAATTTTATAGTCATGATAGAAATGAATATTTCCATGTATCAAAGAATGTTATTTGGTTCTCAATCCAAGGTCTATAAGAAGATATTTTTTATGTATAATTGAAGCTTCAATGATAGAACCCTAGTAACACCCATTAAGGTTATAAAATTAATCATAACATAATATCTATAGAGATTTGATCATTTTTCATTATGTGAATTATGACACTTTATTAATGTGATATTATCAGATATATGTTTTATAAAAAACCAGACTCAACATATAAAAAATATTTATTTTACAGATAAATTTTTTAGAAGGAACATTTATTTTCTGTGTGTGTTAAAATTAAAATTATTATTTTACTTCAAATTAAAAAATGAGATATAAAAAATATTTCAAATAGGTTTTAATTTTTCAATTTCATCCCTTAAAAAAATTAAATGAAACCATTTTTAATTCAAAAAAATATAAAATATTTTTAATGATATCCCTTGTATAATTAACAAAAAAAATATTATAATGTCTGAAAGTGTCTATATTCTAATAATGTTTCTATGGTTTCACACTATATGAACATATAATAACATGAAGTAAATAATCTCTCAACTTCCATTAATTTTGAATGATTTTAATATTTATTTGTGAAAATATTTTATAACTCCACCAGAAATAATATATATATATATAAGCATACAAATTCCATTTTTTTGGAAGCTGGTCCACTTTTTGGGATAGCAGCACCTGCCTCACTCTATCATAGACCTCAAAAAGTTAAAAATATATTCCATTGTTGAATTAAAAACCCAATTTTATTTTACTATTAACTCCCAAGGAATCAAATTGCTCTAATTTGAAGTAATTAAAAACATATATGTTATATTTATTTCTCAATATAAATAACTATTTAGGAATTTTTTTTTACCAAAATGTGTCAAAAAAGAATAAAACTATTTCATGAATTTTCATAAATTTGGGGGTTCTAAAAGCATGACATTGTATCAATCTTATAGTGTTACGATTGAACCAAAAATAAAAAACTGTTTCATGCATTTGATATTTTTTAATTTTTTTTATTTTATATATATATATATATATATATATTGATGGAGAAAAGTACTAAATCCTTTATACATAGGATTACATTTTGAGTATATAGTATCGTACGATATAGGTATACTATATAGTATGACACACATGAAAAGTTAGGAATGTCGTTATCCAAAACAAACACAGTCCATCCGTCATCTTGTGGATCCGAGTTAGAATGTATCATGGTCCTAGGGGCATTTAAAATACCCACATACTGGCATCTAACAAATGAAAATCATGGAAAACCTTTGGGAATGAATTTAACCCAGAAGAGTGTCTATTAAACTTTTCAATAAAATAAATAGAAACATACTCCAACATGATACAACCTTTGTACATGGTGTAAAGTGGAAAACATAAAACCAAACTTCAAAAAATGGCAAGAAAATGACATCACTAACATTCCAATTCCGTGCAACATGGTGGTTAATCACCCAAAACATTACAACTAGAATTTCATGCCCACTATCACAAATACCAACTACTTAAAAGTGATGCCTTTTATTTTTCAATATATTTGAAGAAAAAAGTCTGCATTCACCCAAATCCATATGCAAGGTGTGAAAAAATTAGACCAATAATATCCTATCAATTATTTATTTATAAGTCCATATTAAATAAACCAATATTTCTTAATTATAAAAAACATGGTATCATAATCATTTTTATATTATGAATCAAAACCGATAGTTCAAACAATTATCAAAAAATATATATTCAGGAATATTGAAAAAAAATTAGTTTATTTGATTTGAATTTATAAAACATCTTCTTGGAAAACATCAAAAGAATATTTTAAAAAATTCTAGTACCATGTTAGTATAGTTTTTGAATATGTTAGGTCTAATCTTAATGGTCAAAAAATTTCTCAATGTTCATGAATACCTAGTGTGAACATTACCATAGGGATACAACCTAGTGTGTCGGTGTGCACCCTTAAATGTTTCACCCTTCCTCATTTTTTTTACTTTTGTAATCATCGATTCTTATTCATGGTAGGGCTAAAAATTAATATTGTTCTTATACTGCACTAAATCACTAAATTCCAAATTCTTATAGGGATCAATAAAATTTATAATAATGGGCCATCAATCAACAATCATCAGTCACATCAAAAATTTACCAATCATTATACAATGAATCTTTTAGAATCCATATTGATTGAGTTTAAAAAAAACCCATCACGGTTTTCTTCTAGAACTCATTTCATTAAAAACAGATAATTTTTAGGGACATCACAACAATTAATTCATTCTAAATTTCAACACCAAGATCAAATAAATTTCTTCAAAGAAATAATTTTAATTTGAAAATATCTTTTAATTAAAATGTAATCACTTTTAGGGGGTTTCATTAATTAATATTTAACTCCTGAATCATCTACAAAATATCACCTTTCATGCTTCAAAAATAATTTTTGGAAACCAATTTTAAAATATGAAACAAAAAAGGGTTCAATTTATTATGTACAATGTATGAAAATACCTACTTTAATTCTCAAAATATCAAGAATCAAAATGGGGATCTAAAAAATAAGACGAATGAGACATGAAAGAGTCATATAAACCACAAATTCTAATCAATATTTTTAATTTATGGATTCTACAAGGTTTTCATGGCTGATGAAAATCTATTAATAAGAGGATATAAGAGATTATATCCAAAAAAAAGTTAAGGCTAACTGATCTGGAACCACTAAAATGAATGATGATTTAATCGAGTAAGAAATGAATTTGTGATATAAAAGAAAATATAAAAGGGATCCTAGAATCACATTGACCGAATTATGGTTGAAGCAGGAGGATGGAAGAATGAAACATGGGCCTCTAGGAAAAATCTCAAACTTTAACCTTATGTTTTTTAGCATTATAGGCATCACCAACGAGTCTATAGCTACCCCCGAATGGATGCTGGTGATCAATTAAACAACTGGTGGGTGTAGGATAAATATATATAACCCAAAATTTGAATATGGTGGTTGGTGTCTAGTAATAAGGCAACTGAAGAAGATGTTATATAATATATTAGCATAATCTAGTTGACCAATTATAACGACCCTTAATTTACATACCTTGTTAATACTTCAAAATTGAAGTACACTTATTACAACATATAACAAAACCGTGAAAGGACCGTATAGGTATAGTGTCTTTAGAAACTGGGAAACATAAAAAACTGGTTCATAAACCATCTACATTGTGTCCCATTTATTTCATCATATCTAGAGTCCCTTTTGGGATATCCTACTTAATAACCATCTTCCTGACCTGGGGAAAGAAAACATAAAAAATGGGTGAGCTCAAATGCTTAGTAAGGGTATACAAAAGAAATATCAATCACATCATATTAATAAGAACATAACATTTTGGAAATCTTAACCTGCAAAAGTGATCATAATTTCATAACATGGGATAAATCATGGTAGTGATATGTAATCCCAATAATCATAACTTAAAATATGAAACTTTGAGACATACACACATAATAATAGTGAATCATTTCTTATTAGTCAAGACTCATTGCCAAGACTATCTTAGTGGACAAAGTCCATTTCTGAACCGAGTTCACTCCTCGTTTCAGTCCTGTTTCACTGAACCGGTTTAACCTGCCGTTCTAGCCATGTCTATTTCATGAGATATAAAATCATTACCCAATGCATTGGAGGGATATATAGGTCTCACCCATCTCATAATTATACCATTCTTATGTGTGCCACAAAATCATAAACCATACATCATAGCATAACCCATGTAATAAAAATGGGATTCTTAAACATCGTGACAGCATAAAACAATTCATATAAGATAAAGGAATTCATAAAAATAATTCAATCACAACATAATTAAATCAATGTAATAATATGGATAGAAACAGAACACTATATTATCTTATATGGAAAATAATTTTGATAAAACACTTGAACTCCATTCTTGACGAAAATATCCTTTCTACTTCAAAAACATTTTCCTTTCTTAACATGTCATAAAATTTTAAACTAAAACAAGTTTATTAAAATTAAACATAAAAACTTGTAGAGGTTTCTTCTTGAAAATAATTTTTTAAAAATCCATTCATGCCGTATAAGATTAAAAAACATTCTTCTCGTACTTTTGTCGGAAAAGTCGAAAAGTACCTCGTACGAAAAACGACAAAAGATTCCTTTCATATATATTTCTAAAAACTCACCTAAGGGTAAAATTGGTTTTAAAAAATTGTAGGTGGATGTAAATAATATTAAATATTGAGGAAACATGGATGTGGATGATAAAATACACCCCAGTAAATACCAAAGTATAAACAATCTCGGATAAAAATGAGATTGTGATATTTTCCCTTACCTTAGGTCTGATTTGCTTCGTAAGTGTCCAAAACTCCTGTATAATGATTTAAATAATATCATTGACTTATTCTAGAATCATACTCATTGTTATTATATCATACATGGTCATATTCTTAGCTTCTTATTAGTAATATTTCATTACTACTTGTTATTCGGGTGTTTATTACTTTTTGTTCTTATGCGTGTTTTGTCGAATAAATTCTTATTCTTCTTTTTAGGTTATAGATACCTCATTTCCAGAGTTTTATTAGTGTAATATATATCATATTCATTCATTAAATTCATTTATATAATTATTATGCAATGAAGATCATGTATAACGAGTCACATCACATCATGGAGACGGTATTCCGTACGTACACACGAGCGATGATATCGTTCCCAAGATCGTGGAATTGTATTGGAGTGTATGTATAATTTTTCAGAATAAACACCACTTTAAAATAATCGTATATAGTTATTTATTTTCACCATTATACCCATCCAAGTAAGGTGGTGGTGGAAAATAGATTACACCATGGCGTGGAGACGGTATTCCGTATGTACGCACGCGCGGTGATTTCATTTTCCGTAGGATGGATAGATGGTGAAATATGGTTATTTCATAATTATAATAACATAACAGTATATTAGTGATACGGATTTTATTACTTAATAATGAAACCACTAAAGAATAAGAAGTGGAAGAAGAAATAAAGTTCAAATAATCGGTAACAGACATTACCTCTTCTTTGAAGCGCCTCTTTGAGACCTCCTCTTAGGGAACTAAAATTGGTGTTTTAAGAACACCAAGACCTCTAGGATGTTTCTAGGGAAGTGGAGAAGAGAATTTGGTGGGGTTTGGACGAGTTTGAAGGCTCAAAGTGGAGTGAGGAAAAGGGGGAGGAGGTGCCCTTTTATAAGGGAGGAGAGGGGCACCTTTGGAAAAACTAAAAATATTATTTTATTATAATGCCATATTCGGTTTTAGATAGCTAAAAATTGATTTATTTAGAAGCTAATGTGGGGATGGGTTGAAATCCTCTCATCCAATAGAATTTAGAAAAGTTTAGGTATCAATTTTAACCTTATCATTTAGATTTAACATTAAGTTAGATAATTTAACTTTTACTGTGTCTTCTTGTTTTCATACACTATAAGGTTAATAAACATAATATAAAAAGCCAAAAGAACCCCAAGTTGTTTATTATTAATATATATAACCTTATATATTTAATTTGGCAGAACTTTAGATTTTTAGGAATAAAATTACAATTAATAATATAATATTTGTTTTAAAACCTATTTTATGTCAATTTTGACACTATTTGGTAATTGATTTTTGTGAAAAAAAATAACAGAAATAATAATTCGAAAAAAGTTAATTACATCCATAATAACATGTCATATTAACATATAAAATTATTTTAATTCATAAAAAGGCTCAAATTACATTTATTTAGGTATTTATAACGTCAATTATGTAAATATTTCATTAATAAGATAATTACTGCATCATCGTTGTGTCATAGGTAAATTAACTTATTTTAATTCTAAAAAATAAAAATAAAATACCATTATGTAGGAAATCGTTTTATCTTTCTAATGAATATTTATAGTCGAATTTATCTTATGTATAACCCCATATTAAAAATGATTTAGTTATTAAACTTTGATTTTAACTATTTAAACCCTTCTTTGAATAAATTGATAACAAATGTCCTAATCTAATCCAAGTAAGCCTAAATGGTCATATTTTATTCCTAAGGTTGTTTTTGGTCAAATTAAACTTGTACAATAGAATTAGGACATGTGTTAGGGTAATAATAATAACATTTTTACCCTTAATTAACCTATTTACTTTTAACCGTGGTAAAAAAAGTAAAAACTTACTGTTCACCAAAAATTATTTTCATATCATTAAACCAAATTTTAGTACTTGATATTAACCGTGTCTCTCGGATTTTCGAAATTCCACTCACAAAAGCGGTAAAATTAAGTTTTATGAAAAATTCAGTTTTTTTAACTACCACTTAGTGGTTTCACTATTCATCAAAAAATGAAAGTTTCAAGAAAAATACCAAAAATTAGGCCTAAGATATATTTGATATTATGAATTCAAAAATGATGTCTATTTTACCAAATTCAAAACACATCAGTTGCATTAATTAATTTAAAAATTAATTCTCGTCGTTAAAAGAAATAGCGTGTTTTTAAGAGATAATAACTATCAAAGGATTGACACCTGTTTATGGTTGGTTTAAATGTTAAATTACATCTACTGACCAACATTGTATTAAATGGTAAAAATATATTCTAAATATAATTTAATACCACATAAATTAATAATTTATCAGTATTCATTATTTCGATTAAAAAGTTGTTTTTAATTAAAATTTAGTAATTTTAACTATTCATCAGAATATGAAAGATATCCGAAAAGTACCAAAATTTTACCCTAAGCTAATTTCGATATTCCGAATCCAAAAATGAAGTCCATTTTGAAAAATAAAATTTACAACATTTCAAAAAGTGGTTATTACTATTCATAATGGCTAGTTTTAGTAATATTTTAATAGCATATCGTTGTTTAGTGAAACTCAGTATTGCGTACGACGCAAGCTATCGAGGAAGGTCACGATTGCGTGTAAATAAAGTGAAGCTAGTGTTGTGTGTAGTGAACAATTCCTTTGATGATTTATATAACATAAAAACAAAATATTTCTCATAAAAGTCTCGGGTGTTACATTCTACCCCCATTAAAATGAATTTCGCCCTCGAAATTCGTCACTTGTAACAAACAGATGAGGATACCTCTCTCTCATCATATCCTCAAGATCCCATGTAGCTTCTTAGAATTGGTGGTTCCTCCATAAAACATTCACCAAGCGAGTGGTTTTGTTCCATAGTACTTTTTCACTATGATTGAGAATCTCTATTGGCTGTTCTTCATAAGAAAGATCTTGCACCAGCGGTACAACTTCTGAGATGAGTACATGTGAAGGATCAAGTATGTACTTTCTCAGGAGAGATACATGGAACACATCATGAACTTGGGAGAGATTCGGTGGAAGTTCCAATCGGTAAGCTACCTTCCCAACACAATCCAGAATCTCAAAAGGACCGATATATCTAGGGCTCAACTTTCCCTTCTTTCCAAATCTCATTACTCTCTTCCAAGGAGATATTTGTAAGAACAATTTATCACCCACTTCAAACTCTATGTCTTTTCTTCGGTTGTCAGCATAACTTTTTTGTCGACTCTAAGCTGCTCTTATTTGTTGTTGAATAGATCGGACCTTTTCTGCCATCTCATCAACAAGATCAGGTCCTAATAGCTTTCTTTCCCCAACTTCATCCCAGCAAGTTGGAGTCCTGCATTTATTTCCATAGAGAGATTCATAAGGATCCATCTGAATAATAGAGTGAAAGCTATTATTATAAGAAAATTCCACCAAATGTAGGTGTTGATCCCAACTTCCTTTGAAATCCATAGATAAATCTCTTAACATATCTTCCAGAGTTTGAATTTTCCTCTCAGACTGACCGTCTGTCTGAGGATGATATGCAGTGATGAAACTCAACTCTGTATCCAGAGTATGCAGAAGACTTCTCCAGAACATCGAGGTAAACCTCAGATCCCGATCAGATATAATAGAAAGTGGAAATCCATGAAATCTTACCACTTCCTTTACATATATCCTGGCAAGGTGATCGAGAGAGAAATCCTCTCTAATAGTGATGAAGTGTGCCGAATTTGTAAGACAGTCAACTATGACCCAGATAGCATTATTGCCTTTGGATGTTTTAGGAAGTCCGTTGACAAAGTCCATAGTGATGTTTTCCCATTTCCATTCTGTTATGGGTAATGGTTGTAACATCCCCTTAGACTTCTGTCTCTCAGCTTTAACTTGCTGACAAACCAAGCATCGAGAGACATATTCAGAAACATCTCTTTTTATACCATCCCACCAGAAGTATTCTTTCAGGTCCCTATACATCTTCGTGCTTCTAGGATGAATAGTGAATGATGAACTATGAGCCTCACCCAGCAGCTCCTTTAATTCTGGGATGGGAGGAACACATACCCGATTCCTGAACTATATTATCCCCTCAAAATCAAGGTTGAATTCAAGAATATTTCTCACCTTCTTTTGTAACTCTATATCTTATTTTTGTGCCTCTTTAATCTTTACATGTATAGATGTCTGAACATTCAATTGAGAAAGATACGATTTTTCCCCTTCCATTATAATTCCAAGATCCATCGTTTGTAAATCCATAAATATTGGATCTTTTGTGATCCTCATCATGGATAAGCTAGCATGGTCTTGTCGACTTAATACATCTGCCACCTTGTTTTCTTTCCCAGAGTGGTAATTAATTGAGGAGTCGTAATCCTTAATCAGCTCCAATCATCTTCTTTGGCGCATATTCAGTTTCTTTTTTGTGAAAATATACTTTAAACTTTTATGATCAGTATAAATATCACACTTTTCTCTATAAAGATAATGCCTCCAAATCTTTAATGCAAAGATTACAGCAACTAACTCCAAATCATGAGTTGGGTAATTTTTATCATGGATTTTCAACTGCCGTGAGGCATAAGCTATCACCATATCATTCTACATAAGAACACACCCCAATCCCTTATTGGATGCATCACTGTAGATCACAAACCTTTCTCCACTACAAGGAAGCTTGAGCACAGGTGCAGTGGATAACCTTCTTTTCAACTCCTTGAAATTCTCTTCACATTCCTCCATCCATACGAACTTAACTCCTTTTCGAGTAAACCTAGTGAGTGGATTAGATAATCGTGAAAAATCTTTCACAAAACGTCGATAATATCCAGCCAAACCAAGAAAACTTCGGATCTCGGTTACTGTTGTTGGTCTCGGCCATCTTTCAAAAACCTCTGTTTTTGCTGGATCCACATATATCCCCTCTTTTGAGATTATGTGACCCAAAAATGCAAATTTTTGAAGCCAAAATTCACACTTGGTAAATTTGGCATAAACCTTCTCCTTTCTCAGGGTCTTCAATACAATTCTCAAGTCATCTTCATGTTCTTCCTTGCTCTTTGAATAGACAAGAATAACGTCTATAAAGACTACAACAAATTGATCAAGATAGTCTCTAATGACTCTATTCATCAGATCCATGAAGATAGCAGGGGAATTAGTAAGACCAAATGACATCACTATAAATTCATAGTGTCCATACCTTGTACGGAAATCCGTCTTTGGTATATCCTCCCTTTTGACCCTTAATTGATGATACCCTGAATGAAGATCAATCTTGGAAAAGTATTTAGCTCCGCGCAGTTGGTCAAATAAGTCATCAACGCGTGGGAGAGGATATTTTTTCTTGATAGTGATCTTGTTAAGTTCTCGATAATCAATGCAGAGTCTCATTGATCTATCTTTCTTCTTAACAAACAGAACATGTGCTCCCCAAGGTGACACACTAGGGTGTATGAATCCTTTATCATGATTCTCTTGGAGTTGTTTCTTCAATTCCTGCAACTCAATTGGGTCCATTCTATAAGGTGTCTTTGAAATAGGCAAAGCACCCAGTACGAGTTCTATTGAAAACTCAACTTCACGATTTGGTGGAAGACCCCGCAATTCCTCTGGAAAGACATCGTCAAACTCCCGTAAAATGGTCATATTATTAATCGTCAGTTTCTCACCAACCATTTGAGATAAATAACCTTCATTTAGTGGAATCAAAACCCATAAGATGGAATAAATTTCCACTGGTAGGTTATGTTCATCCTTGCATTGATAGACGATCATAGATTGATCTGGAATATGAAATGTGACTTCCCTTTTTTGGCAATTGATATGAGCTCCATATAGAGAAAGCCAATCCATTCCAAGAATAACATCAAATTCCACTATAGGAAGGATCACAAGATTTGTAGGAATCACTTTCACACAAACTTCAATTAGAGAAGAATTATAAACTTTTGATGCGACTGTTGTGCCATTAGAGGATGTCACAGCTAACTCAACATCTAATTGTTGAGGTAATATGGTGATACCCTTAGAAAATTCTTCAGAAATAAAAGAGTGGGCCGATCCAGAATCAAATAAAACATTTGCTACTTTAGAGTGGATGGTAAGTGTGCCTTTCACCACTTCATTGTCGTACACTACAACGCCGATAGTAATTGCATGCGACTTTCCTTTTTCTTTGGCCTTAAGAGTTTGTTGACGTCGATCATCATCATCAACCCTTGGATTTGGGCATTGATTGGCATAATGCCCCATATCCTTGCACTTGAAACATTGAAGTGTAGTAGGTTTATTATGTGTATCCCTTCTTTTGTTTGCATCATTAGACATCTTCTTCCCATTATTTCGACATTCAATTGCCCGATGACCTTCTTTTCCAAACTTATAACATTTTCTTGTCCCCTTAAGACAACTTCCACCATGTTTCTTTCCACACTATGAGCATAAGGGAAAAATCATCTTCTTTTTAGTGTGTTATTTAGATTTTCCATTGAATTCCATTTTCCTCTTCTTATCAAACCCATGTGACTGATGGGTTACACCAATCTCCATCTCAACCTTGAGAGCACATCGAACAATTTCCTCATAGCAATTGAATTCCCTTATGGCTAACACCCTTAGAAGACTTGGTTTTAAGCCACTAAAGAATCGATCGATCTTACTCTCAGGTTGGATAATAATACTAGAAGTGTACCTTGCAAGTCTTGTAAAATTTTCTTCATAGGTACCAACAGATTCATCATCCTTTTTCTTTAGTTCAAGAAACTCCTTCCCCATCTTTGTTCGGAGAATACGAGGGAAGTACTTATTGAAAAATAAGTTCTTGAAATCATCCCATTCCATGGACTCAATTTCAACCCTTTGCCTCATATTCTTAATAAGATTCCACCATTGATCAGCATCACCTTCCAAATGATAAACTGCTAAGATGACTTTATCATGTTCAGAACATTGAAGAACTGAAAATATCTTTTCAGTGGTACTGATCCATTGTTTAGCCACTAATAGATCAGAAGACCCGCTGAATGAAGGACGACGCTGCCTCATGAAGGATTCAACAGAATGTTGCTCCTTCCTTTGCTCATTTGGAAGTCTTACATGATTCATAGATTGAGAAAGTTGTGTGAGCATGGCTACAAGATTTTTCATTCCAGCTCCCATAACGTTTGGTTGCTTAGGGGGACAATCATTGCATTGCCCATTGCATTCCGCATTAACACGGTTCCTTCGGTTTCCAGCCATTCACTAAAACCAAGAAGAATAGTGTGAGCAACACTAATTATAATAGGAAAAACACATAACCAGGAAAAAAATTCACACTTAAGGTCTTATCATAGGTTGTTCATGGACATTTCTAAAACTCTATGATTGTTTTCTATGCTTAGACTTATCCATAGGGTTCTTACTAAGGCTTTCACTTCCTAGTTTCCAAAGGTTGACTATACATTTCCTCTGATACCAACTATAACGACCCATACTTTGCATACCTTGTTAACACTTCAAAATTGAAGTACAATTATTACAATATATAACAAAAGAATGAAAGGACCGTATAGGTATAGTGTCATTAGAAACTGGGAAACATAAACAACTGGTTCATAAAGCATCTATATTGTCTCCCATTTATTTCATCATATCTAGAGTCCCTTTTGGCATATCCTACTTAATAACCTTCTTCCAGACTTGGGGAAAGAAAACATAAAAATGGGTGAGCTCAAATGCTCAGTAAGGGTATACAAAAGAAATATCAATCACATCATATTCATAATAACATAACATTTTGGAAATCTTAACCTGCAAAAGAGATCATAATTTCATAACATGGGATAAATCATGGTAGTGAAATGTAATCCCAATAATCATAACATAAAACCTGAAACTTTGTGGCATACGTACATAATCATAGTGAATCATTTTTTAGAATTCAAGACTCATTTCCAAGACTATCTTAGTGGACAAAGTCCATTTCTGAACCGAGTTCACTCCTCGTTTCAGTCCTGTTTCACTGAACCGGTTTAACCTGCCATTCCAGCCATGTCTTTCTCATGAGATATAAAATTTTTACCCAACTCATTGGAGGGAGATATAGGTCCCACCCATCTCATAATGATACCATTATTATGTGTGCCAAAAAATCTTAAACCATATATCATAGCATAACCCAAGTAATAAAAATGGGATTCTTAAACATCGTGACATAATAAAACAATTCATATAAGATAAATGAATTCATAAAAATAATTCAATAAAAACATATTCAAATCAATGTAATAATAGGGATAGAAACAGAACCCTATATTATCTTAGATGGAAAATAATTTTGATAAAACAGTTGAACTCCATTCTTGAGGAAAATATCCTTTCTACTTCAAAAACATTTTCCTTTCTTAACATGTCATAAAATTTTAAACTAAAATAAGTTGATTAAAAATAAACATGAAAACATGTAAAGGAATCTTCTGGGAAATATTTTTTTAATAATCCATTCATTCCATATAAGTTAAAAAAACATTCTTCCCGTACTTTTGTCGAAAAAGTCAAAAAGTACCTCGTACGAAAAACGACAAAAGATTCCTTTCATATCTTTTACTAAAAACTCACCTAAGGGTAAAATGGGATTTAGAAAATTGTAGGTGGATGGAAATAATATTAAATATTGAGGAAACATGTATGTGGATTATAAAATACACCCCAGTAAATACCAAAGTATAAACAATCACGGATAAAAATGAGATTGTGATATTTTCCCTTACCTTAGGTCCGATTTGCTTCATAAGTGTCTGAACCTCCTGTATAATGATTTAAATAATGCCATTGACTTATTACAGAATCATACTAATTGTTATTATATCATATATGGTCATATTATTAGCTTCGTATTAGTAATATTTCATTGCTACTTGTTATTTGGGTGTGTTTTACTTTTTGTTCTTATGCGTGTTTTGTCGAATAAATTCTTATTCTTCTTTTTAGGTTATAGATACCTCATTTCCAGAATGTTATTAGTGTAATATATATCATATTAATTCATTGAATTCATTTATATAATTATTATTCAATGAATATCATGTATAACGAGTCGCATCACATCATGGAGACGGTATTTCGTACGTACGCACGAGCGATGATATCATTCCCATGATCGTGGAATTGTATTGGAGTGTATGTATACTATTTCAGAATCAATACCACTTTAAAATAATCATATATATTTATTTATTTTCACCATTATACCCATCCAAGTAAGGTGGTGGTGGAAAATATATTACACCACGGCGTGGAGACGGTATTCCGTACGTACGCACGCGCAGTGATTTCATTTTCCGCAGGATGGATAAATGGTTAAATAGGGTTGTTTCATACTTATAATAACATACCAGTATATGAGTGATACTGATGTTATTACTTCATAATTAAACCACTAAAGAAGAAGAAGTGGAAGAAGAAATAATGTTGAAATAATCGGTAACAGACATTACCTCTTCTTTGAATCGCCTCTTTGAGACCTCCTCTTAGGGCACTAAAATTGTTCTTTGAAGAAGACCAGGACCTCTATGATGTTTCTAGGGAAGTGGAGAAGAGAATTTGGTAGGGGCTGGCCGAGTTTGAAGGTTCAAAGTGGTGTGAGGAAGAGAGGGAGGAGGTTCCCTTTTATAAGGGAGGAGAGGGGCACCTTTGGAAAAACTAAAAATATTATTTTATTATAAAGCCATATTCGGTTTTAAATAGCTCAAAATTGACTTATTTCGAATCTAAGGTAGGGATGGGTCGAAATACTCTCATACAATATAATTTAGACAAGTTTAGGTATCAATTTTAACCTTATAATTCATATTTAACTTTAAGTTAGATAATTTAACTTTTACCGTGTCTTCTTGTTTTCTTACAGTATGAGGTTAGTAAACATACTACAACAAGCCTAACGAACCCCAAGTTGTTTATTATTAATATATATAACCTTATCTATGTAATTTGGGGAAACCTTATATTTTTTGGAATAAAAGTGTAACGCCCCGACCCCAGTTACCCAGAGTCGGTGCATTATTACATAACATTGGCATGATCACAAGAAAGATCAAATCTCGAAAGACCGATTGGTTTAGTAGCCTTGGAAACACTAGATATATTCATAAGTTTTACATTACATCATAAAATGAAAAACTACTACAAAAACATAATGTTTCCACAATCCACACTATTAACCCCTCACAAAATCCCTGCAGGTCATTCATAACTTACTTCTTCACATCCTGGGAAAAATAAAACATAGAAAAGGGGTGAGCTCAAATGCCCAGTAAGGATAACAATATAGCGGAAACTTTCATAAATAAGAATAAACATTTAAGGCAATGTATAACTAAAACAAAAGCCTTTTAAATATGAACTTTCAACATGGTATGGCATAAATAAAATGAAATAATGCCATTTACTTATCCACATGGATATTCTACTGATCGAATAATCACATGCAAAAATCAATAACCACTTTCATAATGTTGGAATGCATAATGCCAGACTATCATAACCACATAGCCAAGGCCTCGTGCCAAGACTACAAATAAGATTTTGTCAAGGCCTTGTGTCAAGACACTAGTTTGTCTCATGAGACCTACCGATGCATCGAGGAGCTATAGCGGGCTCCACCCGTCACATATTAAGTCCAATGCATTCCCATATGAAAAGGTTTAAATATAACATAAAAATTCGTATTAAAACTAGCATACGAAATGTCAATAATTTCACCATAAACTATGAATGGTATAAAAATAGCACATCCACAGTCAATCATATCACAAAACCTTCAATACAATATATAAGTTTTGTATCATAATAAATCAACTTCAAATAATCTTAAAATCCATCAAAGGATGTTGACATAGATGAAATCAAAATTCTTTTTAAAGAAATATCTCCTTTTATTTTGAAATCATTTAAGATCCATATAAAATAAAACATTTTCTTTGAAAATAATCTTATAAGCTTGTAAGGGAAGCTTTGAAGATTTTATAGCGGCGGAAAATAGCCGCACCCGCCGTATAAGTTAAAAAAAACATTCCTACCTTAATTCTGTCGAAAAGGTTAAAAAGGACCTTGTTTTGAAAACGACCGAAAGATTCCTTTATAAACCACTTATAAAAGTCAAAAAGGGTATAAATGACTTTAACTCATATTCTAGTAAATAGTAAAAATGTTTTGAAATGCATTTTTAAGAAACATGGATGTGGATGATAAAGAGATCCCAGTAGATTATTACATATTAACAACCTCGGATAATGAAGAGATTGTGAAATAACCCTTACCTTGTACTTTTCCTTGGTTGGGGTAGGTTAACCTCCTGTATAATGGTGAAATAGTTGTTATTAAATTATACAAGAATCATATATAATAATATGATATCATATATGATCTTTTAACATTGATTTGTTAATAATATCTTAGAATTATCGTCGTTTCGGGAGTTAACTTACTCATTTTCTTTTATATGTTTTGTTACATAAGCCATGGTTGTTGTATCTTATTCATATCCAGAATGATATCTAGTCCTTAAACATCATTTTTAAATCATAAAATGATAATTATACTTGAATGGATACGATGGAGAATGAATCTCATCGCGTTCGTGGAGACGGTAGTCCGTACGTACGCACGAGCGACAATATCATTCTTTTGATATTAAAATAATATATAAATGGATGGTATATCATATATACAGAATCATTAACATGTTATATTTATTATTTACATGAGTTACACATCATTATTATACCCATCCAAATAATATTATATTGACTAACAATTACACCACGACGTGGAGACGGTAGTCCGTACGTACGCACGTATGGTGACATGTTATTCAAAGGGTGGATAGAATACTGAATATGGTTGTACCATATTTATAATAACATCACAGTATATGTGAGATACTGGAGTTATTATTTTAGAATGGTAAGAACAAAGGAAGAAGAAGTGGAAGAAGAAATGAACTTGGAGAAGGGTGGTGAAATCATTACCTCTTCTTCGGGTTCTTCCTTTTGATTTGATCAAAAGGGCTCCTTAGGTTGGCTTTCTGATAAAACTAAGGCCTCTAGGTTGTAGTGAGGGATGTTGGGAGAGTATTTGGGTAGAGTTTGGCCGAACCAAAAGGCCTTGAAGGTGTGAAGAAATGAGAAGGAGGAGTGCCCTTTTATAAGAGGGGTGAGGGGTACCTTTGGAAAAGCTAGAAATATTAATTTATAATAAATTCATATTCGGTTTCTAATGGCTCAAAAGCTTATTATTCAAAGGTTAAGGTGGGGATAGGTCTAAAACCACTCAACCAATAGAATTTAGACAGGTTTGGGTACTTATATTAACCTTATATTTAAGTATTAACTCTAAGTTAATTAGTTTCACTTTTACAATGTCTCTTTGTATTTTTATATAATATGGTTAATAAACTTACTATATACATCCAAGAGACCCCCAAGTGGTACATTAATGATGAATCTATCATGATATAAGTCTCTTGGCCGAACCTTAGATTTTTAGGAATTTAATATCAATTAATAATATAATATTTGTTCTAAGAACTCTTTTATGTCAATTTTGACACTATTCAATAGTTGATTTTTTGTGAAACTCAAAAGAGATTGATTACTTCTAACAAAGTCAATTAAATCAATACTAATATATCATATTATCCTAGAAAATTAGTTTAATTCATTAAAAGTTTCATATTATATTTATTTGGGTATTTATAATATCAATTATTTTAATTTTTCACTATAATAGTAATTAATACATCATCATTGTGTCATAAATAAAATAAATTATTTAATGTCTAAAAATTATAAATAAATTATAATTATGTAGGAACTCTTTTTAGCTTTCTAATGAATATTTATAATCTAAATTCCAACATATATAACCCTATGTAACAATTGTTTTTCTAAAAGATATATGCTTGTGTCATTTTTGTATTCATTTTAACTTAATTAAAATAAAATGTCATTATCACTTACAAGTGGATTCATGGGGTCCCAAAATTGACAAAAAGATGCCCATGGTCGACCATATATCAACCAATAGGGTTAAGACACGTTTTAGGGTAATTTAGTATTATTATAATATTATTTTTTTAACCCTCATTTACCGGATTTACCCTTAACCATGGTAAATAAAATATTTACCGCCGTAATTATTCAAAATGTCTAAAAATAAAAGTTACCTATTTACACAATTTGAACATCCTGATTCCAAATATGGAATCCATTTTCCTAAATTCAAAACACAGAAGTGGCAGAAATTAATTTAAAATTAATTCCCGCTGTCAAAACAAAAAGCGTGTTTTTAAGAGATAATAACTATCAAAAGATTGACACTCGTTTATGTTCGGTTTAATTGTAAAATTATGTCCAATGACCAAAATTATATTAAATGGTAAAAATATATTCTAAATATACTTTAAAACCTCTCAAATTCATAATTTATCACTATTAATTATTTTGATTAAAAAAGTTGTTTTTAATTAAAACTTTGTAATTTTCACTATTCATCAAAATATGAAAGTTATCCGAAATGTACCAAAATTTCACCTTAGGATAAATTCGATATTCCGAATCTAAAAATGAAGTACATTTTCAAATATATAATTTCAAAAAGTAGGTATTACTATTCATAACGGCTAGTTTGATTAGTTATGGTGTGTTAGAACTCGGTGTTGCGTACAACACACGCTATCACATTATTCAAAGAGAAGCGTATCGTAGAAGCTTGGGGTGTTACATTCTCCCCTCCTTCAAATAATTGCGTCCTCGCAATTTCTAGGGTATTACTGCATAAAAATACTCGGGTGGTTCTTCATCATAAGTTCCTCGGGTTCCCACGTTGCCTCTTCCATCTTATGGTTTCTCCACAAAACTTTTACCAGACGCGTCGTCCGGTTTCTCAGCACTTGTTCTCTCGTATCAAGAATCTTGACGGGCTCTTCGCAATAAGACAGATCGGGTTCCAGTTCTAATTCCTCACAGGTGAGTACATGCGTCGAATCAGGCATGTATTTCCTCAATAGAGATACGTGGAACACATCGTGAACTTTGGAGAGACTTGGCGGCATTGCCAATCGGTAAGCTACAACCCCAATTCGTTCTAGAATTTCGAAAGGTCCGATGTACCTGGGACTCAATTTACCTTTCTTACCAAAACGTATGACTCCCTTCCACGGAGATACCTTTAGAAAAACATGATCACCGACTTGAAATTCCAAATCCTTCCTTCGATTATCGGCATAGCTCTTCTGCCTACTTTGAGCTGCTTTGATGTGATTTTGGATTACTTTCACCTTTTCCACCATTTCCTCCACCAGTTCTGGGCCTACAAGTTTTCTTTCACCAACGTCATCCCAACAGGTTGGTGTACGACATCTCTTTCCGTATAACGCTTCATATGGTTCCATCTAAATACTCGAATGGAAGATATTGTTATAGGAAAATTATACCAAAGGTAAATATTGATCCCACATACCCTGAAAGTCAAGTGAGCAAGATCTCAACATGTCTTCTAAGGTTTGAATAGTCCGTTCTGATTGTCCGTCTGTCTGAGGGTGGTAAGCAGTGCTCAAATGAAGTTCAGTATCCAGGGATTTCTGAAGACTTTTCCAGAATCTTGAAGTAAAACGGGGATCACGATCAGAAACAATCGATAGGGGTACTCCATGAAGTCTCACAACTTCATTAATATATAGTCTTGCTAGACGTTCCAGGGGTAGATCTTCTCTTATAGCAAGAAAATGTGCTGAATTGGTAAGACGATCAACAATAACCCAAATTGCATCGTTCCTTCTAGGAGTCTTTGGTAGCCCCATGAAAAATTCCATCGTAATATTGTCCCATTTCCACTCTGGTATGGGAAGAGGTTGCATGACTCCTCCAGGCTGTTGCCTTCCAGCTTTGACTTGTTGACAAACCATACATCTTGACACAAAATCAGCAATCTCCCTCTTCATGTTGTCCCACAAAAAATGTTCCTTCAAATCTCTATACATTTTGGTGCTCCCAGGGTGTATAGAGAAATTGGAACTATGAGCATCATCCAGCAATTCCCTTTTTAGATCAGGTATATCGGGAACACAAAGTCTCTTCCCGAATTTCAAAATTCCATCTTCATACACAAAGTCTCTCAATCTCCCATCATTCACAGCTTTAATCTTCTTTTGGAATTCTTCATCATCGGTCTGAGAACTCTTAATCCTTTCTAGTAAAGATGGTTTGGAAGCCATTTGAAAAAGCATTGATGTTTCACCTTCCCTGGTTATTCCCATGTCCATCTTCACTAGATCCATGAAAATTGGATCCCTTTCAATTCTCATATTGTTCAAAACTCCATGGTCTTTTCTACTCAAAGAATTTGTCACCTTGTTTGCCTTCCCTGGGTGGTAGTGTATCGTACAATCATAATCCTTGAGTAATTAAAGCCATCTCCTTTGCCTCATGTTGAGTTCTTTTTTGTGAGAAAATATACTTCAAACTCTTGTGATCAGTATAAATCTCACATTTTTCACCATAGAGGTAGTGCCTCCATATCTTCAAAGCAAAGATCACTGCTGCTAACTCGAGATCATGAGTAGGATAGTTTTGTTCATGAATTTTCAACTGTCGTGATGCATAGGCAATAACTCTATCATTCTGCATAAGGACACAGCCAAGTCCTTTCTTCGATGCATCACTATAAATAACGAACCCATCATTCCCCGATGGTAGAGTCAATATAGGAGCATTGACTAATCTTCTCTTCAGTTCTTCGAAACATTCTTCACACTCTTTTGTCCAAACAAATTTAACCCCTTTACGTGTGAGCTTCGTTAATGGGTTAGCCAATCGGGCAAAATTCTGGACAAAACGTCGATAATAACCTGCCAAACCAATAAAACTACGTACCTCAGTTATACTCGTAGGTGCTGGCCATTCTTGGATTGCCTTGGTCTTAGAAGGATCAACAGAGATTCTATCTATAGAGACAATATGGCCAAGAAAAGAAATCTCCTGAAGCCAGAATTCACACTTTCTAAACTTCCCATATAATTCATGCCTCCTCAGAGTCTTCAAGATAATGCGCAAGTGATTTTCATGATCTTCGTAGGTTTTGGAGTATACCAAGATATCATCAATAAATACCACCACAAATTCATCGAGATACTCCTTGAAAACTCTATTCATTAGATCCATGAATACAGAGGGTGCATTAGTCAATCCAAACGACATTACAGTAAACTCGTAATGCCCGTACCTGGTTCGAAATGTTGTTTTCGGAATGTCTTCCTTCTTCACACACAACTGATGGTATCCAGATCGAAGGTCAATCTTTGAAAAGTATTGAGCTCCATGCAGTTGGTCAAATAAATCATCAATACGAGGTAGGGGATACTTGTTCTTTATCGTTATAGCATTGATCTCCCTGTAGTTGATACATAACCTCATAGATCCATCTTTCTTTTTAACAAAAAGAACAGGGGCTCCCCATGGAGAAACACTAGGGCGAATAAATCCCTTATTACTCAATTCCTCTAGTTGTTTATTTAGTTCGACTAACTATACAGTGGCCATTCTATAAGGGGTCTTCGATATAGGCCTTGATCCAGGAATCAAATCAATAGAAAACTCAACTTCTCGTTCTGGAGGATGTCCAGGTAAATCTTCCGGAAATACATCTACAAATTCTTTCACAACAGGTACATCCTCTATTTGAACATTCCTTTCCTCACCGACAGTTATTTCATTCTCTTCCTCCCCAATAATTGAATTAAGTTGAGCTACTGGGGGTGGATCTAAATAAGAATTAGGTGGTGACGATTCTGCTCTAAAAATAAGGTGCTCCTTATCATTATCATCAAGAATCGTAACCTCTTTCTTCTTACAATAAATCTTCGCATAATAGTCCGAAAGCCAGTCCATACCGAGGATTATATCAAACTCAATCATAGGTATGATGATGAAATCAGCAGATAAAGAAAATTTATGTGCTCTAATGGGGACTGATTCACAAAACTTTGTTGCAACGATACTTCCCTTAGGAGTTTTAACTGACAACTCCCTTATTAAATCAAATTGGAAATATCTAATTTTCTTAGAAAACTGGGAAGATATGAAACAATGCGATGATCCAGAATTAAATAATGCATTTTCTAAACTTGAGGAAACCATTAAATTACCTGCCACCACGTCTTTCGGAGCTTCTACCTCAGCAGTAGTGATAGCATAAGCCTGGCCTTGATCCCTTGGCATTTTCTGAGGTAAGTTCTCCTGACGCTTAGGACATGCATTTTCATAATGCCCCATCTCCCTGCAATTATAGCACTGAACATTGGTAGCTTCCTTCTTCCCCTTGCAATCATGAGCTTGGTGGCCTTTTTCACCACACTTGTAACAGACTCCTATTCCCTTCAAGCAAGTACCAGGATGTTTCTTCCCGCATTTACCACAAGATGGATATTCAACCTTTCCCTTCTTCCCCTTATTTCCATTCCCAGATTGATCAGCAGGTCTCTTCTTCTCTTGCTTTGCTTTAAAGTCATAAGACTTAGAGAATTCCTTTTCGGTCTTGATAGCACATGAGACAATGTCTTCGTACGATGAAAAGGATTGTGAGACTAACGCTCGACGGAGAAATGGTTTTAACCCATCAAAGAAACGATCAATCTTACTTCATGGGTTGCGAATATAATCTCCAGCATACCTCGCTAACCTTGTAAAGTTAGCCTCATACTTTGTGACATTCTCATCCTCCTTTTGTCTCAGACTCAGAAATTGCCTTTCCATATCTGCTCGATGGTCGCAAGGGAAGTATTTTTCTAAAAATAGATCTTCGAACTCCCTCCATTCCATATTTGATACTTCATCATCTTCCTTCGTATTTTGAATCAATGACCACCATTGATCAGCATCTCCAGTGAGGCGGTAAACTGCCATGATAACTTTTTCCCTTTCACTGCTCCCCAAAGCCTGAAATATTTTCTCTAGGGAAAATATCCATTGCTCAGCTACTAAGGGATTTGTATTCCCATTGAACGTTGGTGGTTTTTTCCTCATGAATCGATCTAACATTGATCCTCCACGCTGCGGATCAGGGTGCTCCATACGGGTAAGGTTATTATTCATAACCTGAGTAAGTTGTCCCAGTATGGTGATTAGCTGATCGGCACCAGTTGCATCACCAGCCCCACTATAATTATATTGAGCAGGAGGGCAATCCCTACATGGAGTGCGTGCATTGATACAGTTTCCATTTCTTCCACTAGGCGCCATTTCTAAACAATGGCATAAACTAGATCAGTTTATGAATCAAAATACATAATCCCATACTTATAAAACACTTAACATAAATTGAACTATTTATGGATATAATCCATAATCATAAGAATGTTTTCTTTGAGGAAGTATATACTCATAATCCCTTCAAAATGATTTGTGAAGAAAATGAGATTTATCCTAAGCATATCCCCCGGGAGTGTCGTAACCAAGAGTGCAGCAAGGCCCGTTGTCGTGCACCAGTTCCCGTTCGAGTCTAGCTCAAAGCGGTGTTTTCGGGTTTTACCCCTAGGTACATCTGTGCCAGAGCCGCCTCTACCTGCTCGTATCCAGACAGGGATGTATTGCTTGGAAAACTCACAAAATCTCTACAATACCAAAATTCTAGGAAGTTCTTCTATACTAATCCTCAAAGTTCATCTTAGGTCTACGTGCTCTAATCAGAGTTTATCTAAATCTAGCTTCCAAGGTTTGTAATAAACTTCCTCTGATACCAACTGTAACGCCCCGACCCCAGTTACCCAGAGTCGGTGCATTATTACATAACATTGGCATGATCACAAGAAAGATCAAATATCGAAAGACCGATTGGTTTAGTAGCCTTGGAAACACTAGATATATTCATAAGTTTTACATTACATCATAAAATGAAAAACTACTACAACAACATAATGTTTCCACAATCCACACTATTAACCCCTCAAAAAATCCCTGCAGGTCATTCAAAACTTACTTCTTCACATCCTGGGAAAAATAAAACATAGAAAAGGGGTGAGCTCAAATGCCCAGTAAGGATAACAATATAGCGGAAACTTTCATAAATAAGAATAAACATTTAAGGCAATGTATAACTAAAACAAAAGCCTTTTAAATATGAACTTTCAACATGGTATGGCATAAATAAAATGAAATAATTCCATTTACTTATTCACATGGATATTCTACTAATAGAATAATCACATGCAAAAATCAATAACCACTTTCATAATGTTGGAATGCATAATGCCAGACTATCATAACCACATAGCCAAGGCCTCGTGCCAAGACTACAAATAAGATTTTGTCAAGGCCTTGTGCCAAGACACTAGTTTGTCTCATGAGACCTATCGATGCATCGAGGAGCTATAGCGGGCTCCACCCGTCACATATTAAGTCCAATGCATTCCCATATGAAAAGGTTTAAATATAACATAAAAATTCGTATTAAAACTAGCATACGAAATATCAATACTTTCACCATAAACTATGAATGGTATAAAAATAGCACATCCACAGTCAATCATATCACAAAACCTTCAATACAATATATAAGTTTTGTATCATAATAAATCAACTTCAAATAATCTTAAAATCCATCAAAGGATGTTGACATAGATGAAATCAAAATTCTTTTTAAAGAAATATCTCCTTTTATTTTGAAATCATTTACGATCCATATAAAATAAAACATTTTCTTTGAAAATAATCTTATAAGCTTGTAAGGGAAGCTTTGAAGATTTTATAGCGGCGGAAAATAGCCGCACCCTCCGTATAAGTTAAAAAAAACATTCTTACCTCAATTCTGTCGAAAAGGTTAAAAAGGACCTTGTTTTGAAAATGACCGAAATATTCCTTTATAAACCACTTATAAAAGTCAAAAAGGGTATAAATGACTTTAACTCATATTCTAGTAAATAGTAAAAATGTTTTGAAATGCATTTTTAAGAAACATGGATGTGGATGATAAAGAGATCCCAGTAGATTATTACTTATAAACAACCTCGGATAATGAAGAGATTGTGAAATAACCCTTACCTTGTACTTTTCCTTGGTTGGGGTAGGTTAACCTCCTGTATAATGGTGAAATATTTGTTATTAAATTATACAAGAATCATATATAATAATATGATATCATATATGATCTTTTAACATTGATTTGTTAATGATATCTTAGAATTATCGTCGTTTCGGGAGTTAACTTACTCATTTTCTTTTATATGTTTTGTTACATAAGCCATGGTTGTTGTACCTTATTCATATCCAGAATGATATCTAGTCCTTAAACATCATTTTTAAATCATCAAATGATAATTATACTTGAATGGATACGATGGAGAATGAATCTCATCGCGTTTGTGGAGACGGTAGTCCGTACGTACGCACGAGCGACAATATCATTCTTTTGATATTAAAATAATATATAAATGGATGGTATATCATATATACAGAATCATTAACATGTTATATTTATTATTTACATGAGTTACACATCATTATTATACCCATCCAAATAATATTATATTGAATAACAATTACACCACGACGTGGAGACGGTAGTCCGTACGTACGCACGTATGGTGACATGTTATTCAAAGGGTGGATAGAATACTGAATATGGTTGTACCATATTTATAATAACATCACAGTATATGTGAGATAATGGAGTTATTATTTTAGAATGGTAAGAACAAAGGAAGAATAAGTGGAAGAAGAAATGAACTTGGAGAAGGGTGGTGAAATCATTACCTCTTCTTCGGGTTCGTCCTTTTGATTTGATCAAAAGGGCTCCTTAGGTTGGCTTTCTGATCAAACTAAGGCCTCTAGGTTGTAGTGAGGGATGTTGGGAGAGTATTTGGGCAGATTTTGGCCGAACCAAAAGGCTTTGAAGGTGTGAAGAAATGAGAAGTAGGAGTTCCCTTTTATAAGAGGGGAGAGGGGAACCTTTGGAAAAGCTAGAAATATTAATTTATAATAAATTCATATTCGGTTTCTAATGGCTCCAAAGCTTATTATTCAAAGTTTAAGGTAGGGATAGGTCGAAAACCACTCAACCAATAGAATTTAGACAGGTTTGGGTACTTATATTAACCTTATCTTTAAGTATTAACACTAAGTTAATTAGTTTCACTTTTACAATGTCTCTTTGTATTTTTATATAATATGGTTAATAAACTTACTATATACATCCAAGAGACCCCCAAGTGGTACATTAATGATGAACCTATCATGATATAAGTCTCTTGGCCGAACCTTAGATTTTTAGGAATTTAATATCAATTAATAATATAATATTTGTTTTAAGAACTCTTTTATGTCAATTTTGACACTATTCAATAGTTGATTTTTGTGAAACTCAAAACAGATTGATTACTTCGAACAAAGTCAATTAAATCAATAATAATATATCATAGTATCCTATAAAATTAGTTTAATTCATTAAAAGTTTCATATTATATTTATTTGGGTATTTATAATATCAATTATTTTAATTTTTCACTATTATAGTAATTACTGCATCATCATTGTGTCATAAATAAAATAAATTATTTAATGTCTAAAAATTATAAATAAATTATCATTATGTAGGAAATCTTTTTAGATTTCTAATGAATATTTATAATCTAAAATCCAACATATATAACCCTATGTAACAATTGTTTTTCTAAAAGATATATGCTTGTGTCATTTTTGTATTCATTTTAACTTAATTAAAATAATGTGTCATTATCACTTACAAGTGGATTCATGGGGTCCCAAAATTGACACAAAGATACCCATGGTCGACCATGTATCATCCAATAGGGTTAAGACACGTTTTAGGGTAATTTAGTATTATTATAATATTATTTTTTTAACCCTTATTTACCGGATTTACCCTTAACCATGGTAAATAAAATATTTACCGCCGTAATTATTCAAAATTTCTAAAAATAAAAGTTACCTATTTACACAATTTGAACATCCTGATTCCAAATATGGAATCCATTTTCCTAATTTCAAAACACAGAAGTGGCAGAAATTAATTTAAAATTAATTCCCGCTGTCAAAACAAAAAGCGTGTTTTTAAGAGATAATAACTATCAAAAGATTGACACTCGTTTATGTTCGGTTTAATTGTAAAATTATGTCCAATGACCAACATTATATTAAATGGTAAAAATATTTTCTAAATATACTTTAAAACCTCTCAAATTCATAATTTATCACTATTAATTATTTTGATTAAAAAAGTTGTTTTTAATTAAAACTTAGTAATTTTCACTATTCATCAAAATATGAAAGTTATCCGAAATGTACCAAAATTTCACCTTAGGCTAAATTCGATATTCCGAATCTTAAAATGAAGTCCATTTTCAAATATATAATTTCAAAAAGTAGGTATTACTATTCATAACGGCTAGTTTGATTAGTTATGGTGTGTTAGAACTCGGTGTTGCGTACAACACACGCTATCACATTATTTAAAGAGAAGCGTACCGTAGAAGTTTGGGGTGTTACAAAAAGAACAATTAATAATAAAATATTTGTTTTTAAAACGATTTTATGTCAATTTTGGCACTATTTGTTAATTGATTTTTGTGAAAATCATAACGGAAATATTAATTCGAAAAAAGTTAATTAAATCAATAATAACATGTCATATTAACATATAAAATTATTTTAAATCATAAAAAGTCTCAAATTACATTTATTTGGGTATTTATAACATCAATTATGTTAATATTTCATTAATAAGATAATTACGGCATCATCATTATTTCACAAATAAATTAAATTACTTTAAGTCTAAAAATTACAAATAAAATACCATTGTGTAGGAAATATTTGTAGCTTTATAATGAATATTTATAGTCGAATTTATCTTATGTATAGCCCAATAATTAAAAATGATTTAGTTATTAAACATTGATTTTAACTATTTTAACCCTTATTTAAATAAATTGATAATAAATGTTCTAATCTAATCCAAGTGGGACTAAATGGTCATATTTTAAACCTAAGGTTGTTTTTTGTCGAATTACACTTATCCAATAGAATTAGAACATGTGCTGGGTAATAATAATAACATTTTTGCCCTTAATTACCCTATTTACTTTTAATAGTGATAAAAAAGTAAAAAGTTACTATTCACCAAAAATTATTTTCATCTCATTGAATCACATTTTAGTCCTTGATATTAACCATGTCTCTCGGATTTTCGAAATTACACTCACAGAAGCATTAAATTTATGTTTTATGAAAAATTAAGTTTTTTTAACTACCACTTAGTGGTTTCACTATTCATCAAAAAATGAAAGTTTCCAGAAAAATACCAAAAATTAGGACTAAGCTATATTTGATATTATGAATTAAAAAATGATTTCTATTTTACCAAATTCAAAACACATCAATTTCATTAATTAATTTAAAAATTAATTCTCGTCGTCAAAACAAATAGCGTATTTTTAAGAGATAATAACTATCAAAAGATTGACACTTGTTTATGTTTGGTTTAAATGTGAAATTACATCCACTGAACAACATTGTATTAAATGGTAAAAATATATTCTAAATATACTTTAAAACCACTTAAATTAATAATTTATCACTATTAATTATTTCGATTAAAAAAGTTGTTTTTAATTAAAATTTAGTAATTTTCACTATTCATCAGAATATGAAAGTTATATGAAAAGTACCAAAATTTCACCCTAAGATAATTTCGATATTCCGAATCCAAAAATGAAGTCCATTTTGAAAAAAAAATTACAAAATTTCAAAAAGTGGTTATTACTATTAATAACGGCTAGTTTTAATAATATTTTAATAGCATATCGTTGTTTAGTGAAACTCGGTATTGCATACGACGCAAGCTATCGAGGAAGGTCATGATTGCATGTAAAGCAAGCCAAGATATTGTTGTGTGTATTGTAAGATTCCTTTGATGATTTATATAACATAAAAATAAAATATTTCTCATAAAAGTCTCAGGTGTTGCATTCTACCCCCCTTAAAATGAATTTCTCCCTCGAAATCCGTCACTTGTAACAAACAGATGAGGATACCTCTCTCTCATCATATTCTCAAGCTCCCATGTAGCTTCTTCTAATTGGTGGTTCCTCCATAAAACTTTCACCAAGCGAGTGGTCTTGTTCCGTAGGACTTTTTCACTACGATCGAGAATCTCTATTGGCTGTTCTTCATAAGAAAGATCTTGCTCTAGTGGTATAACTTCTTAGCTGAGTAAATGTGAAGGATCAGGTATGTACTTTATTAGGAGAGATACATGGAACATATCATGAACTTGGGAGAGATTTGGTGGAAGCTCCAATCGGTAAGCTACCTTCCCAACATGATCCAGAATTTCAAAAGGACCGATATATCTAGGGCTCAACATTCCCTTCTTTCCAAATCTCATTACTCTCTTCCAAGGAGATATTCATAAGAACAGTTTATCACCCACTTCAAACTCTAAGTATTTTATTCAGTTGTCGGAAAAACTTTTTTGTCAAATCTGAGCTGCTCTTATGTTTTGTTGAATAGATCGGACCTTTTCTGCCATCTCATCAACAAGATCAGGTCCTAATAGCTTTCTTTCCCCAACTTCATCCCAGCAAGTTGGAGTCCTACATTTCTTTCCATAGAGAGCTTTATAAGGATCCATCTGAATATTGGAGTGAAAACTATTATTATAAGAAAATTCCACCAAAGGTAGGTGTTGATCCCAACAACCTTTGAAATCTATAGAGCAAGATCTTAACATATCTTCCAGAGTTTGAATTGTCCTCTCAGACTGACCGTCTGTCTGTGGATGATAAGCAGTGTTGAAACTCAACTCTGTATCCAGAGTATGCCGAATACTTTGCCAGAACTTCGAGGTAAACCTCGGATCCCGAACAGATATAATAGAAAGTGGTAATCCATGCAATCTTACCACTACCTTTACATATATCCTGGAAAGCTGATCCAAAGAGAAATCCTCTCTAATAGCGATGAAGTGTGCCGACTTTGTAAGACAGTCAACTATGACCCAGATAGCATTATTGCCTTTGAATGTTTTAGGAAGTCCAGTGACAAAGTCCATAGTGATATTTTCCCATTTCCATTATGGTATGGGTAATGGTTGTAACATCCCCTTAGACTTCTGTCTCTTAGCTTTAACTTGCTGAAAAACCAAGCATCGAGAGACATATTCAGCAACATCTCTTTTCATGCCATCCCACCAGATATACTCTTTCAGGTCCATATACATCTTTGTGATTCCAAGATGAATAGAGAATGAAGAACTATGAGCCTCATCCAGCAGCTCCTTCTTTAATTCTGGGATGGGAGGAAAAAAACCCAATTCCTGAACTTTATTATCCCATCACAATCAAGGTTGAATTCAGGAATATTTCTCACCTTCTTTTGTAACTCTACATCTTCTTTCTGTGCCTCTTTAATCTTCATATGTGTAGATGGTTGAACATTCAATTGAGAAAGATATGATTTTTCCCCTTGCATTATAATTCCAAGATCCATCCTTTGTAAATCCATAAATATTGGATCTTTTGTGATCCTCATCATGGATAAGCTAGCATAGTCTTGTCGACATAATGCATCTAACACCTTGTTTTCTTTCCCAGGGTGGTAATGAATTGTGCAGTGGTAATCCTTAATCCGCTCCAACCATCTTCTTTGGTGCATATTCATCTCCTTTTGTGTGAAAATATACTTTAAAATTTTATGATCAGTATAAATATCACACTTTTCTCCATAAAGATAATGCCTCTAAATCTTTAATGAAAATATTACCGCAGCTAACTCCAAATCATGAGTTGGGTAATTTTGCTAATGGATTTTCAATTGTCGTGAGGCATAAGCTATCACCATATCATTTTGCATAAGAACACACCCCAATCCCTTCTTGGATGCATCACTGTAGATCACAAACCTTTCTCTACTACAAGGAAGTGTGAGCACATGTGCACTGGATAACCTTCTTTTCAACTCCTTGAAATTCTCTTCACATTACTCCATCCATACATACTTAACTCCTTTTTGAGTCAACCTGGTGAGTGGATAAGATAATCGTGAAAAATATTTCAAAAATCGTCGATAATATCCAGCCAAACCAAGAGAACATCGGATCTCGGTTACTGTTTTTGGTCTCGACCATCTTTCGATAACCTCTGTTTTTGCTGGATCCACAGATATCCCCTCTTTTTTATATTATGTGACCCAAAAAATGCATCTTTTTTAAGCCAAAATTCACACTTGGTAAATTTGTCATAAAGCTTCTCCTTTCTCAGGGTCTTTAATACAATTCTCAAGTGATCTTCATATTCTTCCTTTCTCTTTGAATGGACAAGAATATCGTCCATAAAGATTACCACAAACTGATCAAGATAGTCTCTAAAGACTCTATTCATCAGATCCATGAAGATAGCAGGGAAATTAGTAAGACCAAATGGAATCACTATAAATTCATAGTGTCCATACCTTGTACAGAAATCCGTCTTTGGTATATCATCCCTTTTGACCCTTAATTGATGATACCCTGAACGAAGATCAATCTTGGAAAAGTATTGAGCTCCACGTAGTTGGTCAAAAAATTCATCAATGCGTGGGAGAGGATATTTTTTCTTGATAGTGATCTTATTAAGTTCTCAATAATCAATGCAGAGTCCCATTGATCCATCTTTCTTCTTAACAAACAGAACAGGTGCTCCCCAAGGTGACACACTAGGGCGTATGAATCCTTTATCAAGATTCTCTTGGAGTTGATTCTTCAATTCTTGCAACTCAATTGGGGCTATTCTATAAGGTGTCTTTGAAATAGGTAAAGCACCCGGTGTGAGTTCTATTGAAAAATCAAATTCATGATTTAGTGGAAGACCCGAAAATTACTCCGGAAAGACATCGTCAAACTTTCATACAATGGGAATATTATTAATCGTGAGTTTCACACCAACCATTTTAGATAAATAACCTTCATTTAGTGGAATCAAAACCCATAAGATGGAAGAAATTTCCACTGGAATCTTATGTTCATCCTTGCATCGATAGACGATCATAGATTGATCTGGAATATGAAATGTGACTTCCCTTCTTTGGGAATTGATATGATCTCCATATAGAGAAAGCCAATACATGCCAAGAATCACAACAAATTCCACTATAGGAAGGATCACAAGATTCGCAAGAAGCACTTTCCCACAAACTTTAATCGGAGAATAATTATAAACTTTTGATGCGACTGTTGTGCCATTAGGGGTTGTCACAGCTAACTCAACATCTAATTGTTGAGGTAATACGGTGATACCCTTAGAAAATTCTTCATAAATAAAAGAGTGGGTCGATCCAGAATCAAATAAAACATTTTCTACTTTAGAGCGGATGGTAAGTGTACCTTTCACTACTTCATTGTCGTACTCTACATCACTGATAGTAATTGCATGTTACTTTACTTTGTCTTTGGCCTTAAGAGTTTTTTGACGTCGATCATCATCATCAACCCTTGGATTTGGGCATTGATTGGCATAATGCCCCATCTCCTTGCACTTGAAACATTGAAGTGTAGTAGGTTCATTCTGTGTATCCCTTCTTTTGTTTGCATCATTAGACATCTTCTTCCCATTATTTCGACATTCAATTTCCCAATGACCTTCTTTTCCACAGTTATAAAATTTTCTTGTCCCCTTAAGACAATTTCTTCCATGTTTATTTCCACACTTTGAGCATAAGGGAAAACACATCTTCTTTTCAGTGTTCTCTTTAGATTTTCTTTGAATTCCATTTTCCTCTTCTTATCAAACCCATGTTACTTATGGGTTACACCAATCTCCATCTCAATCTTGAGAGCACATCGAACAATTTTTTCGTAGCTATTGAAGTCCCTTATGGATAATGCCCTTCGAAGACTTAGTTTGAAGCCACTAATCAATCGATCGATCTTACTCTCAGGTTGGATAATAATACCAGAAGCGTACCTTGCAAGTTTTGTAAAAATTTCTTCGTAGGTACCAACATATTCATCATCCTTTTTCTTTAGTTCAAGAAACTCCTTCTCCATCTTTGTTCGAAGAATACGAGGGAAGTACTTATTGAAAAATAAGTTCTTGAACTCATCCCATTCCATGGACTCAATTTCATCCCTTTGCCTCATATTCATAATAAGATTCCACCGTTGATCAACATCACCTTCCAAACGATAAACTGCTAAGATGAATTTATCATGTTCAGAACATTGAAGAACTGAAAATATCTTTTCAGTGGTACAGATCCATTTTTCAGCCACTAATGGATCAGAAGTCCCGCTGAATGAAGGTGGACACTACCTCATGAAGGATTCAACAGAATGTTTCTGCCTCCTTTCCTCTTTTGGAAGTCCTGCATGATTCATAGCTTGAGAAATTTGTGTGAGCATGGCTATAAGATTTTTCATTCTAGCTCCCATAATGTTAGGTTGCTCAGGGGGACAATCATTGCATTTCCCATTTCATTCCGCATTAACATGGTTCCTTCGGGTTCCAGCCATTGACTAAAACCAAGAAGAATAGTGTGAGCAACACTAATTATAATAGGAAAAACAAATAATCAAGAATAAAATTTTACACTTAAGTTCTTATCATAGGTTTTTCATGGCCATTTCTAAAACACTAAGATTGTGTTCTATTCTTAGACTTATCCTTAGGTTTCTTTCTAAGGCTTTCACTTCCTAGTTTCCAAAGGATGACCATACCTTTCCTCTGATACCAACTAGAACGACTCATACTTTGCATACCTTGTTAATAATTCAAAATTGAAGTACACTTATTATAACATATAACAAAACCATGAAAGGACCGTATAGGTATAGTGTATTTAGAAACAGGGAAACATAAACCACTGGTTCATAAAGAATCTACATTGTCTCCCATTTATTTCATCATATTTGGAGTCCCTTTTGGCATATCCTACTTAATGACCTTCTTCCTGACCTGGGGAAAGAAAACATAAAAAAAGGGTGAGCTCAAATGCTCAGTAAGGGTATACAAAAGAAATATCAATTACATCATATTCATAAGAACATAACATTTTGGAAATCTTAACCCACAACAGAGATCATAATTTCATAACCTGGGATAAATCATGGTAGTGAAATGTAATCCCAATAATCATAACTTAAAAAGTGGAACATTTTGGCATATGCACATAATCATAGTGAATCATTTCTTAGTAGTCAAGACTCATTTCCAAGACTATCTTAGTGGACAAAGTCCATTTCTGAACCGAGTTCACTCCTCGTTTCAGTCCTATTTCACTGAACCGGTTTAACGTGTCGTTCTATCCATGTCTATCTCATGAGATATAAAATCTTTACCCAACGCATTGGAGGGAGATATAGGTCCCACCCATCTCATAATGATACCATTCTTATGTGTGCCACAAAATCATAAACCATACATCATAGCATAATGCATGTAATAAAAATGGGATTCATAAACATCGGGACATCATAAAACAATTCCTATAAGATAAAGGAATTCATAAAAATAATTGAATCACAACATAATCAAATCAATGTAATAATAGGGATAGAAACATAACCTTATATTATCGTATATGGAAAATAATTTTGATAAAACACTTGAACTCTATTCTTGAGGAAAATATCCTTTCTACTTCAAAAACATTTTCCTTTCTTAACATGTCATAAAATTTTAAACTAAAAGAAGTTGATTAAAAATAAACTCGAAAACTTTTAAAGGAAGCTTCTTGGAAATAATGTTTTAAAAATCCATTCATGCCGTATAAGTTAAAAAAACATTCTTCTCGTACATTTTTTGGAGAAGTCAAAAAGTACCTCGTACGAACAACGACAAAAGATTCCTATCATATCTTTTACTAAAAACTCACCTAAGGGTAAAATTGGATTTAAACAATTGTATGTGGATGGAAATAATATTACATATTGAGGAAACATGGATGTGGATGATAAAATACACCCCAGTAAATACCAAAGTATAAACAATCTCGGATAAAAATGAGATTGTGATATTTTACCTTACCTTAGGTATGATTTGCTTCGTAAGTGTCCGAACCTCCTGTATAATGATTTAAATAATGTCATTGACTTATTCCAGAATCGTACTCATTATTATGATATCATATATGGTCATATTCTTAGCTTCTTATTATTAAAATTTCATTGCTACTTGTTATTTGGGTGTTTATTACTTTTTGTTCTTATACGTGTTTTGTCGAATAAATTATTATTATTATTTTTAGGATATAGATTCCTCATTTACAGAATGTTATTAGTGTAATATATATCATATTAATTAATTCAATTAATGTATATAATTATTATGCAATGAATATCTTGTATAACGAGTCACATCACATCGTGGAGACGGTATTCCGTACGTACGCACGAGCGATGATATCGTTCCCATGATCGTGGAATTGTATTAGAGTGTATGTATACTATTTCAGAATCAATACCACTTTACAATAATCATATAAGGTTATTTATTTGCACTATTATACCCATCCATGTAAGGTGGTGGTGGACAATAGATTACACCATGGCGTGGAGATGGTATTCCATATGTACGCATGCACTGTGATTTCATTTTTCATAGGATGGATAGATGGTGAAATAGGGTTGTTTCATACTTATAATAACATACTAGTATATTAGTGATACTGATGTTATTACTTCATAATTAAACCACTAAATAAGAAGAAGTGGAAGAAGAAATAATGTTGAAAAATCGATAACGGACATTACGTCTTCTTTGAAGCGCCTCTTTGAGAGCTCCTCTTAGGGCACTAAAAGTGGTCTTTGAAGAATACCAGGACCTCTAAGAATTTTCTAAGGATGTGGAGAAGAGAATTTGGTAGGGGTTGGACTAGTTTGAAGGCTAAAAGTGGTGTGAGGAAGAGAGGGAGGAGGTGCCCTTTTATAAGGGAGGAGAGGGGCACCTTAGGAAAAACTAAAAATATTATTTTATTATAAATCCATATTCGATTTTAAATAGCTCCAAATTGATTTATTTAAAAGATAAGGTGGGGATAGGTCTAAATTCTCTCATCCAATAGAATTTAGACAAGTTTAGGTATCAATTTTAACCTTATCATTTAGATTTAACATTAAGTTAGATAATTTAACTTTTACCGTGTCTTCTTGTTTTCTTACACTATAAGGTTAATAAACATATTATAACAAGACAAACAAACCCCAAGTTGTTTATTATTAAAATATATAACCTTATCTAAGTCATTTTTCTGATCCTTATATTTTTAGTAATAAAATAACAATTAATAATATAATATTTGTTTTATAAACTATTTTATGTCAATTTTGACACTATTTGGTAATTGATTTTTGTGAAAATAATAACAGAACGATTAATTCGAAAAAAGTTAATTAAATCAATAATAACATGTCATATTAACATATAAAATTAGTGAAATTCATAAATAGTCTAAAAATTACATTTATTTTGGTATTTATAACATCAATTATTTTAATATTTCATTTGTAATATAATTACTGCATCATCATTGTGTCATAAATAAATTAAATTATTTTAAGTCTAAAAATTACAAATAAAGTACCATTATGTAGGAAATATTTTTACAGTTCTAATGAATATTTATAGTCGAATTTATCTAATGTATAACCCTATATTAAAAATGATGTAGTTATTAAACTTTGATTTTAACTATTTTAACCCTTCTTTAAATAAATTGATAATCAATGTCCTAATCTAATCCAAGTGGGCCTAAATAGTCATATTTTATTCCTAAGGTCGTTTTTGGTCGAATTACACTTATCCAATATAATTAGGACATGTGTTAGGGTACTAATAATAATGTTTTTACCCATAATTACCCTATTTACTTTTAACCATGGTAAAAAAAGTAAAAAGATACTATTCACCAAAAATTATTTTCATCTCATTAACCACATTTTTGTCCTTGATATTAACCGTGTCTCTCGGATTTTCTAAATTCCACTCACAGAAGCAGTAAAATTATGTTTTAAGAAAAATTCAGTTTTTTTTACTACCACTTAGTGGTTTCACTATTCATCAAAAAATAAAAGTTTCCAGAAAAATACCAAAAATTAGGCCTAAGATATATTTGATATTATGAATTCAAAAATTATATCTATTTTACCAAATTCAAAACACATCAGTTGCATTAATTAATTTAAAAATTAATTCTCATCGTCAAAACAAATAGCGTGTTTTTAAGAGATAATAACTATCAAAAGATTGACACTTGTTTATGTTTTGTTTAAATGTGAAATTACATCCACTGACCAACATTGTATTAAATGGTAAAAATATATTATAAATATAATTTAAAACCACTTAAATTAATAATTTATCACTATTAATTATTTCGATTAAAAATTTTGTTTTTAATTAAAATTTAGTAATTTTCACTATTCATCGGAATATGTAAGTTATCCAAAAAGTTCCAAAATTTCACCCTAAGATAATTTCGATATTCTGAATCCAAAAATGAAGTCCATTTTGAAAAATAAAATTTACAAAATTTCAAAAAGTGGTTATTACTATTCTTAACGGCTAGATTTAATAATAATTTAATAGCATATCGTTGTTGAGTGAAACTCGGTATTGCGTACGACGCAAGCTATCAAGGAAGGTCATGATTGCGTATAAAGAAATCCATTCTAGTGTTGTGTGTAGTGAAAGATTCCTTTGATGATTCATATAACATAAAAACAAAATATTTCTCATAAAAGTCCCAGGTGTTACACCAATTATCTGATGGTCCTCACTAACTAGCTGGTAGAACTCCTAAATTTTTCTATCTTCAAGTTCAAGTCCAAAATTATAACATGATCCAAATAAAATTCCCTTGACCCCCGAGGTATTAAAAAAACTAAAAAATATCAATAGATAGAGTTAAAAAATGGTTGTTGTAAATGAAAATAATAATGAGATATGAAAATTCTTCCCACCATATTTCTATCTTACCCTAGAAAGATAAGTTGGTAAAGGTTGGACTCTATCAAGATAAAGACACAAATCTATCATCATAGACTCTCATTCCCACATCTCATTAACATTTAATAAATTATACCACTAGAATTAGACCAATTTTATATATTTTCCATGAAGAAATTTACCTAAGAGTCGACTATTTGAAATATTTTCTCAGTCGTATGCATATCACGTTCTAAGATGAGTTTTTACAAATTCATAACATGATATGGGTTAGTTTTATATTTCTTGAGTTCAAAAATATAGGAAAAATTGAGGATCAACGTCACGTAAGGTGGTAAATCTCAGTGGTACACCACCATCCAAAACCAATCCACAATAAAAGATAGTCCCCCATATCTTAGAGTTGTCTTCTCTTACTTCCAAAGCCATTAGTGACCCAACCATGTTGATACTGTACATAATTCTAAATAACCAATAAAAAATCTAAACCAAGATGATACTAATCCATGTAATATTTTTACTAAATTTGATCTTTCACAATATTCTAATAAATTATAAGAATATTTACCGATGCTTCCTGAACCATACATAGTTCAACCATGTAAGCTTCACCCTCCTCTGACCATCACAATAGTGAGTTAAATTTTTTTTCCATATAATTCATCAGAAGGATAAGTATTTATAGATGATTTTGAAATTTTGATAAAAGAAAATTCAAATGGTCCTAGGTGACTATACCAAGAAACTCCAATGTTTATTACATAGGTGTGGAGAATATCCTCATGAGTATAAATTTCTCACACTATTTGACCATCTATATAAGGATGATATGTTATGGTAAATTTAACATGATATCCAATAAAATCATGGAGGTCTTAAAACATATATTTGAAATAAAGATATATATATATTAGATAATGGATTTGGGAAATCCATGATACCTAATGATCTCCTGCACATACAACTTCCCAAGCGCCTACATCTTGGTGGTTTCATAAATAGGTATCAAGTGAGAAAACTTGTTTAAATATTCAATTACCACCCAAATTTTGTTCTTACCCTAGGGATTTCATGGTAAATAAATAATAAAATCCATTTAGATATCATTCCACTTCCATGTTCACATGAGGTGAGGATGATGAAATATAAAAGGCATTCAATTCTCAACCTTAATTTATTGGATTGTATAACAATGAGACACAAATTAATCTTTGTATCATTTCATACTAGGACACTAGTAGTGACAATTTATTCCCTTGATTTCAAAGTTTACATGATAAATATTTTACCACATGATCTACT
The DNA here is from genome assembly GCA_963277665.1 of Viscum album. Lineage (NCBI taxonomy): Eukaryota > Viridiplantae > Streptophyta > Magnoliopsida > Santalales > Viscaceae > Viscum > Viscum album. Next base: position 45,370,168 of record OY728139.1, on the reverse strand, counting down.
TACATAAGAATATAGTCTAAACATGCTCTCAAGGCATAAAAAACAACATAGTTTTTTTGGTTACTGGTGGGTTCAAAATAAGGAATGAGTTCAAATGTCACGTTAGTAAATCAATTAATTAAAAACACATTGATTCCTATAATGTTAGGTCCACTAGGTCGAATACCCTTAGAGGGGGGGGGGTGAATCATTGTATGGTAGATTATAATACTATCTCCCTTTGGTATCTTTTTACGTTGTTAGAAAAAAACTCAATTCTATCTTCTTCTCATGACAATAAATAGACTGATATGAAATCATGCCTAGGACACATCAATTTTTACCTAGTTCACCCTCACTAGGCTATGTTAAATGACCATAAAACAACAATGTGCTGATGTACCAAATTCACTAAGGCTCACTGCCAATAATGAGTTACATGTTTGGGTTAGATCTTCTATGCCCTGGCTCAATCCCTTTACAAGGATTAGGGTCTGCTCACTGCATTCTCAAGGGTCAATCCCTATGCCTCTCTCTTTAGCTCACTTTCAGTGGAAAGGGTCCCTGTATTCCTCTTCCTTCACTCACTGCTCTTGAAAGTGAATCCACACATAGTTTATCGACTTATAGGTCAAACACAGTTTATTGACATGTAGATCCATCAATTTTCATGAATTACTGCATCCTCTACTATAGGTAGTGTAGAGACCCGAAGCCTGACGTACATGGACTTTACATTACATTTGCGGAATACTTAGTACATAACAATAACACACACTAAAGGATCGTAATAGTTTAGTGTCTTTGGAAACTCGGAACGTAATCTTCTAATCCTGGTGAAAGATCTTCAATATATCCCATAAAGATCTTCTTTTTTTATACCTAAAACCTTTCTTTATATCCTGGGAAAAAGAAAACATAAAAGGGTGAGCTCAAATGCTCAGTAAGGGTAAACAAAAGAAATATCAATCACATCATATTCATAAGAACATAACATTTTTCAAATCATAACCTGCAAAAGAGAGCATAATTTCATAACATGGGATAAATCATGGTAGTGAAATGTAATCACAATAATCATAACATAAAACATGAAACTTTGTGGCATTCACACATAATCATAGAGAATCATTTCTTGTTATTCATGACTCATTGCCAAGACTATCTTAGTGGACAAAGTCCCTTTCTGAATCGAGTAACCCTCGTTTCAGTCCTGTTTCACTGAACCGGTATAACCTACCGTTCCAGCCATGTCTATCTCATGAGATATAAAATCATTACCCAATGCATTGGAGGGAGATATAGGTCCCACCCATCTCATAATGATACCATTCTTATGTGTGCCACAAAATCATAAATCATACATCATTTCATAACCCATGTAATAAAATGGGATTCTTAAACATCATGCCATCATAATCCATAAACAATTGATATCATTTCATCATAAGAAAACTGAAACCATTTAAATCATAGAGACATTTTACTTGAAACATACATATCAAATAACATCATCTTAGATGGAAAAATAGTTTTAAAAAAACACTTGAAATGAATTCTTGAGGAAAATATCCTTTCTTCTTTAAAAATATTTTTCCTTTCTTAACATGTCATAAAACATTAAATTAAAAGAAGTTGATTAAAAATAAACTTGAAAACTTGTAAAGTAAGATTCTTGGAAATAATGTTTTAAAAATCCATTCATGCCGTATACGTTAAAAAAAACATTCTTCGTACTTTTGTCGGAAAAGTCAAAAAATCACCTCGTACGAAAAAGCGACAAAAGATTCCTTTCATATTCTTTACTAAAAACTCATCGAAGGGTAAAAATGGATTTAAACAATTGTAGGTGGATGGAAATAATATTACATATTGATGAAACATGGATGTGGATGATAAAATACACCCCAGTAAATACTTACGAATAAACAATCTCGGATAAAAATGAGATTGTGATATTTCCCTTACCTTAGGTCCGATTTGCTTCGTAAGTGTCCGAAACTCCTGTATAATGATTTAAATAATGTCATTGACTTATTACAGAATCATATTCATTGTTATGATATCATATATGGTTCACTTATGACATTATATTACCCGTTCTTTTGTAAATTCCATGTTCAAGAAGCGTTTTGGGTAAAATCGTTTCATTTATCGTAGGTGTTTTGACTTGTTGTTCTTGATATTATTATTACTTATATCATGATTTACTTACTTCCAGAATATAAAATATGATTTATATATCATATATATTCAGTATATATATATATATAATAGATAGATAAATGAAATGAAAAACACCGTTCATGGAGACGGTAGTCCGTACGTACGCATGAACACTGTTTTCCTTTCCCTATTGTCTTGAATGGAAGTAAGTAGATGACATACATACATATATATACATAAATCCAGTAGATTTATAATGTCATATATTTCATTATTATTTCTTATATATACTTTATAATCATTCTTAAATGGTTAACATGGAGAATGAATCTCATCGCGTCGTGGAGACGGTAGTCTGTACGTACGCACGAGCGATGATATCATTTCCATAAATATTGAATTGAATTGGAGTGAATTATACAATATATAAGAATCAATATGATGTTTTAATAACTATGTATAGTTATTCTTTACACCATTATACCCATCCATGTAAGGTGGTGGTGGAAAATAGATTACACCACGGCGTGGAGACGGTATTCCGTACGTACGCACGCGCGGTGATTTATTTTTCCGTAGGATAGATAGATGGTGAAATAGGGTTGTTTCATACTTATAATAACATATCAGTATATGAGTGATACTGATGTTATTACTTCATAATGAAACAACCAAAGAAGAAGAAGTGGAAGAAGAAATAAAGATGAAAGAATTGGTAACGGTAATTACCTCTTCTTTGAAGCGCCTTTTGGAGACCTCCTCTTAGGGAACTAAAATTGGTCTTTGAGGAAGACCGGAAACTTTAGGATGTTTCTAGGGAAGTGGAGAAGATATTTTGGCAGGGGTTGGCCGAGCTTGAGTGCTCAAATTGGTGTGAGGAGGAGGGGGAGGAGGTGTCCTTTTATAAGGGAGGAGAGGGGCACCTTAGGAATATCTCAAAATATTATTTTATATTAAAGTCAAAATCAGTTTATAATGGTTCCAAAGGGTCTTATTTCGAAGCTAAAGTGGGGATGGGTCGAAATCCTATCAACCAATAGGATTTAGACAAGTTTAGGTTATTATTTTAACCTTATCAATTAGATTTAACTCTAAGTTAAATAATTTAACTTTTACCGTGTCTTTTTGTTTTCTTTCACTATATGGTTAATAAACTTACTATAACATGCCAAAAGAACCCCAAATTGTATATTATTAATAAATATATCCTTATCTAAGTCATTTGGCCGAACCATAGATTTTTAGGAATAAAATATCAATTAATAATATAATATTTGATTTAAAAACTATTTTGTGTCAATTTTGACACTATTTGATATATGATTTTTGTGAAAGTCATAACAGAATTATATGTTCGAACCAAGTTGATTAAATCAACACTAATATATCATAGTAACCTAGAAAATTAGTTTAAGTCATAAAAAGTCTCAAATTACATTCATTTGAGCATTTATAACATCAATTATGTTAATATTTCCTTAAAAGGGTAATTACTGCATCATTGTTGTGTCATAAATAAATTAATTTATTTAAAGTCTAAAAATTATAAATAAAATATCATTATGTAGGAAATCTTTTTATCTTTCTAATTAATATTTATAGTCGAATTTATCTTATGTATAACCCCATATTAAAAATGTTTTATTTATTAAACTTTGATTTTAACTATTTTAACTGTTCATTAAATAATATAATATTAAATGTCATAATCTAATCCAAGTGGACCTAAATGGTCATATTATATTCATAAGGTTGTTTTCGGTCGAATTAAACTTATCCAATAGAATTAGGACTTGTGTTAGGGTAATAGTAATATCATATTTACCCTTAGTTACCCTATTTACTATTAACCGTGGTAAAAAAAGTAAAAAGTTACTATTCACCAAAAATTATTTTCATCTCATTGAACCACATTTTACTTACTGAAATCAACCGTGTCTCTCGGATTTTTGAAATTCCATTCACAGAAGCGGTAAAATTAAGATTTATGAAGAAATTAATTTTTTTAACTACCACTTAGTAGTTTCACTATTCATCAAAAATTGATGTTTTTCAGAACAATGCCAAAATTTCATCCTAAGCTATATTTCATATTCCGAATTCAAAAATGAAGTCTATTTTACCAAATTCATATCATAGAATTTTCATTAATTAATTTTATAATTAAATCCCGCTGTTAAAACAAATAGCATGTTTTTAAGAAACAATATCTATCAAAAGATTGACACTTGATTCTGTCTGGTTTAAATGTGAAATTACATCCAATGACCAACATTGTATTAAATTGTAAAAATATATTATAAATATACTTTAAAACCACTCAAATTAATAATTTATCACTATTAATTATTTCGATTAAAAAAATTGTTTTTAATTATAATTTAGTAATTTTCACTATTCATCAGAATATGAAAGTTATTCGAAAAGTACCAAAATTTCACCTTAGGCTAAATTCGATACTCCGAATCCAAAAATGAAGTTCATTTTGAAAAATAAGAGTTACATAGTTTTAAAAAGTGGTTATTACTATTCATAATGGCTAGTTTTAATAATATTTTAATAGCATATCGTTGTTTAGTGAAACTCGATATTGCGTATTACACACGCTATCGAGGAAGGTCGTGATTGCGTGTAATGCAAGGCAAGTCAAGGATGCGTGTTGTGCAAGCTCCTTTTGGTGTAGTATACAACACAAGACTTTAATAAAATTAAAAAGAATATTTTTTTATAAAATCTTGGGCTGTTACATTCTACCCCCCTTAAAATGAATTTCGCCCTCGAAATTCGTCAGGGTTATAAATGGTTTACTATTTGAAAGTTTCATTAATAGAAACCCACATCGTAAAAAGGAATATCAAAACCAATCTTTAAAAACAAAATTATGAAACGTAACGGTTACCCAAATAATCTAATCATTGGGTTTCCACATAGGTGAAAATATGGATATGGAAGAGAAATCTAACCATCATGTTCTGATGGAGAGTGGTAGAGAACATGGCTATGGAAAAGCCAGTAATCACAAATCCATAGATTTGTGATGATATAAGTTACCATCTGATTCATCAGGTATAAGATCACTAGGACAACCTTTTTGGTTTTCAAGATCATTTCCCTAAAGTTGAAAATTTGAATTAGAATAAATACTTACTTTATTTTGGTACAATCTCACTGTTGTTCGTGCCTTGAACAATTTCCACTTCATATCTTAAATAAATGAAGTTGAATTTGTTATTCATGAAGTGTTAGCAGATCATAGAATGACGGGTCATTCCATCTGTCTCAAACAAAAGGTTAGCCAAAATTATATGCATAAGTCGATCTATAGTGAGATTAATCATATATGGTTCCTAAAATGGACTTATACTTCATATATCATACTGCTTAATATAATAAAACTAGTTTCTACTAAACAGGGACTTCCTGTAGGCCAGTGGTAGGCGATAAAGGCCAGTCGCACTTCGGTTGTGGGTTCGATTCCCACAGCCTTGTCCGAAGCGATGGGTTGTCGCCCGTCCTGCAGGTTGTCCTTTTTCTAAAACTATATTACTATACCATCCCATAAATAATATCGACAAAACTTCTATCCTTAAACAATACTAACTTATGTCTAACATAATCCATTCCAATCTTTTAGGCTTATCCATAATACTGCAGTCGACTCTCATAATATAGTGAAAATGATTACCAGAGATTTAACACCATCATCGATCCCCATATATCATAAGATATGTTTTGTTGGTCACATTCCAAACATTCAAAGTCCTTAATCGTGTATTCTCTTGAATACCTTAGTGAAAACATGAATGCAGTTAAAAGTTAACACTTTTCACATACCAAAATCCTCAAAATTCTATATACTCAAACTTAGTCCTTATATCAATCATGATCTCATGAATACTGTTAAACATTTCATTTTCTCGTTTTCCCTTCATTATGCGCATAATATCTCAATCACATTGAATACCACATTAGACCAATACATAAATATTCCAATATTACAAGATACAACATTATTTTGGAATCCCATTACATAAACACTTAATCATTCCACCACATCGTTTTCATATTCAACATTGCCAATAGTGATCGCATGTGACTTCCCTTTGTCCTTTGCCTTAAGCGGTTGCTCATGTCGATCATCACTAACCCTTGGATTAGGGCATTTATTAGCATAATGCCCCATTTCCTTGCACTTGAAGCATTGAAGTGTTGGTTGTACGTTCTCTGCAGTGTTTGCTTTATTCACTTCATTAGAATCCCATTTTCCATTACTTCGACACTCAGCTGCTCGATGACCTTCTTTTCCACACTTAAAACATTTTCTAGTCCCTTTAAGACAATCTCCACCATGCTTCTTTCCACACTTTGTGCATAAGGAAACATTCATCTTCTTTTCACCATTATTCTGAGATTTCTCCTTGAACTCCATCTTTCGTTTCTTGTCAAAACCATGAGATGGATATGTAACAACAACTTCCATTTCTACCTTGATAGCACAACGCACAATTTCTTCATAGCTACTGAAGTCTCTTATAGCTAATGCCCTTCGAAGACTTGGTTTTAAGACACTGAAAAATCGATCAACTTTACTTTCAGGTTGGATGATAATGCCAGATGCATACCTTGCAAGTCTTGTAAAATTCCCTTCGTATATACCAACAGATTCATCATCCTTTTGCTTTAGTTCAAGAAACTCCTTCTCCATCTTCGTTCGAAGAATACGAGGGAAGTACTTACTGAAAAACAAGTTCTTGAACTCGTCCCATTCCATGGAATCAATTTCATCTCTTTGCCTCGTATTCTTGATAAGATTCCACCATTGATCAACTTCACCTTCCAAACGATATACTGCTAAGATGACTTTATCATGTTCAGAACATTGAAGAACTGAAAATATCTTTTCAGTAGTACTAATCCATTGTTCAGCAACTAATGGATCAGTAGACCCACTGAAAGAAGGCGGACGCTGCCTCATGAAGGATTCAACAGAATGTTGCTCCTTCCTTTGCTCGTTTGGAAGTCCTGCATGATTCATAGCTTGAGAAAGTTGTGTGAGCATGGCTACAAGATTTTGCATTCCAGCTCCCATATCGTTTGGTTGCTCAGGGGGACAATCATTGCATTGTCCATTGCATTGATCAACACGGTTCCTTCGGGTTCCAGCCATCGTCTAAAACCCCAAAAGAATAGTGTGAGAGTCAAAAATCATGCTAGGGAAAACAACATAATAAAGGGGTAGTACCCTCAATATCTAACATCTTAGTTTAAATTCTAAGATCGTTAGAGAAATTCTAGGACTATAACCTATACGTATACTTAACCTTAGAGACATCCCTAGACATACCTTAGAAATATCTCTAGGGATCTCACTAACGTTTTTGCATCCTAGTTTCCAAAGGTTGACTAAACCTTTCCTCTGATACCAACTGTAGAGACCCGAAGCCTGACGTACATGGACTTTACATTACATTTGCGGAATACTTAGTACATAACAATAACACACACTAAAGGATCGTAATAGTTTAGTGTCTTTGGAAACTCGGAACGTAATATTCTAATCCTGGTGAAAGATATTCAATATCTCCCATAAAGATCTTCTTTTTTTTATACCTAAAACCTTTCTTTATATCCTGGGGAAAAGAAAACATAAAAGGGTGAGCTAAATGCTCAGTAAGGGTAAACAAAAGAAATATCAATCACATCATATTCATAAGAACATAACATTTTGGAAATCATAACCTGCAAAAGAGAGCATAATTTCATAACATGGGATAAATCATGGTAGTGAAATGTAATCACAATAATCATAACATAAAACATGAAACTTTGTGGCATTCACACATAATCATAGAGAATCATTTCTTGTTAGTCATGACTCATTGCCAAGACTATCTTAGTGGACAAAGTCCCTTTCTGAATCGAGTAACCCTCGTTTCAGTCCTGTTTCACTGAACCGGTATAACCTACCGTTCCAGCCATGTCTATCTCATGAGATATAAAATCAGTACCCAATGCATTGGAGGGAGATATAGGTCCCACCCATCTCATAATGATACCATTCTTATGTGTGCCACAAAATCATAAATCATACATCATTTCATAACCCATGTAATAAAATGGGATTCTTAAACATCATGCCATCATAATCCATAAACAATTGATATCATTTCATCATAAGAAAACTGAAACCATTTAAATCATAGAGACATTTTACTTGAAACATACATATCAAATAACATCATCTTAGATGGAAAAATAGTTTAAAAAAAACACTTGAAATGAATTCTTGAGGAAAATATCCTTTCTTCTTTAAAAACATTTTTCCTTTCTTAACATGTCATAAAACTTTAAATTAAAAGAAGTTGATTAAAAATAAACTTGAAAACTTGTAAAGTAATATTCTTGGAAATAATGTTTTAAAAATCCATTCATGTCGTATACGTTAAAAAAAACATTCTTCGTACTTTTGTCGGAAAAGTAAAAAAATCACCTCGTACGAAAAAGCGACAAAAGATTCCTTTCATATTCTTTACTAAAAACTCACCGAAGGGTAAAAATGGATTTAAACAATTGTATGTGGATGGAAATAATATTACATATTGATGAAACATGGATGTGGATGATAAAATACACCCCAGTAAATACTTACGAATAAACAATCTCGGATAAAAATGAGATTGTGATATTTCCCTTACCTTAGGTCCGATTTTCTTCGTAAGTGTCCGAACCTCCTGTATAATGATTTAAATAATGTCATTGAATTATTACAGAATAATATTCATTGTTATGATATCATATATGGTTCACTTATGACATTATATTACCCGTTGTTTTGTAAATTCCATGTTCAAGAAGCGTTTTGGGTAAAATCGTTTCATTTATCGTAGGTGTTTTGACTTGTTGTTCTTGACATTATTATTACTTATATCATAATTTACTTACTTCCAGAATATAAAATATGATTTATATATCATATATATTCAGTATATATATATATATATAATAGATAGATAAATGAAATGAAAAACACCGTTCATGGAGACGGTAGTCCGTACGTACGCATGAACACTGTTTTCCTTTCCCTATTGTCTTGAATGGAAGTAAGTAGATGACATACATATATATATATACATAAATACAGTAGCTTTATAATGTCATATATTTCATTATTATTTCTTATATATACTTTATAATCATTCTTAAATGGTTAACATGGAGAATGAATCTCATCGCGTCGTGGAGACGGTAGTCCGTACGTACGCACGAGCGATGATATCATTTCCATAAATATTGAATTGAATTGGAGTGGATTATACAATATATCAGAATCAATATGATGTTTTAATAACTATGTATAGTTATTCTTTACACCATTATACCCATCCATGTAAGGTGGTGGTGGAAAATAGATTACACCACGGCGTGGAGACGGTATTCCGTACGTACGCACGCGCGGTGATTTCTTTTTTCGTAGGATAGATAGATGGTGAAATAGGGTTGTTTCATACTTATAATAACATATCAGTATATGAGTGATACTGATGTTATTACTTCATAATGAAACAACCAAAGAAGAAGAAGTGGAAGAAGAAATAAAGATGAAAGAATTGGTAACGGTAATTACCTCTTCTTTGAAGCGCCTTTTGGAGACCTCCTCTTAGGGAACTAAAATTGGTCTTTGAGGAAGACCAGAACCTCTAGGATGTTTCTAGGGAAGTGGAGAAGAGATTTTGGCAGGGGTTGGCCGAGCTGGAGTGCTCAAATTGGTGTGAGGAGGAGGGGGAGGAGGTGTCCTTTTATAAGGGAGGAGAGGGGCACCTTAGGAATATCTCAAAATATTATTTTATATTAAAGTCAAAATCGGTTTATAATGGTTCCAAAGGGTCTTATTTCGAAGATAAAGTAGGGATGGGTCGAAATCCTATCAACCAATAGGATTTAGACAAGTTTAGGTTATTATTTTAACCTTATCAATTAGATTTAACTCCAAGTTAAATAATTTAACTTTTACCGTGTCTTTTTGTTTTCTCTCACTATATGGTTAATACACTTACTATAACATGCCAAACGAACCCCAAATTGTATATTATTAATAAATATATCCTTATCTAAGTCATTTGGCAGAACCTTAGATTTTTAGGAATAAAATAGCAATTAATAATATAATATTTTATTTAAAAACTATTTTGTGTCAATTTTGACACTATTTGATATATGATTTTTGTGAAAGTCATAACAGAATTATATGTTCGAACCAAGTTGATTAAATCAACACTAATATATCATAGTAACCTATAAAATTAGTTTAAGTCATAAAAAGTCTCAAATTACATTCATTTGAGCATTTATAACATCAATTATGTTAATATTTCCTTAAAAGGGTAATTACTGCATCATCGTTGTGTCATAAATAAATTAATTTATTTAAAGTCTAAAAATTATAAATAAAATATCATTATGTAGGAAATAGTTTTAGCTTTCTAATGAATATTTAAAGTCGAATTTATCTTATGTATAACCCCATATTAAAAATGTTTTAGTTATTAAACTTTGATTTTAACTATTTTAACTATTTATTAAATAATATAATATTAAATATCATAATCTAATCCAAGTGGACCTAAATGGTCATATTATATTCATAAGGTTGTTTTTGGTCGAATTACACTTATCCAATAGAATTAGGACATGTGTTAGGGTAATAGTAATATCATATTTACCCTTAGTTACCCTATTTACTATTAACCGTGGTAAAAAAAGTAAAAAGTTACTATTCACCAAAAATTATTTTCATCTCATTGAACCACATTTTACTTACTGACATCAACCGTGTCTCTCGGATTTTTGAAATTCCATTCACAGAAGCGGTAAAATTAAGATTTATGAAGAAATTAATTTTTTTAACTACCACTTAGTAGTTTCACTATTCGTCAAAAATTGATGTTTTTCAGAACAATGCCAAAATTTCATCCTAAGCTATATTTCATATTCCGAATTCAAAAATGAAGTCTATTTTACCAAATTCATATCATAGAATTTGCATTAATTAATTTTATAATTAAATCCCGCTGTTAAAACAAATAGCGTGTTTTTAAGAAACAATATCTATCAAAAGATTGACACTTGATTATGTATGGTTTAAATGTGAAATTACATCCAATGACCAACATTGTATTAAATTGTAAAAATATATTCTAAATATACTTTAAAACCACTCAAATTAATAATTTATCACTATTAATTATTTCTATTAAAAAAATTGTTTTTAATTATAATTTAGTAATTTTCACTATTCATCAGAATATGAAAGTTATTCGAAAAGTACCAAAATTTCACCTTAGGCTAAATTCGATACTCCGAATCCAAAAATGAAGTTCATTTTGAAAAATAAGATTTACAGAGTTTTAAAAAGTGGTTATTACTATTCATAACGGCTAGTTTTAATAATATTTTAATAGCATATCGTTGTTTAGTGAAACTCGGTATTGCGTATTACACACGCTATCGAGGAAGGTCGTGATTGCGTGTAATGCAAGGCAAGTCAAGGATGCGTGTTGTGCAAGCTCCTTTTGGTGTAGCGTAAAACACAAGACTTTAATAAAATTAAAAAGAATATTTTTTTATAAAATCTTGGGCTGTTACAGGTAGATACTTTTTTGAAGTTATTTTTTCACCCACAGATGAATTCCACCTTCCCAAGTACTGTTTGGTACGGGAAAATACTTTCTCAAACTGAATTGATTCTTTTGCTAGATTCTTGTGCAAATCACGAACCACCATGTCCGTCCTACACACTGAGTACGAGGGTTGGTACACATGACACCTTATTTTCATTCCAAATTCAACTCCCACGAACCTACTATGTTCATTGACTGCCTTTTTCACGAACCTCCTCTATCCACGAACTTCATCTTCCGTGAATCTCCTCTCTCTGGGGAATGCCTCCACCTCTACTATCGCGTATACCTATTTCCAACCAACTTCATGAACCTCCTTTTCAAAATATCACCTTTCTGAGAACTGTTCATTGTTCACAGACTACCTTTTCCAGTGCATACCAGAGATCCCCCTGCATGTACTACTCACACAACTACCCCTCTCACATACCAGAGATTCCTCCTCCGTGTACCAAGACAACTCCTTCCACATACCAGACTTCATTTGCGGGTTATGTATCCCCAAAAACACCTTCAGTGCGAACTGATTTCTCCTTCACGAACCATACTTCAGCCTTTGCGAACCACTTCATCCTTTGTGAACTATTCGAACTTCTTGAACTTTCACAAACCTCATTTACGAAATCTCTAATTTCCGTGAACTGTTCATTGTTCGCGGACCGCCTTCCCCTCCACATACCAGAGCTCCCCCTACGCGTACTACTCACGTAACTCTCCATCTCATGTACTATAGATTCCTCCTCCATGTACCACAATAACTCCTTCCATGTACCAGAATTACATTTCGGGTTATGAGACCCCACAAACACCTTCAGTGTTCCTAAACTATTCAGCCTTCATGAAATTACTTCAGCCTTTGCTGAAATCCTAGAGAAAAATATGATTTCTAATGATGTTACATCTCCAAATTAATTGGTTGGATTAGTGTTTCTTATATTGGAAAATATATCCTCTTAATCCCTTGAATCAAGATTTACCGAATCTTCAACCCACCGCTTACCGATTATCATTCCACCACGAACCTCAAGACATATGCGAACCATCTTCCTATGCACTCCATGTATATCCATGGCTCTTATGCAGTCAAATTTCTTCACCGACTTCAATCCATCCACATAACGATCTGCTACTCAGCTGTGATCCATTTTTGTCTTCGTTAACCATATCTCTGAACTGCTCCTTTCGTTGTGCTTACCATTCCAAAAAACATGGAACGAGGCCCATGTATTATGGTACGTGGTTCTCCCCCTTTCCAGATTTATTCAAAGTTCTTCATGCCAATAAATTATGTGAATAAATCATTCCATTTCCAACATCAAATTCCAGATTTTGAGGCCCTAAAAATTGGAAATCACTTGGAAACTACACCACATTAAAACACTCTCTTCAGTGACACCAAATATTATCATTTTTAGTCATTTGGCTTTGTCAACAATCACAACCACACCCATTACATACCGAGAGGATTCATTGAGGGATTTTTTCCCAACACATGATAAATTCACCAATTTTTGGGTTAGAGCAGTCAATGATGATGCATGTTTCTATAAATAAACCACGAACCACTAGTAATAACCTTCCAAACCTCATAAACCTTATATCTCAAATACATTCTAGGGTTCTTCACATTAAATGACTACTTACACCTTTTAGGATCAACAGATATTCCATGTAATAAGACTACATATAGAAAACATTTCTCTAACAAAATCTAGAATTGGATTTTTGATAATTTTACGTATAATAAATGATCCATTAGTATTTCAAGAACTAACTTTAGTTTGTGCACATGATATTATTTTTTTATTGGTTAAATAATAATTCCATCAATGGATATCATTCTGAAAGAGGCAAGGTATTGGGTAAAATTCATGTTTATAAATTCATAGAAGATTTGAGGATCACTAGTCCTGAAAATGACATCATGATATACTCAAAATGGCCATTCATTATTATGAAGGTGTATTTTTTAATATCCAACTACTTGATTTTGATTTTGGGAGTAACCATAATAAGGTAATTTTTTGATAACCACTTTTCCATTTTATGGTGACCAAATGAATCATTAATTCCTTGAATATGGTATATGATCTTCGCCACTACTTGATCGATCTTCCAAAAATCAAAACAACGAAGTAGAGTTCCAAAATATTTATTGTAAAAGAGAATAGTATCCACCCAGGGAGACACACTCAGGCTTATGAATCCATTATATGTCAAATAATATAAATAAAATAACATCTTCCTTAAATCTACTATATAAAATTGGTAATATGGAATTGATATAAAATGAGTTTCTAGTACTTAATCCATTGTGAATTCTACCTCACTCTATGGTGGTAAACTAGAAATGTCATCTAGGAACACTTTAGGAAACTTGTCGACCACTCGAGAATGTTCATGGTAATGTTATTATTTTTTCCAGCTCAATAGAAAAATGGATATGAACCTACCAAGATCTGGAAGTGGAGGTCCCACCCAACTAGATGTAGTATACAACTCCCCTTGAAAAAAAATTTGATACCCATATAGAGAAATAATATAATCTCATGGATTATTGTAACGTCCCTGACCCCAGGCTTCCCCAAGTGTCATAGCCTGTTGGCTACGTGACCTCAAGCATGCCTCGTATGCTAGAGGCTATTGGCTCCAAACAAGGGTCTAAAAAATATATAATGGAGAATATACACTTTGGTTAATAATTGTATTGAAGGTGTAAAATAATAGTAGATTATCACAAATAAAATAAATAATATGAATAAATAATTAGAAAACCAAATCTAATAGATGACCAACTTAATAAATCCACATAATAAAATAATAATGTAATGATTAGTTGAATGAATCTAAATGACATGATAAAAATCATAGAAATAAAATACTCGGAAGAATAAAATAAAAACACCAAAACCCCAGTCCCAAAACCCATTTGAATCCCATATTTAAGCTTCAACCCATCCAACAATCCACAAATAAACCACTCAGTCACTTGCCCTTGTCCAAACCCACATCCATGAAATCTATGTCGGTAAAAAACTATGGCACATTTATGGTTCGAGTACAGACAAGTAGGCCGACACAACCATTTCTAAATATATATAGTATATTTAATATATTTCATTAAATAAATATAATAATAAGGTATTTATTTAGTAAATTAATATTGAATATAAAATAACCCTACTGGACCTCATATTCTAGGGTGAAACCTAGCGCCATCCCAATACCTACTTTAGCACCCTACCTGATGCCTCATTCTAGGGAAGAATCCTCATGAATTATGATGGATCACCTAATTTTTTTGACAATTCCACCTACAATATTGAATTAAACAAGCCTAAAATTCATAAATGTACTATTCTTATAGGCTATCCATAATCTCTTCCTCGGACATCTAGTTACTATGTATTTGGTCATTATACATCTAATATAATCATATACTCTATTATCTAGTATTATGTACCTATAAACCCATACCATAGATATTAAAAAGACTTGAACTATGCCATTAGGTGTCATCTTAAATAATTATTCATATCCAAAAAAACTCATAATAACACAAATCATCCCACCCTTAGACTTCAATCATATCAATTTCACATAAACTAAAAAGAAATACAAGTTATCATAAATCCAAAATCACATATTCTAGATATATAATAATAATATACAATGATTTATTACAATATTATCATTTTAATAGCTAGGTTTATTTCATTAATTCTGGAACCCAATTATTATCATAGTCATAACAAACCGATTTCATTAATCATTTAACCCAAAGGTCATTAATCCAATTTAGGTGAGGTGATTCTACTATAGGAAATCATAAAATACACATGATAAGATAAATCATAAGTTTATTCTAACAACCAATCAATTTAAAAAAATTATTTTGGGAATCTAACATCAAATTGACCAAGACATAACAAGGTCAGTGGATGGTACATGAATCAGGTCATTTCAAGTCATAGTATTCACATTGATGGACTAAATGGTATATAGTGGATGGTCTAAAAAATATTATAATTTATCAGGGTTTATCTAATTTTCTTGGTCTTCTACATGGTTTTATAGTATAATAACACAAATTAAACATACTAGGGTTAATTAAATTTGGCGAAATGGATTATTTTAAGACCACCCACCAAAAGAGAAGGGAAAACAATTTCAAAACCTTTCATTCATAATGGTGATTAGATTCTTCATTCTTTTCAAAGAGAACCAGAAATTTCATCAGAAACAGAAAAAGAAGTGGATGAAGAATCAGAATTCATACAATAAAAATCTAGCTATAGAGATCGAAAATAAATGTGGGATCACTTCTAGTTCAATGTTTACTCTCAAAAAACTTTTATGGATGGTCTATAGTAAAGAGAGTGGTCTGTTAAGGGTTTATAAAAGAAGAGAGAGGTCAGTGTTCAAACAATTTATGATAATGGTTTGTTTAATAATAATGGGCATGGTAAATTAAGGATTTGAATTCATTTCACATCATGTAAAAGTTAATTCAAATTTTTTTTTGTTTTTCCCAAAATCCCATCATTAAGCATTAAAAAACTATAAATTAATATTTTACATTTTTTAAAATTTTCATGGCATGAGATACTTTTCATGACATGTTTAAAATGGGAGTACATTTCTGGGGTGTTTAAATTTACATATTGTTTTAAATTTATATGGTGTGTAAAATTTAAAGGGATTGAATTAATTCAGGCTGGGAATTAAAGTATTAGGATGTTCCTAAAACAATTACTGTCATGAATTGGGTTAATGATGTTAATTTGTTATGAAATCACAATTTTCTTCTTGTTCCTACTACAACCCATCCCAGACCTCGATTTGAAAAGTATTTTTAGATGAAGTAAAACCCGACTAAAAAATAGTCAACCAAAACATTAAAGAGATACAGTCTAAGAAAAATATGGGATCTTATATCACCCCTACCAGATAACGGCTCATACAAAGTTATATTATAAACCACCATGGGATATCTGTGAATAAGATTGGAAACTATACTCGCACATTGGTATCTCGATCCCAAGACTCCTCTTGAATATGCCCATGATGCCATAATACTAATAAGAGAGGTACCATATCCCCCCAAAGATTCTTCTCACTTCAGTACATGATCCAAATAAAATGCTCCTCCAAGGATATGTCAACATCCAACTTTACTTTATCAACATCTTTGATGGTAGAAGGGGAAAAATGATATCTCCAATATTGTGACATGTAAAACACATTTCTCATGGTGCTATAACACTTTAGAAGGGCTTAACGATACACCACTAGACCAACCATTTACAATATCTCAAAAAGGTCGGAAAAAACGAGGTGCTAGATTGCATTATTTTTTTGAGATAGTTTTCCCTAGACTAGGTGACTCCCGAAGAAAAACTTAGTGACCAACCACAAACAATAGAGGTTGTCTCAGACGATCAATATAAGATTTATGTTGGATCTATATGGCCAGTCAATTTTTTTGGTTAACTAAAATAGTTCTGTTGTATTCTATAAGGGATTAGGCCCAACAAGCACTAACTCACTTTCCTATGACTAGAAAAGAGTTTAATGACATAGGATTCCATAAAAGTACTCAAAATGAGCCATTTTTATTGATTCATGGAGGAATTTTTTAGAAGATAACTCCACATATTCTATATTCCACTCCCATAGACCCCAAAAATCCAGAACACAAGATCATAAAAAATTCAATACAATATAAATAGTTTTCTTAGATTGGAATTTTGTATATGGATAGTATAATTTACTTAGAAGAACCTAAGATCCCAATTCCTTCTAAATACCCTTCCCAAACTGAGATGTGAAATGAGAATCTCAATCATAAAAATGTTTATTGGAACACTATTTGACTGAACCTTTTCTTTCATAAAAAGATTACCCAAAAAATAAATGGTTAAGCTATCCCTGATAGGTAATAATTCATATACCATTTTAGTCAATCCACAGTTAGTCATACAACATCATTATTATGACATGTCTTGGGTTATCCTTTCAGAAAGTCTATAGTTTCATCATCCTGAATCTACTCTAGAATAACAAGAGGCTAAAATAGCCCATAAAGCCTCCAATGAATGGCATTCATCTATTGAAAGGTAAAACAAATCACCAAAAATAAAAATATATTCCACTTCATTCCTATCCACTAGTAGAACCTACAGAGATCATTATACATATTTGTCAAACCAATATGTACTTCCCATCTTGAATTGTTAATCATTCTCATCATCTACTCATAGATACCAAAAGAAACCAATACTTAGCCACAAAATAAAAGAACCACACTACCACCCAATGATCATCCTATTGGTGGCTCACCACCATATATTAGGTCCCTTAGAGATAATCCCCATGGGTTATATAACTACTCCTAATTTATTCTATAAAGACACACTAGTAAAACAAATGTCGAAGCTAGAGATAATCATCACCAAGAGTCTTAAACATCAAGATTAAAATCCAAAAATAGTTTCATTGGAAACCACTCATCACAATATTCCCATGTTTCCACTGTCTTCACATTCTAAATCATGTAATGGGAAATTATATATCCCTTTCCAAGTTTATGAACTATATCTAGGTCAAAATGTTGTAGATACTCAACCCACCCCTTTTAGAAGGTTTAGGTCTCAATGAAAATGTATGAACATGAGGATCTTCTAGTCTGTGTACACCAAAAACCTCTTATCCAAATGATAAAATATATAGTATCTCAGCACATGTTCCACTGTAGTTAACTCTAAATTATGAGTTTGATAATTCCTCTCATGTAGTCTCAACTGTATGGAGCCATAAGTGACTCCCCAGTCCTCCTGCAAGAGAAATACTCCGAGTTTGACTCTATACTTGTGACATTGCATGATATATACCTTACCTGAAAAAGGTAAGGTGTAGATTAGTTTTGAGCACAAAAACAATTCATCTCTCAAGAAATATCTCTCACAGTAATATGAATAAACAAACTTCACCCCTTTCTTGGTCAGCCTAGACATCTGTGCTTTCATATAAGATAATTCCTATATGATAAACAAGTAATAACCTTCTAGACCCTAAAAACTCTAAATCTAGATTACATTATTAGGTTTCTCAAAATATACTATGACAACAATATTCTCTAAGGAAACTAACACTTTATCATTTGAGATAACATAGCATAAGATGTGAACACTGTTGATCCAAAAACTGCATTTGGATAAACTGGAATAAATATGATGCACCATTAGTGTTCTTAAGATGATGTCAAGATATTGATCATGATCATATAAAGATTGGTAGTACACTATTATGTCAATGAATGAAACAAAAACAAACTAGTTAAGGAAAAAATGAAATATCTGGTTCATTAAGGCCATGAATATCACTGATGCATTCATAAAGATGAATGGAATCACTATGAATATATATAAGCCATACCTTCTCCTAAAATTAGTTCATTGTATTTTCAATTGTATCACCCTCAACTAGTGGTATCCCGAGCTCATGTCAATCATAGATAAAATCTTGAAACCTCTTTGGTGATCGAAGAGATCATTAATGTACATAATGGGATATTGGTCCTTGACTTTCATATGGTTTAGTTTCTATTAATCCACACATAATCGAAAAGACCCATAAGTTTTCCTAGTGAACACAAGTGGAGAACCCCATGGTGATGTATTAGGATATATAAAACCCTTGGATTCCAGATCTTCTTTCTAAACTCTCAATTCATGAAGCTCTACTTGTGATATCCACTAATGTTGGATAGAAACTAGATCAACTCCAAGAATCAACTCGTTTTTTAACTCAATATGCCACTTAGATGGTAATCTAGAGAAATATTCTTAGAAGACATCCTAAAAATTATCATCTACTGGAGGAAATGTATCCTGCTTCAATCCACTAGAATCCAGACTGAGGTTTGATATCTAATCCCCGATTCAATCCAATCCGAACTTAATTGGTCCTGCATAACTGTCCTAATGATCCCACTCACCATAGTTAGTATAACTACCCCATATAGAAATAGAAAGGTAACTCTTCTCCGATAAAATTCAATATGATCCTAGTTTAAAAAAAATATAATACATACCAATAATATAATAAAAATCAAATCATTTATAGTATAAGAGGTTCCCAAAAGAAATGGGAACCACCAATTTCAAGAGAATAGACCTTACAACATTTGATATGCTTTTACTGTACTACTAATGGTGTGTCGATGGTCATGAACTCACATATGATCTCTTTAGAAAAACTGAAATGATTATAAAAAAAGAGAAGAGAGGAAGCAATGTGATTCTTCTATATTAAACATAACATTAGTTAAGGTAGATGACATAAGATTTTTACCTCTAATAGTAGAATATATTGTAACCAAACTATTCAAAGTAGAATGTATATAATATAGCTATCTCACCTTTCTACCATGTGCTCTCATATGAATACTCTACACAATTATATATCAATAGTACTACCACTACTACATAGGAGTACCACATCCCCTGATTCTGCCTGAACAACCAGTGGAACTCCACCTACCCGTTTCCTGAAAGGATGTTGATACCCTCTTATAATTAGGTGCATTTTTGAATCCCGTGCCACTTATTATCTATGGAATGTTAAAAAAAATATCTAAATATGACCCAACCCTCCATAGACACAACACTCCTTTGTAGGGTGAGGTCACTGTGAGCATTTGTGGACCAACCTTCCAAATTGAAAGCTCTACACCAAAAAACGGTCCTGAAATAGAAGTCCACATCCTCACATGCTTTTCCTACTACGTCCTTGGTGGTTACTAATCTAGAGGTTCTTATTGATACTATAATAAGAGCTCCCAAAAATACCTTACGAATCTCTATGGCCGCCACTTGGGACCTCTCTTAGATTCACTTCCATTATAGGATCTGGATTCCTCACATGTTCAAGTATACAGAAGCGAAATATGTTTACCTGTGAATTGATCACATAGAGAAGCCCTTATTAAAATAATTTCACCCAATAAATCTCGTAAAATTATTAGGATAAAGATAAGTGTTTCAAGTTGATGAAGTATCCAATGCATTCCATCAATGACATGCTCTCATATGTTAGGTTCTTAAACTCACGAGACTTATCATCCCTCAATTTCTTAGGATACAAGTGGATCAAAAACATTTCCTTGACGTAATTATAAAATAAATCCTCATACTAACCAGAATTAAATGTCCCTCCAATGCTGAAAAGTCCACAAATAATTTATGAAACAATCTTTGTCCTTTTATATGTGGGTGTCTCAATGTTATTGAAGGTTTTTTGGAAAAAATATATCTAGAACTATGTTATATGGGGGACTCCCTTCGAATTGAATATATGCAGATTCCATAGCTAAAAATCTCTTGTCAGATAAGACATTGAAAGAATAATATGAAAATTATCCCTTTCCATGGATCACATGACACTCAAGAAAAATTCATGAGTTCGAACATCCACATATCTTCAAGATCTATATGAAGCACTGATGCAGCTTTGTTAATAGTATACTAATTGTAGTTCCCCTGAGAAACAATCAAAGATGATAATGATACATTTTCTCTTCAAGATAAAAACAATATTTTGAACACTATATTACAATAGGGTCAACCTCAAAGGGTCAAAAAAATAGAGAACAACTGGCTCATAGTCTTTTAAACATTTCTTAACAAGTGAATTACAATAACATAATAGTTTATTTATTTTCATTTTCATTATATATAATAGGTATCTAAATTCAAAATTCATATGGTAAAATATTTCACATGCAATTAATTTTTTTTATCCTGAACATTTCATGTGAATATATATCCCTATGAACCATTATTAAAACCATAAAAATAGGAATTAGAAAATTCAATGATGAAGAAATACCAAAAAATTCCTATTATATTCCCTACAAATAAAGGGAAGAAGAGGTGGCATGAAATCACAAATCACATGACCCTATAAGAGACACATGATTTTTTGATCATCATAAGTTCATGAAAATGGTCTTGCATAGTGCATATCCTGCTTTAATATCACAATGACCCTTTGAATAGAAAACCTGGTTCTTTTGAATGCATCCAAATACAATTTTTGATCATGTGGAGGCATTCGTATGACCACCCTATAGCCATTTAAAATTTCTAGAGGAAGGAACCAATCCAACCATCCAAAAATCCTTTGAAAATATAGATAATATTTCCAAAAGATATGATCCTATTATAGTTGTAAGACTCAGGGGATGAAGCCATGCCTCTCATGAGACATCGTTGATGCCTTAGAAACATGTCCTCATTTTTGTACAAGAGCCTACGGACATGTGACCTTATCCGATGAAGGACCTTGGACAAGTTCAGATGATTTTTTAATCACCCTCTAGATCCAAATAAAAACATAAATCTTTATCCATGATAATTCTCATGCATCGCCATTGAACCATTTTTTGGTCACGTGAAGTATAACCCATGGATAGAGTGATAGTTTTTAATAATACCCGTACACACTCGTGAGATCCAAAAGACTTATAAATTTAATAAGGAAATAAAATGGTAAATCAAGGGACATTATTATATGGGGAAGATATACTGATCAACATTGGAAATGAGAAACCCTCACTGAAGGGACCACCCTAAGGAGAGCCACATTTTTCTTACTAAATACCCTAAAAAAGTCACCAATGTCTTATGAAAGGTAACCAACAGGTCACCTCAGATCACAAAAAATTCTTTCTATAGGAATCTTAATCTCATGAAAGATCATGGAAATGATGGTCTGATCATATAAAAGTCCCATGAAATTTAAACATTATTAAATAATATCCCATTATTTTTTAAAAATCCAATAAATGAGGAATTCATGGGATGATTTTGATATTGTTGAAAGTCATATGACACTAATGCTGGGATTTAGGAAAATGTGTGATGCCGAAGATTTTAAGAGACACCATCTAGAATATATGAGAGATGTTCACCATAAGGTTGAATATAACCAAAGAGTTTAAGTCTATAACCCCTTGATCAAAATCATCGATTGATGATCCATCACATATGGAGATCAGGAGAAAATTTCGTTGGGTAACCAATTTCGTGATTGCAATGGTTTTATGTTAGGTTAAATATGGGGAACATCATTGGTGATAAAAAAGAATGAATTTCACCTTCACATGATCACTTGAGATCAAGAAAACGACCCCTATAGGGGTTTTGCAATGAAAATACCACATGTTGATTAGATCACATTAGACCTAAAATAATTTAACCTAAGAAAAAACTAAGTAACATTTTCAATAGAAAATGGAATAAATACTAATGACGAGATACATACATGAAGACAGATTAACTGATCCTCTTGTACTTCTAATGACCCATTCATATCATGCGACAACATCAAGGAATTTCCCTCAAGTGATGTGATGTCCCTATGACAATCATTTGGATCATGTGTTGTCCTCTGAACACACCACACAAGTCATGTGGTACCTTCCATGAATATCACTAAATTCTCTTGAATCCATCTAGGATAACCATCCAAATCTTGTGATATGCTATAGACATGTCTTTGAAGAGATATGGTGACACTATCACATGTCGGCTAGGTCTCATGGATCCCTCTAGTCCTGCCTACCAGATCCTATGGTATCCTATAAGCATGTCATCTTGGTTACATTATTTTCTTTTGACATGTTATATGAGTCTCTTGAAACCCACAAGGATCACAACTGAGATCTCATGATGAAACCAATTCTTGTCAGCTAAGTCATGCGATGGTGTCTAGGGATTTTAAGTTAGGCCTTGGGATATCCTATGGACAAGTCGGGCCTAATCATATGATTATCTATAGACATCCATGACCATGTATTGTGACATCATCCGGACTTTTCTACAAGGATCATGCGATTCTTACTAAGACTTTTTAGGAAGAAAACTAGTTATATAAGGTAGATAATGATAAATTATAGGTAGATAATTAATCCATTCCAATAAGATAACTCAAAACATTATGGTCTTATCCAGTGGGAATAAAAAGGAATCCTCAATGTACAAGTCTTGATTAAATTTAATTATGAGAACTCTAATTCCTGATACAAATTTAATATGTTCGCATCATTTATAACACCCAAGGTCTATATAAAACCTCCAAAGAGCTTTCATGTATGAAAGAACAATATTCATAAGTGGTGAGATAATTTACTCACTATCATTTATTTCTCACATACGTAGGATGGATTTTAATGGCCCTGGGTATATATTATGTATCCAAATGGCTGTACTTCCATATAATCCCCACATTCATATGAATTGATTCTAATTATATTCTATATTTGTAACACTGATCATAGCTCACGTGGGCTTATAGGGTATCAATGATAGCATATTTGGAATCATTAATCTCTATCTACTAGTGAAACCTCAGTGTGTAAGCCCCGATCATTAGAATGATACTACTACCCACCTTATAAAGGTATATTCCTTGGGACTAGTCCCAAGGGAGTTATTGAACTGTGATAACTCTGATTTCTACCATAACAAGGATATATAAGACACCTCTATGAGGTTTGATCTCGATACTGCATAAACAAGTGCCCACTAATTTTTACTTTCTATATGATTTTAAATTTCATGAGTTTAATTAACTATGTGGGTTATAATTCCTCTTATAAAGCAGGATACGTAAGACACCTCATAATGGCTCAATCCCATCATTATAATATTAAATACCTCCTCGATTGAAAAAAACACTAAAGTTCCTAAACATATGAATTTATCTGATAAAAATCTTCCCAACAATGGTAAATAGATAAATAACCTTAGATACAGATAGATGGATTAAGTAATAGGATCCCACCTTTTTCATCTGAGAGGATTTGAACTTTGATAATTTTGTTGGGGTAACCAATCCCATATAGGGATGAGGAATAGATTGTCAAACATGTCTTAAAATTATAAGAGAGTCTCGGAGTTGGAGGCAATTCCTCCCAAGAATATTGTGATCAGACTAACATAAATTCCTCTCAACCAATGTGAGCTCCTAAGTTTCGTTGGGTCTAAAACCCCAAAGGGACTCCTACCTTTAGAAATAAGGTCTATAACTAGTTACAAATGTGGGAGCCATTGAGAGTTTTAGTATGGATAAAGAAATTTTAATACTGAACTGAATGATTGTAAAAATAAATTGATCCCCCACTATACTCAACCCACCGAGTTTGGGCAACCTCATCTTTTCGATGAAACAAATGTGGTGAACCTAATGAGAAATCATTTAAATGCATGTCTCCTTAAATATATAAAAAAATGATAGACTTATCAGTTTTCATCGGCTCATTGAGTCCCGATCACATAGATGGTTCCTTATGAATCATGAACCCATGTGAAACAAAAATAGTGAAATTAACATGAATCCACCAAATAAAAAAAATGATCGATTTATTATCTATCAGGCTATTTTATTTCCATTTATAATTAAAATAAAAAGTTTGAACCTTATGAGAATATCTAAAATAGAAAGATAATTGGATGACAATGAAATTCATCTTATGGATGATCTTATATATCTAGGTCTCTCATTAAAATGTTTATCCTTGCTTTCAAAAGCACACTTGAGTAGAATAATTGGATAAAAAAGTACAATTGAGTTACACTTTCATATCTGAATAATAACATGTTATTCCTATAAGAGTGTACCGATTAGTGATATTTTTCCTTGTTGACTTCATGAACACATTCAATGCTCTTTAAAATATTACTCAGGTCCAATATGTCTTCACCCATAGACCTCTTTGGAAAATTTGAGGTAACTGTAACCCTTGAAGGAATCTGAATGACCCCACCTAGTCAAAATCTTTAGAAAAGGGTGATGAATGAAATTTACTGATAATAACATAAACATTGAAAAATAATAAACATAAAGGATTCCCAAAAGGGTCTTTAGGTATTGATACTGATGAGTCTGAACTGTCCAAATAAAGATATAGTATAGATATTATCCCTCGTTTCTACAACCAGTCACCTCAGATGTTTCTTCTTATAGTGACATAATCTCCACCTATAGTATCTGGTGAGTATGGATCAAGGATCCTCCTAATACTTCCTTACAGTCAATGTTCCTCCATTGAGGGATCTTATTATCTAAAATTACAAGAACTATCCAACTAAAACCCTTCGTTTTTCTACAGAGTGTACTAAACGACACAATTCTACCTATGACACCCATGCATGAGAAACAGGGAAGACACATCAGGCTTGGATGGATCTAGATAATCATGAGTGGGATCATATCACTTCTCCCTCTGATGATGTTTTCCAACATATTGTAGAATTATCTATTGAGAAAATTATATCCTTAGTCACTCAGAACAAGTCTGTCGGAATATTCTTGTGGTAGGCATGGGGAAGATGCATATTACTTCCCTAAAGCAGGAATTAAATCAAATTATTTTTGAAAAAAAAGGAGGAAATAATTTGGATCATATCCCAAATTCAGTATAATGTAGCTACCTATATGTATATGATATATAAAAAGTGGTGGCATATATTCCATCACATACTTTCCTAAAAATAAATTATTTCATAGAAATAGGTGAAGAACTCCACCAACATATTCTGAAGCTGGTACATATGCAGGGAACGAAGCATACTCCTATCCATATTTCCAAGGAATCTCAACACTTTAATCATTATAAAAAGGTGGTTTCTTCTAATCATGAATATATTATTTCACCTATTTAGGATAATTATCTGCATATTCTAGTAAAATATGAGGCATCATATCAGGATCATATTCATGCTCCAACCATGGATCCTCAAGTGAGAGAGACACATGCCCCATGATATGCTCATATACCCATTAAAAAAGCTTGAAGAAATTTTAAAAATTCCTATTATGTGGTTCATATTGTAGGTTCCGGGCGTAGCGGAAGTGCGTTGGTGGGTTTGCCCAACTTAATTTTTCATTAAACAATGTTCAATCTGAGATCCGTCACGATATAAAATACCGAATCTTCAGAATAGAACGAAGAACGAAAAGAAAAGATGAGTCTCGGAACCCTTGTGGAGGATCATCATATGATGATTATAATTAATTTAATTAATGCATAATAATTACCTCGTAGGAATTCTTTCTTCGTTGATGTGTCCAGTAACGATTCGGTGATCTGTCGTTGCGTCGTAGAATCCAAGTGTAGGATTCCTCTAGCGGTGATCCACACGTGTGTCACGTATCTTCGTACGTCACCGAAGAGATCTCCGGGTGCTAGCACAGAAGAACCTTCGCTTGCGATGTCCACCTTCGACCGCCTTGATCCGGTGGAGAATCTTGCTCTCGTAACTTGAGGGCGTTCTTGGTGGAAAGGGAATTCTCTCTTGGCTTGAGAGTATTTCCAAATCCGTTGTGCACAACAATGGATCACAAAAAATGTTGGGGTTGCGAGGATATTTATAATCAGGTTTGAGGTTAATAGAGTTATGACAATAAATAAACGCGTTACACGTTTTATTTATTTCATTAACTCTTATTGAAAACCCCCATGTCGAATTATTAATCCCTTGACATGCGCCCACGCTGATTATAATAAATATCATTTAATAAAACAATATTAAATCCTCAAAATCCCAATGGGAAAAACTACACGGCGTGTAATAATTAATACATGACGTGTACTTGTTTTCTATAAAACTACACAGCGTGTATATTTAATATACATGGCCTGTACTTTTATTTTCCATTTTTCTCCACCACATTTATTAGACCTTGAGTAATGACTATTTATTTCTTAAATAAATGTAACTGCATTACTCGCTAATAAATATATTATTTTATCCATAGTATATTCTCTCAAATAACTAGTGTCAAAATAAATGCGATCAGACATCCTTAAATAGTTATTGAACCATAGTCGAGAATAATATTTATTTAACTTGTTAAATTAATATTTAACTGAGATACATGGACACACTTAGTGTGTGACCCTCTAGGCCTCTTTCTCAGTGGCATTAGGCTGAGCCTGCCTAAAGTCCAAGGTTAGCGTCTAGCAACACGCCAAGGAACCCATAGAGAAAGAAGTTAACACCGCAATGACGTGTCACCTCCTACGAACACTTATCGTGTAATATAATCCCTTCGTCTCGATATCTCCAATCAAGCGGGTTGCATGCTAGTGCCATCAACCCATGTGCTTGATTATTATTTCTTTGACTTCCCGGAATTGAACTTGCCCATACCTTACCATGGCCATGGATTTATTTAGGCTATATCAATTCCATCAAAGGGCCTGAGATATCTACTTCCATTATGGAATGGAAGGGAAAAATCCTTTCTCGCATTATCTATTAATGCGGTATTACTCGTGATGCACCCAACGTATCCTACCTCACTGCGAACAGTGTGTCGTCACAGTTTTCGTCAATACATCTAAGTGCGCGAGTTGTAATACCCATTAATAATAATCATAAAGTCTAAGGATCAATACACAGGTCCGTAGATAGGAAAATACAATGACACTATGAAATGTGGATTTCCTACTGGAGGGTCTAATTCTCATAATATCCTCCTGGATATTACCAAGGACGCACACCATGAGAAGGTGCCTCAAAGATTTATGAGTCCTCACCCCTAATGACCTGTATTATTTGTGTCCCTCAAATAATATCATCCGGCCATAGAACATACATTCAAGAACAGTGTTATGGAACTTTCGGGTTCTCAACATAGTAGGGATCTGCTACGACCCTTTAATGCAACAGTTGTCCTTAGGAAATTATCACATGACATGTCACGCAGAAGAACAATCAAGATGTGATAAGGATTTTATTTAATTAATAAAGTACAAAGTAGTTGGTTCTAGACCACCAACTCCAACAGACTCCCACTTGGACTAGAGCCAACTACTAACAACCTTTAACCCGCTAGCTCTCACATGATATTCATGCTTCTGCTGAGATAGGCCTTTAGTCATGGGGTCTGCCACGTTCTCTTCCGTGGACACTCTACTCACTGCAACTTCACCCCTTTGATAGAAATACCTCAAGAGGTGATACTTCCGGAGTATGTTCTTTGTCCGTTGATGTGACCTTGGTTCTTTTCCAAGAGCCACCGCTGCAGTATTATCACAATACAATGTAATGGGATCTTTACTGCTAGGCACCACATCAAGCTCCTGGAAAAAGTTTCAAATCCAAACGGCTTCTTTGGCTGCATCAGAAGCCGCTATATACTGGGACTCCTCTGTAGAATCGGCGACAACTGGATGCTTTGAACTCTTCCAGCTCACAGCTCCTCCATTGAGACAGAAAACATATCCATATTGCGACTTCATATCATTTTGATCTGTTTGAAAACCAGCATCAGCATACCCTCTGATGACAAGCTCCTCGTCTCCTCCATACACCAGGAACATATCCTTAGTTCTTCTCATATACTTAAGGATAGTCTTAACAGCAGTCCAATGATGTTCTCCTGGATCTGCTTGATATCTGCATACCATGCTCAGTGCATAGGCAACATCAATCCTGGTACATAACATGGCATACATGATGGATCCTATAGCCGAAGTGTATGGGATCATGCTCATCCTATATTTCTCCTGTTGTGTCTGGGGACACATTTTCCTAGAAAGATGTAAGCCATGTGACACTGGAACCAATCCCCTCTTGGATTTTTCCATACTAAATCTCCTTAGTATCTGGTCAATGTATGTACCATGACTTAGTCCAAGCAGCCTCTTGGATCTATCACAAATGATCTTGATCCCTAGAATGTAGGCTGCTTCTCCTAAGTCCTTCATGGAGAAACACTTGTTCAACTAGTCCTTAACTGACTGTAAGGCTGGTACGTCGTTTCCAATAAGCAATATGTCATCAACATATACCACTAGGATGACGACCGCATTCCCATTAAACCGCTTATAAACACATGGCTCACATTTGTTCTTAATGAAACCAAATTCCTTTATGGCTTTATCAAATCGAATGTTGCATGACCTGGATGCTTGCTTTAATCCATAAATGGATTTCTGCAAATTGCAAACCCGTTTGGCTTCATCTGGTGTCACAAACCCTTCTGGTTGTGTTATATAGACATCTTCCTGAAGGTTCCTGTTAAGGAATGCTGTTTTGACATCCATCTGCCAAATCTCATAGTCATGGTAAGCTGCTATGGCAAGTATGATTCTTATGGATTTAAACATGGCAACTGGCGAGAAGGTTTCATCATAGTCAATTCCTTGACGCTGTCTGAATCCTTTAGCCAATAGCCTTGCTTTATAGGTGCTAACTTGACCTTCCATGTCCAGCTTTCTTTTGAATACCCATTTGCATCCAACAGGCTTTACATCAACTGGCTCATCGACCAGAACCCAAACTTGGTTCTGATACATGGAATCCATCTCAGAATTCATAGCTTCTAGCCATCTTGTAGCTTCTGATCTTTCTACTGCTTCCTTGTAGGAGATAGGTTCATAATTGTCCAACAATAATGATTCACCATCCTCGGTGACTAGGAAACCAAATCTCTCTGGTTCCCTTACCTCTCTTGAACTGCTACGCAGTACTTGTGTTTCTGGAACCTCTTCCACGGGGACCTGTGGAACTTGTTCCTGTACCAACTCCTGTGTATCTTGAGCATCAACTTCGTCGAAGTCAATCTTGCTCCCACTATCCTTCTTGAGTATGTGCTCCCTCTCAAGAAAGACGGCTTGTCTGACGACAATCACTTTCTTGTCTTGGGGGTTATATAGGTAATATCCTTTTGTTTCCTTGGGATATCCTATAAAGATACACTTCTTGCCCCGGGGTGCTAGTTTGTTGCCTGAGAAGGCCTTAACAAACGCCTTGCATCCCCGTACACGTGTGTGCGACAAAGTGGGTTTCCTTCCATTCCATAACTCGGATGGAATTCCATTTTCCGCCTTAGTTGGTACTCGGTTTAATGTGTATGCTACTGTTTGTAATGCATATCCCCAAAAGGATAATGGAAGACCCGCATGAATCATCATCGACCTCACCATGTCCAACAAGGTGCAGTTCCTCCTTTCACTAACACCATTCCACTGTGTTGTATAAGGAGGAGTGAGCTGAGATAGAATCCTAGACTCCCGTAGAAGATCGATGAACTCTTGGTTCAGATATTCTCCACCTCGATCCGATCGAAGCTTCTTTATCTTCATACCAAGTTGATTCTCTACTTCATTCTTTAATTCCTTAAATTTCTCTAAGGACTCTATCTTATACCTCATTATGTAGATATAGCCATATCTACTCAAATCATCAGTAAAAGTAATAAAGTAAGAATATCCACCTCTAGCTTCTACTGGAAATGGCCCACACACATCTGTGTGTACCAATCCTAGAAGCTCTGTGGCCCTTTCACCTTGTCCACCAAAAGGTGACTTGGTCATTTTTCCTTGTAAACAAGTGTGACATCTATAAAGTGGTTTTAGCTCAGTAGAGTCTAAATAGCCCTCTTGGCAGAGCTTTGTCAAGCGCTTCTCGTTCACATGACCAAGGCGGTGATGCCATAACTGGGTGATGTATGAGTCATGTGAGTTTGTTTCATTATCTATTTCCAACACTTGGTTTTCATAATTTAATACATACAAACCATTATTCAAATGTTCCATACCATAACATACATTGTTCTTATAAAAGAGACAACCCTTATTTCCAAACTTGAAAATAAATCCATCCATATCCAAACAAGATACAAAAATTATGTTCTTGGTAACACTTGGCACAAAATAACAGTTTTGTAAAACCAAAATCATGCCAGTTGGCAATGAGAGGTGATAGTCGCCAATAGCCAACGCAGCCAGCCTTGTGCCATTGGCAGCTCTAAGATCCACCTCTCCTCTGGTGATCTTTCTAAATCTACTTGGTTCCTGCATTTGAATACAGATATGAGCCCCACAAGCTGTATCTAATACCCAATGTGTAGAAATAGAAAGATTTCACTCGATAACGAATGCACCTTTAGCGTCCCCACGCTTCTGGGTGTAGTTCCTCTTCCAGTGGCCCTGCTTTCCACATGAAAAACACACTGCTTCCCGTTCCTTGCCCTACCTCTGGATCTTCCCCATCTTGGAGGGACGGTGCTTGGGGGCTTCAGACCGTTTATAAGTCTTTGGCCCCTTTTCCTTGTCCTTCCTTTTCTTGTTCACCATAAGGACGACGGGTTTGTCATGCCCCATGTCCTTATCTACCTGGCGAATCAAGGTCATAAGCCCTGATAGACTATTCTCATTGCTGCTCATGTTATAGTTGACAATGAAGCTAGAGAAGGTCTTGGGCAATGATGATAGGATGAGATCTGTACGCAACTCATCTGGGAATTTAATCCCTAAGATGTCCAAGCGTTCAATGTAGCCAATAAGCTTTACCACATGAGGCCCATCTGGCGCAGACTCTCCAAGATTCGTGGTAAAAAAATCATTGGAGATATCATAACTCTTCTATCTCGCCTTCTCTTGGTAGAGATCTTTAAGGTGAGACATCATGCTATACGCATCCATGTTTTCATGTTGCTTAAAGAGCTCATTAGACATGGCCGATAGCATGAAACACTGGACATATGTGGCATCATCCATGTGTTTCATGTAGAGAGATAATTCCTCATCACTAGCCTCTTTCCTAGGCGCAACTGGAATAGGCTCTTCCAGCACATATAATTTCCTTTTGTGGCGAAGGACGACGCGTAAACGCCTCTGCCACTCCTGGAAATTGGTGCCGGTGAGAAGGTTTTCTTTTTCGAGTATGGTGCACAATGATATGTTTGAAGTCATTTTCTTGTCGTTTCTACAATTTAAGATGAGCAAAGGTTTAGTACTTTATTATAAAAATTGAGACAAATAATTAAATTAATACTTATTAGTCTCCAACTATTTTATCGAAATCCAATAGCCCTCACCATTGACTTTGGAATATTCTATTGCGTGAATATTCTAGTGGCAAGGATCCATATTTCCCTTCGCAGTACCCCAACTAGGGTTGGTCAAGCAACTTGAAGGGTTTTAGGTAGGCATTCCAAATGCCAACTGCATTAACTCGCAGATCCTTGATCCGCTGAGTGGACTCCCCAATCCTGAAATCCTTTTTGGATTTCCTCAACCTTTGCCTCTTGGTCACACCAAGTCTTGCTATGGCAGTCAACCCTTGATGCGAACCAAGTCAAGTCAACCCAGAACCTTGAATTAGAATTCCCCGATAATTGAAAGCACCCCAACTAGGGTTGGTCAAGCACTTTGAACTATGGTTCGATTCTAACCAAGATTATGGAAGGCTATGCCAACTTAATATTTATTTTAAGGGATTTTATCCTTATACGTAAATTGCCATTTTATTATCTTTGATTACATGCTTGTTAATATTAAGTGGGATATACTTAAGTGATTAACCATGTCTAAGATAATATTTACGTATAATCCAATTTTATTTTAGTTCCATCTTGCATGCTCATTTAATTCATTAATTGTGTGATTGTGACAACACACCCACAATAAATAAGCCATGCAACTGACAGAAATAAAATAAATGGTATGATCATGAGCTTTTCTATTGGTTAGTTTATCTAGCGGTTGATAAACTAACCCAAGACCTAGGGGAGAAACACCTTGAACCTTTCGGGTTCGTGTTTACATCTTTCCACATGTCCACCTTTGTATCTCCTTGGATTGGTTTCATCTTGGATTTTGACTTGAGCCGCCTCCACTAGCTTGGGAGCTCCATCAATTACATATGCATTTATATCACACGCAGGTGAGGGGAAAAAAGGGGTTTTTACATAAAAGAATCCTGGGGCGTGCAGGCCCTATATATTAATGAGGAGATGGCTCATAGGACAAACAAATTAATTTAAACAAATAAATTAAAAGAAACCATTCACATACAAAGGTCTCGGTCTAGCTCATGATCATCCATACATGCAACGATATTTACGCATAAATAAAACTAGCATTCAATTCTTTAATCGTTCTTGTTTAAGATAAATCAAGCTCGAATCAATTAATTATCTTTAATTAATCAATCCTTTTATATTAAATCCCTTTTCTGAATTTCCTTGAGATTCTCATCCATCATAATTTTAAACAAATAAATTCATTTAAAATTATCCTTGTACACAACTTGTAACTTGGAGGCAACCCGGCGAATTCCCATTTATTACGCAGATGTTAAATTAAACACATATATATAAAACACTTATCACGTGTTGTGCCTCAGCTTTAAGCCTGCACCATGGTACACGTCTCAAGGGTTTGTATAATATAATAATAATTTTTAATAAATCTACGTAATTTGGGTGACTACACGGCATGTAGTTCCAACTACATGGCGTGTACTTTTTCTTCACCGTCCATCCGAAGTACACGCCCAGGGATAGGGTGTGTTAATGTACTTTGGAAATTTTCAGAGTACACGGCGTTTACAGTGGGACACACGCCGTGTAGTTTCCGCGTTACACGATTTCCAGCCGGGCAGGCTATGTACAGAGTACACGACCCAACCCTAACCCAAAGGGACTACACGCCGTGTTCATTGGACCACACGGTATGTATTCCGGAAACCGTGTGCCACCTGTCTCTGGTCAACACACGGTGTCTTAAATTCTTAGAAAGAATCCAATACACGACCTGATTTGGCGGATCAGTCAATGCATTGAACCTGGACTACACGGTGTGTACTTCCGAATACACGCCGTGTATTCTGGTGTTATACAGCCAGAAACATTTGGCTCCTCCGGATGAGTTCCTCTATTTTATTTTAATCAAAATTAAAAGAAAAAGCTGTTTCTGTGAGGTGAACGAGAAACGAGAGAGGAGGAACAGATCTCGATATTCAGATTTCCAGAACGATTAAAAATGAATTGAAATAACTAAATTATTAAATGCGTAAATCACCAACAAAAAACTAAATAATTATAACCAATGATATGACCTCCCTCTGATACCACTTGTAGGTTCCGGGCGCAGCGAAAGCGCGTTGGTGGGTTTGCCCAACTTAATTTTTCATTAAACAATGTTCAATCTGAGATCCGTCACGATATAAAATTCCGAATCATCAGAATAGAACGAAGAACGAAAAGAAAAGATGTGTCCCGGAACCCTTGAGGAGGATCATCATATGTTGATTATAATTAATTTAATTAATGCATAAGAATTACCTCATTGGAATTCTTTCTTCATTGATGTGTCCGGTCACGATTCGGTGATCCGTCGTTGCATCGTAGAATCCAAGTGTAGGATTCCTCTAGTGGTGATCCACACGTGTGTCACATATCTTCGGACGTCGCCGAAGAGATCTCCGGGTGCTAGCGCGGAAGAACCTTCTCTTGCGATGTCCGCCTTCGACCGCCTTGATCCGGTGGAGGATCTTGCTCTCGTAACATGAGGGCGTTCTTGGTTGAAAGGGAATTCTCTCTTGGCTTGAGAGTATTTCCAAATCCGTTGTGCACAACAAATGCTGACAAAAAATGTTGGGGTTGCGAGGTTATTTATAATCAGGTTTCAGGTTAATAGAGTTATGACAATAAATAAACGCGTTACGTGTTTTATTTATTTCATTAACTCTTATTGAAAACCCCCATGTTGAATTATTAATTCCTTGACATGCGCCCACGCTGATTATAATAAATATCATTTAATAAAACAATATTAAATCCTCAAAATCCCAATTGTAAAAACTACACGGCGTGTAATAATTAATACACAGCGTGTACTTGTTTTCCATAAAACTACACAGCGTGTATATTTAATATACACGGCGTGTACTTTTATTTTCCATTTTTCTCCACCACATTTATTAGACCTTGAGTAATGACTATTTATTTCTTAAATAAATGTAACTGCATTACTCGCTAATAAATATATTATTTTATCCAAAGTATATTCTCTCGAATAACTAGTGTCAAAATAAATGCGATGAGACATCCTTAAATAATTATTAAACCACATTCGGGGATAATATTTATTTAACTTGTTAAATTAATATTTAACTGAGATACATGGAAACACTTAGTGTGTGACCCTCTAGGCCTCTTTCTCAGTGGCATTAGGCTGAGCCTGCCTAAAGTCCATGGTTAGCATCTAGCAACACGCTAAGGCACCCATAGAGAAATAAGTTAACGCCGCAATGACGTGTCACCTCCTACGAATGCTTACCATGTAATATAATCCCTTTGTCTCGATATCTCCAATCAAGCGGGTTGCATGCTAGTTCCATCAACCCATGTGATTGATTATTCTTTCTTTGACTTCCCGGAATTGAACTTGCCCATACCTTACCATGGCCATGGATTTATTTAGGCTATATCAATTCCATCAAAGGGCCTGAGATATCTACTTCCGTTATGGAATGAAAGGGACAAATCCTTTCTCGCATTATCTATTAATATGGTATTACTCGTGAAGCACCCAACGTATCCTACCTCGCTGCGAACAGTGTGTCGTCACAGTTTTTGTCAATACATCTAAGTGCGCGAGTTGTAACACCCATTAATAATAATCTTAAAGTCAAAGGATCAATACACACGTCCGTAGATAGGAACATCCAATGACACTATGAAATGTGGATTTCCTACTGGCGGGTATCGTTCTCATAATATCCTCATGGATATTACCAAGGGCGCACACCATGAGAAGGTGCCTCAATGTTTTATGAGTCCTCACCCCTAATGACCTGTATTATTTGTGTCCCTCAAATAATATCATCCGGCCATAGAACATACATTCAAGAATAGTGTTACGGCACTTTCGGGTTCTCATCATAGTAGGGATCCTCTACGACCCTTTAATGCAACAGCTGTCCTTAGGACATTATCACATGACATGTCATGCAGAAGAACAATCAAGATGTGATAAGGCTTTTATTTAATGAATAAAGTACAAAGTAGTTGGTTCTAGACCACCAACTCCAACACATATCTCCATTTTTTCTAGGGATAACCATGTGAGAGTGACACATGCCTCTGGACATGATTATTTTCTTATTGAAGAAGTCCAACAAAACATTCTAAAGGACTGGGATCTGGCTCAGATACTCATTTTGGATGGGGCTAACCAATTGAGAATGTCACATACCTTGGGAAAAGCTTATATTCACATCAGTTAATATTAAAAAAAATATTTTAGTAGATCAAATAATCCAAGATCATATCCCTACTACTATTGAAGAATAACTACATCACCATTCTTTTGAGGCTATACAAGAGGTGACTCATATCCCTTATCCCATTTCAGAGGTCCATTGGAATATTTAAATGGGGAATGAGTATTTAGGAGAGGATAATATTGTATCACCAACCCAGGTTTTCCTAGTGAGAGAATCATATTCCTCAGGGCTGGCTCATATTCCTATCATAAAAGAGAATCAACATATTCCAAAGGATCAAAATTGGGATGATACTCCCATTCTGAGTGAGGCTCACCAAAAGAGAATGGAATATGCCTCTGGACAGGCTCATATTCCCCTCAATGTTGAAAAATTTCAGTGAAATATTCCAACAACTTCTTAGTGGAGAGGTCATACTCCCAAAAAACTAGATATTTATAACCGAGATATCACAATCACCATACATCATCAGTATATCCATGAACAATTCTTGAAGGAAATTTAACATATTATGTCCCAGACATTTAATGAGGATTATATTCCTAATCTACCTAGTTCTAGTGACATTGAGGTTATCTAAGACACATTATGAAACCCCCAAGGGTCTATCAACTCATTATCCTAATAATAAGACAATCATTACTTTGATATCCCTCCTTATGGTATTTGTGGAGATGGATTGCATGGAATCTACTCTGGAAATTTTATGTGTTCAACCTACCTAGAGTGATATCTCCCATATATATGGACATCCCCCACATTTCCCAACCACCTCAATATAGAGTGGTATTCAAAAATCAGATGCCTTAATATATAGAGGTTCTTTAAACATCGAGGTCCATTGTATATAGTTCCCCTTCAATATCCAACAACACTCTACTCTAGATAGTAGGCAGCCCTAATAAGTACCTTCTATGATATAATCATATAGAAGTGTATGAGCCTAATAAAGAGGAATATACAATTAATATGTAGATATATATAGCAAGAAACCATCTCCCCATCATGTTCAAGCCTCTTTTCACTTCTCACTATGAGATCCAAAATGATCTTGAGAAGGAGTGAATGTCTTATCTATGCCAAAATATGTGAACAAATCATTAGAAATTGAAGAATAGACACCTCCCATACCTAGTATTTTAGGGTCACCTTCAGACCATCAAGATAATCTGTTGTACGCTATATATGGATGATATCTACAAGGGCCATGATCCAAAACTGTAAAAGCACAATGTAAATATTCAATAATAATTCCACCATTTCATTAGATCAATTCATAAATTGATAACTGATTCCATTTCATGTATATGTATTTGAGGATGGGGACTGTATGGAGTGATACACTTCACTACACCCATGGACCCGTAGAGACCCTTAGATATGGTGTCCTATAATTTCATAAAATTTTGTGAAATCAGGGAACTGGGTAACACTGAGGCCAGTTGATCACTACAATGAAATTATGATACTTTATCAATCTTTATACATCATGAACAGAGGAAGAGGATAGCCAATGAGTCTTTTAAGTGTGCCTCAGAAGAAACAATAATTAAATTTAGACCTAAAATACAAAGTTTAAATCCACCTAATGACTTCGTGTAGAAATTGACTCCCATCACGGGGTTCCATTACACCTATCTCCTACAAGAGAACAACTATTCCACATCAAACAGACTGGAGTAGTAGCTACGATAATATCCATTTTGGAGAAAATATGGCCCACTAAGTTGGAGGAATATCTACCACTACCTCCACAACTCAGATAAAAAATTCCTAAGATGATTGATTACATGTTAGTAGCAACTGAAATCAAACCCCAACCCACGGGGTTAGTGGAATTTATATCTCAATCATGATAACCATGTTCAACATCCACTGAGAGGGTCTTAAGGTTATCAACTGTGATTCCAAATCATCCCTAGGAAATTGGATTTGGAGAATTCATATCTCAATTTTCATCCCATGGATCATCAAATCCTCTACTAGAAGCATCAGATCCTAAACAAAAGGATCAATCAATGCCAATTGTGACACAGATTACCCCAAAACCATTGGGAAGAGGGAATTTTCATTATTATCATAACCCCATAAATAGTTAGTCCTCTCTAGTATTGATGGTAAAAATTGAAGGCTGACATGACATTCATTCCTCCTACTACAAGAGAATCCTCTGATATTCTAGGCCCATTCAACAATCAGTACTAGAAGCTCCCTTAATGTTACTACTCATAGGAAAATATGTGAGGTGCGTATGGAGAAAAAAAATAGACCCCAATAGGCTTGCCATCCAAAATGAATTGAAATGGGCAAGGGTTAGAGAAACCAACCAAAATAGATGGAGTGTAGAATCATCCTATTCGGTTAAAATTAATGGGATAACTACCATTTCTTGATACACCTCTGTAAATGTCATCCCCATAAACACAATATATATTGTGGATCGAGACATGGATGTAGTGGGACACAACATATAAAATATACCCTAAGTGGAAAGTGATTTGGATGCACCAATAGAGGCTGTATACACCCAAAACTAGAGGCGGCTCCCAAATCTAGCCCGTTTTAATATCGATTTGTCACCTCTATAGAGGAAAACATCCCAAGATAAAGGGAAAAGTGGTGTTACATACCAATCACCTCTTTGAATAGTCTATGTTGCTTCTATTGGAAAAAAATGGTTCCATATGAGAATGAGATACAATATCTCAGACAACTCAATGAGGAGCTACTCATGGGATACATTCACACTGCAAATGAAATTTATAAAAATGATAATATCCATCATCCCATACAACTAGAAATATCTAATCCACTATAAAATGAAGAATCTAATAATCATAATGTCCCCACATCTAGTAAAAAATTTTCAAAAATGAAGATGTCCTAAATAATCACGACTTACCTCTATTACAACAACAACCTCTCCCTCACCATGGAAGTAATCCAGTCTTTTAATGAATTGAGAATAAGTGCGAGATGAAAATAGGGCCACCTCATCAGTCTAAACCCACTCCCTATAGATCAGAGATGACTCAAAAAGAATTACCACTAGAATTTATCAATGATACCAAGTCCCTAGATACTTTAATTAAATCTATGGAAGGAAGACATTCACATGTGTATCCTGAGAAGAATTCATATCCGGAGTG
The DNA here is from genome assembly GCA_963277665.1 of Viscum album. Lineage (NCBI taxonomy): Eukaryota > Viridiplantae > Streptophyta > Magnoliopsida > Santalales > Viscaceae > Viscum > Viscum album. The sequence goes on along the minus strand of OY728139.1, from coordinate 45,330,103 downwards.
GGTTGGTGAAAATTTTCCCAACCAAATTTAATAAATAAAACCTCCTATAACATTGATGTTGAAGGATACCCTAAATAGCTTCTCACTCGGTTCTTATTCAAATGCGGCCTAATTATGGGCCCTCAATATCAACAGAAGATGGCCCAGATGTGGTGTTTTGTATATACTCTAAAAGGGCCAACCTACTTTGGGTACAGTACCCTTCCACTAGGATCTACTGCTTTATGTGAGGACCTACATTATAAATTCCATTACTAGTTCATCTCCAAACTAAGAAAAAATAACAATTGTAGACATGAATTACTATAAGAAATGCAATTTTTTTGGTGTTCTACTTCATAGACATATTGAATGGTTTAACATATTCACACAACATCTCTCCCTCATATGAGATGTTTCTAGAACTATTTGCTAAAAAAATCTATGATGATCTACTGACACCTCTGATCCTAATGATGTACCTCGGTGGGTTCTGTGTGTTCATAGAAATATCCTAATGTATTGAATATACCATTTAGAAAACAAAATATAAATATCATATCATGCCTTCATCATAAGGGAAAATGCCTGAAATAGAAGAAGTTGTTGTTTTTACCCTCAAAACTATAGCAATGACCATCCAAAAATGTCGGAAGGTATCAAACTTCACAGCATCCCCTTATAAGTCAAAAAACCACAAAATTGACTTCAGATAGAAGTACAAAGAAATTAGGGTGACCAGAGATTTGAGGAAAGATGAATAAAGCCTACTCCTTTCAAATTGAACCAGTCCATGTTTATTTCAAAGTATCTAGGGATAAAAACCTTCTCAAGCTACCATAGCTCATGTTACCCTATGAGGTCAACAACACCAACCATCCTGACTACATCCCTTTACATTAGTGGATTGGTCGTAATATATAATATTGATTTATCTTAAAAGATGTCTTTCAAGGAATGGTAGTTTCATGAAATGTGGTTTTAGAGAACATATCAGAGATGGTTTCTTGTATAACCATTACCCATTTAGAAGAATATGGTGATTGGATAAAGTACAGTCCAAGTTTGGGCAGGAGATCAAAAATTCTAAAAATTAAAAACAATTATTGATTGAGCCCATTCCACCCTAGGATCATAGATCTAAAGACACAAAACAGTTTCACCACCCTGGGAGGTGACATAAAAAACTTCCCCAAGGTTGGATGAGACCATTATAAATAGGAACATATATAAATGGAAGACTCATATTATACTCCAACACAAGATTTGACTCTTCGAAACTTCTTCCATTTATCATCCATTGCATGGGAAAGACCACCTCAAATGGGACCCTAGTCAGACGAATAGATCATCCTTTGTTTTATCAACCTGATACAAATGATACACCCATTATCCAATGATGAGTGTTCCTATGAGTATTATTTCCCTATAATAACATATGGAGAAAAAGGCTGCATACATATAAATCGAGGATGCATGGGATTTCACAGGTGTGGTCAGACCCAATATTTCGACCACATCACCATATAAGAAATATATGTAGATGAGACCCTTAGGAAAGTGATCCAATAAGCCCATAAAAACATAAATGTGTATAATAACCTTCCATTTCTTGTCTATTCCCAATTTTCTTGTATAAATATCTAGAAGGGGTGAGATTACCAGATCAGTATTTGAAATAGGGAAGGCCGACACAACCTTAACCACTAGAAGAAGATCCTCCCATGACCTATGCATAGGAAAAAACCATTGTACCTCAAATGAATCAGTTCATGAGCCACATATTAAGGAGGAACCCCACATTAGAAATCCCTCACATTTTGAACAAAAATACAACATTTTAAAAATTTTGAAAGTTCCCCCAAAAAATATCTCAATCCTAAATTTACTCTATTTTTAAAAATATATCATATAGGAACTCATTGAATACCTCTAAATATAAAAGTAGTTTGAGACAGGAATCTCTACATCTGAGGTTAGTAAATTGGAGACCATTCAATCAGAATACAATATCTCTACATTTTTCACAATGTAGGATTACAAAGAGGTCATATAAAGACACACCAGACCCATATATATTTTAGGTAGACTTGATACTGTTTACATTCAAATGGATCTTCTTGAAAATGATTGTGGGATAAAAATCATCTTGATTAAATCCCTTTGATGTTTTGGATATAGAATGGGGATTTTCTCCCTCAAAACTGATCATTCAAGGCTATGATAAGTATGAGAAAATCCAACTGAGAGGATCAAACTCAAAAATCAGTTTTGAGATCTTAGATATGATGTTGAGTTTATAGTTATCTAGAAATACATCGCAGACAATGTATTCGATGGAATTACCTAGCTACATTTCTACATGGAGGTACCTTCAACATTACTTCAATGTATGAAATAACCCTTCGATTGGGAGGCCTACATTATACATAATGATGGATCCCCCTTCAAGAATCAAAAACCCACATTGGATAAGTCATGTTTCTATAAAAAGGAATGAAAATAAACAATAGTTGTTGATTATGTACTGGCTTTATTCCCCAATGGATTGCTGACCACCCCTACGAATACCTAGGTTATGAACAATAGTGACTATATGATCCCCATAAATCTAGTTGATGAAACAGACCTAGTCTCTGAGGCCCATGCCCCTTGTATCCTCAATGACAGTGTAAAAGCAAATCATCTATGAGATCCCCTTTCGAAAACTCTAACAGTGGGGGATGCTAATATATTTTCTCATGGACCATATCACCTCAAAAGGATATTATATTCCCTAAAATTTTGATTTTATATAAAAATTCCTCAGCATAATCAAATGTGGAAGAATAATAGGTTGACCTTAGGAACACCCATATCATATACAAGGAAGGCTTCTCCATCACCATTGATGAGATTAAGAATGTAAATCTGGGATCCAAAGAAGTCCCATGACCTACAATAATTAGCTACACCATGACACTAAAAGAGAAAGATATGTACATCACATTTCTAAAGAAACACTAATATGTGTACTCTTGGAACTATATAGAAATTTATGGACTAAATTATGATGTGGTGGCACACCACTTCGGCTTACCCAATGACCACAGAGGTTTCACATATGATTATAGAAGGATGGACCCCTCTCATTCTACCAATATAGAGGCATAATTTAAAAAATTGATCAAGTAAAACATTGTTCAAGAAGTGCAATACCTAATATGGCTTTCCAATATTCACCCCAGAAAGAAAAAGGATGTGAAAATTATGGGTTGTAATGATTTTAGAGACCGTAAATGATTGTTCCTAAAAGTTGATTTATAATTTTTCATCAAATATAACTGGATTGATGGAAATTTTGTATTTCATTTTCTTTCCATCATATATAGGTATTTAGGGAAATATCAGATAAATGTGTCCCATTATGATGAAGAACACATGAACTTTAGAGAACCCCAAGGGATATTTTACTGTTAGATCATTCCATTTTTCTTAATAAATGTTTGAACCACTTATCAATTTTTAGTATCTATCTAATGTACCCATGTTTTTAGTGTTAAGCGGTCTCTGGTTGTGTAACATGGGTTGTGTTATCGTCAGAGTCTTAAGAATAATCATCTAGACACATACATTAAATGGACTATTTTTGTCTATGAAGTGGAAAACGTTTGGTGGGTTTTATATTAGTTTAAATGGGAACTAAAATAACTATGTGAATTCAATTTATTAGAAATTTTTAATCCTAGGTTATTAAATGGGATGGATTGGATGAAATTCAATGTTAGATTATTTCAATTTCATTAACTCAGGAAGGATTCATTCAATGAAATATTAAATACCTTATAACTTATTGCACTACGGCCAAAAAGGCATTTAGCGGCGGTTTGATTTTACGTTTCGCAACGGTTTAAACCGCCACCAAATAGATTGGCGACCGTTTTGAAAAACCATCGCGAAATCGTGCGTTGGGAAACTATTCAAGGGGGTTTTTCAAAACCGTCGTAGAATGTTTCGCGGCAGTTTTTAGGGGTGTTTTAAACCGCCTCTAAATGATTTAGCGGTGCTTTTTTATTTTTTTAATTATTTTTTAATTATTTTATTTTATTTATTTTATTTATTTTATTTTATTTATTTATTTTATTTATTTTATTTATTTTATTTATTTTTTTATTTTTTTATTTTTTTATTTTTTTTATTTATTTCATTTATTTTATTTATTTTATTTATTTTATTTTTATTTTTTTTATTTATTTATTTATTATTTTATTTATTTATGTTATTTATTTAATTATTTAATTTAATTTATTTATTTATTTAATTATTTAATTTAATTTATTTATTTATTTATTTATTTTATTTATTTATTTATTTCATTTATTTTATTTATTTATTTTATTTATTTTATTTATTTTATTTATTATTTATATTTTATTTTATTTATTTCGTATTTATTTTCTTTATTTATTTTATTTCATATTTATTTTATTTATTTACTTTATTTCATATTTATTTTATTTATTTATTTATTTACGTTATTTATCCATGCATGCACATCCCATCACTACTGGAAAAGGGATCTTTCCCAACTGTTGTGTACCAACGGTTCTTTGAACCGTTGGCATATCATGTCTTTCCCAACGGTTTCTATAAACCGTTGGGAAAAACCCCTCAATGCATAGTTTTCCCAACGGTTGTATGAAACCGTTGGGAAAGATAGGTTTTTCCCAACGGTTCTTAAGAACCGTTGGGAAAAGTGGTGAAGGACCCTTGTTTTCCCAACGGTTATGTGGAAACCGTTGGGAAAGATAGGTTTTTCCCAACGGTTTCTTAGAACCGTTGGGAAAAGTGGTGAAGAAACCTTGTTTTCCCAACGGTTCTATTGAACCGTTGGGAAAGGTTGGTCTTTCCCAACGGTTATTAAAAACCGTTGGGAAAAAAAGCCCCAAATACCAAATCGAGCCAGCGGCCTCCCCACATTACAGAAGCATTCACCTCGCGTCCTCCTGGAGCGATTCCTTGCAGAAGGACCTCCCAATCCCCACATCGTCCATCAGATCAGCACCTACCAGGTTAGACTCCTATATTTTATCAACGATATAGTTCCAGCTCTTATAAATCGTATACTTCTATTCTTGATTTTGTTATTCCCAATTATTAGGGTTTTTGTAAAAATTTATGATTGTTTCATAGTGGTCATGTGCACCACTATAGGTACATTGATTCACTAATTTATTTTGGTATTTCCATAAAATTCGAATACAATTTATTAATGAATCAATGTTGGGTGTTAACATGAAATTCATGTTCTTGATTTTTGTTGAACACCTTATTTATGGTATGGGGTAAGATTATTTAAAGTGTAAACAAATACTTATATAGAATTTCCTTGTAAAACCTGATGGTTTAATTCTAGTTAAATGGAATCATAATTTTTTATGTTATTAATATTTAGTAATTGGTGAGGTGAATCATATATGTATATGAAAAATAGATCAAGATCATTTAGTATTGGATAGAATTATTCCCTAGTAATGTGAGACCCTTATGTTGTTGGGTGAGTATGGAGTAGTGAGATATATTGCTTGTTACTTAAATTTTTTCAATTCTATGAGCTAATGATGGAATGCACTAATTTTTTGAGATCTTTCAATGTTTTTATGGTTTTGATAGTTATCCATGATGTGTATCCTAGTATGTAAGGTCCTGTTGGGTATTAGACCCTAGATTGGGTGAATTTGTATGCGGTAGGGTGCTTTCTAGGATGGGTTGTAGTGATGTGATGGTAACTTATGAGAGGGGTGGGTCTTACTAATGTGGATTCATTCTATATCATAAGCATGTAAATATAATTTGTATTATGATAACTAAATGTGAATGATGTGTGATCAAATATTGTCTTATCCTGGAGAATTCCTTGTGATATATTGATATGGTGGCATGAGTGATGATGCATGTGGTGACATGACCAACATACATGTGTTTCATGGTTAGTGATCAATTAGGCTAATGATCCTATGATCATTGGGATGTGACTCTCAATGATTCAAGAAGAGTTATTAATATGATAACATGAGGGTGTGTTCCTATTTGGTTTTGTCATTCGGTCAGTTTGGACCCCCCCACGCGCGTTTATCAAGCGCGCGCAACGCTTAAAGAACGCATAATGAGACCTCCCGCGCAGACCGCACGTCCGATTGACGTTCCGTCTGTGTGTGCACGTCGCGAATAATAATGGGATTGTTGTCCTGTGATTTCAGGTCAATCTGATGTCGTCCGCTATGAGTTTGAACGTTAGACGCCCATTTTGGCCGTTTATGACACCAGAATGGCGTTCCCGGTCACCGCGGGCACACGGCACGTCCGATTGACGTGCCTTCTGCTCGCCCACATCACAATTCACTCAACCTTTGATGTCGTCTGATTTCACGCCATTCGGAATTCATTCGGCCAGTTTGGACCCCCCCACGCGCATTTCTCAAGCGCGCGCAACGCTTAAAGAACGCATAATGAGCCCTCCCACGCAGACCGCACGTCTGATTGATGTGCCTTCTACGCGTGCACGTCGCGAATAATAATGGTATTGTTGTCCTGTAATTTCAGGGCAATCCGATGTCGTCCTCTATGAGTTTTACCGTTAGACGCCCGTTTTGGCCGTTTATGACACCAGAACGGTGTTCCCAGTCACCGCAGGCACACGACACATCTGATTGATGTGTCGTCTGCTCGACCACATCACAATTCACTCACCCTTTGATTTCGTCCGATTTCAGGCCATTCGGACTTCTTTCGGCCAGTTTGGACCCCCCACGCGCTTTTATCAAGCGCGTGCAACGCTAAAAGAACGCATAATGAGTCCTCCCGCGCAGACCGCACGTTTGATTGACGTTCCGTCTACGCGTGCACGTCGCAAATAATAATGGGATTTTTGTCCTGTGATTTCAGGTCAATCCGATGTCGTCCGCTATGAGTTTGACCGTTAGACGCCCGTTTTGGCCGTTTTTGACACCAGAACGGCGTTCCCGGTCACCGCGGGCACACGGCACGTCCGATTGACGTGCCGTCTACTCGACCACATCACAATTAACTCACCCTTTTATGTCGTCCGATTTCAGGCCATTCGGACATCGTTCGTCTAGTTGGACCCCCCCACCCCCACGCGCGTTTATCAAGCGCGCGCAACGCTTAAAGAACGCATAATGAGCCCTCCCATGCAGAACACACGTCCGATTGATGTGTCGTCTGTGCGTGCACGTCGAGAATAATAATGGGATTGTTGCCCTGTGATTTCAGGTCAATCTGTTGTCGTTCTCTATGAGTTTGACCGTTAGACGCCTGTTTTGGCCGTTTATGACACCAGAACAGCGTTCCCGGTCACCGCGGGCACACGACACGTCCGATTGACATGCCCTCTTCTCGACCACATCACAATTTACTCACCCTTTGATGTCGTCCGATTTCAGGCTATTCGGACATCGTTCGGCCAGTTTGGACCCCCCCACGCACGTTTATCAAGCACGCGCAACGCTTAAAGAACGCATAATGAGCCCTACCGCACAGACCGCACATCCGATTGACATGTCGTCTGCGCGTGCACGTCACGAATAATAATTGGATTGTTGTACTGTGATATCAGGTCAATCCGATGTCGTCCGCTATGATTTTGACCGTTAGACGCCCGTTTTGGCCCTTTATGACACCAGAACGGCGTTCCCGGTCACCGCGGGAACACGGCACGTCCGATTGACGTGCCGTCTGCTCGACCACATCACAATTCATTCACCCTTTGATGTCGTCCGATTTCAGGCCATTCGGACTTCGTTCGGCCAGTTTGGACCCCCCCACGCGCGTTTATCAAGCGCGCGCAACGCTTAAAGAACGCATAATGAGCCCTCCCGTGCAGACCGCACGTCCAATTGATGTGCTGTCTGTGCGTGCATGTCGAGAATAATAATGGGATTGTTGTCCTGTGATTTCAGGTCAATCTGTTGTCGTCCGCTATGAGTTTGACCGTTAGACGCCTGTTTTGGCCGTTTATGACACCAGAACGGCGTTCCCGGTCACCGCGGGCACACGGCACGTCCGATTGACATGCCCTCTGCTCGACCACATCACAATTTACTCACCCTTTGATGTCGTCGGATTTTAGGTCATTCGGACATCGTTCGGCCAGTTTGGACCCCCCCACGCGCGTTTATCAAGCGCGCGCAACGCTTAAAGAACGCATAATGAGCCCTACCGCACAGACCGCACATCCGATTGACGTGCCGTCTATGCGTACACGTCACTAATAATAATTAGAATGTTTCACGGTGGTTTCAGCTCAATCCGAGGTTGTCCGCTATGAATTTGCCCGTTGGACGCCCGTTTTGGCCGTTTATAACACCAGAACTGCGTTGTCGGTCACCGCGGGCACACGGCACGTCCGACTGACGTTCCGTCTGCTCGAACAATTCATAAATCACTCACCTGTATTTATCGTCTGATTTCAGGTCATTCTGACATCGTTAGGCCCGTTTGGACCCCCCTCACGCGCGTTTACGAAGCGCGCACATCACTTAAAACACGAATATTGAGCCGTACCGCGCAAACCACACGTCCGATTGACGTGAGGTCTGCGCGTACACGTCACGAATAATAATTAGAATATTGAATGGTGGTTTCAGGTGAATTTAAAGTCGTCTGCTATGAATTTGACCGTTTGACGCCCGTTTTGGCCGTTTATGACACCCGAACTGCGTTCTCGGTCACCGCGGGCACAGGGCACGTCCGATTGACGTGACGTCTGCTCGACCACTTCAGAAATCAATCACCCGTATTTTTCATCTGATTTCAGGCCATTCCGAAATTGTTTGGCCCATTTGGACCCCCCTCACGCGCGTTTACGAAGCGCGCACATCACTTAAAACATGAATATTGAGTCGTACCGTGCAAACCGCACGTCCGATTGACGTGCCGTCTCCGCGTACACGTCACTAATAATAATTATAATGTTTCACGGTGGTTTCAGCTCAATCCGAGGTCTTCTCCTATGAATTTGACCATTGGACGCCCGTTTTGGCCGTTTTTGACACCAGAACTACGTTGTCGGTCACCGCGGGCACACGACACGTCCGATTGACGTGCCGTCTGCTCGACCACTTCATAAATCACTCACCCGTATTTGTTGTCTCATTTCAGGCCATTCTGAATCTGTTGATAATTTATCCCAACAATCCATGGGTCATATGTGACGTGTACGAGCCAACCTGGGAAGAATCCAAGTCGCGGTGTGGCCGGGATAAGTCTAAGTGGCTCTCTTTTGTTTAAAATGGACACCATTTTAAGTACATACGGAAAAATGAACAAACGGATTCGGTTTCCATTGAAAATTTATGAGAACGATCCATGGGTAATATGTGACGTGTACGAATCAACCCCGCCACAATCGGAGACGCGGTGTGGCCGACACCACTCAAAGTGTCGGTCTTTTGTTTCAAAAAGACGTCATTTTAAGTGAAAAGCATCAAGTGACATACGAAAAACCGACCAAAGGCATTCAGACTATGTCGATACTTTAGCACAAGGATCCATGGGTCGTATGTGACGTGTACGAGTCAATCCCGCCTCAATCCGAGGAGCGGTGTGGCCGACACCATTCTAACTGTGTCTCTTTTGTTTAAAATGGACATGATTATAAGTGAAAAGAACAACTGACATATGCAAAACTGACCAAACGCATTCCGAATCTGTTGATAATTTATCACAATGATCCATCTGTCATATGTGACCTGTACGAGCCAACCCGGGCTCAATCCGAGTTGCGGTGTGGCCGAGATCAGTCTAAGTGGCTCTCTTTTGTTTAAAATGGACATCATTTTAAGTACATACGGAAAACCAACCAAACGCATTCGGTTTCCATTGAAACTTTAGGAGAACGATCCATGGGTCCTATGTGACATGTACGAATCATCCCCGCCTCAATCCGACATGCGGTGCGGCTGACACCACTCAAAGTGTCCGTCTTTTGTTTCAAAAGGACATCATTTTAAGTGAAAAGCATCAACTGACATACGCCAAACTGATCAAACACCTACGAGTTCTGTTAAAACTTTAGTAAAATGATCCATGGGTCATATGTGACGTGTACGGGTCAACCCCTCCACAAACCGAGCCACGATGTGGCCGATACCACTCAAACTCTCTCTCTTTTGTTCAAAATGGACTAAATTGTAAGTGAAATCAACAACTGACATACGGGAAACGGACCAAACGCCTTAGGATTATATTGAAACATTAGTAAAACAATCCATTGGTCATATGTGACGTGTATGAGTCAACTCTACCTCAATATGAGGCACCGTGGGGCCGGGACCATCCAAACTGCCTCTCTTTTGTTAAAAATGGACAATAGTTTACGTACATACGCCAAACCGATCAAACGGATTCTGATTGTGTTTTAACTTTATGAAAATGATACCTGGCTCATATGTGATGTGTACGAGTAAACCCCGTCTCAATCCGAGGCCCGGTGTGGCCGACACAACTCAAAGTGCCTCTCTTTTTTTTAAATGTATTTAATTTTAAGTGAAAACAACAACTGACATACGAGAAACCGACCAAACGCCTATTAATTATGTCTAAACTTTAGGACAACAATCCATGTGTCATATGTGACGTGTACAAGTCAACCCCGCCAAAAACTGAGCCACGGTGTGGCCAGGACTACTCAAAATGTATCTCTTTTGTTAAAAATGGACTAAATTGTAAGTGAAATCAACAACTGACATACGGGAAACGGACCAAACTCCTTCAGATTCTATCGAAACTTTAGGACAAAGATCCATGGGTCATATGTGATGTTTACAAGTCAATATCGCCTCAATCCGAGCTGCGGTGTGGCCGGAACTACTCAAACTATCTCTCTTTTGTTTAAAATGGACATAATTTTAAGTGAAAACAACAACTGACATACGCCAAACCAACCAAACGACTTCTAATTCTATTAAAATGTTACTAAAATGATCCATAGATCAAATTTGACGTGTACGAGTCAACTCTGCCACAATCTGAGCCGCGGTGTGACCGGGACCACTCAAACTGTCTCTCTTTTGTTCAAAATGGACTAAATTGTAAGTGAAATCAACAACTGACATACGGGAAACTGACCAAACACCTTCGGATTCTATTTATATTTTAGGAAAACGATCCATGGGTCATATGTGATGTGTAAGAGTCAACCCCAACTCAATCCGAGGCACCGTGGGGCCGGGACCACCCAAACTGCCTCTCTTTTGTTCCAAAGGGACAATATTTTATGTACATACGCCAAACCGATCAAACAGATTATGATTGTGTTTAAACTTTAGGACAATGATTCATGCCTCATATGTGACGTGTATGAGTCAACCCCGCCTCAATCCGAGGCCAGGTGTGGCCGACACTACTGAAAGTGGCTCTTTTTTTAAAAATGTACTTAATTTTAAGTGAAAACAAAAATTGACATGCGGAAAACTGACCAAATGCCTACGGATTCTGTATAAACTTTAGGAAAACAATTCATGGGTCATATGTGATGTTTACGAGTCAACCCCGCCTCAATCCGAGCCACGGTGTGGCTGGGACCACTAAAACTTTCTCTCTTTTGTTGAAAATGGACTAAATTGTAAGTGAAATCAACAACTGTCATACGGGAAACCGACCAAACGCCTTCGTAATCTATTTACACTTTAGGAAAACAATCCATGGGTCATATTTGATGTGTAAGAGTCAATACCACCTCAATCCGAGGCATGGTGAGGCCGACACCGCCCAAACCGTCTCTCATATGTTAAAAATGGACAACATTTTATATACATACGCCAAAATGATCAAAGAAATTCTGATTGTGTTGAAACATTAGGATAACAATCCATGGCTCATATGTGACATGTACGAGTCAACCCCGCCTCAATCCGAGGTCCGTTGGGGCCGACACCACTCCAAGTGTCTCTCTTTTTTTTAAAATGGACATAACTTTAAGTGAAAAAAACTGTTGACAAACGCCAAACCAACCAAACGCATTAGGATTCTATTGAAACTTTAGAAAAACGATCCATGGGTCATATTTGACTTTTACGAATCAAACCTACCTCAATCCAAGCCACGGTGTGGGTAGGACCACTCAAATTGTCTCTCTTTTCTTGAAAAGGGACTAAATTGTAAGTGATATCAAAAACTGACATACGGGAAACAGACCAAATACCTTCTAATTCTTTTGACACTTTAGTAAAACAATCCATGGGTCATATGTGACATGTACGAGTCAATCCCACCTCAATACGAGTCACCGTGGGGCGGGGACCACCCAAACTACCTCTCATTTGTTCAAAATGGATTAATATTTTACGTACATATGCCAAACCGATCAAACGGATTTTGATTGTGTTGAAACTTAAGGACAATGATCCATGGATCATATTTGATGTGTACCAGTCAACCCAGCCTCAATTTGAGGCAGGGTGTGGCACTTACTGAGTTACAAGTGATGAGACTCCTATGAAAATACCTTTTCACTATATATTATAAAAGTGGTTGTCGTATGAAGATTGAAATGGGTGTAAATAATATTTGACTTATTGAAACTCTGATTCAACTATACTGGATGATTTTTGTCATATGAAGATTCAAATGGGGAATTATTCACCATGACTATATTCAAAGAGGTGGTGTTCTTTTTTGTTGTTTTAAGTGTGTCAGTGTTTTTGTCATATGAAGATTCAAATGGGGAATTATTCAGCATGACTCTATTCAAAGAGGTGGTGTTTTTTTCAGTGTTGTTTTTTATGCAGGTGTATGCACTGGAGGGGCCACTGGAGGGGCTGCTGACAATTCTGAAAATACTGAATACCAACGGTTGTAAACCGTTGGTATACTTTTCCATACTTAAACATATGCCAATGGTTTCAATGAAACCGTTGGGAAAAAATCTATACCAACGGTTGTAAACCGTTGGTATAAGATCAAAGCCATTGAATTCCCAACGGTTTCCATGAAACAGTTGGGAAAAATTCTATACCAACGGTTTACAACCGGTTGTATAAAATAAAAACCATTGAATTCCCAACGGTTTGATGAAAACCGTTGGGAAAAATACGGTTGTGAACCGTTTGTATAAGATGAGAATAATAGTATTCCCAACGGTTCTAAACCGTTGGGTAAACCTATACCAACGGTTCAGCAAGAACCGTTGGCAAATCCACACCTACAGTTGGCTACCCCAACGGTTTACTTCAAACCGTTGGTATATATCTTTCCCCACGCCTTACTTCCCTACAGTTTGGACAACCGTTGGTATAGAATATACCAACGGTTCTCCAGCCTATACCAACGGTTCTAAACCGTTGGAATATCCTTTATTTCCAGTAGTGCATGCACATGCAAATGCACATACCCATGCAATATAAAGAAATACTGTGTTTGGTGAGATTTGAACCCCTAACCTCTTGCATATTTTCCAAAGACTTTACCACTCTAGCAAGCTCGCCATGTGGTTAATAAACAGAATTTAATATACTTACATATATTAATTGAAAAAATAATAATACATAACTAATAGATATAAAAAATAATAAAAAATAAATAATAATAAAGAATAAATAATAATCAATAATAATAAACAAATAATCAATAATAAATAATAAATAATAAATAATAAATAATAAATAATAAATAATAAATGATAAATAATAATAAATAAGAAATAATAAACAATAATAAATAATAAATAATAAATAATAAATAATAAATAATAAATAATAAATAATAAATAATAATAAGTATTAAATAATAATAAACAATAAATAATAATAAACAAATAATAAATAATAATAAACAAATAAGAAATAAGAAATAAGAAATAAGAAATAAGGAATATTAAATAATAAATAATAAATAATAAATAATAAATAATAAATAATAAATAATAAATAATAAATAATAAATAATAAATAATAAATAATAAATAATAAATAATAAATAATAAATAATAATAAATAATAATAAATAAGAAATAAAAAAATATTTAATAATAAATAATAAATAATAAATAATAAATAACACATAATAAATAAAATATTATTATTAATAAATAATAAATAATAAATAATAAATAATAAATAATTAATAATTAATAATTAATAATTAATAATTAATAATAAATAATAAATAAGAAATAATAAATAATAAATAATAAATAATAAATAATAAATAAGGAATATTAAATAATTAATATTAAATAATAAATAATAAATAATAAATAATAAATAATAAATAATAAATAATAGATAATAAATAATAAATAATAAATAATAAATAATAAATAATAAATAAGAAATAAGAAATAAGAAATAAGAAATAAGAAATAAGAAATAAGAAATAATAAATAATAATAAAAAAATAAAAAATAAAAAATAAAAAATAAAAAATATTAAATAAAAAATAATAATAATAAATAATAAATAATAAATAATAATAATAACTAATAAATAATAAATAATAACAAATAACAATAAATAATAATAAATAATAAATAATAAATAAATAATAAATAATAAATAATCAATAATCAATAATCAATAATCAATAATAAATAAAAATAAAGAATAGAGAATAAAGAATAAAAATATTTAATAATTAATATTAAATAATAAATAACACATAAGAAATAAAATATTATAATAAATAAATAATAAATAATAAATAATAAATAATAAATAAATAATAATAAATAATAAATAACATATAATAAATAATAATAAAGAATAAAAAATAATAAAAAATAATAATAAATAATAAACAGTAAATAATAATAAACAAATAATAAATATAAATAATAGATATAAATAATAAATAATAAATAATAAATAATAAATAATAAATAATAATTAATAAATAATAAATAATAATTAATAAATAATAAATAATAATTAATAATTAATAATTAATAATTAATAAATAATAAATAAATATAAATAATAAATAATAAATAATAAATAACCAGAAACAAATAATAATAATAATAATAATATTTTTTATTATTAATAATAAATAATAAATAATATATAAATATAAAAAATAAATAATAAATGAATATAAATAATAAGTAACAATTAACAAATAATAGATAATAAATAAATTAATGTATATTATAAATAATAAATAATAAAAGAAACACATGAAAAATTATGAAGAGACGTGATAAGGGATGAAAAATCATGAAAATGCATGAAAATGGATGGAGAAGCATGAAGAATGAGGCATTAGAAAGAATGAGAAAGCATGAAAACTCAAGACAACTCTGGAAAACCCCTTAAGAATTCAACACAATCATCATAATAACCCACAAAAAACCATTGATAAAGATAACAAGTCATAGAAACCTAAATAAACAGTAACAAATGGAGCAACCATTAAAACCCTACAAAATGGTCATAAAGTGACAAAAACATTAGACTCACATTAACGGAGATAACTTATGATCCGAGAGTCCGTTCCAGATCCGAGACCAGTCAAATCAAAGATCCTAAAATGATCTTCGAGCTGATAGGTGAAAGAGACCGAATGGACCGACGGATCGGAAGTTACGGCTGGTTAAAAAAATGCTGACGGGGAACGGGAGCTAGAAACGAGACATCGATAAACATAACAAACCTGATACCCACTAAAAAGGCAATAACATATGATCCAAGAGTCCTTGTGGGTGCCGTGACCAGTCAAACTGAAGCATATGGAATGACCTACGATCTGGCAGGCAGAGGAGTCCGAACTGACATGCAGATCGAAAGTTAGGTCTGTTTGAAGACAAGTTCGATGGGACACCGGTGAATGAAATGGGGTTTCGGAGGCCTTCAGAGGGGTTTTTGTGGTCGAAAAACATGACAAAATCTTGCTATTGTTGATCTGGTGCGTATCTCTCATCGCTGGCTTCAATTTGATATGTGGTAGAGCCCAAACGGACACCCATAGCGAAAGTTATGTCCTTTCGAAGTTGGAGAACTTTTTTCAACTTTCTTACAACTCTCATATCTTCTTCACCTTAGACCTTCTCCTGGTTTTGATTATACATGCTTCTAGATCTCTTCATGAGCTCTGATTTGACTTGTCGTGGTGCTCCAACGGATGCCTGGATCAAAAGTTATGGTCGTTTTAGTGATTTCGTGGGTTCTCATGTTTTTTTTTTATTTTTTTCATTTCATTTCGTGGCGGTTTTACCCAAACCACCGCTATTACGCGGCAGTTTTTTAAAAAACCGCCGCTAATCCTCGAAAAAATAAAAATAAAAATAAAAAAAATTAGAATTTTTTTTACACATTTCGGGGCGGTTTTTTCGCGGCGGTTTTTAAAACCGCCGCGAAACGCCTGTTTTCTTATATTGTTGGTTTGGAACCTTCACATGTACATTATAATAAAAAAATTGTTTTAAACTAATTTTTATGAGAATTCCATGGTAACATATCTAATTACCACATAAAATTTGGGTGATGAAATTCATCAAGGACATGGAAGAGAAAATGTCATTGAATGAAAAAATCTTATAAAAGAAATTATTAAACATTTAAATAGTGATGATTAACATCCAATATGGACCTTTGATACTCTCATGGATCAAATCATAATATGTTTATACATTAATTTATTCCATTATCTCAATGGAATCGGTATGTCGACTCACGAGGGATAAATTGATGAAGTGAAAAAAATGACATAGTGATCACTCCACTGATATGTGAAGCATTTCACAAGGTTTTGTGTGAATAAGATCACACATTAAGGAAAATGTGTCAACATGATTTGAATAGTGACCAAATAAGATATATAGAAAAACTTTTATCAATAAACATGTGTGAATTGAACAACTTTCATAAGGAATAAATGCTATTACAAACAGAAAGCGGTAACATAACATTTCAACAAAACCAAGCACAAAAGAACACTAAATCGTCCAACACCACTACCTTAAATATGAAATATGGTAGTATTAAGTCTAGAATCCATCATTTAAAGTCTTTTCAATTAATTATTGTAGGCTTTGGGTGGTGTAATGCATGTAGAACTTGGATTTTCCACCCTTGGTTCTGATTGGGAGCCCACATTCATGCCCCCAATAGATGTATCCAAAAGAGAATATATATGGAATAATTTTTGTGGTCCATTGGGGAAAAATACTAAGATAAGGATGTAGCATTATATCTTGTAAAATTTAATCTCAAATGGAATTTGTGTTATATATATATGAATAAATTGGTGGGCAGTTTTTCTGGGCTGGAGAATCTATTATAGAATGAAATCATCAAATTGGGCCACCTGAAACTCACTTTAAAACTAAAAATTAGATTTTATTAAAATTATATTAAATGTTACCCATGATTAAATATATATTCAATTAAAATTTATGAATCGTTAGAAATGGATATTGTTTGATAAAATAATTTTATGGGGCTTCTATGAAATTTACATCGCCTAGAACGTGTTGGAATGAAAGCCCACTTTAGTTATTTTCTAATGTGACTAATCATGTGATACAGAAGAATGAAATATTAAAAATGGAATTCTAAATATTAAAATGAATTATTAAATGAAAATAAAGTCTAATGGGTGTTTTAAAAAGTGTTAAAAATGTACCATGTACTAGTGCATTATAATAAGGAATTGAAATAATGATGTTAAATAATCTTCAAAGTGTAAAAATAAGTAAAAATAATGTATATTGAATAATTTAGAACCTGAATATTAAAATATAAGAAACAAATATTAACATATTTTTGTTGATAATCACACCCCAACATGATTTTTTGTAGTATGGAGCAATTGTTTTCTAAAAAATATGAAATTTGAGTTTCCTTTTCATGAAACATTTTTACATACAATGCTCCCCAAATAACCGCATACCATGAAATTATGAACCCCATAAAAATAATTTAATACATGGTAGGTTGAAAAACATATCCCAATCCTGATCCCATTACTCTATTCAATGTCATTACAACATTTCATCCAATTTTTATTAAGAATGATGATGTATTGTGTGTCACAATAGACGTGAGGGTTCATTTTTATTCTAGGGGGAAATGATGGAAGTTCTAGGTGGAATCACATATGAATATTAATATGTGCATTGTTTTTTTTCTTTTTTTTTTGTCTTTTGTTTGCCAATTTTTCCATTTTAATTTAAATTCCACTCAATCTAGTGAACCCCTATAGTGTGGCTTTGCGGATGGATCCCATGCTCAAAGACCATAGCGATCAAATTGAATCTCATATACTCGGGAATCATCTTGAGATAACTCAATTAAAAATTATATCTATCATAAATAGAAATTATATTCCAAACATTTGACTAGAAAACAATGTATTCACGATCCCTAGGAGTCAAAATACACATATTAGGTCATTTTATTTCTCTACGTGAAAATTAATTATTTTTTTAATATTTTTTGGTTTTTTATGAATACTCATGTTAAAATGAGAATAATCACAAAACCTATGCTATTTATTGGGGGACCTTATGAATACAGATGAATACCTTATAATTCAAATGACGTTTATTATAATTATAATTATTATATTATTGAACTTAAATATGGATTAAAATAAAAATCAAGGCATGGAAAATTATTTAAAATTTAGTATCAAGGTGAAAAATGTGTATTATCATGTTCAAGGATATACAAAATTTTCCTTCCATTTATACACCTATAATTTTCTTTGAAGACAATTTTTTTCTTTCCTTTCCCCCCCAACATGAAATAACACTATTCTTAGTGTTAAAATAGAGGAAAATTTAGAATGGGATACTTCAGAGTAGAGGAGTTATAAAACTAAATTTAAATGATAAATAATGAAAAAATTCACCTGGTGGTTTATGTTTATGTTTACGATGCTTCTAATTGCTCCTTTGACCTCCATGCCACTCAGAGATTCCTTATCAATGATGGTAGGTTGTGTTTTTACATATGTTATTTGCCTAAAAATCCATCAATATTAGCATCACCTAATGATTAAACACTAATGATATTATAACACAATGGAAACCACTTGAGGTCCCTTTAAAAAAATAAGAATGGAAAAAATGCACCTATTAAATATAACATACTTAACACAATCTTGAGATATATATAAAAAGGTAAATATAAATATAATTTAATATATATAAATGTACACTATTAAATATATATATATATATATAATATGTATGATGTGTGTAGGGTAGGTTCTTAGTGTGTGGAAGGCGTGCTCTATTATGACCACAAGCCCACGGGTTTGAGTCCTACGGGGGGTTTTTCCAACATCACCTATGAATTTATCTCTTGAACATAAATGAATATATATAATAATATTAGTATATGTATTTAAAAATATGTTGGATGTAGCATGTCTCTTAGGTCAGTGGAATGCACATGCGACTATTTCCCAAATTTTGCTGGTTTGAGTTCAATCGTGCAAGCCTTTTAAATGAAAAAAATATATTTTTTCATAAAAATAAATAAATATATTTGATTTGATTTTTCTTTATTTTTTTATTTTCTTTTTTTATAAATATAAATATATATATATTAGAAAATAAAATAAAACTTATAATATATAGAAGAACACTAAAATTAAAATAATTAATATAAATGGACAAAAAAAAGAAAAATCAAGGGGTGAAAATATGTTTTTATTTTCATTTTTTGGAATTGAGTTTTTTTTAGAAAAAAATAAACAAGAAAAAAATGTGAAAATAAAATTAAATTTCTGTCGATGATGGGTTTACTCACAAAATGAACTTATTTTAAAGTCATTATCTCGACTTGGACAAAAAAATCTATCAATTTTTTCGGTTAATATGTTGGCTTAGTTAACTCTTACTTAATTTCTTAGGTATTGAATGATTCAATTACTGGTTTTAAACATTGATCATTGTCATTTAAGACATGTGTACTAGTGGGATCTTGTATCTCTACTTCCTCATAAGGGTACACATGATGCACAATATAAGCATCGAATCATCTAGACCGTAACATTCCCAAATGTAGATGAATCTTAGAACTACACAAGAGAAAACAATTTCCAAGTTCAAAATATCTGAATTTTACATTCCGATATTGGATGGCCTGGACACTAGAATTATTAATCATTGAATTTTTATAATCCTCTATCTTAAGTTCCTCTGGTCCATTGAAATCTAATTTCCACCTTGTTTCGGCCAAGGAAAACTCAATGATCAATTTTTTGATTTCCCAAAAAGAATTATGTACAATTTTAATTGGTAAATGGATTGATTTTACCTAAACCAACCTATATAGTGACATTCCTAGTATGGTTTAGAATGTTGTAAGATATTCCCAAAGTCAATCTAACAGTTTATCAAACCAATATTTCATATAGGGATTTATAGTTCTTCATGAATTTTCTTAATATCTATATTCACCAAATCTGATTGAACAATAGTTTGGTGATGGTAGGTAGTGTTAAATTTTTGATAGATATCATAAATAGATATGAGTTTTGATATGGGATGTTTGTAGAAATGGGTTCCATGATCACTAATGATAACCCTAGTAATTATAAATCTAAAATATATGTGCCTGGTAAAAAATCACATCACAAAATTATGGTCATTGTACTTTTTTGGAATAGACTCTTCACATTTTGATACATAATCAAATGAAAATAGTATGTCAAGATTTCCCATAGAGTTTAGTAAGGGTCCCCTGAAATCAATACCCCAATAGTCAATGATTTTGATGACCAGAAGTGGGGTAAAGGGATTTTGATTCATTTTGGTTATGGATAATAATTATTGAAATTTATTACAAATTTCAAAAAAAATTGTAGGAATCCTTAGTGAGGTTAGGACAGAAGAAACCTCTTTGGAGGAACTATTCAGTGGTTTTCATTTTGAAAAAGTTTCCTCAATGTGCATCTCCATACTAGAATTTTATAATGGACTCTTTATTATAATTTGGATCACACATCCCAAGGATTTTAATTGGATAGAAATTAATGATGTATGGATCATAAAAAACATTGTGTTTTACATCATAAAGGAATTCACTCCTTGCTTGGGTCCTAAATAATTTTATAATTTCACTCGTAACCAAGTGGTTTTTTATGTTATCATACCAAGGGAAATTACTCATAGAATAGAGGTGATCATCAGAAAATTAATCAAACATTGAAAGGTGATGTGCATTATCATTAAATTCCATCCAAGAGAGGTGATAAGTTACCACATTTTCAACACAATTTTATCCATAATGGAAAAATAAAACTCTCAATAAAGGAGGACCCACCTAATCAATATAGCCATGAAATATTATTTTTGGAAAAGGTATTTTAGATATGAATGATCATTGAAGAAAATGACAGGGGATACTAAGAGATAGGACTTGAATTTATATAAGGAAAATAAAATAAAAAGATACTCATTTTTATTGGTGGAGTAGTTGATTTGGGCATCATTTAATGATTTAATCTTATAAGAAGTGACACATGAATTTTTCCCACAACGTTATCCTAATAAATCTCTTACAACAAAGTCACTTGCATCACACATGAGCTCAAACAGAAGCTTCCATTTATGAGATTCCATATTAGGTGGAGAGATAAGAGATGTCTTGTGTGCAGATAATGATTCGTCAAAATATGATGTTAAAAAAATGGAGCATCATTAACCAAAATATTACAATGTTGTTGTGAAATGGAGATAAAGTTCTTAATTAACCTTCTATAAAACCATAATGTCCTAAAAAAGACCTCACTTCCCTGACCATTTTTTAAAATGGAAGGTGAAAAATGATATCAACCTTGGCTTTATCTAATTGAATCCCTCTTCCATAGAAAATATGGCTCTATACAAGTCCTTCCTTTACCATGAAATGTAATTTTTCTTAATTTAGGATGAGATTCTTATGCTTACATCTTGGAAAAAGATATCAACATTCAGTATGTATCCCTCAAAAGTATCCAAAAATACTGATAAGTCATCCATAAATACCATTAAACGTTCCCCCACCATGTGAGGTAAGATTCCCCAAATGCACCACTGTATGGTACCAGTGGAATTAGAAAATCCAAATGGCAAGTGTTTGAAGGAAAAATTTCTTAATGGAGAGGTGAAGGTTGTTTTTCTATAATCCTATTTATAGACCTTAATTTTATTGTACTCGGAGAATACCTCTAGGAAGTAGTATAATTAATGACCTACCACTCATTAAAGGACTTGATCATATAAAGGGAAAAGGGAGATGATCTTTCTTAGTACATGATTTGAGCTTCGTATACTCGATACAAACTCCCAATCCACTACTCACCCTTTTGTGGACAAGAGAACCATCATAATTGGTAATCACAGTGATTCAATACATCTTTTGAACAACTTGAATTGGGATTTCCCACTCACTCTTAGTAATGGAGTTGATGATACCTAATTTCAACAACATAAGAAGTTATTTCCTTACCACATACATAAGATTGGGACTAATTTTCAGATGAGGTTACTGACATGGTTTGGAGTCAGATTCTAGAATAATCTAATGACTTCCAATTACTGGTCTAATACAATGAATATAGAAAAGGTTCCATCCAATTTCTTTCTTTTCCTTTCATAGGAAATCAAAAAGCATCCTCACTTGATTGGATTAAAGAGTAGGAGAAATTAAAATAGTAAAGGACTAATTTTACCATAATAATTCATACATGGGTGATGATGTTAGGACCTTGAATTCTAGATCATATTGGTTAATCCTTTGAAAAAATAATGGTACCTTGTATTGAACATGGATTTTTTTTTCAAAATTTATTCATAGAGTGGGTTCTTTTTTATTAGAAGTTTCAACCGCCACATTTTTCAAACTAGTTTTGTGAATTGGTATGGACTCAATGTTTTGTGTTTATCAAATTTTATCATTAATTTTTGATTTGATAAAATCATCAAATGTTCTATCTTGAAGATATTCAACCCATAGAGATAAATTCCCATCATGTTAACAATGGAAATCAATTTATTCTTGAGTTAAAATTCATTCAGTAATTATATTATGTTCATCTTGTTCCCAATCACTAATACCCATCCAATTTACTTCATGTATATCTTCATAATCCCAAATTTTAGAGTTTTTATTATAGATGTCCAGATCAGGGATCATGTTTCCAAAGGTTATTGTCTTTTTCACATTCCAAACTCAAATGGAAGAGTTGATTGTTTCTAAGAAGTGATGACTATGGTTTATGGGTGTTTCTCCCTAGGAACCATTCTTGAGTGATTTTTAATTACAATGAATTCAAAATGGTAAATTAAATTATCAACATTCACAAAAAAATCATTTAAAATCTCTTTAATAACCTGAACATTAAAATCCAAAGTTGAGGAGTGATAGATTTTTGTTGGAGTTACTCAAACCATAACTCATAATTGATGGAATATAGAATGATGTTCACAAAAACTCATTAATCCAAAAGGAATTTGAAAATTTTATTCTCTCTTATCCCAACCTTGATGTAAGAACATACTGGGTCTTTAATCTTTGGAGTAATGGAGCCATTAATTGTGGTACACTTATTAATATCCAAAAGGACATGGTTTTTAGGGGATAAATTCATTTAAAAATTGAATAAGTACATAAGGTACAATGAGTAGGTAGGAATGGTTTATATTTCTTCAAGAAGGGGAATGTTCAACATAACCTGAGAGAAGATTTTCTGCAATGTTTTATTCAATTTTGGTTTAGATTTTCCTTTCATGCATTGAGATAAGAGGGAAGGTTGTATTAATTGTTTTGTTTTGTTATGGTTATTTCATATTATCATTTGTGTTTTCAGAATATGAGGGTGATTATTCAACTTTTCAGTTATAATTGAATCTCTTAATGGTTCTGAGATGGGTTTCTAAAAATTTTCAATGGAATTTCCAAATCTTATGATAGTAACAACTTTTAGTTATTAATGAGAGGCTTTCATGTTACTCGATTCTCCTCTTAAGTTTAAGGATGGTACTGTCTGAGTAGGCTTGGGTTCATTTACTATTTTAATGGTATAGAATTCATGATTTATTAATGATACTTTAGAGTTAATTTTCTCTATATTTTTACACAACTCCTCGAGGATCATTAGAGGGAAATATTGGGAAGGGTCTTGTGTTGGATGTTTTACTCCAGGAGGATACTTTTATTGTTTGATTGGTTTTTTGAATAGGTTATTGGATGGGTGTTTGGAATTATAAATGAGAATTTTGATATTGGATTGGTTTTGGGTATAATTAGTTATGGTTTTGAATATTTTGTGTAGGGTAGGGGTTTGGTCCTTCTGGTTGATTGGGTTGTTTGATGGGTTACAGATTATCTTTCCAAAAGAATCATGGATATACATTTTACCCTGGATTGCAAGTGTTTTGGTACCATGAATTATGAATGGTCAAAGGATTGACCTCCAATAGTGGTCCTTCTAAAAGAACAACCTTAATGAAAGGGATTGGTGGGAACTTTTTTGTCTTGTGGTCATTTATTTCCCAAAATGTGAAAACTGGCTCAATACTTTGGATTTCTTGGACCTTCCTAAGACTGATCTCCTTGACATTCCAAGTTTGTGTGACATGTTTTTTCCTACAGATTTCCTCTTCCATAAGTGTTTTAATTTGACCAAATTGGGATGGATTCTTATAGTATGGTGATCTTCACCAAGATTTCTTTTTTTTGGCGAGACCTTATAGATACTTATAAGCATCATTTGGGGAATTTTTTTGAAGGTTCCACTACACATCATGTTAATGAATTGTTTATTTACCTGATCCAACCCTTTATAGAAGATTAAAACTTGTTCTAGGAATGATAATCCATTCTGAGGTACCATGTTGAGTGTGTCTTTTAACATTTCCATGTTTTATAAATTATATCCCCTTATTTTTCAAAAACAAATTGATTTTATTTTTAAGTGAAATTTGTTTGTGATGAGTGAATTATTTTTTGTAGAATTATAATTTAAATTGGTCCCCTGAGCGGATTGATGCATGTGTGAGATTTTTTAACCAATTATTTTTTGGATCCTTATATTATAAATGAAAGAGCCTCATCGTACATGACTCTAGTTGATGTGGTGGGAACTTGGTTTCAACAATGTCACTGAACTATTTAACCTGAAGGTATTGAACATAAAACTCCATCCCATGGAATGTTGGATGGTGATTTATGACATGAGGTTTGAAGACATTATGTGTTTATACTAAAGTATCATGACTAATGCAAGATGGTTCATTTGTCTTGGTAGGCGTGAGGTAGTCATTCATGCTTTGATCAATAGAATTCCTTCTGTTTGGGGATACCTCATTTAGATTTCCATTTTGGTTCCAACTTGGTTTATGAGTTAGTTTCTTTGAATACCCTCCATTGAAATTTGAACAATTATTGAATATGGAGTATTATGAAGGTTAGTATCTACTGGAAAGATACTCCTAGGTTTTCTTTAATCCCATACCCTAGGAATATGCACAATAACTAGTCATTTTCGTTGGTCATGTGTGTAGGAAAACATGTACCAATAAAAGTTAAAAACAAAAGAAAGGGAAAAAATAAGAGATGTAGATGTGAGAAAAGAGAAAACTGGGAGAATAAAATGAGTCTTGAGATTACTTACCTGGGACCCAAAAATGGACCCAAAATTTTGTCTTTCCCAAATACTCAAAATATTTTAGGGTCAATCTGTCACTTTTAGTGTAACTTGTGTTGTCAAATCCTCAAAGACCTATAAAGAAACCTATAGATATATAAATTCTATTTATTGTTTATTCGTATGATGTGGAAACATTTAGTTGTTTTTATATTGGTTTAAATGAGCAATAAAAAATTCAATGTGATTACAATTTATTAGAAAGGGTTGGACATATTTTATTTCAAGGGATGGATTAGATGAAATACCTTTTTTAAATTATTTCAATTTCATTAACTCGAGTAGGATTCGTTCAATGAAATCATAAATAATGCATCAATTATTGGTTTGACACCTTAACCTACATATTATAACAACTTATACACTTATAGTTTCATTTTCATGAGCACTCCATGGTAAATTATATTATTAGCACATAAACTTTGGGTGATAAAATTCAATACGGAAAATGAAAAGAGCAATTCATTGAATTAAAAAAATCAAAAATATACATTATAAAACATTTAAAGTGTGATAAATAAAATCCAATAAAAACCATTTATACACCCTTGGATATAAAAATAATATTTTTATCCCTCCATTTATTCTATTCTCTCATTGGAAGTAAGATGTAGACTCTTGGTAGTAGAATTGATGAAGTGAAAAATAGTGAAATAATGATCACTCCCCCATTGAGTGAGTAATTTCACAAGGTTTGGTGTGAAAATCTTCACAAACTAAGGAAATAATATCCAAATGGTGTGAATAATAATTGAATAAGAGGATAAGAATAAATTTTATTAAAAAAATAAGGTTAATTGAACAATATATATGATAAATAAATGCAATTACATACACAAAGTAGTAGCATAACATTACAATGAAACCAATCAAAAAAGATCACTAAATCCCCAGACACCACTACCTTAAATTTAAATTTTTAATCCTTGAGTCAATAATACTTCTGTTAATGTATTCCCACTTTATTATGGTAGGCCAAGGGTTATGTAAATTTTGTAGAATTTGGACTTTTCCACCATGGGCATGAATTGGGATCCAACTTGTATACCTCCGACAGATGTGTCCAAATGAAAAACTAGATGGAATAATTTGGGTGGAAAATAGTTGATAAATATGAAGATACGAATGTCCCATTATATATTTAACACTTTAATCCTAAATCAAATTTGGGATTTAGAGATATGATTTAATTGGTGGGATGTTTTTCTATGCCACATAATATATCCCATAATTGCATATTCAAATTGGGCCACCTGGAACTCCCTTTAAAACCCCGAATTCAACATTTTCAATATTATATGAAATGTTCTCCACAATTTTTTTTTATTTTCATAGAAAATTTTAGAATCATTGGGATTGAATATTTTCTTATATAGTAATTTTGTTGGGCAACTCTTCTATTCACTTCTCCCAGAATGTGCTGTCATGAATACCTTCTTTGGTCATCCTCAAGCGTGATTCATGAAGTGCTTTAGAATAATGAAATATTAAGAATGAAATTAAAAATATGAATATGAAATATGAAAATAAAATCAAGACCATTTGGTGATTTAATAAGTGTTAAAAAAATATACCATGTAATTGTGCATTTTAAGAAGGACTTGCTATAATGATGCAAAATGATGTTCAATGTGTAAAATCCACTAAAAATGGTGTTTATAAATAATGAATAACATGAATATTAAAATATAAAAAATTCATATTATCCTCTTTAAGTAGATATTCAATGATCCATGCATCATATCATTATGAAATTCTTGGGATGGATAACCTAATGTTCTATCAAAGACCTGTTTATAAAATCCTGATAGTGAAAATATCACTTCAGGAATCATTAAATAGACTTTGACTGGATATGACATCATAGTTTGGATGTGAATCCATAAAAACGAAATTTTAGACTAAAATTAGTTAATTTCCATGGTTTTGTGGTGGTCCACCATGGCATCGTGGTTGACCCAGAGAATACTAGTGCTATTTTATCATATTTACCCCCGGAATCTCAAGGTAATAAAGGGGCTCTAAGGGTGACTCACCTAAATTTGGAGTTTCATAACCAAAATATCTAGAAATTCATTCCCTTTAACTAGGATAATAAAGAAGGCAATTTCCTAGTAATGGGTCTGGGACTACCAACAATCCTTTAAAATTTTAAAGAAGTATTTGTTTCACCTGCCAGTCAAGATGCCACTGATGGAAGGAAATCCACAGTTATTATATGTGGACACTAAGAAATACACACTTAGAACACTTCTTTCACAGTGTAATTATGTAGGGAGTGAGACCAACCTTTACTACCATAACAAAATGTTAGAAACTAAGACTCGACACTCGGATACTGGGAATAACTACTCCACACTGATAATTTCATTGTAGAAGATGAGATGTTACTTGTTGCATGACAAGGTGCATCTGGTATCTCTTATTGATCTTTTAAATAATATACTTGGTTTTCCCATACTGACTAGCAGTATTTCCTAATGGGCATTCATTTTATAACAAAATGACATTTAGTTCATGTTATAGAAGGTGGTGAAAATAAAATCCTTTG
The DNA here is from genome assembly GCA_963277665.1 of Viscum album. Lineage (NCBI taxonomy): Eukaryota > Viridiplantae > Streptophyta > Magnoliopsida > Santalales > Viscaceae > Viscum > Viscum album. The sequence goes on along the minus strand of OY728139.1, from coordinate 45,301,935 downwards.
TTTATATGCTCGTAGAACATCCTATATTGGAATGTACACCAGTGGGCATTGAACTCTTAGATGGGGAGGTATTATACACCCACAAAACTAGATATGCATGGGAGATTTATTTTAATGTCCCCTCACAAAGCCTTATTAATAAAGTATGAAAAATTCAAAGATTATTGGGGTTGGATTAAAGATTTTATTTTTTCTAGAGTCTAAGAAAATATCTCTATTTTATTATCATTATTTCAAGGATTCATGAATAATGATGTATAATACCATTCCCTCATTGTTTGGAAAGAACACGACCTATAATGGTAGATTTCCAACCTTAATATAAAATGGCATTCAGAACTAGTGATAAAGAAGATCAATAGATAACATGCTATCAAAAAGTAATAATGGTCCCATTTCATTAGCAACTTTAGTGAAATATTGGAAGAATTCCATTTTTATCTCATGTTCCATCATGATAGTTGGTCATAGAATTTGTTCGCTGATACATTTAATAATACATCCATAGTGCATTATGACCTAGATAAAGAGGAATCAATATTTTGTATCATGGAATGAAGAATGGTCTCATTAATCATCAATTGAAATTTGGAAGAAATAAATCAATTAAACACTTCCCAAGAGCATGATAAATCGTTATTCACTCGTGAATGTTTGGAGGCCATAGTTGGGTATCTTTAAAATGGGTATCTTTAGATAAATCGAGTTGGAAAGGAATATATAAAGAATTGTGTAGTGAACATTACCATATTGGATGGTCCAAATGAATAAAAATTACTCTCCAAGTGAGGATTTAATGGAATCCTCTATAGATTCATAACAAAGAAAGAGATTCCTACCATCATGAAATAAGTCTATGTGGGCTACTGTGATGTTCATCAGTCTTCGATCAGGCTCTCCCACCAAATCAAGTGATTGGGTTACTACTAGAAAACCACTATACCTGACTATGTGGAATTCAACACAAAATTTCATTCATTCAAGATCCATAAAAACTTTATCCACATCCCCCCATAATTTCAAAATACAAGTAAATATTTCTATCCATTTTCCATATAAGGAATTTATATTGGGGATGTATATTCCTTAAACATAACTTAGTAGTTCAATTACATCCTTACTACTTCTGAGTTATTATCCTAAAGGAATGATAAAGTAACTCTCATGGAATTCAAAGTGAATAATATAATCAACTTTATAATGTCCCATATCATCAATATGTTTGGGGTCCCTCACAAAATATTGATAGACAACAATACAAACTTATGTTCTATAAAGTTGATGAAATTTTACTAGGAGTACAACATCGAGTCTAATCACGCATCTTGATATCATTAAATTGTAAAAGGATTAATATATTACTTTAATAAAGCTTCTTCAAACATATTCTAGAATTTAGTAAATAGAAACAAGATTTCCTAGCCATAAAATCTCTGTTACAATCTATGAGCCTACCATACCACCACACATACTAAAACACAAGAAACTCCATACACATTGGTGTATGAAACCAAGGACATATTTCTAATATAATTTCAGTTTCCCATGATTCAAATAGCCATTTATATCCAACTCTTTGATGATGAACAATCACAAAAATAGATGTCTAATATCAAGTGACACAATGATAACTAGTTGCACACGTTGAACAATCTTGATTTCCATCACAATTAGATCACATATGCCTTTAATAAAAAGGTATGAATCTATTCAGGACTTCATGAATAAGTGTTATTGGTTCTCAAAATTTCAAATATACTGGGTAATAAGCCTCTAATGATGAGACCCAAATGGGAAGGGCTTTATATCCTACAGAAGGTATACAAAAATGAAGCCTACTCATTTGATATAGTGGATAAGGAACACATAAAAACCCCAACAATGAGATGTTTCAAATGAAATAATTTTCATATGATTCATAAAGAACCTCTTGTATAGGTTTCAAGATTCTAAACCACCCAAATACATCTGGGTTACATGAAGTTAAACATCAGAAATTCAACAAGATCACATGACATAAACTATACAAAGAACATACTAACTACAAGATGCTAAACTATAAAGAGATCTTCCTTGAAGCTAGACTATAAACTACATATCTTATCACATCTTAACCACATGATGTTAATCTGTATGATTCTCATCCCGGTTTCATGACATTTTACATTAAAAATTATTCCAGAAAATATGATGTTATACTATACAGATAATTTCTTAAACACATGACACTAAATTGTATAGTGCTCATCTTGGAAGAAATATAAACCACATATCATCTCAGGACATAACCACATGATGTTAAATTATAAAAAATAGGTACTTACCATACGATATTAAACTGCATGAAATATATCCTCAAAACATGATGATAAATTGCACATGAAGCACTATCCACCAACGAATCACCATACCCAATCTTGATCTATGTGAGAGAAGGATAAAATTACCCTTCCCCATGTGAAATTCCACTCCGGTTAGAGAATCAAATCATCCAAAAACTTTGTGTGGCATGAATCCCACCATCATAGGATATATAGTGAAGCCCAAACCTCTATCCTTGGATCCATCCACAATACTCTCTTTTCATATCGGGGATACTATATCCTTACCACACAACTTTATACAACATGGTTCTTCAATATCTACAAGTAGACTGAATGCTATTACCATAGGATATGTAGTGATGCCCGAATACCCAATCATGGGCCCACCTAAAACAATCCATGTCACCAATACACACCTCAGTGTATAGGTCATAACTATGTAGAGTATTTCCTATTTTAAGAACTACACGTCTCTTGATTCCTTCCATCAATGAATACACTATGACACATAGATTCCCAATCATGGGACCAACTACAACAACCAATGATAAAAATCCTCCCCAACTGCCTTAAGGTCGAGTTATACAATATCATATTACATAAATTTTATTCAAATATGCCCACAATTTTGTTATTCATGTGATATATATTGCATAATATTTAACATAGATTCCCAATCCTTACCTCATGGAATTAAAAATCAAGCAAACAAATACATATATACCACATGGTGTTAAATATCAAGAAAACATTCTACATCATAAGAAATTAATGCTATAAAAAAAATCCCAAAAAAATTACATTAAAATTTAAATTCCATCACCCCTTATCATCCCTTATCAAAGGAACACAACAGTCTTACCCCAGTCAGCCATGTTATGGGAGGTTTCTTTGATATTTTTTGAACCTCAATTCATAAATCTAACATCCTGTTCCAATCAACTCAATTTTACACAAACCATTCATGGAACTGGTAAAGGAAAAGAGATCACTCTATATAACCATGATATCGATGCATAATGGATCTAACCTACCAACTAGATAAATCTTCGCTATGTAAGAGGGATTTCAAACAGTTTTGATCTTGATGTCACCGTTGTGGAACTCAACTCATAATGGTGTTCTAGTCCATCCCCAGTATGGTTTTCCCATATCCCCTCTCAACATAAGAACCTTGAGTTATGATTAACATCACTTTCATCTTCATTTTTTATGGATGATGGAGTGATCTTGACCCTAAGTATCTTATGTAGGATCTTGTGTAATATTCCCCCATATTAGATTCATGTGAACAACACCTCATTATGCATGAACTTTGTTCAAATATATATGACCTTATACAAAAGACTATATGGTACTAATCACAAGACCATAAACTACAAGTGAAATTGACACAAAATAGGTCTAAATAAAAACCATCAAAGGGAAGACTGAGAAAAAAAATCAAGTGATCACTCATTGAACTCTTCATATAAAGAGTTTAGGAAAAAATTATGGAATAAATAACTAATCCATAATAGATAATAGGGTGCACTTTTTATCCATATTAAAATCCAACCTATGCTCACTAGACCCCATGGTTCAGAAAATAGACAAAGTAACCATTTTTCACATATCATCACTATGAGAACATATTCTCTAGGCAGTGGAACATGTTTTTGGGTTCCTTAATGTGTATTTGATATTACCCTATCAGCAAATAATATATCATTATTTGAGCACTTTAGATCACCGTAAAAAATCCTTGTCCTGGGAAAGGATAACTAGCATTAGGGGACCCTTTGTTTGACTATTCATGTATTCTTATGGATCCTACATATGCACCTATGGTCATCAACCAAATGTTTCACTCTAAAAAATTGTTTTTTTACCATTGTGAGCCCTAAAACCACTATGGATGAACTCATAACCTCTGTATGATCTGATTCATTCTCAATATGATTGTCTCATATCATCTTCCTAACCTAAGAAAATTAAACCATGATTTAAATTTCTTGTAACCATACTATTTAATTGGATTCAACATCCTTGATGTTATGTCACAATGTTTTGCACCCTTTCTCAAAATAAGAATCTGAAACTCCATTATTGAACCTTTTAGTGGTCCACACCCCTTGATTCCAAACCACAATGTTTAGGGCTTGATCTTCACAGTGTAAGAGCTAAACTAACCTAGGGTGTGAAAACCATTCCTAGATAGCTTTCCCTATACACCTAACCTAATATTTTGGGTACTTTAGTCATCAAAAATTTTTCATGGACCTTATAAAAGTTTGGGTGCACCTCTATATGATCATTCTATATATATATATGTTCTTTGACCCACAAATCTGCAGAACATCCTCTTTATTGGAAAGGAACCCTAATCCTTGTGAGACCTAATAACACTCTAGAAGAAACTGGCTCATTAGGGTATTATAGGAAATTAAAAACATGTTTTCCCTATCCCATACTTACTGACTCAAATGGAGGAGTATTAACTTACATCATCCACATTCCAACTACCCAGGTGGACTTAGAATCCCTATTATTTCTCCCTTAACCAATATTTCCCCCATAAATATTCCATATCCCTTGGAAAAGGATACCTTAATACAATGGACAATTTTTTGACTATGCATGTTTTCTTATAGATCTTGCATACGAGGCTATGGTTTTCAATGGAATGCGTCACTCTAGAAAAAGGGATTTCTATCCTCTTCTAGAACTAGAAGCACCCAAATAAAATTCTTAAAAATCTGGTATCCTAGGTCATTCATGGAAAGTATTACCCTTATTCAATATTCAATAATAGAAGGTCTGATGTATAAGACCATAAACTATTTTGATAGATTCTCCAAGCTAAAAGACTATAAAATAAGAAAATTGAATGTTTGGGTATAAACTACCATTACTAAAATGATAGAAGGTCTGAGCTAAAATACCCTAAACTACAATAACAGAATTTCCCAGATTAAAAACTGTAAACTACAATAATAAATGTTCTGTGTTAAAAGAAGCTAAACTAAAACGATAAAAGGTTTGAGCTATAATAACCTAAACAAAATATATAAAATGTCTACGATAAAAGACTATAAAATTCAATGGTAGATTGTCTAGGAAAGAATAAAATAAAATACAATGATTGAAGGTACGAGATAAAATATTATAATATAAAGTGATAGATGTTCCCAGGTAAAAGAAACTAAATACAATTATATAAGGTATAAGATAAAAGACCATAAAGTACATTGATAAGAGGTCTGAGATAAAAGATCCTAACCTATAGTGATAGAAGATCTGAGTTAAAAGACCATAAACTGTAGAAATAGAATGTCTGAGAAAAAATAACCTATACTATTACAATATAATGATAATGATAAAAGACACTAAACTACAATGATAGAAGGATCGATCTAAATGAAACTAAACTATAGTGACATGGGGTTTAAGATAAATGATGGTAAACTACAATGATAGAATATATAAGATAAAATACCTTAATCTACTAAGATAAAAGGTACGAGATAAAAGATTGTAAACCAAAATGATATATTATATATGATAAAAGTACCTCAACTACAATGATAAAAGGATCGAGAAAAAAGTCTCTAAACTTTAGTGTAACAACTATTTAGTTAGCATGAATGGAAAAAATTCAATGATTTTGTGTTCCACCTATGGCCATAGAAATAATCAAGATATTCTCACCAAGCTGATGATGTTTAGGAATATATATATCTCTATCTGTTTGAGAAATTTATTATACCAAAACTATCATTTTTTAAATTAGGTTATCTAAATATATGTAGAGTAGTCATGGTAATAAGGATTCTTATGTTTCTGTGAATTCCTAATCATTTATAAAGAATAATATATTTGAATTAAAACATTCATATCTGGGAATTCAAGTTCCATTGATATTATGAAAAGGATGGGTATCATTGGGGATTAATATAACATCAGACCATTAAAATTCCACGCACAACATGAGTGAAAGAAAAATGAAAAAAATATAAACATTGGTAGGTCCATTCTTTGATACCATATAAGAGGAAGAGTCTCCACATTTCAAAGTATCTCCAAAAGGTTCATCAAAATAACCAAATACATGTCTATAGTCAAAATACAAAAATATTCGATCGACTGAGCTATCCATGTCTTAGAGTCTGGAAGAATGAATTAATTGAATTATATAGTGCCTCTATCTCTTCTTCTACTTCTTCTTCCCATGGATAGAGGGTCTTGATTAAGGAATATAGCTCATCAACTCTATTTTGAGTGGTCTATAGTGAGGAGGAAATGTTGAAATTACATACTTTGAGCCAGTCAGAATCCTTTTATACCCTCACATCTATAATGTCAATATATCCACTAGGCCTAGTACCTTACATATAATTTGGTAACGCTATTCCATCATCTATGAAAAATCATTTAGGAACATGGATGAAGAATTCCTATCGGGAAGATCACACATGTCCCTTTTACTAGAAACTTGTTATCACCATATCAAGATAACTTGGTGAATGATTTCAAATAATGATTGAAGGTAAAAGCTACCCACCCCCAAATCATAAAACAGATGGTGATGAAGTTACTCTTAGTTATGAAAAAATCCTAGAGAAGTCTCAATAATCAGGGTCTGGATCATCTTCCAGATTAGCCTACACCATGATTGAGCTTCTGTGGCTAATAGGGTGGGTATAACAAAAGAATGAACAATTAGTTTCTTTGAAAAGGAGGAATGAGAGGAGGCCTCTTATATTCTTCCCTCAAAAGAAAAATATACCATTTCTTGGATCATAGGGACAATTTCATTTGTATATTCTATCCCTCTATTGGGATTGTCAAAGGAGGGATGAGGAGTCTTTTCAATGATTAGCCAATGTCTTGTATAAATTTGATCATTTATGTGGATAAGGGGTTATGAGGAGAATGGTGTTTCCCCAGGGAGGAGCACCCATCTTCGCACACCACTTGAGAATACTTCTACACAATCCTGAGCATAATCATAAGTGTTCAAGGAAGAGGAACGAATAAGAAGAAGGATGATCTTGACATTGGTTTCTTCACATGCCCACGTCATCCAGAACTGGTGGATGATACCTAGGTGTCGCTCTCCCCATACATCATTAAAAGGGAGAGGGGAGACCCTCTAGATGTTTCCAAATTAGAGATAAGACTCTTAAGAAGTATATTAATCCCAAATGATCGACTCATCCATCTTATCCATAAGAGCCTATTCCCAAAGGGAGATTTTATGTGAACTTTTGTTAAGAGACCCACCACTGTTATAAATGATTAGACCAATCGGTACATGATAATGCATGAAATAAAAGAAATCGTAGCAGAACCAAATATCAATGACCACGTTAGTTCATAATGACATGGCCTCAACAATTTATATATTTTATAACATAGTATAAAATAATCTATTAGGGATCCTATTATTAATATAATTTTTTTAGAAGTGAAAATGATCCCCTATCTGGTTACCATTACTAGTGTATTGAACCTGATTACTAGGCATGCATCCCCAGTTAAGAAAAGCCATCTATTCAGAAACATGGCCATGAATCCTTCTTACCTATGTCTTGAATTGATATTTAGATTCAACTGATATCCCCATGAGGTATTATCCCCGACTTCAAAAATTTCCCAATAAAAACCAGCCCTATCACGAACCTACCAAGAAGGACACTGATGGGTTTGTATAGAATCTATCCTAGATCCACTATGATGAGGGAAAATGTTGATACAATATTTGAAAGATATGAATGAGAACATAATCAGATCCTTTATTAACTTTTCTTTTATGTTGTTGAGAATTTTCCTTACTAATACTAGACATTGTAAAGGTTTGTCCTTCACATTTTTGGATGGAAGTAATTCATCATACATCTCTATGAGAGGGGGTATCCTACCTAGTTTATAGATATCCAAGAGATTTATTCATACCTCACTGTTGGTTATATGGAATGAATTGATTTTAGGAAACCAACTATTAACAAGTTCTTAAAGAATATCATATTGATGATAAACAACAAACATGGCAACCCATATAATTTCATAATGATGTAAAATGTATAACTGGTCAGCAAACTCTATGAAACATTTCATGACATAGAATGGATACACCTATTCATCAAAAAAGTTACCAATAGGTCCAATATAACATTTTTAGCTCCATCTACAACTTTTATTTTTTATATAAGAGACATATATACTCAAATAGCTCTAAGCGATGGGATGGTGAGAAAAATCACAATCTTCTAAACTGATGGGAGAATTTTACTGCAAATAATACAACCTCGAGTAATGAGCTACAACCACTTGGTCATTATCATAAATTTCAATATGTGTTTTGTAAAGAGAATTTGATACCTCAAAATATTCCGTATTTTATTCCAAAGATGGAATGGAAACAACATCCCATAAGATAATACCATATAGAGTAAGCTGGTGTGAGAAACGATAATTCTGGAGCTCAGATGTGAGAATCCATTTCAGAACCTCATTATACGAATTCATGTGATACTGGTGGTCATCATTTCTATTTCTAGTAACCATGTCCCTTTTATTAGTCATGGAATAAAAATTATGGAATAGTTGAAATCCTTCTGAACAAAAGAATGTGGAATATGTCAGACAAATGAAAATAAAATATTGTCAAAATAAGGGTGAATATTGGAAGCATCATGATCATCGTATGAAATATGAAATGTGTTTTTGAGCTCATAAAGTACTCACAAATCTTTGGGACCATAAAGTTCTCAAGGACCACATAACCAATAGAAAATTGTGCAACTACATAACACCATAGAAAAATCATGACCGTGTTAACTTGACAAGGTCACATGGGCTGAAAAATGTCAATGTGGATATCTGATCAAGGCTATATATTCTATGAAACCTTTAAAGATAAATGGTCATAACTATGGCCAAAATTTCAAGTAATTACTAAAATTTAGGTCATATTTAATCTTTTAAATTCCTTATAAAAACATGTATTATGAAGTAGTTATCGTGAAACAGTCTTGTAAACAGATCTCACCATCGGTTCTTATGGAAGGGGAATGTGAAAGGATCACACAATGATAGTAGTTTGCATGAGATATAAGATTTGAGTTGATGGTGAATGAACCATGATCTAATCCCCAATTTATAGGATTATCCAAGTAATTAAAAACATCCCTGGTAAGATATGGAATCTCCCAAGATACCGATTGGGAATAGCACTATATCCTATGGAAGGAATTTACTTTCTTCAGAAGTGATCCCTTCTCCCTATTGAAATTGCTCCCGAGGGAGGGGGAATTTATTGATGCCCACTAAATGAGAATATTTTTTTTTAAAATGGATTAAATACCTAAATATGGGTCTTATTTTCCCTCTAATGTAAAGTAAGAGGATGTTTCCCAGTGCTCATGAATCATGTCACCCCTAAAGGACACATGAACAAATGACATGGGAATTTTCATATAGTAGGTACCAGAGAAACCAAACAATCCTTGAAAATTAGAAGATAAATATCTCAATTTTGGGAGCCTAGTTTTGTCATAAAACTCATGAGACTCACCCATGAAGGCTACAAGACACCATAAAGGCCTTAAGGACATGTTCTCAATTTCTCACAAGATCTTGTAGACATGTCACCCTCATCATGCAAAGTGTCTCAGACATGTACTAGATGTTTTCTGCTCCCCCTCAAGCTCCAATGGAAAAAATTAGGGTTTGACCATGGTAGTTATCACACATCCCTAAAAAACCCCTTTTTAGTCATGAGACTTACCAAAAATGGGGTGGATTATTTTTTTTGATAACACTCACACAAGATCATGATATCCCCAAACCTTTTAAAATAAATATGGAAATAAAAGGGAAGTGTTAGGTGATTCTTGTGGGGGGAAGATTCAATGCTCACCGTTGATCATGTGAAACCCCATTGAAAATCCATTACACCTTAGAGAGACACCTTTTTTATGATAAATACCTTGGGAAAAACACCTTTGTCTCACAAAATGTTTGATATTGGACTCCTCAGATCATGTGAAAGCCTTTTAGCAAGAATCTTGATCTCATGAAAGTTGTTTGAAATGTAACACGCACCTTATAGAAGTACCAAGAATAGTTTTAATGATTAAATAAGACCCATTTAATTATGAAAACGAAATAAATGAGGCATTTGTGGGATGATCTTTCGATGACCTAGTGTAATGCGACACTTATAGCAGTATTTCACAAAACACATTATGCTAAATACCTAAACCAAATCTTGCTGGAATATATGAAATACTCTCCAAAAAAGCATCATATAGATGATGAGGTGAGTTAAATTACTCCCTCCTAAGATAAGAATAATTGATCAAAGATCCTTTATATATGTGAGTTTAGGAGTGGGTTTATTAGAGTAGCCAATATATTCATCGAAAATGGTTTTAGTCATGTAAAATCTGGGGAACTACTTAGGTGATCACGAAGAATGATTAGGTCCTTCACATGATCACTTTAGATCATGTGAAGGACCCCTAAAAATTTATTTGAAGAAAATACCACATATTTTCTAGATCACATCAAACCAAGAACGTTCTAACCATAGACAAAATAAATGAACATAAGCAATGAAATCAAGAATAAAGACTAATGATGTGAGACTTATGCAAAGACAAATTTACCGATCCTCATGAATTTCACATGACTCTTTCTAATCATGTTAAAACACAAGGGAATGTCAATAATTTCATTAATAATACTTCTGGTAGACATTTTAGATCATGTGATGTCCTCCATACACACCAATAAAGTCATGAATCACCTTCTTGGCATGTTACCAATGTCCCAGGACACTATGCAAACTCACCTTATAGATAATACAATGTACCCTAGACATGTCACCCAAGATATATATTGATAGCTACACATGTTATCATGGTCTTGAGGAGCCCTATAGTGCATCTAGCCAAATCCAATGGAATCATCCATGCATATTATCTAGGCCGCACGATTTCCTTTTGACATATCACACGTGTCTTAGGAATCCCTCTAGTCTCACCACCAAGATCTCACAAAGAAATCAAGACATGTAAACCAAGACTTATGGTGGACTCCATGGAATATTATCAATGTATTTTAATGTCTTACAGATAGGTTAGGTCTGACCATTCGATTGTCTCCAGACATCCATGTCCAAGTCTTGGAACATCCTCTAGACAAGTCAATATAGTTCATGCGAGTTTAACTAGGACATGCCAGGAAGACAACTAGCCATATCTGGAAAAAATCCAAAGATTCTAAGAAGATAACATTTCCATGTCAAGAAGTCACCTAAATATATTATGTGTTTTTCCAATGGGAATATAAGTGATGCCTCAATTTCTAACCCCTGATTAAATTGAACTACAAGAACTCTTATTCCTATTATAATTAGGATACATATGACACCATTATATGATTTAATCATCATATCAAACCTCCAATAGGATATCATAGTGATTATGTATCACATTCATAAGTGGTGAGAAAAATTACTCACTATCCATTGTTTCAAACATCATGCATAGAAAACATGGGCCTAGAGAGTTGTAATAATCATATCATTCACTTTATAAGCCTTCATAGAGAGAGGGAACCTATAGTGCGTAAGGCCTGATTTTATTAAATTAAAATAAGTATGATTTATTCTATAACCAAGATAGGTAGGATGCTACCTAAAGGACCGATTCCATATATGAAACCACGTCCTTGTAAACGCTGCCATGTCTCTGACATTCCACCCATTGGGGCCCAATCTCTCCCATGTGACAATCATCCTATGTCATACACCAATTGATTTATAAGTCAAATAAACTATAAGGAATCTTATTCCTACAATTAATAGTGTTTGTATTAAGGCTTCTTAATTACTGAGAATTTTATTAAGCATCTAATGGGCTATCCAAGAATATAAACCCCAAATCGATATGTTATTTGGATGATACTTTCAATCCCTTATTTCTCACACCAAGAATAGCTCATATGGGATTAGGGATAAGCAATGATGACATTATCGGATTCATGAATTTCCACTGACTAGGGAAACCATAGAGTGTAATCTCATATTTGTTCCATGATATAACTATCCACCACACAATAGAATCTACCATTGGGAAAGTCAACAAGGTGTTATAGAACTATGATAACTCTAATCTCTAACCTAACAATTATTTTTAGGACACCTCCCTGAGGTTCGATCTAAATACATGGTTCCTAATATCACAAATATATTTCCTTCTCATATGAAATTAAATTGAATGGGATTAAAAAACTTAATCGGTTTTTGTTATTTTCATAAAATAGGATATCTAGGATTTCTGATGGTGGATCGATCCCATCCTCGAAATATAAACCACCACTATTGATGAAAATGAACTCTGGAGTGCCTAGTTATATAGATCTAACATATAAAATGCTACCCACTAATGGGAAATGGACAAACAATGTCAGATAAATATAGATGGATTCACCAATGGGATCCTTCATATTCTTATGATAAGATTTAACCTATGATCATTCTCATTGGATAGAAATTCAAGTACTAGGATTAGATATAGATTCTCAAACATTTCTTAAATCTAAAAAGAGTCCTAGAGTTATAAAAAAAATCATAAAGGGTGTGATGATCCAGAAAACCTATTCTCTCAAACAATGCAATATTATAAGAATCATTGGGTCATAAATCACAAAGGGCCTCATTCCACTTGAAAGAAGGTAAATATATATTTATAGATGTTGGATGTTTTTGTAGTTTCTGTTAGGGATTAACAAATGGTATTCCCGAATTAAATCATTAAACAAAGACATTGAACCCACATAACAATAAACCCATTGCGTCATGCCAAATGCATCTTTCCGAAAAAAGGTGATAAACAAGACAAGAAATAATTAAACCATAGAATTTACTTCAGAATATAAAAAAGGAGAGACTTTCCAGTTCTTGTCATAACATTGGGCCCTTGTAGCATTGTTGGTTCCTTATCCCTCAAGAACCCCTGTTAAATAACCAATCTATATGCATGCATACTAATCTCAATCCATTCCAAGAAACATGTATAAATGTTAAGAAACCATATTATCACACGACATGTGAATCACTCAAGGTGAAATAACATCAAAACATAACATAAAAGTATCATGAACAACTAGATCGACCCCTATGAATTTGGATATTCCATAATACATGGGTCAAATAATCCCACGAACAATATCATTACAAATTCCTAATAGAATCTAGTTTTCTCAATACCATTAAAAAAATAGTAAATCCAAAGAAAAGAAACATGATCCTATGATACCACTATGTTGCATTCTCACCTAGTTCTCCATTAAGTGACCAAGTTTATAGTCTGCATAGCTTTAGGATCAAATCCTTTTATTTCATTGGCTACCAACTAGTAGTGATGGTCTAAATAATATGGTGGGGAGATGATAATATATGGTAAATAATTTCAATTAAGGAATAAAATAATAAAGTAATTTAAAGAATGGTGGAAATTATATGAAAAAATAAGGGAACAACCAAAAATGAGAAAGGACCGACTGAATAAATCCAAATAATAAAAGAATAATTTAATTATAAACTTAATGAAGCTAAATGAGATACTAAAAGTCATACAATTAAATTATAAGTAGATTTAAAAATAAAAACTCCAAAACCATGGTCCCAAATACCATGTTCATCTTGTATCTACGATCTGACCCATCTAGTAAGACACAAATCCATAATAGGGTCCCTTTCCATTGTCCAAATGATATCCATGAAATATATCACGGTACCAAAGGATGACCCATTTAAAGTGTGAGTAAAACTTGGCATGTCAACACCACAATGAACAATAATATCCTGTATGAGAAATATAGTGCATGAAATAATGATATTAATAGGGTATTAATTTAATAAATTATTACTCCACATAAAATAGACATGTTGAACATAATGTTCAATGGTGAAACCTGGTGCCAACGAAAAACCCTCTACAGTTCTCTATCCGATATATTCTTCCAGGGAAGGATCATACTACATCAAGATGGAATGCCCAATTAGTTTCCTATTATCTCACTAAGGATGAATCAAAAAATAAATAAATTCACAAATGGCATTTTCATTCATAATATGCCGAATCTTACCCTCGAGCATCCAGAATCTCTGCCTCAGGCATCTGGTGACTATACATATGGTCCTCAGAAATATGATAAAATAAAATAATATTTCCTTAGTAAACAAGAATATTTTCTCTAAGACCTAAGGTTGTATGAAAACATACACCATTCCCTCAGTCCCCAATATAAATCAAGAGTCATTTAACAAAAAACTCAACATTCCACAAAGTATCCCACCAATAGTAATTAATCACCTAATTTCAATATAAATACAAAATATATGCAAGAAATAAAAAGTCCAAAGAAACACATACCAGATATAAAATCATAATAAAAAATGTTCAATTTATAAAATTATAAATTTTCAGTCCATACTTATTTCATTAATTCTGGTTCCTAATTATCATCATAATTAAATCAAACCTATTTCATTTTTAATTTTACCCTAAGGTAATTAATATCTCAATTAACCCAATTTTTCCAAGGTGAATATACTATATGAAATCCAACAATAAATTATTTATTAAAAGTCAAAATATGATTCTAGAAAGCAGTCAAATTATTCAATTTATTACAGGGTTGTGATATCATATAGACCAAGTCATAAAGTGTTCTAATAAGGTAAAACAATCAAGTTTCCTCTAGTATTAGTCTCTACTTTTATATACCCTAAGAGATCCAATTAATTTTCTATAAATAAATATTAAATATTATTAGGGATTATCTAATTTTTTTGGTCTCATACATGGTGTTCCTACATGATCAGACATACATCACATATTAGGGATACTTTAATCAGGCCAAAGGTATAAGTATTAGACCACCCACCTTGAAGGTAGAGAAACCAATGTTAAAAACTCACTTATGTGATCACTATTATCTTATTTCTTTATTTCAATGGGAAAAAATAACCTCTTCAATAGTTAGAGTAGTACAAGAACCGAAAGGCATACCTTAAAAATCTAGGTCAAGATATCCTTGATCCAACGTTGTCACACTTCAAGATTGAAGTAGGTTATCAACAGTTGTATTTGGAAGGACTTTATGGAAGTGAAAAATACACAGAGTGTTTTTATATAAAGATATATGTTGAAATTCAAAAAAAATTGATGTTAGCTAGTTTAAATAGGATAGGAATGATAATTCTTTGATTTGAGTTTATTTCATTTTGTGTAAAATTATATTACCATTTATAATTTATATTTTCCCAAAATTTTATCACCCGGAATTAGAAAAACATTCACTCAACATGTCACATTGTTCAAAGTTTTGATGACATGAGACACTTTTATTGACATGTTTATAGGGTTTATAAACATACATGGTGTGTAAATTTATAGGGTTATTAAATTTATATGTTGTGAAAATTTTTGAGGGAGTATAAATTTTATAGGGTTTTAATTAATTTAGGATGTCAATTAAATTCATGGGTTCCTACCAAAAAACTTATCATCTTGAATTGGGTTCACTATATGTTTTTTTAATTATATTAAACTTGCCTATTATCCATACTTAACCACCAAATCACTTTACCCATTCCTAACATTGTTGTAAAAAATAGGTTTAAACGGACGACAACCCGATTCAAAGAGAGTTAACCAAATATTTAAATAGATGCATTCTTCAAAAAAGGAGGTATTTCATATTGAAAACATTCGGTTGAAGATTTATGATATACCAAAAAATATTTTCTGAAAATTATGAAAAAAAAGATAATTTAGAGGAATGATAAATTCAAGAGTATCTTAGATTCTGATAAATAAATGGCAAATGAGGTAAAATTGAGACATTTCTCCATCTTCTATCTAAGTGGAATAACTATTCCCCTAACAAATCCCATCAATTTTATTAAAAGTATAAAGAGGATTATAGTGCATGTTGATATAGAATAGTGTAAGGAACATGTATCAAATAAAGTAGTCTCTAAAGATAAAGCAATATAAATGGTACATCTTACAATCACAAGGCCAACATCAAATTCCATTGGAATGAACTTAACTTTGTGTAACATGTTCATTATAAAGGCCTATAATGTAGTGAGTTAAATGGTTACATTTTTTGAACACATAGTTTAGGTTTCTGAGTGCATATATATATACATTGAACATTCATCATGATTTCTCTACACACCCCACCTCTGGAATGCACCATGTGCAGGAACCAAAATTGTTTTGGGGGTATTTTCCTAACATTCTTATTGTGAGGATGGATAGATAGATACCTGATATTTTCTTCCCTCTCTTCTAGTTGATGTTTTTATGCATATGTTGGGATGAATAGAAGTCAAAAGTCCCATAGTTTTGGTTATTTATGAGATGATGTGGTGAATAGGGTGGGGGTTGTGCATGGTAAGATGAGTCCTTGAGAATTATGTACTTTATGTTCATGATAACCTAATATTCTTGTTATAGTTGTGGATTTGATGTGAGAGCCTAGGTATATTTAGGAAATATGTGAATTTATGGTCAATGTGTCTTTGGGTATGATGTTATGAGAGGGCCTATGTGTGTTTGGGTGAGATGTGGTGTAATTTATCTAGTGTCTCTGAGCAAGGTGTGATATACAGAAGAGATGAGGGAAGCAATATATACATTTTTGGGGTTTGATAGTAGAAAATAAGTGGGAAATTATTATTGTATACCCTTTTTTTGAAATGATTCCGATTATATTATTTTAATTTTATGCATTATTTATTGTGTGTTACTTTTTGAGGATAATATTGGTTAATTGAACTTCTTAGGTGATGTTGGTTCTTCCATTTTCTCACCGGTGCATTAGTATGCACTTTTCACATGTGCAGGAGATAATTTGGGTGTGACCCTAAATAGTATACTTGTATACTCATCGTATGAATTTAGGTAATTTTATTGTTTCCAGGAGGATTACATTGCATATTCTACACATAATGAGCTTAGACATTGGGGTTTTCGATGTGTCATTGCCTTAGGAATTTCATTTTGGTATTCATTTAGAGATACTTGTATTTGATTACATTATACATGCACTATTGGTTGGTTTTGGTTTCCTTTATTTTATACCTTATCATCCTATTTCTTGATTATTTATATCATATCTCTAGATATTATTATATAGATGGAAATTATTAACATATGTGAAAATGCTTTTCCTTCAGTGCTAGTTTCCATCCAGGGGTGTACCTGATGTTGTACTTGGGGGTAATTATCTCAATTTAATTATTATCACACCAGGAGTGGTACCTTTGGATGGACGGGATTGTGATAGGAACCATAGACACTACCCACCCCACTAGCATGCTGGTGGGATGGAACCGACAAGCTGATGGGTGCAATAGTTTTCACTATAGTATCTCGTCAATCTAGAGTTACATTCAACATCCATGTTGTGAATTTTTTTATTCAACAATTTCATCAATTTATTTTTTGATTATATGATAAAAAAAATCTATATTTTTGATACTAATGAAATTGATTTAATTTAATTTCAATAAATTAATTATCGTTCAAATTTTATTCATGAATTATATTCAAGTATTTGATCTTCAGGGAATATTAATTGAATTATTTGGAACATTTTTTAGCTTGTTATAGAAAAATTATTCTCAAATATAAGTTGGTACAAATAGTATAAGGAATAAACCCAATATTTAGGATAAAAAAAATATGGATCATGAACACTATGCTGTTTGGAATGTATAGTTAATCAAGCCTACCTTAGTGTTGAACCCAAATTTTATAAAACGAGGAACATATGGTTCAACAACCCTATGTTCAAAAGGAACACTGTGTTTTGGGAAAAAAACGTATAGTAAATCTACCCAAAGTTTTTATTCAACCATATGTTTCCAACACTACATTTTTTATTTCTTTTCCACATGAAGAAACCCTACATTTGACTATTCAACAATAGAGTCTTCAATTTGTGATATTATCCGAGATTTATGAAATAGTCTTGACAGAAGTAATGACCTGTTAAAATTTATTTTATGACTGATTCAATGGTTTTTAATGATTGATTTTAAGATTAATATTCTAGGTGTAAATCATTACTATTTCTAAGGGATGTTACGACTCTATTGAATGATTTAAAATTAAATGACCATGATTTTCAGGTAATATTCTTTGATTTTAATAACCAAAAGAAATTAATATATAATACATATTCTACTAGAGTATCTTTACAATAGAGTGATAATATATGGATATGTATTCTTGGTAATATATTCTAAATACAGAAATTCTAAAAATAATGAATAGATCTATTGTTTTCTGAGAAGTCTAAAATATGTAACTATATTTTTAACCTCATATTGTTGAAACTACTACTATTCTTTTGGTTATATTAATATTAAATATCATTCACAACTAGGATATATTCAAAGATATTCATAATTGAAGATATTAAAATTTAAATAATAAGACCCATATTATTCATGTTATTTTAGAGACTTTGATGTTTAACCTATACCATCAATAAATCAAACTCTTTTGATTTATTATATTTTTGAATTCTTGCAGTAATTTGTGGTTAAGTGTTTGCTTCTTGTACTAAGATATGGAGAACCCAGTTCCAAATAAAATAATTATAAGAATATATTTACCCTTATTATAATGGTGTCAACTACCTGAACTCAGTTTTATATTTTGATGGCCTTTTGATAAGTGGAACATGTCTAGTCAAAATCACCAAACTCATAGAGAGAGCATCGGTGAAGTGGATTAGGGTATCTATATTCCCTGAACCACTATAAAAATTATTTTGTTATTATTTAATTCTTATATTCCACTCAAATCATGTACATAAGATAATGTTACACATCTACATAAAATTCAAGGAAATTGACAAGCGAGAATCGATCAATATTATCTAAATGACACAATCCTCCCATATTGAGTATCATTTTATTATTACAACACAAACATTTATATCAAAGGATTGGGTATACCAGTATATTATTCTTTTACCTATTCAATATCAAAATTATATATCTTAAGGCCATAAAAATTGTTTTACTAGCTGTAACAATCCTGAGTTGAATATTCAGGAAAAGTAAATGTGAAATTGCTGATTCAAGAAAAGTGTTGTTGATGATTCATGCTGCATATTTTAATAGTGATGATTATGGATACTGAAAATCCCATAAGATTATTTTTTTGAAAAATCATTAAATGATAGTTTATTTAAAGATTTTTTAGCCCTATGTGATTCCCAAATATGATTTTGAAGATTGGATTACACATGAAGAAAATAATATGACCAAAATTAAAAGCTATGAATCCTGTTTTTTGTGGTTTAGGAATTGTATAATTCAATCAATGATATCAATTTATAACTACATATAGGATGTGTTGACCAATTATTGTTTACTATAGGGAAACTACCAAAGTCATACAATTGAGATACTCTGCTAAAAAGGTTATTTTTGATACTTTTAGAGTGGATGATAATGAAACTATCAATAAAATGGATAGAATATTGGAAAATATTGGAAACAATATTTCTTCTTTGGGAGATGCACTTTCTCAATCGGATCAAACATTACAAGTAATCAATCTACTTACTGAAAATAGTAACAGAATAACTAATTCTATATGCAAGTCTAAGTCAGTAAATATTATACATAAAAGGACTTGGTTATGACTTCGATAATGTATGAAGTGAAGATGACGGTTGAAGATGAAATTAATATCAAAATAACAAATTATAATCCTATAGAACCATCAAAAGAATAAATATTATTATCTGCTAAATATTCATTTGCAAATTCTTTTGAATGAAATAAAGAAGTTCACAGTTTCAAAGAATAATAAATTTCAACCTTTCAAAATATTGTGAAGGTATAATATTTAACGTTATAACTTTAAATGAAAAAATATAATATTTATTTAGATTTGTATTCATCTATAAAGTTGTATGGTGATTTATAAGAAGCATCAAAATAAAAACTGATTTTTAATTCGTTATAAAAATAGTATCAGAATTCTAAAGATAGATTGACCTCAAAGGTATATTTTGATGCCTTTGAAATAGAAATACTATATTAATTAGATATTTCAAGAAGAATATCTGTTATAATGCACAATATTAATAAACTAAAACAGTGGTTTGTTTAATAATGTTCATCGTAGTCTAATCAAAGATTAACAGTTGTTCAAAACATATTAGATGAATAGTTAAGTATTTTTTATATTTTTTTGTGAAATAATTCATAGTTTAAATGAATCATAGGAATAGTCTAATCTTTGTTAAACTATTCGTTTTTATTATATTTATATAAAAATAATTATAATATATTATTTTTTATTTATGTAAAAAAATAGTCCAAATAGATATTTCATAATTAATTTTTTTTCTTTTTATATTGCCTCATAAAGAATGAACCTAATTTTTGTCCTTATGCAATCAATTTGTAAAATAATTCAATATGCTATGATTTAAGGGGTGTTTTAAAAAATTAATCAATTAAGTCTTTAAAGGTTATTGTTTAAATTTATATTTATCTTCCAATAGAAAACATATATTTAGGTGGAGCTAATTACTAATCTTATTATTTGTTATGTCCAAAAAGGGGATAATTTTTATGTTGTATGTTTTTCATGATTAATGTTATTAATTATGATAAAGAAACATTTTATAAATGGATAATAAATTGGGAGAAGTTTATAGTTATCTAAAGGGAAGAATTTTATAGTTCACTAATATTATCTATTTAACATAATTTCATTTAACATAAGAGAAGTTTTAATCCTTCTATTAGGGGTTGCATTTTTCTTGTAGAAGAAATATCATACAAAGAGAGAAGTGGAAAATTTATTTGTACTTTTTCCAGGAATTGTTTTAAAAGTTTATTTATTATTGTTATGGGTTTTCTGATCATAAAAAAGGAGGTTATTTTTGAGAATGTGTTGATTCAAAACCTTTGTTACATTATTTATGGTTATGATGCTGAAAAAAACACATTTTTATTACTAATTTAATTAATTTAAGTGGATTTTAGGGAATTGAAATTTTCATAAATATATATTCTAGATTTATATTCATGACTTTGGTATGTGGGGAATATTCGTTGAATTATTCATAATGGGTTTTAGCATATTCCGAAAACACTATTCTCAACCCTACATTGGTAAGTGAAACGTAAGGAATAAACCCTACATTTAGAACATTTCATATAGTACAAGTACCACATAGTATTAAGAATGTTTAGTTAATGAACCCAACATTAGTTTAAAACCTAACATTTGTAAAAATTGGAAGGTATGGTTTAGTAACCCTGTGTATGGAAGGAACGCTATGTTTGAGGAAACAAATATATGATTCATCAACCCTACTTTTTTATTTAATCCTACATTATCAACACCATGTTCTGTGTTTTTTAATCACATGAAGTAACCCTGTGTTTGACAATTCAATGACAATGTTTTCAATTCATGATATTATTCAATATTTATGCAATGGTCTTGATAGAAGTAAAAATCTATTCAAAGATATTTTATGACCAATTTGATGGATCATAATTATGAATTTAAATATTAATATTCAAGGAGTAAATAATTCCTATTTTAAGAGTCATTAGTACTCCCTGGAATGATTCAAAATTAAATGTTTGTGGGTTTTCTTGTGACATTCTTGGATCTTCTCAACAAAAAAAATCAATATATACTATAAATTCTACCAAGGTATATTTTAAATAGAGTGATTGTTTATGACTACATATTCTTGTGAATATATTTTGAATTTATAACTCTATAAAATAATGAACGACTCTATTATTTTTGGAAGAGGCTAAAATTTGAACATAAATTTTTCACCCTCATACTATTGAAACTACTACTGTTCATTTGTTTCTAATCATATTAATGATCACTCACAACCGGAATCTCTTCATAGATTTCCATACCTGATGATATTAATATTTGAAGAAGAACGAAAATCTTATGTATTTTTCTTTTGTGACTATGAAGTTTAACCTATAAGATCATCAAATTAAACTCTTTTGAATTATTGGAGTTTTTACTTGTCACACTTAGTCGTGGTTAAGTGTCAGAATCATTTAATTATATTTGTAGAAACTTGTTCCCTATAAAATAAACAAAAGGCTTTGTTTAGCCTTATTATAAATGTGTCAGATTCCTCTACATAGTTTTAGATTTTAGAGGACTTATAAGAAGAGGTCTGTGTCTATTGAATATCGCTAAGCTCATAGAGAGAGTGTTGGTGGAGTGGAGTAGGGGATATTTTTCCCTGAACCCCTATAACTTTTGTGTGTTCTTATTTACTTATTATCCTCTTAAAAATCACTTATAAAAGATAAAACTACATAAATTCATAAAATGAATGGAAAGTTACAAGTGAGAATCTATCATGATTAACAGAAAATATAAAATTCACCCTTTATTATGTGTCTTTTTATTATTATGACCAAATAGTCAACCTGTGATTTTACATACCAAAATGGACTATATTTCCCATCCAAAGTACCTTGTTTAGTGGGTCCTAAACATCAAAATTAAATTATGAATCTTGGTTCAAAATTATACCTTCTAAATAATTAAAAATTCACATTACTCTATAATATTAAGAGTGAATACTTAAAAGAGTAATTACTATATTGACCCATACTTTTCATATATGGATTTCACCTCATATTAGATGAGTAATAATTACAATGGCTAAAATTTGATATAATAATAATATAGCTCTAGTTCCTTTGGAAACATCAATACAGAAACAAATGGTTTATAATATTTCAATATATTCTCTACCAGAGTTATTCATAACAAGTACCCTTTATATATATATGATACATAATATATTTCTTCATAACCCTAAGAAAAGAAACATAATAATGGGTCATATCAAATGAACAGTAAGGTTAAACAACACAGATATCAATTATCACATAAGTATAACATAACCATAATTGTATGAGAACAAAAGATTAACATTTGAATACCACACCACACATATTAAAGATCATAATATTGACTCATGGAATAAATCATGGCCGTTTTTAAGAAATTAATCCTTATGTAACCAAAGAACATGATCGACGATACCATATAATAGTCATAAGACATGAGTTTTTTGAATACACATATGAATAAAATTCATTTCCTTATTAGTAAAGGACTATTGAAAAGGGTATAAAATGGGAATGGAATCATTCCAAAAACCATCATAGTAGTCAGTTTTTAATCCCAATATTGTTATAATGGATAAATTCCCTTACTGAACAGGGTTCATTCCCCATTACAACCATTTTTACCTCATTAGATATCAATATGTACACAATTCATTGTAGGGAGACATGATTCCCACACATAACATAATGAAAATCACACATATGTGATATAAAATATCATAATACATTCCTCATATAAAAACACATTAATATAAATGGGTTTTATAAAAATTTTATTGATTCATTATGTCAAAGCTCGTGAATAAGAAATGTGATTCATTAAAATTTCATCAAAACATAATACATTGAAAGTGAATGTTTTTCATAAATATATTTTCATAATTAAAATAAACCACCAAGAGAATGAATAATTCTAATATCATTGGATCATATCCAAGGTAAATATTATGTGACATTAAATTATATCATCTTATATGGAAAACTATTTTGAATGATCACTTAGAACATTTCTTAAGGAAAATAACATTTCTATGAAAATAAGCAATTTAAATATAGAAATTCATAAAATATTTTTGGAATCATTTTCATTGAAAATATATATTGAAACTTATAAATAACTCTTCAATGAAAATAAGTGTCCTTATAGTTGGAAATTCCATTCATTCCGTACAAGTTAAACGAAAAAATTCCTTCCACACATAGGTAAAAATTCAAAAAAGTGCCTCTTTTGAATAATGAAAATAAGATTGAATTTCAATCAATTTTTAAAAAATTTAAAATTAAATAAAAAATAATTTGAAAATTCGTATGATAATTTTATAAACATTATTGAAAATGTTGTAAGATTACATAAATATAGATGGAAAGAAAATTTCTACTGAAGAGAGAAAAAATGTTTGATTCCCTTAAAACATTCTTTTGGTATATTGAGTAAATTAAGAGCGTAATGTGGGAGGGAAAATATTTATTCTAAATAATAATAATTGTAGAAAAAAATTCTTTAGTTTCTTGAGATATAGACAATAATATTTCATTTTATGATGCAAAATGAGAGACCATCTCAATAAATAAGGAGATAGTATCATACTACCCTTATCACTTGGTTAAATTTTTAATCATAAGACCCATAAATGAATGGAAATTACATGGAAATGAAAATAATATAATTTTCATGGGTATAATAATTAAATAAATTCATGGGATTTATATTAAAAATACAAAAGAAACATGTTTTGTATAAGTTTTTTGTACCACCGAAATAAATGTGAGATAAAAATATCGTACATCAAGTGTCGAATTTTTTATTACACATAAAAAACTAATTTATATTAAATATATGGTTATTATAGATTTATTACAAAACAATTATCATATATTTTATAACATATATTATTTACTTATATCCTTTTTCTCCTATTTATATACAATTCCTTGTTAAAATCACGTTTCATGTAATAATTTTTTAATTTTCATGTATGTTTTGGTCAGATAGATTAAGTAATTTTCCATTGATCATTGTTATATCATATAAAAAATGCTAAAAATATAATAATATCATATATTTTTTTATATATTTTTCGTTTCATTTATAAATTTTATTGATTGAAAAATGCATTACACCATTCATCAGTAAGCATTATGTATGCTTGAACACCATTTTCATTTTTTGATCGATGGAATGAAAGAAATTTTAATATTAATAAGCCTTTTAGAATCATTATTATGAAAAATATATCATTTATATTAATAGAATCCATCCTTGTTACTATCCGGAAAAAAATTAAAATAAAAACATTTCACATTTCTTTGTGGAGGTGGTAGTCCACATGTATACATAAGTAACATCACTTTTTTCAAAATATTTGTATATGTGAATGTAGATGTGATATTAAAAGTAAATTTGTATTATTATCCAATTGATATCATATAAATAGGTTAAATCCATAATTTTATCCTTCCATGAGAGGTATTTAGGGAAAACGATTTACATCAATTTTCAATGCGGTAGTTTAACGTCAACATGATCCACGATTTGGTTTCCCATTTTCTGTAAGAAGATATAGATATAGGTTATTAAATTTTGATAATAAAATATAATTATATTTAAAATAATTATAATATTATATCAGCATTATTGAATAATATTTGAAGGTGGTGGAAGAAGAAATACAATGAAAACAAGTTTAAGAGCTATGCCTATTTTACAGACAACTTCCTTAGGTTAGCACCAAAATAATTATTAAGAGTGTTTAATAATAAAAAGGTTTAAAAGAAATGTGGTGGTAATTAAAATAATTTTTTTTTCCATTATTTATTAAACATTTACTATTTGGATGCTTGAAGGGGATATAAGAGGAAGTTCCCTTTTATAGTCGAGGGAGAGGATACACAAAGAATTATGGAAAGAAAATTCTATAACCATGATTTACACATTACACAATGATTTTAAAAGTATCGTTATCAAATAGTATATGCGATGAGGTCTAGATATGGATATAAAATAAATATGCATTTTTTAGTCATTTATACCCATAGGGTTTTTAGTTTTACACATGATAAACCTATTTTAACCTTAACCACATTAATTAATTCCTACTATTTTTACTATTAATTATAGGAAAAAATAAAATATAACTTATAATATATTATTATAAATTATTATTCCAAAAATGGAATCAGTTTTTTCAAATTAAATACACATAATTAATATAATTTAATTTTAAATTAAACACGCAGATGAGGCTAAAAATAGTTTTCTATTGAAAATTTCTTCATAAGTATAGAAACCGTTAGTATCAAAATTAAAAATAAAATTGATTTAAATTAAAAAGTTATATTATTTTTAATAAAATTTAAGTAACCGTTGTTTTAAAATATTCCAAAATTACATTTTAAATTTCTATGTTCTTTAAACAAAATGAAAAATTTCAATAAGGACCAATATTTCTCACTATTCATGAAAAATTATTTGTTCCTTATAATTAAAAAAATAAATATAAGATAATTTTTACAGGATTATTTGAACAATTATGTTCTATTTTAAAAATAGATTTTACAATTTTAGAAGAAACTAATGATATTATTTTCCCAAAAAAAGACATATACCAAGTTTTTTTGTGGAAAAAATGTATTTTTGAAGAGTAATTAGACTTTACTAGAAAATATTTGATCTTTGTATAAAAACAATATACATAATTCTTAAAGACTAGTTACTCGTATTCATACTTACAGGTTTAATAGGTTGGTTGTAATACTCAACCTGGAAAAATAATATTAATAGTATATTATAGTTTGTTAAAACTGGGTATTGTGTGTTAAACAAGATATCAAAGAAATTAAATTCATTTGGAAAAAATATTCAACAAAATCTCATCGTGTTATATTCTAACACCTTTAAATATAATTTAACTCTAAATATTTAATTAGTTTCATGAAAAAAACTGAAGATACTTCTACCTCCTAATATCCTTATATTCCTCCACAACTTTCTCAAATGGGTGGTTTTGCCACAAAAAACTAACCAAGTTAATGATCTTGCTTAATTTAACTTTTCCTCTTTAATCAAGAATCTACACCAGTTATTCTTCATAGGAGATATCATCATCATACCAATCCTAAATATAGGGAATATAGAACATTTTATTGATTATTATTTTATATAGTTTTTGATAATATTTACAGAGTCACATTGATCCTTATTCGTTCTTAACAAAAAAGTAGAGAACCCCATGGTGACACACGTGGATAAATAAATCCCTTTTCAAGATTATCCTAATGATTTATTGTTAATTCCCACAACTCTTTCAGTTCCATTTTTATTTAGATGATTTAAAATAGGTGTATCACATGGTATGAGTTCCATTAAAAATCATCTTCATGATTTTTTGGGAGACTTTATTTATTTTGAGAAAGTCATAAAAAAACTACTCCACAATAGGAACATCATCTATTTTGATTTTCTACCTAAACGTATGAGATAATAACTTATTTTTCATTGTAATAAATACCCATATAATGGATGTGATTTACATTAGAAGTTTATACTTATTATCACAATAATATATGATCATAGATTGGTTCAGAATAACTAACATAACTTCTGTTCCATGATAATTGATGTATTATTCATATATATAAAGCTAATTCATTCCCAAGATAACATAAAATTCAACAATAGGGAGAATAATAATATTTTTAGAATACACATTCACAATAAAATCAATCGAATTAGAATCATAAACAAGGCATGTGATCATTGTACCATTAAGGGTTTTCAATACCAATACCATATATAATCATTGATGGGATATTTTTATACCCTTAAAGAATTCATCCATTATTAAGTAGTGGGTAAATCCAAAATCAAATAAGACATTAATAGTTATGGAGTGAATAGTATTTTTATCATTAAGAATGTCATTATTGAACGACTAATCTGAAATAGTGATTGCTTGAGTTTTTCCTCGGTCATACGTATTAACAGGTTTTTAATGTTGATTAAAGTCATTTACCTTTATATTTGAAGATTGGTTAGAATATTTCCCGTAGTCCTTTCATTTGAAACACTAGAGAGTGGATGGTTCATTTTATAAGGATTTCTCTTTATTTTCACCATTATATAACTTCTTCCAATCACTTAAACATTGGTTTCATGATAAACATCCTTTATACAGAAGAAATATGTACTAGTACCCTTAATAAAATATCCCCCACGTTTTCTTAAATGCATTGAGCATAGTAGAATTATCATCCTCTTCTCTAGGTAGTTTTCAAATTTTTCTTTGAATTACATATTCATTTTCTTATCAAAACTATGAGATAAATAGGTAACTCCAACCCCCATTAACTCCATGATAGCATGTAGAATGATTTATTCATATCTATGAATGTCCACTATGTTTAACACCCTTTAAATAATTGGTTTAAAGAAACAAAATAATTGATCATCCTTGCAATCATTTTAGATGATAATACCAATGGAGAACCTCACAAGTCCTGTAAAATTTACCTCATAGCAACTGATATATTCATTATCCTTTTGGTTTTACTCTAGAATTTCCTACTCCATTTTCATATAAATAATACAAGTAATTTAATTATCAAAAAAAATATTATGTTAATATAATCCCACTTGTTAGAGTTAATTTTGTCTTATTTCTTCATATTCTTTATAGATTCCACCATTTATCTGCTTTCCCTTCAAAAGTATATATTAAAAAAATGTGTTTTCCATGTAATAAACACTATAGAAATAAAAATATTTCTTAAGTGGTATGGATCCATTACTCATTTACTAATGGATTAGTGGAACCACTAAAATATAGTTGTTACTACCTCCTTAAAGACTCAACCGAATGTTGTTCCCTACTTTTCTCATTTATAAGTTTAGTATGATTCATCACATGAGAAACTTTTTTGTGCATAAAAATGAGATTTTATATTATAGATCCCATAAAATCTATATTATATGAAAGAAAATAATTTTATATTATGTTTCATTGATCATTAACATGATTCCTTTGGGTTTGAAACTTTGACTAAAACCAAAAATCATAGTGTGATAAAATATAATCATACTAGGAAACCACAAAATCATGATAAGTAAACTATAGGATTATTAAATCATGATATGAGAATTTCAATCTATGAAACATTTGGTTTAGCCTAGGTCATCTTAGATCATCATATATTCAAATCCATCCTAATGGGTTGGAATGGAAATGTGAATTAATCTAAGAATATCCCTTAGTAGTGTCAAACTAGGTGTGCTATAATGCACATTGTTGCACACCAAGTGGTGATTGATTCACACCCCCCCCCCAATAAACCCATTTCATAGAAATTTTCTCAAGGATTAACTATACCAGAACCATATAAAATTATAATTTCTAGATAGGTATGTTTTTCTAGGTAATCCACCTACCATTAATTATCATTGCATAATACATTCTCTTATATCCAGAGTTATACTACTGGTTCTCACTAATGTTTTCTCATCCTAGTATAAAATGTTTAACTAAAATTTTATATGATACAATATATAGAGATCTATAATTTTCATACATGTATATCACATTTTATTAGATGAATAATCATTTCCAAAACCATGATCAATTTGATAATTATATAGTTCTAGTGCTTCTGGAAACATAGATTCATAAAAAACAAGTTCATAAGAGCTCTATATCATCTCTCACTTACTTCTTCATAACTATCACTCTTATTAGATATATTATACAATATATCATTATTCATAACCTGGGGAAGGAAACATAATAAAGGGAGATCTCATATGAAAAGTAAGGGTAGGCATGAGAGATATCAATTATTGCATAAGAATAACATGAGAATAAGGGTATGGGAGCATGAACTTAACATTTGAAAACCATAACTTTCTTATTAAATATCATAATCCAGAGTTATGGAATAAATAATTTCAGTTCATAAGAAGTGATTCAAAATTAATTTAATGAACATAATCACTGAGAGGATAATATATGCATAAAACATGAGTTTGTGGCATAAAAATAAGCATAGATGTAAATTCCTTAGTATTCATGGACCATTTACAAGGATATCATAGTGGAATGTGTTCACTCCAAAAACCATCATGGTAGTTTAGGTTCACTCCCATGACTACCATAGTGGAAAAATTACGTTACTGAACTGGGTTTCTCCCCATTCTAATCATATTTATCTCATAAGATATTAATCTTTACCCAATGAATTATCGGGAGATATATGTCTATCCAATAACATAATTAAAAGAACCTAAATGTGGGCCATAAGATCATAAAACATTACTCATATCATAACCCATGGGGAGAAATTGGTTTCATATACATTTCATCAATTCATCATCTGAAAAACCTTCGAAGTGAAATGGGTTTTATAAAAATTTCATTATAAAATAAACCATGGAAGGGAAATGGTTTTCATAAGAATATTTTCATCATAATCATAAACCACATAGAGAAAGAATCAGGGAGGTATAATTGGATCATATCTCTAGTAAATCTTATGTAATACCAAAGGATTCTATCTAAAAGGAAACTGATTTTTAAGGATCACCAAGAACATTTCTTGAGGGAAAAACCTTTCTTTTGAACCCACATTTTAAAATTTGGATTTAATACAATATTTTGGAAATAATTTTTGTTGATAATAAAATAGTAATATTATTAAATAATATTATACTCAAATAATGTTCATGATGGTAATTAAATATATTCTTTTTATACATATTAAAATAAAACATTTTATTCATGCTTTCGAAAAAAGTAAAAAAGTAACTCATTTGGAAAATTACATGAATTTTTTAAAACAATTTTGTAAAAATTCAATAAATGGTTAAAAATTACATTATAATTTTATATAATAAAAAAAATTGAAAACATTTTTATAAAACATTAATATATAAGAAAATGTGTTGCCAAATGAATATAGAAATAATGTTTATTGTCCTTAAAAAATTAATTTATTATATTTCATACATAATGAGAGGAATGTTAAAAGGAAAACATGTATTCTAATGAAATAACGAAAGGAGAATAAAATTCATGAGATTTTTTAGAGTTATATCATAATATTTCATTATAGGAAGCATAATCATAATTTGTTTTGATAAAAATGATATAGTAACATAAAACCATTATCACATGGGTATATTTTGGATCATTAACCCAATGAGAGAATTAAAATTATATATATATGTATATACCATAGTATTTATAATAATAGTAATAATATAAATTCATGGATTTTATACACACCACACAAAATAAATAAGTGGTGTTTAAGGAATGTGTCACAGAAAAATAAGTGAGATGAAAAGCCCTAACCTCAAGTCTCACATTTATTCATTAGTGATAAAAATAGATATATTAATGTTATAGATTAATTATAAATTTATTGAAAGACATAATAATATATTTTAAACAATAAAAAATTTCAAAATATATTTTTATCTCTAGTTTATTATGAATTTCTTTTCAAAATCATGTTTCGGGTAATAACTTCTTCGTTTTTTATGTATGTTTTGGTTTGTTAGTTTCATTAAATTATCTTTTTACCAATTTAAATCAATTATATAGTGTCAATAATTATCTAAATTTCATATATAATCATTATATTCATGTTTATTATCATTTATAAAAGTTAGAGTTAAAAAATCACACTATTCAAAGAGACAATAGTTCGTACGTATGCAGGAATGAGATTTTCATTTTTAACTGGATAGAAAGAATGAAAAGGTAAAAATAAATTCATATTTATAGAATATTTATTATGTCATATTAATAATGTATATTCCTCAAATTCATCCGTATTACCATCCATGAAAAAATGAAAAAATGTTTCACATTGCTTCATTGAGGCTGTATTACACACATACACACAAGCGACATTATTATTTGATGGAAGATTGGATGGTATAAATGTATACATGATATTATAATTACATGAGTTTAAATATTCCATAAATATAATTTAAAAATGTTAAAACCATAATTATATACTTCTATGAGTGTTGGTGATGGAAAATTAATTTCTACTGTTCGCATGGTTGTAGTCCACCATACACAAGATCAATAGTTTCATTTCCCATTTTATGGAACACGATATACGTATAAGTTATTACATTTAAAAAATTACATTTAATTATATTTAAGATATGTATTTTATTATATAAGTATATTTAATTATTATTTTTAAGGTGGAGGAAGTAGAAATAAAAAAAATAAAAGTTTAAGAACTACCCCTCTTCTTTGAAGAACCTCCTTTGGTTTAAACAAATGTATTTATTAGGATGGGTTCATTATGAAAATAAGGAATCTAGGATTTGGGGTAGGAAATAAAAAAATAATTTGGTATGGTATTTTCAGATATAAAATTCTCTGTATGTGTGAAGAGGGGATGAAATGCAGTGTCATTTAATATGTGCCTGAGAGGACACACTTGTAATATTTTAAAAGAAAACGTTATACCCACCTGTCACACTTTCTAGAAGGTTCCAAAATGGATCATTAGATAATATTATATGTTATAAGATCGTAATATTGATAGAAAATATGAATTTGACAAGATTTTAGGTATTTTAACCCATATCCTTTTTGTTTAACCATCCATAAACTTATTATAACATTAACTGCAGAAAATAATTATCTTTATATTTACTATATATCATGAAAAAAATTATGTTGAACTTATTAATTAATATTAATTAATTTAATTAAAAATATGGAATCCTTTTTTTAGAATTTTAACTCACAGTAGTGCTCTAATTTAATTTAAAATTAGATCTTTAGAGATAAAGAAAAGCTGGTCTTCTAAAGAAAAATATTTCATTTGTATAAAAAGTTCTAATATAAAAAATAATCATTTTTTTCAAATGTCCTAAATTGGATTAATTATATTATAATTGATATTTTATTCATTTAAAACCATTTTAAATTATAAATAATCTTCCAATTACTTTAAAAGATATTTTAATTTTCAATATAAATTAGTATTTTTTAATATTAATAAAAAATTGATCTTTTAAAAAATTTATTAAAAAATTATGTGAAAATATATTTTTCATGTTGATTTCAATAATGATGTTTAGTTTTTGCAATAAATTTTATAATAGTATAAATTTTTTTATTTTTTTATTACTAAAATAAATATTTTTTTCATAAAAATATATTTTTGAAGCATATAAATACGTTAATAGTAAATATATTTTCCATATCTCAAATATTTATGCATAATTTTTAAAATTTGTTTCATCCTATTAATACCTCAAAGTTTAGTTAATAAATTTAATTGTTCATGTTTAAATAAAAATATTAATAGTATATTGGTGTTCATTAAAACTGAGTGGTTTGTGTAACATAAGCTATTGAAGAAATGAAATTTATTTTTAAAAAATATTTAAAAAAATCATAGGGCCTTTTAATTTCATATCAACTTTAAGTGTTGTAACACATTTTATCCCATTGAAGTACATGAAAGTAATTTTATAAATGTCAAGTGGAATGAAAATGAACCATTCCAGATAAGAACAACTATTTTCTATCCCCTTGATTCAAGTTAATATATTTCTAATTCTTTAATGATTTATTAAAATTAAAAATCAAGTAACATTTAAGGTCATTTTTTGGACTATTAATACATCTTCACATTTAATGAATCAGGATAACAATATAATTTGAATTTAAAGCCTTTAAATGTCAGTTATATATTATAAGTAATAATGTAATATTTGAGGAACTACAATTAATTAAAAATATATCACTTTTAATGTTGTAAAAAACATTTGATTATTTATTGACTGCATTCACAAGAGTTGCATCATCATCATGTATGCGTTCAACGTAATTATACTTTCACTAAAAATTAAAAATGAATTACTATAATATAAATAATATATTAATATTCAAAATAACCATTTAAAATAATTCATACCTTTTTTTAAGTACATGATAATATGCTAGGGATATTAAAATAGATTGAGTGACATTTTATAATTTTTAATATCTTACAATAATTTAAATATTATAATCAATGTCAAATATCATAAAGATGTCATATTTTTTATGGTAAGATGGTTATGGTCTAATAAAACTAATATAATGAAATAAAGGAATTTGTTGGACTTTTTTAGACATTATATCTTGTTTTACCCCTCAATTAACCTGTTTTACTCATTACCATGGAGGTAAACATTAATTATGGATGTTGTTTAATATGACTAAAAATGAAATTAAACTATTTAATTTTGTCCGCCTGATAAAAAATATTAAATCAATTTTTCATGTTTATATTTTTATAATTGAAATATTTAAATTTTAATATAAGTGAGCAAAACACAATGAAAAGTTATTTTCACAAAAGATGTAGCTTTTAGCCTAAATATTATTTTAGTACCAAATCAAGTGTAATTATGATTCATATGAAATTAATTGTATTAAATTTAATCAAATGTATTTTATATTTCATTAAAACTAAATCCAAAATATAAATATTAATTTAAATAACATGATTTAAAAAAATAAATGAGAGTTTAAAAAAATCGGTATCCTTCTTTATTCACTTAAAATTAATATATTCAAAAAAATCCAAAAAACATAGTAATAATACTATTATAATTTGATAATTAAAAAAATATTATCCATTTTTTGAAATAAAATTTATATTATTATCATATATCAATTGAAATATCCACTAAAAAAATGGTATTAAAATCATTTTTAGGAAAATTTTATTTTTTAAGCCTGAAATTATTTCCTTCTAATTAATTTTAGAATATATATATTAAAATAAATTTGATTCCTTAAATTTAAAATATATTATAACTAATTTAGTATAATAAATAATAAATATAAAATAACTTAATCAATAATGATCAAAATATATTTAACACATAAAAATATTTTTATGAAAAATATCTCTTTTATCTTTATATGACATATCATCATTTCCAAAAAAAAAAGTAATACATGTAAGATTGATTATTAATTTTATTAAAGAAAAACTTTCTACATATATTTCATAATATGGTTATTCATATTTATAACATCTATACTAACAGTTAGGTCCTAATAGTGATATTGTAATAATAATATTTCTATAGTATATCGGTATCTGTTTAATCTTGATATTGATTATATGACACAAAAACAAATATATTATTTAAATAAAAAAATTATAATATCTTAGGGTTTTTAATTTATCACCACATCCACCAAATCATCATCAATATTATAAGCCACTATTTCTATTTCATTTTTATAAATTATTTTTTTGGCCACTTATTAAAAATAAATTTGTGTCTATTTTTAAATGTTTAATTAAAAAATATAATAAAATAATAGATAAAATGGTATTTTTTTCATTTAAATTTGTTTAACCTAAACACAAAACTTATTAGGTTTTTCTAAATGTGGAATCATTTATAATTCAATTATTGTCAAACTCATTACTCCAAATCTTCCTGTTAATTGTTAAATTATTCATTTATATACTATAATGTATTTATCATTTCAAAAATGTTAAAATTCATTTATAAATATAAAATGAATTTAAATAAAATTATATATATTAATGATATGAGTTTATTAATATTTAAATATATATAGTTAATGAATTAATAATTATGATTTCGAATGGATTAAAATTTAATACTATTTTATAACATTATATGGATTGAACCCAATATGAATGAATATATTTCGTCGTATTAATGGTATTTAAATAGATTAGTTAATAAATGTATGAAAATTAATTTAGTTTGGTTGGGTTTATATTTAATTAGAACTACTGAACAAACATGAATATTTTTTAGGGTTCTAATCGAGAAATAAAATAATGAAAAATAACTTATAAAACAATAAAATAACACTAATTAATCATGTTGAATATTGTCATAAAATAGTTAATATGTATATATCACCTATAAATAAAATAATAATAATATTTTAATTTAACCTAATAAATGTTTCTAATGTAAGAGATTGTTGATTTTATTCTTGGGATCTAAATTATTTAATGATGAAATTACTAAAAATAGTATCATAAAACACGTACGACATCCATTTCCAAGAAATTTAAGATAAAAAATTATTAAAATCATAATTTATAATTTATATTATCACCACATTAGTTAGAGAAAGGATATTTATTTCTTTTTAATAGAGTTATATCCCACCAGTTTTCCAAAATAGTCGACATGTCGTGGTATTTATTACGAACCAATTATTTATGGATTTTATTTAAAAGCATTTACAATTGATTAATATAATTAATATTTTATAATATATTTACATTAATAATTAAATTTTTTAAACTATTATTTAATTTTTGATAATGTGTTTGGTTGGAAATAATTGTGCCCCTAATATCATGCCCTATCATATTGGTCTAATTGAGTCACATCATTTGGAAACCATTTTTTTCATAAGTTTCCTTTAACTATTTACAAATAATAAGGATAAAAATAATAGAAATCAAATTTTATGTTTTCATTTCATCCCAAAAATATAATAAAATTAATATTATTTAGAGGAACTATATATATTAGGTTTTATAGTTTTTATGATGTAACATAGAGGTTTGGGGTTCAAATATTGGTTTCTCTAATTTTTTGGGTTACTATACATATTCTGGATCAACCACTTTAATGGGTTCTGTAGCAGGAATATAGTAATCATAATTTAGATAGAACAGTAGTAGTACTATAGAAGTGGGTTTCTAATGGTGTACTATAGAAATCTAGTAACAGTGGGTAGGAATATTTTTAACAATTGAGATTTTTATTAAGGGCATGTGGATGTGTTTCAAAGGGTACATGTTATCCCTTCGGGGGTTGGTGGTTTGACCTAATATGTTACAATGAGTGTGTATCCATCATCCTTATCATTTTCACAAAATAATTGAGCTAATTAATTTTATATTTAAAATAACTTGCACATTTTATTATTATTATATTATTTAGAATTTTTTTGTTTTTAAATTCACCCATATGTTTAAGAATCTTATTTTATTATCAAAGGTTAATGATTTACTTCAAATTTATGAATTTAAACTGTCATTAGTTAAAATTGGCATTCAAGTTTTCTTATAGGATTAACCAAAAATATTCAACTAAAATGACCATAATGATTAAACTATTATAGGGGGGAAATTATGACAAATATAACATATAATAAAACCCAATTCCCAATAACATTTTTCCATCATAAATCTGTTTCCCATAATTATTGTTTTATAATGAACATTATTTTCCTCTATATGTCAGAAATATATTTTTTACTAATAGTTACTAAATAAGACGTAAAATAATTAATGAGAATGAGTTTTAATTTTTAATTTTTAATTTTATAAAAAATAATTAAATGAAACCATTTTTAATCTAAAAGATATAAAATATTATTGAATGGTGATTCTTGTGTAATTAAACATTAATGAGGTAGGGACACACTTGTAGTGGTGGACTATTGGATGATTACATATAGTAGGCATGTATTTCTATATTTTATTCACGTTCGCAATATAAATAAAAGTGTACAAGTATAGATATACATGAACGTAATTAATAAATTGAGGGTGTCAAATGCATTGAAATATGTAATTAATGTTATACTATATAATTAAACAAATTAATCACCCCCATACAAACCATACATGATTGTGTTAGCCCATGTTTCTACCATTCCATCTTGGTGAGATGGCTCTCCCATATGGTTGAGGTATCCTCCCATAATGTTGTTGATGATATATCTTGTTTAGATAACGTTTTTCCAG
This sequence comes from Viscum album, assembly GCA_963277665.1. Classification (NCBI taxonomy): domain Eukaryota; kingdom Viridiplantae; phylum Streptophyta; class Magnoliopsida; order Santalales; family Viscaceae; genus Viscum; species Viscum album. Next base: position 45,264,090 of record OY728139.1, on the reverse strand, counting down.
TTAGATGTAGAAAAAATCCATTATAAAATTCCATCATATAAGAATTCAAAAAACAATTAATCATATCCATATTCTCCACAACATTCTTCATGCAAAATTAAGATATTGTGTGTCCTTTTTAATTCCATTCTTTAATGTTTTATTGATGAAAATCAGTATCTTCACGGTTTTTAATCTCATGTATGGTCTTTATATAATCATATCTAGATTATATGGAATTCATTGATTCGCCTTCTTATCCTTTTTGAATAACATTTCCAAATAAATCTTCAACACAAAATCATCATTCTTAACATCTTATTCATTGTTTCAAACATTGGGTCAAGTAAAAGTACATGGTGACACTTGCCTTATAAACATAAGACCAATTAAAAAAACATCATACATATAATCTTAATGTCAATAAAAGAATATCATTAAGAAAATATGACTTGAGTACTATCTTTTCCATCCATTCATCCAATATATATTTACATTGATATCAAGCATAGATATCTTTGATGTTTCAATTTAACTTCCAAAATCTTCTTTAACAACAATTCACCATATTTACATCAATAAAATTTATATCAATTTAATTTATTTCCACTAAAAACCATAGAAACCCATTGAAAGCAAATACAACACCTATTAAAATGTATCTCTATAAAAAAATATTATAGTACATATCAATCATCCTGAAAATTATACATCAAATTATTATATACATGATCTTTCACCTTTATATCATTAGAATATAATTTTTAGAAGCCTAACCGAACATAATATTATATATACTTATATAAAAGATGAAGGCTACAAGTTATTCTCCCAATTTAATCATTATGGGAAAATAATAATCATCAGTTCCATGATAAGAATTGATGATATGGAAATTATTTATCTAATATCAGTTGAGATTTTGAGGTTGAAAGCTAGTGGGAGATTGAATAGATGATCTTGAAAAATAAGATCATTCATGAATATTTGAAGTACCATACATAGGCTACATGAAGTAAAAAAATGATATTTTTTAGAAGAAAATATATTGACAGAGTTTTGATATGGGTTTTGATAGATTATGACTGCATCGGTATGAGTTGAGGAGTTTGTGAGATGAAATCATAAAATCTAGGAACATTTTGAGAAATTATGGATGCTTGTAAGACTTTTTTGTTGATTCTAAAATTTGGATAATTCCAATGTATATTATACGTTTTCACAATACATGTAACACTTAGAGTGTGTGTACACATATGACTTTGGTGGACCACGTATGATTCTAAGGAGTTGAGTGTAAGTTGCTTTTGGAGAACATATGATGTTTGAAAAACACATATGTTATTTTATAAGTTTATAAGATATATTTGATGTGTGTAAGAGATTCTATAATATCAAAAAAAATATGATATTATTATTAGATATTTGAGATCTATATATGATATATATCTTCATAAAATATTTTACATTGGGAAAATCATAAAAATATATGAACTTCTAGAATGAATTTCTCTGAATAGAGAACAAATCATTCTATTCATTTAGAAAACATTGATAATATCAATCTTCACGTTCCTTCTATGTAAATAATGATTCAAGTAGATAATGAAGGAATACCAACCAAGGTGGTAGATGGAGTTCAAGATGAGTTCAATCTGTAGAAGGAAATGAAACATTTTCACGCATACATGGATAAAATCTAAATGGATTTAAATGTTGTGGATATTATAGAGAATTAAGTTTGAGAAGAAGTACTCTATATTCCAAAACACTTGGAGAATAAAATAATCCCATGTTTTATATAATTATAAAGAGTAAGGATCTTTAATTAGTGATATTTCAGGAAATTGAATGCTAGATATTATGAATATTTAAAAGGAAATATTCACAAGGTTCGTAAATATATATTCCTATAAGAATAGATAAAAAATAGTTTTATTGATTTTGTGTATATGAAATATATTAAATAATAAAAATACATTTATATTGAAATAACACTATAATAAAAAAGAAAAATTCATGTGTATGTGATATAGAGAGATCTGTGTATTCTAATAGAAGTAACATTATATTTTATAAATAATAAGAAAAAAATAAGGATAAAAAATTCTATGTAATTTTAATATTGATGATATTTCTAGGAAAAATAAAGTGTGAGAGAAGCCTATAATTTCCATGAACTATAGAAGTCTGAATAAGAGTATGAATTTTTTTCTTCTATAAATTATGTTACAATTTCTTAGAGGTGATAAATATAGGGTACATTCATTTTCTACAATTGTTTTATGGGGATTATTAAGTCCCATCACATTTTTCCATTAATAGGTTAAGAAGGTTAGATATTTTTTAATCCTTGAAGATAATTATGTTAACATTGTTTAATGTTATTCAAAAGAACATGACTGTAACCTATAACTCTTTATAGATAAATAAAATTTTCTATTTTTTATAAAACAAGGTTGGCTCCATCACTTGTATGAGCCCAAGGACATTCCATTCACTGAGATCTATTTGATAATAAAAGTGATTTATGTTTCTCATATAATAAACATGATGCACTAGGGACACATTTTTCCATATTTGAGAAAAAACTCATCAATAAACTCTAATGACAATTTTTGTTCTTTCCTTATTAAAATTAATATATTCTATCCAAGGGTGAGATATAGTGAGGTATATTGGTGATCCATTCACATAATAATTAAGGATGTGAAAAGTTATACAGGTTTTAAGAAAAATAAAATTATATTAAAATTTATTCCTCCACTGGTTTTATTCTTTTCATATAGTGATCCCAAAATATCCATTTTCATCATGCCTTATACAAGATAAAATATGGGAAGACAACATTGGAAGAAGATACCTATATGAATGATAGAGGTCCATACATGGGTTTTCATTACAAGGAATACCATAATATGTAATTAACGAATTTTCTTTTAACGTATCAAAAATTTATTATACATTATATTCATATTAAATTGATAAATTTTGTAGTGAACCAAATACTTATAATAAAATGGTTTATTCCATTATGTATGAAATATTCTGAAGATTTAATTTTAGAATACCAATTCCATCAATAAAATTAATATAATCCAACCATATTAATGTGTAACTCTTTACATAAATCATAGTTTGTATTACACACTAAAAAATAGAAGGTAAATATGTTTACACACATCCAAATGTCTCATATACACATGGTACGTGAAAAAATTTTCCTTCAATGGATTATAATTATGTTAAATCTATGATCTTTACATGAGTAATATTACAGCCCTGGATAACAAACCCCACCTTTTCTAGAACAAGGAATAAGAATTCAAGATAGTTTAAATTCTCTCACAACGTTCTTTTACCGTAGGATACCTTACTCATGAGAGATTTCAAAACCAATATAAATCTATAACATAAAATCTATAAACTATAATCAACATATAAATTCAACATATTAACATTAATAACAAAATATTGTAAATATAGATGAAAAATAAATATTATTTTGTTGTTCCTATCATGAAATTAATAGCATGAAAATTTTAAAAGACTAAATTTATCATATAAATTAAAGAATACATAATATTCATATCATATAATCATTATATATACATAAAAATTTAAAAAGAATAAATAAATTAATAAAAATGTAATTTTTTTTAAAAAAAAGATATTAATATGATAATTTCATTTTTATTTAGGAATGAAAATTTATTATTTACAATGCATAACCCCTATATTTTATATGACATTTTTCAAAAAATTGAAATTTTCATCATTTTAGACTTGTATCATAATATAATACTGACATGTGATTTATCAAAGATAGGATGCAATAATATATTGTGATGATTATTTATTCCATAACATGTTGCAATTTCTTTATATTATAGGGCATCCTACTTACCTCATACATGTATTAAAATTTCCTGATGATTCTTATAGTAATCTATATCATAAACAATGACTAACAATATGATGTACTTTTAACTTGACATAGGTGACCTACCCTTTAATACCCAAAAAAATGTTTTCTGTCCAATTGGGGGTAAGTGATATGTTAGAGTTCCTATTAGACCTTACATAAATAGATCAATAAAAAATAAATAGGGTTCAATCATAATCAGATATATCTATTTTATAGTTGTTACAGTATCATGATCTATTTTTTCAAAACCCATTGTACCCAACAGTATCACCCATTCATATCTTATGTAACAGAAAAATAATGGGATTTAATATATTATACTTGTCAATATAAACTATGAAAACATTATGACTAATTAAAATAAGAGCACACATTACAATATGCTTTATCATAATTTTAGGTATAATAACTTAATGATTGAAACTCAACTATGTTATAAGGTGCACTATGTTATGGAATAATACACATTTTAATGTCCATGTTCATTTAAAACATAGTAGAAATGAAGATAGATTTGAATATAAAGGTGACTCTGATATCATTGGGGTTATTATTGGATCATCCCATTATCATCACAGTAGAATACACCCACTTAAATGACATATCTATCATCATTGATTCAACATGCAGTGATGGTAAAAAAATATATACTTGAATTCCATTATCATAGAACACACAATATTTATTTACCTTGATAAAACACATTTGAAAGATATCACAGTGAAACTACCAATATACTCTTCTCTTTACAGGGATATACCCCAGCCACTAGAATCCCAATTAGCTATTATGTTATCTCTAAGAATCTAATGGAATGCTAGAACCCTCTATGAAAAGATGAGTAGAGATATGGGAGGAAGGGAGATATTTGTCTCTAGATAATCATTTTCAAACCTATACAACATGATTATACCATCTATTTATACAAGCTTCCATTATTTAATTAATATAGTCAGGGGTTGTCTTCCAATGCTTGGCAGCTAAGACTTGTTTTACATAACACATTCCCAATGAGAAATATATAATATTTTAAACATTTTAAATGATAATTATATTTTTTTGAGGATAGAAATGACACATCCCAGTGTTTCACATTAGAATGTAACTATATGAAAGATGAGGCAGTAGCTGTGCATTTGAAAAATCATATCTTAAACTCATCTTACACCATGATGGAGGCATGTTATTTATTTTATGATAGGACTAGTTCACAGCCCATGATGTGTCGTACTCTTATATAGGACTATGAAATAGATCAATTAAAAAATATGATAGGACTATTTTATTTCATTTTAATCAATATCACTTGGATTATTATTTATTATAGAGATCATGATAGAAATTGACCATTGGAAATACGACCCCAAATTAGAAAATCAGTGGTATGTATAATAAGAAAGGGGACAAATGGAGTACATTCAATCTATATGGTAGGGGAATTCAATAGAAATTAAAAATAACATTGATATCCACCATCATAACATTTATGAAAAACATGAATACATCACCCATACACTACAACCCAACTAATTCCTCTATCAAAAAATTTACAATACTAAAGAAGACCCCTCTTGAAAAATAAGGTCGCTACCTTAACCCTAGTTAATTGAAGTCATTTCAGTGGGATGTATTTCCAATTTAACTCTTTATAATGTAGGTCTTCTAGACCATACACTAATTTCTAGCTTTGTTTATCCAAAAGTATGAGGTTGATGACATTAGGGTTTCAAATCCTGATGCAACCTTATCCTTTTCAATAATATTATTTTTTTTATATAGTCACAATTTTTTATGTTGATGTTGGGATAATTTTTTATTTGAAGGTGTAATATTTTTTCTCAAAAAGTATGTCGGTGAAGAAGAAATTTATTTAATGAGTAAGTATTAAATCTAGAGGATGAAAAAACATATATGTGATTTTTATTTTATTTTATCATATATTGTTTTTGGACACAAATCAAATATAAATACAAAAATTGGAAAAACAATTTGAAATAATTTTATGTGATATATTTATATTTTTTAAGATTTTATTTTTATGTTGTTTTATATATATAATGAAGACAAAGAAAAAAAATAAATTTCACATTTTAAAATTCAAATCATTACATATTTTTGGATCCCCGTGATTTTGAAAAATAACTTGAAATGATTTTATGTTTTTCAAATACATTTAAGTAAATATATTAAACCATGATACAATAAAAAATTGAATTTCTTTAAATGACATAGATTGATTTTTCCCCCAAAATCTCATGCCATTTTACTATTACCATAGGATGACTATTCAAAATAGTACTATAAGAAAAAAGAATTATAAAAATTACAATATATAATAAAATCCTATTTCAAATTTTTTTTCACCACAATAATTATTTTGGAACATTAATTTTTCTTGAAAATAAATGTTTAAATATTAATAAAAAACAATCAATAATATAAAATTCAAATTTATTCTAAGAAAAGATATTTTATAAACACTCATTTTTGAGGGAAATATAATGGTTGAATAAAATAGAATCACATAAATACATGTTTCAATGGATTTTTATCCCTATCCTCATTAATTACATGTGTTTATATATATACTTGTAAAATGTATTTAAATAAAGGCACATGAAGAAAATAGTCGTAGTCATACCTATTTCTTATCATCACCCAATAGTCCATTGAATCTCCATAGACTAGCTAGGTTTCATCCAGTCAATTAGACCTGAATCCCCCACTATATTTGATGTAAATATTTATATAAAGTTTTTATTGATTCCTTTGATATAATATTTTATATAATATTTAAAATTATAATTATTATTCACTATTTGTGTTAATGATTAAATAATTTACTTCCTCTTGTATATCAAATTAATTATAAAGGTTAAAATTTCCTAATTTTATCGAACTAATAGAATATATATTTTTTTATGTGTCTAATTATATTATACGGTGCACAATATGAGGTCCATAATAAAATTAAAATTTTTATATATGGTAGAATATTCCATTAATGAACCCCAATGGAACAAATTAATCTTCTAAAAACAATAATAACTTAATATCTATGTAGATGTGGTGAATTGTTTTATGTGAATTATGTTCATTAATTAATGCCTTATTTTTAGATAAATTATTTATGTAATTCCAAACTCAACATATAAAATTGTTTTATTCGATATATTAAAAATTAATTTTAAAAAGAATATTATTTTTCTATGTTTTCTAGAATTATTATTATTTTTAGATTAAGTAAAAAATGAGAAGTAAAATAAATATTTAGAATATATTTTTATTTTTAATTTTATTAATAAAAATAAAGTAAAAAAACCATTGTTAATCAAAAAAATAAATTTTGTAAAATAGTCCTTCTTATACAATTAAAAAAGAGATTTTTTCTATATTTCTAAAGAGCCCACATTCAAATTTTGTTTTTTGGGTTACCGATTATAAGAAAAAATATTAACTTGAAACTGAGAATCCATTCACTTCCTTTAACTTTCAAATATTTTAAAATCTATACGGGTAATTATTATAGAATTCTAACACCAATAATTTAAATATATATAAGTTTCTTTCATACCATTTCCTTCATTTTAGGAGGTCGGTTTACTTTATATGATTGTGGAATCACACTCACTATATCATAAACAAAAAAAATCATTAAATCTATAACTTTAATGAATTTAAAACCTTGTTTTTTTGAACTGTTAACCCTATGGAAAAAATACATTAATTTTAAGTAAATAAATATCAAATTATATATATTTTATTCTAATATAAATAATTATTTAGGAAAATTTTATTGATTAAAATTATTCCTAAAATCATGGAACTATTTCACTATTTTTACTAAATTTGGTGGGTATACTAAAAGAATGAATTTGTATTACTCTTATAGTGTTATTATTATACCAACAGTTTAAAACAATTTCATTCATTTTATATATATGTTTTAAAAATTATATATATATATATATATATATATATATATATTGATGGAGATATATTAAAATTATTTTTACTTATGATGGAATTTTTACTATATAATATAGTTCAACATTGGAATGGTGTAAATTATAACATACCTGAAATATTAACCTTATAATTATCACAAAAAACGTAGAAAATCCATTAAACTCTGCATTGAAGTTGGTCTGTAGCATGGCCCAAGAATCATTCAAAATACCATGAGATAATCTCTAATGCATGAGCGTCATGATTAACCATTGGGTATGAATTCTCCACAAAATAGTACCCAACGAACTTTTCATTGAAATAAATCTAAAAAATCTATAATGGGATACAAACCATGTATAATTAATATTGACTTAAACATAAAACCAATGTTGAAAAATGATCAAGGAATATCATTAACAACCCATATCTGTGAAACATGGGGATTTCTCACCACAAATGTCTCCAATAAATTCACATTTCCATCATTCATGAATAACCACCACCAAGAAAAAGCACCTTTAAATTCCATAAACCTGAACATAAATTCTACATTCACCCAAATATATATTCTAGGTGTGAGAAAACAATACCAACAAGATCCCAAAAAGTGTTTCATAATTATAATATGTTAAATAAACAAATAATGATTAATTCTAAATAAATCAAGGCACAAAAATAATTTCTATAGTTTAAATAAAAACTATAATTTCAAAATTTTAACAAATTTGATATATTAAATAATTTTCATGAAAACTAGTTTATTTGACATGATGTTTTAAAATATATTCATGGAAAACATGGAGAAAATATTTTTATGAAATTCTAGAACGGTGTTAATGCAATTCATGACTAAGTTAAGAAAGGGATCAAAGATCCTCACAATTCTCAATGATCATGACCACCTGGAGTTCACATTAACCTTGGGTAACAAACATAGATGTGTCTCCATTTCTTATCAATATTTATTCAGTTCTTTCGTCATAAATTATGATTCTAGGTAGATATAGAAATTCCTTGTGTTTTTTCTTCAACCACCTACCTAAATTTCTAGCTCAGATGGGGTTTAATTTCAATTATCATTATGAGATATCTAACTTCATTCATTAGTGTCAAGAATTATTTCAAAAAAAAGACCTTATTCAAGATTTTAGATTCCATATCAATACAATTTGATGTAAAAAAGATCAAGGGTTTTTTTAAAACTAATTTCATTGAAGATAACTCATTTTCTGAGATATATCAATATGAAAAGACATCTCAATTTCAACATAGAGATCAAATATATATCTTAAAAATAATTATTCTAATTTAATCCCATTTTTTACTTAAATCATTAAACTTTTAATGGTTTTCATCAATTATCATTCAATTATTAAATCCTTTCCCAAAGATCACATTTCTTGTTTCAAAAATTATTTCCATTTTAAAAAAAATAAGTAAAAAGGGTTCTATTTAATATAGACACCGTATTAAACCTCCTTCCAAAATTCTCAAATCATCAACAATCGAAATAGGGATTCCCCAACTATGAAGGATATGAGATGGAAGAGTCCTAGAAATAAAAAATGCTAATAAATATTCATGATTGAATTATTCTACAATGTTTTCATGGATTATAAATAATAATTATCAAGATGATATGAGAGACTCTGGAAAAAATAAGGTATGGCTCACTGATTTGGAACAAATAAGATGAATGGTGCTTTGGTTCACTATGGAATAATTTTTGGGGGATACAATAATGTCCAAGATGGTTCCTATAATGAAATGGGTCAAATTATAGTAAAATTAAGAGGAAAAAATAATTAAATATGGGTCTTAGGGGGAAAATTTAAATTTTACACTACTGTTTTTCAACCACTTGGACATCAATGGTGAGTTAGTGGATTCCTTCTCGATAGCTAGAATTTATCAATCTGATATCTGATGGTTGTAGTAAGAGTTCCTATAGGAATTAATTTCCACTAGATTTCCTATATAATGTCTTAAAACAAATTATTAACATTGTGTATCGTAGATTAGCCCAGTCTAGTCCATCGATGGGCCAATATTCCTAACTAGTTAGATGTGGACCTCATTTAGATTTTCTAGTTAATGGATCAAGTCCATACTTCCACCATGATCAGAAGGGGCCTCCCCAACAACGCAAGGACTGAGAAACATCTAGAAAAACAAGATATTAATATATAAAGAGTAAAAAAACAAGAATATGGTTATTCTTGAAAAAATAGTGAGAAGATAAAAGTCTCCCCACAATATAGATTTCAACCCCCAGAAAGGTAATTTAGAGAAGGTTGATCCACAAAGAGAATAGGCCCCAACTCTATCATCATATGCACTCATGAACACATCTCATGAACATTTGATCGATGATTAAATCAAAATAAGAACAATGGTATGAATTTATCATGATGAATCCTTACCTGAGATTTGAAAATTTGAAATAATTTTTCAATAATATGCATATCAGGTTCTAAATTAAGGTTTTTTTAGTTAGAACATGAGACCAGTCTTGTTGACACTTATTGAGCTGAGACACATTGGAAAAATTGTGGATCATTGTCTTATGAGGTGGTAAATGCAAATAATTTTCATCCTTCCCAACCTATTCCAATGCGTCAAAGGGCCACACAAACCACAGATCTTACTTCCCTTGCAACCAAAACCTTCGATTACCCAACATTGGTGAGGCTTTTTGGAATAAAAAATTACCAATTGAATACCCCAAAGGTAGATTATGATGATCTATGTAATATTTTTTTAACATTGATCTATCACCATTTTCTGATAAATATTTTAGATCTTCACTCTCATTTCATAAATCAAACATATTCCATGAAAGGAAAATTCACCCACATCCAACTATAAAAATATTAAGATACATTTTTTGGTATATAATTATTTAAAAGGATACATATTAATGTATGATTGATAAATTTTATTTTAATAAAATTCAAATAGTCTCATATTACTATCCCATAAACCTCTAAATTCCTGAATTCAGGCACAATGCATGTCCCCTAGAATCTGAATTGAAAACATTATTTGAACACCTAAACATAAAACTTCCCCAGATCCTCTACAATTGATGTGTCATAAATTGGTATGAAGTGAATAAAAATCATTTACACATAAATTACCAACCAAATAGCTTTATTAACCAAGGAATTCTATGGTAAACCAATAATTACATCCATTAATAAATCATTACAATTTTAGGTTCTCATGAGATGCGGCTAAAAAATCTTGAAGGCTTTTGATGCTCAACCTTAATTTTCTAGAGGGTATAAAAATGATACATGATGACTAATTTGTGTTTTTTCATACATGGAAACCATAACTGGAACTTCATTCTCATGAGATCAATGTTGATATCTTGCATAATCCATCAAATTATATTCTTTCAGAAGAATTTAGTACAATCCTACACTTAAAGTATATAATAAACCGCACATTCCTATCTATGCTCTGATAGAGTCAGAATAGGTTCTGAGATCAAACAATTATTTATTTCATTAAATGAGTCCTAACACATTGAGTCTCATTAGAACATTACACCTTTATAGATGAAAAATGTTAGTAATGATGCATGATTTAATAAATATTTCATAAACCTCCAGTAATAACATGTAATAGGTAGGAAACCATAGATCATAATGATATTTTATTATTTATCCCATGAAATTACTACCTTCACCTTTTCAGGAACAACTATGATACCATGTTTATAATACACATTCCCCATACAAATATTCTTCACAAATCTGTATTTAGAGTTTTGATAATTTTCCATACAAGAAATGATCCCTTGGGATTTCCATAACCTCCCTTTGGTGACACACATAATCTTATTTTGTTCATGAGTAAACTATATTGTCATCTATGAATACCATAACAAGAGAGTCAATGTACCAGTGAAAAGAATATTTTATAAATTCCATGAATACACATATATCATTAGTTAGGAAAGAAATCATGAGATACTCAAAATGGCCATACATTCCCTAGAAAGTGGTGTTTTGAATAACTAACTCTTTGATTCAGAGTTGTTGGTTACTAGACGGGTGTTTAATTTTTTAGAACCACTTTTCCATTTCTATTTATAAAACAAATCATTTATATAAGAAAAATTGTACTTTTTCATTACTATTACCCAGTTGAGATTTTGGTAATTAACACATAGGTGGAGATTTACATCATCCTAATTATGAAGGATAACAAGATCTTCCTAGGGTTATACACTCGGGTATATGAATTCTTTATATCTCAAGTTATCCAACTGGAATTTCATCTCCATTAACCCTTTTACATCAATGTGGTAAGATGGTATCTATAATAGTTGATTGTTCAACACTAAATTAATTCAGAATTAATCCTCCCTCCCTTGAGTTAACCAAGAAAATACATCCCAGAATACATTCATAAAATTATTTTACAATAGAGTAATTTCCCACAAAATTATTCTCATTCCATCCCAATAAAAAATAGAATATTAACCTAAAAGTCTTTGGGAGTGGAGGTACGAACCAACTGTTCATCAAGCCCCACTATTCATGAAACACACAAGACATCCCATTTTAAGATGTAAAGAAAATATAATATTGATAATGTTCAATTTAGGATTTATGAGGTACCAAACAATCCATTCATAAAATAATGTTAAAGTGGATAATTTTTAGGACTATACAATTATATTCTATTTCATCTAATGAAAATAGAAATTCAGGGGATATACATCATAGACCCTACTCCCACTTCGTTCTAAGAGGTGTAACTATTAATAAAAATAGGGAATTATTTTCATTGGATGAATCAAGAAGTTCATATTGTGGGTTGATACAAAAAAGTGTGAGGAACCAATAAAAAATGAAGCAGTTTCTAAAGATGAAGCAATAGAAATGGTTCCTCTCTCAACCATTGGGACCACATCAAATTTTTATGGAATCTCTTAAACTATGTGTAATATCATCATTCTAAGGGAATGTAATTTCTTATGTCGGATGGTACTCTTATTATATAAATATAGGTTGTCATTTTATGTGTTTATATATAAAAACTATAAATTAATTGGGATTTCTATACATACCCTACCCATAGTGAGAACCATGTGCCGGCTCCTAAATGTTATGGGGGTGTTTTTACTAACATCCCAATTGTGAGGATGGATGGACGGATTCCTATACTTCATCACTCCAACTTCTTGGTGATTTTATTAATGAAAAATATATGATAAGTTGAAGTAAATTTTTTTTGGTGATGATTTATGAGATTATACAGAATCTCTGATTGGGGTCATTCATGGTTGGAGGAGGTAACATGTTTCATTTGCTTCATGTTTCTCATACTCTACAATTCTGGTTATCATTATTTTTGAAATGTGATTTCCGATGTGTATTTGGAATACATGTGATGTGATGTCCTTGATTTCTCCAGTAATGATGTTTTGTGATGGTCTAGGTGTCTTCTGGTGACATGTGATGTGACATCCCAGGTGTCTCTAGGTGAGATGTAATATATAGAAGAGACGAGAGTGCCAAGATATAAATAGTTGGGGTATGAGAGTGGGAAACCACCGACAGAGTGGTGTGGGGTACCCTTTTATCAATAAGTATTTTATTTTTCTATTGTAATTGTATGAATTATTTGGTGAGAATACCCTAGGGATGATGATATTGGTTAGTTGATATACTTTGGTGATATTGGTTATGCTATATTCCCATTCGTATATTAGAATTCTCTTTTCACATGTGCAAGGGATACATTGGGTCTGACCCTAATAAGTATAATTTTATGATCACCCCAAGTGTATATGAACTATCTTCCACGTTTTAAGGAGGATTAGAAAGACTAAGATGGACATTTTTTGTTCATAATTGGGGATGTTTTTGTGTCACTGTCTTATTAGTTTTTTTGAATTTATTTAGATACTCTTGGAATTTTTTATAGTATAAATTAATTCTGGGATGATTTTGGTTTACTTTATTTTATTTGGTTTCATGGACTTTCTTGATTATTGATATTATATATCCTAATACAATTATATTTTGTGAAATTCTCCCTATATGTGATAATTTTATTACCTTTGTGACAGTCGCTAACTTGGGGTTGAATGAAGGTTGTAATCATGGGTCTTCAACTCTCTAGCTTCATTTAAATATCTGTAGGGGTACCTTAGGATAGAAAAGGCCATGAAAGGAATCTAGGAAACTACCCACCCAATAATCTAGCTTCAATTTTGGTATCAGACAGCCGGTAGCTACTAGAGATTTCACTAATAGGGCTCGGCCATCCTATGCTGACACTGAAATCCACCTATGCCTTCCCATAACCAAATGGGCCACATTCCCCAAAACAATATATCATTCAAAGGGTACTAACCTTGAAAAGTCAATTATGAACCGAAAATAAAAATTCAATGCGCTCAAACATTCAAATTTCAAAAACCTCATAAATTTTAAGAGATCATATAGACAGAAGGTATTACTATAGAGACCTATAATTCTCATTCATAGATATAAAATATTATTAGAAGATTAATTATTTGAAAATATAATGATAAATTCTAGAATATTTCAGTATTACTTCCTTTGAAAAAGGGAAATAGAAACAAATGGGTCATAATATTTCTACATCATATCCCACTTAGTTCCTTATTACTCTCCCTCCTAATTGATATATCAGAAAAAAATTTATTCATAACCTTGATAGAGGAAACATAAGAATGGTTTCACTCTAATGCCCAGTAAGTGTAAACCAGTGAGATAACAATGATCACATAAGTATATAATGATCCTAAAGGTATGATAAAATGATCGTAACATTTGAAAAACAAACACTTTATATCAATGATTATAATTTTGAGTCATGGAATAAGTTTAGAAAGTATATAATACCAGAATCTTAAAGGAATTAAATAACATGATCCATGATAGCATAATATAGTCATATGGCATTATTTTTTTCATAAAAATAAGCATAGAACTAATTTTAGTAGTTCTTAATGTATATTTCATATGCTATCATAGTGGTAAGATTTCACTCCCCAAACCATCGTAAAAGAAAAGTTTCACTTCCAATACTATCATAGGGAACAAATTTCCTTTTGGAAGTGGTTTAATTTCCCTTTCTACTCCTATTTATATCATGATATATCAATCCTTACTTGATGAATTGGAGGTAGTTATAGGTCCACCGAGTGTATAATGAAAATAATACATAGGTATGTCAAATATCATAACACATTCCTAATATAATAACCCATGTAATGAATTGGGTTTCACAATCATGTAATGATATCATCAAGTAATAACACTTATAAAAATATTATTTCAAAAAAACTTCATCATAGCATAACTCTGAGAATTGAAATGGGTTTCATAAATATATTTTTTTCCAAATCATTAACCAGGAAGACAAATAATAAGGATCTTATCATTGTATCATTTCCCAAATAATCGTAAGTAACATCAAATGATTTCATCTTAGAAAGAAAATGATTTTAAAATATCATTGGAACATTTATTGAGAAAAATATCATTTCTTTGAAAATAACCAATATAAAACTAGGAATTCATGAAATATCACGTGAATAATTTTATTTTAAAATGTTATTAGAAATATATAAAATAATATTCAAAGATAATAATGTTCGTGATAGTGGAAAATTGTATTCATACAAAATATATTAAAAAACATTACATTCAAAATTTATTAAAAAGTAAAAATGTTTTTTATTCAAAAAATTAGAATAATATTAGTTTAGAAACTTTTTTTAAAATTAAACCATGAATGAATAAAAAATTAAACATGCACTTAATAATATAAAAAACATTCATGATAATATTTTCAAAAAACATGAACACAGAAGTTAAAGGGTTTTCAATCAAAGCATAAAATAATGTTGGTTTTCCTTAAAATATTCTTTTATTCTCTTAAGTACATAATGATTGTAATGTGAAATGAAAAAGCTATATTCTAAATAAATAAATATAATATAAGAAAATTAAAGAGTTTCATGATAGATATATCATAATATTTCATCCTCAAAAACAAAATCCTAAAAAATTATGAGAAATAATAAAATTTTACCATAAAACCCATATCACATGGGTATATTTTGAATATTAAGACCCATGAAAGGATGAACCTTGTATGGACATTTATATCCAATAATTCCCATTATAATTATCAAAAATTAAATTATTATGTAGTATATACATCATAAAAAATAAACAAGTGGTATAGAAGGAATGTTTCCCAAAGAAATAATATTTCAAAGATCTACACATTGTCATAGTTACATGATGAATAGATAATGAAGAACTGTGATCTTACTCTACTAGATACATCAGGCATGGTATTGAAGGAACCTAATCAACATTAATGAATATTTTCATTCCATAACAATAAAGGATTAACCGATATATATTTCTCACCTTCTTCGATAAATCCACTTCTTCCTTATATGCCTATTTATTCTATGCTTAGACAGCTGGTTGAAAACTTATTTGAGAAAGATAAGATTTATCATATTCCTTAATGATTTTAAGATCGATAAGTTTAAAACCAGTAAATATTATATATTTTTTGTTCCTCAACATTGATAAACTATAATTATCGTTTCCACTCAAAAATTGGTCTGCATGTTTACTTTCAGATGGTTGTAATGTATTGGGAATTCATAATATTTAATTAGTTCCAACCTATTTCTGTGGTTCTTATTCAACAATTTTTGAGTGAATATATAATTTAAAATCTTATGATCAAAATATATTTCAAAAAAATTCTTGTA
Organism: Viscum album; assembly: GCA_963277665.1. Taxonomy (NCBI): domain Eukaryota; kingdom Viridiplantae; phylum Streptophyta; class Magnoliopsida; order Santalales; family Viscaceae; genus Viscum; species Viscum album. Next base: position 45,247,441 of record OY728139.1, on the reverse strand, counting down.
TGTATAATTCCTCCATACCATTAAAGAAAATATTTACAAAGGTAACTCTAAATCATGAGTTGGATAATTCTTATCAAGAACAATCAATTAGTGTCAGGAATATTTTATGAACAAATCATTCTCCATGAGGATGAATCAAAACCCATTCGTTGATTCATCACTATAGATTTGAATCACTTATACACTACATGTTATTATAGGCATAGATTCAATATCATTTTCTTCAATTCTATGAAACATTCCTTATATTCATTTTTCATGAGGAAGTTGAATCCCTTCTAAGTTAACATGGTGATTCGATTGGACTACCTTGAGAACTCATCCTGAAATATTTGATAATATCCTGATTAAACATGAAAATTATGATATTAATCATGGTGGTTTTTCTAGGAAAACATTCAACAACTTTTAACATTCATAGGTTCACTAATATACACTAACTTGATATTATATACCCAAAACTGAATCATTTTTGCAAATAAAATTCACAATTTATAAATTCTCCATAAATGTTATTCTTTCTTAGGGTATTCATTAAAATCATGAATTGATATTAATGATCTCTATTTTCCATTAAATATACAATAATTTCATCAATAAATTCTTCTAAAAACTGATTAAGGTAATCTATAACGACTTTAATAATTTAAAACATGAATATAGTATGAAAATTAGTTACTCCATATGGAATCAATAGATACTCATTGTTTCCATACATTGTAAGGAAAATATATTTGTAATATCCTATATCATGGGCCTCAATTTTTGATATCAATAATGAAGGCCAATATTAGAAAAGTATTCTTTTCTACATAGTTGATCAAATATGTCATAAATCTATGGTAGAAGATACTTGTTATTGTTTGTGATCTTATTCAGTTCTTGATAATCAAAAAAATGTATAATTTATCCATATTTATTTTTAATAAAAATAACTAGTCAACCTTATGATGGTACACTTTATTTAATTAATCCATTTTTTTGTATTCTCTTGGATTTGTTTCATCAATTCTTAAAACACAATCTGGGTTATTGTACAGATATCATTTGAAATAGGTGTAAAAACATGTATGATTTACACTGAAAACTCAACTAAATGGTTTAATGTAATATTAGGAAACCCATTACAGTAGTCATCAACAAACCCCTGCAAAATATAAATACCATTTACGTTGAGTTAATACTTACACATATAAGATAGACACCCATATTACCTAGAAATTATAACCCATAATAAGACTTGGAGGAAGCATATTCCCCCAAACATTAACTGAAGAATAATCCTAGAAATGTGATGTGATAAACATACCATTTGGGGTATTCACTATTAATTTAATATATAGTTGAAGAGGTGGAATTTTAAAACCCTCTGTAAATTTTTTAGATTTAAAATTGTGGGTATATAAGGAATTAAATAATACATAATTAGTTATACATTTCTTGGTATGTGTACCTTTCTCAAAATCATTATCACTCCCCCCATAATAAATAGAGATTGCATTTGAATTATCTTTGTCTTTAGGATTAGGAGGTTGTTGATGTTGATCATCCTAATTATCCTTTAGATTTGGGAATGTGTTCACAAATTCCCATTCACCTTGTATTTAGAATATTAGAGCATGTTAAGTTCATTATATGAGGATTTCTCATTATTTTCCTTGTTAGTTAACTTCTTCCCATCATTTTAACATTTGATTTGTTTAGGACCTTACTTTATACACACGAAATATTTACTAGTTACCTTACGGAAATTTCCACTATGTTTCATTCCATACATTTATCACAGGGTAAGGATCATATTCTTCTCTCTAGGTTTTTTAGAATGGACAATGAATTCTGTCTTCGTTTTCTTTTAAAACCCATAAGATTGATGGGTAACTCAAATATCTATATCCACCTCAATTACAAATCAAATGATTTATACACAGTAACTAAAGTACATTATTTATAACATCCTTTAGAAATGTGGTTTTAATCACTTATAGAGTCGATCAATCATTCTTTCATGTCATATGATAATAAAAGATGTTTACCTCACAAGTATTAAAATAATGAACTCATATGTACCAACATATTCGACATCCTTTTTCATTATCTAAAGTAATTCCTTATCCATTTCAAAAGAATAATATGTAAAAATAATTATTAATAAATAACTTATTACATTAATCCATCTATATGGATTAAGTTTATTCTTATGCCTTTAGGTTGTTGAAAAGTTTCAACCATTGATACAGTTCACCATATAAATTATAGACATAAAAATGAAATTTTCATTATCCAAACACCGAAGAATAGATAATATTTTTTCTGTAGTACTAATCGATTTCTCAGTAGCTATTTGATTAGAAGAACCACAAAAATAATGTATATAATGTTTCATGAAGGACCCAATTGAACACTTTTACCTCATTATGTCATTTACTTATTCAACATGATTCATTACTTGAGAATGTTGTGTGATCATAGTATTGTGATTTTTCATTCTTGTTATAATAAATTTTAGTTAATAGGGATGAAAATTTGTCTATTTTCTATTGAATTTATATTTAACAGGATTCTTTCAGATTCAATCCATTTTTAAAAACCAAAAATTTGAGTCTGATGAATAATAATCTTAGTGTGAAAAAATATAATCCTGAAAAATCATTTTCTCGATGTCCAAATCATAAAACATTCATTTAAATATAAGACACCATTGTTTTGTCATAGAACATCCATGTTCATCACCTATTCAATTAATTTTTAATGGGTTTAAAAGGAAATTTTAATTAATGTATGAATATCCCCATGGGAGTGTCAAAACAAATGTGAATCAAAGATTATTTTCATAAACCAATTGAAGATTGATTCCAAATAAACACATCCATTTTTGGATTTTTTCCCCCTTGATAAAATTATTCATGGTTCACATATAATTGATGTATCTAGATAGTTATATTTTCATTATAAAACCACACTGCTTTCTTAACCATAACATAGAATATTCTCCTATACATAGAGATTTACTTTTCATTTTCAATTATTTTTTCTCATCCATGTTTATAAAGGTTAAATAAAATGCTTCCCAAATTCCAACTCTAGTGACCCACAATTTTCATACATATTTATGAAATCTTATTAAATGAGTAATCATTACATCATATAATTATCCATGAAAGAATTTTTTTCCTATAGTGCCATTGGAAACTTTTAAACACAAACAAATAATTCATAAGAATTCTACATCTTATCCCACTTAGTTTAGGACAAATATAACCATTAATATATATATATATATATATATATATTATACATAATATCTTTTGGCATAACTTGGGGAAATAAAACATAATAAAGGGTCACCTCAGATTCTCAGTAAGGGTAAAAACGGAGATGTCAATTATCACATAGGCATAACATGAGAAAAAGAGTATGAGAACGTGATTGTAACGTTTTGAAACCATAACCTTTTCATCAATGAGGATAATATTGAGCCATGGAATAAATACTGGTAGCTCATAACACATTAATCATATGTGAACAAATTAACTTACAAAATGATATAATAATATAGGCATAAGTCAAGAGTTTTTTGCTTAAAAATAAGCCTAGAAATCATTTCTCTAGTATTCAAGTATCATTTACTGTTTATCATAGAGGAAGGGGTTAATCTCCAAACCATCATAGTAATAAAGGTTCACTCTAAAGATTTTTATAGTGGACAAAGTACCTTACTAAACTAGGTTTACTTCTCATTCTAGTCCTATTTGACTCTTGAGATATAAATTGTTACCCAATGTATTGTCGGGAGACATTGGTCCCACCCATCACATAATGAAAATAATACAAATGTTTTCTAAAATATCATAAAACATTCATCATATTATAACCCTGGGAATAAAGTTAGATTCATTATAATTTCATCAATTCATCATGTCAAAACCCATGGAAAATAAATGTTTTTTATAAATATTTCATCATAGTAAAACAAGTGGAAAATAAATGGGTTCCAAAAAATATTTTCATTATGATAATAAACCAACATGATAAATAATAATTATTATATAATTGGATTATATCACTAATAAATTTAATTTAACATAAAATGTTGTTATATTTTATGGAAAACGATTTCGAAAGATCACTTGAAACATTTTATGAGGAAAATAACATTAATTTAAAAATAACTTTTTCGAAACTAGAACTGAACAAAATATTTTCAAAATAATTTTCATTGAAAATAAACTTGGAAACATATATAACGTTTTTTAATTTAAATAATGGTCTTGGTGGCATGAAATTTGGTTCATGTCATGCAATCTAAAAGAAAACAGTCCATTCTCACCTTGGTAAAAAGTCAATACATTAAGGGATTCAAAAAAATAATATTCAATTCATTTTTTAAAAGTAACTAATGGGTATATATGAAGCTAAAAAACCATTAGAATAATTTTTAAAACATTATTGAAAATATTTTTCAAAAAACATTGATATAGAAGTAAATGATATTTCGACCGGAGAGAGAAATACAATAAATTTTACTTAAGCATTATTTTTTCATATTGTTTAATTAAAGAGAAGGAAGTGAAATGGAAAATAATTATTCTCAATAAATAAAAAAAATAAGAAAATTCGTGAGTTTCTGAATATATAGATCATAATATTTCTTCATCGAAAGAAATATCATAAACAACCTTGATAAAGAATTTGATTGTGCCATCAAAAAATTATCAATTAGGTATATTTTTTAATCAGAATCCCCATGAATGTATGAACCATATATAGATTTTTTATATCCAATAATTTTAATAATAATCATCATAAAATACATTCGTGGATATTTTATAAACCACACAAAAGGAACAAGCAGCGTTTACATCACATGTCCCATAAAATTTATATTGATTAGAAAATCCCTTACCTCATATCTCTACTTTCTACAAAACTGATTGGAAATACTAAGTAATGTATTTAGGTTTATTATAAAATTATTATATAACCATAAAAATATATTTCATACCACATATGATTCACTTGTATCCTTTTATCACTCATTTGTTAATAATTCCTTTATGAAATCACTATTTGGGTAATAAATTCATTGTTTTTTCAAATATGTTTTTTTATTTTAAGGAATTTTAATTTTATCATAGTTAAATAAAAAGTATAATTTTAACCATGGTATATATATTATATATATTCATTAAATACCTTTTTATATACATTCATAAAATTTATAGAGATAAAAATTAATTACACAGTTTATGGAGATGGTAGACTGTACATACTCATGAACAATGTTTTTAATTTTTGATGGAAGAAATGAAATAAAAAGAAAAATTTATTAAAAATTTCAAGAATCATTTTTATTTAAAATATTTAATTTTTATACATCAAATACATCCTTATTAATATCCAAAAATAAATATGAAATAAAAAAATGACTGACATCAATTCATGGAGGCAGTAGTCCAAACGTACGCCCATGTGACATTATCATATTCATATAGATTGGAAGGTAAGGAGATTAATGTGAAATTAAAATTATATAATTATAAATAATTTTATAAAAATCATATACATATTTTATATCCATAAATATATTCTTTCGTGAGAGATGGTGCTGGAAAATGAATTACATCGGTTTGCAAGGTGGTTGTCTGTCATACAAATGATCGACTGTTTCATTTCCCATTTTATGGAAGAAGAGACATATATAGGTTAAAATAATAATAGAATAAAACCTAATTATGTTTAATATTATGATGTTATTATATGATCACATTTTAATAATATTTTAATGATGTGTAATAAGAAATAAAATGGAAAAAAATGTTTAAGGACAACACCCCTTCTTCAAACAACATCGTTGTGTTAGAACTAAAAGAATTGAGGCTTTTATAACAAAAATAATGATTATAGTACAGGTGTAGGGTTATAAATTAATTAATTTTGAATGATTTTAAAAACAAAAATGCTTTTTATATTTGAATATAAGAGGATAGGTGGTGTCCTTTTATAAGTGGGGTAGGGGACACACATAGAATATTTGATAATAACAAACTATATAAATGTTTTAGACAATATAAAAGGATAAAAATGGATATATATTAAACCTTATAAGGTTTTATTTAGACATATGGCCATATATTAAAAGTTGGAATGGTTTTGAGGTCATTTTTACAATTATCCTTTTAGTTTAAACCCCTAATAAATCAATTTTATCTTTAACCGAAAAAATTAATGTTTACTGTTTTAAATTTTCATTATGATAAAAAATTAAGTTGAAATTATTGTGTAATATTTATTACAATGATTATAAATAATGAATAATTTTTTTAAAAACTAATTTTTGAAAAGTAGAATAATGAATTTTTAAAATAAACCCATAGATGTGGTGAAAAATGGATTTTCCAAAAAAAGGTTTTCATTAGTATAAATAATTTTAATTCCAAATATTCAATATAAAACTGATTATAAGAAAATAAATTAGGAAAATTATATTATAATTGAAAAAAATTACTTTTAAAACTGATTAAAATTTAATTAATCTTTCTAAATATTTTAATCGAAAAGAATCTTTTCAATAAATATTTGTATTTTTTACTATTTATCATGGAATTAATATTCTCATAAAATTATCAAAAATTCAATTTGTGACAATTTTTATATTATTATTTCAAAACTAATTTTCATTTTTCTATATATAATTTATAATATAGTAAAAAAACTAATTATAATATTTTTTCAAGAACAAAATAAAAACATTTTTACGAGAAAATGCATTTTAAAATTCTTTAACGACTTTACTAGAAAATATATATTTTCATTATCTAAAACCATTATACATACTTTTTTTAAATGTTGTTAATCCTGTTTAATCGATCATGATAAATTTTTATGTTATAAAATTCATCTTTAAATAATAATAATAATAATATATTTTAGTTTATTAAAACATGGTGTTGTGTGTGATGCATGTTATCGATGAAATTATGTTTTTTTGAAATAAATATTTCCTAAAAAATTTTGTAGTTAAATTTTACCCCCATAAAAATAAATTCTCCCTTAAAATTACATGACTTTGATTCAAAAAATTGAGCATAGTTATACCTTATCCTATCCTTAGATTCCCATGTTGCGTCCTCAAATTGGTGGTTTCACTACATAATTTTGACCAAGTGAGTGATATTATTTCATATAACATTATCTCTATGATCAAGAATATACACCACTTATTCCTCACAAGAGAGATCATGATACAATTGTATTCCATCCATGTTTATTATATATGATGGATTATGTATGTACATCCTAAAGAGTAATTCATGGAACACATAATTAACTTAAGAGAGGTGTAGTGGATGTCCCAAGTGAGAACCTATGGTCTCGATAAAATCAAGAACTTCAAAATGACAATCATAAGAAAAGAATAATAATGGAACCAAAGAACATAATCCATGAGGTAATAATATTTGTATAAAAAATATATTTATAGAATACAAAAAAAGCATATAAAATATTACATCAAGGCTAACAACCAAGATATTCATGAGAAGTTGCGCTTAGGCTAATAACTTGTGTACCTACATCTCAATTGGGATGACGTCCTGTGTACTCTAATTTCACTACAACAAAATATTTCCATAGGGGTAGTTTTTGAAACCACGACAAAATTTTTTAAAGATAATTTAGCGATGGTTTAATAAATACCGTAGTTAAATATTATTATTTTTTGACAAACTCGAAACTTCTTTGCGAAACCCTCGAAACTTCACCATGACCCCTGAAGCCCTATGAACCCTCGACCCCACAAAGCCCTACGAACCTTCATCACCATTGATCACATACATAGATGGAGATCCCTAGCCTCATCACCAATCCCAATACTTGATGTCCATCGCCACTGGTTTGATCCCTGTCGCCCCTGATCTTATCCCTCACCACTGATCATACCCCTTGTCGACAATCATGATGCTCGTTTTCCATCACCACCAGTCTGACCCTCTATAAGCTAAGGGTCTTTAATTATGATGGATTAGAGTTAAAATATAATCTAACTACACTAATATGTGTTTTGGAGACTTGTTTATGTTTAATGGAGTTGGTTTGACCCATAGGAAAAATATTATGTTGTAACTACATGATGTGGCATTTGTTAGTATTAGAGTATTTGTGATAGATACATCAGGGAAGATATATAAATTCTATAAATTTTTTTTTTCAAAATAGAGACTCTGAAAAATTGATGTGATCTATTCCACAATATTTATATCACACTGAATGTATGATCAAATTATATATTTTATGTCTCTAGAAAATTGAGGATCTCTTTTCTATGTAATAATGTTCCCACTTTATTTGATTCATCCAAGAATTTTCTGAAAAAAAATTAGTTTATTGTGCTATCAATATTTAATAGTGTTTTAATGCGTGATAAAAAATTTTATATCTCCAAACCATAATTATAATTATACTCCACAATAGTTAATGTAGTTAAATTTAGATTTTTTATCCACAAAATCATACCGTGATGCAAGGTTTTATACTACAATAGGTGTTTTCTTAATATTTTAATCAAGAATTGATGATGTGGAACTACTTAGATCTCAATTTCCCCTTATAGTTAATATATTTGGTCTATTATGATCCAATGGTTCCAAATTAAGTAGGTGTTGTTATAAATCTATTAAAATATGTTGTATGTTTTAATTTAAAACATAAATTAAAATACATAGAAGAAGAAGGAATCATTTTGCAATATATATGGTTTGGTAATAGAGATATTGTGAAAGGGAGATGATACTTGATACTGTATGAAATAACAAACACTGTTAGTATTATAAATAGAAGAATGATGACCTGACACAAAAATATCTTGTATAATATAGGTTTATCAAATACAGTATAACAAATAGAATAATAAAGATCTAAAAAAATATATCTGGTATAATATATGTTTCATTTTCGAATTATTATCATGATTTTTCTTTTTAAATTTCATTTTTATGAAAATATTAATATGTTTTATTTTCCAATGGTTTTTTGAAAATATTTCTTGGTGTTTTGAGGTTGGTATAAATGGGGTTTCACATGAAAACCATGTTTTCATTTTTTAAATGGAATGTTTTATTATACTAATATTATTGTAAAATATCTTATTTCATTTTAAAATGGTTATCATGTTCTAAAATGGATTTTGACCTGATTAGGATTTTTAAGGTGTGAAAAATGTTTTAAATAGTATTTTATTTGGAATTGAGGTGTTGACCTCTAAATGTTTTTAAAAAGGTTTTTTATGTATTCAAAATTGGTATTTTAAATGTGTAATTGGATTAAAACTTCTAAAATGTCTTGTTGGTTTATTTAAAATGGTTTGATGGATGTGGTTTTCCCTTTTTACTTTTTTTTAACTTGAAAATAAAATGAACTTAGTTGAAGAGTATCTTTGAAACGTTTTAAAAGAAATGGTTGGTTTTTGTGGACCTATTAAAAGTTTTCAAGTTGTGTTCACGTGATTTTTGAGTAAAATGAAGGTCATTGGACATGATTTGTTTTTTTAAAGATGAGAACACTTGTGAAAGGGTGAAATTAAAATGTTTTAAATGATTTGGTGTTTTGAATAATTTTTTATACTATGTTTGGTTATAATTTTATGGAAAATGTAATGTTTTTTCATTCTAAGACATGTTTTAGTGTCAAATTACTGATTAGAACCTAGGTTTTAAATGGTGTTTTTTGGAAGGAAACCCTTGATTTTATATTTCACACTTACCACTTGTGTGGGTTTGTGATAAATATGTGATGCTTGTTTCCCCCCATGCATGAGAATTTGATACTTATGACCTGAGTGTATGTTATGTATGTATGGGGTACTACATCATTGGGTGTTAGAGTTGAGTGTAGATATGGTTAAACCTTATGTTTTAAACATTCCCCATTTTCACTATGCCCTAATTACACTATTGGTCATGGAAAACCATGAAGTAATTGGATGACCAAATTTATTTATCTAGTTGGTTCACATGCTCCAAGTTTCAACCTAGTAATTATAGGAACATGCTCTAGGTGGTGGGTTTTCATAATGAGGATTGTGTTGGAAACATGGTTTTTAGTAATATTTTCAGCATAAGACAATAAATAGATAGTTTATGAGTTTATTCCAATATATGATTAAATGTTTATCACATTAGTATTATATGGGTAGATTATATAACACATTAAATTATATGGTTACTTTGTGATTTATGGGAGTTTTATATAGTGTTATATTATATAATTTCCCTTCATTTATTTATTATGTAATATTTCTTATTTATATTGCATTATATGGTTACTTAGTGTTTTAGAGGATTTTTATCTAGTGCTATATTATATCATTTAGCCTGATTTATTCCTTATGGAATCTTTCTTGTTTATATTATATTTTTATATTCCTTACATAACTATTTTTCTTACCATTATATTTCATTTATAGTTTGTTTATTACTTATACATGTGTACCTTTAAACCCTTGCACATGTTTTATAATATTTGTTTTCCCTAAATAATGCTTTACTTACATTTACACAATTTTTTCCTACCTTTACACAAGTGATTCTTACATTTACACAACTGGTGCTTACCTTTACCCAAGTGTTCATTACCTCTACGAAAGTGATAAGATACCAATAAGAGACATGAAAAAATATAAGCTACCCTTGTGCAGTGAACTATAAACCATTAAATAGTGTATGGAAATTATTTTATTCCTTTACATGTACTTTAGAAAATTCTTATTACCCTTATGTAACTTAGGAGTTCCTTTATATTGGTTTTCTAGTTACCTTTACATTATCAGTTTAAGTAAAAGCTTATCATTACACAACTTTACTAGTTACCCATATGCAATTCTTATAATTTGTTATTACGCTTACATGGCATTATAATTTAACTATATATGGAATTTGTAAAATGCATCTTATATTTATGAAAGTTATATATTTTAAATGTTACATTTACAAAAATTATAAAAATTATGACATACCCTAATGCAGCCTATGAAAAAATTATTTTACCCTTACATGGGATACATAGGTATAAAATTTCTTTATTATATTTATATAGTAGCGTTTCCCAAATGTTTGAATGCTAGAAATACTATGTCACTGGAAATAAATACGAGAAATGAAATACATTGATTATTTTTGAATTTGATCGTGATACATTGAATAGTAATAAGTTTCTATTTTAATTTCTTTCTTTTGGGTTTTAAACGTATGATGAAGTCTTAGGAAACACCCATGTGTAGAAGATTCATTAGATTTCTAAATAATGTTATCCATTTGTGTTTTGTCTATAAATACAAGGTAAGTAAATAAGTGGATAAAGAATAAGATAGATATTTAGAACTTCATGGATTCATTATACTGATTTGTTGAGTCATTTCTTGTGTCCCTATATTTTATTATTCTATACCTATTAAAGAAGTGTCGATGTTTACAACACTACTCCAGTTTCTTCATCAACGTATTTTAATAGTCCCAATAGTTTAATTATTTTTAGAAGTGTCTGTAATTCTTATTTCATATATGGTTATACATTAATTTAAAATGTATTTTATAGTTATTTAACATATTTATATTTTTTCAACTAGTATATAGGAATATATTTTCCTATTTAGTAATAGTTATGAATTTAAATTTTTTCTTCATACTTTGTTGGATCGTTGTGATATATATGTATAAAATGTTGGATCACATTGTTGAGGAGCACACCTCCATATTCTAAGGGTTTGGATGAGTTTTTAGATTCGGAAATTTCTAAATGATCTGTTGATGGGAGAATAAGATCTTCATGTCTGAATTATAAATTTAGGCGATGGTTGATGATAGATGAAGTTTATGACCACTTGATATTGAATTAATTGCATCCTCATTATTTGTGTTGGATTTGGAACGGATAATCAAACAATACAGAATGTTTTTTCACTGATGTCAATCCACAGAATGAGGTCCCAAATTTGTAAACTATGGAAAATGAAATGAAAAACCTTATAAATAATTAATTTGGAATTTAAAGACACCAACATCAACATCAATACATATCAGAATTACTATATGAGGGTTCTATAAATAGAAATTCGAAAAGTGATGTTTTTTATATTGTAGGACAAAAATATCCAGATTGTAACTTATCATTGGATTCTTTTACAAATTATGTAGAGACTAATGTAATCGAAAACTTCACTGAGCAAACAGATTCATTTCATGGGTTTGTTGATGATGAAAATCAAGAGTTTTATAGTGGATGATTGAAATATTCGAAACATTTTTTCTGCTAATGTAGTACCATATCAAATGCCTATGTGTAATTATAAATAAGTTGATGTCCATGATATTGGAATTATAGTGTGATTCATTTCCTGAAGAAGTGATCCCTTAGCCTTTTTTCTGATATAAAAAATGTTGTTTACCAAATTGGTCTGAATTATAAAAAAATACATGTGTGTCATAATTATTGTATGATTTATTGGGGAAATTTTAAATTATGAAATTCAAAGTAATGGAAAAAATAAGAAAGTGGGATTCTAGAAGAAATGATTTCAAAAAAAATTCTTCATCAAGATGGTAGTCTATGGGTGATTTTGGAAGTATAAATAAACATACATATATGAAGAAGAAGAAAAATAATACACCTGCAATGTTTTTGTGTTACATTCCTTTAAATACTTCATTGAAAAGATTATTCATGTCATCAAAACCCTCCGAACACATGAAGTGGAATTCTGTAGATAATTATAATGTTGGGTTAATGTGACATAGAAGAGATTCACAATCATGGAATAAATTTGATTTGTTACATCCATATTTATAATTTGATCCTAGGAATTATTGGTTGGGATTGGCCACCACTGGTTTCAACCAATTTTTGACTTTGAGTACCAATTATATCATTTGGAAATTTGTTTTGATCCCTTACAATCAGCCTCGATGTATGCGTATGAAACAAATGTATGTTGTCATTTTGTTGATTATTCCATGAATAAAAATACCTGGAAATGATATTGATGTATTCTTGAAGCCTTTAATTAAATAATTACAGGAGTTATGTGAAATATTTCTTGATACATACGATGGATTTTCTAGATAAATGTTCAAAATAAAATATACTATAATGTGGAACATTACTAACTTCCATAAACATGGAAACTTATCTATTTGGAACACTAACACTATTTTTTATTTTCCTATTTTTAACTTTTATTTTGAGCCTGAATGGCTACGTCACTGTAGAAAGTGCTTATTCTTGTTCCATTGAAGATTTTTTGACTCAATTAAATGGTTTCATTGATCATATACCACCTCCAAAGTTGTTAAAAGGTTATGAAATATTGGAAAAACTTGGAAATGTAGAAATAGAATTTAGGATAGTGCTTCTTTTCATTGATAGTGGGAATGAGTTAAAAGATCATCATTATGTGAAATCAGAATGAAAAGATGGAATAAAAAATGTATATTATTAAAATTTTCATTTTCGTAATTTAATTTTTTGTGGCATAATCTTAATGTGATGCATATTAAGATGAATGTTTGTGACAATTTGATCATCAAATTGCTTAATGATCATGGAATGTTGAAGGACCATATTAGTGCTTGGAAATACATACAAGAAATGAATATAAGGTGTGATATCTGGCTTGATGAGTATAGAAGGTATACTACGACAATTGTTTCAAGGAAAATAGCGATAAATATGGACTCCTTCAAATATTACAACATGTGAAGGTATTTGATGGGTATTAAAGTAACAACTCAATGTGTGATGACTTAAAGTATCACAGGTCACATGTATTGAAAATCAATTATTCACATATTTCGTTACTGTAGTTATATTCATTGTCATTGCGTAGATTATTAACTGAAATGTTTACTGCTATTATACTCCAATTATTTACATATTGGAGACAACTATGTGACAAAAATCTATATATATTTTATCTTGAAAACCATTAGGAGATACTTTTATTGACACTTCTTGCAATGGAGATGATCTTTATTCCATTGTTTTTTACTATCATGATGTATTCAATTGAGAATTTGGTTGATGAAGCTAAATTAAGATGTCTCATAAATTATCTATGGGTGTATCGAATTGTGAGGTACTTTAATAATATTCTTTTTTTCATTAAAATATTATGGGAACATCATTTAATACATAATTATGGTTTTTTATTTTATTTCACATATATCTTGTCCATTTGGAATCTTATGTGAAAAAATAAATCTCAACCTAAAGGCTCTATTTAGGAAAGAAAATTTGGTAGATGAGTGTATTACCTTATGTTATAGATACTTTTATGACATTTAGATAAGATACAATTGATTTGGACACGGTGATGAAAGATCAAATAAATATAAAATACATGGGAAATAAAAAAATCACTCTATTTGCTGATAACATGGGTGGTTCTCAGATGATACATTGATATAGGTGGAATTATTATAGTCACATAGATATGTGATACTAAATAGTACAATTTTAGATCCATTTAATGAAGAGTTGAGGATACAAACAATGTGATGAATGAAAGTAGGAACCCTAAATGTGAAAGATATTACAAAATGTATTAATAAAGTGTTTGTTGAATGGTTTCCATGATGTGTAAGTTTCTAAATATGGAATTAAATATTGATATTAGGTTGACACATATATTTTGTAAATATAATAATGTGTACTACTTTTTTCTGATCAAGAATACTGATACTCGAGAAAAGTTGTCATAATGTTATATTTTTCTTGCTCGAGGTCCCCTAAAACAAGCTACATAGTTTGACTTTTACAACATGAATGGATTTAGATTTCATACAGTTGATCAGTAAAAGGGTTTGAAAACATAGCATAGTTGAATATTTACATTTCCTAAAGTGGAGTACTATAGAAAGTTGACAAATATTATATAATTAAACTAACATGGGAAATTTATTAGTTGTTTTATTTAAATTCAATAGGCTATATATTATAAGGGGTGTTAAAATAGATTCTTTTAAATTTACTTTTGTGAACTTCTCTCGCTTGATGGATGTTGGTGACCGTGAAATAAAATATCTAAATATATTATCACCATAAGAAAAAAATTTATATTATATGAAATATATCATGGTTGAAGGGTGGAGTCTAGTTTCTCACATAAAACAAAGAGACTTGTATGATATAAGTGATAAAGTGGAAGATTTGACATCTGACATAGAATCCCATCAATAGAAAGAAGAAGGCTTATTTCTCCATCATGATATTGAAAATATTATTCTTGAAAGAGTGGAAGAATTGGATTATGTAATGATGGAGCAGGAAAAAGACAGGATTTAAGAAGGAGTTGATTGTATGTGGAGTTATCCATTAATTTATCAACCACGTATTTCATTTGTCGAGTCATTAATTATTATTGTTATGTATATTTTCTAGTATAAATAATCGGTTATCATTTATATTTTTTATGCATGTATTTTTCAGAATATATGTTATGAACTTAATATTATTTGATTAAATGACAAGAATTACCAAGAGGATGTGTTATACTCACACTACAGGGTCAAATAGTTTTTTTAGAAGATGATTGTCTTTGGTAATCTTATAATTAGTTTAAATATTCATTAGAAAATGTTATCTATTTAATATATTAAATTTTTTATTTATCTTTCATTAATGAATTCACATAGTTTAGGCCACCAAGAATCCCGAACAAAATTGTGGTTGAGTGTTTATAGGAAATCTAATGGGAGATTTGTTAATGAGTCTGCTAAATAAGTTGGGGTATGAAATCATTTTCCATTATAATAACCTATTATCAGTTGTCACTATGTTAATATATATTTCTTATAATATGATTGATATTTGATTTACTGGTAAAAATTAAACAACTATAGAATATTAATCTCACATAGTCCAACTCAGTCTCCCAAGATGACCCAGTTGGTAATGTCCTTGGGAAGAATCATCATGGATGAGTGTGCCGAATGTGTTTGGGACCACTACCATATGATGTCTACGGTAGGAAAATGAGGATTACATATGATGACTAGTGGTGATAAGGTAAATCACGTAACTTCCAAATTATTTAGATCAAAAACATTTATTGATTTTATGTTTAAATATAAATATAACACATTGTTTAATTTTCACTATAATTGTCTTACAGATGCTGGTAGGAGGATGTAGAGATAGAGATGATGAGGGTGTTGAGTAGATTTCTTAATTGGAAAATGATTACTGGAGAGGATTTGTTCATGTATCTGTACATACAATTTCGTTATTTTTTTTACCTTTTTCATATATTTTATATTGGATATGGACAACAGGTGTCATATGTATGTGTTGTATAACCATGTGTCTATATGTTGTGTTTAAACAAGATATGGATACTGAAATTTCATTTTGATCATATATTATTTTTATTTTCTTGTATCTATTCGACATATAGGTTGATATGAGTATTATATTATAATATTTCTGACGTGTTTTTCATGGTCCCTTACTAGTTAGGAACTATTTATTAGTTGTCCCTCTATGATTCGACGTATAGATATTGACATCCAACTATGCATGTCTAGGTAAAAATGAATTGATTCCTTGGTAGAATTTTAAGAATGTTGAATACATCGTTATCATAGGATTATATTTAGGTAAAATTTTAAATTGTGTTTTTTAGTGTGTCTATTATGGTAAAAAAAATACTTATAGTGTATTCTTTATTATAATATTTTATTGATTACTGTTGATACATTATAACTAATTTATTTATGTTTGATTAAACATATTTTATTAACAATTTGTGAAATAATATGATCATTTATTTTATTTATATAAAATTACTTATTTTTTATAATTTATTTTTAATATCTGTTCATTAACAAACCAATAAATTCCAAATATCATATGAGAAATTAAATGTATTTCTTTCTGTAGATTATTATGAATAGTTTGTTAATCTGATTCTATAATATTTTTTAATAGAAAATCATGTAATAATTTCATTACATTTCTAAAAATTATTTTCAACCAACAATTATATTGATGATTTATTACCGATTCAATGAAATATTCAAAAAATAATAATATCCTTGTAGTAATACTTTGATTCTAATGTTTCTAATGTAATGTCAAGTGTTAATTCAAACCTATAGTTTATAAATAATCATAAATCAATGTATGATTTCAATATGGATTCTTTTAATTAATGATAATTATAGAATTATATTAAATTATCTTTATTATGAATGTATGTTAAAACATATAAAAATTTATTTATTCCATTTTAAGCATTAATTTTTAATGTTTTACAACATTACATAAATTTTATATGTGATTTATTATGCAAGAAAAGTTTTATATTTAAGTATCAAGTATGGAAGTGATACATGATGTAATTATATGGTAATTATGTGATGACTTAAATGACAAGATTTTATGTTAATAAATGGGATAAAATTATTGTAATTCCTTGAAAATATTATAAATTTGATATAAATATTTTATGAGTACCAGTATTAAATGTTTAATTTAATTATGGTATAATAGTATTTTTGATTGATGAAAATTTACGTGATGTTTATGTATTGGCATACCTTGTTAATGATATGCATCCCTTAAACTACATGTTTGGTTATTGTGATTGTAGATTTATTATTATAATGTAAATCTATGTGAAATGAATTATAATTATATCATTATTGAAAAATGTAGAAAAAATTTGATATGATATCATGCAGTAGATGTCATTAGTAAAGAGGAATGAATATCTTGATGAAATATTTTATAGTGGATGGTATGTTGAATGATGATGTAGAAAGAAAGTATTGTGATGGTGGGTTGATGTCAGGTACATGTTTTGATAATGAATATGTTTTCATATATGATATTATGGTCTCTATGATGTTTTTTTGGCTGCAGGTTCTAAGGCTGCAAAACATGATGTTTTTTGTCATTCATGATATATCACACATTTAAACTACCTTTAAATATAGTTTTTTTCAATTCATTTCAAAAAGACACTATATTATGGTATTGTTAAGGGTGTAGGTTAAAACCACCACAAAAACTGACAAAATTTGGATAAAATGTGGTTTTATATTTATTTGGGTTGGTTTTTTTAGTAAAAATTGTAGACTTTAGCGGAGTTTTTGGCTACTGTTAGATTTTAATTATTTTTTTAATGAAAATTTCCACTAAAATATAAAAAACCATTTTAGAATATGAGTTCTATTAAACATTCTAGAAACCATTGCTAAATGGTAGGAACCACCATGTGATGATTTCTGACAACAATTTTAGTGGCGGTTTTCTAAAACCATCAAAGAACAATATAATAGCGTTTAAACAATTTCCAAATAAAAATAGCTATACTAGCATGTTCCACAGCATTTGATCTTGGGATAACCTTCCATGTTACCTTTGAGATCCTATAAAATTAATAATTAACCAATTCATTGGATAAAGATATTCTAGCCACCCATATAATAATCAATACATCCACATTCCCAATATCATCGAACATTCATAATATCAGGTTCCCTGAAAAGAAATGAGTTTAATAAAAATTTCATCATAACATAACCAATGGAAAATATATATCATTTTATCATAAAATAACATGTGGAAAAGATGTGGGTATCATAATATTTATATCATGATATAATCTATAGAAGGGAAACTAGTTTCATAAATATCACATCATCATAATCATAAACCATTTATAGAATAAATAAGAATTATATACAGGGATCATATCTTAAGTAATGGATATGTAACCTCAAAGGATGTAATTATATATAGAGAATCATATTAAATGAAATATAAATTGGAATGATCCCTGAAAAAATCCAATATTTTAAAAATCAATTTTTAAAATAGAACATTAAAAATATCATGGAAACCATTTTCTTTTAAAATACACATGAAAAATGAAAAATTTAAAAAAAATTAAAAAAATTCATGCAGAAAATATCCTTTCCACTATAAAATATACTTTTTAAATCATATTTTTTAAAAAAAATAGTCACCTTCAAAATAACCATGAAAAATTATTAAAAAATATTTAAGAAATAGTGGTAATTATGGTGATAGGTTCCATTCATTACATCCACATTATAAGAAATATTCATTTCATATATTCGGTAAATGAAAAACAAGCATTATATGGAAAATGATATCAGTATTAGACATAAATGATTTTTTAAAAATTAAATCTTGTGTAAAAATAACTTTAATAAATTATTTTTATATATTTTAGAAAAATTTTGAACAATATTTTTAAAACATGATTTAGGAATAAAAATGGTTTTCAAGAAAAGAAAGGAATACAGATGATTTTTAATAAAACATTTATCAATTATTTTAAGTAACAAATACTAGAGAAATTGTAATATTACAAAAAAATAACATTAATAATTATTTTATAGAAAAATTCATGAGAATTATTGAGATATGGAGATTATTATTTAATAATCAGAAATATATTTATAAAACACCCCCATAAACAATGAGATTGTAATATAAAATATTTACCACTTATATAACATTGAAATAAAATCCCGATAAAATATAGATATTTAAATACAAATTATTAAATTCATAGTAATCATAGAAAAAATTCATGTGAACCATATACACCACATAAAATAATTAGGTTGTGAATATGGCTTGTGTATTACAGAGGTAAAAAGTGGGTCATCACTTTATAAATATTTTTAATAAAAAAACCCATTAAATAATAAAAATAATTGAGAATTTAAATATATTTTAAATAAATTTATTCAAGTTATAACATGTCTTCTGATTCTGAAATTTGGAGAAGGGACCCATCAGGCGGATAAAAGAGCAACGAAGGAATCCGAGATGAAAAAAACAGAGATCTCGGGCCCCAGGAGGCGGGCGCATGCAAGATTTGGAAGGCGCGCACAATTGGACTTCCGGTGCGCAAACCATTGCGTGCAAACCCTCTCTTCCATGCTCGAAACTCCACCCTTGGAAACTAGCTTCCCCAACTCTGTTTATGTGCCCAAGGTGATGAAGAACAGTCATTTGTGTGCCCAACCAAGTTTCTGCTCCCAAGGCGACGATGAATGGGGGTTTGTGTGCCCAACCTCATTTCCATGCCCAAGGTGATGATGAACATGGTCAGAGTGCCCAGCCCTAATTCCACACCCAAGGTGACGTCGAATGGGGGTTTGGCTGCCCAACCCCGATTCCATGCACATGGTGACGTCAAATGCCCGTTTGCGCGCGCGACCCCAATTCCACACACTAGGTGATGTCAAATTAGGGTTTGCATGCCCAACCCTGATTCTGCACACAAGGCGACGTCGAAATCTCATTGGCGCATGCGGCCCCGATTCCGCGCAGAAGGCGATGTTGAACACCCGTTTGTGCACACAACCTCGTTTTTGCACCCAAGGTGACAACGAATGACTGTTTGCACACCCGACCCCATTTCAGTGCCCAATTCCAGTTCATCCTGACCACTACATATTTATTTTCCAATTGGGAAGAGGTAGCTCCACCCAAGGAGGTCAAGGCCTCTTCTATCGTTGCCTTCGTGAGATCCAATATCATCTACTATTTTGGAGTCTCTCATGCCGTCCTCACTGATAACAGCACCAACTTATGAGAAGTTGAGTAGAATAAGTTTTACACAAAGTACATCATCCGCTCTAACTATACCTCCCGCAATCATGCACCAGAAAAGGGACAGATTAAGGAGTTCAACAAAACACTCTCTAACATTTTGCATAAAATGGTTGTTCGGAATAAGAAGAGATGGCCAGACAAGCTATCCAACACCCAGCAGACCACTACTGGAATTATAGGTATTTAGAATGGCCTATTTGTGATGGGATCCCATCACAAATAGGCTTTAGTGACGGGGTCCATCGCAAATAGCCCGTTGTAGAAAACAGTGTCGCAAATAACCGTTTGATTATATACATTATATATATATATCTACATTTTGTGATCGACCCGCCTTCCTGTCCCAAATACTAATAATAAATAATTATATTTATATTATTTGTGATGGGATCCCATCGCAAATACTAAACACAATAAAAAATTAATAAAATTACTATTAATGAAAAAATAATATTATTATTATCAAAATAATAATAATAAAAATATTATTATTAGTAAAATAAATATACATTAAAAAATATAATACTAAAAATATATTTAATAAAATTAGGATTAATAATACATTAATATTAATATTATTAAAATAATAAAAAAATAAAAAATTATTAAAATTCCCAATATTTACAAAAAAATATAAAAAAATGAATAAAAATATTATTATTATTAGTGAAATAAACAATTATTTAAAACTTTTATACTAGTAATAAATAATAAAGTATTAAAAATATTAAAAATAAATTATGAAATATTTTCACTAATATAAAAGACAGAAACTGTAAATAGTTCATATTACAAAAAATCATGAATTCAAATGTTTTTAACATAAAAAACAAATAATTGGGGGTCATCTTCTGAAGGAGGTGGAGGAGGTGGAAGAGAGGGTGGAGGAAACTCCATCCCTAAACTACGAGTTAGACAGTGTATGTACTCCATCTTCTCGTGATGCTATTGTTGCTGCTGCTACTCCCATCGACGCATCTCCTCCTCGTGCTGATGCTGCTACTACTGATGACGCTGACACATCTCTTCATGCTACTTCTGAAAACTCTCTATAAGGACAGATTGAGTTTGCAACTACTCATGATACTATGAGGTAGAATATGATTCCTCTCCACAAGCTCCTCTCGAGCTGGACGCCGACTTCGCAGTTGTACCATAATAAGTACCAGGAGTCAAATGAGTGATGATACCAACTACACGGCCCTTCTCAAACCCATACTGAGTCACCTGTATCCATGTCGCCTTATCATAATGGTGGGCACTGGTCTGCTCAGTCATTTTGTCCTGACTCTCAGCATGTGTTTGAGATTTTTCAGCCACATATGACTCCTTCAATTCCAATTTGAAATTAAAATGGTGAAAATATTATATGCAGTTAATTGTCAAACTGAAAAAAATAATTCTAACCACAATCCGATGTTGGAAATCTCCTCTAATCTCTCCTGTGGTTGGATCATTGTACATCCTTTGATAAATGTCGAACTCCATAATATCAGGATGCTCGACTACCTATAGAAATATAAAATAAACTGTTTATATTTAAAGTTATATAAAATATTTTAAAAAATATTTACTAGGTTCTCTCTATTTGAACTGAATTTACGGTTACTAGGTCAAAGTTTCACCTCCTGTCTCCCCTGATTCTGTCGTCCCACTGATGATCTCTTCTAAAATCCACCGCCCAACAAGTGTAAACAAAATCCATTCCAAACGTGAGATGAAATGTACTCTAGTCAGTGGACTCTACATGACTCATCAAATTCAATCACTTCTGCTTTCTTAATAGCTTCTCTTCTCAAATTGTGAATAAACTGACGGAAACGGTGACACATAGACACCTACCATGCCGCATAGATAGCGTCACACATTCTATCCTCGATTGGATACCATAAAACATACAAATAATTTAT
Organism: Viscum album; assembly: GCA_963277665.1. Classification (NCBI taxonomy): domain Eukaryota; kingdom Viridiplantae; phylum Streptophyta; class Magnoliopsida; order Santalales; family Viscaceae; genus Viscum; species Viscum album. The sequence continues at coordinate 45,224,885 of OY728139.1, read as the reverse complement.
AATATCAAGTTACTAATAAAATAAATTTCAAAATAAATAATCTTTATTTATGTACCATCCAATGATTGAACATGTCACACCACACATCAACGGGAATCTATTCCCATGTGATGCATGGCTGAGAAAAATAACTATGCAAGATAATGCCCCTTGTCCAATAGCTACATGCAAAAAACTATGAAAAAGGAATAAATAAAAAAACAATTAGAATATATATAAATAAATTAATGAAATATAACTAAAATATACAGGTTACCATACCTCTGTGTGCATGGATTGAAGCCAAGATGTGGACGTCACTTGGGGATAGGGTCAAGAATCATCAGTTACACAAGACCGTGCCCCCTCTGCATACTCCTTGAACCACCAATAGGCTGAGGGTCAGATGATCAAAAATCTCCCTCATCCAAAGGTAGATCAGCCTCCTGCAACTCAAGAAATATATCGAGATCCATCTGAAACACAAAATGATTTTTTTGCAGATATTTGAAAATAACTATTATATATAGATATATATTAGTTATGATTATAACCATCATTTAACTATGTCAATGTCCATCTTCATCCTAATTTTCGTAGTTATCCATGACAATGTCTTCATCTTCCTCCTCAGCATCATCAATATCCATATGAGTTTCCGTTTCATCATCTCTTATCATTTCAATTTAATTTTTAACATCATTAACTTCTTCGTCATCATCGATCCTTAATTATGGGGTTTCAACATCGATATTGACGTATCTTTGTGAAAAAGAAGGATTTTGGGCAGTCTCTTGAAAAATTTCAATTCCTTCCACTTCAGCAGAACCACATTCAGTTTGAGTAAACAGATTTTCCTGATTTTTCATTTTTATTATGCTCCACCAATCACTCAAGTCTCTTCAAGTTGCACAGTACTTGGCATAATAAGTTTGATGTACCTGTTGAGCTAGTAAAAATGGTTCATTTACTACAGGAAGACTTTTATATTTAATATATACGATTCCATGAGTTAGATGAACATGAAAACCTCTATCAGTTTCTAACCACCGACATTTAAACATGGTTATGTAATTCAATCTTAGATAACACGACTCAATAATTTAATCCAAAATTCTATAATAGTCAACTTCAGTTTCTCTGTGATGCGATTCCCCCAAGAAAACTCCATTTTTCATTGTTTTTTTTATTCCTCATATAAACGTGTATGAAATCGAAAACCATTCTTCACATATGCATTATAATATTTAACCATTTTGGATGGTGGGTTACTCAATATACACAGTCGCTTATAAATTTTATCAGCATGTTGAGACACCAGAAAATTTGTAATCCAATTATCAAAATGATAAATATTAAATGGAATTGATACTAAACCGTCAATAATTTATGTTACCATTTTTTGAAACCATTGGGAAATTTTTTTGCCTGCGTTCCTCAAGAGCAGCTGTATTAATTTGTGAAAGTTTTTTCTTGATGTGATTATCATTTTACCTAAAAATAAAATAAGTTTACATACTGCAACATAAATTATAGAATAAGTGATAGAAGCAGTCACAACACAATTGATGCCATTTCTTCACAGTTGAGAAGAACATATATACGAGCTCTGTGATGTTAATCATCTGAAATCCACCGTTCATGAACTCCACCGATACCAATATTTGGATGATTAAAAACTAATAATTGATTGTCCATTTCGTCATTAACATTCCCTTCATTTTTCCCATGTGATTGTTTTTTTATGGATATTGGGATTCAAAATAATGAGTGAGAAAAAAATCAATTTACTCTTTTAAATAAGCTTCAGCAATTGATCCTTCAATTGATGCTTTGTTACGTACTTTTTCTTTCAATTTCTGCAAGCATCTCTTGAATGGGTACATCCATCGAAACTGTATGGGACCTCAATATTTAGGTTTATGTGGAAAATTTAATATGAGATGTTCAATTGAGTCAAAGAAAGCTGGCAGAAATATTTTATTGAGTTTACATATAATTACAGCAGCATCTTCTTCCAGTTTTCTTAGGGCATCGTTGCCTTTTGTCGCTTCACAAATGTCTCAAAAAAAATATGATACGTCTGTTACAAAATTATTCCTTATTATTTCTATTTATTCCAATTTAGTACTAACTATTACTATTTATTACTAATTCTCCCTAATTATTTCTATTTATTACTATTTATTGCTAATTATTCCAATTTATTACTAATTATTCATATCTATAACAAATTATTCCTATTTATTTCTAATTATTCCTATTTATTCCTATTTATTAGTAATTATTCCTATTTATTACTAATTTTTTCTATTTATTACTATTTATTCCTATTTATTGCTAATTATTCCTTTTTATTTATAATTATTCCAAATTATTCCTATTTATTTATAATTATTTGTATATATTACTATTTTTAGTATTTAGTTCTAATTACTACTATTTAGTCCTAATTACAACTATTTAGTCATAATTACTACTATTTAGTCCTAATTACTACTAAATAGTAATAATTACTACTAATTATTACTAATTACTACTAATTATTACTAATTAGTACTGATTATTTCTAATTAGTACTAATTGTTACTAATTACTACTAGTTATTACTAATTAGTACTAATTATTTCTAATTACTACTAATTATAACTAGTTATTCCAAAATATTACTATTTATTACTAACTATTACTATTCAGGACTAACTAATACTATTTATTACTAATTATTCATATTTATTACAAATTATTCCTTTTTATTACTAATTTTTGGCTATTTATTACTATTTATTCCTATTTACTAATATTTATTCCTATTTATTACTAATTATTCCTATTTATTTCTAATATTTTTTATTTATTACTAATTATTCTTATTGATTACTAATTAAAACTAATTATTACTAATTATTACAATTATTCCTATTTATTACTATTTATTTCTAATTATTCCTAATTGTTACCAATTATTCCTATTTATTATTAATTATTCCTATTTATTAGTAATTGTTATTATTTATTCATATTGTCAGTATTTATTATTATTTATTCCTATTTGTTTTTAATTATTCACATTTATTATTAATTATTCCTATTTATTACTAATAATTTATATTTATTATAATTTATTTCAATTTATTACTATTTATTACTATTTATTACTCTTTATTCCTATTTATTACTTTTTATTTCTATTTATTTCTATTTATTCTTAATTATTACTATTTTTCTATTTATTTCCAATTATTACAAATTATTCTTATTTATTACTAATTATACCTATTTATGTCTAATTATTCTTATTTACTGCTAATTATAAATATTTGTACCAAATTATTTCTAATTATTCTTAATAATTACTATTTAATCCTATTTATTACTAATTATTCCTATTTATTACTAATTGTTCCTATTTATTAATAATTATTCCTATTTATTACTAATTATTCATATTTATTACTAATTATTCCTATTTATTAAAAATTACTAATAATAATTTCAATTTATTATTACAGATAAATACTGTTAACAAAACAATGTAAATCTAATTAAAATAAAACTAATAAAAAATAATTAAAATTAACATAAAAAATGAAACAAATATTAAATAAAATAAAATATAAATACCTTTAAACTTGATCTTCTATTGATATAAAAAGCTTCAAAACATTTTCTTCATAAAAAACTAAATCAAACAAATTCTCACTCTGAAAAATGGGTTGAGAGAGGGAGAGAAAGTGAGAATTGAGAGGAATATTTGAAAAAACAAATGGGGGTATATATAGGTTAGATTAGTTGCGACATGACCTTTTGCGACGGAAATACTGTCGCAAAAGGTGTTCATTGTGACGGGGCCCGTTGCAATTACCTTTTCCCGCATTTATTACATTCGATGGTTAAAGAGGTATATGTGATGGGTCCCGTAGTAAAAGGTACATGCCGACACACGTTTTGCAACTAGGCAACATCCCATTGCAAAAACCCATTTATGGCTGCTAGGTATTTGCGACGGGACTCGTCGCAAATACCCTTAGAGTGACAAACTATTTGTAACGGGGGAATTCCCCCGTCGCAAATAACCTCCCTGTCCCAAAAACCCATTTACCGCCGCCGGGTATTTGCGACGGGTCCCATCGCCAATACCTCTGAACGACGAACTATTTGCGACGAGAATATTCCTCCCATCGCAAATAACAAGTTATTTGCAACGGGATGACCCCCCCCCCCCCCCCCACGTCGCAAATAATCTCTGGACTACACTTTTTGTGACGAGAAATAATCCCATCGCAAATAGATCATTGCAGAAGTTTGTTTTTCCCATAGTGGGCTTATCAGACAACGACTTTTAATTCCACCCAGGTGACCCCATATTCCCTGGTGTACGGAACTGAGGTCGTCCTACCCATCGAGATTCTGTTTCCTTCGTTACGCACAATGGTCTATGACCAACAGGCACTGGATAATGTGGTTGAAATTCTTCTGGTTGAATTAGAAGCACTTGATGATAATAGGCTTCGTGCCCTACACAATCTGGTAAGGCATCAAAATAATATAGCTTGAGCCTTTAACAAAAAGGTTCACCTCCTCTCTTTCCTGCAAGGTAATAAGGTTTTGGCCCTCAGGACACCAATGATACCTAGTAGAAAACCACCGAAGTTGGATCCCAAATGGGAAGGACCTTTTGTTACTCACAAGGTTTTCGCCAATAGTGTGTACTCATTGGTAACCATGGATGGTGGGCATATAACTCCTCCCACCAATGCCATGTTTATCAGGCAATACTTTTCCTGAGCCAGCTGGTCCTGTATGACCCTAAACTATCAGGTCATTCATGACCTTAAACTGCTTCGTCCCGCAAGACGTTAAACAATTCATCATCCTGCAAGACGTTAAACTGTATGGATCATCTAGAACTACATAACGCTTGATTCCCGGCCGCATGGGATACGTAGGAACACTCAAACATTTTTTCTTGAGTCTATCCCCCAAACTCTCATCTTTGACTATCCCCATTTAGGGTAGACCTCTTGGATGATCCATACACGACGTAGTGAAGGATTCTTTAGCACCACTCATGTCAGGATTATGAATGTCACACCAGGTTCCCCATCCCTATTCTTCTATCCTCCCATGTTCCCACCGCACGACGTTAAACTGCATGTCCTTTAAGAACAATGTATGGCTTGATTCCAATCCTCATGGGATACATAAGAACACCCTGGAATTTTGTCTGTTGGCCTATCCCGAACATTAGAATCCCCCTCGGGTCGGGACATATGGTCATACAGGATTTTTCTACAATTCATATCGAGCTCATCTCGATCCCTCCATACATCCCTCTCCCCAGAGATTTCCATCACTCTCACCACCCTGCTTGACATTAAAATTCATGGGCACAACTATGCTTCACCTACTCCTTTGATTGGGACTCCATCATCTTTCACATCCAAAAGGACCACTTACCGGCATGGGTGCTTGGCCAAGGGATCTCCTCCCACTTCAAGCCAACACCCTCGAGGATGTTGAGCAACAAATTGATACAAGTCCCATGTTGTGAATATCGTTAGCAGTTTATTATCATTTGTTGTTCCCATTTCCGGTCACACTATAAGGATGTTATGTTTCAGACATGGTTTGTGGCTATCCGTTATCGTTGTGACCACCCCCGTAGATCCCAAGCATTGAGTTTGGTGGTTTATCCTGTATGCTATATCTTTGAGTTATGACTCCCTTCGAGAAATTCTAGCTATCAAACCCTTATAAGATAGGAAAATCCGAATCTGGCTCCTTGTTTCCCACACCAAGCACTGATCATGTGGGATTAGAAGCTGTGATGAGGTGGTAACAGTAGATGAGGTCATATGGCTACAGTTTTCCGATATGCCCTACCTCGGGTCCCTCAACCCCTTCGGGCCCCTCACCCTCTCATTTAGGATTGTGTGGTGCCGTGAAGACTCATGTCCTCGCTCATGTCGGGCTAATTCACCATGACACACATATCCCCTTGAGATATCCCTTTCTTCATTTATCATCCCTTCCACGAGAACAGGCCTTTCCATGCTCAGCATAACCCATCATTTAGGTTTCTATCACCCACTATATCCAAATGGCCCCCCGAATGGTATGGATGCTTGGTCCAAAGGCTCTCCTACAATTACGGGCAAACACCCTCGGGGATTGCATGTGACAAATTGACACAAGTCCCATGGCATGAATAAGGTCAGTGGTTGATGTTCAATTGTTTTCCCCGACCTCTGGTCACACAAGGGTGTATACTGTGTTGCGAATGTAACGACCCGAAATTTTGAATAAATATTATTTCCTAATTTTGTGTGTTATTTTATTTTTCAAACGCAACAAAACTGTTTCATTTGATAACATGAGTATAATTAAAATGAGACTATTGGGTTTTGACTATTATATGACCGTTAGTCAGTATGACTGTTGAAAACTTAATGTTGCGACTTTTGTCTCTAAATACAAGTGATCTTGGTTAATTAATATAGAAAGAAGATTCGATGGCCTCACCCAGTAGTCTTGAACCGATCGATGCCCATCTAGCAGAACTTGGGAAGGATGTAGCACCACTAGGCTTTTCTATGGACCAAACCCAAGCCGAACTTCATTGTATGAAGCTAGAACAGAATCGCCTTAGCGAGAAGTTCAAACTGATAGAAATTACTACTCGTGCGATGTTGGACAAGCCTCCTTCAGATTCTCTCACCTTAGCACACCTTACACTTAGGTCCTATGCTGGTGTGATAAGGGGTTATGTAAGGAGACCGCAACTACCTTGTGTAATCCTTTGTTTTAAATATAATATTTTGATTTCTTCTTATGATGAAGTTTATGAATTTTCAAATGTCCAGATAAATATAGTATGCATATTTTTTATGAATTTTAGAGAAAGGATATTTTAAAAAAAAATTATCTAAACCTTAAATAATTAAAAATGTGTAATGATTTTCAAAAAATGGTCTTATAAAATAATGTTCAGTACGAAATTTAGAGTCCAATAAGATCAACTTAAATTTTGAAGAATAGTAAATTATGAATAGTTATTTTACGCTTAGGATTAGTAATGTGACCAAATGGACTAGTAATCTCACTTAAAGGAAGTATTAATATAATCTAGGCACCTTGATTAAGTAATGTGATTCAATAAAATGGTTAAATAACGGTTTCATAAATTATTAGTCAAGTATTAGTTTTTTCAGGTGAATAGTGTTTTTTTAATTAAAAATAAAAATAAAAATATTTATAAAAATATTTTTATAAAATGGATTTCATTTTTGAGCTCAGAGCATCGATATTATGTTAAGGTAATTTATGGAGATTTTTTTGAAAAAAATGAATTTTCGGTGAATAGTGTATTTATTTAAAAATTAAATTAAAAATATTTAGAATTTTTTTTATAAAATGGAGTTCATTTTTAAAATCAGAGCATTGATATTTGGTTAAGGTGAAATTTTGGGATTTTTCTGAGAAACTTAAATTTTCGATGAATAGTGAAAATATAGTTTTAGGGTTTCGGTATGTTTAATAACATCATAACTATGTCATGATGATGTCATGAGATATTTTAAGGGTTTTCCGACCAAAGGTGATGAATTATTGTGTGGGGGACCCATGTGGCCAATACCATGGGAAAATACCTTGGGAAAGCCCATGGTTTTTCCAAAACCACCAATGAGGTGTCCCTTGGCCATTAATGCCTTGTCCCCTCACTTTCCCTATAAATACCAAGACATCCTCTCATATATTCAACTCCCAACTCTACCCCAACGAATCTCTGGCCACATTACCTCCCAAGGTTCCCCCAATCCCTCAAGGTCCCAACCTTGGAGTTTTAAGTGTTACGTTTTAAGGTAAGGGATCCGACCTCTCTCTTTCTATTCAAGTAATCTCTTTTATGTCATTTCATTTATGCTCCATGTTCTTATGTTAAATGATTTTCTTTTATATTCCTCTTACCTCCCTTTTCATGTTCATATAATTAGAGATCCCCTCTTACTCTCATTATTTCGTTTTATGAAGTTTTAAGTGGCGCCGTTAGGCAGCCGAATGTTTAAGGGATTCATTCACCTTTCTCATTTTTCAATGTTCTACTTTCATGTCAAGTCTTTCAAATTCCATTTTATTTTGTTGGGGTATGATATCTATATATAACATAGTGATCTTTTATTTTCATATGATGAGAGACCCTATTTTATCTCTTCAATTCATTATTTTGATGTTTTAAGTGGTGCCGTTAGGCTACCGAATTTTTAAGGGATTCGTTCACCTTTCTCATTTTTCAAAGTTCTACTTTCATGTCAAGTATTTCAAGTTCCTTTTTATTTTGTTGTGGTATCATCTCTATATCTATAATATGTATCTTTTATGTTCATTTTAGGAGAGACCCTATTTTATCTCTTCAATTCAGTATTTTGATGTTTTAAGTGGCGTCGTTAGGCTGCCGAATTTTTAATGGATTCATTCACCTTTCTCATTTTTCAAAGTTCTACTTTCATGTCAAGTCTTTCAAGTTCCTTTTTATTTTGCTGTGGTATGATATCTATATCTATCATACTGATCTTTTATGTTCATATTATGAGAGACCCTATTTGATCTCATCAATTCATTTTTTGAAGTTTAAGTGACATCGTTAGGCTGCCGAATTTTCATAAGAGAAATATCATTTTTTTCTTCCTTTCATGTTCTTCATTTCATATGGTATATATTTCAAATTTAATTACCATCTTCATATATCCTTCATATTCTGTCCCTCTACTGTTTTATGGGTCATTTATGAATTTTTGACCCATTTCCCCTCTCTTTTCAATGTTTTCTAAAACCCCGAAACATAGTCGGTTTGCTGTAGAATTTCCGTCTCAAAATGTATCCCTCTCTTATTCTGAAGTTCTTTTATTTTATTAAGTGAATACTCAAAGCTCTCTCTTCTATAGTGGTATTCACATATATACCAAAATGTTATATTTTAAATTATGGAATTTACATACATGAGACCCGCCTTTCTTTTCTGTGGTTTTTAAAGTGACACAAAGATCATGTCTTTAAAAGAGTTTTTAAAACGTTTTGATTATAAAATGAAACCCATTTCTTTTATTCTATATGGTTTGTTTATGAAATGATTGATGATGATATATTTGGATCACATGATGATAAAGAAAAATTTAAGGGTGTGCCCTGATAGCGCTCCAATGCATTGGGTAAAGACATAATCTCTAGAGATGACCTTTTAGACTGATACCTTGGTGAATAACCTTGGTAATTTTTAATGACACCTTGGGGATGAACCTTGGTGAAACAAAATGATTGTCAATATTAAATGTTGTAGCCACATATTCAACTTATGAAAAATGTTATTTTTATTATGATATGCCTCATGATTTCATTCTCATGCCTTAAAGTTCTTTTCATGACTTTATTGATGTATCTCAAGTCCACATGTTAAATGTTTCCCTTGTTTCCCTTACTGGGCCTTCTACTGACCCTTTCTTTTAATGTATGTCCCCAGGTTATCAGATGCCATAATGAACCTAGGATTAACATAAGGAGAATCCTTTCATGTTTTTAAGAATTTTTTTTATTTCATGTATTAAGTTCCTGGTTTCCAAGACACTAAACCTTAAAGATCCTCAGTTTTGTATAATTTAATGAAAGTTTATGTGACAAAAAGGCAGGATGCTATAGTTGGTATCAAAGGATTGATTAGTTATTTGTGGAAATTAGGATATGAAAAATTTAGGAAGAACCCTATAGAAAAGTATAAATATAGGAAACCTTCCTGGTATTTTGGTGAGTATTGAGTAAGGGGTTGCCAAGCAAATACATCTCTGTCTGGATACGAGCAGGTAGAGGTGGATCTGGCACACATGTACATAGGGGTAAAACCCGAAAATACCGCTTTGAGCTAGACTCGAACGGGAACTGGAACACGATAATGGGCCCTGCTGCACTCTTGGTTTCGACACTCCCCGAGGATATGCTTTGGTAAATTCATAAGCTTAGTATGAACCATTATTAAAGGAACAATAATAAAATAAAATAAAGATTCAATAAGAATATGTGATCATGGATAACATAGTTTGGAACCTAGGGGATCACAAGTTAGGGTATACTTTTCTTCTATAAGTTATCCTTCTATGCTTTAAGTTACTTTTCTTTATTATTGGCTTATTATTTAAGCCCCTAATTGTACTTTATTTTCTTAGTTAATGGCAGGAAATGGAAGAAAATGTCCCAAAAACCAATGTGATAGGAAATGAGATGATTACTGTATTAATATGACAGAGATGATTAGGGGATTAAAAGATGATTATTATTTTGGAAGATGTTCACTATTTTGGGGACCCTATATGATCGAGGTAAATAGATTACTACGGTATTTTCAGTGAGGAATAATGTTGAATTATATTTTGAAGAATCGATGAATTTAAGGTCGACTTATAGTAATTTCGGTAACTTATGGAAATGATTAACCTATCTTTGGTAAAATATGTTTATGTTAGCTAATTTTGTTATAAGTTGTTAGGAGTGGTTGATGTTATTTGGAGATGAACAATGAAGTTTATTTTGGAAGACCATGTTATCAAATCCTTCTTGTATTTGGGTTTCAATCTTAGTTTGGATTATTTTGAGGAATTTTAAGAATCGTTATTTATGGAATGGTCTATAATGAACTTTGGGTAGTACCATGGAACTTTGAAGATTTAAAAGTAGTTTCCATTCCTATGGTATTCTTTCTTTTTGAAGAGTTGTTTTACCTTGCCCTTTCTGTTTTTGGGATAATGTTTAAAGATAGAATAAATAGATAGTTAATCTTTTTTGGATTATGTGATTATATAGAAGATGATTCTTGTGCTTTTGATGAGACCAAGTGTTTTTGAGTTCTCATCATTTGGAGAAAAGATTAGTTTTAATAGAGACTTATTAAAGGATAAAACTCTACTGGAAGGTAGGTATATTTCCTTATGTTTTTATACTATGTAGTAAATGAATTCCTAAAAATTATTAAAAGGAACGTAAAACAAAAATGTTGTTGGTTTATGCTTCCTACTGGCTAATCAATGACTGTTTACAGACATCATAAGTTTGTGATTTTCTTATTTTTAACTTTCTCCTAATCATGTTTTTTATAACTCTCCCTCAGAACTTGACCCTTTGTTTTTTCTTCCATATCCATGTTTTCCTACATGGAATCATAGTATGGGTTAACTCGGGTGGCCTTAGTGCTTACTTTTCTTCCTTTTAAAGTAATAGTGTTACTGACTCTTTTTCTGATGTGGGACTTTCAATGAAATTTCAAAACCCAGTTTTAAACATTTCAAGGACGCAATTTCTTAAAGGGGGAAGATTGTAATGACCCGAAATTTTGAATAAATCTTATTTCCTAATTTTGTGTGTTATTTTATTTATTTTTTCAAACTCAACAAAATTTCTTCATTTGATAACATGAGTATAATTAAAATGATACTGTTGGGTTTTGACTATTATATTACCGTTAGTCAGTATGACTGCTGAAAACTAAATGTTGCGACTTTTGTCCCTAAATACAAGTGATCATGGTTAATTAATATAGATAGAAGATTTGATGGCCTCACCTAGTAGTCATGGACCGATCGAAGCCCATCTAATAGAACTTCGGAAAGAGGTAGCACCACTGGGCTTTGCTCTGGACCAAACCGAAGCTGAACTTCATCGTGTGAAGCTAGAACGGAATCGCCCTCACGAGAAGTTCAAACTGATAGAAATTACTACTCGTGCGATGTTGGACGAGCCTCCCTCAGATTTTCTCACCTTAGCACACCTTACACTTAGGTCCTATGCTGGTTTGATAAGGGGCTATGTAAGGAGACAGCAACTACCTTGTGTAATCCTTTGTTTTAAATAAATTTTTTTGATTTCTTCTTATGATGAAGTTTATGAATTTTCAAATGTCCGGATAAATATAGTATGCATATTTTTGATGAATTTTAGAGAAAGGATATTTTAAAAATGTTTATGTAAACCTTAAATAATTAAAAATGTTTAATGATTTTCAAAAAATGGTCTTCTACAATTATGTTCAGTACGAAATTTAGAGTCTAATAAGATCAACTTAAATTTTGATGAATAGTAAAGTATGAATAGTGATTTTATGCTTAGGATTAGTAATGCGACCAAATGGATTAGTAATCTCACTTAAAAAAAGTATTAATATAATCTAGGCACCTTGATTAAGTAATGTGATTCAATAAAATGGTTAAATAACGGTTTCATAAAATATTAGTCAAGTATTAGTTTTTTCGGGTGAATAGTGTTTTTTTAATTAAAAATAAAAATAAAAATATTTATAAATTTTTTTTTATAAAATGGATTTCATTTTTGAACTCAGAGCATCGATATTATGTTAAGGTAATTTTGGGGATTTTCTGAAAAAAATGAATTTTCGGTGAATATTGTATTTATTTAAAAATTAAATTAAAAATATTTAGAAAATTATTTTTATAAAATGGAGTTCATTTTTGAAATTAGAGCATTCATATTTGGTTAAGTTGTTGTTTTGGGATTTTTCTTAGAAAGTTGAATTTTCGATGAATAGTGAAAATACAGTTTTAGGGTTTCGGTATGTTTAATGACATCATAACTATGTCATGATGATGTCATGAGATATTTTAAGGGTTGGCCGAGCAAAGGTGATGAATTATTGTATGAGGGACGCATTTGGCCAATACCATGGGCAAATACCATGGGCAAACCAATGGTTTTTCCAAAACCACCAATGAGGTGTCCCTTGGCCATTAATGTCTTGTCCCCTCACTTTCCCTATAAATACCAAGACATCCTCTCATCCATTAGACTCCCAACTCTCCCCCAACTAATCTCTGGTCACATTACCTCCCAAGGAGTCCTCCCAAGGTTCCCCCAATCCCTCAAGGTCCCAACCTTTGAGTTTTAAGAGTTACGTTTTAAGGTAAGGGATCCGACCTCTCTCTTTCTTTTCAAGTAATCTCTTTTATGTCATTTCTTTTATGCTCCATGTTATTATGTTAAAGGATATTCTTTTATATTCCTCATATTTCCTATTTAATGTTCATATAATTAGATATCCCCTCTTACTCTCATTATTTTGTTTTATGAAGTTTTAAGTGGCGCCGTTAGGCAGCTGAATTTAAGGGATTCTTTTACCTTTCTCATTTTTCAAAGTTCTACTTTCATGTCAAGTCTTTCAAGTTCCTTTTTATTTTGATGGGGTATGATCTCTATGTCTATAATACTGATATTCTATGTTCATATGATGATAGACTCTATTTTATCACTTCAATTCAGTATTTTGATGTTTTAAGTGGCGTTGTTGGGCTACCGAATTTTTAAGGGATTCGTTCACCTTTATCATTTTTTAAAGTTACACTTTCATGTCAAGTCTTTAAAGTTTCATTTTATTTTTTTGGGGTATCATCTCTATATATATAATACTTATCTTATATTTTCATTTTATGAGAGACCCTATTTGATCTCTTTAATTCAGTATTTTGATGTTTTAAGTGGCGCCGTTAGGCTGCCGAATTTTTAAGGGATTCGTTAACCTTTCTCATTTTTCAAAGTTCTACTTTCATGTCATGTCTTTCAAGTTCCTTTTTATTTTTTGGGGTATGATCTCTATATCTATCATACTGATATTTTATGTTCATATTTTGAGAGACCCTATTTGATCTCATCAATTCATTTTTTGAAGTTTAAGTGACGTCGTTAGGCTGCCGAATTTTCTTAAGAGAAATCTTATTTTTTTTCTTCCTTTCATGTTCTTCATTTAATGTGATATATCTTTAAAATTTCATTAACATGTTCATATATCCTTCATATTCTATCCCTCTACTGTTTTATGGTTCATTTATGAATTTTTGACCCATTTCCCCACTCTTTTCAGTGTTTTCTAAAACCCCAAAACATAGTCGTTATGCTGCAGAATTTCCGTCTCAAAATGTCCCTCTCTCTTGTTCTGAAGTTCTTTAATTTTATTAAGTGAATAATAAAAGCTCTCTCTTCTATAGTGGTATTCACATATATACCAAAATGATCAATTCTAAATTCTTGGATTTACATACATGAGACCCACCTTCCTTTTCTGTGGGTTTTAAAGTGACACAAAGATCATGTCTTTAAAAGAGTTTTTAAAACATTTTGATTATGAAATGAAACCCATTTATTTTATGCTATATATGTTGTTTATGAAATGATTGATGATGATATATGTGGATCACATGATGATAAAGAAAAATTTAAGGGTGCGCCCTGATAGCGCTCCAATGCATTGGGTAAAGACTTAATCTCTAGAGATGGCCTTTTAGACTGATACCTTGGTGAATAACCTTGATAATTTTTAATGACACCTTGGGGATGGACCTTGGTGAAACGAAATTATTGTCAATATTAAATGTTGTAGCCACATATTCATGTTATAAAAAATGGTATTTTTATTATGATATGCCTCATGATTTCCTTCTCATGCCTTAAAGTTCTTTTCATGACTTTATTGATGTATCTCAAGTCCACATGTTAAATGTTTCCCTTGTTTCCCTTAATGGGCCTTCTGCTCACCCTTTCTTTTAATGTATGTCCCCAGGTTATCAGATGCTGTAATGAACCTAGGATGAACATAAGGAGAAGCCTTTGAAGTGTTTAAGAATAGTTTTTTTTTGTTTCTTGTATTAAGTTCCTGGTTTACAAGACACTAAACCGTAAAGATCCTAAGTTTTGTATAATGTAATGAAATTTTATGTGACAAAAAGGCAGGATGCTATAGCAAACCTAGTCAACAGTTGTCCACGATCATCATTGATGCTTTGTGGTCTTCCATAAGCATGACGATTCTCCCTCCCTGTCCCATGCATATGAAATTAAACTAGGAATATAGAGTCTGAGCTCTATGACCCTAAACTAAGATCAGCTTCATCCTCACTGCACGACGTTAAACTGCAAGCTAGCCGGGACTTTCTATCTAAGGCCCAGCCTCAGGCCCCTTGCCCTTTTCAGGGCCCCAAACCAAGTCATCACTCCAGATTGTACTATTTGGTATGGGATTATGTCATCATTCATGTCAGGTTACTCGCCACACTATACCCATCCTAGGATGAGATACCTTACCCCTACCTTCTTCTGCAATGCAAGACGTTAAACTGCAAACTGGCAGGGACTTTCTGTCTGAGGCCCAGCCACAGTACCCTTGGACTTTTTGGGCCCCCAGCCCAAGTCTTCACTCAGGATTTTACAGTGTGGTATGGGATTATGTCCTCCTTCACTTTGGGTTAATCACCGATCCATAAACATCCCTTTTTTAGGGGTATCTTACCCATTTACGTCCTGACTACATGACGGTAAACTGTACATTTCTCTCTTCTATAAATACGCATGGCTTTATTCCCATCCTTATGGGATACATAGGGTTGCCCATTATTCTAGACTTTGGGTCCAGTCCCATCTATTAGAAATCTCCCTTTCACCTTGGCCCCTTGGCCTGCACTTTCCCAAGGAGAGGGGTATATGGTGTGGTATTGGATTATGTCCACATTCGCATCGTGTTTTTAACAAATACATCATGTACCTCTTTCTCCTAATATTTCTCTACCCTCTTGTTCTATAATCATCTTTTCTAGAGTGTTAGATTTTATTGGGACATGTTCTCACCCACCTTCCAGGCTTCGTGTTCCCCTTCCTTTGGGCTTCCATAATCTTTCACACCCACAAGGACACCCAAATGGCATGGATGCTAGGCCTAAAAGATCTTCTACCATTATGGGATAATATCCTCGATGGTTTCAGACAACAAATTTATACAAGTCCTATGTTGCGAATATTGTCAGTGGTTGACGCTCATTTGTTTGTCCCCATTTTAGGCTAACGTGATATGGATGCTGTGTTTCAAACATGGTCAACATTTATCCTCCACAGTCATGCCAGCCCCTTTAAGCCTTGAATGTGGATTACATGGTTCACATTATTTTCTACTCCATTATGTCCAAATTGAATTTCAAAACTCCAAGCACTATCTCTTAGTGCACCTTTTCCCGTTAGGAGGAAAAATTCATTGGTAAAGGCTTCATTGGAGATCCGCAATGACTTCCCGTGGGTGTGTGTTCGAGGTATTCAAACAAAATATCTTTCAACCTTATTCCCCCCCCCCACCAAGTTTTACTGAAGTGGGATTAGGGATCGGGTTGAGGTATGCACTTACATGGAAGGATTTTTCACCTCTATGGTCCAAGCTCTATGATGATAAACTATGATTTATTTTAGAACTATGTACAACTTGATTCCTATTCACATGGGATACATTAGAACACCTAGACATCTTTTCTTTGTGTCCAAATCAATTTCCACTGACTTATCTCTTTTGTTATACCTTCGGTGCTTTAACACTTACGGGACTATGCAGTATGGTATAGACCATGTCCTCATTCACGTCAGGTTTGCATTAGCCGCACCACGTATGCCCCTTTCTATGATTTATCCCCCCTGTTTCCTGTCCCACATGACATTAAACTGTATAATGTCCCGCATGACGTTAAAAGAAACCTTCAAGAACTACGTGTGGCTTGATTCCCATTCTCATGGGATACGTAGGGACACCCGAACATATCGTCTTTGGGTGCAGTTCAATTGGGATCTAGTTTCTCCTACCCTTTATCCTCTAATCTTTACTGGCCCCTCGGCCCAAGGTTTCTTCCTCAGAATTGCTCATGGAATTTTGTGGACCTTTTCCTCATTAACGTCGGGTATGGTTTATCACGCCATGTGCATCCCCTATAGAACCACATATCTGTTATATACGTTTGAGCCATATGACTTTAAAAAATGATGCTTAGTCCCACACAACTTTAAACTATTGTGTCTATCCTTCAGGACATTAAAAATGCATGGTTGGTCCCATCACATGACCCTAAAAAATGAAATTATCATCTGGGCCGCATGATGAAAAACGGACCAGGTCCTCATTCACATCAGGTCTTGTAAGTACATCGCCATGTGTCTCTCATTACCTACCATTCATGGTCCAAGCCCTATGACCATAAACTAAGACCAGCCCATGTCCTTTCCACAAGATATTAAACTGCACGAAATCTTCTAGAACTACTTTTGGCTTGATTCCCATCCTCATGGGATACGTAGGAACACCCAGGAATTTTTGTCTCTAGGTCCAGCCCCAGGAATCTAAAAATCTTGTCCCTTCTTTTTCGTCCCCTTTTCACGAACTCATTTGGGAACATGTGGTGTGGAGAGTACTGCTTAGTTTCTCATTCCTGATGGGTTTTCCAATAGCTACACCATGGGCTTCCCATATCTTTTCCCAACGTGGTCTGAGTTTTATGACCCAAAACTAAGATCTCCTTATGGGAACTGCGCATCACATTTGGCTATTTCGCCACCCTGTACATAGTCCATTAAATCAATCCCCCCTTAATGGTCCACCCTAGGACCTTAAGTTGAAATTGTGTGACCCCAAGATTATTTTCCTTGGGAAGGGACTCGACTCCCTCTATCGGATGTGTCTCTTTGTCGTACTCAGGTGCGTTCTGAAAAAGAACCTAAAGTGTGTAATTTTCATGAGGAAATTCCCCTCATTTCATTTCTAAGATTCATGAGCCCATTATTTGGATCCTCATCCTATTCCACATCCAAAAGTACCCCCTTAACGGCCTAGTCTCATGCTGCCTCGGCTCACCCACCATTTTGGTCCAACATCCCTAAAGATCTTGGATGATATTTGTGGTAGGTCCCGTGTCTTGAAAATGGTTAGCAGTCAACCCTCATTTGTCTATCCCCATTCCTAGATAATGTGATATGGATACTTTGTTTCAAACATGGTCAACAGCTATCCCTTATTGTCATGACACCATCACTGTGGTCCAGATCTCGAGCATCATGATTCACACATTTCCACTTCTTTATGTTCATGTGGAATTCCAACATACTCGACTTTACTCTTCAGTTCATCTAGGTATGTTATATAGGTGGGTCAGCATTAGTGGGAAATCTTTCACCTAGTGTCCCATCGTCCCTATCATGTGCATCCCTATGCTAGGAAAGTCCCATCACAACTTCTTGTTTCCCATATCGAGTATCACTTACGTGGGCTTAGTAGTTCTGGTAGGATGTGTACTAGCGCAGCCATGCCACACATACCTTTTCTCATCCCACATGATGTTAAACTACACTCTCAAAACTACGTATGGCTTGATTCCCATTCTAATGGGGTACATAGGAATGCTTGACCACTTTGCTGCAGGCCCATCCTAATTTTATCTTTTGATCCCTTGATATAAGGAGTTTCCTCTAGGGATATTTGGTGTGGTATGGACTCTATTTCCTCATTCACTTCAGGTTTATAGCTACCGCTACACATAATCCCTTCCTGGGATCTTTCCTTTCACTCCATGTCCTATAATATGAAATTACACTACATGAGTCCACATGTCCTCAATGCATTACACTAAACTATAGTTCTACCCTGAACAAGTTTGGGATTCCCTATGTTAATCACGGTATGCGTCAGTTTCCTTTATAGAGAGGATTCTCCCTACCAGTGTTGGTCTCTGACCACACTGTGCCCCAAGAATTATGTTTGGGCTTGATTCCCATTCTCAGAGGATACGTAGGAACCCCCATAAATCATGTCTCTGCGTCCAGCCCCAGGATTTATAATTCTTGTTCCCCCCTCTTTTTTCAGTCCCTTGACATGATCTCTTTTGGGGAACCATGAAAATGAATCTTTACTAGGAACTTGTTCGGGATGCCCCATGATAATGTTGTGAGGTGACAATTTCCTCGTTAGAGAGCTCCTATTTTGAAGAAGGAATGATCCATGATCAGGCCGATGCACCCACCTAATGTGTTCTCACCAAGGTGGCATAACTCTAGTAGTGTTGGATTCCATTTGAGAAAACCACCACTCCACCTTCCATGCTTTGCGTGCACATTATTCGGACCCTCTTCCCGTTTCACGTCTAAAATAACCCCTAAAAGTATGGATACACTACCCATGGCTCACCTATTATCTTGGGCCAATGTTCAGCAAGACTAATGGATGAAATTATGAGTTAGGGTTCATTTTTCAAACATGGTCAGCGGTCGGCCCTCATTCGTCCTCCCCATTTCAGGATAATACAATATGGACACTGTGCTTCGAACAAGATCAATAGTTATCTTTTTTTTCACGCCACCCCCTCACAGTGTTCTGAATATGTGGTATTGTGATTCACACTTTCCAGTCTCTTTTGTTAAATTTTTTATCAGGTGCCCTTGGTGTTACCTGTCTCGTGCACTAGATCACATTGGGAAGACAACACGTCGCTAGTTCTGAGATCCTAATCCCATAATCGGGCCTCTCCCTTCTCTTCCTGGGAATCCGGATTTGTTGTTTGAACCTCGGGTGGTCGAAGCATGGTTGGTATTCCTACATTAAAACGAAGTAATAATGCAAGAATCCCTTGTTTCTCACATCAGGTATGACCAACGTGTTCTTAGGAATGGATTTATATTCATTTCATTATTGGGTTTTGGGGATATTTAACCAAATGAACAAGTAAATAAATCTATCCATACATGTAGTTCAGAACAAGAGGCAGTAAAGAGTAGTGTGTTTGTGAGTTTAACAAAAAAAGGTCCCTTAGGGATCAACATCTTGGAAAAATCGATCTAGCACTGCTACCTTTTGGCTTGTGGCCCCCAAGATTGCCTCCCACCCCCTTAGAACCTTCTCTTCATTTTCAGTCATAGGGAGCAGTTCATTGACCCTAGCCTGTGGTTGAGCCTATTCAGTTAGGAGTGTAGTCATTTGGTGACCCACGTCCACTAGATGCACTTAGCCCTATGCCTACTGGGCCCTCAATTGATCCACATGCTCCGAACAGTCTTAAATGAATACCTCCTTCTCTTTCATCTCTTCTTTGAGTTGTCAGACATCTTGTTCTTCCTATAGGAACACTTGGGTACTCCCCGAATCTTCTTGTGACTGGGAAATGTCAGAGCGTCGGCTGCTCTCGTGCATCTTCTCGGCCATGTAGTCGCGGACTGTGAAATGAGGACGTTGATCATCCAACCCTCTAGCACAGAGAAAGTGCAGCCAGGTATGGAGATATCCCGTCCATTTTATCCATTTACTCTGGGGATGACTGAGAAATAGTTTGATACACTTCTAACCTTTGCACTATGTCATATGACTCTCATTGGACACCTCCAAATCAGAATCATCTATCTCCTCAGGATTCAAAGACAGATAGTCGGGGAAAGCATCGAAAAGTTCAGCAACATGGTCTTCTTCGGAAACCTCTACCTCTTCAGCAACTTCGCTCTCGTCAGGATGGAGTTCCACCCTTTCCGCATTACCATCCCTCATTTCAATCTCCAGCTCACTGAGTACTAGGGTAGGGTTTCCCAAAATGGTTGCTTCTGAAAAGGCTGATGTGGTCGCTTCCCATCTTCCTCCTGCAGATATCCCAGACTCGAAGATTTTTCGTGACTCCAACCATGCGATCACTGCATCAAGAATCAGTATCTTGATAAGAAAAATTATCCAGCAAAGAGGGAACCAATGAGAAAGGACTTACACGAGCCACATGCAGCGGTGTCCAATGCCTATGTCATGGAAGGGGCCCTGCTACTGGAGAGCGTTCAGCGCTTGTAAACTCGATTACCGATGTAGGCTTCTCCTGGACAATGGGGATGGAAGGGGGATCTTCTTGTAATGACCAAAAGATTCATTAATGGAAAATCCCTCTTCATCCAGTTAAATGTATCTTTATGAAAAATATTTTTATAAGATGTAAACTTATTTGGTTTTATGTTAAGAATTTTGACCGTTGCTAATATAGTCGTTGAACAGTAATCACATGATTAGTATAAATATAGGACTTTAACAAATCCAATTTACTCCGACAAAGGAAGCTATGGCCTCATCTAGTAGAATTTCCCCTTACGAAGCCCATTTGTTGGATCTCGGAAAAGTGGTGGCATCTTTGGGCTTTTCCCTTGACCAAGCCCAAGCTGAGCTTCATCATGTCAAGCTCGAACGTGACCGTCTACGGGAAAAGTGGAAGTTGATTGAAATTACCACTCGAGCGATGTTATCCGAGCCACCCCAAGAGTCTGTCACAATCGAACACCTTACCCTTAAGTCTTATGAGGCTGTTTTAAGGGGTTATGTAACAAATAAGTAGTACTATGTTCATGTACAATATTTTTTTATATAATAATGAATATAATTTCTAGTCATTTTTGATACATTGTAAATAGTTTTTAAAGTACAAATGGTGTTTTTAGTTAATATTTAATTAAGAAATCTATTTTATTAAATTAAAGGATTTTTGAATTAAATAATATTTTAATAAAATAATATTATTATTAAATTAATTTTTGTTAAATATAAATGATCTTATAATTTTATGAATGCAATTAAAATTTTTATTAAGGTTTGAAAGCCATTTCTCTCAAACCCCGTGAATTTTCGATAAATGTCGGTTTTTAGTTTAAAAGTGAAAGTTAACATATTTAGAAAATTATTTAGTTAAAATAAATGTTATTTATGGAATCAGGACGTCGAAATTATCTAACTGTGAATTTTTCATAATTTTCTGAGATAGTCAAATTTTTGGGTAAAAATTAAACACCGTTTAAATATATAATGTGTTTTATGACATCATAATGACCCAATAGTGATGTAATAAAACACTATAATCCTTATTTTCGAAAAATATATGTTTTACCATTAAAATAATGTGATTTTGGGTTTTTTTGACTTAATTTTCAAAGCATTAATGGACCCCTCAAGACTTATTCAACACCTTGCCTTTTAAATTAATTTACATGGAAGTGTGACTCACCTCCACATAAGAAACCCTAATATTTTAAGAATTTATGACTTTGTCCTTATAAAATATTGATTTCCTCTTCCCTTTTCCAAAAACCATGGGATGGTTTGTGGTTTGGATTAATTTAATGTAAGGGGACCCAAACCTAAATAATAAAGAATTCCCTCACCTTTCCTATATAAACCCAGCCAAACTCCCACTTACTCCTCACTAAAATCCCTTTTAGTTCGTCCAAACTCTCCCCTACTCTCTCTATAATCCTTCCAAGGTGCCCCAAGCTCCCAGGAAGCCTCTCTCAAGCCTTTGGAAGCACACTTCCAAGTAAGGGTTTTTTCTTCCTTCCTCATTTTTGTCAATTTTCTTTAAGTTGTATTTCCCTTTTAATTTCAATTATGAATGTTGGGGAATGGTTTAAAACCTCTCCCATACTTCCCTATTATTGTTTTAATGATAGGAGACCCATTTATCTCTCATTAAATACCTCCCATGTACACCTGTTACTATGTCGAAATTCTGAAAGGAACTTCTCTCTCTTCTTTTACATTCAAGCAATAATTTTGTATCATGAATCTAAATTCCATTACAATTGTTGGGACATGTTTCTATATGACCTCCTTACATTCCATTACATGTAAATATGATGATGAACCACTTTCTCTCCCATCAACCATTTTTATGAATTCTTATGTCACATCGTTACGCTGCTGAAATCACACCAATTTTCTAAGCCAATGCCATTGTGTTGTGGATACCATGCCCATTTCTCCATCAAGGGTATCCACCTTTATGAACCTTTACTTATTGATTAAAAAGATTCATGTATGAATTCCACATTCCTTTATCATGGAATAAATGATTATGTTTTATGAATCCATGTTTTATGATCCATGTGGCACACTTATGCATAAAATGAAATGTTTAAGAAGGGTGCGCCCTTATAGTGCTCCAATGCATTTGGTAAAGTATAGTATCATGATACGTCATGTTCAATGAGTGTTGAATCATGCTAATTCAAGTGCAACTAGGGTTTACTCATGCTTCATGTGCAATGAGGATTTACTCATGCTCTATGTGAAATGAGTCTTGGCTCATGCTAATTCCATGTTAAGTGTTGTTTCCGATTTTTTTCATGTTATGATTATCATGCTTTATCATGCCATTATGTTCATGTTTCTTTTATGATCTATTGATATGACTATTTTATAACATGTATTGTACTCCTCATGTTATTCCATGTGTACTCCCTTACTGGGCTTTATACCTCACCCTTTTCTTATTCATGTCCTCTGGTTATCCCATGCAATGCTATGTACGAGGGAATGTTGTGGTCATGTAAAGGATGTTTCCAATAAAGATATTGTATTTCATGTTTTAAGTTTTTATGTAATGATCCTAAGCCCCAAATACAATAAACCTCTCGATATTCTTGTTGTATCAAGTGATTTTTTATGTAATAAATCATGCTTAAGTTTATAATAAAAGAAGGGTTTTCATAGTTGGTATCAAAGGATAGGTTTAGTTATTTTTGGGATTAGGAAACCCTAGTAAAGCCTTATATACAAGACTAAGTATAATAAAAACATCCCTAAGTTTTGGTAAGTACTGAGTAAGTGGTTTATCAAGAAAATACATCCTTGTATGGATACGAGCAGGTAGAGGCAGCTCTGGAACAGATGTATCCTAGGGGTAAAACCCGAAAACACCGCTTTGAGCTAGACTCAAACGGGAACTGGTGCACAACAACGGGTCTTGCTGCACTCTTGGTTACGACACTCCCAGGGGATATGTTATGATAGATTCACAAGCTTAGTATGAACCCTTATTAAGGGAATTAAAAAAATTCCCCTAAAAATATATATGTTAGAAAGTAGATCATGAAAAGCCTAGATTGAATCCTATATACTCATGAGTTAAGAAAATAAAAGTTTATTTTTAAGTCATAAACTTTTGTCTTCGGATTACCCTCTATGTGTTACCCCTAACATTCCTTTTATTCCAGCCAATGGTCGGTAATATGAGGACTCGGGCTAACAACCATTGTGAAGATCAATGTGATGACTGTACTAATGAGATGCTTAATACCATGGGAGCAGGAATCGCGAACTTTGTCACGATTCTCTCTTAGCTAACTCAAGTTTAGAATAGAAACACGGGTCAAGAGGAACGTTATACCGCCCCTAAGAAAGAACAAGTCGCTATCGAGAGATTCATGAGACAAAGGCCTCCTAATTTTAGTGGATCATCTGATCCCACGATCGCTGAACAATTGATCAACTCCATTGAAAAGGTATTCTCCATCCTCCAATGTTCTGAAAAAGAGAAGGTTATCCTGGTGGCTTATCATATGTAGGGTGAAGCTGATCAATGGTGGACGTTGATCAAAAATACGAAGCTTGAGGAGGAGATCGTGGCATTGGAATAGAAGGATTTATAGAAGATGTTTTTTGATAAGTATTTTCCGCGCACCCTTCGGCTTAAGATGGAAAGGGACTTCCTTTCCCTCAAGAAAAAAGATGAATAATCTGTTGGAACATACGAGGAAAACTTCACAAGGCTTGCACGATATTCTTCCGGCTTTGTCGTTCCCCGCGAATGCAAGGTTGACCGCTTCCTTGGTGGGATAAAGCCCATCTTACAGAAAGCATTAGCGATCCATGACTTCGACAGCTATGAGGAAATTGTCCGACGTGCCCTCAAGGTCAAAATGGAGATCGGGGAATCACAGGGGTATCATGGGGACAAGAAGCATAAGGTGGAATTCAATGTTGGTGGTTCGATGGATAAATCCAACGGTGCTAAAAAGATCCAGCACCCCACTTGATAAAAGTGCAGAAAGAAGCACCCGGGAAATTGCCTTAAGGGGACGAGAAAATGCTTCAGGTGTGGAAGAGAAGGGCACCTAGCTGTTAATTGTCGGCAAGAAAGACCCACAGGTGCGACGAAGGAGAGTAACAATCCGTTCGAACCTCAACGCGTTGTTCAATGCTACAAATTCAAAGAACTGTGTCATTTTTCAAATTAGTTCCCTAATCCATGGGTTTTCGGAGACAACCAACAACCTCCAAGGCAGCAAGGAAGAGCTTTTTCCATCACTTCTGCTGAAGAGAACCTCGACAATGAAGTGGTGACAGGTACGCTAGTTATTAATTCAAGAATAGCGAATGTACTTTTTGATTTAGGTTCTACGCATTCTTTTATATCTCGAAAGTTTAGTAGAACAATCCCAGCACCACCACAAATCATGGAAGTAAAGATGTCAGTGAGTATGGAAAATGGGGAAATCATTGCATCCCATGAATATAAGTCCTCCCCTGTTATAATTTGTGGATTGAATTTCTCAGCGAACCTCCTCATACTCCCTCTGGTGGAATTTGATACAATTCTTGGCATGGATTGGCTTTCTTTATATAGAGCCAACATAAATTGTCGGGAGAGGGAAATCACACTCCATATGGAGAATCGAACCCCGATTCTTTACAAGTGACAGGAGGAAGATGAATCTCATTTAACTCCTTCATCTCAAGAATGGATAATAATACCTTATGATCATGGGTATCTGGATCAGATGATTGAGTATAAGGAAGAAACCATCCTTGAAAAAATTCTTATTGCGAGGGAATTCGCTGAAGTATTTCCCGAGGAACTACCTGGTCTTCCTCGAAGAAGAGATGTTGCGTTATCAATTGAACTTATACTTGGGGCACTACCAATATCCAAGACTCCATATAGAATGGCTATTGTTGAGGTTGAAGATCTGAAGAAACAACTACAGGAGAATCTGGATAAAGGGTTTATACGCCCAAGTGCTTCACCATGGGGTGGACCTGTCCTCTTCGTCAAGAAGGATGGGTCAATGCGGCTTTGCATCGATTATCGTGAACTTAACAAAATCACGATAAAGAACAAGTATCCTATCCCAAGAATCGATGACTTGTTTGATCAGCTGCGTGGAGCACAATACTTCTCCAAGGTGGATTTTTGGTCGGGATATTATCAAGTAAGGGTGAAGAAGGAAGATGTCCCCAAGACTGATTTTCGTACAAGATACAGGCACTATGAATTCATAGCAATGCCTTTCGGACTCACCAATGCTCTATAAATATTCATGGACCTTATGAATAGAGCCTTTAGAGATTACCTTGACAAATTTGTGGTAGTCTTTATAGATGATATTCTAATATACTCCAAAACCAAGGAGGATCATGAGGAGCATTTAAAAACTATACTAGAGACTTTGCGCAAGGAGAAGCTCTAGGAAAAGTACAGAATGTGTGAGTTCTGGTTGAAGGAGGTCTCATTCTTGGGCTATATCATCACAAGTAATGGGATATCTATGGACCCCTCCAAAACAGATGCAATTGAGGGATGGCCGAGGCCAACATCGGTAACGGATATCCGTAGCTTCTTGGGGTTAGCTAGATATTATCCACAATTTGTGAGGAATTTCTCACGATTTTCCAACCCTCTTACCAAGCTAACTCGAAAGGGAGTAAAGTTTTCTTAGAGTGATGAATGCGAAGAAAGCTTCAAGGAGTTGAAAAGGAGGCTTATCACTGCGCCCGTGCTCACTTTACCCACAAGTGGGGAAATTTTGTGGTATTCAGTGATGCTTCAAAGAAGGGATTAGGATGTGTGCTGATGCATAATTATAAAGTGATATCCTATGCCTCAAGGCAGTTGAAAATCCATGAGCTAAACTATCCAACACATGATCTGGAGTTGGTGGCTGGGATCTTTGCATTGAAAATCTAGTGGCATTATCTCTATAGAGAGAAATGTGAGAGATATTCTGACCACAAGAGTCTTAAATATATATTTACAGAGAAAGAGCTTAATATGCGCCAGAGAAGATGGATAGAGCTCATCAAGGATTATGACTGTTCAATACATTACCACCCTGGGAAAGAGAACAAGGTGGAAGATACCCTAAGTAGGAAGGATCCAACGATTCTATCAATGATGAGAATTGAGAAGGATCCAATATTCTTAGACTTGATGAAGATTGACATGGGAATCATAGATAAGGGAACATCATCAATCCTTTCACAAATTATTGCTCAACTGTCTCTTTTGGAAAAGTTAAAGGATGCTCAAAAGGATGATGTGGGAATTCATGAAAAAGTGGAAGCTATCAAAAGGGGAAATCCTCGGAGTTTAATGTTAATGAAGAAGGTATTGTGTGGTTTGGGAAAATACTATGTGTTCCATCAAGTCCGGAGCTGAAGAAGGAACTTTTAGATGATGCACATAGTTCAAATTTCTCTATTCACCCAGGGAGCAGAAAGACGTATCGAGATCTCCGAGAAAACTTTTTCTGGGAAAATATGAAGAAGGAGATCACTGAATATACATCAAAGTGCCAAGTGTGTCAGCAAGTGAAGGAAGAGAGGTAGAAGTCTAAGGGGATGATGCAACCATTGCCCATACCAGAATGGAAATGGGAGAACATCACCATGGACTTTGTCACCGGACTTCTGAGGACATCCAAATGCAATAATGCAATATGGGTTATTGTGGATCATCTTATAAAGACTGCACACTTCATTTCTATTCGGGAAGTTTTTTCATTGGATAAAATGGCACGGATATATATCAGGGAAGTGGTAAGGTTTCATGGAGTTCCACTATCTATTGTGTCTGGCTAAGATCTAAGATTCACCTCTTAGTTTTGGAAGAGTCTTCAACATGCTCTGAATACTGAACTGAACTTCAGTACGGCATATCATCCTCAAACTGATGGCCAATCCGAGTGGACTATGCAAACACTTGAGGATATGTTGAGAGCGTGCTCAATGTACTTTAACGGAGGATGGGATCAACATCTTCCTCTAGTTGAGTTCTCTTATAATAACAGTTTCCACTCGAGCATCCAAATGGCACCATAGGAAGCCCTGTATGGGAAAAAGTGTAGAACACCAGCATGTTGGGATGAGGTCGGTGAACGTAAGTAGCTTAAACTAGAAATGGTCGAAGAAATGGTGGAGAAGGTGAAAACCATTCAGTAACATATCAAGGAAACCCAGAGTCGATAGAAGAGTTGTGCAGATAATCGTCGATGAGACCTTGAGTTTAAAGTTGGAGACATGGTTTTTCTATGCATATCTCTGTGGAAGAAGGTCATGAGGTTTGGAAATAAAGGGAAGTTAAGTCCAAGGTACATCGGCCCCTTCGATATTCTTGATCGTGTCGGGGTTGTGGCCTATCGACTAGCATTTCCACCTACTATGGCCAAAGTACATGATGTCTTTCATGTATCCCTCTTAAGAATGTACATACCGGACCCATCACATATACTCTCTTCTGAGGTGGTACAATTGGAAGATGATCTTTCTTATGAGGAGCAACCAGTGAAGATCTTAGATCATAGAGAAAAAGTTCTACAAAATAAGACAATGCCCCTCATCAAGGTGTTGTGGAGAAACCACAATTTTTAAGAAGCAACTTGGGAATCAGAGGATATGATGAAGGTGAGTTACCCACATTTGTTTTAGTGTGGGAAAAGGAAAATTTCAAGGGCGAAATTTCTTAATGGGGGAATATTGTAACGACCCAAAGTTTCATTAATGTAAAATCCCTCTTGATCCAGTTAAATGTCACTTTATGAAAAATATTTTTATATGATGTCAACTTCTTTGGTTTTATGTTCAGAATTTCGACCATTGCTAATATAGCCTTTGAACATTAATCACATGATTAGTATAAATATAGGACTTTAATAAATCCAATTTACTCAGACAAAGGAAGCGATGGTCTCATCCAGCAGAATTGCCCCTTATGAAGCCCATTTTTCAGAGCTTGGAAAAGAGGTGGTGTCTTTGGGCTTCGACTGTGACCAAGCCCAAGCTGAGCTTCATCATGTCGATATTTAATGTTACTGTCTACGGGAAAAGTGGAAGTTTATTGAAATTACCACTCGAGCGATGTTATCCGAGCCACCCCAAGAGTTTTCCACCATCGCACACCTTACCCTTAGGTCTTATACGGCTATTTTAAGGGGTTATGTAACAAATAAGTAGTACTATGTTCATGCACATTATTTTTTGTATATAATAATGAATATAATTTCTAGTCATTTTTGATACATTGTAAATAGTTTTTAAAGTACAAATGGTGTTTTTAGTTATTATTTAATTAAGAAATATATTTTATTAAATTAAGGTATTTTTGAATTAAATAATATTTTAATAATATAATATTACTATTATTAAATTAATTTTTATTAAATATAAATGATCTTATAATTTTATGAATGCAATTAAAATTTTCATTAAGGTTTGAAAGCCATTTCTGTCAAACCCCGTGAATTTTCGATAAGTGTCGGTTTTTATTTTAAAAGTGAAAATTAACATATTTAGAAAATTATTTAGATAAAATAAATGTTATTTATGGAATCAAGACATCTAAATTATCCAACAGTGAATTTTTCATAATTTTCTGTGACAGTCAAATTTTTGGGTAAAAATTAAATACGGTTTAAATATATAATGTGTTTTATGACATCATAATGACCCAATAGTGATGTAATAAAATACTATAATCATTATTTTCTGCCAATATATGTTTTACCGTTAAAATAATGTGATTTTGGGTTTGTTTGACTTACATTTAAAAGCATTAATGGACCCCTCAAGACTTATTCAACACCTTGCCTTTTAAATTAATTTCTATGGGAGTGTGACTCACCTCCACATAAGAAACCCTAATATTTTAAGAAGTTCGGACTTTGGATTTATAAAATATTTATTTCCTCTTCCCTTTGCCAAAAATCATGTGGAAAAACCATATGATGGTGTGTGGTTTGGATTAATTTAATGTAAGGGGACCCAAACCTAAATAATAAAGAATTCCCTCACCTTTCCTATATAAACCCACCCAAGCTCCCACTTCCTCCTCACTAAAATCCCTTGGAGTTCATCCAACCTCTTCCCTACTCTCTCTAAAATCCTCCCAAGGTGCCCCAAGCTCCCAAGAAGCCTCTCTCAAGCCTCTCTCAAGCCTTTGGAAGCACACTTCCATGTAAGGGTTTTTTCTTCCTTTCTCATTTTTGTCAATTTTCTTTAAGTTGTATTGCCCTTTTAATTTCAATTATGAATGTTGGGGTATGGTTTATAACCTTCCCCATACTGTCCTCATATTTTTTGAATGATGGGAGACCCCTTTATCTCTCATTAAATGCCTCCCATGTACACCCATTACTATGCCGAAATTCCGAAAGGAACTTCTCTCTCTTCTTTTACAATCAAGAAATAATTTTGTATCATGAATCTAAATTCCATTACAATTGTTGGGACATGTATCTATATGACCTCATTACTGTCCATTACATGTAAATATGATGAGGAACCCCTTTCTCTCTCATCAACCATTTTTATGAATTCTTATGTCACGTCGTTACGCTGCCGAAATCACACCAATTTTCTAAGCCAATGCCATTGTGTTGTGGATACCATGCCCATTTCTCCATCAAGGGTATCCACCATTATGTACCTTTACGTATTTATTACAAAGATTCATGTATTAATTCCACATTCCGTTATCATGGAATAAATCATTATGTTTTATGAATCCATGTTTTATGATCCATGTGGCACACTTATGCATGAAATGAAATGTTTAAGAAAGTGCGCCCTTATAGCGCTCCAATGCATTGGGTAAAGTATAGTATCATGATACGTCATGTGCAATGAGTGTTGACTCATGCTAATTCAATTGAAACGAGGGTTTACTCATGCTTCATGTGCAATGAGGATTTACTCATGCTCTATGTGCAATGAGCCTTGGCTCATTCTAATTCCATGTTAAGTGTTGTTGCCACATTTCCATGTTATGATTATCATGATTTATCATTCCTTTATGTTCATGTTTCTTTTATGCTCTATTGATATGCCTATTGTCTAACATGTATTATACTCCTCATGTTATTCCATGTGTACTCCCTTACTGGGCTTTATAGCTCACCCTTTTCTTTTGCATGCCCTCATGTTATCCCATGCAATGCTAAGTACGAGGGAATGTAGTGGTCATGTAAAGGAAGTTTCCAATAAAGATGTTTTATTTCATGTTTTATGTTTTAATGTAATGATCCTAAGCCCCAAAGACACTAAACCTCTCGATCTTCTTGTTGTATCAAGTGAATTTTTATGTAATAAATCATGTTTAAGTTTATAATAAAAGCAGGGTTGTCATACTTCTTCTGGAACATTATCACTTAGTTCAGTTGGAATCGGTGCCCCATTACACCTGGTCCCAAGGATTTTCCCCTGAGGTTTCTCCCCTGTCTCCATAGGCATACTCACGCCCGAGCTGGCGAAGGATTCCTGGGGTCCCTTTCCCATGTGCTCCTGAATAGGACGGGGTTTGGTTGATGGATCAAGACTATTAAAAGATAAAGGCCGGTATAAGGTATAAACCATACCTTAAGCTACTCTCTCGGTTCTCCATCAGAGCCAACGATTTCTCCACTCTCCCGGGAACTCCACTGGTGAGTGGGAGCTTCTGAAGGCCCCATGCCACCAAGTCCCTCAACTTGGTCATCTTCTTCCAGTCCATTTTCTTTTTTCTTCTTATTATTCTTCTTCTTCTTCTTCTTCCTCCCCTTAACTTTCACCCCCAGTTGGTAGCCTCTATGGGTCCCTCTCCTACCCAAGAATTAATTTCACCAGGAGATGTGGTTCTTCATATTGTCCCCACTGGCATGAATCCATGTCCTTGGCTGTCGGGTATGCATGACAGAGATGAATGTTTACTTTATCCAATATCCGGATGTGCCCTATGTCTGATAGATCAAGCCCAGTGCGCATCAAACTCCACCATAACTCTTTGGCGGACAGGGACTCTTGCATAATTCTCCATGTAGACCATAGATAAGGGAAGATAGCATCGGTGGAAGGTGTGAGGAGGTACCTGAGTTATATTCCTATGAGGTCCCTAGTAGGACCCTCAACCTGTGGATGAGACCACCCTTCCCATAAGGGTAGAGGCACGTTCTCGGTTTGCGATGCCCCTTCTGATGAAGTGCCGTTTCGAGCCGCACTAGCCCCAGACCCATTTTTTTTCCTCACTTCCCCCATGGAACCTCGCCTACCTTCTTGATCTTCGGGCTCTGCACTGGTTTCCCTGATTTTCCAAACATGTTTCCAAAGAATCGCCTCAGGTAAAGTTATTGTTCAGTGTTCAGCATTCTCAATTGAGAGTCCGTCATTGACATCAGTGGGGGGAAGAGTAATTATTTCACCTAGGCATGATGTCATGAACATAAGCCCCAACCTGCAGAGAATGCATGGATGTTACTCTTTTCATACCTCTTTATATACTTTCTCTGGCATTCGTTGCATGCACCTGAACTACCTGGCATACCTGGTTATCACATATGGTTCAGAGAATAATTTTCCATCAATTTGGGCCACCAGCACGCTGCCTTGGATGCTCTGCAGGTACTCCCTCTGCTCTAGTGGACCCCGCTAATCATCTACCATTTGGGAAACTGGGGATCATAATAGGTGTAAGTCTAAGTGAGTGTGGATACCAATATTGAGCTTGGCTCTGTCATCCCAGAGCATCAATGGGTGGATCCCAGCAATGATCAATAGGGATGGCCGCATACTGTTACTAGGGGGCGGATGGCGTTAGAGATGTCATACCCACCACAGTGGGATGTGACCCAACCATGGAGGATTTGGAATGGCCTGCATATCCTCCTAGGAAAACATCCCATTGAAATGTGCTGTAGGATACTTTATAACCTAGACAACACTCGTTCCCCTAGGTTAACCTTGTTCTATAGCGCCATAATCCCGACCATCCCTAGCTTCCCCGGGCAGACTCCCATCCTTATGTCCCTCACAGGTAACGACCAGCCACTCAACAACACGGCGAGGAAACTGACATATCGCACATTCAGGTCCCGACTTTAATTGATTCAAAAGCCCCACGATCGATAATCCCTCATCTCCAAAATCTTCCAATATGATCCTGATTTTCCCCTCTTAGATGTGTTTGGCCATTGTTTCCCTTGGTATGGAATCTTCACGGCCATGTCCTAGGCCAGGTAGAGACTAAACCACACTGAATAGGGCATGTCATTTAGGATAAATTTAATTTTGAGTTCTTCTTTAGCTAGTTTGTGTAGGTTCCATGATAGGATTTGGGTACGGGTCCTACCCCCCCCCCCAGACATACTCTGTCGGGAGGAGCTCATAGTACTGATACCCATCCAAGGGGATTACTTCGATAAAATGGACTTCCTAGAGACTGATTCCCACCTCCCCATGTTGAAGGTGAAATTTTTTGATATTAGGTGACCAGCAACTGAATAGCTCTGCTACCAAGTCCTGTTGTCGATAAAAGAGGAATTGAGATGTCCAAACGGCCTCAAAAAGCCCAATGCCCTACAACTCCAACCTGAATTCCATGCATGTCTAACAGACCCAGTACGACCATGCCCATTCCTTGGTAAAGTTCCCCCTGGATCTGAAATCCCACTCCTGCTTGCCCGTGGTCTCATTAGTAATGCTGCTTTTGAAAGTACTTGGATAAATAACAGGAGATTCCTCGGGAACTGGATCGCTTCCCACAATTGTCCTGGTATTACGGATTAGGACATCTATGGTTGTGTTCTATGATTCCCTAGAAGGATGGCCATTTTTGGTAGTGTGGAATTATGGGAGACTATCCTCGCATGTCACCCACGACTGCAGTGTGTCCGTCTCGAAACCAGGCATAAGCCCCTCTTCTAGAAGACCGAAGTTCCATAGCAGCAGGATACCGCTTAGGATGTAATCCTTTTGAGTTTGTATAAGCATGATGAAAAGGATTTGGTTTTCAGACATAACCCTTCATGAGTGAAGAATATGAGGTTTCATGATCATTTGGTTTCTTCTTGCTATAGCGGAAACTTCTATCTCAGAGTCGGTTTGTTGAGCGGCCATTTTTAGAACTCATAAGGGGTCAGCGTGAAAGAAGAATGATTTGGCCCGCAAAAGTGGGGGCGGTGTGAAAGAAGGAAGATTTGGTGCAAAAAATAGGCAACAACAATAAAGAGGGTTGAAGTGCATGAAAAAAATGGATGGTGCGCAAAACCCGGAGTCGGTCCCGAAAGCTTACGCGCGGGTCATAACCATTTTCACACACAGGATCAAGAAAGCCTGTCACTCAGGAAAAGACAATGTAGGTCCTAGGTGGATTAGCATATATATAAATAATTGATTCATAATACATGCCCGTGCAACACTCTTGCTCACACAAAAGGTGTTTTTGTGCACCGCCAACGACATCTTTTCTATTTTTTGGTGTACCCTCAGAATCCGGCCTTCGGGTTCTCTTTCGGCTTTGATTCGTAGGGGGAGCATTTTTTGATGTCAAAAATCAGAGAATGGCCACATCCAGAGGATAAAATAGAAACTAAGGAATCCGGGATGCAAAACATGGAGATCCCGGGGCCCAGGAGGCGAGCGCATGCATGATTTGGAATACATGCACAAGAGGACTTCCGGCGTGAAAACCGTTGCACGCCAGCCTTCCCTTCCATGCTTGAAACTCCACCCTCCACGAATGGCCACCCCCTGGACCTGTTTCTATGCCCATGGTGATGAAGAATGAATTTTTTCATGCCTGATCCGATTTCTGTGCCCAAGGAGATGACAAACGGGGGTTTGCGCACTAGACCCCATTTCTGCTCCCAAGGCGATGACGAATGGGGTTAGTGCGCCTAACCCCGATTCCATGCCCAAGGTGACTTCAAATGGGGGTTTGCGTGGCAGGCCATGATTCCATGCACAAGGAAACGTTAAATACCTGTTTGCACGTGCGGCCCCGATTCTGCACCCAAGGCGACGTCTAACGGGGGATTGCGCGACTGGCCCCTATTTCACGCACAAGGCGACATCGAATTCCAGTTTGCGTGTGTGACCCCAATTCTACATCCATGGGTACGTCAAATGTCTGTTTGTGTGTGCGTCCCTGTTTCTGTTCCCAAGGCAATGATGAACAGCCATTTGAATTCTCGACCCCCTTTCCACGCCCAAGGAAACAACGAATGGCCGTTTGCGTGCCCAACCCCCCACTGCACGCACAAGCCGAAGACTGAACGGAGTTTGCGCAAGGGGCTCTTGTGCCCCACTCCGAGGCCTCTAGCTATAAAACAAACTGTATCCTCACACTTCAAGGATGAGAAATGATGACAAAGAGATGTTGTGATGTGCATAAACTCCACCTTCCACAACCGCATGGAAAACTAATGGCCTTTGGGTATAGGTTGTTGCGCGATAGATTCCATGGGGGCACATTTGGATGGGCCCTCGGATCCTCCTGAATTTAGTTTCTTCCTGAAGTTATTTTTGTGAAAGGGATCCCATAAAAGGTGAAAGTTCCATAAACATCAGAAATTCTTGCATGCCACAAATTTCGCACAAACCGCCCATCTCGCGTGCAACCCCTCGGG
This sequence comes from Viscum album, assembly GCA_963277665.1. NCBI lineage: Eukaryota > Viridiplantae > Streptophyta > Magnoliopsida > Santalales > Viscaceae > Viscum > Viscum album. The sequence goes on along the minus strand of OY728139.1, from coordinate 45,189,623 downwards.
CTTACGTTCCACCAGTCCAACATGCGTGGCTACAGTCCAACTTGTGCCCAACCCCTCTGTCTTGCTTGCCACTGATACCTATTACTCTAAACCTATACCTCTTGCACAAAACCCACACATTTTGTGCACAAACTCTTCATCTTGCATGAAAACCTTGCATCTTGCGTGCAGACTTCCTATCTTTCCCCATCCCATTCACTTACGTGCACTCCATGGGCTTCCCTCACCTTGAGGCACCTGGTTTGAGCCTTTCTTATATGCAACCCAGCTGTGTCACATTCTCTTTTCCAATGTTTCCTCTCAAGTTTTCATAGAGCTATTTCAAAGTCCCTTGGAGGATACTGCCCATTGCGTTGCTTCGCCTCATGCTACTTTGCATAGGCACACTAACGACTATTGCTTCTTCTCATAGCCATGCTAACGTGGACCCCCCAATGGTTCGCTCCATAACACCCCCAACCATGGTGTCACCTATCCCTTCTCTTAACCAAGGGTTATAGGGTTCTGGTTATGTAAGCCCTGGGGGAGCAGAGTAAACCCACATCGTCCGAGCTGCAGAACGTTAAACTGCCATGTACCTTTATCCTCATCACATGACGTTAAACTATGACCATGCACTAGATTCCCGTGTGTTAGACGTGGGTTTCCCAAACCATGGACATTTTTCAAACCCACTGGTGTCCATGAGAGTGAGATCATTCCTCACATGGAATGAAATCCTCTTCATCAGAGCGGAATTTGTCCATGGAGAAAGGGAAACCACCCTGGTGTAATCCTCTAGCTTTCCTTGCATGAGGCAACACCCCTGCTCCTCCTCTATTCCTGAGTGCCAAATCCCTCCCCCGCTGGGATTTGTCACCACCCGGGCCTCCATCCCGTAGTAAGTCCCAATCTCCATCTCTTCAGGCTGCAAACTGCGTATAAGCCTCTGTTTCCTCTTTGGGCCGCTATCAACACGTGATCCCCACTTCACTTCCCACAGACACACCTTTCACAAAGTGATCGTCAGGACTTTTCTGTCTCTTGTTTATCATACCAAGCAAGAATCATGCGGGCTTAGAGCAATCATCAACCATGACATCCTCTCCAGGAATCCTAGAGTTTAATCCCCAAACCACACCTAAACTATGAGGTCTTTGATCTTTTCCAAGGAAAGTTACATTGGAAGCCTCTATGAGGTTCAAGACCAACAACCGGTTGTTCCGAACCCCTTCATGTCAGTTCCCACGCCACTTGAACTACGAGGTCTTTGATCCTTTCCAAGACAGGGTACGTAGGAAGCCTCCATGAGGTTCAAGCCCAACACCCAGTCATTCTGGCCCCTTCATGTCAGTTCCCACACGACCTGAACTACAAGGTCTTTGATCCTTTTCAAGGCATGTTATGTAGGAAGCCTACATGAGTTTCAAGACCACCATTTATCTGGACCCCAGGTCTTCCTTCACGTCAGTTCACCCCCATCCCACATGACATTAATCTATGAACATCAATTAGCGGTAAGCCATTATCACCCTCGATCAGCGGTAAGCTGTTTTTCCCCCAGTCAGTGGTAAGCCGTTTCACCCACCCGAACTACATGGAATTTGATCCTTCCCAAGGAAAGGTACGTAGGAAACCTCCCTGAGGTCCAAAACCAACAACCATTGGACCCAGGTTCTCCTCTATGTCGGTTCACTGGCCTCCATCCCATAGGAAGTACGTAGGTCTGATCCTTGTCTCCTAGGTAAGGTATGTAGCAAACCTCCCCAAGGTTCAACCATGTCCAGTGGTAAGACGTTGCGACGCCATTCAGTGGTATGCCTTTGTTAACTCCATCTAGCAGTAAGCCTTTGTAACCCCATTTAGTGGTAAGCCATTGTAACCCAGTCCAGCGGTATGCCATCGACATCCTCATCCAGCGGTAAGCCATTAAAATTCCCAATCGGTGGAAAGCCATCATCAGATGAAATATAAGGGCTTTGATTCCCTAAAACAGGGATACGTTGGAACCCTCTTTGGGTCTTAAGTCCAAATTCATCATCATCATAATGGCAGTTCCATCACATTCACCATATACTTCATTCAACACTCCATCATCCATCCCGATTCTTACTCGGGCTGCCACATCCCGATGGGATCATGCCACCTCATTCCCCATTCCCCTCTACAACAATCGGGAAGCTAACCACACATTGGAACCAATATCAATGTTCCATCTTGAGGTTTCACCCATCTAATCCACTATAATCAGTGTTATGATCAGTCTGATCCATCTCGGACGGATGATAAACCTATGGCATACCCTGGGTTAAGCATGGGAAGCTGAGGAAAACCTCAGACACATGTCTGTGGCATATGATTCCTCACATTCAACATGAGATGACTTAGGCTTCCAAACCCTCAAGAAGCCCTATAATAAGTGGAATATACAAAAACATGCCAGTGTCCCAGCATCCAGACACGCCAGTGATGTCCAATGGGACTACTCCCCTAACCAAAGGTTGCTTCCCAGACCAGACCCTTTGGAATGTCCTGACAGAAGCAGTGTAATTAACTGGTGTTCAGGAAAATATGGCACAAGGGATAATTTCATGAACAACGTCTTGAATCTATAAGGTAGAATCGGAACAGGTGAAAATTTTTGAGGAGGAATTCACAGAAGGAAGAACCGACATCCCATCATCATGTTTCGATCAAGTAACAAACTTCCCTGAATAAGGTACGGATGTTTCTCACCATTGGAAAGTGGGAATGTAGGGAAACAAAACCATGCCTTTCGTACTCAAGAAGATGTACGCGTGTGCCCTGACAAAAGAATCAGAAATATAAATGGTGAACCTGACATGAATTTCTTCTCCTCAATATGGATATTAGTAGTGTTCGAGACATTTGTGGATTAGCATATCACTGGATCTTGATATCCGGCATTGGTTCCCACCATGAAAATAGCGGGCTTGGCGTGAAACTCCCTATAAGTTGGTGTAGTAGAATTTTGGATGTCCCAGTCAGTGACGTTGACCTACTGGACACCTCTTACTTGTCAGGGAAGACGAGATGGTGTAGGGGCACTGGTCGCCGATTCCTTTTTCTTTATGCACTAATGAGTTAATCTCCCTGTTTTCAGTAACAAAGTTGTTGTACCCGGAACTCCGTCATCACCTTCCCACCGATGTAGGGGTGGGAGAAGTGCCAACGCGACAGTCCGGTGTGACTCTACCTTTTACAAAATGGCCTCTACATCCACGACCATGGGGCACCCACACCCCATCTCCTCGTCCGAGGTCATCCAATGAAGGGTGATCAATTACCTTGTACATTGGTATGAGGAGGAGGGAATTATCCCATATCGGGATATGGACCGGCTGGATTTAGAGGTGTATGTGCATCATTTTCAATGCCACCCACAAGGTCTGCGTAGGGAGCCACTGCTCCCCACTCTAACATATAACTATTTCAAGAGCCTCTCCCTGGAACTTCTCGAAAACTCCCTGCCTTACGCCAACGAGGTCAGGGATATCTGGGTCAGCCCAGCCAGGATCCCATTCCAGGGGCTCCCAAAAATGGATCCCACCCAGCCACATTAGCACCGCCTCCCAGTCTTACTGGGTGAGGAGCAGGTAATCCATGTAACTGCACTACCTACTCTGGTTCGTCTGACCTGACACCAGTGTTGGGCGCAAGCTGAAGAGGATGCCCACCAAGGGGCTTCAACATCAATGTCTACTATGGCCCGATCCACTGCCGATGCATATCACCATCTCCATGTATATTCTGAGTAGGGGAATTTATATGACCAACCTAGATAGAGGCCCCAACTTCCACATGAGAAGGATGGGTTGACTCTCTTGGTCGCCAGCAGAGGCAGTAGCCGCCGCGGAATAATCCGCAGCAATGCCACCCAATATTGATGTCCTCCCCATACCGTGACCATGGAGAATGCGGGCCATCCCCACTTCTAGTCTCAAAATATATGTCTACCTCGTGCCACCTTTAGTCCAAATGAGGGTCCTCCCCATGGCAGTGACACTCATTATGGAAGTCTCTCCCGTGCCTACTACACCGGATATGGAGTCATTCTTCCCGCCACAGACCATTGGTATGGGGACGTTGCACATCCGGTCACTCTTCAATGTGGGGACCCTCCTCATATCCTAGTAGAATATGGAGAAGGTCCTCCTTGCCTCAACAATTAGGGCAGTGAGGGCCGCCACCACTTCACCGGTACCCATCACAGAGGTCCTACCCATGTTCGGCTCGACCAGTATGAGGAACTTCCTCGCGCTGAGGTCATAAAAGGGATCATGCATGGGGGTCCCACCCAAACTCCAATGTGCTCGAGCAGAGGTCCTACTCACTCCATCACTTCCCACAGAGGTCCTCCCCATATCCCTTTTGATATCTTCCCCGATGCTCATCACACCCCAGATTTCTCAGGTGGAAGTCCTCCCTGCCCCAGCACCAGTATAGCCGAAGGACCTCCTCATGTCAAGAATATTCCTTATACAGAAGATTCAACATGGGGAAGGAAGGAAGGTCGTCACCACCATAAGAAGGATTCAGGGATGGTCCTTATAGAGATCAAACCAGTCCACTTCTCAGACTCTAATGTAGAATATGACTCAATGTGGGAACCTTCCCCTCGCTCATCTGAGTCAAAGGTTGGGGAAGGAACAAAGAGCATCACCCTAGTACTCCCAGAATGTGAGTTCCATTAGATTCAAATCTCCCTCCGTAGGTATATCCAAAAGTATTAACATTTGGTAACCCCGCAGGTTACGGTCGTGAAATCACCATGATCGCCACCAGAAGCACTCTCTACCTCGACTAGAGATCATAGAGAGCTATTCAGAGGACCAATGGTGGGTGAGCAGCAGTGCGGCCTATCACCAGTCACCCAAGCCCCTACGCTAGGAACTACGACTGTCCGCCCATCCTGCCATGATGTGGTGGCTAAGTCGCTACACTCTTCAGAAGACAACTCGAGATTCGGCGGCCAGTCAGACTGTTCTCCATATTCCCCACTAGCCAGCCTCCCATCCCAGCAATCTGCCTCAATACTGTTGCAAGTTCCTCAACAACCCCCAGTTGATGAATGGGGTAATCAAGGGCCAGACCCTGAATCTGAGTAGTAGAGCTTATGGAATATCCTCGTAGTAGACCACTTCCCCGATATTTTTTGGCCCATGGCAGCGCTGAATTTATGTGCTCTGGAATCCCTCACCCTAGAGGAAGTCAAGTGTTTCATCAAAACCCTCTAGGGGATGCCCTTCTACCTTCATCATTAGCGGGTGGTTTATCCCAGAAGCTAAGTGCATTTTGAAGACATTAGAGAGTAATGCCATCTAGTTGATTTGGCCGCACTCCATGTGGCCCAGCGCCCCGAGTCACCAGGACACTGTAAGGCCCTCCAACAACAACGAGTTAAGAGTTTCATGGTACTCCCTAATATTATCAAGGAGGCTACCCCACATGAAAATCTATTGCTTGGGTTAGTATGCTACTCTCCTCTTCAGTCCTATCAAACAACATCCCAACTAGCTAGGCGATATTGAGGACATTCCCTCAATAAGTGTCCCGATCTACATGGCACACATAGTGGACGTGGAGAATAAGCTAGAGATTATTGATGGGGACTTACCCCTCAAGGGCATGCCACCACTACTAGATCCATCGAGAAGAGTAAATCACCATCAGAGGAATCTACTAGGTCTCCCTGCTCCCACTGAGGCATTACTCCTTAGCTGAAATCACGATAAGGGTAAATAGAACCTCTGAGCTGCCAAACACTCTGATCCATCTGCCTCAGTGTAGAAGACGGAGGAGGGCCCTAAGAAGGCCGTGTTGCACTAATAAATTTACAAAAAGGAGAAGTTGGTTGATGACCTCCTCGCTGAATGCACTGTAGAGCGACGACCAGACTACAAAAATCCTAGGCTAGGGAAGCAGGGGTAGGAACAACTTCCCCTTAGTGATCTACCTCAAGGTGACCCAGACCATACTGCCCCCACAGACAGGGTTGAGGCCAGAACTTACGGCAAGAGTGCATCGTATGTCTTGCAAAACCATCCAGAATGGCGCGACAATCCATGGAACCCAGCTCAGGTTCCCCCAGCTACCCTACAGGTCACCCCACCAGCTGCACCACAAGCCATAGATCCACCTTACCATGTTTAAGAACACTTTAATGCCCTCATGGTTAGGGATCCCTGTCACGACCAGAACCCTCTCCCAGGTGATCCAATGGCGGCACTCATTGCCTACCTTGAGGCATTAGAAATGAGACAGGTGGAACTCCCCCCTTAATGTACTGCCATATCCAGTATGGGTGTATGATATTCCGGCACCTCTGGGGTTTGGGAGTCCCATAATTTCCCCCTTCAATGGGACAGGGGACCCGCCACAACATCTAGCCCACCTCGTCTCAAGGTTTGGGCCCATGTTAGGAACTCCAACATAGTAGGGGGCCACCATGCTCCGATGTTTTGTGCAGACAATGGAGGGGCCTATGTTTACCTTGTAAAGCCATCTCCCCATCGAATCAGTGACCAGCTAGGAGGACTTCCATATGAAATTACTCTACCAGTTCAGCTCCACCATGTGAAAAATGAGCATCGTAGATCTATTCAAGTGAAAACAGAGTCCTAATGAGCATGTCGCAGACTTTATCGCCCAGTGGAAAGGACTTACATACTCCATTGAAATGCCACTCACTCTGGACCAATTACTGATGATGTGTATGTGTGTAATGTTAAGACTGAACTGGTTTCCTCTCTATCTCCCAGAACTACCCTGGAGGATTCTGTGTCTTCTCTGATAAGGCCCAGCGCATGGAAGAAGCCCTACAACAGGCTTGTCAGGAACGTCCACCGCCCCATGTAATTCTTGAAAGGAGGGATTCCAGATCCAAGAATGCCGTAGTGGCCCAAATAGAGGCCCCCAGATAGCTAGAATTATTACCAGTGGAGCCACCTCTGCATCCTCGCAGAGGCCCGCCACTATAGTCACAACCTCCATCCCAGCAACGACCACCTCAAAATCGGCGGGTGCCCCCGTGTAATGTGTTTCCACTGCCTAAGAGGGACAATCAGGCTCTGCCTTCTCGACAAGCTCCTCCAGCACCTCGTTAGTGAAAAGCTCCAAGACACCCATTTCCAAATAGAATAAAATGACCCAAATCGTTTAATGTGAATTAGGTTCTTGGCAATTTCCGAAGTGCCTTGGAATAAGGGATTGTGTGTTTTCATGAGTACAGAAGGCCATAAGAGGAAAAACTCATTGATCGACCCAACTACTACCCCTATCACTGGATCATAGGGAACACTCTAAAGAAATGCTATGTGTTCCATGACTGGCTCCAAGAATAGGTCAATAAAAACATATTCAGGCTAGGCCCAGCCCCGGTGCAGGTAGCATGCCTCTTTGTGAGTCCAGACAGCACCAGAGATAGTGGGGGCGAGTGGCATCCGGTTTTTAGTCATGGATATCAAAAATATGTTGGATGGATGGCTTGAAAAATAGTCTCTCATTCCCATGGTATCATCCATGAACACAATAATAGGCTAGAGCCTTTACAGGCCGCGGTCACCACTTTTGCATCGTCATCTCAGCCGGCCTCTTCCCAGAAGAGAAAAACTGACGGTGCAAGGGAAAGCAACGTGCCCAACCAATGCCATCGTCGTCCCTTACTCTCAGTGACTTCATGCCCACAGAGATGGGGATTCATCTCAGGATCCTCCCAGTAGTGGATGACTCATCGAGTGACAGTCAAGGGTATACTTCGGTTAACACCGTGGAGTTGGTAAACACCTACATGACTCCCGATGATGTGGAGTGCCGGACGGATCTCCCCAACATCCCCAGCCGATGCCAACATCGGTGGAGCCAAAACCATATGGGTTATGGAGGCACATATTTTGGCACTTCCAGATAGGTAATGCATGCTAATAAGACTAGGCAGCGGCCCAGCACAGAGTTTAGCATGCGAAGCCTCTTCAGCCGTTGTCATCAGGCCCTCCTCCACCACCGTTTGTGCTACCAGATTAGGCAGAGCCACCTCGACCATGCCGCGACTAGCCATGCCCTGCTACAGACCGGTCTTAGTCATCCGATTATCATTCTGTAGCCACTCTGCAAGATCTGACTAGTGAGAAGTAGGATATGTCCAGTACCAATTAGCCATCGGCCCAACCGGCAGGGGCCACCGTACCGCCAGTCATAGAGTAACCTCCTAAAAGCAGAAGTTCACGCTTAGCATGGATGTATGATTTTCTCAAGAACCTTGTTAGCATCCCAGAAAGGCATTCCATTCTTGAGTCTCTTCTTCTATCGTCATATATGCGTGAGGCCCTCACTGAGGCTTTAATAACCCCCCTCTAGTTTGAGATGAAGGTAGTAGCTGTAGAGGCCTTTCTTGCGGAAGAGATAGAGAATGATGAATTCCAAGAAATTATCTCATTCTACAAATAATATGGAGGATCTACTATATAATGGCACATTCTCCCACTATAAATCACCAACCAATTCAATGGCATGGTGTTTTACCACTGTCTCATTGACACCGGCTCCAGGATTAACCTTATCTTAACACAGACACTATAGAATCTGGGGTTATCCGAATATGACATGACTCCCTCCGACCTGAAAATACAGGGATATGATATGACATAGTAGGCCCCAGTTAGCATGATCCGTTTGAAGGCCCAGTTTGGTGGCCCATTTTCTAGTACTGAGATTATGGTTGTCTCCCAAGACACTGCTTAAAATTCATTGATTGGTAGACCATGGATCCACCTACACACGGAAATTCCCTCATCATACTACCAGTGCCTCAAGTACTCCCTCAGTGGTCGATTGGGCATGATCCAAGGTGTCGCATCTCCTTTTACCTCTTGTGATTCCCACTACCTGGATGCTGACTATTACAAGAGCATGGAAAAGAAGATTCATGCTAGTGAGGTTGAACCTGTTGCGGTTGCAACTGACCCCTGGGAAAGTCTGGATGACGCCTACATCTTCTAGATCCATCGATTGGAGGCTACGACCCCCAATATGGGGAAATGTTTTGTTGTCTCTAGTACAAGGGGAAGCAAATTCTCAAGTCCAAGCAACATCGGGAGATCATTTCTTATTATTATATGAATCATTCCTCGGTGATCCCTGATCCCCCTACTCCCATATGGTATCAGGATGTCCGCCCCATGGAAATGGAAATACGTCATACATTCTTGTTTCCCAGGGATGAAATTAACTGGCACAAGATGACACACCACTATTTCCTTGATATGATTAAGCGTGGCCCATTGGGTTGAAGACCAGATGGGATCTGGTCGACAACCTTCATTGCTATGATTTAGGCAACACGTGAATCTTCTGATGTGATGTCCACTGCCTCCCCAGCTGGTTCCAGCCTCTCATAGGGGGCTGTCGACCAAGAGGAAGCTCCTCCCACTGGGGATCCCTCCTTCTCAAGAGAATAAGAGGATTTGAAGGATTCTCCTCCTGCCTTTGAAGAGGGCATCTTTGTCATGGTCAGTGAACTGGTAAAGGTGAACCTCGGTAGCAAGGTAGATCCAAGCCCTACATTAATCAGTGTCCCCATGTACATTGAGGAGTAGCAGCGGTATGTGGACTTCTTGAAACAATACTGTGATGTATTCTCCAAGAGCTATAATGAGATGTCGTGACTAATTCCTCAGGTATACCTACACCACATCAGTCTCCCGAAAAATCATCATGGGTTCTAACAACCTCCCAAGAAGATGCACCCTTCTTATGGATCCCTGGTAGAGGCGAAAGTTGATAAGCTCATCAGAGCCAATTTTGTTATGGTGGTCTAGTACCCCAAATGGCTAGCCAACATTGCTCCAGTCAGGAAGATGAACAGATATATTAGTGTCTACATCAACTATCGGGATCTTAACTGTCACTATCCGAATAATGATTTCCCGCTTCCTATGATGGAATTATTGATCGATGCTACCACTGGGTTCTAAGCCCTCTCCTTCATGGATGGTTACTCCAGATACAAACAGATTCATATGGCCCCTAATGATGAGGAGTCTACATCCTTCAGGGCACCACAAGGTACGTTTTGTTACCAGTTCATTCCCTTCAGCTTCAAGAATGCAGGTGCCACCTATCAGCAAGACATGTATCTCATATTCAAGCCGATCCTCAAGAAATTTGCGGAATGCTATGTCAACGATATGGGGGTCAAATATCACCAGCGCCAAAACCATATAAAAGACCTTGAGAAAGTGTTCGACTTCCTATATTCTTTCTACTTGAATATGAACCCATTAAAAAGTGCCTTGGGGTCACCTCTTGGAAGTTCCTCAGTATTTTTGTTAGGTACTAGGGCATCGCGGTCGACCTAGAGAAGATCAAGGCCATCATCCATATGCCACCCATGAGAAATATTTGGGGGCTTCGAGGTTTTTAAGGAAAATTATCCTACATATGCCGATTCATTGTGAATCTGGTTGGAAAGTGTTAGAAATTTTCTCAGCCCATGAAGAAAGGTACCACCTACGATTGGGACAAAGAGTTCCATACAGAGTTTGAGGAAATACAGCAGTATCTGCTCCAGCCTCTGGTCTTGATGCCACCTGTCTCCAGAAAGCCAGTAATCCTTTACATGAATGCCTTGGAACGATCTCTTGGCACCCTTCTCACCCAGAAGAACAATGAGGGGATGAAGAATATCCTTTACTACCTCAGCTGCATGATCCTCGATACAGAGACCAGATACCCCCCTATTGAAATGTGATGTCTTATGCTGGTATTCACAGTACAAAAATTGTGACATTACTTGTAGCACTAAGAGGTACTGCTGGTGTCTCGAGTAAACCCATATAAGTACATTTTGAACCGCCCCATGTTGAAAGGCCGTCTCTCTCGATGGACAGTGATTCTATAGCAGTTTGATATCAGGTTTTTACCACAGAAAGATATCAAGGGGAAATAATTGGAAGGCATCCTTTATGCCCATCCTTGTTCTACTGACCAGTCCTTGGATCTCAATTTACCGGATGAGGCGATCCTATCAGTAGAAAAATCCATGTAGTGCAAGCAGATGCACTTCGATGGTGCTTCTCGAAGCCCCACCAACAAGAGGCTCAATGATCGTAGGCACAATAGGGTAGACTTGGGTATCATCTTTATTACCCCAGCACAAGCCATTCTTCCATACTCATTTCTATTGTCAGAAGGATTCACCAACAATGAGGCAGAGTATCAGGCTCTTATGTCTAGCCTCAAACTAGCCATTGAGATTGACGTGCCCCATCTGTAAGTGAAAGGGGATTCTGAACTAGTCCTCAAATAGATCAATGGTGACTACATCGTCAGAAATCCAGAGCTCATTCCATCATTGGAGTTCAATCTCCAACTAATTTCTTATTTCCCATATTAGACGGAAGTTTCTCATGTCCCTCGATCTTAGAATGGTCGAGCTGATGCCCTGGTCGGCCTTGCTGCCTCACTTGCATAACCTGAGCAGGATGACCTTATTATCCACGTGGCACATGGGAGATTCATTGCTCCTGTCTCCCTAGGTGATGATGATGGACTACAGGTGAGCCATCTTACTACCTAAGCCTCTAATTTAGGACCCCAAGGTCCCTCAGTTGCGGTGATTAAAGTAGCTTCCAACTAGAGGGTCCCCTTGGTTGTGTACTTCTAACACAGTAATCTTATGGCAGTTCGGGCCGAGCACGAAAAAATCTGATGTTGAACGCTATAGTTTACCCTCCAGGATGGTCCCATACTTGAGAAGATCATCTACAAGAATGGGTTCGATGATATTATCCTCTGTTTCATACAAGGAGTCGAGATTTCTCAGGTCATGTAAGAGGTGCATGCTAGTTCTAGCAGTGCCCACCAGACTGGGCCAAAGCTGTCCCATCAGAACCAAAGACTAGGGTAATTTTGGCCCTCCATGATCCATGATTGCATCAAGTTTTCCCAAAGGTTTCATGCATGTCATGTTCATGTTAACTTTATGCATCGACCACCGGAGCCTCTCCACACTACCAAGTACTCTATTCCCTTTGTAATCTGGGGACTGGATGTCATGGGACCATATCCTCCGGTGACAACTCGCTAATGTCAGTTCATCCTGACAACTCCAGATTTATTTTTCAAGTGGGAAGAGGCAGTTCTGATCAAGGAGTTCAAGCCCCATTCTATCGTTGACTTCGTGAGCTCCCATATGATCTACCAGCTTGGAGTCCCATCAAGCCATCCTCACTAATTACAACACCAACTTATGCGCAGCTGAGTTGAAGAAGTTGTATGCCAAGTACAACATCCACCCTAACCATACCTCCCACTATTATGCGCAAGAAAATGGATAGATCAATGTGTTCAACCAAAGCCTCTCAAAATATTTGTAGAAAATGGTTGGCCAGAATAAGAAGAGTTGGCTAGACAAGAACCCCAACACCCTCTAAGATTTTCTGACATTGACTCATAATTGCACCAAAGTGACCCCATATTCCCTGGTGTACGAAACTAAGGACGTCCTGCCCATTGAAATTCAGTTTCCTTGGTAACACACAACAGTTTATGACCAGAAGGAAGTAGATATGGTAGCTGAAATTCATCTGGCTGAATTGGAATCACTTCAAGAGAATAGGCTTTGTGCCCTGCACAATCTGGAAAGGCATCAAAATAAGATATCTATAGCCTTCAACAAAAAGGTTCACCTCCGCTCTTTCCTGGAAGGTGATTTGGTTTTGGCCATTAGGACACCAATAATATCTGGTAAGAAAACACCCATGTTAGATCCCAAATGTGAAGGACCTTTCATTATTCACATGGTTTATCACAATGGTGCGTACTCACTAGTATCTATTGGTGGTGAGAGTATAACACCTCCAACCAATTACAAGTTTCTCAAGCAATACATTTCCTGAGCCAGTTGGTCCGGCATGACCCAAAACTATCGGGTACTGCATGACCCTAAACTGCTTCGTACCGTAAGACGTTAAATTGTTCATCATCCTGCAAGATGTTAAATTGTATGGTTCATCTTGATCTATGTAAGGCTTGATTTCCATCCACATGGGAAATATAGGAATTCTCAAACATTTTTTCTTTAATCCAGCCCTCAAACTCTCATCTTTGACTAGCCCACACTGGGGGTGGACCTCTTGGAGGATCCTTACATGGAATAGTGAAGGCTTCTTTAGCCATACTCATGTCAGGATTACTACGGTCGCACCATGTGGCCCCTGCTCGTTCTTATATCTTCCCACATATTCACCACACTACGTTAAACTGCTTGGACACTAAGAAATACATATGGATTTATTTCTATCCTCATGGGATACAAAAGAACGCCCAGACATTTTGTGTGTTGGCCCAGCCCAAAGTTCAGAATTCCCCCTCAGGTCCTGACATATGGTGGTACAATATTGTTTCCCAACTCACATAATTATCATATCAATACCACCATACATCCCACTCCCTGGCGATTTCCATCACTCTCACCGCCCTGCTTTACATTAAAATGCATGGGCAAAACTTTGTTTCACCCACTACTTTGATTGGAACTCCATCATCTTTCACATCTAAAAGGACCCCCGACTGGCATGGGTGCTCATCCCAAGGGCTTTCCTACCACTTCGGGCCAACACCCTCAAGGATTTTGAGCAAAAAATTGATTCATGACCCATGTTGAGTATATGATCAGTGTTTGATTCTCATATGTTGTTCCCATTTCAGGTCACACTATAAAGAAGTTGTGTTTTGAAAATGGTTAGTGGTTATCCTTTGTCATTATAACCACCCCCTAGATCCCAAGTATTGGGTGTGGTGTTTCATCTTTCCCGTTGTATCTTCGATTTACGACTCCCATCGGGCGATGCCAGCTCTGAGACCCTTAAATGATAGGTAATGTAAAATCCATCTTCTTGTTTCTCACACCGAGCAATGGTCATATTGGCTTAAGAGCTATGACGAGGCAGTAACAGTACAAGAGGTCATATGGATACAGTTATCCAGGACACCAAGCCTCAGGTCCTTCGACCCCTTCGGGCCCCTCTCCATAGTTTGCATTTAGAATTGTGTGGTGTAGTGCTGACTCATGTCCTCATTCACGTTGGGCTATTTCGCCATGCCACACATATCCCCTTGATATATCCCTTCCTTCATTTATCATCCATTCCATGAGTACATGCACTTCCATTCCTGGGTTGACCCATCATTTGGGTTTCCATCACCCTCTATATCTAGAAGGGCCCCCAAATGGCATAGATGCTTGACCCAAAGGCTCTCCTACCATTACGAGCTAACACCCTCGAGGATTGAAAGTGAAAAATTGATATAATTATCGTGTCACAAATACGGTCAGTGGTTGACGCTCAATTGTTTTCCCTGACGCCCAATCACACAAGGGTGGATACTATGTTCAGAACCTAGTCAACAATTTTCCACAATAATTGTTTCTACTTTGTGTTCTTCCATATGCACGATGATTCTCCCTCCCTTTCCCACACATATGACATTAAACAAGGAATATACGGTTTGAGTTCCATAACCCTAAACTAAGATCACCGTCATCCTCACTGTTAGATGTTAAACTACAAACTGGCAGGGACTTTCTGTCAGAGGCCCAGCCTCAGTCCCCTTGGCCATTCCATTACCCTGGCCCGAGTCTTCATTCAAGATTGTACGGTGTGGTATGGAATTATGTACTCATTCACGTCGGGTTACTCACCGAGCCATACACATCCCTGGATGAGATACCTTACCCCTACCTTCGTCCTCACTGCAGGACATTAAACTACAAACTGAACGGGACTTTCCGTACGAGGGGCAGCCTCAGGCCCCTTGTAATTTTCGGGCTTCTGACCCATGTCTTCACTCAAGATTGTACGGTGTGGTATGAGATTATTACCTCATTCACGTCAGGTACTCATCGTGCCATAAACCTCCCTTGTTTGGGGGTATCTTACCCATTTGTGTCCTTACTGCATGATGGTAAACTACACATTACCCTCTATTTGAACTACATGTGGCTTGATTCCCATCCGCATGGGATACGTAGGATTTCCCAAACATCTAGACTTTGGGTCCATCCCCATCTATTAGAAATCTCCCTTTCACCTTGGCCCCTTGGCCTGCACTTTCCCTGGGAGAGGGGTATATGGTGTGGTATGGAATTATGTCCTCATTTGCATCAGGTTTGTAACAACAATGCCATGTACCTCTTTCTCTTGAGAGTTCTCTATCCTCTTATTCTATACTCATCTTTTCAAATCAGCCACTCTCAAGTTCCACCCCTCGACCCTCTTTGATGATTCAGAAATGAGCCCAAGAGTACTCTAGTTTAGCATCTGAAGTGTCGGATTTTACTTGAACATGTTCCAAACCACCTTCCAGGCTTCTTGTTCCTCTTTATTTGGGCTTTTGTAATCTTTCACACATAGAGGGATCCCCAAATGGCATGGATGCTAGGCCGAAGGGCTCTCCTACTGTTATGGGCTAACATACCGGAGGGTTTCAGACAACAAATCAATACAAGTCCGGAATTACAAATATGGTCTGCAGTCAACTCTCATTTGTTTTTCCCCATTTCAGGATAACGTGATATAGATGCTGTGTTTCGAACAGAGTCAATAGTTATCCTCCACCATCATGTCGGTCCCTTTAAGACTTTACTGTTGGTAACATGGTTCACATTATTTTCCTCTCCATCATGTCCAAATGGAATTTCGACACTCCTAGCACTATCCCATAGTGGAAATTTTCACTTTAGGAGGACAAAAGCCAAGGTAAAGGCATCATTGGGGCACCACACTGACTTGAATTTGGCGTGTGATACAGGTATTTCGAAAAAAATAACTTCTTCCCTTGTTTCCCCCACCGAGTTTGACTCGCATGGGCTTAGGGAAAAGGTTGAGGTCCGCAATTACTTGGAAGGATTTCACTCCTTTATAGTCTGATCTCTAAGACCATAAAATAATATATGTTTTATAACTATGTACAACTTGATTCCCATTCCCATGGGATACATAGGAATGCCTAAAAATATTGTCTTTGGGTCCAGCATGAGTTCTACTAACTTATCTCTTCTATTCTACCATTGGTGCTTTAACTCTTACGGGACTCAGTGGTATAGTGTGGACCATGCCCTCATTCATTTTAAGTTTGCATTAGATGCACTGTGTATACCCATTTCTTGGAGTTATCCCCCCATGATTCCTGCAATAAATGACATTAAACTGTATGTGGTCTTGCACGACGTTAAAAGGAACCTTCAAGAACTACATGTGTCTTGATTCCCATTCTCTTTGGATATGTAGGAACACTCAGACATCTCGTCTTCAGGTCCAGTTTAATTGTGAGCTAGTTTCTCTATCCCCTTATCCTCTAATCTTTCCTGGACCCTCATCCAGAGGATTATTCCTAAAATTTTCACATGGTATGGTGTGGACCTTGTCCTCATTCAAATTGGGTATTCTTTATCATGACATGCACATCCAATTTGGAACCTCATCTCTCCTGTATAATTCTGAGCCATGTGACTTTAAACTATGATAATTAGTCCCACATGACTTTGAACTGTTGCGTCTATCCTGCATGGCATTAAAAATTCATGGTTGGTCCCATAACATGACCCTATACTGTGACATTATCATCCTGACCACATGATGGAAAATGGCACTGCACCATGATATCCTCACTAGAGGGGGAATCATGTTTGGTATCGGTCAGAAGCCATAGGATTTTTCAATGTCGGTATATGGATTGATTCTTGTAACGATGCCTAGACATTCAATCCTAGGCTCGTCGCTTAAAAAACCATTCAACCTAAAGGAAAAACAAGATATATCAAATACTTCATATTTTGGTGTAAGGGCCTGACCCGCACAATCTTATTGTCCCTAGCACCAGTATCCTACTATGACATCCTTAAAACTATGTGCAGCTTGATCATGATCCTCATGGGGTACGTAGGAACGTCTGTGAACCTTGTCTTAGGCTCGACCTAACTTTCATTTTCTATCCCTCGACCTGAAACCTCCCCCAAGAAGCATACAGTGATCCAGACCAGGTCATCATTCACATCAGGTCTTGTAATTACATCATTGTGTGTAAAGACCCATAAATTTAAAGGAAATTTGTTTCTTTCATTTTTTGCGATTTTACAAGTATGCAGTTTCTAACGGCACCTGATTCCGAGGCCCGGTGTGCCCAGAATCAATTTCCAAAGTTTAGCTCGGGTACGTCCAGTGAATGAACGAGCGGGGTTTTCTAACTTTTGAATCGATGCTCGGAATCAAAATCTGAAGGCACCGATGAAACCAAAATGCCGATAATTTCTTAAGAAGACCCTTCCTGGAGTTGTGTTTGCTTGGGAGGTGTTTTTGTATAATTGGGTTAACTAAAGAGTGAAATAAAAATTTACGCAACAATTTTTATTTTTATTCTAATAGTTAACCTATGCATGAGAGTTGAGTGGGACCCACTAATGTCCTAACACTTGGTAGGATATTAGTGAGGCGGGGCCACACGACTGCCACCCCTTCAAATCCCTTAAAGCTCCCTCATGCATTTAATTGTGTAACAACCACTTCCCCTCTTTATGACATGTCAACTCTCGCATTTAATTTTGTTGTTAAATGCTCTTCAATTAAGTTAATTAATTGAATGAGATCTTTTGAATTTCAAATTAATGTTGGCATGTGTGTGTGAATGAAATAAGACAAGGTATTATTTTATTGTGGGTTTTTTTGTTGTGTGGAATAGAGGAGAGAACTCTTGCAGTCTTGAAGAACATCTTCCTCCTCGTTGAAGAATGCGAAGAACGCCAGAGCACCATGGTGAGACGACGTGCCGATATCTCCCTTCTCTGTAGCCAGTGTGAGATGACATCCTCTTCTTGGTCGCTCGCCAACGCCGTCATCGAACCACCCTCATGACACCATTTTCCCATGACGATATTTTTACGACAACATCTTGAGGTAGGTGTTTGATTTAAGTCCTTGTTAATTTTGGCATTCATCGTTAAAAAGTAAGCCACATGTTATCAAGATAACGGGAGGAGGTCGGACCGCACAAACACGGCTGAACCTCCTCCCCTTTTTGTTGTTGAATGTTATGTGGTTTGGAACAAAGGTGGCGCGGTGCAATGGCACCGCGTGAGATCGAGGAAAAACGAGGCGAAGGAGCGCGGTGCCGTCGTGCCGCGCCGTTGAGGCCAAAAGAAACCGCAGCCAGAGTCGGGCCATGGCGGAGGGGTGTGGCGTCGTCGCGCCGCGCTGGTCGGACAAGGCCGCGGTGGTTCAGGGAGTGGTGGCCGGAAACGCCGGCCGCCGGCGCATGGAGGGCAGGTCCTTGGGGTCCCGCGCGGCACAACTGTCCAGCCTTTACGGCCAGCCTGATCTGGAAAAACTGGGGGTTTGAACCCCCTGTCAGCGCAGCAGGGCGGACCCTGTGGGGTCCGCCGTTTGGTTCAAAGGGGGTGGAGGCTCCCCCCTTCCACGCTCACATGGCCTGCGACGCCCACACCGGGCCAGGCCATGCCGGCTGGGCCAGGCCCCACCCTAGTCGGCCGGACCTGGACCCTGGTCGGGTCGACCCGGTTCGGGGCGACCCAGGGGGTCTTGGGCCGGGTCGGTCCGGGCCCAAAACACCCTAAAATCAGACAACTACATTCAAAGGCCCATAACTTGGGCTACGGGCCTCTGATTGGTGCACCGTCAGTTGAGATGCGATCCTTGGATTGAGAAGGTCATTTCAGAATATGACAGTCATGGTTTAGGGGAACTTTGTGTACGACCGAGTTGGTTCGAACATGAAACCAACCGGGCCTTCGGAGCGGAAACACTTATAACTTGAGCTCCAGACGTCCGATTGACATGTCGTCGACTTTGTTGGATTTATCTCAATGAGACTATTATTTTAGCTTACTCTGCATGAGGTTTGGATGCAGTTGGAGTATAGTCGGGTTGGTTTGACTTAAAAACCAACTGGGCCCCTTGGACGAAAAAACTAATAACTCTCAGACCGGGCGTCTGATTGACGCACCGTCTGTCACGTTGAGTTCCTTTTGTAGAGACGGAACTTCGGGATACATAAAATCCAGACTAAGTGTCAGTTTATGTATCAACCCCCCTTGTCTCACGGATTAGACCCTCCCAGAACGAGCGTGCTGTGTGCGGGAACCCTAGAGCTGGCTACGACTGCGACGACGATGACGACTGTACTGGGATCCTCCGTGGGTTCAATGAAAATGAATATACTGGGATCCTCCGTGGGTTCAATGAGAACGACTGTACTGGGATCCTCCCTGGGTTCGACCAGAATGAATGTACTGAGATCCTCTGTGGGTTCAACGGGAACGACTACTGTACTTGGATCCTCTGTGGGTTTGACGAGGATGACCACCGTATTGGGATCCTCTGTGGGTTTGACGAGGATGACTATTGTACCATAATCTTACGTGGGTTGACTACCATGCTGGGATCCTCCATGGGTTTGACGACGCTGACTACTAAACTTGGATCCTCCGTGGGTTCGGCAGCGAGGACTACTAAACATGGATCCTATGTGGGTTCGACAGAGGAGATGATTCAGAGGCTACATCTAATCATCTCCACCCCTCTTCGTAAATGGATAACTGTGTGGGCTGAGTCTTGACTTTCAATCATTATATTCTATGTGATTGACTTGATATCCTGTGTGGATTGGTTTATTCTTTCCTGTGTGGATCAGGTGTTACTTTCCTGTGTGGATTATGTTTTTCTTTCCTGAGTGGACTGGATTGTACTTGAGCTCGTGAGTTGGAGTTGAACTGGATTTGATGACTTAGGTATATGTATGGGCATATACCTAAGTAGTGTTGGATGATACTTCATGTTTGTATCTTTTATTTGTGGTTTATCCTTTGTGGATTCAGGGAGACCTTCGGGGGTATCGGGGTCCCTACTGCGTATCGTATACTCACCCCTGCATGGGATTCACCCACACTACATTGTGTTGGTTGCAGATGATGGACATCACTGATCGTGGTTGAGGCTTGTAGAGATGGACGGTACCTGAAGGAGGATCTCACAATGAGTCGGTGCCTGGAGGTGGATATCACATTGATTCGGTACCCAGAGGAGATGGATGAACGTGGAGTGCTGAGGAGGAGAAATGTACCTACCCTTCAGGTAGGAAGCTAGAGGATGATCCAGGAGTGGCTTGTCACCTTTCAGTTGTTGTCCTCGAGTTGTATTTTACATTCAGTTGTAGCTGTACCTTTCTTTTGGGCTTGTATTTCTAACCCCTTGTACTTTCAGCACATTTGTTTTACAGTTTACTTAGTGTTCACTTCAGTTGCATACTCTGTGGTGTTTTTTTTCTTTTATAAAGGAAATTCCTTCCCTTCTATTAGTATTTTCTCCATAGGTTCTAGTCGCTAGCCCCTGGCCTATGGAAGGCAGGCATGGGGTAGTCACAACACGGGCCTCGATGATGGGTCGTGACATTTTGGGTCTCTCATTTCCTACCATCCATTGTCCATGCTCTATGAACATAAACTATAACCACTCTACTTCATTTCTGCAAGACGTTAAACTAAATGAAATCTTCTAGAACAATATTTGGCTTGACACCCAACCACATGGGATACATAGGAACTCCCTAGAATTTTTTTCTCCAGGTCCGGCTCCAAGAATCTACAAATCATGTCCCTTCTTTTTTCAGCCCCTTTGCCTGAACTCATTTGGGAACATGTGGTGTGGTGAGTACCACTTAGGTTCTCATTCACGTTGGGTTTTTCAATAGCCACACCATGTGATTCCCAAATCTTTTCCCTGCGTGGTCCATATTCTATGACCCAAAACTAAGATCTCCCTATGGGATCTACACATAATGTTTGGCTATTTTTCCACCCTGCACAAATTCCATTAAATATTTCCCCCTTAATGATCCACCCTTGGACCTTAAGTTGAAAGCGTGAAACTCCAGGACCCTTGTCCTTGGGAAGGGACTCAAATCCCTATATCTGATGCATCTCTTTGTTGTCTTCATATGTGTTCTGAAAAAGAACTTGAAGTGTGGAATTTTCACAGGGACAATACCCTTGTTCCATGTCCAAGATTTTTGAGCCCGTTATTTAGATCTTCATCTTCTTCCAAATCTGAAGGGACCCACTTTATAGCATGGTCTCATGCCTCCTTATCTCACCTACCATTTCGGTCCAACATCCCTAATGATCTCGGACGACATTTGTGACTGGTCTCATGTTTCGAACATGGTCAGTAGTCGACCCTCATTTGTCTATCCCCATTCTAGGCTAACACAATACATATACTGTGTTCCGAACATGGTCAACAGCTATCCCCTTCCATCACGCCACCATCATTGTGGTCTAGATCTCGAGCATCATGATTCACACATTTCCACTTCCTTATGTTCAAGTGGAATTCCAATATACCCAAATTTACTCTTCATCACATCTAGGTGTGTTATATAGGTGGGTCAACATCAGTGGGATGTCATTCACCTAGTGTCCCATCATCCCTAACGTGTACCTCCCTGTGCACGGAAATTCCCATTACTACTTCTTGTTTCCCACATCGAGCATGAATCACATGGGCTTAGTAGTTCTGATAGGACGTGTACTAGCGCATCCATTCCACAAGTACCTTTCTACTTCCCGCATGATGTTAAACTGCACTCTCAAAACTACGTATGGCTTGATTTCTATCCTCATGGGGTATGTAACAAGGCCCGACCAATTTTCTGTAGGCCCATCCAAATTTTCTCTTTTGATACCTCGACCTAAGGATTTTATTTAAGGGATACATGGGGTTATCCAGACTTCAAGTCCCTATTCACGCTTGGTTTATAGCTACCACAAAACATAGTCCCTTCCTGGGATCTTCCCTTTCAGTCCACGTCCTATCATATGACCTCAAACTGCATGAGTCCATATGTTCTCAACGCGTGACACTAAACCATGGTTCTACCCTAAACAAGTTCAAGATTATATATGTTAATCATGGGATGCATCAGTTTCCTCTCCCGAGAGGACTCTCCCTACCAGTGTTGGTATCTGAGCACACTGTGCCCCCAACAACTACATTTGGGCTTGATTTCCATTCTCATGGGATACGTAGGAACCACTATACAACTTATCTCTAGGTCTTGCCCCAGGAATCATAATTCTTGTTCCCCCCTCTTTTTTGGTCTCTTTACATGAGCTCTTTTGGGGAACCATGAAATTTTAGCTTTACCCTAAACAATTTCGAGATGCCTCATGATATCATTGGGAGGTGAACGTTTCCTTGTCAGAGAGGTCCTATTTAGAAGAAGGAATGATCCATAATCAGGCCGGTGCGCCCACCTAATGTGTTCTCACCAAGGTGGTGTAATGCCAGGAGTGTTGGATTCCATTTGAACAAACCACCAATTCACCTTCCTTGCTTTGTGTGCCCGTTATTTAGACCATCATCCCTTTTCATGTCTAAAAGAATCTCCTAACAGTATGGATTGTTATCCTATGGCTCGCCTACTATCCTGGGCCAATATTCTGGAATACTAATGGATGACATTCTGAGTCAGGCCCTGTGTTTCGAACATGGTCAGTGGTCGGACCCCATTCGTCGTCCCCATTTTATGCTAATATAATATGGATACATTGTTTTGAACACGGTCAATATTTATCCTCTTTTTTCATGCCCCCCTCATAGTGTTCTGAATCTGGGATACTGTGATTCAAACTTTCCACTCTCTTTTGTTCGAGTTGATTTTAGATTCCCTTGGGATTACCCCACTCGAGTAATAGAGCACATTGGGAGGATGACACGATAATAGTTCGGGGGTCCCGGTCTCTTAATCAGGCCTCTCCCTTCTCCTCACATGAATATGGATTGGTTTTTTGAACCTCAGGTTCTCAATGCATTGTTGGTACTCCTAAATTCAAACGAAGTAATAATGTGGGCATCCATTATTTCTCACATCGGGTATGACCCACACGAGATTAGGAATGGTTTTCTATTTATTTTAGGATTGTGGTTAGGGGATATTTAACGAAAGTAACAAGTAAATAAATCAATCCATACATGCAATTCCGAACAAGATACAATATGGAGAAGTGTGTTTATGAGTATGACCAAAACAAGGCCCTTAAGAATCAACATCATGGACAGATCGCTCAAGCGGCACAACCTTTTTGCTTATAGCCTCGAAGATTGCCTCCCGCCCCCTGGGAATATTCCCTTCATCAACGGCCGTAGGCCATAGTTTACTGATCTTAGCCTATTCTTGCACCTGTTCAGTTTGGAGTGCAATCATTTGGTGACCCGCTTCCGCTAGCTGCTCTTGGGGGGCTACTAGCTAGGCCCTCAATTGCACTTGAAGCTTAGAACAGTTTGCAATGAATATCTCGTTCTCTTTAATATGTTATTCATGGAATCATACCTCTTGTTCTTCTCGCATGAACACTTGGGTACTCCTTGTCTCTTCTTGACATTGGTCAATGTCAGAGCCTCAGATTCTCTCGCATAGCGTCTCGGCCCAACAGTCACGGACTGTCGAATTAAGATGTCGAGCATCCCCCCTCCAGCACAGAGAAATCATAGCCAGGTATAAAGCAATCCCATCTATTTTAGCCATTCCATCTGATGCTGGCCGAGAAAGATCTTGATACACATCCAGCCTCTACGCCGTGTCATACGGCTCTCATCAGACACCTCCAAATCAGAATCATCTATCTCCTCAGGATCTGTAGGCCGATAGTCGGGGAATGCAGCGAGGAGCTCAGCAGCAAGGTCTTCTTCAAAATCCTCCACCTCCTCAGTGACTTCGCTCTCGCCGGGCTAGAGTTCCACCCTGGCCGCATTACCATCCCTCATTGTCATCTCTGTCTCACCGAGTACTGGGGTAGGTTTGTCCAGAACGTTTTCTTCTACAAAGGCCGATGCAGTCGCTGCCCTTCCCTCTCCTGCAGATGTCCTAGACTCGACAGTTTGTCATGCCAAAACCCTTGGGATGACTACATCAGGAATCAGTATCTCGATTAGATAAATTATCTATAAAACAGGGAAACAAATTAGAAAGGACTCACAAGAGCCAAGGGTAGCATTGACTAATGTTTGTGTCATGGCGGGGGCCCCCTCCACGAGAGAGCCTTCGACGCTTGTCAACTCGATTACCAACGTCGGTTCCTCTTGGAAAATGGGGATAGTAGGGGGCTCTCCTTATGGCTCATAATCACTTAGTCCAGCTGGAATCGGTACTCCATTATGCCCAGTCCTGAGGACTGGCCCCCGATGTCGCCCCCCAGTCTCCATAGGCATACCCACACCCCCGGTGGGGAACGCTTCCTGGGGACCCTCGCCCACGTGTTACTGAATAGGAAGGGGTTTGTTTGACAAATCGATACTATGAAAAGATGAAGGCCGGTATAAGGTTTAAATCATACCTCAAGCTGCTCTGCTGGTTCGGCATCAGAGCCAACGATTTCACCACTCTCCAGGGAACATCGCAAGTGAGTGGGAGCTTCTGAATGCCCCTCGCCACCATGACCCTCAACATGGTCATCTTCTTTCAGTCATTCTTCTTCTTCTTCTTATTCTTGTTCTTCTTCTTCCTCCCCTGCACTTTCATCCTCAGATGGTAGCCTCTATGGGTCTCGTTCCTGGACAAGCATTACTTTCACCAGGGGATGTGGTTCTTTATATCACCCCCACAGGCATGTGTACATGTCCATTTTAGTCAGGTATGCATGCCAGCAATGAAATTTTACTTTATCTAGTATCTGGATGTGCCATATGTATGGTAGATCAAGCCTGGTGTGCATCAACCTCCACCATAACTCTTCCACTGACAAGGACAGTTACTACATTCTCCAAGAAAACCACAGAGAAGGGAAGATAGCTTCAATGGGTGGCGTGAGGAGGTACCTGAGTTTCTTTCATGTGAGGTCCCTTGTTGGACCCCAAGGCCATGCACGAGACCACCCTTCCCCAGAGGACAGAGGCACAAACTTGGTTTGTGCTGCCCCTGCCGATTAAATACCTTCCCATGCCGCACTAGTCCCCCCCACCCATTTTTTGCCTCACTTCCCCTCACCGCACCTCGCCTCCCTTCATGATCATTGGGCTCTACACTAGTTTTCTTGATTTTCCGAATGAATTTCCAAAGAATCACCTCGAGGTAAGTTATTTTCCAGTGTTCAGCATACTCTATTGACAGTACGACACTGACATCATGTGGGAAGAGTAATGGTTTCACCCAGGCCTGTCGTTGTGAACATAAGCCATAGATGGAAGAGAATGCAGTGATATCGCTATTCCTATACCATGATATATACTTTCTTGGGAATCTTTTGCATGCACCCAAACTGCATGGAACACCGAGTCAACACATAGTGTTCGTAGAAGATTTTTCCATCAATTCAGGCCACCAGCACGCCGCCCCAAATGCTCTGCAGGTACTCCCTCCGCTTCAGTGGACCCCACCCATTGTCTACCATTTGGGAAACTGGGGTTCGGAGTGGGTGGAAGTCAAAGTGAGTGTGGATTCCAATCTTGAGATTGACTCCTTCATCCCTGAGCATCAATGGGTGGATCCCAGCGATGTTCAAGAGGGATTGCTGCATATTGTTACCAGGGGGGTGGCATTTGGGAAGTTGTACCCACCACAGAGGACTGTGACCCAACCGTGGAAGATCTGTGATGGCACACATATCCTCCTGGGTGTAATTCCCTTGAAATTCTCCCTAGGATACTGTACTACCAAGACAACACTAGTACCCCTAGGTTAACCTTGTCCTTTTCCGCTATAATCCTCGCAATCACTATCTTCCCCAGGCGGACTCCCATCCTCATGTCCATCATAGGTAACAACCAGTAGCTTAAGAACGCGGCGAGGAACCCGACATATTTCACATTCGGGTCTCGGACATCATTTATGGCAAAGCCTCCCGATTGATACTCCCTCATCTCCAAAATCTTCCAATATGATTCTGATTTTCCCCTCTGAGATGTGGTGGGGCACTGTTTCCCTCCGCTTGGCATCATCACGGCCATGTCATGGGTCAGGAGGAGACTAAACCACCCAGAATAGGGTATTTACTTTAGGATATATTTTATTTGGAGTTTCTATTTAGCGAGCTCAAGCAGGTTCCATGATATGATTAGGGTACTGGTCCAATACCTCCAGAAATTCTCTGTCGGGAGGAACTCATCGTATTGATACCCCTCCAAGGGGATTCCCCTGATACAGTAGAAATCCCCCAGACTAATGACCACCTCCCCATGATGAAGGTGAAAAGTGTTGGTATCAGGTGAGAAGCGACTGAACAACTCTGCTACCAAGTCCTTTTGTCAATAAAAGTGTAATCGAGATGTCCAAACGGCCTCAAAAATCCCATTGGCCAATAGCTTTCTCCCGAATTCCTCGTAGGTCAAATGTACCTAGTACACCCATGCCAATACATTAGTAAAGGTTCCCTCGAATATGAAATCTCACTCCTTCCAGTCCCTCGAATCGTCAGTAATTTTCCTACTGAAAGTACATGCCTAAATAGTGAGAGATTCCTCGGGAACTAGATTGCTTCCCGCAACTGTCCTGGTCTTCGGATTTATGACATAGAAGGTTGTGTTATGTATTTCTCTAGCAGGATGGCCACTGTTGGTAATGTGGAATTGTGGAAGACTATCCTCGCATGTCACCCATGAATGTTGTGTGTCCGTCTAGAAACCTAGCATCAACACCTCTTCTAGAAGATCGAAGTTCCATAGCAGCAGGCTACCACTCAGGATGTAATCCTCTTGATCTTCTGTAAGCAAGCCAAAAATCCTTTGGTTGTTAGACCCGACCCTCCTCACATGAAGAATATTAGGGTTCGTGATCATTTGGGTTTATTTAGCTATAATGGCAACATCCCTCTAGGCGTTGATATGTTGAGTGTCCATTTTTAGAACTCCAAAGGGGTCGGCACAAAAGAAGGAAGATTCGGAATGAAAAAGTAGCAGTGGTGCGAAAGAAGGAAGATTCGGCCTGAAAAAGAGCCGGCGGAGTGAAAGAGGGTTGATGTGCGTGAAAAAAATGGATGGCGCGCAAAACCCAGAGTCAGTCAGGGAATCTTACGTGCGGATCATGACCGTTTTCACGCACGAGATCAAGAAAACCTGTTGCACAGGTTAAGTCAATATAGGGCCTAGGGAAGGCCCTCAGCCTATTTATAAAGTGCTAACATGTCTTCTGCACCCGTGAAACACTCTTCCACATGAAAAAGGCATATTTTCACGCCTCCAAGGACATCTTTTCTATTGTTTTGTGTACCCTCAGATTCCGACCTTCGGGTTCCCTTTCAGCTTCGATTATGAGGGTGGGAATTTGTTGATGCTAAAATTTTGAGAAGAGCTCCATTGGGAATATAAAATAGCAAAAAATGAATCTGGGACAAAAAAAAATGAAGATCTGGGGGCCCAGTAGGCGGGCACGCGCAATATTTGGAAGGCGTGTGCAAGAGGTCTTCCAGCGCGCAAACTATTACCTGTCGGCCTTCCCTTCCGCACCCGAAACACTTCCCTCCACGACTGGCTGCTGCTCAGCCCTGTTTTCATTCCCAAGGAGATAACTAATGATAGTTTGCATGCAAAACCTGGATTCCACTCCCTAGGCAATGACGAATGGGGGTTTGCGCCCCGACCCCATTTCCAAACCCAAGGCGACGACAAATAGGGTAGGTGCGCCCGACCCTGATTCCGCATCCAAGGTGAAATAAAATGAGGGATTTCACACCCGTCCCATATTCCGGCCATAAGGAGACGTCAAATGACCATTTGTGTGCACGACCTCAATTTCGCGCCCAACGCGACGTTGAATGGGGGTTTCCGTGCCCGACCCCGATTCCGCGTACAAGGTGACGTCGAATTCCCGTTTATGCAAGCAGCCCCAATTCCCTGCACAATGCAACGTCAAATGCCTGTTTGCATGTACGACCCCATTTCCTCACCCAAGGTGATGACAAAAGGCTGTTTGCATGCTCGGCCTCATTTCCATGCCCAAGGCGACGACGAATGGCCATTTGCGTGCCCGACCCCCCACCACACACACAAGCCAATGACCGACCAGAGTTTGTGCATGGGGATCTGGTGCACCTCTCTGAGGCATTCAGGTATAAAATGAACCATATCCTCACACATCAGGAATGGAAACAAAAAACAAAGTGATGCTCTATTGCGTGAAAATTACGCCTTTCGTGACCGCGTGAAAAACCCATGGTCTTCCGGTATTGGTTGCAGCGCGATTGGTTTCCTGGGGGCACCATCAGATGGGCCCTCAGATCCTCATGAATTTCATTTCTTCCCAAATCTATTTTCGCGGAAGGGGTCACATATTGCGTGCATGTTCCCTCTATGTTAGGAATTCTTTCGCGCCACAAACTGTGAGCAAACTGCCCATCTCACGCGCAACCCCTCGGGTTTGCATGCCACTGGTTCAACTTGCATGCATGGACCTCAACATGCATGCAACACCTCTTTCCTATGTGCCACTCATACCTCTTGCACGCAACCCGTACCTATTGCGCGCAACCCGCACCTTTTGTGTGAAACCTCTTCATCTTTCTTGCAAACCTTTCATCCTGCGCACATACTTCCTATCCAACCCCGAACCATTCTCTTATGAATACTCCATGCGTTTCCCTCACCTTGAGGCATCTTGTTCGAGCCTTTCTTATGCATGACCCACCTGCGTCAGACACTCTTTTCTCATGTGTCCCCTCAGGTTTTCACCGATCAATTTCAAAGTCCCTTGGAAGATACTTCCCATTGTGTTGCTTTGCCTCAAGCTCCTTCGCATAGGCACACTAACAACTATTTATTCTTTGCATATCCATGCTAACGTGGACCCCCCAATGGTTCACTCCATAACACTTCCCAACCAAAGTGTTTCATGTCCCTTCTCTTAGCCAAGGTATAGTGGGTGCCGATTATGTAAGTCCTAGGTGTGCGGAGTAAACCCACATCTTCCGAGCTATAGGTTGTTAAACTTACAAACACCTTTATCATCAGAACGTGACGTTAAACTGTGACCACAACCTGGTCGCTCGTGTGTCGGATGTGGGGTTCGCCCACCATGGACATTCTGAAAGCCGACTAGTATCCACGAGAGTGAGATCATTCCTCACATGGAATAAAATCCTCTTCATTGAAGCGACATCTGTCCACTGGGAAAGGGCAACCAACATGGTGTAAGCCCCTAGCTTTCCATGCAGGAGGCATCACCCCTTCTTCTCCTCTCTTCCTGGGTGCCAAATCCCTCTCCCACTAGGCTTTGTCACAACCCAGGACTCCATCCTAGAGTAAGTACCAATCTCTATCTCCTCAGGCTGTAAACCGCGCATAAGACTCTGTTTCCACTTTGGGCCGCTAACCACGTGTGAGCCCCACATCACTTCCCATGGACGCACCTTTCCCACCATGATTGTCAGGTCTTTGTTGTGTCTTGTTTCTCACACCAACCATGACTCATGTCAGCTTAGAGAAAACATCAACCGTGACATCCTCTCTAGGAGGCCTAGAGTGTAAGCCCCAAACCACACCAGAACTATGAGGTCTTTGATCCTTTCCAATGCAATTTATATTGGAAGCCTCCATGAGGGTCAATCTCAACACCTGGTCATTCTGACCCCCTTCATGTTGGTTCCCACACCACTTGAACTACGAGGTCTTTGATCCTTTCCAAGGCAGGGTATGTAGGAAGCCTCGACAAGGTTTAAGCCCAACACCCAGTCATTCCGACCCCCTTCACACTGGTTCCCAAACCACCTAAACTAGGAGGTTTTTGATCGTTTCGAAGGAATGTTACATAGGAATCCACCAAAAGTTTCAAGCCCACCATCTATATAGGCCCCAGGTCCTCCTTCATGTCAGTTCACCCGCATCCTGCATGATGTTAAAATGTGAACCTCAATTAATGTTAAGCCATTATCTCCCCCGATCAGAGGCAAGACGTTGTTTTTCCAAGTTAGCTGTAAACCTTTTCACCCCCTCGAACTACGTGGACATTGATCCTTGCCCAGGAAAGCTACTTACAAAACCACCCTGAGGCCCGAGCCTAACAACCATTGGACCCCAGGTCCTCCACCACATCGGTTCAATGACCCCCATCCCACAGGTACTACATATTTGATCCTTGTCTCCTAGATAAGGTATGTAAGAGGCCTCCTAGAGGTTCGACCTCGTCCAGAGGTAAGCCGTTGCGACTCCATTAAACTATAAGATGTTGTCAACTCCATCCAGAGGTAAGATGTTATGACCAAATTCAGCGGTAAGCCATCACGACCATGTCTAGTGGTAATCCATCGACATCCCAATCCAAATATAAGCTGCTGAAATGCCCAATCGGCGGTAAGCCATCATCAGATGAACTATGAGGACTTTGATTCCCTAACACAGGAATACTTAGGAAGCCTGGATGAGGCTCAAGACCAAATTCATCGTCATCCTCATGGCGGTTCCATCCCATTCACCATCCACTTCATTGAACACTCCATTATCCCTCCAGATTCTTACCCGGGACGCCACATCCCGATGGAATCATGCCACCTCATTCCCCAGTCCCCTCAACAACAATTGGGAAGCTAACCACACGTTGGCCCCAACATCAGTGTTCCCTCTAGAGGTTTCCACCATATGATCCAATTTATTCAGTGTTCTAATCAGTCTGACCCATCTCCACTAGATGTTAAACCTGCGGCATACCCTCTGTTAAACAGGGGAATTTGAGGAAAATCGCAAATACATGCCTATGTCATATGATTCCCCACACTCCACGCGGGATGCCTCGAGATTCAACGCCCTTGAAAATCCCTATAATAAGGGGAAGAAACCCAGAAAGGCCAGTGGCCCAGCATCCAGATAGGCCTGTGAGGTCCAACCTGAATACTCCCCTAACCAAAGGTTGCTGCCCCGACCAGACCCATTGGAATGTACCGACAGAAGCAGGGTAATTAACTATTGTCCATGAAGATATGTCACTAGGAAGAGTTTCACAAACAATATCTTAAATATATAAGGGAGACCCAAAATAGGTGACGAGTTCTGAGGAGGAATCCACAAAAGGAAGAACCGATATCCCATCATCCTGTTTCGATCAAAGAGAAAATGTCCCTGAACAAGGAATGGATGTCACCCGCCTTTGGAAAGAGGGAATGTAGGGAAACGAGACCACGCCTTTCGTACTCAAGAAGACAGACACACACGCCCCGCCAAAATCATCGGAAACAATTTAAAAGGGGATGTATGTGAACCACATAAATTAAATGAGTGGTGAATTTCCATAAGTCTACATAAAATAAAATAGAGACTAGAAATCCCTTACCATTAGTTTTGACATCAATTGTATACATTCAGAAGACCTATATAATAAATGTAATTTCATTACAAATTATTATATAAAAGTATTTAAATATATAATACTGTATATTATTTTCTTATGACCTTTTACTACAAGTTCACTAACAATTTAATGTTAAAGTTACATTTCTAGTAATAACCACCTTGTTTTTCTTATAGGTTTAGATTTTCAATTTTTGATCCTATAAATATTATTGTTATTATATTATAAAAAATAGAATTTTAACCATGATAAAAATATCATATATATTAATGATACATTTATTTTTATTAATCTATGATATTTAGTTATAGAAAATTAAATGCACCATTCAAAGAGACAGTAGGCTTTTTGTATGCATGAAAGTTCATTCCATTTTCCTATCAGATTAAAAATAGAATTTTGAATTATATATTATTAATAAAAAATAAATTTATGTCACATATATGACATATTTAATTAAATAAATCTTCATGAACTTCCATGAAAAGAGTTAGGGAATCACATCTCTTCGCAAGATGTTAATCTGCCATACAGATATGAAATGTTAACGCATTCTGAAAAAATGGGTTGAATGAAGGTTGTGTGGTATAATAATAATTAAATAAATATCACATATAAATTATAAATACATTACTATTTCCAACAATGAAAGGTGGTAATGAAAAAACAAATGATATCAGTTCATGAGGTGGTAGATCATTATACATAAAAACAATGATTTCTTAACCCATTTAATGGAAGTGGAGATGGTTGTAGATAATTAAATTAAAAAATTATATTTATATTTGTGTTTATTAGGTTATTATATCATAATGGTTTAATTATAATGTACGGATATGGAAGAATAAATAAAACAAAAAACTCTCATTGATGGACGATGCCTCTTCATCGGGTATCCTCCATAAGTTGGGACCACAATCCTTCCTAGGTTTGATTTATATCTATAATAAAGATTCTTGGATGAGATTATGAATCTTGGGAAGTAATTTGGGATGTTTTTTTTAACAATTCACGAAGGGTTTAAGGACAAAATAAGAAAAAATAAGGTGTGGCTTTTAATATGTGAGGTGAGTGGCACACTTGTAATTTTTTGAAAGAAAGAATTATGCCCACATTTCATTCATGTAACAAGCCTCAAATAATTGAAATTATCAATAATAGAAGATAAAAGGTCTACATTAATCAATAAAATGGTTATTTTACATATTTTTTGTTATTTTTAGACACATTAATTTTTTCTTTAACCCCTAGTAAACCAATTTTTTCCTTAAGCACAATCAAATATTTTTTCCAATATTTACTAATAATTATTTGTAAAATTTTAATTTTAATTTATTATAAAATATAATTTATTATTATTCCATAAATAAAATCCATTTTTCTTAAATCATATGAGATAATTTGGAAAAATTAACTTAAAATTAATCCCATATACGCTATGGAAATGCAAGTTTTTAAGGATAAAATGTTCCAATGTTTAAGAAGTTATTATACAAAACTTCACTTTGAAATCGAATCGAATGAAAAAAATTTAATTAATGGATATATTATTTATTTATTTTTATATTTAATCTAATTTAAAAATTAATTTAAATTTATAAATAAATAAAATTAAAAGGGTGTTTTCAATTAAAATTCATTATTTTTAACTATTCATCAGAAAATGAAACTTTTCAGAATAATCCAAAAAATTAAACTAAAGATAATTTTGAAATTATGAGAAAAAGAATTGTATTTATTTTATAAAATTAATTTTCCAATAGTTTGAAAATTAATTTTTTTAATTTTCACAAAAATAAATAAAAACATTTTATTTATGAAATAGTGTTTTTGAAACATATAAATACCTTATAGAAAATTATGTACTATTTTATAAATATGTTTCTTTTATGTAATACCATTTTTATAGTTATTAAAACATTATTAATTATTTCTCATATCAACAATTTTAATTACTATGTTATAACATTCACATTTAAATAATAATATTAATAGTATATCATAGTTTTTTCAAAACTCACTATCATGTGTAACGTAAGATTACATAGTGTTTTGTGTAGTGAATTAATAAATTGCTTATACTTTTAGAAAAATATTGAGTTGGTGTTGAATATAACACAATCTATCACATAAATTTAATTTATTAAAAAAATATTAAAAACATGGGGTGTTAGATTCCACCCACATTAAAATGAATTTCACCCTCAATATTTGTCTCTCTGGTAAACAAAATTAGGATAATTATACCTCATAATATACTAATGTTCCCATTTAGAGTTTTTAGTCTAGGGGTTTCACAAAAAAACTTTTACCATGTGAGTGGTATTTTTTTACAGAACTTTATCTATTTGATCCATAATCTCCACTAATTATTCCTTGTAAGAAATACCTTTCTCTTGTGGCATGAACTCTTCTTCTTATACTTATTAAGGGTATGTTTTGTGATTTATTTGGATAAATACATATAAAAACTCATGGACTTAATAGAGGATTAATGGTAGCACCAATCGATAAGATATTATACTGATACGATGAAGAATTTTAAGTGGGCCAATATACCTAGGTCTCAATTTCCTTGTATTCCAGAATCTCATAAACTTATTCTATGGATAAATTCATAGAATCACATTATCACCAAATTAAAATTATATATCCCACTAGAAATTATCTTTATAATTTTTCCTTTGAATATGAGCAACCCTAATGTGTTACTAATTGGTTTTAACCTTCACTACCATTTCCCCACATATACCATGTCCAAATATTTTTCTTTCTCATACATCATTCTATCCTATTGATGAAAAACATTTTAGTCCATATAAGGAATCATAAGGGATAATATGAATGATAAATTGAATGGTATTTTTTTTAAGAAAACCCAACTAAGGGATGGTGCTGATCCCAACCTCTTTATAATTCCAATGAATAAGAACTCAGAATATCCTCTACGGATTGAATATTACACTAAGACTGACCATTTATATGAGGATGATATGTAGTTCTCAAACTCAATTATGTATCAATATCTTTCTGAAGACCTCTCCAAAGCTTTTATGTAAACCTCAAATTTTTATAAAATACAATTTAATGTGGTATTCCATGAAACCATACTACTTACATAATGTATGTCATGTAAAACCTATCCTAATAAAAATATTCAAAAATATAGTTTACGATGGATTACATTGAATGTAGATCCTATAAAACCCATATATCATTATTCCGTTTAGATATTTTAGTGAGTTTGATGAAAAATCCCTTTGTTAAGTATTCTGATTTCTATTCTAGTTTGAATAATGGTTGTATCTTTCATTTAGATTTTTATCTATTTTCCATGACTTGATAACATACTATGTATTGAGAAATACACATTGAAATATATCTATTTATATTATTCATCCCAAATTAATCTATCAAATCGAGAAAATGTTTGAGTTATAGGATTATCTTCCTTCAGTTGTGGGTTCAACCTCTATGGCCTTTATAGATAAAATATTTTGTCTCCCAACTTATGGGTTGTCCTATATTACAAAAATATATTAATAAAAACTTCTAAAATTGAAATAACCTTGAATTACCTTAACCTCAAATATAACAACCCTTACCCCAATAGTCCAAATTCAATAGTCATTTTATTACATTAGCTTATATAAAAGAGATAACATCACCAATGATCAATCAATTTAATAGTCTTGAAGAAACTATATACATACATTATTCCCTTATTACATATGTAAATAAACAAATAACATAATAATAAAAAATAAACATCTTAATGGACACTTAATTAGTGATTTCATATTCAGAACATGGGGAAGGAAAATAAATTTAAGGGGTGTGATAAAATGCATAATAAGGGTTATGTGAATCAATAATAAGTGAAATAAATTCCATAAGGAATATAAATTAATGAAATGTAAATAATCAAAAAATAACATGCCTTTAATTCAATGAGAATGAAAATTCATCCATAGATTTTGTCACAGTGAAAATCCTTTAGTTAATAATAATACATTATAGAATAAAGAAAATGATTAATTATTAGTTGCAATGTATTTGGAACATGAACCATAAAATTCTAAAAGATGATTTATGTATGTGGGTAGAAACCTATTAGATTCTTTTTGGAAAAAAACCCAAAGGATTATTATCCAACTGTTTTGTCTCATGAGACCTATCGATTCATCGAGGGGCTATATAGGGACCCACCCATCCAATAAAGTTCATAGAATTTTTCATATATTGTTTCAATTTATGAACAATATGACTTTACAAAAAAAATTCATATTTAGTGGAAGATTAAACAAAAGATGTTGACATAGATGAAGATACTTTTAAATGATACCATTATAAAATCCTTGAGAAAAAACAATCTTTAATCATTCCAAAGTATCTCATACCACTTTAAAACATTTAAATAATAATCCATATAAAGTAAAAAAATTTAAAGAAAATTATAATATAATTAAAATAAAAATACTCATGATATTATATATCAAGTAAAATACATACACCAAACAAAATCAATAAGTGTAGAATGAGGCATTATCTCAATAATGTATAAATGGGATGGGAGAACCCATTTTTTACCTTTGAAAGAAGTTTTATTTTGGAAAATAATTTATATTTTTTATAAAATCAGATTTTAAACAAGTATATACTTGAAATGAAAATGTATTTATAATGAAATTGTGTTTCAGGAAAAACTTATGTCCAATATGTAAAAAAGTTTTTTGAAGAAACATTACAATTGAGCCTATTTAGTGTTTTTTGAATAAAATATTAAAGAGTATTTAAAACGAAAAAATGAATTATTGTTTAGATAAAACCAAAAATGAAATAATTATCTTTTTCATGATAAAATGAGTTATTTTTGAACAAATAATGGTATCTTAAAATTGATTATTTATGGTATTTGGAAATGTGAATGAACTTGGGAAGTTCCATTTAATCGTGCATTATTATTGGGAGGAGATGAAAAGAACACCTTATAAAACATCAATTACCCATAAAAGTAAACATAAATGAACTAGATACATGTTTTTAAAACATATAAATAAAATTTATAATAATTACATAATAATAATTTAGGATTAAATTTGGGAAAAGAGAGAGAATTTATAACCTGAAAGAAAAATAGAGGTTCGAAAATGAACCCTTTCTACTTTAAAATCAATCGAATTTTATGCCCTATATAATTAATAATCATAAAATGAAACATTTAAAACAGATAATATAAATATATTCAAGATATAACACATAATTGAGTTTTATACACACACCACAAAGTGTAAATAGTGGCGAATAAGGTATATCACACAGAAAGGGAGATGAGAAAACTCTTACCTTATATATGAAAGCATTATATTTTAATATTAAAATACTAGATGATCAGATTAAATCCATTAATTAATTAATACATAAAATTTTATAAATTTATTTTTTATTTTAATTTATTAAGTTCATTTATGGCCTTTTTGATGAGTTAAAAGATGCAATGTTTTCATTCAAAAGCGTTCATTTCCTTGGTTTTCATGATTGAGTTACTTGTATACATGTATGGAAAATCATGTAATATTAGAATATATTTCCAAAATTGAAATTATATTTCATTAATAAATTTAATAATTATTAAATTTTAAAATATTTAATTAATTTCTATGTTATAAGGATAAATTATTATTTAAAATGTTACTAATATCCGTTTAGATTATTTTGGTGTTTATAGATCATCACAGATTAGTTTTGTTTTATTAAATAATTGTATGAATATTAAATGGTTCCAAAAATTTAAGTAAGATTTAATATATATATTATAATATATTTTAAACATAATAAATTAATTTTTACCATCTGTGAATGTGTAATTAATAATACAAAAAATGTTTTCCACGAAGGTGGTAAATCGGCACCTCACAGACAATGATTTCATTTTTAGAATAAAAGGAAGAGGAGAAGAGACATGATGGTGGATTTTACATTTAAAAAAATTAAATAATATATATGATGATGTATTTATCATTAATATTTAGATATAATAGGTGATTAGAGTATAAAAAATGTGAAAAGAAAACAAATAAAGTGGAAGAGGTTTTACCTCATGAATTCTTCTCCATGAGAACCTCCTTAGGGAAATTGTTCATCGTCTATTATTTAGACCTTTACCTCTTAGAAATGGATAGAGTTGTTGGGAATATTATTGGTAAGAAATTTTAAAAGATTAAATTATTTTTATGTGTGAGTAGAAGAGGTTGTTAGGGGTGGTATTTATAGGGGAGGAGAGGTGACTCTTGATTATTTTATTCATTTTTATTATTATTTTGGCTCAAGAACATTAATAATGAGTTTTATTGTGACTATATAAAGTAAATAATTCATGTGAGTTTGAACTAATGTGTTATATCCTCATCCATACATCATAAATGACTCTGTAATTTATTTATTTACTTATACCATAAATTACAGTATTTCACTATTCACAAAAATTCAACAATTTTTGAAAAGGCCCAGAAATTCCCCCTAACCATTACTACATGCGTCGAATTAAAAATTTAACCGAATTTTTAGAAAATAATTTTTTAAATATGAGAAATTTAATTATTAATTTACAAAATAATTTACTCAAAAAATGTATATTTTAAAATTGTAATAAATTTTAAAACACATTAAAAAATTAATTATGGTATCATAAAACCATCTTATAATTATATGTTAATAACATATTTCTTCATGAATATATTTTATAAAAATAATTTATCATTTTAAATAATTAAATTTATTATAAAATTGTAAATAAATATTTATGCTTACAAAAATACCGACAACTAATTTTTCAGTTTTCTAAAATTTAGTTACTTTGTTTATGATATAATTATATCATATTTTCATTTATAAGATACCAAAATTTTATTTATACATTAATAGGTGAGGTTATTATTCTATTGTCACAAATACTATTCCTAATATTTACATTACTATTCGAAATGCCATGTTACAATTTCATTGTCATATGTCGATTAATTTATAGGAAAAGTCTCTTATTTCATTAATTCTTCTTTTATAACATTTTCTTTGCATTCTATGTGTGATTTTATATGATTTATTCAATATGAAGTAATTTTTTGTATGATGTAAGATATTGAATGAATTATATTTATTTTAGTGGATACATACTGTAAACTCTTGGGGTGTTATATAATCCAATCCTACATTAAATTATATCCCCGCAATTCAAAAATTTGGTTTTAAAATTAATGGATGATACCGCAAAATTTAATTTTGGGAAACCCACATTAGAAATATGGTAAATAAAATATGATCTTAATGGGAGGGAAAGAGTAATGGGAAGGTCACCTAAAAAATAGGATTTCGATTAGAAAATCATTAGTTGAAAGCGATAACATGGACATGGAAGATAGATATTACTAAAAAGTTATGATAGAGAGTGTTATAGAACTTGTTCATTATAATGATAACCATAAAAAACCGTAAATCCTATGATTGGTTAAAAGACCATTGATTTCTCAAAAATAAATGTAAACAGATAATGTCATTATTCAAGATCTTTTTTTTGGAGTTGTGAGATTATTTAATATTTATTAAATAACTTGAGAAAATAAAATTACCTGATTACTTTACATTTTATACATGTAATCTCATCAATTTGTTCTTCTTTGTTGTATTTTAATTACATCCCTTACACATGAAAAATAATGTCCAAGATTATTTAGTTATTCCTAAAGCTCTTTTATGAAACCATATGATCCATAAGTTATTTATTTTACCCTTAAATATTTACTCAAAATAAGAAGCTTAGAATATGTTATCAATGAACAATAATTTCAAGAGTTTAACTTGATCTATTCCAATAGTATTTACTCTTTATACTTGTCTACAACATATTCATGCACATCTAATGACATAAAATTTATAAGGAGGTTTGATAAATTTCCAAAATCATCTTAACATAATTTTTAAAAAATTATGTAGATCTAAATACCATATACCAAATATATTAATACCTTGACCACTTAAAAACCATAATGAAAAAAATTAATTTTTCCATGCGTAAAAACTCAGGTTTACCTTAAATCCAAACATATATTAATTCTATCATAACATAAACCATTCGTTTATTAAAAACATTCTTGTTCACCCATACTATCCCATAAAAATATATTTATTTTTAGTTAAATCTTTAAGAATATATTTTGGGTTATCTTTCCAAATAAATCTATTTTCAAAAAGTTCAACATATAATAGAATCACATCGCTTGATTACTAGACCAATTCGTCACATGGTTCCAATTCTATAAATAAGTACTACATTAAAATCCACATAAATATCATGAATCATAAAAATAGTTAATTTTTGATAAAATAATCAAATAAAATATTCCTTAACTAAAAACACAAATATATTAATCATTGTCTTCATCTGAGGTAGTAGTGTAAGCTTGACCTTGATCCCTTTTCTATTTCTGAACTATATTCCATTGACACTTGGTATATAGATTTTCCTAGTGCCACATCTTCTTATAGTTGAAGCATTAAATATTAGAATATTACTTCCTACTCTTAAAAATATTCCCATGCTGGCCTTTTTCACCAAACATTAATAAAACACCTTATCCTATTGAGAATATACCATAGTGTTTCCTTCCACAATTATCACATGTATGAAAATACACATTCCCCTTCTTCCCTTTATCTATTGTTTCATAGTTTCCCTTTTCTTATCTTGATTCCCTTGGAAGTAATGAGACATGGATAATTCTATCATTTCCTTATTAGAACAGTATATTTTTTCCTCATATGTTGAGAATACTTAGGAGAATAATTTTTTTCAAATGATTGGATTATTATGATAAAATGAGTTATTATTATTACATTCATATCACGTGCACTAGTTAGGTTAACATTATTTATTCTATTATTCATGGATGAAACATTTAATACACTATATTAGATCATATAATTATGAAACATACAGTATAATCCCAAAACTAGTGAAATACTTGACAACAATTGAAATATTTATGCTTACGTAATCTCATAATCATAAACAAGGTTTCCTTTTGGACTTATTTACTTTTAAATCTATTATAATGGTTTTTATAGAGAATGTGATTTATCCTAAGAATGTCCCCTATTAGTGTCAAACCAACTGTGAAGTATTGCCCATTGTCATATACCATGTTACCCTAATTAAGGCCTAAAACACCATGGTGGAGTTGTTACCCCTTAGTATATCTATTCCCAAACCATGTCCACTTATTTTATCTAGGTAGGGATGCATTTCTAGTAAGAATGTAACACCCCAAGCTTCCACAGTTCGTTTCCCTTTGAATAATGCAATAGCTTCCATTGTATGCAACTACGAAATTCTAACACATTGCGACCAATAAAACTAGAATTTATGAACAATACCCACTTTTTTAAATTTTATAAAATTTATGTTTCAAAATGGACTTAATTTTAGGACTCGAAATATCGAAATTATCTTGGGGTGAATTTTTGGTATTTTTCTAAAAACTTTCAATTTCTGATGAATAGTGAAAAACACTACTATATTGTTTATAACCGACTTTTTATTTAAATAATTAATTAATTTAATTTAATTTATTTTAGTTCAAAATAGATTCATAATACCTATATATGTTCAATGTAATTAATTTCTTTCATTTTGTAATAATATTAGATATACACAATTTTATCGAACTATTTACCATCTTTTACCCACTCCCTAGGACCATTTTCAAAATCATAGAAAAAATAATTTTAACGCTTATGTGAGTGGAATTTCAAAAATCCAAGATACACCATTTATATCAGTAAGAAAAATTCGATTCAATAAGATGAAAATAATTTTTGTTGAGTTGTCACTTTTAAATTTCATTTACCACGATTAAAAGTAAATAGGGTAATTATGGGTAAAAATGATATCATAATTACCCTAAAATATGTTATAATTATATTATATAAGTGTAATTAGACCAAAAACAACCCTATGAATAAAATATTATCTTTTAGGTGCACTTGGATGTGATTAGGACATCTATTATTAATTTATTTAAAGACGAGATAAAAGAGTTAAATTCAAAGTTTAATAACAAAACCATTTTTAATATAGGGTTATAAATATTATAAATTAGACTATAAATATTCATTATAAAGATAAAACAATTTCCTATATAATTATATTATATTTATAATTTTATACATTAAATAAGTTAATTTATTTATGACACAATGATGATGGAGTAATTACCTTAATAATGAATTATTATAAAATTTTTGTTATAAATATCCAAATAAATGTAATTTAAAACATTTGATGGATTCCAATCATTTTAGAGGTTAATATGACATGTTAATATTTAAGATATTAATTTATTTATATTTAATAAAGTTTTTAGGACATTAACCGAAAAAATTTATTAAATAATGTCAAAATTGACATAATTGAGTTTTTAAAACAAATACTATATTATCGGTTGATATAATATTCCTAAAATTCTAAGGTTCGGCCAAAGGGCCTTAATAATATTATATATGTCATTAATGAACCTATTGGGGTTCTATTGGAAGTTTATAGTAAGTTGATTAACTATTTAATATAAAAATACTACGAGACATGGTAAATGTCAAACTATTTTACTAAGAGTTATATCTAAAAGATAAGGTTAATATGGTGACCCAAACCTATCTAAAACCTATTCTTTGAGAGGTTTTAGACCCATACAGACCTTATATTTTATGAAATTAATTTTTTAGATATTAGAATCCGAAAATTATTTTACTATAAGAAAATATTTCAAGCTTTTCCTAAAGTGACTCTCACCTCTAATATAAATGGGCACATCCCCTTCCCTCAAATTCACCCCATCAAAGCCATTTGGATTGTCCAAAACCTAACATAATATCCTCTAAACTGTCCTACATTCATCCTAGAGGCCTTCCTTTAGTCAGAAAGCCAACATAAAGAGCCCTTTTGATCAAATCAAAAGGAAGAACCTGAAAAAGTGGTAAATATTTCATCTCATCTTTCATGTTATTTTCTTCTTCCACTTACTCTTTCTGTATTGTTTACATTCTAAAATAATAAATACAGTATCTTATATATACTGTGATGTTATTATAAAAATTTTACGATCATATTCATTATTCTATCTGTCCTATAGATGACAAAGTCACCGTACATGCGTACGTACAGATTACCGTATCCACATCGTGGTGTAGTTTGTTATTCAAACACTTCATCATTTGAATGGGTATAATAATGAGTATAAATGATGTAAATAATAAATATAACATAATAATGATTCTTTATATATGATATTACATCCAATTATATACAATTTTAATATAAAAAATATGATATTGTCGCTCATGCGTACGTACGGATTCCCGTATCCACTAACGCGATGAGATTCATTCCCTCATCATAATCATTCAAGAAGAATATTAATTTTATTATTAAAAATAAGGTTTATGAACATAATATCATTCTGTATATTAATTGAATACATCCTATCCCTAATAAACATGTCTTATGCAACCAAGCATATAAATGAAAATGAATTAGTTAACACCCGAAACGATGATAATACTGAAATATCATTAACAAAGCTATATTAGAAGATCATATATGATATCATATTAATTTATATGATTTTTTTATAATTTAATAAAAATTATTTCACAATTATACATGAGTTTACCCAACCCTTGAAAAAGGAAAAGTAAAAGGTAAGGGTTAATTTCATCATCTCTTTATTATCCGATGTTGTTTTTACTTAAGTATCTATTGGGACCTCTTTATCATCCACATCTATGTTACTTAAAAATGTATTCCAAAACATTTTTTCTATTTACTAGACTATGGGTTAATGTCATTTATACTATTTTTTTACTTTTTATAAAATAGTTTGAAATTAATCTTTTCATAATTTTCCAAACAATGTACCCTATGTCCTTTTTGACAAAATTAAGGTAAGAATGTTTTTATAATTTATATGGTGGGTGCGGCTATTTTTCACCGTTATAACATCATCGAAGTTTCCTTTACAAGATTATAGAAATATTTTCTAAAGAAATGTATTTATTTATAATTATATTACTTTTAAATGATTTCAAAATAGAAATAGATATTTCTCTAAAAAAAGTTTTGATTTCATCTATGTCAACATCCTTTGATGTATTGAGAGCTAATTTTAGGTTTATTAATTATGATACAAATTTATCATATTGTATTGAAGGTTTTTTG
Source organism: Viscum album (assembly GCA_963277665.1). Classification (NCBI taxonomy): domain Eukaryota; kingdom Viridiplantae; phylum Streptophyta; class Magnoliopsida; order Santalales; family Viscaceae; genus Viscum; species Viscum album. The sequence goes on along the minus strand of OY728139.1, from coordinate 45,146,020 downwards.
ATATGTTTGACAGTGGATGTGTTATTTTTATACCATTCATGGTTTATGGATAATGTAGTGACATTTTGTATTCTATTTTTAATACGATTGTTTATGTTATGTTTAAACCTTTTCATATGAGGAATGCATTGGACTTAGTAAGTGACGGGTGGAGCCCACTATATCTCTTAGATGTGTTGGTAGGTATAATGAGACAAACAAGTTTCTTGGCACAATTCCTTGAAAAAATCTTATTTGTAGTACTGGAACAAGGCCATGTCTATGTGGTTATGAAGTCTGGCATTATGCATTCCATCATTATGAAAATGGCTATTGATATTGTATGTTATTATTCGACTAGTATAATATCCACGTGAATAAGTAAATGGAATTATTTGATTTTATATTTTCCATATTATGATGAAGTTCAGGTTTAAAAGGCATTCGTTTTCATCTTACATTGCCTTAAATGTTTATGCTTATTTATGAAAGTTTCTGCTATATTGTTATCCTTACTGAGCATCTGAGCTCACCCCATTATATGTTTTATTATTACTAGGTTGAGAAGAAGTATATTATGATTGAACTGTAGGGATATTATAAGGGATATCAGTGTGGCCTATGGAGACTATGTTGTTGTAGTTTTTTTTATAATGTAATGTAAAACTTATGAAAGCATCTAGTATTTCCAAGGCAACTAAACTAATCGGTCTTTCGAGACTTGATCTTTTGTTATCATGACAATGTTATGTAATAATTCACCGACTCTGGGTAACTAGGGCTGGGACATTAAATTTGGTATCAGATAATGTTTAGTATCGTCCTTGGGAACTAGATTTAGAAAAACTCTGATTAGAGATCATTACCCTAAGATAGACTTTGAGGATTAGTATAGAAGAACTTCCACGAATTTTGGTATTGTAGAGATTCTGTGAGTTTTCCAAGTAATACATCCCTATCTGGATACAAGCAGGTAGAGGTGGCTCTAGTATAGATGAACCTAGGGGTAAAACCCAAAATCACCACTATGATATAGGCTCGAACGGGAACTGGTGCACGACAACAGGTCTTGCTGCACTCTTGGTTATGAAACTCCCGGGGGATATGCTTAAAATAATTCTCATTTTATTTACAAACCATTATGAAGGGTTTATGAGAATATAATTCCTCATAGAAAATATTTTTATGATTATAGATTATATCCATAAACTATACAATTTATGTTAAGTGTTTTACATGTTTGGAATTATGTATTATGATTCATAAAATAATCTAGTGTATGCCATTGTTTAGAAATCATGCCTATTGGAAGGAATAAAAACTGTATAAATTCATGTAATCCATGTAGGGATTTCCCTCCTACTCAAGATAGTTATAGTGGAGCTGGTGAAGCAATTGGTGCTGATCATCTTATCAACATATTGGGAAAACTCACTCAGGTTACGTATAATAACTTTACCCATATGGAGCACCCTGATCCACAATGCATAGTATCAATGTTAGATCACTTCATGAGTAAAAAACCACCAACATTAAATTTTATTACAAATACATTAGTATCTGAGAAATGTATAAATTCCTTTGAAAAAATATTTCATGCTTTGGGGAGTAGCGAAAGGGAAAAAGTTTCCATGGTAGTTTATCACCTCATGGTAGATGCAGATCAATGGTGGTCATTGATTCAAAATACAAAAGAAGATTATGAAGTATCAAATATGGAATGGAGGGAGTTTTAAGGTCTTTTCCTAGAAAAATAATTTCCTCATGACCATCGAGCGGATACGGAAAGTCAATTTCTGAGTCTGAGGAGAAAGGAGGATGAGAATGTCGCAAAATATGAGGCTAACTTTACAAGGATAGAAAGGCATGAAATATATCATATACGTAACCCAATGAGTAAGATTGATCGATTCTTTGATGGGTTAAAACCATTTATTCGTCTATCATTAGTCTCACAATCTTTCCCATCGTACAAAGATATTGTCTCATGTTCTATCAAGACAGAAAAAGAATTCTCTAGGCCTTACAACTTTATAGTAAAGCAGGAAAATAAGAGATCCACTGAAAACTCTGGAAATAGAAACAAGGGGATAAATGGAAAAGTTGAATATCCATCCTGCATTAAATTTTGGAAGAAACACCTTGGTACTTGCTTGAAGGGAATGTGAGTCTGTTACAAGTGTGGTGGAAAATTCCACCAATATCATGATTGCAAGGGGAAGAAAGAGGCTGTTGAATGGTTCAATTGTATAGAAAAGTGGAATTTTTCAAATTAATATCGTAAGCATGTAGGGAACATACCTCCAAAAGGCCAAGGTAACAAGGGTAGGGTTATGCAATCACTGCTATTGTGGTTTAAGCTCCGAAAAACATGTTGGTAGGTAATTTAATGGTTTCCTCATGTTTAGAAAATGATTTATTTGATTTTGGATCATCGCATTATTTCATATCTTCCCAATTTTTAAGAACATTAGTTATTTTCAATTTGACTTAACAAGGGTGTTGTCTTTCAAAACACCTAAGGGAAGTATCATCACAATAATGTTTCGTGAATCAGTTCCTATTAGGGAATATTAATGTTCTTTATCTGCCGATCTCATCGTCATACCCATGATTGAATTTGTCATAATCTTTGGTATAGATTGGATTTCATATCATGATGCAAAAAATTTATTGTAAGACGAAAGAGGTTATAATTTTCGATGATGACAATGATTACCTTATCATTAGAGCAGAAACATCACCACCTTATTCTTATCTAGATCGACCACCATCAGCTCTACTAAATTCAGTTATTGGGGAGGATGAGAATAAAATAATTATGGGAGAGGAAAATAATGTTCAAATAGAGTACGTACCTATTGTGCAATAATATGATGATGTGTTTCAAGAGGATTTACTTAGACATCCTCCAGAAAAATAAATTGAGTATTCCAGTGATTTAATAACTAGTTAAAGGCCCATATCAAAGACCCCTTATAGAGTGGCCAATGTGTAATTAGTGGAATTAAAGAAACAACTAGAGGAATTGAGTAATAATGGATTTACTCACCCTAGTGTTTCTCCAGGGGATCCCCTGTCCTTTCTTTTAAGAAGAAAGATAGATCTATGAGATTGTGCATTGACTACAAGGAGATCAATGCTATAACAATAAAGAATAAGTATCCCCTACCTTGCATTGATAATTTATTCGTCCAAATTCTTCAAGCTCAATATTTTTCAAAGATTTACCTTTGATATGGATATCATCAGTTGTGTGTGAAGAAGGAAGACATTATGAAAACAACATTTTTAACCCGGTACGGGCTATGCGAGTTTACAGTAATGCCTTTTGGGAATACTAATGCACCCTCTGTTTTCATCGATCTAATGAACAGAGTTTTCAAGGAATATCTTGATGAAATTTTAGTGGAATTTATTGATGATATCCTAGTATACTCCTAATGCAATGAAGATCATGAAAATCATTTGCACACCATTCTGAAAACCCTCATAAGAAATGAATTATACAGGATGTTTAGCATGTGTGGATTCCGGCTTCAGGAGATTTGTCTTCTTGGCCATATTATATCTAAGTATCAAATATATATTGATCATTCAAAGACCAAGGAAATCCAATAATGGCCAACATCGATGATTATAGCTGAGGTATGAAGTTTTATTGGTTTAGAAGGTTATTATCACCCTTTTGTCGAGAATCTTGCCCGATTGGCTAACCCATTAACCCTGATAACATGTAAATGGGTTAAATTTGTTTGAAACAAAGAGTGTGAAGAATTTTTTTTATAATTAATGAGAAGATTAATCAATCCTTCTATTTGACACTACCATCAGGGAATGATGTGTTTGTAATTTATAGTGATGCTTCAAAGAAAGGACTTGGTTGTGTCCTTATGCGGAATGATAGAGTTGTTGCATATACATCTCGACAGCTAAAAATTAAAGGGTAAAACTATCCTACTCACGATATTGGGTTAGCAACTATATTATTTTCTTTGAAAATATGGAGACATTATCTCTATGGTAAAAAATGGGACATTTATTATAATCACACGAGTTTTAAAAATATTTTCTCACAGAAAAGAACTCAACATGAGGAAACAGAGATGGATTTAACTATAAAAGGATTATGATTGCATAATACACTACCACCTGGGGAAGGAAAATGAGGTGGGATATTCTTTGAGCAGAAAGGATCATTGAGTTTTTAACAATATGAGAGGTGAAAGGGATCTTATTTTCATGGACATAGTGAAAATGGATATGGGAATAATTATGGATGGTGAAACATCAATACTTTTTCATATGGTTTCAAAACCAACTTTACTATAAAGGATAATGAGTTCTCAGGCTGATGATGGAGATTTTCAAAAGAATATTAAAGCTGTGATTGATTGGAGATTGAGTGAATTCATATATGAAGATGGGATTTTGAAATTTGGGAAGAGACTTTGTGTTCTCCATATACCAAATCTAAAAAAGGGAATTTTTAGATGATGATAATATATCCAATTTATTTATACATCATGGTAGCACCATGATTTATAGAGATTTGAAGGAACATTTTTGGTGGAATAACATGCAGAGCGAGATTTCTGATTTTGTGTCAAGATGTATGGTTTGTCAACAAGTGAAAGATGGAAGAAAACATCCTAGAGGATTCATACAACCATTTCCCATACCTGAGTGGAAATGGGATAATATTATGATGGACTTTGTCATAATGATACCAAAGAATCCTAGAAGGAATGATACAATATGGATCATTATTGATCGTATTACCAAGTCAGCACATTTTCTTGCTATTAGAGAATATTTACAACTCGAACGTCTAGCAAGACTATATATTAATTAAGTACTAAGACTTCATGGAGTACCCTTATTGATTGTTTCTTATCATGATCCCCATTTCATATCAAGTGTCACGACCCGCCTTCACCAAAAGGAGGGAAGGGTCAGCAGGTTGCCAGGCCCTTCCTTCTTCGAGTTGAAGGAGAGATAATGACCCCCGAAACCCGCCTTCAATAGGTCCCGGAGTGGCGACTAGCACCAAGGGTATAGGAAGTTCTCACAAATGGAAGGCATTACCCTTTTTATTTTATAGGATCGAAAGATAAGGAGGAGAAAACCCAACAACACCAAGATAGAAAGAAAAGTAAAGCCAAAAGTAAACCATTCCCACATGTATGTTTAAACAGTTTACAACAAAGTACAAGTACAAAAGAAAAAGAAGCTCTCAAGTACAATACCAAAAGAAAACAAAGGTACGACAACAGCGACAACTCCAACTGTCCGACTAATAGGGTCCCGCGCAGCCCTGGTAGTCCTCCTGGAAACCTGAAAGTAAACGTAGGGTGAGCATACAAGTACACTCAGTAGGGAAAACCAAGACTCTCGTGCACAAGTGGGGGAACGTACTAAAGTCCCGTGAGAAAGAGTAAACCAAACACCTAACAAGGCAACTATCCATCCCAAGCCTCACCAAGGTTCGCTCCCCAAATAACGCAAGTCAAGTAATATATATATAAGAGCACATCGATGTTTGGGTACCCCGCGCCACTTTCCCACTGGTTATTGAGACATCCTACGCATCAGACCAATCCCGCCATTCTCACCGCAGTCCCACTGCCACACCCGCCCGCACACACCTGGGCCACAACCACACGCAGTCCCACTGCCAAATCCCGCCCGCACACACCTGGGCCTCAACTGTCACAAGTAACCATGCCTGCAAACACCTAGGCCAGAACAACCACCGCTACGCCCGAAGACACCTGGGCTAAAGAATCCACTACCACGCCCGAAAAACACCTGGGCCTCATCCCGAAGACGCTTGGGAAACCACCTGCCGCACACACCTGGCCAACCACCACAACACCCTGCCCGAAGGTTCTTGGGCTAATAATGGACTTCAGGCCATCACAGCCTGCCCGAAGGTACTTGGGCTATCCGGGAAAGGGAGCAGAAAAGGAGCTAATAACCAGCCACTAAGTATAGTGTTGGGAAAAACACCCTTCCCCCATAAATGGGGGTGTCCGGCACTAAGTGCTCAACTTGGGTGGGGCGCGAATAAGATACACAAAGCTACAAGTATAGATATAGGTAACAAACACTCACCCAAAACTTAGGTTTTCCTAGCCAACCTACAGGACACAATACCACAACGCCCGAGTCACAATTCGCGACCCTTGCCCACAAAACCATTTGTCCCATTCTTGTTTCACGTTCAGTCAATTGTTCAATTAATTTTAAGCACTACTGGGCAACTACCATAAGCATAACCAAGGAAAACGTCAAGCATAGATCAACCAAAACACCCACACCCGGTTCTGCCAACAGAGGATCTCTCCCCAGTTTGTGATAAAAACCCACAACCACTGAAACCATGCCAACAGGAGATCCCATCCCCCAAATTCACACAGCCGCCGAGAGTATAAAAAGAACGGGGGATCCCATCCCCTCCCACATTTCCAGCAAACGGCCCGAAGGGAAAACAACCAACAACCACTACCAACACGAGTCAGGGATTTTCAGATTTAAACGACTTAACACACTCCATGATTTCAAAAATTCCATGTGTTCTATCCGTTAGTTATCACAGAAGGGTTGATCCTGGTGCTTTCAAATTATTCAGCCGGGTATACGTGATTAACCAATTTCACAACAGGAGTTCACAATTTCAGCAACCCATTTAAAACATCACGAGGGGATTCAAGTGCACACACACGACCACCAACGGCCTCAATTTTCAGAAAACATAGACCAGTACAACAAAAGGGATGATCACAAGATAAAGCATAAACAACGATCACAACCCCTTCCCCTTCTTTCTTTAGAACTTCGTTTAGTATCTTCATTAGGGTTTGGTTCAACCAATTTGATAGGAACAAAAGTAACGCCCACCCCGCATGATACACAAAAGTGAGAGACGAGAGAAATTCCCTACTTGTTGATGGATCATCGACGTTTAGGCCTGGGGCGCGGAACTTTACGGATAACGACGCGGCGGTCCCGATGCACCAGAAGAGTCACGATCGAAGAAGGGGGAAAACCACGGCCTAACCCTTAATTATAAGGGCTGGGGACGGTTGAGATGAAAACACAAAACCACGGAAGACGAGGGAGTCGTGGGTTGACCACGTGGCTTGACTCATCATTAATGGCGCTGGGTGGTTTTAACTGACCCATGAATTAATGAAGCATTTAATTAAGACCTTTGCGCGAGTTTCGGATTTCCAAGATATTTTTAGCAAGGAAGAATAGGGTTTAAAACCCTATTTGCGAAAAAGGAACATTACTGGAACAACTTGGCAGGGCCGGTCTCACCGATCGGTGTCACCGATCGGTCTCACCGATCGGTACCCCGCAAGGAAACCGGATTTTTGGCAAAGGAAGGGACCAAGGGGGTTCTGGGTCTTCACATCAGATACCTCTTAAACGATTCTCGTCCTCGAGAATCAAACAAACTAGAAGGAAAGAGAGGATCCGAACAACCATCTTCGAAGATACCTCTTAGGAGTGGACCCCCGCTAGTTGGAAATACTCCCTGTCAAGAACCAAGCATCACACCATGCCAAACCGCCCGGTCATGTGGGTTTGGGGAGTTCCCCTCCCCCATGTCAAGATATTATCCGCTTTGGGCGGCACTGACTCGCCCGCACGGGTTTAATCGCATCCACCTTAATGCGTCCTGATTAGGGGTCGGGTTTCCCCTTCCCTTCAACCGGGGCTTCCCACACAAAACAGAGGGAAGGAACCTAGCACATTTCATAGCCAAAAAGGTCAAACGTTCTGTCACAACAGGCACCAAGGGTTCAAAACTCAGAACAACTCGGGGTATTGGGCACGCATCTGTGCTTCCCTCTCCCACGTACTCTCTTCGAGGCCGCCATGTCTCCACAACACACGAACCAGGCCGACGGTTCATCCACGGAGCACTTTCTCCTTGCGATCCTCGATTCTGACTGGCCGTTCCTCGAAGGTCGCGTCTCCTCCCACGTCTAGCTCTCCCCAGTTGATGACATGAGAGTCATCATGTAAGTACTGACGAAGCTGGGAGACATGGAAGACGTCATGGACCCTCTCCAACTGAGGTGGTAGGGCCAGCTGATATGCCACCTCGCCAACTCGCCTCAGCACCTCGAAAGGTCCGATGAACCTAGGGGAGAGCTTACTCCCCTTTCCGAACCTCCGCTGCCCCCATCGAGGGGAAACCTTCAAAAACACATGATCTCCCACCTCGAACTTCAGGGGCCTCCTCCGACGATCAGCATAAGATTTCTGCCGATCCTGAGCTGCTTTCATCCTCTCCCGCACTAGCTGGACTTTCTCCGTGGTGCTCTGCACTACTTCTGGTCCAAGAGTACCAGTCTCACCAACCCTTGCCCAGCATAAGGGTGAACGACATGGTCTTCCATACAAAGCCTCAAAAGGAGCCATGCCGATAGTAGAGTGAAAACTGTTGTTGTAGGCAAACTCTACTAAAGGCAAGTGTCGTACCCATGATCCCCCGAAATCCAGAACACATGCTCGCAGCATGTCCTCCAAAGTCTGGATAGTCCGCTCTGTCTGCCCATCAGTCTGAGGGTGAAAAGCAGTGCTAAGGCGTAGTTGGGTGCCAAAAGCATGCTGTAACCCCTTCCAGACTCGTGAGGTGAATTGAGTGTCCCGATCCGAGACGATCGTTTTCGGAACTCCATGCAAACGCACCACCTCATCCACGTACCTCTGTGCTAAGGTACTCACGGGTCCCGACTCCTTGATAGCCAAGAAGTGAGCAGATTTTGTCAATCGATCCACCACTACCCAGATAGCATCATGCCCGCCCTGAGCTCTGGGTAGTCCCGTGACGAAGTCCATTGAGACGTCGTCCCACTTCCACTCGGGAACATCTAGAGGATGCAACAGACCACCAGGAACATGGTGTTCAGCCTTCACCTGCTGACACACCAGGCATTTAGCCACGAACTCTGCCACTGCCCGTTTCACCCCGGGCCACCAAAACTGTCCCCTCAGGCCTCGGTACATTTTCGAAACACCCGGATGTACCGCCAAGGCTGAGCTATGGAACTCATGAAGGACTTCATCACACATCACCTCTGGAACAAACAACCTCCGATGAAAGAGCATCCGATGTCGGCTGTCCTCCGACCATCCTTCCGGGGCGTTCCCCTGATCGACACGATCCCGCAACACTTCTACCTCAGGATCTCCCCACTGAGACTCTTCCACTTGCTGCAACAAGGAGGACTGTACCGTCATCTGAAACAAACAACCTCTAGTACCTTCCACCCTTGCATCCAAGTGCAAGGCAGCCAACTCCCCCATTGCCTTCCAAGCATCAGCAGATTCCCGAACCACCTCCTGATGCGGCTTCCTGCTCAGGGCATCAGCCACAACGTTTCCCTTACCTTCAGTGTATGAGATCTCAAAGTCGTAGTCCTGGAGAAACTCGACCCACCTCCGCTGTCGCAAGTTCAAGTCACGCTGGGAGAAGATATAGCGCAAGCTTTTGTGGTCGGTGAAGACCACAAAGCGCTCCCCAAAGAGGTAATGTCGCCACAACTTTAATGCGAACACCACCGCTGCAAGCTCCAGGTCATGGGTGGAATAGTTCCGCTCATGGGGGCGTAGCTGCCTGGACCCGTAGGAGATCACCCCTTGTCGCTGCATCAATACGCACCCCAGGCCCTGTCCTGAAGCATCACAGAATACCTCATAGGCCATCCCTTCTTCTGGCAACCTCAACACTGGGGCACTAACCAGTTTTTCTTTTAGGTAGCTGAAGGACGACTCACATTGCTCGCTCCACATGAAAACTTGGTCCTTCTTGGTCAAAGCCGTCAAAGGGGCTGCTACCCGGGAGAAGTTGGGTACGAATCTCCGGTAGTAGCCTGCCAGTCCAAGGAAACTCCGAACTTCCCCCACATTCTTGGGTGCTGCCCAAGAAACAATTGCCTCAACCTTTGATGGGTCGACTGCTACTCCCTGCTCAGACACTACATGTCCAAGGAAGTGCACTTCTCGCGCCCAGAACTTGCACTTTGACAACTTCCCATAGAGATGGTGCTGTCGTAGGACCTCCAAAACTGTCCTCAGGTGCTCTGCATGGTCCTCTTCTGACTTTGAATAGATCAGGATATCGTCGATGAACACCACCACAAACCGATCCAGGTACTCCCGAAAGATGGAGTTCATAAGCCCCATGAACACGGCCGGGGCGTTCGTAACACCAAAGGGCATGACCGCGAACTCGAAGTGCCCATACCTGCACCTGAACGCCGTCTTCGGGACGTCGCTATCCTTCACCCTCAGCTGGTGGTACCCGGATCGCAGGTCGATCTTCGAGAACCATCCTGCCCCCTTCAGCTGGTCGAAAAGATCATCTATCCTCGGAAGAGGGTAGCGGTTCTTGATGGTTACCTGATTCAGCCTCCTGTAATCAATGCATAACCTGAGGCCACCATCTGCCTTCTTCGCAAACAAGACTGGGGCACCCCACGGTGATGCACTTGGACGAACATAACCCCTCTTCATCAGATCGTCAATCTGTATCCGCAACTCCCGTAGCTCCGAAGGTGCCATCCGGTAAGGAGCCATCGAGATTGGTCGAGAGCCGGGCTGCAGGTCTATCCCGAACTCGATATCACGTCGAGGGGGTAGAGTCGTCACCTCCTCAGGAAAGACGTCCATAAATTCACGAACGATCTCTGGTACTCCCACCATTTCCGCATCTGTTGATTCTATCATCAGTTCGGTCAACAAGGAGAGGAGAGGTTCCTCCCTCCTGTTTCCCTTCGGACAGCTCCGCTCGCCGGTGAAAGTAACACGCTGGCCGTCCAAACCGGAGAACACCACCCTCCTTTGGAAACAGTCGATGACGGCGCACACAGAAAATAGCCAGTCGATGCCTAGGATGACATCGTACGGCCGAATCTGTAGCAGAAGGAGGTCCTTAACCGACTGATGTGGCCCCAACATCAGTCTACATCCCTGACAAACGAACAGCAAGTCGATCTGACCTCCAACTGGTGTGCTCAACACCAGGGGCACTGGAAGTCTCTCGACATCTAGACCCAAGGCGCGGGCTAGACTGGGTGCAACAAAGGAGTGCGAAGCTCCGGTATCGAACAAAGCATAAGCAAGAGTGCTAAACACACTGATCGTACCTCGAACAACCTCTGGCCCTGATGGAACTGTTGCTTCTGCGGCGTGTAACTGTCCACGCCCAGCTCCCCTACCCCTCGTCTGTCGGCCACCTCCCCGACCACGACCTGGTCGAGGTCCCTGGGGAGCGCCCTGAGGTCGGCCTCCCCCTCCTATGTCTGTCTGCGGAGGAGCGGGAGCTCGCTGTCCCTGCTGCTGCTGCTGGAAGGGTCTGGCTGGGAACTGCTGCTGCTGTGGCGGATGCTGGGGATGACTGCCACTGCTGTACTGCACCCGATCGGGGCACTGACTCCGAAGATGTCCAGGGCTCCCGCAGATGAAGCACCGTGGTCCCGAGCCCGAAGGGAAAGAACGTGGGCCAGGGGATCGAAACTGAAACTGCTGCGGCCTGCTCCCTGCGGGTCGGAACCTGGAGGGTCCCGATGCTGGGGGCCTGGTGCTGACGGCCTTCCCCTTCGATGGTCCCAGCTGGATCCCTTCTCGTGACAGTCCGCCTAGAGTGTGCATCCTTTCCACCACTTCGGCCTTCTTCTGAACCTCTAAGTATGTCGGAAGGGTAAAGGGAGTAACAGCATACTGGAGGGAGGGTCGGAGCGCCTCCTCCAAACGTGTTGCCCGAGACTCCTCATCGGGAAAGAGGTCTGGAGCAAAACGCAGGAGGTCCTTGAACTTGATTCCAAGTTCCCTCACGGACATGCTCCCCTGCTGGAGGGAGAGTAGCTCCTGTCTCTTCTCCGCCTTCATTGTCGAGGAGAGAAACTCCGCCCGGAACTCCTTCTCGAATTCCGCCCAAGCAACCTCAGACTCTTTCCTACTCCCCAGGTGAAGCATCCACCACTGACGTGACGCTCCTCGCATCTGGCTAACAGCCAGAGGAACCCAGTACTCTGTCGGGGCCCGAATCAGGCCGAAGGCTATGACTAGCTCCTCCAGCCAGCCTTCCGTCTTCATGTCGGAGGTGCTGCCCTCATATTTCTCGAGGGCCTGTCGCTGAAAGGCTCGAAGAGTCTTCTGCCACCGGTCGTCCTCTTCCTCCCGATCAGCTCTCTGCTGATTGGCCAAGGTAGTCTCAGGAGTCTCGATCGCCTGTACCACACGTGGTCGCCTTCCAGGTGCCATAGCTGCAAGGTAACCAAGGAATACCTAAGCCCAGTAGTGCAAAGAAAACCGTTCTCAAAACTTATTAAGATTTAATTTATTCTTAATTTCCCAAGACATCCCAGAAACACAAGAACACAAGTCATTTATGATGCATGTACCTTTCCTAGGGTCTCTACCCTGCAATCAGTGTGGCTTCACTTGGTCGTTCGGTAGGTCCAGAGTCCTTGCATCGGATCACGGGGGGCCCTAAAATCCCGTGTCCTAGCCGGTCCTCCCTGGCCTATTTCACGCACCAAGGTCACCCAACGCCGTTGCCTTACCATCCCATGAAATCCTCACTGTGCCTAACTCCAGACTCCGTCCTATCTCTCAACCTCGCTCTGATACCATTCTGTCACGACCCGCCTTCACCAAAAGGAGGGAAGGGTCAGCAGGTTGCCAGGCCCTTCCTTCTTCGAGTTGAAGGAGAGATAATGACCCCCGAAACCCGCCTTCAATAGGTCCCGGAGTGGCGACTAGCACCAAGGGTATAGGAAGTTCTCACAAATGGAAGGCATTACCCTTTTTATTTTATAGGATCGAAAGATAAGGAGGAGAAAACCCAACAACACCAAGATAGAAAGAAAAGTAAAGCCAAAAGTAAACCATTCCCACATGTATGTTTAAACAGTTTACAACAAAGTACAAGTACAAAAGAAAAAGAAGCTCTCAAGTACAATACCAAAAGAAAACAAAGGTACGACAACAGCGACAACTCCAACTGTCCGACTAATAGGGTCCCGCGCAGCCCTGGTAGTCCTCCTGGAAACCTGAAAGTAAACGTAGGGTGAGCATACAAGTACACTCAGTAGGGAAAACCAAGACTCTCGTGCACAAGTGGGGGAACGTACTAAAGTCCCGTGAGAAAGAGTAAACCAAACACCTAACAAGGCAACTATCCATCCCAAGCCTCACCAAGGTTCGCTCCCCAAATAACGCAAGTCAAGTAATATATATATAAGAGCACATCAATGTTTGGGTACCCCGCGCCACTTTCCCACTGGTTATTGAGACATCCTACGCATCAGACCAATCCCGCCATTCTCACCACAGTCCCACTGCCACACCCGCCCGCACACACCTGGGCCACAACCACACGCAGTCCCACTGCCAAATCCCGCCCGCACACACCTGGGCCTCAACTGTCACAAGTAACCATGCCTGCAAACACCTAGGCCAGAACAACCACCGCTACGCCCGAAGACACCTGGGCTAAAGAATCCACTACCATGCCCGAAAAACACCTGGGCCTCATCCCGAAGACGCTTGGGAAACCACCTGCCGCACACACCTGGCCAACCACCACAACACCCTGCCCGAAGGTTCTTGGGCTAATAATGGACTTCAGGCCATCACAGCCTGCCCGAAGGTACTTGGGCTATCCGGGAAAGGGAGCAGAAAAGGAGCTAATAACCAGCCACTAAGTATAGTGTTGGGAAAAACACCCTTCCCCCATAAATGGGGGTGTCCGGCACTAAGTGCTCAACTTGGGTGGGGCGCGAATAAGAAACACAAAGCTACAAGTATAGATATAGGTAACAAACACTCACCCAAAACTTAGGTTTTCCTAGCCAACCTACAGGACACAATACCACAACGCCCGAGTCACAATTCGCGACCCTTGCCCACAAAACCATTTGTCCCATTCTTGTTTCACGTTCAGTCAATTGTTCAATTAATTTTAAGCACTACTGGGCAACTACCATAAGCATAACCAAGGAAAACGTCAAGCATAGATCAACCAAAACACCCACACCCGGTTCTGCCAACAGAGGATCTCTCCCCAGTTTGTGATAAAAACCCACAACCACTGAAACCATGCCAACAGGAGATCCCATCCCCCAAATTCACACAGCCGCCGAGAGTATAAAAAGAACGGGGGATCCCATCCCCTCCCACATTTCCAGCAAACGGCCCGAAGGGAAAACAACCAACAACCACTACCAACACGAGTCAGGGATTTTCAGATTTAAACGACTTAACACACTCCATGATTTCAAAAATACCATGTGTTCTATCCCTTAGTTATCACAGAAGGGTTGATCCTGGTGCTTTCAAATTATTCAGCCGGGTATACGTGATTAACCAATTTCACAGCAGGAGTTCACAATTTCAGCAACCCATTTAAAACATCACGAGGGGATTCAAGTGCACACACACGACCACCAACGGCCTCAATTTTCAGAAAACATAGACCAGTACAACAAAAGGGATGATCACAAGATAAAGCATAAACAACGATCACAACCCCTTCCCCTTCTTTCTTTAGAACTTCGTTTAGTATCTTCATTAGGGTTTGGTTCAACCAATTTGATAGGAACAAAAGTAACGCCCACCCCGCATGATACACAAAAGTGAGAGACGAGAGAAATTCCCTACTTGTTGATGGATCATCGACGTTTAGGCCGGGGGCGCGGAACTTTACGGATAACGACGCGGCGGTCCCGATGCACCAGAAGAGTCACGATCGAAGAAGGGGGAAAACCACGGCCTAACCCTTAATTATAAGGGCTGGGGACGGTTGAGATGAAAACACAAAACCACGGAAGACGAGGGAGTCGTGGGTTGACCACGTGGCTTGACTCATCATTAATGGCGCTGGGTGGTTTTAACTGACCCATGAATTAATGAAGCATTTAATTAAGACCTTTGCGCGCGTTTCGGATTTCCAAGATATTTTTAGCAAGGAAGAATAGGGTTTAAAACCCTATTTGCGAAAAAGGAACATTACTGGAACAACTTGGCAGGGCCGGTCTCACCGATCGGTGTCACCGATCGGTCTCACCGATCGGTGTCACCGATCGGTCTCGCCGATCGGTCTCACCGCAAGGAAACCGGATTTTTGGCAAAGGAAGGGACCAAGGGGGTTCTGGGTCTTCACATCAAGATTCTGGAATAGTATTCTGAAAGCCCCGGATACTGAACTTCACTTGAGAACTGCTTACCATACTCAAACTGATAGTCAATCAGAATGGACTATTCAAACCATAGAAGACATGTTGAGAACTTTCTCACTTGACTTTCAAGGTATGTGGGATCAATATTTACCTTTGGTAGAATTTTCCTATAATAATAGCTTCCCTTCATCTATTTAGAAGGAACCATATAAAGTGTAATATGGAAATAGATGTCGCACACCAAATTGTTGAGATGATGTTGGTGAGAGAAAAGTCTTAGGCCTAGAAATTGTTGAGGAAACAATGAAAAAGGTCATGGTTATCCAAACCCACATTAAAGAAGCCCAAAGTAGGCAAAAGATCTATGCCAATAATCGAAGGAAGGATTTATAATTTCAAGTAGGAGACCATTTTTTCTTGAAGGTATCTCCATGGAAGGGTGTTATAATTTTTGGTAAGAAGGGTAAATTGAGTCCCTGGTACATTGGGCCTTTTGAAATTCTAGAATGAATCAGAGTTGTAGCATATCGTTTGGAAAATGCTCCAAGTCTCTCGAAAGTCCATGATGTGTTCCATGTATCACTGTTGAGAAAATACATGACTGATCCAACACAAGTACTCACCTATGAGGAAATTGAACTGGAAACTGATATGTCTTATTGTGAATAGCCTGCCAAAATTCTTGATAAAAGGGAACAAGTGCTGAGAAACCGGACGACTTGTCTAGTAAATGTTCTATGGAGAAACCATAAGATGGAAGAGGAAACATGAGAACTAGAGGAACTTATGATAAAGAACCACCTGAATATTTTTGTGTAGTAGTTTTCTGGAAATTTCGAGGACGAAATTATTTGAAGGAGGGAAGAATGTAACACCCCAAGCTACCACCATACGTTTCCCTTTGAATAATGCAATAGATTTCATTGTACGCAACTCCAAGATTCTAAAACACAATGACCAATAAAACTAGCCATTATAAATAATAATACACACTTTTTGAAATTTTATAAAATTTTTCTTTCTAAATGGACTTCATTTTTTGACTCGAAATATCGAAATTAGATTAGGGTGAATTTTTGTTATTTTTTCTAAAAACTTTCAATTTTTCATTAACAGTGAAAAACACAGCGTTATTGTTTAAAACCAACTTTTTATTTAAATAATTAAATATGTTATTTAAATTTATGTTTGGTAAAAATAGATACATAGTACTTATATATGTTCAATTTAATTCATTGTGGTCATTTTGTAATAATATTATATATATAAAATTTTATCGAACTATTTACCATATTTTACCCACATCCTAGGAGCATTTGAAAATTCACATAAAACATAATTTTACTTCTTCTGTGAGTATAATTTCAAAAATCCAAGATACACGGTTGATATCAGTAAGAAAAATGTGGTTTAATAAGATAAAAATAATTTTTAGTGAATAATAACTTTTTACTATTATTTACCATGGTTAAAAGCAAATAGGGATATTAAGGGTAAAAATGATATCATAATTACCCTAAAATGGGTCCTAATTCTATTGGATAAATGTAATTCGAAAAAAAACAACCTTAGGAATAAAATATGATCCTTTAGGTCTACTTGGATTTGATTGGGACATTTATTAATATATTATTTAAAGAAGAGTCAAAAGAGTTAAATTCAATGATTAATAACTAAACCATTTTTCATATTGGGTTATACATAATATAAATTAGACTATAAATATTAATTAGAAATATAAAAAAAATCTACATAATAATATTTTATTTATAATTATTATACATTAAATAAGTTAATTTATTTATGACACTATGATGATGTAGTAATTACCTTAATAATGAATTACTAAAATAATTTTTATTATAAATATCCAAATAAATGTAATCTTAGACTTTTGATGAATTCCACTAATTTTATAGGTTAATATTACATGTTAGTATTGAACATATAAATTTATTTCTAAGTAATAAAGTTGCTATGACTATAAGAAATTTTTTTTATTAAATAATGTCAAAATAGACATAATTGAGTTTTTAAAACAAATAATATATTATTGATTGATAAAATATTAATAAAAATATATGGTTCAGTCAAAGGGAATTAATAATATTATATTTGTCATTAATCACTTATAGGGGTTCTCTTGGAAGTTTATTGTTAGTTTATTAACTATTTAATATTAAAATACAAAGCGACATGGTAAATGTCATACTATTTTCCAAAGAGTTAAATCTAAAAGATAAGGTTAATATGGTGACCCAAACCTATCTAAAACCTATTAGTTGATAGGTGTTTGACCCATCACCACATTATCCATTAAATAATTTATTTTTGAGCCATTATAAAGTGAAAATGATTTGATTATAAAATAATATTTCAAGATTTTCCTAAAGTGACTCTCACCTCTATTATAAAAGGGAACCTCCACTTACATCAAATTCACACCATCAAATAAATTTGGCTCAGCCAAACCCTGACCACATTTCCTCTTAATAGTCCTTCCTTAATACTAGAGGCATTCCTTTAGTAAAAAATTCAGCCTAAGAATCCCTTTTGATCAAATCGAAAGGATAAACCGGAAGAAGAGGTAAATATTTCATCACCTCTTTCAAGTAATTTTCTTCTTCCACTTCCTCTTTCTTTGTTGTTTCCATTACAAAATAAAAAATCTAGTGTCTTCTATATACTATGATGTTATTATAAAAATGGTACAACCATATTAATAATTCAATCTGTCCTATAAAGGACAAAGTCACCATATGTGCATACGTACGGATTACCGTCCCCACGTCATGGTGTAGTTTGTTATTCAAACACTTAATCATTTGGATGGGTATAATATTGAGTATAAATGATATAAATAATAATTATAACATGATAATTATTCTGAATATATTATATTCAATCCAATTATATACAATTTTAATTTCAAATGTATGACATTGTCGCTCGTGCGTACATACAGATTGCTGTCTCCACGAATGCTGTGAGATTCATTCCCCCATTCAAATCATTCAAGTATAATTTTCACTTTATTATTAAAAATAATTTTTATGAAAATAATAAAATTATGTATATGAATCAAATACATCCTATCCATAAAAAACATGGCTTACGTATCCAAGCATATAAAGGAAAACGAATTAGTTAACACCCGAAATGATGAAACTACTAAAATATCATTAACAAAGAAATATTAGAAGATCATATATGATATGATATTAATGTATATAGTTCTTTTATAATTTAATAAAATTTATTTAACCATTATATATAAGGTTAAACTACCCTCGACAAAGGAAAAGTACAAGCTAAGGGTTAATTTCCCAATCTCTATATTATCTAAGGATGTTTTTATGTAAGTATCTAGTGAGACCTATTTATCATCAACATCCATGTTTCTTAAAAATTCATTCCAAAATATATTTACTAAACTATGGGTTAAAGTCATTTAAACAATTTTTTGACTTTTTATAAAAAAATTTGAATGGAGACTTTCCATTGTTTTCCAAACAAAGTACCTTATGACCTTTTCGACAAAATTATGGTAAGAAATTGTTTTTAACTTATACGACGATCGTGGCTATTTTTCACCATTATAACATCATCGAAGTTTCCCTTAAAATCTTATAAGAATATTTTCATAATAAATGTTTTCTTTTATAATTATACAACTTTCAAATGATTTCAAAATAGAATGATATATTTCTCTAAAAAAAGTTTTGATTTCATCTATGTCAACATATTTTGATGGATTTTGAGATTATTTGAAGTTGATTTATTATAATACAAATCTATCATATTGTATTGAAGTTTTTGTGAAATTTTTGACTGTGGATGTTTTATTTATATACCATTCATGGTTTATGGATAAAGAATTGACATTTTGTATGCTATTTTTAATATGAATGTTTATGTTATGTTTAAACCTTTTCATATGAGGAATGCATTGGACTTAGTAAGTGACAGGTGGAGACTGCTTCAGCTTATCGAGGCATAGGTAGGTCTCATTAGACAAACTTGTGTCTTTTAATAAAGACATGACAAAAATATTATTTGTAGACATGGAAAAAGTCCTTGACAATGTGCTTATGAAGTCATAGTTATGAATTCCATTATTATGAAAGTGGATATTGATATTTCATTTGATTATTCGACTTGTAGAATATCCATGTGAATAAGTAAACGAAATTATTTAATTTTATATTTTCCATATTATGCTGAAGTTAGAATTTAAAAGGATTTTGTTTTAGTCTTAA
This sequence comes from Viscum album, assembly GCA_963277665.1. Lineage (NCBI taxonomy): Eukaryota > Viridiplantae > Streptophyta > Magnoliopsida > Santalales > Viscaceae > Viscum > Viscum album. The sequence continues at coordinate 45,126,579 of OY728139.1, read as the reverse complement.
ATTTTCTTAAACGTTTATGCTAATTTATGAATGTTTTCGCTATGTTGTTATCCTTACTAAGCATCTATGCTCACCCCTTTCTAATTTTTATTTTTCCCAGGATGTGAAGAAGTATATTATGACTGAACGTTAGGGATCATATAAGGGATATTAGTGTGGCCTATAGAGACTATAGTGTTGTAGTTTTTCATTTTATAATATAATTTAAAACACGTTAATGTATCTAGTATTTCCAAGGCTTCTAAACTAATTGATCTTTCGAGACATGATCTTTTGTGATCATGCCAATGTTATGTAATAATTCACCGACTCTGGGTAATTGGGGTCAGGAAATTACCTAGTGCTTCATAATCTCTAAAATAAAAAAACTATCGGATGTTCTTCCATTCTTATCTTCAAAATACTTATTAGGTTTATGTTCTCTAATCTAGTTTTCAATACTTCTAATAAACATCCTCTAATACTAACATTAATGACCATGACCCTAGTAAGCCGGAGTTGGGGGTCATTATTTTACAATGAAATTAATAAAAGACATCACATCCCCAAGGATCATTCAGTTTGGTAGTATTTATGAAAATAGATATATAAATTGTTCCCTTATTACATTTATAAGTTATAATAAAACATAAAAAAGGAAAATAAAATTCTTTATCGACACTTATTCAATGTTTTCATCATGACATCCCGGGGGGATGAAAAAAATGAAAGGGGTGAGGTCAAATGCTCAGTAATGGTTACGTAAATAAATAATAAGGGAATTATATTTAATAAGGACTAAGAATAATAAAAAGGTAAATAATCTATAAAACACATGCCAACAATTCATTGTGAATGAAAATTCATCCATATTTTTTTTCAAGGTTACAATCCTATGGATAATTAAAAAAGATTTCTTAATTATTAGACACGGTTAATATATAAAATGATTTATAATTCCTTAAATACAGTTTAATTATAGGGTTAGTTACATGTACTCTTCTATTTAGAAATAAACCTTAAGGGGTTCTTAGAAACTATTTTTTCTCATGAGATCCGTCAATGCATTAAAAGACTATTATTAGCCCCACCTTTCACTAAAAGTCCAACGAAATCTTCATAAGTAGATAAAATTTATGAAAAATATAAATTATCAAGAAAATATATATTTACTAAAAGGTTAAAAAAAGTATATTGGCATCGAGGAAGATAATTTTAACTAGTACCGTTGAAAAATTCTTAAGGAAAATAATCGGGTTGCATTCCAAAGTGTTGTATACAACATTGAAACATTTAAACAATAATATCATTAAAGGAATAAAATTAGAAGAAACATAGAGAATCATGATAATAATAATAATAATCAGTATTTTATATATAAGGTTCAGTATGTACACCACACACAAGGAATAAATTGAAAAAATTTCATGTATCTCACAGATGCAAAAATGAGATGAAAAAACCACCTTTTTTTACTTTGGAAAGAAAAGTTTTTTTAGAAAATTATTTCTATTTCTCAAAAAATCGATTTTAACCATTTATAACCTAGATAACAAAATTCATGAACAAATAAAATATGTTTTAGGATTAACCGACTTCCAACATGTAAAAATATTTTTTAAGAAACATTAGAATTAAGCCTCTTTAGTCTGTATTAAGGGAAATATTAAAGATCTATTAAAATGAAAAAAAATTATTGCTTGTAAGAAACATGAATTTAAATAATATGGGAATTCATTTTTAAATTATCAATTTTAGAAAAATATAGGCAGTTTAAAATATATTATATATGGAACATGAAAATGGGTATGAACATGGGATGATCCCATTAATCAGGTTTACTTATCAAGATGAATTGAAAGGAGACCTTATAAAACATGAAATAACCAATAATGAAAAATTAAATTATATAGATAAATGTATTTAGAACATATAAATATAATTTATAATAATTATATAAAAATAATTATGGATTATATTAAGGGAAAGATAGAGAAATATTAACCCGAAGGAAAAATGGAGGTTCATGAAGGAACCCTTACAACTTTGTAATCAATCAAGTCATATGCCCCCATAAATTAATTATAATAAAAATAAAAATATATAATAATGAAAATAAAAATAATCATTATAAGATACAAAAATTTTATGTATACGTACACCGCACACCAAAAAATAGTGGTGAATAAGAAATATCACATAGAAATAAAATTGAGATGAGAAAATCCTTTCCTTTTGTCTGAATGAGTTCTTCACGTGATATTAATAAATGAATAAACACTTATACATTTATTTTATTTATTTTAATTTTATTAATTCCATTTATTTATCATTTTTTGAGTTATATGATTCAATTTCATTGGTTAAAAGCATTCGTTTCATTGGGTTTCACGATCAGTTTACTTGTATACATGATTGGAAAACCATGAAAAATGTGAATTTTTTACAAAATTGAAATTATATGTTATTAAAATAATTAAATAAAATTAAATGGTTTTATATTTCATTTGGATATATGGTATGAGTATGAATCATTAGATAATACTTCATTGATAATATTTTAAATCATTTTGGCATTTTTTAAATCACCACAAACCAGTTTTGTTTTATTAATTAATATTATGAATATATACCAATTCCATAACATTAAATAATCAGAAATATACATATTTTATTCTTTTTAAACCAAAATAAATGTTTTAAGACCATCCTTGATCGTTGATATGAAAAAATAAAAGCATGTCTTCCACAAAGGCGGTAAATCGACACCTCATGGATGATGCTTTCCTTTTTAGAATAAAAGGAAGTGGAGATGAAACATGATGGTGGATTTTCTATTATAATAACAAAACAATAGTATATATAATATGATATAGGTATCATAAAAATATAGATATATAAGGTGGTGATATTATTAAAAAAATGGAAAGACAATAAAGAAAGCGGATGATGATTTTACCTCTTGAATTCTTTTCATTGAGAACCTCCATAAAGAAATTGGTATTGGACTTTTGTTCAGACTTGAACCTCATAGAAGTGGGGAAGAGAATTATCAAGAGTGTATGGAAGAAATTTCACAGGCTTCAAGTATTTTTATGTGAGAGTAGAAGAAGTGGTGTGGGGTGGATTTTATACAGGAAGAGATGAGTGTTTTTTGATTATTTTATTCATTTTTTATTATTTGGGATAAATAATATAAATAGTGATGATTATGGTTTCTAAGAATATCAAAAAAATAAATTATAGTTCAAAACAATGTGTGCATATGTATCAATACATCACCCATGAATCAATAATTAATTCATTTACTTATATCGTATATTACCGTAGTTCACAATTCCCCAAAAAATCAACTATTTTAGAAAAATACCTAAAATTTACTCTAATTTTTTTTAATGTTTATAATTCAAAAATGAACTCTATTTTTGTAAAATTATATTCTAAATAAGTGATATATTATTTTTAATTAAAACCATCATTTATTCAAAATATACCAATTTTAAAATCACAACTGATTTTATAACAAACTTAAAAATTAATTATGCTCTCATAAATTATATTATAATCATAAGAGAAGAAAATATTACTTCATAAATATATTTTATGAATGTAAATTTTCTTTTAAATAATTATATTAATTATAACATTTTATATAATGTTTTCTATTTCACAAAAATAACAATAATTAATTTATCATTTTTAAATCAGTTATATACATAAACTATTTTATAATTATAACATATTTTGATTTAAAAGATTCATAAATTTGACTTATAATTTCAAAAGTGAGGCTACTATTATATTGTCTTAATTTCTATTCATAAGGGTCACATTACTATTTGAATGTAAATTTACCATTTCATTTGTATACGTTAATTAATTTATAGATAATACTCTTATTTCATTCATTCTTTATTGATTGAGTTTGATTTGTGTTTTATATGTTATTTTATATGATTTGTACTATATGGAATAATTTTGTGATCAATTTAGTCTATCAAATGAGTTAAATTTAATTAATAGGATACATATCATAAAATCTTTGGGTTGTTATATCAAATAGAAGATAGAAATTAAAGGTTACCAGTATCTTTAGTCATATATCCATAAAAGGTATTCCATTCAAAACCAAAGGGTTGTATTACAAAAAATGTTTCCTAAAATATCATTAATATTGACAAACTACAATAATATAAAACATCATGAGTTGTGTTTAAGAATATGAACTAATAATCAACCTCGAACTTATAAACCCATGATGTAATCCATCGCTATTGTGTTAATCCTAAATAGAGACATATATGCTTCCAAAAATAATATATTCATTATATGGTTTATGATTCTTATGACCCAAATCAAATTGGAAAAATACTTAGACAATATAATTATTGAATAAGAATACATAATTACTTCAATCATTCCACTTAAATTATTTACATGGAATAGTTCATTAATTTTTCTAGAAGTGAATTCTTGAGTTTGGGAATTGAGTTGGATAATTCCCATGTTCCCCAAACATAAGATCTTCAACTTCTTGGAAATTATTCACTCTGTGGACTTCTTATCCTAATAGATAACAAATTATCTTCCATTAGAGATATTCTTATTATTTATTCTTACCACCTTCTTAGAATGTATGATGCTGAATCATATTTTCTCTATGATCATTACCACACTAATTTTCATAAAAGTTAATCATCCTCTTATTTATTGCTTTACAAGTCTCATTGAAGATAACATTATTATTCATATATCATTATAATTTATTAGTAATAATCAAAACCAAAATATCTTGAGTCATCATTCAATTTTGTTGGTCATAGTCACCTAATTATCCATAAATTTCATTCTTTTCATGATTCATTTTGGTTCCATCCATTTACTAAAACCAAAATGCATAGTGTAAGGAACAATAATCATGATGGGGAACCAAATAATCTTAGAAATAACTTAGATTATGTATAAATCACGAATCCTTGTTTAATATATAACAACCTAGGATTGTCCTAGACCATTTATAGCTATAGGATATTTAAATCCTTCATGATTGTTCGCAAAGAGTTTGTGAATTTACAACGCATATCCATGGGAGTGTAAATCCATGTGTGAAGTAAGGATAGATTTCCCCAACCAATTAATTATTGAGCCCATCTAAATGTGTCGTTTTAGAGTTATTACCCCTAGGTACATCTATTATAGAGCCACATCCACTTGAAATATCTAAACGTGGATTTAATATCATGGAATTCACTTTAAATATCATTAACCAAAATTTTAGGATATTTATTAATACATTGAACCATCCTTATAATTGACCTTAGATAAATACCTAGAAATATCATTAGAAATATCCCTAGTAATATCACTAAAGCTTTCTCATATTAGTTTCCAATCATTCACTAAACCCTTCCTCTCATACCAACTATAATGACCAATACATATCATAGAAAGATATTATATCATTTTCTATGAATATTAATTACAATACTGAAACACATGCCTATGGAATTTCCTAGTTACTATATTTAAAAACTTAAAAATACAAAAAAAAAACTACACCATATGTAAACTCAATAATCTCCCACTATAATCTTAATCACCATCACTCTTTATAGACATATCATATACAATAAATTTATTTATTACCTTGGGAACGGAAGAATAATAAAGGGTGATATCAGATGCGCATTTGGGGTAAAAAAGTAAGACATGTAATCATAACATGAACATAATGGTTTAAGAAAATGATCATAACAATTGAAAACCATACCATGCAAATGAAATAAAATTATATTGTGTCCTTGAATAAAGATTGGAAATTTAGAATACAAGAATCATAAGGTAATAAAATAATATGATTCCTAATTTCATGACATTTTAATAAGACTTATATTTTAGACATAAATATATGAATAGAAAATAATATTCTATGGATACCCACTAATACATTTATAACATATATGGATTGGGCTAACCAGTTTTGTACTCACCTATGGCATGTGATGTGTTCCCATTTTAGCTCATTCTAGCATTAGACAGTCTCTCATGTTACCTTTTGTAAAGACCTAGATATTCCAAATATTTATTTTAAAATATTTGGGATTATTAAAAGTCTAAAATAGTTAACATTATTGGATTCCGAGGCTCAGTGTGCCCGGAACAATATTTTTAATTTTTTTAGAGGTTTTTTTCAATAAACGTGCTGGGGGAATTTTCTATGATTTCAATCAGTGCAAGGACTACAAAATCAAGGTCATTGTTGAATCCAAAGTGCTAGGATTCTCTTAAGGGAGGATTAACATTGACCTTAGTAGCTCTGATGAAAATGTTAATTTTTGTGAGTTTTAAATAAATAATAAAAAACATAGAAATGTTATTTTATTTTTCCTACATTCTGTTGAACGGTGGTGTTGGGGCTGATGGGTGGTCAAGCCATTTAATGGATTGAATCCCTAGTTATTAACCAATCCATTGAGAGATTAATAGGTTCATTCATTAATTATCCTCATTAATATATTTTTGCGTTAATCACCATTCCCCCACCATTTAATCGAGGCTCGGGTTAGGGTTTTTGACATAGATATGGGTAAACTTTGGTGAGGTACTGCGGCATCCGACATTGACGGAGAATGAAAGATTGGGCAGCAATGATCCGGGATCTATGAATGTCGGTGACTTCAACAAACATGAATTCTTCTTCCACAACCGTGATGTCACCTCTATTTACGAGGTGAGGGTTTTGTTTAAATTTATGTGAATTGTTTCATTCGCTCATTCTTGAAAAGATTTTTGAAATGAAGAAGTAATATTGTTTATCTATATTGAATCAATTACTCCTACTTGTTATAATGCTATCGTGGAGGGCACGGGCCAAACAATCAAGGCCCGAATCCTCTGCCACTTGGGTATTTGTATCGTTCATTGGACAAAAAAATTTCAACATGATGGAAATTCGAATCTGTGAGACAAAAAGTGATGGAAGCAACCTAGGAGGCCCGTAGGAGTGTTTAGTAGGGAAAATAGACCAAAGGATCTCACTTGATGGCCCGAAAGAAAATCCTCTGGTGATCGGAGCCAATAGGTGACTGTGGTGGGTAGCATCGGCTGGTCGCGACGGTAGCAGGCAGTTCACTGTCGCGTGCCACGGAGGGGGTCGTGATATCAAGCCATGATAGTTTCAGAAGGTGGCCGGCTGCATTGGCAGATGGTTGTCATGCAATGAACTGCAGGTGGAGGCCACGACATTGAAGCTGCAGTAGGGGGGGCGCTCCTTGTGGGTCCTGCAAACAGGAAGGTGGTGCCACGTGGCCCTGATGGTTGAAGAGACGAATGAATTTCAGAGCTATTCACGAAGTAGGGGCAGGGGAACTGCTCAAATGGGTCATGCTAGTTGGCGGGCTAGGCCGGTCTGTTGCCAAGCAGGCCGAGCCCGCTGCAGTCCAGCCCAGCCAGTTTGGGCAGGGCTGGTCTGTGGCCCATCGGTCCGAGCCCACCACGACCCAGTTAGTTCAGGTCGGGCCGGTCGACATCCCATCCTGTTCAGGACAGGCCGGGTTGGACCCAGACCGGGATGGGTTGGCCCAGCCAGTTCGGGTTTGGTTGGTCTGACTAGGTTAGACTGGACCCAGGTCTATTTTGGCCCATATATGCTTAAAAGACCGTATGTCGCAAACCAGACGTCTGTTTGACGAATCCTCTATGGTGATGAAATCCTTGGAATGAGACAACCCTTTTGAGATAATTCACTTGAGTTTTGTAGAAATTTGTAGTACAGCCAGGATGGATCATAGCTGAATCTAACCGGGCCCTTGGTACTAAAATGCCTATAACTTTCTGACCGGGAGTCCGATTGATGTGCCGTCAGTGGAGTTGGAACCCGTATGAAATGATGGATCATTGGGTTACTGCTTAGTGGTAATTCATTATAGGTGAATTATGACTGATGGAATGAGGAGAAGATCTTCAATGAATCAAGCGTATTATGTATGAGAATCTAGTGGCATGATGAGACGTGAAGAATGAATTGTGACCCTGTGTGGATAGGCACCTAGCGATCCTATGTGGATCAGAACCTTGAGATCCAATGTGAATAATCACCTAGAAATCATGTTTGTATCATCACCTTGAGATCCTATGTAGAAAAACACCTAGCGATCATGTGTGGATCAACCCCTAGGGATCATCTACGGATCAGCACCGAGTGATCCAGTGTGGATCAGGAATAGAACCCTGGACAGAATAAGATGATCTAGCCTTACGAATAATCATATGTACTTATGAACTTATGTTATACCTGGGATAAATTAGACTTTTCTTTGGCCATCATGATTGAGATCATGCTTTGTGGTTTTCCATTGTGTTATTTGGAGAGACCATCGGGGTTCTTGGGGTCCCTAACGGGTATTGGTATACTCACCCCTGCACGAGATTCGCACGCACCTTGTTGTGTCTTGTGTAGACGACGAGAAGCTCAGCTGGGACTCTATGAGCCAGGACCAGGTGGTACACATAGGTGACTGGCAGATGTGAAGAGCTATGGAGATGAGCTTTACCTATCATTCGGGTAGGATCCTTGGAGGATGATATTAGGAGCAGTTTACAATTTTCAGTTGTATTTGGATCTTTTAGTTGGGCTTGTATTCTGTCCCCTTTTACTACTGTAGTTTTACAATGTGATTGCATCTTTTTGTGTTCTTGGACTATGTGTTTTATAGGTTTAAAGGAAATTACTTCCCGTTTTAGGGATACACCTTTCCGACGTTAGTCGCCAACCCCTTTCCTATGGAAGGAGGGCTTGGGGTAGTCACGGAATGGACCCCGAGGGATGTGCCATGACAAATATGTATTAGAGGAGTAAAATCTATGGAATAACTAAGACTATGATATTTCTAATAGAGAAATAGTGTTAGGTGTTTTGAGTGTGGCTTTCAGTTCGAGGAGTCAGTGTTGGTGCGGCAGCCGACATATCCATACACCAAGACCCTGAATACTGATTTCCGACTCAGTTCAAGAAAACATTGATTGCGTGTGTTTTGGAAATGTTTTACTTTTGATATCTTTTGAGTCACCTCACCAGGTATAAATTATTGATTTAGGCCCAAATGTTTCTTTTCAAGATGCCACTGCATAGGATTCTAGCCAGGATTCTAGAGAGAGTACATGATGATGGACCACTGAGTAACGAGGCTTCGGTGCAGGGCCCCCTTATTGTGATGACACCTTCGGGTGGTGTACTAGCAGTACCACCACTTGGAGGGTAGAAGTTTCCACTAGAACCAATGGCATACCATGCACTCCTACTGAGCATGTTTCACATATTCCAGAGATAGAGGACAAAATGGTTTTGAGGCCAGACAGATCCCCAGGCAGCTGAGGAATGGCTGGAAGCTATGGCAAGAGTTTTTTTAGTTAGATGAGACACCATCAGATCCAATGGTGATCCTTGATGATAGCCTATTCAAGGGAACAATTGTGATATGGTGGTGTCAGGATCTCTAGATGCATGATGAGTTGATACACTCTTGGTTGGACTTCGATACCCTTTTTAGGGCAGAGTTCATACAAGTGATTTTACATGAAGTTCACATCCAGGAGTTGCTTCACTTACAGTAGGGCCATCCAGTACTCGGAAAGATTCATTGACCTCTCACGCAACTCCAGCGACATGGTATACGACCATTTATTTAGGTACTAGACCATTCATAATTGTATCCGATGAGATATCAGAGCATCAATTATGTCACTCAATATCCCAAGGTAGGCTGGGGTGCTCGAGCGAGCATTATTGGTGGGGAGCTTCTTAGCTAAGCAGGCATCGATGGTGAGAGACACCAATAGATGACAGGTAGTCGAGTTATCTACAACATCTTTTAGGTAGATGACACAGAGGTCCCAGTGGGCCATCACATTCAGTGGACAACCCCAGGATGTAGGGTTAGAGGTGTGAAGCTCATGAGGCAAAGGGGGTTTTTTTGTGTACTAATGCTTGTTAAACATGCGGTGGACATGGACACATGGATGGAAACTATGCAACTTACCATATAGATGATCATAATACTACCGAGGGACCACAAAAATATTATCCTATGTTTGAGAAAAGGGGTCCCTAGGGCAATGCACGTGGAAGGGTATAAGGTCATACAATAGGTCATGGATGATGGTTTGAGGTTTTACAACAACCACCCCCTGGTGGTCCACCCCAACCAAAGGGAGTTGGTGGACAAAGGTAAGATCATCATCTGGTGGTAGAGGCAAATGACCATGGTGCTTTGGATATGATTATAGTTACAATCTATGTTTACTCCACCATAGCTGCAATTCTAAAAGACACAGGTGACCATAACTTTTTTATTTACACGACACTCGTTCAGAGATCATAGATTCTGATGGAGTTGTTTCCTCGATATTTATGATTAGAGAATCCTACAGGAGAATATTAGGTGATTACACACTAGTTGAAATAGAATGAGTTCACTCTAGAAGGTGAGATCTTCGGCTTGGATCTCCTAGTAGCATCGTTGAGGCCATACGACGTCATCTTTGGTATGGACCGGATATCCATAGTCCATGCCCAAATTTACTATTTTAGGCACAAAGTGTGGTGTATCTATGAAGATGGAACTAGGATTTATTTTACTGGTTAGAAATAAACCTTTTCTGTATAGGATGGACTCTCTCAAAGGAGGGTTCAGCCGATCACTCATCAGTTATATAGACTTACCCTCATAGTTATTGATGTGAGGAGTCTGAGATATCCTATAGTGGTTGACCAATATGCTGATGTCTTTCCTGTTGATGTTTTGGGAATACCTCCTCACATATAGGTAGACATCTACATTGATCTATACCCCCGGGATGACCCCGATATATACACTGGAATATCATTTGGCCCTGTAGACCATCATGAGTTATGGGTACAGATGGAGGATTTAATGAAGAAAGGGTTTATAAGAACTAGTGTTTCTCTATGGGAATCCCCAATTTTGTTCACCAATAAGGAATATGGGAGTCTGAGGATTCATGTGGCCTATCGGTGCCTGAACTGGGAGACCATAACCAACTATTATTCACTATCGATGATTGATGGTCTCTTTGAATAGATGAAGGGAGCATGATGGTTTTCGAAGATAGAGCTCAGATCAGGCTAACATTAGCTCAGGGTATGAGACAAGGATGTAAAAAATACAAAATTAATATACTGGTATGGCCATTATGAGTTCTTGTTAATTCTCTTCAGCATGACCAATGCTCCATAAATGTTTATGGGGCTCATGAACAGGATCTTATAGCCTTACCTTGATTGCTTTGTGGTGGTCTTCATTGTCAACATCTTGATATACTTGACATTAGAGGAGGAGCATGCCACACACCAAAAGGTTTTTTTGGATACACTATAATAGTACCTAATTTATGGAAATCACTTGAAGTGCCTGTTCTATAAATGGGAATTACACTTCCTATGGAACGTTATCTCGGAGGCTAGAGTTGTAGTGGATCCGACAAAGATAGAGGAAATTATTACTTGGGAGCAACCTAGAAGTGTGACTGAGGTGCTGATTTTATTGGGATTGGATGTGTACTACCAGAGACTCATAACTGACTTTTCCAATGATGCAACACCCATGTTAGATTTTACAAAGAAAAAACATCCCTTTGTCTGGATGGAGAGATGCCTACATAGTTTTAGAAGTAGAGGCAGAAGCTGACTAGTGCCCTCATCTTGAGGCTACTAGAAGAAGGAATTGGGTATGTAGTCTACATCGACGCATCAGGGACTGGAAACGTTTGAGCCCTGATGTAATATTGAGTGGTGATCAACTATGTCTCACAATAGTTGAGATAGCTTGAGAAGAACTACACTACCCATGACCTGCAGTTATCATTAGTGGTATTTGCACTGAAGATATGGTAGCACTACTTGATGGGTGAACATTTTACTTTTTACTCTATTCACAAGATTCTTAGGTATATATTCTAACAGAAGGACCTAAACCTGAGACAATGGAAATGGGTAGAGTTCCTCCAAGACTCTGACTTTGAGATAGTCTACACAAATGGGAAGGGGAACATAATAGCAGACACACTTGGCAGGAGGTCTGGTCTATATTTTTTTAGTGAGGTGGTAGAGCTTATAGCCACTTTGCAGATATCCTTTGTGGATATAGATGGATCAGCTTACGTCTAGTCTATGATAGTTACTTCCACACTCCTTCAGCGAGTTAGGAAGGAACAACATGGGGATGAAGACTGTGAAGCCCGACATGCTCTGATATCCTCAGGACATTCTCTTGATAGTTTTATGATGGTTGGGAGCACTTAATATTTTTCATAGGATGCAATATGGTAACAGTGAAACATTGAGAATAGTTGTTGATGGAGTTCCACACATCCCCATTGGCAGTAAATCCTAGAGTGGTGAAGATGTACCAGAACTTCTGACATCAGCACTGGTCGCTATGGATGAAGACGGTGGCGGCATAGTTTGTATCATGATGCCTCACTTATAAACAAATGAATTTTGAGCATCAGGTTCTAGTAGGCTAAGAAGAACCACTTGAGACTGGAGTGCAAGTGGGATGTCATATCCATAGACTTCATGACAAGGCTACCACATATGTCCAAGGGCCACAATTCTATTTGGGTGATCGTTGACTGACTCACCAATTCGGCCCAATTCTTACCCATATGAGACCATGGATCAATGGAGAGATTAGGATGCCTCTACATACAAGAGATTGTATGGATTCATGGGGTTCCATCGAAAATCATCTTATATCGCGATACCCATTCTATATCCTGCTTGTGGAAGGGTTTGAAGGAGGCATTAAAGAATCAACTACGCTTGAGCACCGCCTATCACCCTTAGAAAGATGGTCAGATAGGGTGAACAATACAAACACTCTAGGACATGATCCGTGCTTTTTTCCTTGATTTTGGTCACATTTTGGAGGACCACTTACCACTTGTGGAGTTCACATTCAATAATAGTTTTCACTCCACCATCAGCATGGCTCCGTTTGAGTCCATGTACAGGCGACCTTGCAGGTCCCCTCAATGCTGGACAAACCTAAGGGATTTGACACTTATGGGTCCAGAGTTGGTACAAGATACCATAGATAAGCTTCATATCATCTTTGAGTGGATGAATACTGCACAGATTTGACAGAAGTCTTATGCCGACAGGAGATAGATACCCTTAGAGTTTGAGGAGGGAGACCATGTCTTCCTATGGGTGTCACCAAAATGAGGATTAAGGAGGTTTGGAAGGGGCGTCAAGATATCTCTAAGGTTTATTGGACATATATAGATCATCCGTAGAGAGGGTGAGGTGGCATGCCATCTAGATATTCCCCCATAGTTTTATAGGGTGCATAATGATATACATGTGTTGTAACTGAGGAGGTATGTGCATGATCTGTGGCACGTTATAGACTGGGGTGAGCTGTACATCAATGATGGGGTGAGATTTTTGGTGTTCTGGGTGGGGATAGAGGATCTATTGGAGAAGGTACTTCATGGGTGCTTGATTCCTCTGGTGTGACTTCGATTGCAGCACATGAACCTCCAAGAGAGAACATGGGATAAGGAAGATTAAATACCTTCTCATTACACCCATTTGATTCCCTAGTTTTTTTATAGCTTTCAGGGATGAAAATCCCCAAGGTGGGGAAGATGTAAAGACCTGAAAAGTCCATATAATTTTTTTAAAATCATTTGGGATTATTACGAGTCTGTAAAAATTGACGGTGCTTGATTCTGATGCCCGATGTTCTGAAAATAGGTTTATTAATTTTTTTAATGGTATGTTCAGTAATCGCTCTGGTGGAATTTTATATCTTTTGAACCATTTCTCGGATTAAAAATCTGAGGTAACTGTTGAATTTGCTGTGTTGGGATTTGCTTAAGGGAGGCTTAACTTCAGTAGCAGTAGGTAAGGTGAAAAATTTAGTTTTTGTGAATTTTAATGAAATAATAAAAGACATTGAAATGTTTTAATTTTCCTAACTTTTGTTGTGTGGTGGTGGTGGGACTGATGGGTTGTCAACCCATTTAATAGATTGAATCTTCAGTTTGTAACCACTCCATTGGGAGAATAAGAGGTTCATTCATTAATGAAATTCATTAGCCTGTCATTGTGTTAATCACCATTACCACTTTATTTAATTGAGGCTCGGGTTGGGGTTTTTGACACGGTTGTGAGGATCCTCTAGAAATGTACTGCGACATCCTCCACCGATAGAGAATGGATGCTTGGCTAGCAATGATCTATGATTGATGAACACTGGCGGCTTCATCAATTGTTAATTATTCTTCCACAACCGCAATATCACCTCTGTTTATGTGGTAGGGGATTTATTTAAAATTATGTGAATCAGTTATTTCCCTCATTCTTGTAAATAATTTTGAAACTCAGAAGTAATATAGTTTATCTATGTATAATAAATTACTTATTCTTGTAATAATGCTAACACAGAGGGCATGTGCCAAATGAACATGGCCCAGAACCTCCGCCTCTTCGGTATTTGTCTCTATCTTTGGAGATAAATTTTCCAACTTTCCAAAATTCAAATCCAGGATCTACGCAGTGATGGAAGCAACTATGGAGGCCCGTAGGCAAGTTTGGTAGGGAAAACAGACAACCAGAGCTCACCCAAAGGCCCGTAAAAGATCTGTCATTGCGGCACAGCTGCGACGACACCGACGACCGGCTCAAGTGGGTGATGTGCCACCACGTGCTGTAAAGGGGAGCCACGATATCAAGTCATGGAAGCTGTAGAGGGCGGCCAGCCCTCGGATGGCCATGTTGGTGGACGGACGGAATGCCTTCATGTGCCATAGTTAGAGGCTGTGACTTCGAAGCTGTAGAGGATGGGGGACCCACACCCTATGGGTCCCATGGACAGTAAGGTGGCACCACGTGGTGCTGCAGGTTGAAGAGACGAATGACAGTTCGAGCCGTTTGTGAAGTAGGGGCCATGCGACCCCTCACACGGGTCATGACAGCCAGCGGGTAAGGTCGGTCCATCACCCAGCAGGCCGACCCATTGGTGGCCCAGCCCGTAGTGGCCCATCCCAGCATGTTCGGGACGAGCTGGTCTGCGACCCAGCTGGTCGAGCCCTCCGTGGCCTAGCTGGTTTGGGCCAAGATGGTGTGCAACCCAGCCGGTTCATGCCGAGTCATGTTGTACTCGGATCTTGTCAGCTCTACCCAAACTAGGTCAGGCTGGGCCAAGCCAGGTTGGTCTAACCTAGTTGGACCGAACCCAGACCCATTTCGGCCCAAATATGCTTAAAAGGTCGTATCTTGCAAACAAGATGTTCGTCCGATGAACTGTCTGCGGAGATGGAATCCATGGAACAAGACAGTCCTTTTGAGATAATTAACCTATGTTTTGAAGAATGTTGGACTACAACTAGGATGGATCATAACTGAATCCAATCGGGCCCTCGACACTAAAATTCATATAACTCTCAGACCGGACATCTGATTGATGCGCCATCTCTGGATTAGAACCCTTATGATATGATAGATCATTAGGTTACATCTTTGTGGTACATTTTATAGGTTGAAGTATAACTAATGGCATGAGGGGCTGATCCACTCATAATCAAGCATAATATGTATGAGAATCCAATGGATGACTGAGACGTGAAGAATGAATAGTGGTCCTGTGTGGATCTGTAGCTAGGAATCCCATATGGATAAACACCTAGCTATATTGTGAGTATAAACACCTAGTGATCCTGTGTAGGTCAGCACCAAGAAATCTTGTTTGGATCAATAGAAGAACCCTTGATAGAATAAGTTGTTCCATCCTTATGACTAATCATATGTACTTTTGTACTAAATTTATACCTGGTTGGGGTTGAGTCTTTTCATTGAGCATTTTGATTGAGATCAAGCTTTTTAGTTTTCCTTTGGCGAGTTTTTTCACAAAAGTTTTTTTATCGGTGTCCCTAATTGTTTTTACACTAAAGAGTATAATACCATTAAGGGGTCGATCCCCAGGGAAAAAGTAGTTATTTTTTCTTACTTAATATAGTTTCTATTTTTGTTTTAATGAATTTTTCTGTATTTAAAGTCAATTTTTGGTGTTTGGATAAAAATAATAATTTGTTTTATGTTTATTTTAACAATTTCTTAATAAATAATGGTAAATACAAGAAAATTGGTTTTGATGCAAATAAGGAGAGAAATGAGTTGGGGTTATGGATTTATGAGAATTTGATTATTAAATTAAATGGTTTATGAGGTTGTGTGGTTCATAATAACACAACACTCTATATTTCAATTTGTAACAAAGTTTCCTTGGTCTGGTAAACTATATATTTAAAGCTGAAGAATTTAAATCCTTGGTCTGGTAGTTAGTGTTTCATAGTTATTTATTTGGCTTCGTCCATTTTTGAGTCATCAAATATTTCCATTGATCATTAAAATAATAATTGTTATTATTCTTTTTAATCACTAAAAATTCTTCCCTTGGGCTGATTCAGAATATTCAGTGATAATAAGAAGTGATTTAAGAAGAATTAGAAGAAGTTATTAGAACAAACTCATTCATAGAAACTAATCTAAATTACAATTCTTACATCTACCACAACCCCAACACACTGGGTATTTAGTTACACTTAGGGGAAAAGATAATCACCAAATCCTCGAAACCCGATTTTATCATTGCTTGAAACATCAAGGAGGGAGTGACTCTTTGGTAGAATGGTATGATGGAGAAGTAGAAGGATGGTGGTAGAATGGAAGTAGAGATTCTTTCCTTCAGACCTTCAACCCTTTCTATCCACCCCTTCTCCCCACCTTGAACCGGAGGCCAAGGCCTTTATTTATAGAAAATAGAACTACACGATGTGTGGATAAAGTAAACGGTGTGTACTTTTGATAATGTTCTTTTTTTCCTTGTTTTCTCTGCTGGTAGGCAGCCTAACATGCCATCTTTCACTTTGAACATGGTTTTTCCTAGTAAGTAGATATACACAGTGTGTAGCACCGCCATACATAGTGTGTAGTCTCATTTTTCAGCCACCAACTGCTTCTAGAAAGATATAAATGATGTGTATAGGTTGAACACGGTGTGTCCCCATCATCTGACCACATGGGCTTGTAGACTTCCCTTCATTCCCCAACAGCTTCTAGAAGGGTAAACATGGTGTGAATAGGGTGAACACGACGTGTACCAGATTCTGTTTACTTGGGAATGTACTTGTCATAGTCAATCTGTGTCTGAGTCTGAATATACATGGCATGTGTATATGTTCACGCCATGTAGTTATTAAATTTTTCTCAGTTCTCCCCTCTTTTGTGCATTTGGCCATAAATATCCTAAAAATGAAAAAGATCCCCAAAATCAAAGTATTTTTCTACTATGTAGTAAGTAATTGCTGAAGCATTGTTATTATTTTCAATAAAGTATGTGAAAATGTATACAGAAATCAGGTGCATCAAACTCCTCCACACTTAGTCATTTTCTTGCCCTCAAGAAAATCTCAACATCTAATTAAGAGAGTATATATTTTAAAAGGAATAAATTTAGTTAATCATAAATTTAGATAATAAGTCAAAGTAAAAAAATTCTAAAAATCTAGATAACACTTTCAATTCAGGAGATATTCTAATCATGCCTCATATTCAATTCAATTAACTACTTTCATCCTCATTTAAACACATGTTTCGACCTTTCAAAAATAAGGAAGCCACTTGATGATCTACCTTACCAATAATATACTCAGCACTCAAGATATTTTAAATTAATGTTATGCTCAATCAAAGATATGTACACCCTATCCATAGGTCTGTAAGAAAAATAGTTCTATACATTATAAAATTGATTTACAAAATTCATTAGGACATTTCAATAAGAATAAGATGTTTCTATGGCTAAAGGTTAGTAGGTAAAGATGAGAAAAATATCTCAGAGGCTTGAAAATTGAGGCTAAATTATTAAATAACATTGCATGATATTTTAAGTTAAGCTCAATGTAAAAAAACATCCTCATAAAGCTTTATCAAATGATCTCATTGCCACCATCTCCTTTAGTTAGGTTGTTAGGGTTCACAAACCAACAAGTGAGTATAAGTTCCCTTTTTCTATACTATTTTTTTTACTTTTTAATAGAACAAATGGAACCTTTTTGAATTTCCCCGAATAGAGGTTTGGAACCCTTTCTTTCCCAAATGATCAAGAGGCTCTCCCCCATACATAAATTCATGACAATTCACAAAAGTATATCATGTGTTTCCAATCCCTTCTTTTAGGCGCAAATGAATAATCATGAAAAGTAATAAAATAATAAGGGTAGTAAGGGAAATAAGCTTCTAATATGGCTTCCTATAAAGGCTATTCATGGTTTCTAGGTGCTTTATGGAGATAATATGTAGGGTAGGTCTCAAGATACATGGGTTTAAACAATCTAATTCCTCAATAATTTTAATGTAATTCCAAAATTTCTCAGGTCTAGAAAAGAAATCTTGAAAATTCTGGTAGTTATGTATGTTCTATGAATCTCTCAATAATGAGGGTATTTAAAATAATATGACAAAGGGTTTTGAATACCTCCCAAGTGTGGGAAAAACAAATAAATAGACAATTAGGTCATGACTTTCATGTAATTGATTAGTCTAATTGATGTAATTATCCAAGGATTACAAGTTTTAATTTAAACTACATCATCAATCATTTTAAAACACTTAAGAACCAAAATAAGAATGCAACTTTTAAAAATTTCCCACTTTTATCTTTATTATTTAGAAATATTATTGACCAAAATGTCTTAACATTTTCAAATATATCTTCCAATAATAATGTCTCATAGAATGATGATATGGGAAAAGACTAAAGTGGTCAAGAGATTCCCCCATACTTAATATCACACATGGTCCACCAAATGCCACATAATGTGAATAAGGGAATGTGGGAACACAACAGTGGACCAGAACGAGGGTATGTATGGAAAGAAGTAAACCAAAGAAGATAATAAAACAATGAAAAAATGTAGAGGTGTGGTAGTATTAGGACCAGTCTCTTTGAAAAAAGAGGGTGGTGGAAGGATGGCCAGTAGAGGAGGCTGGTACACAGGAGAGTTCGGATTTGGTGATGTTGCGGGCCGGAGTTAGATCTGATGAAAAATGGTCCTCTCACCCTTAGTGGAGGAGGCGGGCCATTTCCCCCATAAATGGTCTCTGTCTTCCATACCATGGAAAAGAAATAAAACCCAAAAAATAAAAAAGAAAAGAAAAAGGAAAGGAAGAAAATGTGAAAAAACTGAAAAATAGAAAGGTACACGACATGTATATCCAAAGTACATGGTGTGTAGTTAAATCAGGTGATCATCCTATGTTCTTTGGATAGACACACCAAGAGAAAATGAAATGGACCAGGGAAGGATAAATGACGTGTACCGAACATACATGCCGTGTTCGTGCAAAGTGGCCCTGGTCATGTGTTCGCAATGACACGACCAATGTTTAAGAAGTTATAACAATAAGGAAAATTCCGTGTGAGAGGAAAAAAATTAAATGTTCATGAAAAAAGAGTAAATGGCCATGTGAAGTGATAGGCACGGGCTGGACGAATGAAATGGTGTACATGGTATGCACCAAACAGACACGTTGTGTATGTGAACATGGTGTGTGAGGCTATGTGGAAAAGGTACCTGGGCACGATAGGGGCTGGTACACAATGTGTACAAAAAATAAAAACTATGTATTTTCAAATTATGAAGCATTCAGTGCGAGGTTGTGTACAAAATTACACTGTGTGTGTTCTTAAAATCATGCATGTGTATCGCTGAAGCCGAATGGTTAGATGATCCAAAAATGATCGTAAATGCTAATGAAAACTTGAAATAAAGGGTTTAGAAGGGAGTTCCTAGACTGAGGATCACAATGCAGGAGAAATTTGATGGTAAACCACCCTAAATTATTGGATTTTGGAAAGGGGAGACTGAGTGTCATAAGGGAGAAGAAACGAGGAGAGGGGAGGGCTCCGCAGGACACGGGCTGAAGCCAGGTGTTATGTGGCTTTTATAGCTGAGGTACACATCATGTATCTCTAGACTACACACTATGTATCACTTTATTCTAATAATATATATATATATATATTTATTATACTAAACTATATAATATTTAATAATTAAAATAACACATATATATATATATATAATTAATTAAAAATAAAACTATACATGTAATGTATCGAGAAATAAATGTCGTGTGTTCTAAAATTCGAAAAGGGAAGTACAACCTTTGGTCGGTGGTTGGGGCAGGTTATGATCCTAGCCAACTAATCCATCCCCACCATGGGTTTTCTTATAATAAAATATATATATGAAAACTACCACACATCCCATGTAATAAAACACTTGGATAAAAAGGGGGAACCCCGTGCTGAAGGTATGTTAGGAGAGATTCAAACCGGTGACAGATCTGATAAACTCAAGTGACCATACCATGGACATTGACATCATGCCAGTTTATTACTTTGTTAAACTATATATTTTTAATAGTTTGAAGATAAATGAAAAGTAATTAGTACACTCCATATATATAGGTGGTACACGGCATGTATCCACTAGGTTTCCTCCCCAAAAGTGCCTATATTTTAGGTCATTGGCTCGACCTACTTACCTCTTCTTACCTGAGCTGTATGGTGGAAAATGTTACCACCGTGTCTTCTATGTGATGGTAAGATTTCGACCAGTATCCATTCACCTTTAATGGTTGACCATCCTATCTCGAAATTTCCACCGCTCCATGATGGAATACGCGTATAACTCGGAATGGTCCCAACCACCGTGTCTTCAAAATTCCTTGGAATAATTGAAAATGAGAGTTAAAGAGGAGCACATGATCACCTGGTTGGAAAGATTTTCATGAAATAATCATGGCATGAATTGTTCTCATATTCTCCTTGTATATCTTGGCATTTTTATACGCCTCTAATATGATTTCATCAAGTTCAGACATTTGGAACTTTTTCTTATCTTCAGCTTCCTTCCAATCAAAATTCTAGGCCTTGACTGACCAGTATGAATTATGCTCCAATTATACTGGCAGATGGTAGGGCTTGCCATATAGGAGGCGAAATGGGGACATTCCCAATGGTGTTTTGAATGCTCTCTGATATTCCCCCAAAGCATTGTCAGACTTCTTGGACTAGTCTTTCTTCGAAGTATTTACTGTTTTATTCAAGATCCACATGAGCTCACAGTTGAAGATCTCCACTTCTCCACTATACTGGGGATGATATGGCGTCCCCATATAATTCTTTACTCCATAATTCGATATTATTCCTCTAATTAGTGTGTTGTCTAAGTGGGTCCCTATATCGTTGATCAGTACTCAGGGAACTCTGAACCTACTAAAAATATGTTTCTTTAAAAATTTCATCACTTCCTTGGTCGTGTCATGAGTTATAGAAGCATTTTACACCTACTTGGAGATGTAGTCGATGCAGACCAGGATTTAAGTGTTCTCGAGGGATGGGGGGAATAGAACCAAGAAATCTACGCACCAAAAGTCCAAAAATTCGACCTTTAGGATGGGTTTCTTTGAAATATCAACTCAACATCTCGCATTACTGGTTATCGAGCATCGATTGCAACATGAAACAAAGGGCTCGACATCTTTATGCATTATGGGACAAGAAAAAAATATTTTTCAGTATCATTCCTATCGTACGGTCGAGGCCATGATGTCCCCCAACTGGCGAGGCATCACAAAATATCAAGACATCATGAACATCATTTTATGGAATGAAATGACG
This sequence comes from Viscum album, assembly GCA_963277665.1. Taxonomy (NCBI): domain Eukaryota; kingdom Viridiplantae; phylum Streptophyta; class Magnoliopsida; order Santalales; family Viscaceae; genus Viscum; species Viscum album. The sequence goes on along the minus strand of OY728139.1, from coordinate 45,104,824 downwards.
GATCACTCCATCTCCAAAGGATTCGAATAGAATATGATCTTCCCAGAAGTATCTCTTAACATCAGAAAGAAAAATCTTCCTTTGTTGGAAGGGGGGGTCTGGGTGAACGACACATGAAACCAAAAATTTAGAAATATCAGCATACCATGGTCTATGCATTTCAGTGATTGAAAAGAAGTGATCATCAGGGAAATCCTCCATGATCTCTTGATCTTCCTCATTCTCTAAATGAGGTAGCTCCAAGCATGAGATATGATTAGAAAAAGTGTTCTCACTCCCTTTCTTATCTCATATTCCCAGATAAAATTCATGTAGGAGGAGCACCCAGCAGATCAATCGGTGCTTCACATCTTTCATGATCATTAGGTACTTTAGTGATGCGTGATATGTATAAATAATAAATTTAGATAGTATTAAGTAATAAGGGAACCTGTGAAAAGTGAACACTACTTCCAAAGTCTCCTTTTGTGTGTTGGAGTAGTTTATCTATGCCACATTGATCGTCCTACTGGCATAATATATAGGTCAGAAAATTTGGTCAAGACAATGGACCAGGACTGCTCCCACTGTGTAGTCACTGGCATCACACATCACATAAAATTGTTCCTCCTAGTTGGCAGAAATCATTACTGGAGCTTCCACCATGTGCTACTTAAGGTGCAAAAAAGCTATTGTGCATGTCTTATCGAACTCAAATACGACATCCTTGGTCAGAATATTGGTGAGGGGTTGGGTTGTTTTTGGAAAGTTGCAGACAAACCACCTATAAAAACAGGCATGCCACTAGAACATGCCGATGGATCTAATGGAAGTCGGAATATGAAGTCATGAAATGACTTCTACCATTGTTGGGTCCACCTCTGTCCCCTTCGCTGATATTCTATAGCCAAGAAAAATACAACATGGGACCATGAAATTACCCTTTTCCCAATTCAAAACCAGGTTGGTGTTTTCACATCATTCCAGAACTTACTCTAGGTGACCCAAGAAAGTGGTGAATGATTTTCTATAAATGGAAAATTCATCCTTGAATAACTCCAAGATATGATGCTCCATGTCATGGGTGATCGCCAGCATACAATGCTGGATGGTGGTGGGGGCGTTGCACATGCCAAAAGACATCCTTTGTTAAGAAAATGTATAGTAGGGACAAGTAAATGTCCTTTTCTACTAATCTTCTAGAGCAATGGAAATCTGGTTATATCCAGAATAGCTATCGAAGAAGCATTAAAATTTGTGCCCCGCTAGTCTCTCTAGAATTTTATCCATGAAGGGTAGGGGAAATGATCCTTCCTCATGGTGTTACTCAACTTCCGGTAGTCCCCACATACTCTCCAGCCCGTGACAGTGCGTCTGGGGATGAGCTCATTCTTAGAATTTGAAATAATAGTGATACCCCCCTTTTGGGTACCAATTATAGGGGACTCACCCATGGACTATCAGAGATAATATAAATGTTGCATGCATCCAACAACGTAATCACCTATTTTTCATCAACTTCTATCATGGGGGGATTTAGGCGATATTGTGGTTTCCGAGATTTCTTTTAACCATCTTCAATTAGCATCTTGTGGGTGAAAATGGTAGGGTTGGTGCCCTCCAAATCTACAACTACCCACCCAATAGCATGCTTCCATTGTTTCAAAACCTATAGAAGTGCATCTTACAACTCCTGTGATAGTTCTTCACTTAGTATAACATGGAATATTTGATGGTCTCCTAAATACCAGTACATTATAGTAGATAGAAGAGGCTTCAATTCTAGTTCAGGCGCCTTTAAAATTGAAGGTACTAGTGGTTGCACCTTTTCTCATTCCAGAATAACAAGAACAACTACATGTTTCCAATGATGGCAGCCCTAGACTTCTAGGAATTTCATGTCCTCTGGCGCTTTTTCAACTAGAATGTCTGGAATGATAGGGTTATTTTAGGTAAGAGAAAATACCAGACCATCCCTTTTTTCTCTCAAGTCATCATCCATGGTGGGTATTTCATAATATCCATCATGCTATGACAATGATGCATGCTTGATGGATTTTAGGACATTATAGGAGACTCTATTATCTCCTACAAAAAAAAAATTCCACCCTTAGTGCACATCGATCAATACCTTCCTAGTTTCCAAGAAAGGCCTTCCCAAAATGAGGGGCGCCTCTTGGTCGTCATCCACGTAATGGATGATGAAATATATACGAAGGATCTTCCTACCTACATTGACCAACATTTCCTCCTGTATCCCCTTTGGATATTTGATGGATCTGGCAGCAAGCTGAAGGGCTACTCAGGTAGGATTCAAATCATTGATCCCAGTCTTCTTGAAAACTCCAAGGGGCATGAGGTTCACACTGGCCCCTAAGTCATAGAGGTCCTTCCCAAACTCACATGGCCCAAGGGTCCATGGAATTGTGAAGCTACCTGGATCTACGATTTTGGGAGTAATCGACTACTGGATGACTGTAGAACACTCCTTGGTTAGGGAAATGGTGCCCAAATCCTCCATATTTCTTTTGTTGGACATTATTTCATTCATGAATTTTGCATAAGTGGGAATCTACATCAGTACCTCTGCAAATGGAATATTTATGTGAAGTTTCTTGAACATGTACATGAATTTTTCGAACCGGTGGTCCAGTTTCGTCTACTTCAGTCTCTCTGGGTAAGGTAGGCTCAATGGGTTTGACAACCACCTTTACTTTATTCTACAAAGCCTCATTCTAGGAAATTTTGGATTAGGAGGGGTCTGTATCTGTACCTTCTTCATCAACAGAGGGTATGGATGCACCTAGCTGTACTGGTTGGTTCTATTGTGGTAGCTCATTTCCACTCTATAGCGTGACGACTTGGTCCTCCTCCCTTGTGTTCTTCTGAATGTTACCCAGTAGTGTACCGAGTTTCCTTCACGAGCGTTGGTTTTCCAGCTGGAAAATCTGGTTCTCCATGCCTCGAATTGAAGCCTCTTGATTTTGGAACCTTGTCTCAGTAGTAGATATAATTTTTTTCATAAGATCCTATAACCTTGAGGTGTTCTCCTGCTGAGGTGGTTGTTGAGCTGGTGGAGGTGGTGACTACCACGACTTTTGTGGGAGAGGGTTTTGATACCCTTACTATGGATAAGAGCCATTTTGGTGCTATTGCTGCCTTGGGTACTAGTTCTGATAAAGAGGTTGGTTGTAGTTGGTCAGTCTTTGGGGTGGAGGATTCTACTATTGTTGGCCCCAACCTATGTTTTTTTATCATTCCATGTCGGGTTCTGATACTACTGGTACTAGTTTTTCCCTCATTTTGGGGAAACATAACTAACCTATCTTGTTGAAGGGACACTTGTAAAACCACGAAATTCTCCCATGATGTGGTTATCACCACATTCACTACACGCTGGATGGTTTTCCGCATATACGTGGGGCGTTCCCTTAAGAGTGAGCACGTCGATCTTTTTGGACACAATGTCCAAATAGGCTACAAGCATTGTAGTAGAATCAATGTTATGCATACATAATTTTTGTGTTCCCTACTCAAAATGCCATTGGAAGTTATTGGAAGACATTTCTTACAATAGTTCGAAAAGCTCTTTGGGGGATTTCCTCATTACTGTACCTCCAGCAGCAACATCCACCACGAACTTCGTATTCGTTGTCTATCCTCCATAGAAGTTTTGGACCTGCATCCAAAGTGGGAGTCTATGGTGTGGTAATTTTAACAACATATCCTTGAAGTGATCCCATGATTCATACAATGACTTCGATTCATGCTGCATCAAGTTGTGTATTTCGTTCCGCAGAGTCACCATCTTCAAGGGTGGGAAGTATTTAGACAAGAATACCTATGCAAGCTCCTCCCAGGTGATGATGGATTGTTGCGGCAATCCTTTCATCCTATCTCTCACCTTATCCCTTATAGAGAAGGGTAAGAGGCGAAGACAAATAGAGTATGTGGACACTTTGTGGTTGCAGAACATGTTGCAGACCTCCAAAAAATTGGAGAGATGGGAATTGGGGTCCTCGATGGGTAGGTTGCTGAACTAAATGGTGTTTTGGATCAGCTGCCTAATAACAAGCTTGATCTCAAAGTGTTGGGCCTGCACCGGTTGACCAAAAAAGCCCATGTCACCTCTGTGGATAAATGGAAGGAGGTATTCCATAAATGTATGATGTGGAGGTGGATGCTGAGGGAGTGCAGTCGGCATATATTGTGGTTCCTGAGGGGAGAAGTACGTCCCTTGAACTGGATATAAAATGGCATCCTCTTCGATTGGAATTGAGGGAATAGCTGCAGGCCATACCCTAGAGAAAGTGGAGCTTGCTGGTTCTGGTTGTCATCCGTTACTAACGGTTGTCCAACTCCTTGGACAGTAGCTGGATTTCCTTCCTTGTTCTATGCTATGGGATTGTTGTAATTGTGCTCTGTCATGAGTTCTCTTTAGCACCTCAAAGGTGTCTATTTGATCTCTCTGTCAATTGGGAAAAACCCTGATGACTCAATGTTCTTAGAAAGTGTGAGGTATCTACTCATACACCTAACGACTAGCACAGTACAAAACACTCTAAGAGTAAATGAGGAAAAAGAAAGATAAATAGAAATGAGATTAGAAAAGAGATTTTTAGAAATTTATGATTTTTATTTTCACTAAAATTTGATACAAACATAATTAAAACAAGAATAAAATTACCCCTATCCCTAAAAACTGGGCCAAAATTTGGCGAGTCATTCCACTGCAGGTATGTTATCGGTGTCCCAAATTGTTTTTACCCTAAAGAGTATAGTACCAGGAAGGGGTCAATCCATAGGGGAAAAGAAGTTATTTTTGTTTTTCTTAACTCGGTTTTTATTTTTTTAATGAAGTTTTCTATATTTAAAGTTGATTTTTTATTTTTTGATGAAAATAATAATTGGTTTTATGTTTCATTAATAAATATCTTAATGAATAAAGGTAAATACATGAAAATTGGTTTTGATGAAAATAAAGAGAGAAATGGGTTAGGGTTATGGATTTATGAGAAGTTCATTATTAAATCAAATTGCTTATGAGTTTTTATTGTTTATAATAACCCAACACTCTAGATTTCAATTTGTAACAAAGTTTCCTTGGTCTGGTAAACTTTATATTTAAACCTAAAGAAACTAACTCCTTGGTCTGGTAGTTTTTGTCTCACAGTTCATTATTTGGCTTAGTCAATTTTTGCATCGATGAATATTTCAAATGATCATGAAAATATTCATTGTTATTCTTTTCTTGAATCATTGAAAATTATTCCCTTGGTCTGATTCTGAATTTTCAGTGATAAGATGAAGTTATTTAAGAATAAAAAGAAGAAGTTATTAAAAACACGTTCATATAAAATAATCTAAATAAAAATTCTTACATCTCCCACAACCCCAACACACTGTGTATTTAGTCACACATAGAGGTAAAGATAAACAAAAAACCCTCAATACCTGTTTTGAGCATTGCTTGAAACTTCAAGGAGGGAGTGACTCTTGGGTAGAATGGTAGAATGGAGAAATAGAATGATGGTGGTACAATGTCAACACAGATTCTTTCATTCGGGCCTTCAACCCTTTCTCTCCACCCCTTCTCTCCTCCTTGAAATGGAGTCCAAGGCCTCTATTTATAGAAAATATAACTACACGACATGGATGAAAAGGACAAACATGTAATTTTGTTATCACGCTTTTGTCCTTCTTTTCTCTGCTTGTAGGCGAACTAACACGCTATCTTTGACTTGGAACACGATGTCTCCTATTAGGTAGACATATAAGTCATGTAGCGCTTCCATACATGGCATGTAGACTCATTTTTTCAGCCACCAACTGCTTCTAGAAAGATATACACAGCGTGTATAGGTTGAACACGTTGTGTCCCCGTCAGCTGGCCACATGGGCGTATGAACCTCTTCTCATCTGCCAACTACTTTTATAAGGGTATACATGGGGTGTATAGGGTGAACATGGTGTGTACCAAATTATGGTTACTTGAGAATGTGCTTTTCCCAGTCAATATTTGTCTAAGTCTGAATGTACAAGGTGTGTGTATTTGTACACGCTGTGTTGTTTTTAAATTTTTCTCAGTTCTCACTCGTTTTGTGTATTTTTCCATGAATCTACTGAAAATGAAAAATATCACCAAAATAAATTTATTTTTGAACTAAGTAGTCAGTAAATTCTGAAAACTTTTTCTTATTTTTAGTATAGTATGTGAAAATGTATGAAAAAAATCAGGTGCATCAATGCGGTTAGAGTTGAGACTTTTCGTTGAGCTTCGTGATTGAGATCATGCCTTGTGGTTTTCCTTTGTAGAATTATGAGAGACCTTCAAGGGTTTCAAGTTCCCTACAGGGTATTGTTATACTAACCCCTGAATGGGATTCACCTGCACCTTTTTGTGTCTTATGGAGACAATGCGCAGCTCGACTGAGACTATAGGAGCCAGAACCAGGTGGTACAGAGAGGTGACTGGCTGACGTGGAGAGCTATGGAGATGAGTTGTACCTACCCTTCAGGTAGGATCCTTGGTGGATGATCTTAGTAGTGGTTTACTATTTTCTGTTGTAGTTTTATCTTTTAGTTGGGATTGTATTCCAGCCCCTTTACTTTAAATACACACTTTTACTACTGCATTTTTATGTCGTGATTGTATCTTGCTGTGTTCATGGACTGCGTGTTATATAGTTTTAAAGGCAATGTCTTCCCATTTTATAGATATGACTTTTTAGTGCTAGTCTCCAACCCCTAGCTTATGGAAGGCAAGTTTGGGGTAGTCAGGGCATAGTCCCTGGGGGATGGGTCATAACACCTTTGATATCATATAACATTAATCATTACCCAATGTATTGAAGGGAGATATAGGTCCCACCCCTCAAATAATATGTAAATTATTGTGGCATAAGATCATAGAACATTCATCAAATTGTGTCCCAAGTAAATAAATGGGTTACTAAATAATTCACTGCATTATAACCTATGCAAAAAATAGTCCTCCTAATAATTTTATCAATTTATTATAATAGTGTAAGAACCCGGTTCTTCTCTTTGAGGTATGGGATTATTATTTTTCTCTTTTCCTTAAGAGTTTTTAATAAAAATGTGGAAAATGGGGGAAAACCTAAATTTTGAAAGTACACGCCATGTACTTTTTCCACACATCGTGTACTTATGGTCATGTGTGGGATGAGTAAACGGGGCGTGTAGCCTTGCCAGTGACAAAGGGTGTAGGAACCGACTAAACACCGTGTAGTGGTCCTTTACATGCCGTGTAGTGAGTCGGCAGGACAAAATAGTAAGGCGGTGGAGCAGCTGCCAGTTGGGTGACAGTATACGCCGTGTACTCAGGAGTACATGCCGTGTACTCATGTCAGCATGTGAACAGTGCGACTCTGGCGGGAAGCCACCAGGTGAACTATTAAATGAAAGGAGTACACGTCATGTACTTGGAAGTACATGCCATTTATTTTTTTCTGCTTAAAACAGGCAGTAGCCTCCTCTTTTGGTAGAGGATGCATTTGAGTCGTTTTGGAGCCAAAGGAGGAGTCCAGACCTGTCAAGATCCAACGGGTTTTCGTCTGGATTTGGTTTCTGCCTCGGATGATCTTTTTAGAACCGCATGGGTAAGACCTCTCTTCTCCTAGCGTGTTGCTTACCAATTCTTCTCCTTAAGTAAGTTATTTACGTTTGAGTGAGTTTTATTCATCGTTAGATCTATTTCGTTCTTGGGCGTTTCTGGAGTCAGCGTCCGGGTATAACGCTCATTTGCATATAGGGTAGGTGGCTTTGTGTTAATTTTTCCAATTGTCGTGTGTTTTGTGCATTTTTGGGCCACGAACCCATGTTGGGGTGTCATGTGGCTGAGGTCGTGGATATATTAACTACTTATAACTGTAAAGGTAATTGAATAATTTGTAAAACTGATGTTTGGGATCGTTGCTTGGATCTGAAACCACCCCGGGGCCGTGTTCCACTATTTAGCCATTTGGCCAGGATACCCAAGGGTATGCCTCTAAAGTAGTAATTGTAGAATTTCCTCAAGAGTAATTTCTTATTTACTGCTTGTTTACATGTTGGTCATGGCCTAGTTACCTGTTTGGCCTGAGGGCATTGTTGTTATTAGCATGTGGGCACTACATTGTTTGGCCTTAGGGCTGTAGTTATTTCGCCTAAGGGAAACCTTTCGTGCCTGAGGGCTTCACTTCTCTACCTGAGGGCGACACTTCCTATGCCTGAGGGGAAATTCTGTTACGCCTGAGGGCTATACCTGCTGGTTGGATTCTGCTTACCCGAGGGTAAGGTTTTGCTTATCTGAGGATGTGGACTGTTTACTTAGAAATGAACTGTGGTGATTCCTAATATTTAATGAATTAAATGAATATTAAAATGGAAATTTAACTGCTAAGTTGGTTACTTGTGAGTACTGCTTACTTTACTGCATTTTACTATTGCATTGTTGTTGCATGCTTAGACAGAGTTGGGCACGAGCCTTTGGTGGGTGCCTACTGAGATATATTTCTCACACCCTGTTTGGGTCATGCTTTTTGGCCCAAAGAGATTACGTTTCTATAGGTGTGGATAGGGGAAAGATTCCCTATACAGATACTTGACTGTTGCTGAGGAGTAGGAGGGCATGGGACCGAGCCTAGGCTCGTGATGCTGCTGCCAGCTGTTTTTCTTTGTTTTTTTGTAATCTTCTTTTGGTTGTACTGTATTGATGTATAACATGTTCTGGCTATTTTCGTAGAAGTTGAGACATGTAGCATCATCATTTATATAATGTTGGTTATATCCACTGCTATTTTTTATTTCAGTTGTGTATGGTTTACCACTTCTGCTATTGATGTATGTTTTATTCTGTATTCCACTGCGCTACACTTTGACAAATGAGGGAATAGTTTCCCCACTATCAGACCTGGGCCCTCGTTGCTAGTCGGCAACCTCTAGCATTTGGGGAAATTTTCTTGAGGTCATGTGGCGAACTGGGTTTGAGGCACCCGTTGAGTGGCACCCAGAGCCGGGATGTTACAAAGTGGTATCAGAGAGATTTATTTTCTTTGACTTACTATTTGGAGACTTAGTCTGGGATATAATGAATGGTAGTCGGTAATAAGCTGTGCTCGGACATATCTAACCCATGTACAAGGAAAAGCCAGTGTACCTCGTATTTTGCAATTTTCCTGATTTTGCAAATTTTATAGTTGAAATGTTTTCACCATTGGGTGACACACTTGAGATTGTGCTGTTCTAATTTATTTGTTGGGTCTATTTAGTTGCAACCTGATGAGATGAGGTTATTCCATCTCATGCATCATTTAGGCACATGCTAGATATCACATGTCATGCATAGTTTCCATGCCAGGTAGGTGCATTAGAAATTGCATGTTGTGATAATTGTTGTTCTAGAAAAGAATGTTGTTGTGAGAGTTGCACTGATAAAATACCAGCTATTTGATAGGGTAATTTTTGTGTGATTTGTTCATAGAATGGACGCCAAACTTTGTTTTTTGGAGAGTATGGGCCCCCATTTACTAGAATTTTGTGGATCATTGACTATTTATTAGTTATAGAATAGATAAGATGTCAAAATTTGATTCATGGAGAGTATGGTCCCTCAAGGGTCGGAATTTGAAACTTAGGTGTTGGTTTTCAGTATTTTCTGGGTTCATGGGAAGTTTCTAAGGCATACTGTCCGAAAACCGAGTATACACACCGTGTAGTATTTTTACACATGTCATGTATGGCCTTCTATTCGAGAAGAAAAATGAACTTTTTAAGTACACACCAAGTACTCTGAGTACACGCCATGTAGTCTCTTCCCGTGTCATAAAACGTGTGGGCGGCGACACAGGGTAGGGAAGGGCTTGGGGTAAAACACGCCGTGTACCAGTATACACGCCGTGTAGTTTGGACCCGGAGTCCGGCTGTGTAACTAACAACATGGGTCAGCGAAATCCTGTGCAGACCACACTGTGTCAATAATGAACACGCCATGTAGTGTGACTTGGGGACTCGGCCGTGTAACTAACAACATGGGTCGATGTCACCGTTCCTTGAACACGCCATGTACCTTTGGGGACACACAATGTAGTCTTGTCCGAGGACAGACTATGTGGACTTAGCTGGTTGTCTGGGGAAACAGGGTGATATACACGCCGTGTGCGGGTGTAACATGTCGTGTAGTTTCAATCTGAGTAGTCGGCCGTGTCACAAGAGACACGGGCAGTTGGAAAATAACACCATACAAACCGTTTAGATTAAGTACACACTGTGTAGTTTTGTTTAACGGGAGTCGTGTGTCTTATCCGTGTCGAAGGACCCGGGCAGGGGAAGGGAAGTCAAGTACATGTCGTGTAGTCAGTATACATGTCATGTAGTCTTGTTTTGCAAATTTTGAGATGGCTTATTCCTCTTTTTACCTTTGTGGTTTCTTTATTTCAGCCTTAATAATCTTTAATCTAAGGCGTGATTTTGACCTTGTAGTGTCATGCCGCCTAGACGACCAAATGTTGTTCACCAAGAGAGAAGCGACGACTTTACTCTGGAGATGGTGGGCCATGGGCTACCAGTTGATCCTTCGGCAGGGCCAGATGTGGCACTAGATGCTATACCAGACATAGGCGTGGAGTCGCCGTTCCGTGAAGGTTTATTGCGGTTCATGCAGACCTTTGAGGGAGCACCACAGGTTGCCACATCTATGGCTGAGGTGACACGTATCTTCCAGCAGCAGCATCCGCCTACATTCTCAGGCGTTGGCGGACCACAGGCTGCAGAGTCCTTGCTGGGGTCGATGTAGACTATTTTTTAGAATCTTGAGACGCCTCCAGGGCGGAGGGTCAAGATCGCGACATACATGTTGTGTGATTCCTCCAAGAGGTGGTGGGTTGTTACCACCCAGTCAGAGAATCACAGGGACATGCCGTGGGAAGAATTTCAGGAAGTCTTCTATGAATTTTTGTTCTCGGAGACGCTGAGGGCAGATAGAGCTCAAGAGTTCATGAATCTGCAACAGGGCGCTATGTTAGTTATGGAATATTCTGCTCGTTTTACAGAGCTTCAGCGCTTTGCACCCGTGCTGGTGGGTGATGAGACGCTGAGAGCCAGAAGTTTTGAGGATGGTATTCGGAATGACATCTGATCACTGGTGAATGTCTTCATGTTGCCTATTGTACACGCCATCGTGAACCAGGAGCTGGTCACAGAGAGGAACCTACGGGAATCTAGTTGTGTGGGCCAGGGCGGTTCAACACCAGTTACTGGTACTTTTTCTGCTAGCAAGAGGAAGAGACAGGTAGACTTCTCTCAGGGTGGAAGTACCAGCCAGACAGTTTCTTCAGGTGGGCCGGTCAGGTGCTACCAGTGTGGTAGAGAGGGGCACAAGAGACAGTAGTGTCCACGAGACCCAGTGGAGTGTTGAGATTGCGGTAAGATGGGTCTTCTTCAATGCTTCTGCAGGGCGTATCTACCAGTGGCTAGTGAGAGGGGTTATGTGCAGACTCCACGTGCGGGAGCAGGACTGGTGGCTTCTTACCAGTCAGGGAACTGGAATGCGTCAAGGCGTGCAGGTAGAGATGGTGATTGTGGTCGTGGTATCCAGACACCAAGATCTCAGAGGCAGCAGGGTGGGACAGCTCAGGATAGCCAGGCTATGGCGTAGGGCCGCGGCACTGTGCAGAGATATACATTGCAACAGACCCAGCAGGAGCAAGATCTCTGACCTTCTACAGGCATAGGTACTATTTTAGTATCTTCAGTCTTATCTTCAGTACTTTTTGATACGGTTGCTACCCATAGGTTTATATCTGTACCCATTGTGGAGAGCCTCGGGCTCTGTGTTTCTACTTCTTCTGATATCATGACGCTAGACACTCCGTTAGGGACTAGGACGACTGGTGTGCGTCATTGGAAGGAGTGCCCCCATGAGATTAGTGGGTGTCACTTCCTTTTGGACCTCTATGTCCTAGATATGACGAGCTATGATGTCATTCTCGGGATGGACTAGTTGGTTACCTTTTGAGCCTTTGTGGATTGCTATCGTCGTAGGGTGAGTTTCACGTCACTAGAGGGATGATAGTTTCTATACAAGGGCGAATGGGATGTTCAGGTGAGTCGAGATGGACTAGAGCATCGTGGTCGAGGTGGAGTCACAACCCAGATTGTGAGCTTATATCTGGATGACCATGGGACTTGTCATGCGGATTTCCCTCCAGCGGTTGATCGTTTCAGGGATGTCTTCCCGGACGACTTTTCCGGTCTTCCTCCAGAGCGAGGGGTAGATTTATCTCTTGAGATCGTGCTAGGAGTAGAACTGGTGTCCATTCCTCCATATAGGATGTCTACAACTGAGTTATAGGAGCTTAAGAGGTAGTTGGAGGAGTTGTAGGTAAAGGGTTTTATCCGACCCAGTACTTCTCTATGGGGATCGCCAATCCTTTTTGCGAAAAAGGAAGACGGTACCCTCAGACTTTGTGTGGATTATCGGAAGCTGAACCAGTTGACGGTTAAGAATCTATATCCCTTACCGAGGATTGATGATATTTTTGATCAACTTAGTGGAGTACGAGTGTTCATGAAGATTGAACTAAGATCAGGATATCATCAGCTGCACGTTAGACCATTTGATATACCTCTCACAGCTTTCAGGAGCAGGTACGGTCTATATGATTATACGGTTATGCCGTTCGGACTCACGAATGTGCCAACAGTTTTCATGTCCTTGATGAATCGTGTGTTCCATCCATATCTGGATTCTTTTGTGGTAGTATTCATGGACGAAATCTTGGTGTACTCTCACACTCGACACGACCATGCCACCCATCTTGAGATCATATTGAGTACACTAAGAGAGCATCAGCTATATGCTAAGCTCTCAAAGTGCCACTTTTGGATTGACCAGATTCACTTCCTGGGCCATATCATCTCAGAGGCAAGAGTTTTAATAGACCCATAGAAGGTGAGAATAATAGTTTCCTGGGATCAGCCTAAGAATGTGTTTGAGATACAGAGTTTCTTAGGGATGTATGGTTACTACAGGTGTTTTATACAGGACTTATCCCGCTTAGCAGCACCATTGACGGTTCTGACTAAGAAGGGTGTGAAGTTCATATGGTTGAAAGCTTGTGAGATATCTTTTCAGGACCTGAAGGGAAGGTTGACATCATCACTGGTCCTAATACTCCCAGAGTAGGGGAAGAGGTATACAGTTTACTATGATGCATCAATAATTGGGCTGGGAGAAGTGTTGATACAGGGCGAACGAGTTGTAATGTACAGGTCTCAGCAGTTGAGGCGACATGAGAGAAATTACCCGACACATGATCTTGGGTTAGCTGCAATTGTACATGCGTTGCGCTATTGGACACATTATCTATTGGGGGAGAATTTCATGGTTTTCACCGACTACAAAAGCCTCAAGTATATCTTTAGTCAGTGTGAATTGAATCTGAGGAAGAGGAGGTGGGTCGAATACCTACAGTCCTTTGATTTTGAGCATGCCTATACACCTGGAAAAGGTAATGCGGTAGCTGATGCACTGAGTAGGAAGACTCAGATACATGCAGTGCAGGAGGCCAGTGGTGAGCGGGAGCTCATGGCTTTGTTCTCTGAGATGCATCTGGAGGTGCACGACAGTCAGGGGCAGACTTATCTTTCTTCTTTAGCTATGACTTCTACCCTCCTAGAAAGAGTGATGATGAGACAGCTATCTGATTTAGAAGCCCTAGTTCTACAGGAGTTGATGGCTAGTGGGGACCCTTCTCCTGGGTGGACAATAGGCGATGATGAGGTTTTGCGTTTCCATGGACGAGTGTGGGTTCCAAGGGATATACATGAGGAGATGATGCAAAAGTTTCATGCTTCATCTTGGGCAGTTCATCCCGGGTTACCAAGATGTACCGTGACTTGAGACGTCAGTACTGGTGGCCGAGAATGAAGAGAGATCTAGCTAGTTTTGTTATGAGGTGTTCCACCTGTCAGTAGGTGAAGGCGGAGCATCAGAGTCCAGCTGGGCTATTACAGTAGTTACCCATTCCGGAGTGGAAATGGGATGATTTCGTGATGGATTTCGTGACTGGTTTGCCAAGTTCACCTCGTGGCAATGATGCTGTGTGGGTTGTTGTGGACAGACTCATAAAGGTAGCTCACGTTTTGCAGATTAAGGAGACCTTCAGTGTTGATGAGCTCAGAAGGATTTATATCCGAGAGATCATACGTCATCATGGGATCCCTCGTTCTATCATTTATGATAGGGATGCCCTCTTCACGTCTCATTTTTGGAAGAGTTTTCAGAGGGCACTGGGTACACAGGTGCTTCTGAGCACAGCTTACCACCCTCAGACCAATGTCCTGTTAGAGCGTACTATACAGGTGCTAGAGGACATGTTGCGTGCATGCATCATAGAATTTGGGGGCTCTTGGAAGAATCATATACCCTTAGTCGAGTTTACCTATAACAATAGCATCCAGACAACTATTGAGGAAGAACCATATGAGGCTTTATACGGTAGGTTGTGCCGATCACCTTTGTGTTGGTTAGAGGCAGGTGAGGAAGCTTTGTTGGGACCACATCTCATACTGGAGACATCTGAGCAGGTCCAGTTGATTCAGAAGCGGATAGCTACCGCGCAGTCTCGTCAGAAGTCATATGCTGATCACCGCAGACGACCTTTGGAGTTTTTGGTCGGGGATCATGTTTTTCTATGTGTTTCGCTGAGGCTAGGACACAAGAGGATCAGGAGACAGAGTAAACATTCACCATGATATGTGGGGCCATTTGAGATTTTTGAAACGGTCGGGTTGGTTGATTATTGGTTGCGGTTACTGCAGCGGTACCAATCCATGCACGACGTCTTCAACATATCATAGTTGTGTCGCTATCATTCAGACTCGTCTCACATCTTTCAGGCCGAGGAGGTCGAGCTGGAGGTAGATGCGTCCTTTGAGGAGTATCTGATTCGTATCATTGACAGGAGCACAATGGTTCTCTGACGCTGGTCAGTTCCACTTTTACGGGTTCAATCCCAGCATGGCCAAGTGCAGGACGAGACCTGGGAGCGGTTGGCCGACGTACATGCTCAGTGGCCGGAGTTTTTCACGGGTATCTCTTCTCCACCCTTGGAAGGGCAATTCGGGGACGAATTGCTATAAGTGGGGAAGTTTGTAAGAACGGGTTCTTCTCTTTGAGGTACGGGTTTCTTCTTTTCTCTTTTCCTTAAGAGTTTTTAATTAAAATATGGAAAATGGGAAAAAAATCCTAAATTTTTAAAGTACACACCATGTACTTTTTCCACATACCGTGTACTTCTAGCCTTGTGTGGGATGAGTACACGGGGCGTGTAGCCTTGCCAGCGACAAAGTGTGTAGGAACCGACTACACACCGTGTAGTGGTCCTTTACACGCCGTGTAGTCCATCGGCGGGCCAAAATAGTAAGGCGGTGGAGCAGCTGCCAGTTGGGTGACAGTACACGCCGTATACTTAGGAGTACATGCGGTATACTCATGTCGGCAAGTGAACAGTGACACGCTGGTGGGAACCCGCCAGGTGAACAGTTAATGAAAGGATTACACGCCGTGTACTTGGAATTACACGTCGTGTACTTTTTTTTTGGCTTAAAACTGGCAGTAGCCTCCTCATTTGGCAGAGGAGGCATTTGAGCTATTTTGGAGCCAAAGGAGGAGGTCAGACATTTGAAGATCCACCGGGTGTTCGTCTGGAATCGTTTTCCGCCTCGGATGATCTCGTTGGAACCGCACAGGTAAGCCCTCTCTTCTCATAGCGTGTTTCATACCAATTATTCTCCTAACGTAGGTTATTTACGTTTGAGTGGGTTTCGTTCTTCGTCAGATCAACACTGTTCTTGGGTGTTTCTGGAGTCGGTGTCCGGGTATAATGCTCGTTAGTGTATAAGGAAGGTGTCTTTGTGTTAATTTTTCCAACTGTCGTGTGTTTTGTGCATTTTTGGGCCATGAACCCTTGTTGGGGTGTCGTGTGGCTGAGGTCGTGGATATATTAACTACCTAGAACTGTAAAGGTAATTGAATAATTTGTAAAACGGCTATTTGGGATCATTGCTTAGATCCAAAACCACCCCGGGGGTGTGTTCCACTGTTTAGCTGTTTGGCGAGGATACCCGAGGGTATGCCTATAAAGTAGTAATTGTAGAATTTCCTCGAAAGGATTTTCTTGTTTACTGCTTGTTTACATGTTGGGCATGGCTCAGTTACCTATTTGGCTTGAGGGAGTTGTTGTGATTAGCCTGTGGGCACTGCACTATTTGGCCTGAGGGTTGTAGTTATTTCACCTGATGGAAACCTTTCGTGCCTGAGGGCTTTACATCTGTGCCTAAGGGCGAAACTTCCTATGCCTGAGGGAAAATTCTATTACGCCTGAGGGCTATACCTGCTGGTTCGATTCTGCTTACCCGAGGGTAAGGTTTTTCTTGTCTAAGGACGTGGATTGTTTACTTAGAAATGAACTACGATGATTTCTAATACTTAATGTATTAAACAAATATTAAAATGGAAATTTAACTATAAAGTTGGTTACATGTGAGTAATGCTTACTTTATTGCATTTTACTATTGAACTATTGTTGCATGCTGACACACAGTTGGGCATAGGCCTTTGGTGGGTGCCTACTGAGATATATTTCTCACACCTTGTTTGGGTCACGCTTTTCGGCCCAACCAAGTTACATTTCAGCAGGTGTGGATAGTGTAAAGATTCCCTATACAGGTACTTGACTATTGTTGAGGAGTAGGAGGGCGTGTGACTAAGCCTAGGCTCGTGATGCCGCTACCAGCTGTTTTTCTTTGTTTTTCTGTAATCTGCTTTTGGTTGTACTGTATTGATGTATAACATGTTTTGGCATTTTTCCTAGAACTTGAGACATGTAGCATCATCATTTATATACTATTGGTTATATCCACTGCTATTGTTTATTTCAGTTGTGTATGGTTTAACTCTTCCGCTGTCGATGTCTGTTTTATTCTGTATTCCGCTATGCTACACTTTGACAAATGAGGGAATAGTTTCCCCGCTATCAGACATGGGCCCTCACTGCTAGTCGGCAGCCTCTGGCATTTGGGGAAATGCGCTTGAGGTCATGTGGCGAACCGGGTTCGAGGCACCCGTTGAGTGGCACCCGAAGCCGGGACGTTACAAACAAGAAACTATGGAAATGAAGTGGGTCCCCTAAGTTTTTTCTTATGGTATAATTTGTTGAAGAGAAATAGGTTTCATAAACATCACATTATCATAAACATTAACCATTTAGATAAAGAATGAAATTTGTGTCCTTGGATAATAATCCTAGTGAATAATATGTTACCTCACAGGATTCAATCTGGAATGGTGAATGATATTGAAAGAAAAATAACATGAAATTATTCAAGAGTAAAATTTCATTTCTTTAAAAATAACTTCTTAAAAATAAAATTTGAAAAATATCTTTTAAGTCCTTTACAGTTAATGAAATATTGAAAACTTCTAAAGAATTCTTTATAAGTTATATAAAAGATTTCTGGAAGAAAATATCCATTTATCATTGAAAAAAACTTTTAAAACATATTTTTTTGAAAATAATTTTATTTTAAGATAAATTTAAAAACCTATAATGTAACACTACTAGAAATAAATTCTACACCAACGGTTTTGGGAAAACCGTTGGTCTAGTTCACTTATATTGACCTATACCAATGGATTGACCAAAACCGTTGGTATAGGTCACTAATTTGGTCATATACCAACAGTTATGGACAAACCATGGGAACATGGGGGGGATAAACTAACAGTTTGTGGAAAACCATGGGATATGGTCTCTATTATGGACCTATGCCAATGGTTTTGGCCAAACCATTGGTATAAGTCCATAATAGAGACCCTATACCAACGGTTTCGGCAAACCGTTGGTATTGCCCCCCCCCTTTACGAATGGTTTGTCCATAACCGTTGGTATATGTCCCAATATCAAAGAATCTATTCCAATGGTTCTCAAAACCATTAGTATAGGTCTATACCAACAGTTCTGAGATCCGTTGCAATAGTTACATGTATCTTTTTATGGAATCTTCTTAATGAGAAAATTAAATAAATAAAAATTTAAAATATTTATGATAATACATATATATATTTATGAAATTATGTTCACAAAAGTCAAGTTATGTTAGTTTTTAGGTTGTTCAATCATAAACTGCAGGTATTGGGATAAAAACCAACAGAATGCTTATTTTTTGAAATATATATACCTACCGTTTTATGGAACTATTTGTATAGATTTTTCATATTACTTATACCAATAGTTTTTAAAGTCTTTGGTACAGGTCTATACCAATAGTTCTGGGAAAACTGTTGGTATATACCTATCCCCACGGCTTACTTGGACACGATTCTCTAAACCATTGGTATTGGATATACCAATGGTTTGGAGGCCTATACCAATGGTTTCAAACCGTTGGTATATGTTATTTTTCTAATAGTGTAATAATTATTGAAAATAATATCCTTGATGGTGGGAAACTATATTCAAGCTATACATATTAAAATAAAAATTCATTAGACATTTTTAGTAAAAGAAAAATGGAAATTGTATCAAAAATGGAATTAATATTTTATTTTATTTTTAAAAAAATATATAAACATATTGGTTAAAAATTATTTAATAAATATTTTGAATAATTTTCAAAAAAAATTGAAAGCATCTTTATAAAACATTGATTTCAATGAAAAGGGGGTATCAATAAAAGGGTGAAACAAATATAATTTTTTTTAAATGATTTTATCAATTTTTTTAAGTACCAAAGAGTGAATTTTTTTTATGATTTCTGGAAAATATCAGGAATAAAGAGACTAGAATAAATGACATGCGAATTATTGAGATATGAATTTTAGTTTTTCATCATCACAAACATAACCATAAAATATCCTGATAAACAATGAGATTATTACAAAACATTTTACCAAATTACTAGATTTGATATGTCAACCATATAAATGAGATATAATATAATAGATATGTATATAACAATTATTATAATTATAATCATCATTAAATCCATTCATGGGTAGTATATAGACCCTATAAAATAAACAGGTGGTGAATACGACATGTGTCTTACTAATGTGAAAAAGTGAGACCGAAATTCCTCATCTCTTTAGTAATATTTTGAATTGTAATCCCCAATAATGAAATAATGAAATTAAAAATATAATTAAAATATTTATATTCATTATATATTAGTTTAAATGGGATATATATATAACCCACCAATATAATGAGTGGTGAATTTTCATATGTCTCCATAAAATAAAAGGTATACTAGAAATCCATTACTATTACTCTTGAATTTCATTATACACATTAAAAACACAATTATAATAAATATAATTTTATTATGAACCTATTGTTTAAAAATATTTATATACTAAATAATATAAATTATTTTCTTTTGACAATTTATTAAATTATTATTAAAAATTCCATGTTAAAGATGGGTTTTGGGAAATAACCACATAGTTTTAAGAATATGTTTTGATTTGTAATTTTTTTACCAATTACCTAGATATTTATTTAATAGTATCTATAATTTTATACATTATATAAATGTCATATATATTTAGTATATATTTATTTTAATTAATCCATAATATTTTTTGATAGAAAATTAAATACACTATTCAGGGAGATAGTTGGTTGTACGTACTGATGAACATTGTTCTATGTTTTTATTCGTGTAGAAATAAGGAGAGGTAAATGATATATTGTCATCCTATAATATTTTCTATTTCATATATATCAAATATTTACATTAAAACCATCCTTAGTACATGTCATTAAAAGCATGAGTGAATCACATCACTTCGTGACGTGGTAGTCCACTGTACACATGAGCAACCTTAGTGTGTTACCACCAAATGGAAATCGTGAAGGTGTGTTTTGTATAATAATTATTAAATAATAATAATATAATTAATATAATATTTGAACAATTTTTCAATAATTATTTTTAACAATTAAGTGTGGTAATGGAAAACTTAATGACATCAGTTTGTGAGGCGGTAGTCTTCCGTACACACGAATGATGATTTTGTAACCCGTTTGATGGAATTATAGATGGTTTTAGGACATTAATGGGATGTAATAAAATATTAGTATAAGTGTTATTATGTGGATATTATATTAGTGTTGTATAATAATAACATAAGGTGGTGGGTTGAATAAATAGAACAAAAATGCTCCTTGATGAAAATTATCACTTTTTCGGGTATCCTCCTTATGATTTAATTGAAATCCTTACTAGGTTGAATTTATATAAATAATAAGGATTATAGTATTATTAAATGGAATTTTTTATGTGATTTAGCTATTTTTTGTTTGAAAAAATGGTTTTATGGTGAAAATAGGAGAGGAGAAGGGGTGTCCTTCAATAAGATAGGTGAGTGG
The DNA here is from genome assembly GCA_963277665.1 of Viscum album. NCBI lineage: Eukaryota > Viridiplantae > Streptophyta > Magnoliopsida > Santalales > Viscaceae > Viscum > Viscum album. The sequence continues at coordinate 45,084,407 of OY728139.1, read as the reverse complement.
TTTACTTGTAATTATTTGGATGATAGAATTCTATCCCCATTTTTATTCATGTAAAAAGAATAAAATAATAAAAAAAATTTAAATAATAGAAGATATAATATGAAAATATGGCCTTTAAATGGGGTTTTGAAATGTTTTGGGTTATTTATAACCATTCTCTTTTAGTTTAAACCTGGGTAAACCCATTTTTATCTTAACCATGATAAAGTAATTGTTAATATTTTTAATATTCATTTTTATAAAAAATTAAGTTTAAATTTTTAGATAATATAAATTATGATAATGAAAAATATGGAGTCATTTTTTTAACACCATTCAAATAATTTTAAAATTATAACTTAAAATTAAACTCACAGATGAGATGAAATGTGGGTTTTTAATGAGAAAATGTTCCAAATGCTACAATGTTTTTATATTAGAATTCTATACGAAATTGATTAGAATTTCCTATAATGGATTAATGGTTGTATAATTTTACTAATTTTACTGTCAAATCAATTTAAAATATTTTTTAACTTTATATATAAATTAATGTAAAAGGTAGTTTAAAATTAAAATTCAGTATTTTTCACTATTCATTAAAAACAAAAGATTTTAGAAAATCCCAACAATTCAACCTAAGATAATTTTAATAAGACGATTTTAAAAAATTAATTTTATTTTTTCAAATAAATTTTCAATAATGGATAAAATTAATATTATTTATGTTCATAAAAATAAATTAAAACCATTTTTCAGAAAATTGTTTTGTCAAAACTTATAAATAATTTACCAGAAATTACATACTTTTTATCAATATGATTCCATTTTGTGAATAAAAATTAATTAATATGTAAAAACTATATATTACTATTAATATCACAAATATTATTGACTAGGTCATAATAGTGCCACATAAGTAATAATATTAATAGTATATTGTGGTTTTGTTAACACTTAGTGTCATATGTAATTCAAGTTAGCCCTGTGTTTGGGGTAGCAAAATATTAACATGGGTATATGTGTATTGAAATATTAAGTTGGTTATTCATGTAACAAAATATATTAAAGAAAATAAATTTATTTAAAAATTTATAAAAACATTTGTCTAATAGTATCTAGAGCCCGGAGAAGGCGTCCCCAGAACATCAAGGCCAACATTGAATCTTGGGAAGGTACAATAGAATGTGGTACTGCATGAAAACATACAACATAATTAATTAAAATCCAATAAATATTATCTATTGAGAAATATTATTTGATAAGGGTGAAGTTTGATTACATTGTAAGGTGAGAAACTGCAACCCATAAAGCACTATTTCTTTTAAACTTCTTTGTGGGGTCCGATGATAATTTCCCTGGGGATGTTTTTCCATTTCTATTCTAGTAAGAGTATTGGTTGAAAAAAATATCCTTAAACCATTTTATAATACCTTAGACTATTGAAATATTAAGAACCATAATACAAAATATACAATATCACTCTTCATATTTCCCCAATAGAAACTCCCCTTCAAAAATCTATACACTTCATACATCCAGGATGAATAGAGAATGGATAACTATGAGCCTCCTCGAAATGATACTTCAATTCTAGTATGGATGGAACACATAAAATATTCTTTAACAATATTATTCCATCATAAATAAGGTTGATATTAAAAAAAATTCTCACCTTCTTCTGAAACTCTACATCTTCCACGAGTTCTTTTTTAATATTAACTTGAATATATGGTTATAAAATCATTTGACAAAGATAATATATATCCCATCCTTTGATATTTCAAGTTCCATACATTGAAAATCCATAATTATTGGGTCTTTTTTGGTTTTAAACGTCGATAAATTATCATGATCCTTTAAAATCAATACATTTTCCACCTTGTCTACTTTCCTAGGGTGGTAATGTATTAGAAAATCAAAATCTTTAGTCTGCTCCAACAATCTTATCTCGACGATATTCAAATATTTTTTATTGAAAATTAATTTAAACATTTGTGATCAATTTATATGTCACACATTTCTCTATAAAGATAAATATTATGTATCATTAACTCCAAAATTACCACATATAACTCCAAATCCTGAGTAGAGATTTTTTTCTAACTATCCTTCAATTCAAATGATTCATAATATTTCACCATATAATTATTCAAGAGGATTTATAAAAATAACTTTTTTGATAAATGAAATTAGATTACAAACCCATATACACTATAGGGTAGTCTAAACATATGTGTACTAACTTTCCATATCTTTTATTCATTTAAATAGTACTCACATTCATATGTTGAATGGAACATGTATCCTTTCTAACTTAACTTGGTGAGTGTATTTGAAATCCATGACAAGTTTTCGAAAACGTTTTGATAAAATTTTTCTAAACTAATAAAAAATTTGATCTCAATCATTGTGGTTAGTCAAGGAAATTATTCAATAACATCTATCTTTGATGGATCCATCGAAATACCATCACTTGAGATTATATTTCTAAAAAATCCATCTTTTTGAATCTAAAATAATCACTTTTTAAAATTTTCATAATAATTATCCATTAATGGGGTATTTAGTACATTAAAAAATTGATCTTAGATATCTTCCTTTCCCTTTGAATATATAATACGTTTTTCTATAATGACTACCAAAAACAGACTTGGGTAATTTATAAAGACTATGTTCATTAAATACATAAGTATAAAATGGTAATTAGTATAAAAAATGGAAAAACTATATATTCATAATTTTTATACCTTGTACAAAATAATTTCCTAGGTATATCCTCCTTCACAACCCTCAATTTATGATATCTGAAATGAAGTTCAGTCTTTTAATAGTACTGAGCTAAGCATAATTGATCAAAAAATTCATCAATATAGGGTAGAGAATTCTTGTTCTTGATTGGGATCTTTTTCAGTTTTAGATAATCATTATTGTGTCTTATTGAACAATATGTCTTATTAATAAAAATAACTACTACAAACCAAGGTGACACACTTGGATGAAACAATCCCTGGTCAATATTCATTTAGAGTCGCTTAATTAATTTTTTTCAACTCAATTGGGGCCATTCTATAGGGATTCATTAAAATAGGTGTATTGGTATTTTTAATTTTTATTGAAAACATAATATCATAGTTCATTGGAAGGATATGAAACTATATTTAGGAATTCATCAAAAAAACTCTCACAAAATAGGTATATCATCAATGTTGAGTTTCTCCCCAACCACCTAAGATAAACACCATTTTGGTATATGAATCAATACCCATACAATGTGTGTGATTTCCAAAATAAGTTGACCTTTATTATAACACTGATAAAAAATAATACATTTAATTGAAATTTCAAACATAACTTTACTTCTTTGATTATTGGTTTTGGATTTATATATATAAATATAATATGTACCTAAGATAACATTAAATTGAATTAGATGAAGAATAAATAGAGTTTCACAATGCACATTCTCACAAATATCAACCATAGATGAATCATAGAATAGAGATGTGATCACTGAACCATTTGGGGTTTTCACATTTTAATAAACCTATAATCATTGAGAGGGTATTTTGAATCCCATATAAAATTCATCAAATATAAAATATTTGGTAGATCTAGAATCAAATAATATATTAAATGTTATATAGTATATGGTAAGTTTACATTTCAAAACATTGTTATCATACCCCTCATAAAAAATAGTGATCCAAAGAGATATCCCTTTATATTAGGGCTTAATAGGTTATTGAAGTTGATCATCATCAATAACTATTGTATTTGAGAACTAGTTAGTATAAATCTCATAATCCTTACATTTGAAAGAATTCAATGAGGGTTGTGAATTCTATGATGATTTCTCTTAATTTACATCATTAACTACCTTATTTCCATCACATTGATATTCAATTTTCTGATGACCTCATTTTCCATACACTTTCATTTATCAGTTCCCTTATGACAGTTTCCACTATGTTTAATTCTACACATTGGGAATTGGGTAAGTCATAACTTATTCTCTACATGGAATTTAGAATTTCTTGTAATTTCCATATTTCATATATTATAAAAACCATTAGATATATGGGTATTTACAATCTCTATTTACACCTTGGGATAATATGGAATGTTTTATTTCATAGAAAATAAAGTAACTTATATATAACTTCCTTGATCGTCTTGGTTTTAATCTACTGAAGAATATTTCATCATGAATTTTAGGTTGGATAATAATAGTAGGTTCACACCTTAGATGTATTGTAATAATTTCCTCCAATGTACCACTATATTTATCATTATTATACTTTGTCTAAAGGAATTGACTCTTAATATAAATTTTAAGAATTCATGGAAATTACTTATAAATAAATAGCCTACTAAATTTATCCCACTCCATTGTGTCAATTCATTCTTGTTCCCTTATGTTATTTAAAATATTTCACCATTAATATTCTTTTTAATGTAAATAATTGATAGAAAAAAATGAATTTTTCATGTTGTAAAAAATAGGGAATGGAAAATAAAATTTTATATGAACTAATATTTTTCACAATTACTGGTGGATCAATGGAAACACAAAATAAAGGTGAATGTTTCCTCATGAAGTACTCAACAACACATTGTTCCATCCTTTTATAATTTATATATTTATTATTATCCATCAAATGGAAATGTTTTATGAGCATACCAATGAGATTTTTAATTCCATATCTTATAATATTTGGTTTCTCAGGATGATAATTGGTGTATTTTTTATTACATTAAACATTGTCATGATTCATTCAGGTTCTAAGCATTTACTGAAATAAAAAATCATTCAGTGAAAAATTATAGTCTTAGTTGGAAACCAAATAATCGTGAAAAATCATTTAAATTATGCGTAATTCTTGAAACCTTATTTTCAATCATATAATCCTTATTTTTAACCTGGGAAATATATTATATTTATCTTTTTAATCCCTTTATAATCATTTGATAAGAAAATTTAAAATATCTAATGCATATCTCCTAGGAGTTCCAAACTAGGTGTGCATTAAGTTACATTATTTTTCACAAGGTGATGATAGAGTCTATAACAACACATCTTTTTATAGTAATTAAACCTAGGAAAAACTTTTCCAGATCCAGATCTATATATATTATTCAGATGTGGATGTTTAGTTTAGAAAAGAAAACTTATATCTTTACCTTAACATACAATGTGCTCATATACCATGGGATGTCTTAAAGATTTTCACTAAATTTTTCTCCACCTATTTTCCAAAGGATGAATGTTTTTTCTCTAATATCAATTGTAGGAACCCATATTTTTCATTCATATTTATCACATATTATTAGATGAATAATAATTAATGAATATATGACCCACACTAGAATAATACAGGTCTAGTGCATTTGGAAACATGGAATCATAAACAGCTTGTTCATAATAGTTCTACATAATATCCCAATTTTTTTCATAACTAGAACCCTATATTGATATATCGTAAATACTATATTTATTCATAAAATAGGTAAAGGAAGCATAAAAATGGGTGATCTCAGATGCTTTGTAAGGGTAAATAAGGGAGATATCAAAGATCAAACAGTAACAACATGAGAATAATGGTATGAGAACTAGATATAAACATTTGAAAATCATACACTATATAAAACAATATTTTAGTATTGATTCATGGAATTAATCATGGAGGTTTATTATACATTAATCACAAATTAATAAAATAACATGATCCATGAGAGCATCACCCATGCATAATAAAAGAATTTTTTAAAATCTAAACAAACATGGAAATCATTTCCTTAGTAGTCAATAATCATTTCCAATACTATAAAAGTGAAAGGGTTCACACCGAAAAATCAACTCAGTATTGAAGGATAACTCCCATTACCAAAATAGTTGAAAAATTCAATTGATGAACTAGATTTTCTCCCCATTCGAGTATTATTTCTCCCATGAGATATGATTCCTCACCCAATTCATTGGAATGATATATAAGTCCCACCATTCACATAATTAAAATCAAACATATGTGTTCCATATGGTTATGAAACATTATAGATATCATATCTCATGGAATGAAATGGTTTTCATAATAATTTCATTAAATCATTATGTCATAAACCTAGGTAGTAAATGATTTTTTAAACATTTCATCATAGCATAAGCCAAGGAAAATAATTCGGTATCATAAACATATTTTCATCAGAATCATAAAACATCTATATAAATAATAAGGAAAATATCATTATATAATATAGATATTAAATATTAAGTAACATCAAAGGATATCATCTTAAATGTAAAATTATTTCGATTGATCACTTGGAACATTTCTAATTAAATATAACTTATCTTTTAAAACCATCTTTTTAAAATAAAAATTAATACAATTTTATAGAAATAATTTTCTATGAAAATAACCTTCTAAACATATAAATGAATCCTAAAATAAAAAAATGTTCACAATGATAGGATATTACATTCTTGCAATCGAAGTTTAATGAAAAAATTGCTTTAAGACTTTGGTAAAAAGTCAAAAATGTAACTCATTTTAAAAACGATAAGAATAATCTTATTAAAAAAATTTATAAAATTTAAATATTTTTTAAAAATTTATTTCAAAATTCACATTATAATATTATTTTTTTTTGATTTTTTATAAAACAATGATATAGATGAAAATGGGTTTTCGATCAAAGGGAGAAATAATGCAGACCTTCATTAAAACATTATTTTAGTCTACTATGTACGTAAAGTGAGAAAAGTGAATGTTAAAACATGATTTATAAATAAATAACCATATGAGAATATTATTCATGTGTTTCTTGAGATATATATCCTAATATTTCATCATTAGTAACATAATCATTAACAATCATAATAAACAAAAAGATTGTATCATAATACCCTTAGCACATGGAGATATTTTGAATAATAATACCAGTGAATGAATGAACCATATATGGAAATGTATATCAAATAATTTTCACTACAATAATAATAACTTAAATCCTTTTTCATTTAATACACCATAAAAATTAAACATGTGGTGTATAAATCATGTTTCCTACATAAATAATAGTGAGACAAAAATCCTCTAACAAAAGTCCCGAATTTCTTCATACACACTCGAATATACTGTATAATAAATATACATTTATTATAATTTTATTACATAACCGTAATAATATATTTAATTAAATCTATTATTTACTTAAATGGTTTTATCACCATTTTATTCACATCATTCTTGGAGATAATAGGATGTTCATACGCGTGAACACTATTTTTATTTTTTCACTGAAAGAATGAAAGAAAAGTTAAATAGGAATTAATCATTTTATAATCATTATTATTTAATATATATCATTTAAATTCATAAAATCTATATTTATTACCATCCACGAAAAAATAAAAATAATTTTTTTTTCACAGCACTTCATAGAGGTGGTAGTCCACAAATACGAATGAGTGATGATATCATTTTTCCAAATGATTGGTTGGTAAAAATTTAGATAAGATATTAGAATTATAAAAGAATAATTACATCATAAATACCATATAAATATTCTAAATATATCATTATATCATTTCATGAGACGTGTTTACGGAAAATGAATTATATCGATTCGTGTGGTGGTAGTCTGTACACACCATCATGGTTTCATTTCCCAGTTGATGGAAGGGGAAATGAATAAAGGTTATTCCAATAAAATAATAATTTTTTATATATATAACATAATTATGATTTATATCATCTTAGAATAAGTGAATTTTAAAGAAATTAAAGAATAAATAAAATGAAATCTTAATTTTTTGAACAATACATATTCTTCAAACAACTTCATTAGGTTGTTTCAAAAGCCTTCTAAGGAGGGCTTCCTAATACAACTATGTAATATATGACATGGATAGGAAATTAAATAATGTATTTGGATGGTATTAGAAAAAAATAGTCTTTTCAAGTGTGAAGATAAGAGGGGAGGGGTTGTCCTTTTATAAGTGGGGGAGAGGACAAACCTGAATTTTTTAAAAGTTAATGTTATACCAAAATTTGACTCTTTCTAGAAGGATCCAAAAGGACTCATTCTTGAACCATAGTTTTTATAAGGTCAAAATATAGGTATAGAATAGTAATTATAAAATATTTATGTTCAATTTATCACTTATCATTTTAGGTTAACCCCCTGTAATCTCATTTTAACCTTGAAAATGGTAATTATTTGTCACCTTTTTCATTTTATATTGTAACAAAAATATAAGTTGAAGTTGCCATAAAATTATTACATACTAATTTCAAAAATTAAGTCATATTTTTTAAATAAATTTCATAATAATGGGAAAAAATAATTATATTATTTTCTCACGTAATTAAATATATCTATTTTTTATAGAAATATGAATTTCAGAAGCATATAAAGTGTTCACTAGAAAATATATTTTCTTTTCCAAAAACCTATTTAGATAAATTTAAAAATGTAGTTTTACCTATTTATAACACCATTTTATTGACTAGGTTGTAATGGTAATGTTGAAATAATAATATTAATAGTATTTTTTGGTTCATTGAAACTCTGTGTTGCATATAGAACATGATACCAAAGACAATAATTTTTTCAAAGAAAATATTCATTAAAATCTCAGGGTGTTATAATTACTCTTTAACTGTAACCATTGTGACACATTTTTAGTATTTTTGGTTCATTAAAGTAATCTTCAAAAAATCAAGAGTAAAATGAATGAAACGTTTCTAAGAGGCTTGAAAATTTCCTATAATTGTGAGACAATATATGATTTGAATAATTTATTAATTATTTAAAAATTAGTTAAACACAAAATAACATTTAAAGTCATTATTTGTACTATTGATATATTTTAACATTAATGGCATAAAGATAACAATTTAATTAAATTCTACACTCTTTAACCATAAATTATTCATTATAATTATCAAATAAATTGATATGAAATAATAATTAAGTCAAAAAATATTTCTTTTAATGTTTTTAATATTAGTTGTAAATTTTCTACTATTTTTATAATTATTGATTCAATGTTGTTCAATATTTCAAGGAAATTATATTGTGTCTAATAATTAATAATAAATAACTATTGATTTTTTACAATCTTCCTAATATCTATATATAATCATTCATATCTTATTTTTATCCCTATGACTACATATAATAAATATTAAAATAAATAGAGTGAAATTTTATCTATTTTCTGAACATAAAATAATATAGAGTTTATAATCAAATCCATGTACAAAAAATGTTATATATTTTACTTTAGGTTGTTTATGGTTTAATTACACCCATATAATGAAATAAATTAACGTTTTGGATTGATTTTTAGACCATATATAATAGTTTAACCCTTAATAAAGTCGTTTTATTCATTACTATAGTGATAAAATTTGACAATTGTTACTATGAATTATGACCAAAAATTGAAAAAATCCATTTACCAAATTTTACACTCCCAACTCAAAAAAATGAAATAAATTTTTAAATATTAAATTTTTATAATTGTAAAAAAATAATTTTGATATAAGTGTGTCAAACACAATGAAAATCAGTATTTTTACTATTTACTAAAAAAATACACCATTTCAAAAAAAAATACAAAAACATAAACTCTAAGACTATTATGGGATGATAATTTAAAAAAATGATATCCAATTTTTAAAATTCATTTGGTTTGTTTTGGAAAAATTAAACACAATATTCCCACACAAAATTCAATAAAAAACACTTATTATGAAAATAGATTCTTGAATCATGACTCAATATCATGAAGGGCTTAATTTTTTATTCATTTATAATTATATCAATTTTAATGTTTTAAGGGGACCCCTTACATAGTGCATAGGCTTTCATGAAATTAATTGACCCAAAGTTATAGAAGAATTCATCTCAAAATATAACTACATGGAACTACCCCTCCATAGCATCTGCATCTTGATTAGATCTCCAAACACGCGTGGAAATTTGACTAGAAATCCTTTATAGAGATACATGGTTGTTTGGATATTTATAATTGAATTATTTCATTAGAATCATTTATAAATAGTGATTAATTTAATCTATTTTGATCAAAATACGTTGCACGCATAAAACAGTTATATGAAAAATATATCTATTATCTTTAATGTTTGTTTTCATCATTTCCAAAAAATTAATAATAAAATAATGATTTATTATTAAATTTATTAATGAAAAAATTTATACAAATATTTCATAATACAATTAATCCTATTCATACATACTAATTTAACAGTTAGGTCAAAACTATTATATTTAAATTATAATTTTTCTATATTATATCGCGTTACATTTAAGCTTAATGTTGTGTATACCAAAAATTATAAAATACATTATTTTAAAAAAATTATTTAGATAAATACTATGGTCTTACATTTTCCACCACTACTATGGAAGCATCATCGAAGTCATGGGCCACTACTACTATTTCATATTTTTATATTATATTTAGACCACTTATAAATTTTTTTGCATGTCTCTATCTTAATAATTAATTAAACAACATAAGAAATGGAAGTATGATAATGGGCCGGGTGAATTTGAAATTTAGAGAAACTAAACCCAATTTTTTTATTTTATTCAAAACATGAACCCGTTTATAATTCATTTTTCTCAAACTCATTACATAGACCCATCCTATTAATTATTTAATTATTAATTTATATACTCTAATAATTACTTATTTAATAATATTGAAATTAATTTATAAACTTGAAAATAATATATATCTAATTAATTAAAATAATTTTATGACTTTATTATCAATTGAAGTTATATAGGGAAGTGATTAATAATTAATAATTTAAATCTATCTAAAATAAAAACTAATTAAAAAATCTAATATGAACTGAAAAAATTTGATTAAATTTATTTAATAGTTTTAATGATATTTAGAAATGTTTAGTTTAAAAATTTATTATAATAAATTTATTTGGGATTGTTTTTAAGTTTCTCCAAAACTACTAAATATACTTGAATTTTGATTAGGTTTTAAATTAATTATTATAATATTATAAAAACAAATCATTAACCAATTTCATAAATCTACTTAATCATGTTGATTAGTGTCATAAACCAGTAAATATGTACATTGTAGCTACAAATAAAATAATAAAAATATGTTAATATCCACCAAATAAAAATTTACAGAATAAAAGTGTGTTTATTTTTTATTGTGATCTAAATTATATAAAGTTGAAAAACTCCAAAATTTTACATCAAACTCCCTAAGACATCTATTTCGTAGAAATTTATCAAAATGAATGAAAATGTAAACAAATGAAATGGAATTTTCAGGATCTCAACATTAGTTAAACCAAAGGTAGTCAAGAATAAATTTATGGTGTTGTTTCCCACTAGTTTATCAATAAATTCTATAGGTGGTGGTATTTATTAAATAAAAATTATTTATCGATTTAATTTTCAATATTTATTGAAAATAATCTTTTGTTATTTTATAATGGTTCTGGTTGGCAAAAATCATGTAGTTGTGGGTTTGTGGGATGATGTCCTCTATATGTACTATAAATTGATGAGGAATATATTCACCTAACTAGTTCATTTGTGATGTATAGGGATTTTGTGTATCATGCGACATAGAATAATTGACAATAATTAGAAATGGAAAACTTTGAAGGAATTCATCGACCAATGTGGTGGTGTCTTCCCATTAATTGGTTCCTTATGTAGGTCTTTATATTAGTCAGGCGAACATTACCCACATAATTATAATCCAACATAATCTTTGGATTCCCTTATTCTGTGGTTTATTAATGATCCCATTCCTACTTTATGGAAGATGATGTAATATAGTTGGCACCTGGATACACATGCACACACATATTTGTGGCATGACATACACTCTATCGCGACATGTGCACCATGTGGACATGTTCTATTAACCTAATGTCACACATGTCCTCATAAACAGGAACCTGTTTTCCCCCTCTTTATACTATTATAGCTATGTGAGCCAGCTCTCTCACTTGTGGTTGAGATCTACACTAATAAAATAGTTGATGAGATGGCTTGTTTGGAAATTTTTTTACTAATTATTCCTAAAAAATATTTAATATATAATTCTTTAAATGAGAACTAAAAAACCCAAAAACTCATATAAATAATCTCATTTAACATATTCCTAAAATAATAAGATATTTCATACCCTTTTTTTAATTCCATTATTTAAAAACATCTTTATTCAAGTCAATATTTTCATTGGTTTCAATATTGTACATGGTCGTCATGAAATAATATTTATATTTCTTGTAATTAATTGTTACCTATAATTATCTTTTTGGGATATAAATTCCCAAAGAATATTTAACATAAAATCAACCTTTTTTATATCTTCTTCATTGTTTTAAACAATATTCCAAGCCAATGTACTTGATGACACATGTCATTTTAACTTAAGACTAGTTCAACAATCATTATACTTATAGACCCATAGTCCTCAAAATTAACTTTTAAAGACAATATAACTTGAGTACCATCTTCTACATCTATTAATACAATATTTATTTACTTTTATTTCAATAATATATATCTTAGACACTTCACTTGAACTTCCATGAAATTATTTCTAATTTCTTTAACATATGGATAATAATGGAAAAGATTTATATTTCATTTAACATCATTGATAACCAATGAAAATCATTTGAAAAAATATTACTCATACACAATGTGGGATACACAATAGAAATGTATTAGGATATATCAATATCCATCAAAATTTTAAAATAAATGATTGTACCCTCATTTCTCACCTTCATAGAATTGGAATATCATTTAATGAAGCCTAATTAATCTTAGTCTTATTTTAACGAAAATAGTAAATGGTGTATATATGCTTCTATATCAATTTATTTAGTCTTAAAAAATAATTCTCTTTAATTACATGAAAAGTACAAGTGATGGGTATGGTATTTCTATAAAATGTAATGAGAGTTGGAGAATGAAATCTGATGGATAGATTTTAAATTTAATCTTGATGAAGAAAATAATAATTGATTAATTGAGGTACCATAAAATGGATGTAGGAAGTAAATATTTATATTTTTAAAAAAGTAAGTATTTGGATGATTATTTTATATGGGTGTCGATTAATTTTGAATTCCTTAGTATGAGTTTAAGGGTTTACTATATGATATAATTAAATCTTGACACATTTAGAGAAATTATAGATTCTTATAAGTATTTTTTATTTAATAAGAAATTTGTATAAGTATGGTGAATATAATAATATTTTATTGTGGTTATAGGACATTGTGTGTGTGTACGAAAAGGATGTTGGTATCTGATTTATGACTATGATAAGCAAGGTGTAATATACTTAACGAGCACATATGAATTCTGAGAAACATGTATGATATCAGAGATGTTCATAAGCAATTTCTAATTTGGGTAAGAAATTTTCTCCTATCATAAAAGGAATTATATCATCATAGAGATATTTTCTATCTCTATATGGTGTAAGTCTTTGTATTATATTTTACATTGGGGAAATATTAAGAGGATGTGAAATTTAGTATAAGTTGCACTAAAGAGAGAATAAATCATTCAATTATTTTAAGTCAATATTCAAAGAAAAAACATCATTTTCATTCCATGTGAATCTTCATTCAATCATAGAATTATAGAGGTCCATCTATGGAGGTAGTAGTAGATTGATATGAGTTCCAGCCATTGAAATAAATGCAAAATTGTCTTGCATATATGTATTTTTTTTTAAAATTAAAAGTTATAGATTACTTAGAGAATGTAATTCAAGAAGAGCCTATGTATTATAATATATCTCATGATATTAAATGATCTATAATCATAAAGAATATAAAATATGTAGGAGATTTAAGTAGATATATTATAGGAAATTCATTACTGGAATAGAAGTATTAACATGGTCTTATGAATATATTTTATGAGAAGGGAATGAAAACAAATAGTGTGCTAGGAATTGTATAATTAAAATATATTTTATAAGACCAAATAAGATGAAGGAGATAAGATAATAAAACAAAAGAGAAAAAGAATTGTGTCTCAGAGATTGGGATAGAGCTCCAGTGATGCTTGATGAAGAAATTTTCTATTTGATGAAGAAGAATAAGAATAAATAGAAAGAGATATAATTTTGAATTTTATGATATTTTTTATTTTTATAGGCTTAAGAATGTGAAATTTCATCCTATATACATCATCTAATATAAAATTCTAAATAATTTTATGTTTGGTTAGGCTTTGTAAAACTATAGTCCAATGCTATGAAGGTGATTAATCTCAGATACAATAATTGAATTCAGATATTTTAGGAAGGTTGATATATTCCATAATATTATTGTAGTTGGGGATAATGTTTAGATCTTTTTAAATCCTTGAATATACATATGTTTTCACGTATAAAAGTTATTAATAAGAAGTTTTCAGAATCATGTATCACTGAAAGGAGAATTTAAAGTTGGTGTTTTCATAGAATTATTGTTAGAAGCAACATATGTACTAGCTCAATATAATTCGATTTTCCAAGTTCATTTTGAAAATAAATAGGGAGTTGTGTAAATGGTATAATAACCATGACACACAGGGGAAATATTCATTAATATTATAGATGAACCTCATCAATAAACATTGATGTCCTATTGTATTCTCTCACATTTAATATTTGAGTAGTCCATTTATAGGTGAGAGAAAGTGAGATAGAAAAGATATCCATCGATCGAATAATTGCGGAGGTGAAATATTTCACATTTTATTGTTGTGTGGGGTATGTAAACTTCTATAACCAAAACTTTTTGGGTTTTGTTCTAGGCCAACCATGATGCTTGACCCTAGAGTTGTCTTTTAGAGAATCAAGCCTCTAACCATCCTTAACCACATCTGTGTTGGACTCCATCCAAAAAAATTATTTTTGAAATAATTACATTGGAATACAAGACTGATTATTAAATATTTATAGTCTCTGTATTGGGATCCTCCATAAAAAATTCCTATAGAAATAAAATTCATAGTTTTCATAACAGTGATCTCTGTGGTGACCTCCTTTTCTGTAAGAAATTTCAATCAAGTATAGCTTCCTTGTATGGCACATTCACAACCGGGGAATCTCTAAGGACATGGTGGTGAAAGGTATTGTAATTCAACTCACCTACAGGTTCTCATAATTCTAGGAATAAAATGAATTATCAACCATGAATATCTTCTTCCATAGATACTGGGAGATTGGAATGTGAAATAAGTTAGGTGAGTTCCCTACTCTCCGCTCACATGTGAACTCCATTAAGTATTTTCTTCACCTATAGTTTAATAGACTGGGATCCAACTATACTAAGAGGAAGGCATGGTATTTTCTCATTGTGATGGGGTTATGGTGTATATGGGATGCTCAAAATTGGTTTCACCATAAAAACTAAAATGGCATTGGACTAACATGAATTGATATTAAATCACATTAGAGGAATATTCAAAAAATTCTAAAATAAAAGATTGAGGACTAATATAGTTTAGTTTGTTTTGAATAAAAGAAATATAATCCATTTAATTGCTGAAAGATCTTCAACATCTCCCTTAAAGATATTACCCTTTAATATTCCTACATAAAATATATTTTCATAACATGGGAAAAGAAAACATAAGAAATTTGTGAGATCCAAAACTCAAAAAGGGTAATAAATGGTGATGTGTTAGCATAACCATAGAATAAGGGAATGAGATCATGATCATGAAATTATAAGAGCATACCATTCATATCAAAGATCATAATCAAGATTCATAAAATATATATTAGAAGTTCATAATACATGAATCAAAATGTAATCAAGAGAACAATACATGAGAGAATAAGAGATGAATGATACATGTGATTGTGGTATATACATAATCATTTAAAATCTTATTTCAAGGATAACTACCAAGCCAATCATATCATTTTATACTTGGTATAATCACCCATCTAACTACTTCATTATTAGGACCCCCCAAGTGGGACATTTTATTTTTTGGATTGGGAATCCCTCCCATGCTACCTCTTATTTTAGTCTTGGGATACCCTCCCATGTACCATCTTTTTTTTATTATTGGGATGTCTCCCAATGTACCCTGTTTTTTGGATTTGGGGATGACCTCCATTGTACCCTATTATTTCAGGGGTTCAAATTCCCTCACATTTAACATATTTTTTCAGGCTTAGGATATAACCCATGTTCCTTCTGATCTCATCTAACATTTATCATTACCCAATTCATTATAGGTAGATATACAGTCATTTAATGAAACCAAATATACACGTGACAAAAGATAATAAAAAATTCACCATATCATGAACCATAAAATTGGATGGGTTTTATAAAATTTATATCATATCCCATGATACGAAACAAGATTAATAATAAATTTTATATATCATAATCTAGGGAAAAGTGAAAGGTTTCATAATCATTTCATCATAGGTTATCCTGTGAATGTAAGAGGGGTTTATAATCATTTTATCGTCGTATAATCCATGGAAGAAAAATAGGTTTAATAATTATATTTTCATCAACACATAAACCATTAATAGAATGAATATGAATGGTATCATTCGATCATATCCCTAGTAATGAAAAAAATGTAAAATTATTTCATATTATATGGATAAGGATTATGAACCATCACTTGAAACATTTCTATAGAAAATAAATCATTATTAGAAAACAACTTTCTTTAATATGAAACATTTCCAAAAATCATTTCATTTAAAAAATTGAAAAAATATAATGTAATCTTTTAAAAACGTCTTAAAATTTTTCCTGAGAAAATATTATTTCTTATTTTAAAAAATATTTTTAATACATAAAACATTTTTTAATGATTTTACTTGAAAATAAAACTAAAAACCTTTAAAGGAATCTTCAAAAAAAATTCAAAAACATATCACTGAAATTAATTTTGAAAAATTTTAATGGAATATTGAAAACTTTTTTAAAGAAAATTAATTGAAAATAACATTGAAAAATTATATATTATAATTTGAAAATAGTTTTAGAAAACTTAGCTTTGGATGATCACATATATTCGACCGAAAAGAAAAATAAAGTTAGATTTTATTTAGATTGTTTTGTTAATTATTTTAAGTACCAAAAAGTAGAAAAATCATAAAATTAGTAGAATATATCATTAATAACCATAGTATAAGAAAATAATTAAATTTTTTAGAGATATGGATCTTGAGATTTCATCAATTTAAGCATAATCATAAACAATACCGATAAATGATCAGATTATCACAACAACCTATTAACAATTTGTTATATTTGAATCATAATACACATGAAATAAAAACATTATATGAACCATAAAATATCTTGAAAAATAGTGTATTAATTATGTGTTATTTCAGAGGGTAGTATACACAAAACATATAAAAATATAGGTGCATGAAATGTCATATATCTCAAAGAAGGAAAGTTGAGACAATAATTATTTTATCGATTTTGTAACTTTTGAACTATTAACCCCATGAAAAAAGATCATAAAGAGGATATATAAATACCTATAATTTAAAATATAGGACTCATATAATACATTCATGGTCAGTATATACACCACACAAATGAAATCAGACCAGAATAAGTCATTAGTCTTAGAGAAATAAAAGTGAGAGGAAAAATCACCTTACAACTTGAGTAAATATTGAATCATAATGAAGTGAAAAACATAACACCAATTGAATATTTTAATATCATGAAAAAATTAATTTTATTATATAACATTCCATAGGTAAGTATATAATCTACACAATAAGAATATTTGGTTAATATTACATATATCTCACCAAAATAAGAGTGAGATGAGAAAACCCTTACCTTATGTCTTGAATTTTTTAGTAGTCATTCAAACATAATATATAAGAAATATAATTTTATTACAACTCTAACATAAAATAATATTCTTATACCTCAAATAATAGTATATTTTATGATGACTTTATACTAACCATTTATTAACAATTCCATGTTAAAATTACGTTTTAGGTAACAACAACATTGTTTTTCATATAAGTTTTGACTTTTTATTCTTGATCCTCTTACTTATATCTTGATTTAATTCTTTAATGAATTTAAAAAATGCTATAAATATCATATATATTCATTATATATTTATTTATAATAATATATGAAATATATCACTAAGAAATTAACTACATTATTCATGGAGATGGTAGGTTGTACGTACGTATGAACACTATTTCCATTTACTTATCGTATTGAATGAATGTATATTAATAAAATATATATATATGTATAATATAATGACAATAGAATTATAATGACATATATATCCTACAATTTGACTAATACCATCCTCTAAACATTCTATTTATTGTGAGAATGAATCCCATCACTTTAAAGAGGCGGTAGTCCACACATCCCCAATGGAAGTTATCATATTTCCAAAAAATAGAAATAATGAAGTTATGTATTATAAAAAAATTAAACAATCATAAATACATTAAAAATATAATATATATCATATAAAAATATAAATTATATCATTATTTTCAACCTTGAGAAGTGGTAACGGAAGAACAAATGATATCTGTTTGCAAGGTAGTAGTCCGCCGTACACATGAATGATGATTTTGTATCGTACTTGATGGTATTTTTTGTGAGTTTAGTTAGAAAAAATTTCTTTATGTACCCATAAACATCACTCTTCAGTTTTGGATTTCTCGTTTTCAACTTCATCTCTTACTCTAAAAAATGAAGGCGATTCATCCATTCCTGAAGTAACAACATGTGATGTGGTAGAATGATAAGTCATACTATTTGTACTTAGTTAGATTCATAGAATAATGGTTAGAACAAACTATTTGACATCGATAAATTGTCTAATGATGAGATAATAATTTAATCTCAAAAGATTCATTTGATGTTTAACATAAATATTTGATAAATCATTAACCTCATAACAATTCCCAAAGCTCAAAAATCCAAAACAATATAAAGAAGTTCAATAAGATTCTCAAAATGAGATTCAAATTGTTCACCAATATATCATAAAGTATTTCTTGGTTCTCACAAACCAAACATGTGAATACTATTATAATAATCTCTTAAAATAGGGTAATAATGTAAATTACCATAAATCATTATTTAAAACATACACGCTTATTCAATCGTTACATTAAAAAAACAAATTATTAACTATATTTCTTAAATAAAAAAATAATTTTAAACTTAATCCTTGATAATGTAGAACACACTGTATATAAGTCAATAATTACTGCCATGGTAATTATTAATATCCAATTTAATTTATCCACATCAATGATATCTTTAAACAAGATAAACACAATTTTATCAACCTCATAAACACATTTAGGGTTACCATACCATAAAACGTTCCACCTTTACATTAAACCACTTCTCTAAGTATTGAGTACCATTAAAGATATCCTTAATGAATATAATTATACATTTCATGATTCATATTACATAATCTTAGAATTCCAAAACATAAACACTGTACTCATTACAATTTTTCCTAAACCATTAATCATCTATTATTATCTTATTACCTAATACACCTTTCCTATAATTTGAAATATAAATCATGCCTATAGGTTTCTCTACCTCAATTTAATGATTATTCATATGTTTATTGTAAACATTACTATTAGAACATCCCAAGAATTTCACATATCATTTTTGGAAACTTTATAGATTTTAGTATAACCTATACTCATACCAATTTCTGAATTCTATCCATTAGATTATAGCTTAAGAAATTATGTTTTATAATTCCAATACATTTGACATTTAGATTATTATGTTTTTTCCTTGTTACTTCTAGATTATTCTATTTACTACGACTGGAATGCATAATTTGATATAATATTATGATAATAGAAAACCACATTTTCATGAAAAAGTAATTATAGGATGCCTAAATCATGACACCTATACTTAAATCTATGAATCCTTAGCATTATATTTAGATAAAATCATAGAAACATCGTGGTAAATATCCTTAAGGATCTCACTAAAGTTTTTTCATTCTAGTTTCTAAAGGATGGTTGAACCTTTCCTTTTATACCATCTATAGTTACTGAGGATTAACATATAAGGATATTATATCATTTTAGATGAATATTCATCATATTAAAAAAATACAAACCTAAGGATATTAATAGTCTATTGTCTTTTGAAACATGGAAACATAATATTATAACTTGGAGAATGATCTTTAACCTATTTCTTAATGATCTTCCCCTTTAGTACTGATACATAAAATATTTCATCATAATGAAGGTAAAGGAATCATAATAAAGGGGTGAGCTCAGATTCTATGTTAGGGTAAACATGGGAGGTATATAAGCATAACCTGAGAATAGGGGTTTGTGAATATGATCACAATGTTATAAGATCATACCGCGCATATCAAATGTCATAATCAGGAGTCACGGAATAAAGATGGGATATTTATAAGACAATAATCATAAGGGAATAAAAATCACAATCCATGCGAGAATAATTGAGGAATAAGATATGGAATTTTTTCATGCACATAAGGATATAAAATACAATTTCAAGGGTACCAAAAATACCATTATATTAAGTTAGGATTGGGATAATTACTTGTGTTTCTACTTCTACATTTGTATGCCCTCCCATATACCCTCTTATTTGAGGAATGAGATTCCCACCCACGTGCCTTCTTATCTGAGGCTTGGTATGACCACCCATATAACCTCTTGTTTTGAGCATGGGATCCCCCTTGTGTACCCTTTTTTTTCAAGCATGGGATGCCCTCCCATGCACCCTATTGTTTCAGGAATAGGATTCCCCCCTGTGTACCCTCTTGTTTCAGGCTTGGGATACAACCCATGTACCCAATGATATTATATACCATTTATCAACTCCCAATGAATTGGGGGAAAATATAGTTACCTACCTTCCCATAATTAAATCATACGTACATGTTAAATAAGATAGTAAAACATTCATGATATCATGAACCATAAAAATAAATATGTTTAAAAAAACATATCATTACCAATTAAATGAAATGGCTATCATAGAAATTTTATTATTTCATAACCTTTGAAAAAAGATACGTTTCATAATCATATCATCCAAGAATAACCCATGAAATGAAAGATGGTTTCATGATATTTTTATCATGGTATATCCCCAAGAATTGAAATGGGTGTCCTAAAATACATGTTATAAAAACATAAACCATTCATAGAAAGAATATTAATTGTATAATTGGATTATCAACCGATTAAAGAATAAATATACAATGGATTTCATATTAGTTTGAGAAGTATTATTAAATATTTTATGGACCCTTTCTAATGAAAAATATATATTTCTTAAAATAATTTTTTAAAACTTGAAACATTTACAAAATACATTTCATTGAATACCACGTTGAAAATCATATAATGGATGTTTTTAAAAACAAATAAAACAATTATGAAGGAAAATATATTTTTTTTCATTTAAAAAATAATTTTAGTTCATGGAACCTTTTGAAAACATTTTCTTTTAAAATAACTTTTGAAACATATAAAGAAAGCTTGATAATGTTTTGAAAACATTATCTTGGAAAACAACATCAAAACCATGTAAAGGATGATTCAAAATATTTTTAAAACATTATATTTGAAAATAAGTTTGCAAACATAAAAATGAATCTTGAAAAAATTTTGAATATAATTTCATTCAAAATAATTTTGAAAACATATAAAGGAATACTTGAATTCATTTTTACAAAACTATTCTTTAAGAAGAACATATATGTCCGATCAAAAAGAGAAAGAAATTCGTATTTTTCTAAAAAAATGTTTATAATTATCCTAATTACAAATTATTGAAATAATGTTACCATTAGTTGTGGATATAATTAATAATTATATTACAATAAATGTAATTAGGGTACATGATATATTTATCATAATATTTAATAAATGGAATCATAATCTAAAAAATTCTCCATAAATGATGAGATTTTAGCAATAAATTTTTACCACTTAGGTAACATTGAATCGTAATACCCATTAAATAAAAAAATAAATGAAGAATAAAATTTCATGAAGATATTTATATTCATGGTATAACATGAAAATGGGAAGTATATTGATCTAAAAATATATAGGTTCATAACATGGAATGTATCTAAAAGAAGGAAAATTGAGACAAAAATAGCTTTACTAATTTGGTAAAATTTTAACCATAAATTGGAAGAATAAAATTTCATAAAATGGATATGTAAATAATATTAAATATGTGTATATTAATCTTATAATACATTCATGTTCAGTATATACACCACAAAAAAATTATTGATGAATAAGGCATAATTCTCACAGAATGAAAAGTGAGATTAGTAATCCCCTTAACACTTGAGTTACTTTTGAATAGTGATCCAAGGAAAAATATAAAATAAATTGAAACTTTTAATATAATTAATTAATGTAAATTCATGATATAAAATTTCATTCTGAATTATATACACTACAAAACAATAATAAGTGGTGAATATAAAATATATTTCTCAAAAATAAATGTGGGACAAGAAAACTCATACCTAAAGTATTGACTCTTGTCATACATGTTAAAATAACATGTATAATAAATATAAGTTTATTGTAAATAAAAATTATTATTATATTTAATATCATATATTATTTCAATATGACCATATATTACTAATTTATTAACAATTCCATGTTAATGTTCTTTTTCAAGTAATAACCGCTTTATTTTTCATATATGTTTTGAAATTTTATTCTTCATCCTCTAACTTCGAACATGATTTAATTATTTAAAATTTTTATAAAATGATATAATTATCATATATATTCTTTATATAATTATTTATAGTTATATAATAAATATATAACATTGAAATAAAATACACTATTTATGGAGACGGGATATCATAAAAATAGATGAACACGGTTTCAATTTTTTATCGTATTGAAAGAAAGAAATTAAATGATATGTATATATATGTATAATAGAATTAAATTGGAAATATTTTGATATTTATGTCCTATAATTTCACTAAACTCATTATTAATACAATATATGTAATGTTTTAACTAATAACATCGCTTTGAAGAGGCGGTAGTCCACACATCCAAATATAAACTTATCTTGTTTCCAAAAAATTGAATGAATAAATATAAGTGTTATATAATAATTATAAAAGAATAAATAAATCATAAACATCATATATATCATATAGAAACATAAATTACATCATTATTTTCAACCTTCATAGGTGTTAATGTAATAATGAACGACGTCTGGTCACAAGGTTGTAGTCTGCCATACACATGAACGATGATTACCTATCCCATTTGATGGAAGTGTGTGTGAGTGTGTTAGTATAACAATTATCGTAAAGATTATATTTAAAATAAAAATAATTATGTTACAATATAAACACAAAATAAAAATAATTTATGGGATGGTGATTGAAAATAAAAAAATGTTCTTTTTGAAGAAGGTTATCTCTTCTTTGGGTAATTACAATTGTTTTACCGCAAAGGAATCAAATGGTTTTCCTTCAACCCAAAGAGAGTGTCCATGGATGGGATTTGGGAAGTGTGTAACATATTTTGGAAGGGTTTAGATAAGCCAAAATCCTTCAGTGTGTGAAGAATTAAGGGGGGTGAGTACACTTTTATAGTGGATTAGGAGTGGAATTCCTGTATATATATAAGGTAAACACTATTGAGAGGTCTCCCTTGTTGCATGTTCCCCCAATAATTTTCCATTTTCAATAAAAGGGATGATATGGTTTAAATATGTCCATATGCTGGATTTTGGACTTATGTATAGTGTATTTGGACCCTTTATTTAATGTTTTACCTTTAAGTAAACTCATTTTTACCTTAATCATAGAAATTAATCTTGATTACCTTCACAAATGTTTTATCAAAAAATCAGTTGAACTTATTTGAAATTATATATTATTTTGATTTCAAAAATTTAATCCATTCTTCCAAATTCAAATTATATAAATGGTAGAAGTTAATTTAAAAACAATCCAATGGTGATAAATATTTCCATACAATGGCTTTTGTACTTGTTTATAGGGTATTTGGCCTATTAATTTATTTTTTACCTTTATGTAAACATTCTTTTACATTAATCAGAGTAATTATTCATGACTACTTTGAAAAATATGTTTTTTTTCAAAAAATATGTTGAATGTATTTGTAACAACCAAATTCATAATTAAAGGTAATTATTATTCTTTTATTATTATCCTAACATCCCATCCTAATTCCCCCATAACACCACAAAAAATTTGGTAGTTTCTGGACTTGTTTTGAGGGGATAAAGGAGGGTGCACAATTTAGGTGCACGATTCCCAACCGTGCACAAAAAATGTGCACCAATGTCCAGTTAATTAAAATTGTTTTAAAAGACCTATTTGACATCCCTAGTTTTATCCTAATTCGGCCATTCCTCCTCCTCTTCGATCCTAGTAGCCATGGAATCCCCCAAAGCTTCTCAAAACCTCTTTTGAACTCCATTTTGAAAGAGGATTTGGTGGAGGAACTTCAACAAATCTCAAGTAAGTGTCTATCCTTCGTAGTTCCTCCCCTTTTCATGAATTTTATTCTATTTTAATTGAACTTCCAAATGACCAAATGTTAGGGTTTCGAACCCAGGGTTTATCCATCGGTTTTCATGGTCTATTCATGTGTATTTAGACTTGATCTGGGTCCCTCTTGGTGCAGTAGTTGTGCAATTTGATTTTCACACCAAGTGTCATGTTTTTTCATTAATTTGGTAGGTGATTCCATCTTTATGCACCATTTATATCCTATCATGCTATATTTATCATATTTTCAGGTTTATCTTGTAACGCCCCGACCCTAGTAATCTAGAGTTGGTGCATTATTACATGAAATTGGTTTGATCACAAAAGAAAAAGTCTCGAAAGACCGATTAGTTCAATAGCCTTGGAAATACTAGATAAATTCATAAGTTTTACATTACATTATAAAATAAAAAACAACCATAACATAGTATCCATATGCCACAATCAAATCCTTATACTATCCCTATAGGTCAGTCATAATATACTTCTTCGCATCTTGGAAAAAATAAAACATAGCAAGGGGTGAGCTCAGATGCTCAATAAGGATAAAAATATTGAAGAAACGTTCATAAAAAATCATTAACATTTAAGGAAATGTAAGACTAAAAAAATCCTTTTAAACTTTAAATTCATTATAATATGGTAAAGAGAAAAACAAATAATTCCATTTACTTATTCATATAAATACTCTACTAGTCGAATAATCACATGAAATACCAATAGCCACATTCATAATGATGGAATGCATAATTCCAGACTTCATAACCACATAGTCAAGGCCCTGTGCCAAGAATAAAAATAAGATTTTCTCAATTCCTTGTTCCAAGACACTAGTTTGTCTCATTAGACCTACCGATGCATCGAGGAGCTATAGCGGGCTCCACCTGTCACTTACTAAGTCCTATGCATTCTTCATATGAAAAGGTTTAAACAAAACATAAATATTCGTATTAATACCAGTATATGAAATGTCAATAATTTATCCATAAACCATGAATGGTATATAAATAAAACATCCATAGTCAAACATATCACAAAACCTTTAATAGAATATTGAAGTTTTGTATCATAATAAATCAACTTAAAATAAGATCACAATTCATCAAAGGGTGTCGACATGGATGAAATCAAAAAAATATTTAGAGAAATAAATCATTCTATTTTGAAATCATTTAAAAATCATATAATTATAAAATAAAACATTTATTTTGATAATATTCTTATAAGATTGTAAGGAATACTTTGACGATGTTATAATGGTAGAAAATAGCCGCACCCGATGTATAAGATAAAAAAACATTCTTACCATTATTTTTCCGAAAAGCTCATAAGGTTCCTTGTTTGAAAATGACGGAAAGATTCCATGCAACCCATTTTATAAAAATTCAAAAAAAGTTATAAATGAATTTAACCCATATTATAGTAAATAGTAAAAAAAATTTGGAATACATTTTTAACAAAAATGGATCTAGATGATAAAGAGGTCCCAGTAGATACTTATGAAAATACTACCTCATATAATAAAGAGATTGTCAAATTAACCCTTACCTTGTACTTTTCCTTTTTCGAGGGTAGGTTAACCTCCTTTATAATGGTGGAATAATTTTTTTAAAATTATATAAGAACCATATACATTAATATGATATCATATATGATCTTTTAATATTTCTTTGTTAATGATATTTTAGAAGTATCATCGTTTCATGTGTTAAGTGATTCATTTTCCTTTATATTCTTGGTTACGTAAGACATGCTTTTTAGGGATAAGATGTATTTGATTCATAGACAGAATTATATTATGTTCACAATTTTTTTTAATAATAAAATGAAAATTATTCCTGAATGATCGTGATGGGGGAATGAATCTAATCACGTTCACGAAGACGGTAATCCGTACGTACGCATGAGAGACACTATCATTCTTCTGATATTAAAATAGTATATAATTTGATGCTATATCATATATGCAGAAGCATTATTATGTTATTTTTTTTATTCACATCATTTATACTCCTTTTTATAACCATCCAAATGATGAAGTGTTTGAATAACCAACTACACCATGACGTGGAGATAGTAATATGTACGTACGCACGTATGGTAACTTTTTCATTTATAGGATGGATAAAATAATGAATATGGTTGTACCATTTTTATAATAACATCATAGTATGTAGAAGATACAAGAGTTATTATTTTATAATGGAAATAACAAAGAAAGAGGATGTGGAAGAAGAAAAGTACTTGAAAGATGTGATGAAATATTTACATCTTCCCTGGGTTCTTTCTTTTGATTTGATCAAAAGGGCACCCTAGATTGGCTTTTTGACTAAAATAAGCCCTCTAGGATAAAGGAGGGACAATTGAGAGGATATTTTGGGACAGTTTTGTCCAAGCCAAATGGATTTGAAGGTGTGAATTGGAGAGAATTGGATTGACCTTTTATAAGAGAGGTGAGAGTCACTTTAGGAAAAGATTGAAATATTATTAATAATAAAATAATTTTCTGTCTCTATTGTCTCAAAAATGAAATATTTAAAGGATAAAGTGGGGATGGGTTGAAAGCCTCTCAACCAATAGGGTTTATATAGGTTTGGGTCACCATATTAACTTTATCTTTTATATTTAACTCTAAGTTAAATAGGTTGACATTTACCACGTTTCTTGGTATTTTTATATTATATAGTTAATAAAATTTGTATAAACTCACAAGAGAACTCCAATAGGTTCATTAATGATATATATAATATTACTAAAGCCCTTTGGAAAAACCTTATATTTTTAGGAATTTTATATCAACCAATAATATAGTATTTTTTTAAAAACTCAATTATGTCAATTATAACATTATTTAACAAATGATTTTTTTGAAGTCCAAAAAAATATTACTTTGAACTAAATTCATATTTTAAATAATAACATGTCATATAAACCATGAAAATTAGTTTAATTCATCAAAAGTCTCAATTTTTTTTTTATTTGGATATTTAAAATATCAATTATTTAAATATTTCATTATTAAGGTAATTATTTCATCATCATTGTTTCATAAATAAATTAGATTATTTAATGTCTAAAAATAATAAATAAAATGTCATTATGTAGGAAATATTTTTATATTTCTAATGAATATTTATAGTCAAATTTATATTATGTATAACCCTATATTAAAAATGGATTAGTTATTAAACATTGAATTTTACTCTTTTAACTCTTCTCTAAATAAAATGATAATAAATGACCTAATCCTATCCAGGTGGACCTAAATGATCATATTTTCTTCCTAATGTTGTTTTTGGTTTAATTACACTTATAAAATATAATTAGGACATGTGTTAGGGTAATTATGATATCAGTTTACCCTTAATTAACCTATTTACTTTTAACTGTGGTAAATAAAAGTACAAAAGTTACTATTCACCAAAAAAATATTTTCATCTTATTGAAACAAATTTTTCTGACTTATATCAACTGTGTCTCTAGGTGTTTTAAAATTCCACTCACCCAAGGGGTAAAATTATGGTTTATGTGAGTTTTCAAATGCACCTAGGAGGTGGGTAGAAGATGGTAAATATTTCGATAAATTTTTATATATCTAATTTTATTAAAAAAATGAATCTAATGAATTAAATTGAACATATATAGGTACTATCTATCAATTTTCATGTAAAATAAATTTAAATAAAATAATTTATTATTTAAATAAAATTTCGCTTTTAAACAATAATGTAGTGTTTTTCACTATTCATCAAAAATTGAATGTTTTCAGAAAAATACCAAAAACTCACCCTAAGCTAATTTCGATATTCTGAGTCCAAAAATGAAGTCCATTTTGAAAGATAAATTTTATAAATATTTAAAACTGGGTATTACTATTTATAATGGCTCGTTTGATAGGTTTTGGTGTGTTAGAATCTCGAAGTTCTGTAGAATGCAAGCTATTGCATTATTCAAAGGGAAACAAACCGTTGAAGCTTGGGGTGGTACATTATTCACTCCTTTAAATAATTTCATCCCCTAAATTTCTAGAATAATACCACACAAAATGATTCGGGTGGTTCTTCATCATAAGTTCCTCTGGTTCCCACATTGCCTCTTCCATCTTATGGTTTCTCCATAGAACGTTTACTAGATGAGTCGTCTGGATTCTCTGTACTTGTTCTCTTGAGTCAAGAATTTTTACAGGATCTTCATAATAAGATAGATTAAGTTCCGGTATAATTTTCTCATTATTGAGTACATGGATTGGGTCAGGCATGTATTTTCTCAATAGTGATACGTGGAACACATCATTAAATTTAGAGAGAATTGGAGGCATTACGAAATGATAAGCTACAACACCAATTCTTTCTAGAATTTCTAAAGTTCCGATGTACCTGGGAGTCAATTTAACCTTCTTACCGAAACATATAACACACTTCCATGTAGATACCTTCAAGAAAAGATGGTTTCCTACATGAAATTCCAAATTCATCCTTTGGTTATCGACATAGTACTTTTTCTTATGTTGGGATGCTTTGATGTGGGTTTGGATAACCTTCACATTTTCTATTGTTTCCTCAACAAGTTCTGGGCATATGAATTTTCTTTCACCAACATCATCCCTACAAGTTGGTGTGCCATATCTCTTTCTATATAACGCTTCATATGGTTCCATCTGAATACTTGAATGGAAGCTATTGTAATAGGAAAATTCTACCAGAGTTAAATACTGATCCAACATACCTTGAATGTCCATTGAGCAAGATCTCAACATGTCTTCTAAGGTTTTAATAGTCCATTCTAATTTTCCATCAGTTTGAGGGTGGTAGGCAGTGCTCAAACGAAGTTCAGTATCCAGATCTTTATGAAGAATTTTCCAAAATGTTGATATGAAATGGGGATCACGATAGAAAACAATCGATAAGGGTACTCCATGAAGTCTAATGACATCATTAATATAAAGTCTTGCTGGATTTTGAAGTGCTAAATCTTCTCTTATAGCAGGAAAATGTGCTGACTTAAAATGACAATCAACAATGACCCATATTGCATCATTCCTTCTTGGGGTATTTGGTAGTCCCATGAAAAATTACATCATAATATTATCCCATATCCACTCAGGTATGGGAAGAATTTTCATGACTCCTCCAGGCTGTTTCCTTCCAGCATTCACTTATTGACAAACCAAACATCTTGACACAAAATCATCAATCTCCCTCTCCATGTTGTCCCACCAAAAATGTTCTTTCAAATATCTATACATTGTGGTGCTACCATGATGTATAATGAAATTGGTGCAATGATCATCATATAAAAATTCAATTTTTATATCCTATATGTTGGGAACACAAAATCTCTTCCCAAATTTCAAAATCTCATCTTCAAATACGAATTCACTCAATCTCCCATCATTCACAGCTTTAATATTCTTTTGAAAATCCTCATAGTAAGACTAAGAAGTTTTTACCCTTTATAATAAAGATTTTTTGGCAACCATTTGAAAAATTATTTATGTTTCACCTTCCATGATTATTCTCATATCCATTTTCACTAGTTCCATGAAAATAGGATCCCTTTCAACTCTCATCTTGTTCAAAACTCCATGATCCTTTCTGCTCAAAGAATATACCACTTTATTTGCCTTCCTCGGGGGGTAGTGTATTGTGTAATCATAATCCTTGAGTAGTTTAAGACATCTCCTTTGTGTCATGTTGAGTTATTTTTTTGAGAAAATATACATCAAACTCTTGTGATCAATACAAATATCACATTTTTCACCATAGATATTTTGTCTCCAAATTTTCAGAGCAAAGATTATAGCTGCTAATAGAAGATCATGAATAAGATAGTTTTTATCATGAATTTTTAGCTGTCGTGATGCATATTCAATAACTCTATCATTATACATAAGGACACAACCAAGTCTTTTCTTCGAAACATCACTATAAATAACAAACCTATTGTTACAAGATGGTTGATTCAAGATAGCATCATTGACTAATCTTATTTTAAATTCTTCAAAACATTATTCACACTCTTTTTTACAAACTAATTTATCCATTTTACTTGTGATCATGTTTAATGGGTTAGCTAATCAATAAAAAATTCTTGAAAAAATGCTAATAATAAACTGCTAAACCAATAAAACTATGTACCTTAGTTATACTCGTTGTTGCTGGACATTCTTGAATTACATTGGTCTTTTAAGGATAAAAAAATATTCCATCCTTAGAGACAATATGGCCAAGAAAATAAATCTATTGAAGCCAAAATTCACACTTTTTAAACATCCTGTATTGTTCATTTCATCCGAGGGTTTTCAGAATGGTGCGGAAGTGATTTTCATGATCTTCATAGATTTTGGAGTATAACAGGATATCATCAATAAATACCACTAAAAATTCAATAAGATATTCCTTAAAAACTCTATTCATTAGATCTATGAAAACGGAGGGTGCATTAGTCAGTCCAAAAGGCATTACTATAAACTTGTATTGCCCATACCTAGTTTGTAATGTTGTTTTCAGAATGTCTTCCTTCTTTACACGCAATTTATTATATCTAGATCAAAGGTCAATCAATGAAAAATATTGAGCTCCAGGAAGTTGGTCGAACAAATCATAAATTTTAGGTAGGGGTACTTATTCTTTACTGTAGTAGCGTTGATCTCGCTGTAGTCAATACACAACCTCATAGATTTGTCTTTCTTCTTAAAAAAATGGACACGGGCTCCCCATGGTGAAACAATAGGGTGAATAAATCCCCTATTACTCAATTCCTCTAGTTTTTTATTTAGTTCCACTAATTACACAGTGGACATTCTATAAGGGGTCTTTGATATGGGCCTTGAACTAGGAATTAAATCAATGGAAAACTCAATTTAACATTCTGGAGGATATCCATGTAAATGCTATGGAAACACATCATCATATTCTTGCAGAATAGGTACTTCCTCTATTTAAACAATGTTTTCATCTCCCATAATTATTTCATTCTCATCCTCCGCAATAATTGAATTTAGTAGATCTACTAGGGGTGGATCTAGATAAGAATCAGGTGGTGAAGTTTCTTCTCTAAAGATAAGGTGCTCTTTATCATCATAGGAAATTATAAACTCTTTCTTCTTACAATAAAATTTTGCATCACAATCCAAAATCCAATCCATACCAAGGATTATATCAAATTCATTCATGGGTATGACGGTGAGATCAACAGATAATGAACATTTATAGGCCCTAATGGGAAATGATTCAGAAAACTTTGTTGCGATGATACTTCCCTTAGGTGTTTTGACTGAAAACCCCCTTGTTAAGACAAATTGAAAATATATAATTTTCATAGAAAACTGGGAAGATATGAAACAATTATATGATCTAAAATCCAATAAAGCACTTGCTAAACTTGAGGAAACCATTTAATAACATACCACTACATCTTTCAGAGCTTCAACCACAGATGTAGTGATTGCATAATCATGGCCTTGATCCCTTGGCCTTTTATGTGGTACGTTCCCATGGAGCTTATTACATTGATTTTCATAATGCCCATTTTCTCTACAATTGTATCATTCAACATCCTCTTTGTTCCCCTTGCAATCACAATCTTGGTGGCCTTTTTCACCACACTTGTAACAGACTCCCATTTTATTCAGGAAAGTACTATGGTGTTTCTTCCCACATTTACTGTAGGATGGATATTCAATTTTTCCCTTCTTCCCCTTATTTCCATTTCTAGAGTGTTCAGTGGATCTCTTCTTCTCCTGCTTTGATTTAAAGTCGTATGTCCTATAGAATTAATTTTCTCTCCTCATAGCACATGAGACAATATCTTAGTGTGATGAGAAGTATTGCAAGAATAATTTCTCGACAAAGAAGTGGTTTTAACCCATCAAAGAATTGATCAATATTACTCCTTGGGTTACATATATAATATACGACATTCCGTTCTAACCTTGAAAAGTTAGCCTCATATTTTGAGACATTCTCATCCTCCTTTTGCCTCAGACTTAGAAATTGCCTTCCCATATCTGCTCGATGGTCATGAGGAAAGTATTTTTCTAAGAAAATCTCTTTAAACTCACTCCATTCTATATTTGATACTTCATAACCTTCTTTTGTAATTTGAATCAATGACCACCATTGATCTTCATCTCTCGTGAGGTGATAAACTGCCATGATAACTATTTCCCTTTAGCTAATCCCCAAATCATGAAATATTTTCTCTATGGAATTTATCCATTGCTCAGCAACTAATAGATTTTTACTCCCATTGAATGTTGGTGGTTGTTGCCTCATGAAGAGGTCTAACATTGATCCTCTACATTGTGGATCAGGGTGCTCCATACGGGTAAGGTTATTATTCATAACCCGAGTGAGTTGTCCTAGTATAGTGATAAGATGATCAGCACCAGTTGCTTCACTAGCTCCATAATAATTATCTTATGTAGGAGGGAAATCCCTATATGGATCACGCGAATTGATACAGTTTCCATTTCTTACACTCGATGCCATTTCTAAACAATAGAATACACAAGATTAGTTTCTGAATCACAATACATAATTCCAAACTTGTAAAACACTTCACATAAATTTAATAGTTTATGGATATAATACCTAATTATAAAAATTTTTTCCTTGAGAAAGTATATACTCATAAACCCTTCATAATCGTTTTTAAAGAAAATGATATTTATCCTAAGCATATCCCCCGGGAGTGTCGTAACCAAGAGTGCAGCAAGCCCCATTATCATGCACCAGTTCCTATTCAAGTCTAGCTCAAAGCGGTGTTTTTGGGTTTTACCCCTAGGTACATCTATGCCAGATCTATCTCTACCTGCACGTATCCAGACAGGGATGGATTGTTTGTAAAACTCAAAAAATCTCTACAGTACCAAAATTATAGGATGTTCTTCTATACTAATCCTCAAAGTCTATCTTAGGGTAATGTTCTCTAATCAGAGTTTTTCTAAATCTAGTTTCCAATGTTGGTACTAAACTTCCTATGATACCAACAGTAACACCTCGACCCTAGTTACCCATATTTGGTGCATTATTACATAAAATTGTCATGATAACAAAATATCAAACCCCGAAAGACCGATTAGTTTAGTAGCCTTGGAAATAGTAGATCTGTTCATAGGTTTTAAATTACATTATAAAATGAATAACTACAACAACAGTCTTCATAGGCCATATTCATATCCCTTATACAATTGACGCAGGACAGTAATAATATACTTCTTCGTATCCTAAGAAAAATAAAACGTAGAAAGGGGTTAGCATAGATGCTCAGTAAGAATAAAAATATAGCAGAAACTTTCATCAATAAGCATAAAAATTTAAGGCAATGTAGGACTAAAAAAAGACTTTTAAACTTGAAATATATTATAATATAGAAAATAAAAAAAACAAATAATTCCATTTAATTATTCACATTGATATTCTACTAGTCGAATAATCACATGCAATATCAATAGACACTTTCATAATGATGGAATGCATAATTCCAGACTTCATAACCACATAGTCAAGGCCTTGTTCCAAGACTACAAATAAGATTTTGTCAAGGCCTTGTTCCAAGACACTAGTTTGTCTCATGAGACCTACCGATTCATCGAGGAGCAATAGCGGGCTCCACCTGTCACTTACTAAGTCCAATGCATTCCTCATATGAAAAGGTTTAAACGTAACATAAACATTTGTATTAAAACAAGCATACAAAACATCAATAATTTTTCCATAAAACATGAATGGTATAAAAATAACACATTCATAGTCAAACATATCAAAAAACCATCAATAAAATATGTAAGTTATTTATCATAATAAATCAACTTCAAATAATCTCACAATCTATCAAAGGATGTTGACATAGATGAAATCAATTTTTTTTTGAGAAATATCTCTTTCTATTTTGAAATCATTTAAAAGTCCTATAATTATAAAAGAAAACATAAATTTTGAAAATATTTTCATAATATTGTAAGGGAAACTTCAACCATGTTATAACGGCGGAAAATATCAGCCCCGATGTATAAGTTAAAAAACATTCTTACCTTAATTTTGTCGAAAGGGTCATAAGGTACCTTGTTTGGAAAACGATAGAAAGATTCCTTTCAAACCATTTTATAAAAAGTCAAAAAGGGTATAAATTACTTTAACCCATAGTCTAGTAAATAGTAAATATGTTTTGTAATACATTTTTAAGAAACATGGATGTGAATGATAAAGAGGTCTGAGTAGATACTTACATAAAAACTACCTCGGATAATAAAGCGATTGTGAAATTATCCCTTACCTTGTACTTTTCCTTTGTCGAGGATAGGTTAAACTCCTGTATAATGGTGAAATAATTGTTATTAAATTATAAAATAACCGTATACATTAATATTATTTCATTTATGATCATCTAATATTGTTTTGTTAATGATATTTTAGTAGTTTCATCGTTTCTGGTGTTAACAGATTCGTTTTCCTTTATTTTCTGGTTTATGTAAGCCATGGTTTTTATGGATAGGATGTATTTGATTAATTTACATAATGATATTATGTTCATAAAATTATTTTTAATCATAAAATGAAAATTATTTTTTAATGATTACGATAGGGGAATTAATCTCATCGCGTTCGTGGAGACGGTAATCCGTACGTACACAACAGCGACAATATCATTATTTTGATATTAAAATCATATATAATTAGATGGTATGTAATATCTAAATAAAAATTATCAGGATATACTTATTATTTACATAGTTTGTACTCATTATTATACCCATCCAAATGAGGAAGTGTTTGAATAACAAACTACACCACAACGTGGAGACGGTAATCCGTACGTATGCATGTATGATAACTTTTTCATTTATAGGATGGATAGAATAATGAATATTTTTGTTACATTTTTATAATAACATAATAGTATATAGAAGATATTGGTCTTATTATTTTATAATGGAAACAACAAATAAAGAGGCAGTGGAAGAAGAAAAGAACTTAAAAGAGGTGATGAAATATTTACCTCTTCTTCGGGTTCTTCCTTTTGATTTGATAGAAAGGGCTCTTTGGTTGGATTTATGACTAATTTATGGCCTATAAAATTTAGGGGGGATAATTGAGAGGATATTTGGGGAGGGGTTTGTGGAGCCAAATGGATTTGATGGTGTAAATTTGAGAGAAGGGGAGGTGCCCTTTTATAAGAGAGTTGAGGGTCACTTTAGGAAAAGCATGAAATATTATTTTATAATAAAATAATTTTAGGTCTCTAATGGATCCAAAATGAATTATTTAATGTATAAGGTGATTATGGGTAGAAAAATTCCCAACCAATAGGTTTTATATAGGTTTGGGTCACCATATTAACCTTATCTTTAAGATTTAACTCTTAGTTAGATAGTTTGACATTTACCATGTCTCTTTGTATTTTTATATTATACTGTTAATAAACATACTCTAAATACCAAGAGAACCACAATAGGTTAATTAAATACATATATAATATTATTAAGTCCCTTTGGCCGAACCATAGATTTTTAGGAATATAAAATAAACCAATAATATAGTGTTTGTTTTTAAAAACTCAATTATGTCAATTTTAACATTATTTAATAAATTATTTTTGTTAAAGTATTAAAAACATTATTTCTTTGAAATAAATTCATATGATAAATCCTAACATGTCATCTTAACCTATAAAATTAGTGGAATAATCAAAAGTCTGAAATTACGTTTATTTTGATATTTATAATATCAATTATTTTAATATTTCATTATTAAGATAATTACTGCATTATAATTTTATCCGAAATAAATTATGTTATTTAATTTCCAAAAATTATTAGTAAAATATCATTATATAGTAAATAATTTTAGATTTTTAATGAATATTTATAGTCAAATTTAAATTATGTATAACCCTATATTAAAAATGTTTTATTTATTAAACTTTGAATTTAACTCTTTTTACTCTTTTTTAAATGAAATAATAATAAATTTCCTAATCTAATCCAAGTAGACCTAAAGGATCATATTTTATTACTAAGTTTTTTTTGGTCTAATTACACTTATCCAATAGAATTAGGACAAGTGTTAGGGTAATTATGATATCATTTTTACCCTTAATTACCCTATTTACTTTTAACCGTGGTAAATAAAAGTAAAAAGTTACTATTCACCAAAAACAATTAATCTTATTCTACATCATTTTTCATACTGATATAAATAGTGTCTATTGGAGTTTTTAAATTCCACTCACAGAAGTGGTACAATTATGTTTTATGCGAATTTACAAATTCTCCTAGGAGGTGAGTAAAAGGTGATAAATAGCTCTATAAAATTATATATATATAATATATTTACAAAATGTCTCCAATGAATTACATTGAACATATATAAGTATTTGGTAACTATTTTTATCTAAAATTAATTTAAATAAAATAATTAATTATTTAAATTAAATTTTGGTTTTAAACAACAATGGAGTGTTTTTCGTTATTCATCAAAAATTGAAAGTTTTCAGACCAATACAAAAAATTCACCCTAAAAATTTTCAATATTCCTAGTCCAAAAATGAAGTCCATTTTGTTAGATAAATTTTATAAAATTTTAAAAATTGGGTATTACTATTCAAAACGGCTAGTTTGGTCGCGGTGTGTTAAAATCTAGAAGTTGCATACAGTGCAATTTATTGTATTATTTGAAGGGAAACATATAGTGGAATCTTGGGGTGTTAAACACCTCATTTTATTATTGCTACCAAAATTATATTTAGTGGTGTTTGTATTGAAAATGAATTTTAAATTCCAATTTCATGTGAAATGGGGGGGGGGGTTCATAGAAATGTTTTATTAGTTTATTTGGGGATCCCTATAAATACTTAATTTATTTTATTGAACTATAATATGGATTCCAATAACATTTTTAATGTTTATCCTTTTTGGTTGTTACTCCAAAAATGGGTTTTATTCGTGTTTGTGGAACATGTGAACTTTAAGTGTCATGTTTGTGTGAAAATGGAGGTTTTGAAAATTTATCATTTTTTGTCCAGATGGGCCTGCCCTAAAATTGAGTTTTTGATTTCATTGAAATTTATTGGGCTGCCTATTTTGTTTTGGTAACTTAAAAGTTTGCACATAGTGTACAAAGTGGGGTTCTCAAGGGGTTTTGGGTGCAAAATAATGTCGGATTTTGAGAAATT
The DNA here is from genome assembly GCA_963277665.1 of Viscum album. Taxonomy (NCBI): domain Eukaryota; kingdom Viridiplantae; phylum Streptophyta; class Magnoliopsida; order Santalales; family Viscaceae; genus Viscum; species Viscum album. The sequence continues at coordinate 45,046,601 of OY728139.1, read as the reverse complement.
GTTTCATTAAAAATCAAAGTGTTTTTTAGTGTGTTTTAAGTGGATTAAAATGTGTATAGATACTGTAATAATTATATGCGATCAGTAGTGGTGTTTTATATCAAAAATTTATTTATGTATCATGATGAAATTTTTTGAGCACCAGGGGTAGCTTGGGTACCTAGGTGGGGCAGATATGTACTAGTACGGCTAGTGGACCATATGGGTTTTGTCATTTCTTCAATTATCATTTTTATAAAGACAAATATAACTAAAATATACGGATAATGATTTGGGGACACTAGGTTATGGGTATGTTCCCTACCAGTGTCGTGTGTACTAGAATGGATTTTAGTATGGTAATATTACACCGAGGTAAAAGGTACATGGGGCTCGAGACTATCTAGTTCATAGCGGTGTTCCTAATTTTGTTGCTCATTGGATTTGTACTATTTTTCCTTTTACTGGGATGTGTTTGGAATTATATTACAGTAGCTAACATGACCATTTAAATTTGTTAACATTCTGAAAATTTTAGCTTGAAAACTATTTTCAATTGAAAGTTTCATTTCTTTGAATTTTTCAATGCTTTTCTGACATATTAAAACGGCTTTATTTTTTACCTTGAATTGCATGAACTTTGAAATAATTTGGTGGTATAATATTGGACATAAGCTCATACCCTACTTACAACCCTTGGGTGTAAGTAGAAATTGTTATTCTTGACAAAGGTAAAGGGAAAGCCTTTGGTGAAGGCGGTTCAGGTTGTTAGACACCTCCTGTAGTGCGGTGTTGTTGAGACGGCTAAGGAGTGACAAACCCCTTGTCATGTGGAGTATTTTTGGATGCATTTATGATTTATTTATTTCTATTTGGACCACTTCTATTTTATTTAATCAAATATATTCAATTTTTCATTGTGTATAAGACTTGTTTGGCTTGAAAATTTCAGATTTATATTATGGATTGTTTTTACGGTTTTTTCCATTCATACTCAGGTAAATCATTCCCAGTCCTAAATTAATGATACCTGGGAACTTGTTCTAGCCCCTGGGGATTGGGAATTCCCTTTTGGATTTACCACGATCCAAGTCTGGGGTTGGTATTCGGGGCAACCAGATTAAGTTTTTGATAAAATCTAATCAAAGGATGTCATTATTTTGGGGATATATTGCTATTTTTGGGATGTGTAATGGTAGACAAGAGATAGGATTGTCTGGACTCAGGATTTTTGTCGTGAGTATGGTGCTTGGACCGCACCTCTCATGTATGCCCTTGAGTCACCAAGGGATAGTGGAATTGTCTGATCGACTTCACTTTTAGGTGAGACGTGTGGGCTGCAGACCACACGTGGACATCAGACGGTGTGGAGCAGTAGTTTCTTTTCTTACTATAATGTGTTTATATTGTTTATATTTGATGAATTTGATTAAAATTTTCATAACTGGGGTATTGAATTTTGTTTTTGTTACTGTTGAATTCTATAAAAACATTTCTCCTCAGAAAGCTCCCTGGTGCCCATGAGAGGAATACAGAGAGAGTGATCTCACACCAATTGATCAGAGGCTATTTAAGGCCATGGACCTGGCAATCCAGGCACTTGAAAAAGGAAAAATATCATGTTCTAACTCCAGCTATAGAAGATGAGACTGTTATTATAATGTAAAAGGCCCATGAGTTTCTGAAAAATAAGCCTCCTACCATCCGTGGCAGCAAATAACCCCATAAAGCAGAAGCATGGATCTTAAATATCGAGCTCATGTTCGAGTTACTAGATACACCTGAGGATATTAGGATGAAGTGTTCCTCCTTTTAATTAGAGGGTCCTACCCGTAGGTGGTGGGAATTAATTCCTCTGACTAGAAAGAATGAGAAGATGTGTTGGGGAGACTTCAAGGATGTCTTCAATGAACAGTACTTCCCTATGGTGTTGGCTTATACTAGGTCCTAAGATTTCATGGACCCAGTTTAGGGGAATCTATCTGTGATAGATTATACCAACCTTTTTTCTCTGTTGGTTTGGTATACTCCTAAAATCGTCTCTAACTAGAATGTGAAGGCCCAAATGTTTGAGAAAGGCTTGCGACCAGAGATATACTCCCAGGTGTTCGTGTTTGAGTTGGGGACCTATGTTGAGGTAATTGATTGGGCATGTATAAGGCCGCAGCCTTAAACATTACTTAATCCTGAGTTATTTCATGAATACACATTGAGGATCTTTTCAGGATTAGAGTTTTAGATAATTAGATTATAAATCATGCATTACATTCCACATTTAAACAATGTGGTTACGTAAAAGATAGTACTCATTTTCCCATCAATAGAAAAATATTTAAAATAAAACATGGATTCTTTCTTGACACTTTCTTGACACTATCTTCACATCATGAACATTTCCCTTGACCTGTGAAAAACATTTCAAAAACTTGGGATGAGCCTAAAAAGCTAAGTAAGGGGTATAAAAATAAGGAAAGGAAACATTAGTACATGTATACATAAGAATCAATGAAATAGTAATTTACTCATAAAAAATAAGCACGTTAACATACCTCATGAAATGATAAGATGTATGAATAACTCATAGAAAACATAATACATAAAGGTATCTTGAGGCATCCATAACATTCTTACGTAGGGAGTAACCCTCATGGTTACGTTTGGAATACCCAACACAGTATATTCCCTAAATATCATTAGAGAAACCTTAGCGTTTAACTCCTTCTAGTTACCCAAGGCATTGGAGAGCTATCACGGGCTCAACCGCCCTTAGTTTATCATGGAACCACCCATCTTCATAAACAATTCCCAAGAACCATAACATAATCGTATCACATAAAACATCCATAAAGGAAACATAACATTCACACATTTCAATCACAAGATATCAAAAACACATTGATATAATAAAAACATTATCAAAAGCATTTTCAATGCCAAATAAAATAAAAGTAAAACACGGTATTTATTTTTCATTTAAAATAATTTATGGCTTGTAGAGGAATCCGAAACTCAAATAATGGTCATAGCGGCGAAGAAGTCATTGTCGCCGCATACGTACGACAAAACATTTCCTTTTTCATTTAGTAAAATGCTTCATATAAAAAATATTCCTTTTGAATAAAATTAAAATTCAAATGGGTTTATACACCGTATAAAATGAATTTGTGTATAAAACAAAATATGCCTCAATGAAAGGAGATTGAGACGAAGTCCCATACCTCGTGTCCGACTTGACTCGATTGTTCTTTAACCTCCTGAATAATAAACTTGATTTAATTTATAATTGCATAAGAATATTTTTCAAGTTTATTATTCCTTTTATATCACTTATTACCTTGTCATGAAAATTATGTAATTATTTAAGTTAATAATGGTCGTTTTGTCGACCATGGGCACTTGAGTCAAAAATAAACTTCTTGTAATTACAAGTTGTTCATGTGGTAAAATATCCATTATATCTAGAACTATCTTCATGATTTAGATATCATATATATCATATATATCCAGTATATACATAAATTTATAATATTACATAAAATTTAGTGTTAAGAAATGAAATGCACCTTTCATGGAGACAGTAAGTCGTACGTACACATGAACGCTACTTTCATTTCTACTTCGTATTTAGTGAAATGAAATCATAATGATATAGAGGTATATTATAATTCTAGTATAATATCACATATAACATTATAAACTCCATCCTTTATACATCCCACATAATCCATTAACAAGTCAAATCACTTTTAGGGGGCGGTAGTCCGCACTTCCTAAAATGAAGATATCACGTTTACCCATAAGGGAAACCATAAAGGAATTCCATAAATGAAAAATAAAGAAGTATAAAGAAGACATAAACATAATATATATCATATATAAATGGAGTGACATCTTAATGGACACCATGAAACGTGTTAGAAGAATATTGAACAATCATCGTTTCATGAGGCAGAAATTCGCCATCCATAGAAACAGTATGTTCTTTAACCATTAGATGTATGTGTGTGTAATTTTAGCTCAAATAATTCTTATAAAAAAATCCTATTATATTTAAGATACTGGTTTTGTTACAAAAAAATGAATAAAAAGAGTTTAGGGGTTGGAGAATCAAAATAAAACAATAAAACATTAGAGAAGTCTTTACCTTTAAATCGGGTTACTCCTCTAGGTTTTAACCAAAAGGGTTTCTTGATGATCTTTCTGCATAAGGTAAGGCTAATAGGATGAAGATATAGATGTGGAGAGATGAAATGGGAAGATTTTGGCCGATCCGATGGCTTGAGAGGTGTGGGTAAGAAGGTAGAGGTGGGGGCCTTTTATAAGAGGGGAGGAGGGGCACTCTTGGAAAGTTAAAAAATGTTACTTTATATTAAAATGAGTTTCGTATTTTAAAGGTACCAAATTGATATATTTCTAGGTTAAGGTGATACGGGTTTGAAATATACTCATCCAATAGGTCTTTGACAAGTGTATGTTTTAGATTTTACATTATCTTTTAAATTTATTTAAATCGTTCATTAATGAGGTAATCGCTGCATCATCATGATGTCAAAAATAATTTAATTTATTTAATGTCTAAAAATTATAAAAAAATACTATGATGTAGGAAATATTTTTATATTTCCAAATAATATTTATAGTCTAATAGATAGTTTACATAAACAAAACTAAATTTTTTTTACTAGGGTGATACATTATTTAGTGATATTCTCCTTTCTTAAAAAAAATGATGAAGTGTCACTTTCACCCAAAAGTGATTCCATGGGGTCCTAAAGTTTGGAAAAAGGAATCCCATGGTCTACCATGACACAACCAGTAGCATTAGGGCACATTTTTGGGTCATTTGTTATTATTGTGATATTATTTTAGTATCCTTAACTACCCGATTACTAATTAATCAAGATAATTAAAGATATTTACAGTCGTTACTATTCATAATGTCCAAAAAAAAAAAGAGTATCAATTAAATAAATTGGACCTATTAATTCCAAATATTGAATCCATTTTACCAAATTACAAACATATAAATTTCAATAATTAATTTAAAAATAATTCCCATTGTCAAAATAAATAGCGGGTTATTTTTGAAACAATATCTATGAAACGTTTTGCACTTGTTTATGACAAATTCCAAAGTGAAATTAATTAAAATAACCATAATTTGATTAAATGGTAAAAAATATATTTTAATTACACTTTAAAACCAATTAAAAAGATAATTTAACCATATAGTTAAATTAGATGAAAAATAAGGTTTTATGTAAAATGCAGTATTTTTCACTGTTAATTAAAAAATGAACATTGTCAGAAAAATACCAAAAATTTAGCCAATGTAAATTTCAATGTCCCAATCATAAAGAATAAGATTATTTTGACAAATAGAGATTATAAAATTGACAAAATATAGATTTAAAAATGATTCGCCATCAAAATGCGGTAAAATAATCTTTTTAAAATATTAGAGAATTATATGCGTAAGATTGGACTTATTCTCATTTTATGCCTCTTAAAACACTATCTAATTCGTAAATTGACATAGATATGAAAACATATTGTTCATTACTTAATTGGGATTTTACAACCTTCCCCCCTTTAGAAAATTGTGTCCCTGCAATTTATTTACTTATTGAATAAGTTGGGGTATTTATCCCTCATTGAATTTTCAGATTCCCATGTTGCCTCTTAAATCATGTGGTTTTTTCACAAAACCATTACATGATAAATAAACTTATTCTTGAATAATTTCACCCTATGGTCAAGAATCTTGACCGGTTGTTCCTTATAAGATAGATTCTCTTCTATATGAATTACCTCTAGACTCAAAACATGAGATGGATCTGGCATGTACTTCCTTAGCATTGAAACATGAAAAACATTGTGTACCTGAGATAAACTCGAAGGTAAAGCCACTCAGTATGAAACTGATCCAATGCTCTCCAGTATTTCATATGGTCCAATGAACCTTGGACTCAGCTTACCTTTCTTACCAAATCACATCACACTTTTCCATGGTGAAACTTTGAGATAAACATGATCGCCTACCTCAAAAGAGAGATCCTTCCTCCTGTTGTCCGCATAACCCTTCTTCCTACTCTGAGCTGCTCACATGTGTCTCTGTATCAGCTGAACTTTTTTGCCAACTCTTCTTCCAATTCTGGTCCCATCAACTTCCTTTCACCCACTTCATCCCAAAAATTTGGAGTTCGACACTGCTTCCCATATAATGCTTTAAATGGTGCCATCTGTATACTAGAAGGGAAACTGTTATTATAAGAAAACTCAACCAAAGAAAGATGTTGGTCCCAACTTCCCTAATAATCCATCGAACAAGCACGTAGAATATACTCCAAAGTCTGAATCATTCATTCTGACTGCCTATCTAATTGAGGATGAAAAGCTGTACTAAAATTTAATGCGGTAACCAAGGACTTCTGAAGGCCTTTCCAAAAGTTTGAAGTGAACCTGGAATCACGATCAGATACAATGAAGAGAGGAACTCCATGTAACCTGACTATCTCTTTAAGATACAAATGGGAAAGTTGATCTAGGGAAAAATTATCTCGTATAGCAAGTAAGTGAGAAGATTTAGTCTAGCGATCAACAATAACATAGATTACATTATTACCTCAAGGTGTCTTCGGCAATCCCACAATGAAGTCCATCGATATATTCTCCCATTTCCACTTTGGCACTGGTAAAGGTTGAAGCATCCCTTTCGATAACTGCCACTCTGCTTTAACCTGTTGACAAGTCAAACACTTCACAATAAAATTACCATTATCTTTTTTCATTCCATCCCACCAGTAATACTCCCAAAGATCTCTATACATCTTAGTAATACCCTGATAAACTGAAAACGGAGAACTATGAGCTTCACATAATAACTCTCTCTTCCACTATGAATCACAATGAACACACTATCTCTTCCCAAATCCCAAAACACAATCATTTTCAATGTTGAATTCAGGCAACTTACCCGTCTGAACCGGCTCTACCTTTTCTACAACTCACTGTCTTGCTTCTGTGATTGCTTAATTCTGTCTGATAGAGAAGATTTCACTGATACATGAAACAAAACAGAATAACATCCTACACCAACAACTTCAATGCCAAATTTCATCTAATACTTAAACAAAGGATCACGTTCCAAAAGCAATATTGTTAATGAAGCATTACTTTTTCTACTCAAAGCATCTGCCACTTTATTTGATTTTTCCGAATGTTAATGAATTGTACAATCATAATCCTTGATTAATTCCAGCCATCTCCTTTGTCTCATGTTCAATAATTTCTGAGTGAATATATACTTCAAAATTTTATGATCAGTATATATTTCACACTTTACACCATAAAATGATGCCTCCAAATTTTTAAAGAGAAAATAATAGCAACTAATTCCAAATCATGTGTAGGGTAATTTAACTCATGAGTTTTCAACTGACGTAAAGCATAAGGAATTACCTGATCATTCTTCATTAGGATGCAACCATGTCCTTTCAATGAAGCATCACTGTAGATAACAAACTCACCATTCCTGGAAGGTAGTGCCTAAACTGGAGCATTCACCAATCTTCTTTTCAATTCCTGAAATCAATCATCACATTCTTTTGTCCAGATAAACTTAACGCCCTTCTGAGTTAGCTTAGTCATTGGACTAGATAACCGTGAAAATTTTCTAACAAACCATCGGTAATAGCCTTCCAAACCAAGAAAACTACGAATCTCAGTTACATTTGTGGGTCTTTTCCATTCTTCAACAACCTTTGCTTTTTCATGATCAACTGTTATTCCATATTTAGAAACAATATGACCAAGGAAATAAATTTGTTTCAACCAAAACTCACACTTGCTGAATTTCCCATACAATTTATTTTCTTTTAAGGTTTTCAAAATAACCATTAAATGGCTTTCATGCTCCTCTTTACTTTTAGAAAACACCAAAATATCATCAATGATAACAACCAAAATCTTATCCAAGAACTCATGGAGAATTCTATTCATAAGGTCCATGAATACAGTAGGTGCATTGGTTAGCCCAAAAGGCATAACTAAAAATTCATAATGGTCATATCTTATACGAAACACGATCTTCAGAATATCTACTTCCTTTACCTTCAACTGATGGTACCCCAATCTCAGGTCAATCACTGAAAAATACTTTCTCCCTGGAGCTGATCAAACAAATCATCGATATGAGGAAAATGATATTTGTTCTTTACAGTGATGTTATTAAAGACTATATAATCAATGAAAAGTCTCATAGAACCATATTTCTCTTTAACAAATAAGACAGGAGCACCCCATGGTGATGTGCTAGGTCGAATGAAACCTTTCTCTAATAAATCATGAAATTGCTCCATCAACTCTAAAATTTCAATTTGCGCCATTCGATAAGGGGGTTTTGAAATTGGCTTAGCATCTGAAACTAAGTCAATAGTAAATTCAACTTCCTGATCTGGTCTTATTCCAGGAAACTCATCAGAAAAAACATCAAGATACTCATTTACCACTGGCACATCATTAATCTGAATGGTTAATTTGTTTTCAATAATATGTGCAAGGTAACATTCATTTCCATATTTTACATGTTTCTCAGCCTCTTGATATCTTATAACGAGTAAGGGTTCATTCTTGTACACAAAACTGAATGTATTTCTGAATAAAAACATCTTTATCTCTACAATCAATCTTAGCATAGTAAACAGAGATCCAATCCATACCCAGGATAACATCAAACTCTAGTAGAGGTAAAACAATAAGGTTTCCAAGTAGGTTCTTTCCACGAATAAGGATAAAAATATTCTTATAAATTCTTTTTGCCTAAACGTTTCCCCCAGGTGTTTTTACCACAAGTTCAGGAGTCATTTCTTGAAATGGAATTCCCAATTTACAAGAATATTATTCAGAGATGAAAGAATGTGTAGACCCCGAATCAAACAACACATTATCATAATATGAGAAAACAAAAAATGTACCTGATACCACTTCATTTGATGTCCCAACATCTGCTAAAGTAGTTGAAAAGTATTTCGCCACCCCTTTATGCTTGTATTCTAACTGCTTCCCATCACTCGAGCTCTTTGTCGGACACTCGTTTTCGTAGTGACCCATCTCATTGCACTTGAAGCATTTCACTAACTGTAAATCAAATTTGGTTATACCATCACCTTGATCTTTTCTAGTGCAATCACGAGCCTTATGTCCCATATTAACACATCGGTAGAACATTCCAGAATTCAAAATACATTCCCCAGCATGCATTTAACCACATTTATCACAAACTGGAAACTTAGTTTTCTTACCATCAGACCTTTTTGAAGAATTATTCCCTTTCTCCTGCCACCTCGGTCTCTTATTCTATTGGTTGCTATAGAACACTTGATCATCTACTAACTCCATTTCCACCTTATCAACACATAAAACAAGATTTTCACAACTTTTGAACTCACGAGAATCCAATGCCCTTCGATATTATGGCTTTAATGCTGTGTAAAAATGATTGATTTCACTATCATGGTCTCAGATAAAATTTGGAGCTTACCTTGCCAATTGAGTGAACCTATCTTCATAAGTAGACACTGAGTCATCTTCTTGCCTCAATTCCAAGAATTTTTTTTCTATCCTAAGTCGAACAGCCTTAGGAAAATACTTCTAAAGAAACATACCGTTGAATTCATCCCAGTCGAGAGCATCAATCTCATCAGCATCCATGATAATTTTAACCACTGACAACCACTGTTCTACTTCACCCTCCAAATAGTAAATAGCAAGACTAACCTATTGATTGTATGAACACCCCATTACATTGAAAATCTTCTCCAGTGCTTTAATCCACCCTTCGGCTAGCACTGGGTCAGATGATCCTCTGAATGATGGGGGAAGGTTCCTTATGAAAATTTCCACCATTGACATGTTACTTTGTGGTTGATCTGGCTGATCTGGTGCATGGATACCACCACCATTTATCACTTGAATCAATTGTGCCATTACTGCAACAAATTGTTCAGTTCCAATTCCAACCATCTCAGGATGCTGATTCGGAAGGTCATTTCCTTCTGTATGCCTTCCTAGCACTGGTTCCCTATTTCCTCTGTGGAAAACCATTCTGAAAAAACATGTCTTAGATGAAACAACATGGTAATATTCAAATGCTATATCATTTCAATTTGACCATAAAAAAATATTTTTGGATAATCATTTATTATAATTCTAACTCCTAAAGTTATCTAAACTGACCTCTGATACCAACTATATGGCCCCATCCTTAAACATTACTTAATCATGAGTTATTTCAAGAATACATGTTGAGGATCTTTTGAGGTTTAGTGTTTTAGAGAATTAGATCATAAATCATGCATTACATTCAACATTTAAACAAAGTGGTTACATAAAAGATAGTAATCATTTTTCCCATCAACGGAAACATATTTAAGTTAAAACATGGATTCTTTCTTGACATTTCATTGACACTATCATTACATCATATACCTTTCCCTTGACCTATAAAAAACATTTCAAAAACATGGGATGAGCATAAAAAGCTCAGTAAGGGGTATAAAAATACAGAAAGGAAACATTAGAACATGTATACATAAGAATTAATGAAATCATACTTTACTCATAAAACATAAGCCTGTTAACAAACCTCATGAAATCATAAGATTTATGAATAACTCATAAAAAACATAATACATAAAGGTATATTGAGGCATCCATAACATTCTTACATATGGAGTAACCCTCATGGTTACGTTTGGAATACCCATCACAGTATATTCCTTAAATATTTTCGGAGAAGCCATAGCGTTTAACTCCTTCGTGTTACCCGTTGCATTGGAGAGCTATCATTGGCTCACCATCCCTTAGTTTATCACAGAACCACCCATCTTCATAAACAATTCCCAAGAACCATAACATAATCGTATCACATAAAACATGCATAAAGGAAACTTAACATTTCCACATTTCAATCACAAGATATCAAAAACACATTGATATAATAAAAACATTATCAAAACCATTTTCAATACCAAATAAAAGAAAAGTAAAACATGGTATTTATTTCTCATTTAAAAAATGTTATGGCTTGTAGAGGAAGCCAAAAGTCAAATAATGTTCACGGAGGCAGAGAAATCATTGTCGCCGCATACGTACGACAAAACATTCCCTTATGTCATTTAATAAAACAGTTCGTATAAAAAAGATTCCTTTTGAATAAATGTAAAATTCAAAGGAGTTTATACATCATATAAAATAATTTTGTGTATAAAACAAAATATGCCTCAATGAAAGAAGATTGAGACGAAGTCCCATACCTCATGTCCGACTTGACTCAATTGTTCTTTAACCTCCTGAATAATAAAATTGAGTTAATTTCTACTTACATAAGAAACTATTTCAAGTTAATTTTTCCTTTTATATCACTTATTACCATGTCATGATCATTATGTAATTATTTAAGTTAATAATGGTCGTTTTGTTGACCCTGGGCACTTGAGTCAAAAATAAACTTCTTGTAATTACAAGTTGTTCATGTGGTAAAATATCCATTATATCCAAAACTATATTCATAATGTAGATATCATATATATCATATATATCATATATATCCAGTATATAAATGAATTTATAATATTACATAAAATTTATAGGTAAGAAATGAAATGCACCATTCATGGAGACGGTAAGCCGTACGTACGCATGAACGCTAATTTCATTGTTACATCGTATTTAATGGAATGAAATCATAATGATATAGAGGTATATTATAATTCCTGTATAATATCATATATAACATCATAAACTCCATCCTTTATACATCCCACATATGGAATTAATGAATCAAATCACTTTGAGGGGGCGGTAGTCCGCATTTCCTAAAATGAAGATATCACGTTTACCCATAATGGAAACCATAATGGAATGCCATAAATGAAAAATACAGAATCATAAGGAAGAAATAAGCATAATATATATAATATATTAATATAGTGACATCTTAATGGCCACCATGAAAGGTTTTAGAAGAATATTGAACAATCATTGTTTCGTGAGGCAGAGATTCACCATCCACTGAAACAGTATGTTCTTTAACCAATAGATGTATGTGTGTGTAAGTGTAGCTCGAATAATTATTATAAAAACATCCTAGTATACTGAAGATACTGTTTTTGTTACAAAAGAAATGAATAAAAAGAGTTTAGGGGGTTGGAGAAGAAAAATAAAACAATAGAACATTAGAGAAGTCTTTACCTTTAAATCGGGTAACTCTTCTTGGTTTGAACCAAAAGGGTTTCTTAAAGATCTTTCTGCCTAAGGTAAGGATTCTAGGATGAAGAGAGGTAAGTGGAGAGATGAAATGAGCAGAGTTTGGCCGAGCCAATGGCTTGAGATGTGTGGGTAAGGAGGTAGAGGTGGTGGCCTTTTATAGGAGGAGAGGAGGGGCACTCATGGAAAGTTATAAAATGTTACTTTATATTAAAATGAGTTTCGGATTTTAAAGGTCCCACATTGATATAATTCGAGGATAAGGTGATAAGGGTTCGAAATATACTCATCCAATAAGACTTTGACAAGTGTAAGTCTTATATTTTATATTATCATTTCATTTTATTTAAATCACTACTGGAAAAAAGACCTATACCCACAGTTCAAAACCGTTGGTATAGCCTATACCCACGGTTTTGGGAACCATGGGCTGGAATGGCTCATTAAAGGGGTCTCAGCCTATACCCATAGTTTGGAGAACCGTGGGTATAGGTTAGTTAAAGGTGGCACATGCTCAAACAGCATGGCACACAACACACCCCACGGTTCTCAAACTGTGGGTTTTTTTCAAAAAATAGGCATGGGGAGGGTTTTGAACCCGCAACTCCGGTAGATACTCAGGGCCGCGCCCCACAAACAGACCAACCGGCCTGTAAATTTTATTTTTTATATATTAATTAGTAAGTGTATATATATTAATACAGCTTATTTAAATCCAAAAAAAAGAGCCCCGCGGGAATCGAACCAGCGTCTCGCGATAAACAACGCGGCCGCGCAACAACATCGAACCATCCAAGCTGATATTCATATTAATTATATGAACACACATTTTCATATTTATATTAATATTATCCACCTGGGGTAATTAAAAATAAAAATAGCGGCCACGGTGATTTAAACAGGTGACTTACCGCATCCGTAGTGAACACTTGACCAACTGAGCTACTATGTTTTTAAAGTTATATATTTATATTTACATAAATATATTAATCTAAACCATGAATAAATGTCTTCCCACCAAATTTTTTCTGTGTCCCGCCTAATTTTATTTCCCCATCATAATGCGGGAAAGCTATACCCATGGTTCTGGAGAACCGTGGGTATAGGTCTTCAAAACAAACCCGCGATACCGACGGTTTTCATGAACCGTCAGTATAGGTCTTCGGAAAGTACCATATACCCACAGTTTTCTCCAAAATCATGGGTATAGGTCCTAAAAGAGAACTATTCCCACGGGTTTTGGCACAACCGTGGGTATAGGTTCACATACGATCCCTATACCCACGGTTTTGGAAAACCGTGGATATAGGGGTACCCTATACCCACAGTTTTTTGCAAAACTGTGGGTATAGACCTATTTTCCAGTAGTGAATCGTTCATTAATGTGGTAATCACTGCATCATCATGATGTCATAAATAATTTAATTTATTTAATGTCTAAAAATTATAAAAAATATACTATGTTGTAGGAAATATATTTAGATTTCCAATTAATACTTATAGTCTAATAGATCGTTTACACAGACAAAACAAAAAATGTTTTACTCGGGTGATACATTCTTTAGTGATATTATCCTTTCTTTAAAAATAAAATGATAAAGTGTCACTTTCACCCAAAAGTGAATCCATGGGGCCCCAAAGATTGGCACAAGGCATACCATGGTCAGAAATGACACAACCAGTAGAATTAGAACACATTTTGGGGTCATTTGTTATTATTATGATATTATTTAATTATCCTTAACTACCCGATTACAAATTAATGAAGATAATTAAAGATAATTACCGTCGTTACTATTCATAATGTCCAAAAACAAAAGAGTCTTAATTAAATAATTTGGACCTTATGATTCCAAATATGGAATCCATTTTAACAAATTCCAAACATAGAATTTGAAATAATTAATTTAAAAATAATTTTTGTTGTCAAATCAAATAGCGGGTTTTTTTGAAACAATATCTATGAATCGTTTGGCACTTGTTTATGACCAATTCCAAAGTGAAATTAATTTTAATGACCATAATTTCATTAAATGGTAAAAATATATTATAATTAAACATTAAGACCAATTAAAAAGATAATCTAACCATATAATTAAATTTGATGAAAATGCAGTTTTGATGTAAAATGTAGTATTTTTCACTATTCGTTAAAAAATGTACATTGTCAGAAAAATACCAAAAATTTATCCAAAGTAAATTTCAATGTCCCAATAAAAAAGAATGAGTTTATTTCAAAAAAAAGAGCTTATAAAATTTTCAAAAGATATATTTAAAAATGGTTCGCCATCAAAAGGCAGTAAAACAATCTTTTTTAAATATTAGAGAATTCTATGCTTAAGATTGGATTTATTCTCATTTTAAGGCTCTTAAAACACTATCTAATTCATAAATAGACATAGATATGAAAAAATATTGTTCATTACTTACATGGGATGTTACAACATGCATGGTAGAGATTGATAGGAAAGGAAGGGATAGTTTCTATGGTTCAGTATTAGTAGTGGGAAGTGGAAGCTCCTCAGAGAAGAAAAGGAAGCGGAAGGAACCTGTGAAGAAAGGAGGTGGCAGTTCAGGCCATTCTTCCATGCAGTTTTCTTCTACAAATTCTGATGAAAGATCATTCATGTTCCACCAGTGTGGGAATTCCTAGAACATCTGACTAGCATACCCATTTCCATTGAAGCCTTGTTACCAGTGTGGATGATTGGGGAATTTACAATGCTACATTGGGGTGGCACCTCCAATTCCGAGTAGGGTAGGGTCAGTGGCTCCAAGAGGAGTACCAGTACGGTCTGAGCCGTTGAGGTCTAGGGGATCTAATTTTGGGGGCTGTGGAGGTAGGGATTGGTCATCTTCTGGGAAAATCTAGTTCATGGAACTTCCACAAACTAGCGGTCGTCCTCAGGCAGACATGGTACATCTCCATGCGATGGATCAGGAACCAGTAGAATCAGAGGCAGGACTGTTGACTATTTGAGGTACTATTTTGATCACATATTCTATAGTTTTTCATCTTTTTTATATTGGTGCCTCTGTTTCGTACATTTCTGCCAATTGTGTGGACTCACTATTTTTACCAACCGATTTTTTGTCTTTTGCGATGAATTTGGTGACGCCGCTGGGAAAGAAAAAGGAGCACGGTCTAAGGTTCCCCTCATGTGCTCTTTCTGTGTTAGGGGTTGAGATGGATTGGGACATCTAGGTCCAAGATATGGATCTATTTGATATAATACTTGGCATAGATTTTCTAGTACACTTCTAGGACCACATTGATTGCTACATGCAGAAAGTGAGTTTCAAGGAACCTGATGGGAGTCATCAAGTATTTCTAGGAGAATGAGATCCTCGGTTAGGTCGTGCAGGGCCTCTACTCCCAGATTTAGGAATTATTATCTTCCAGTTAACATCACTCACACTAGAGGATGATTTTATTTACCCCGAAGGTTCACTACCTCATGTGGTGAATGAGTTTCTGGAGGTATTCCCGGTTGATTTCTCAGGTTTTCCCACAGAGAGGGATGTGGAGTTTTTGACTGATCTTGCACTGGGAACATGACTGTTATCTCTTCCCACATATTGTGTGGCCTATACTAAGATGAGGTAATTAATGATGCATCTAGATGTCTTATAATTAAAAGGATTCATTCACACAAGCATCTCTACATGGGTCTCTTTTGTGTTGTTGACGAAATAGGCTCTTGGATCCCTCTGTTTATACATTAAATACCAAAATCTAAATAATGTAACAATTAAGAACTAATACCCTTGCATAGAATAGATGTTTTTTTCAATCATTTTAAGGGGGAAAATTTATTCTCAAAAATATACCTGCATTTGGAATACCATCAACACAGGGTGAAGGAGTCAGGTATTACAAAGACAGCCTTACAAGTATATACTGCCACTTTGAGTATTCAGTCATGCCCTTTTTATTGACCAATTCTCCAGTAGTATTTATTGTACTCATGAATAGGGTGTTCCATTAGTACCTAAATTATTTTTTTGTGGTTTTTGGGGATGACATTCTAGTATACTCTCGCTCTAAGGAGAAACATGAACATCACTTGAAAATCTTCTTGGGGACTTCGTGAGATCACCGCCTCTATGAAAATTTGTCTAAGTGAACTGTCCAGATTTGGGAAGTGAAATTTCTGGGGAATGTGATCTCTGAGGAGGGTGTTTTAGTGGATCCTGATCAATGCGATTATATCATGGGAGCAACCAAATAATGTGTTCGAGATCAAGAGATTCCTTGGCTTGGCTGGTTATTACAGGGGGTTTGTTCGAGATTTCTCTTGGCTTTGTTCACCGATGGTCATGCTCACCTGAAAAGGGGTGATGTTTGTATTGGGACCAAAATGTTCGGAATCCATTGGGGAGAATAAGTGGAAGTTTACTAATTCACACTATCTAATTTTATCCGAGGCCGGGAAGGGGTATGTGTTATATTATGGTGCTTCAGGTATGTTTCTTGGGTGTGTGCTTATGATGGATGATCATGTTTTGGCGTATGGCTCCTTCCAAATCTGACCACATGAGAAGAATTACCTAAACCATGACTTAGAGTTCGTTGTGGTGATGCATGATTTGAAGATTTGGCATCACTATCTCTTTCGGTAGAAGTATGTGGTATAATATGATCACAAAATCCTAGAGTATATCTTCCCATAGATGGACCTCAACTTGTGACATAGTTATTGGATCAAGTACATCCAAGGGTTTGACTTTGAAATTGTCTATACCCCATGAAAGGGTAATATGGTGGATGATGCCTTGAGTAGAAGATTTCATGTGTAGACTTTGAGGAAATGTAGTGATTAGTGGACTTTGATGGGGATCTTTGCTCAGATACATGTGGAGACCAGGGAGCACAGTGGAGGTGCGTTCATGGTGAGCATCAAGTTAACGCCTTCTCTTTTGGAGCTGATTCAGTAAGAAAAAACTTGTGATGATCTTTTTTAGTGGCCGAGGCAGTTTTTTCATGGTTGGGAGACATTCTCTGATTGGTTGTCATCTCTCGATGGCATCTGGTGCTTCATGGGTCACTCAGTAGTGTTGTTGTCTCAGTGGCCTATCCATCCATGTGAAACCAAGATGTATTATGATGTCTGTCGATTGTTCTGGTGTCCAGGTAAATGACGGGACTTAGTGGACTTTGTGTCGAGATGCTACACATGACCACAGGTGAAAGCAGAGCATTAGAGGCCCTCCAGTTTTCTCCATCCATTTCCTATTCCTACAAGGAAGTGGTATGAGGTCGCCATGGACTTCATTATTTTCTTGACCTGTACACCTTAGGGAAATAATTCCCTTTGGGTGGTGATTTATCATTTCACCAAATCATCCCACCTCATTCAGATCCAAGATAAAGCTAAAATGGATGATTTGAGCTATTGTTTCTTTTGGAGGTGGTGAGACTCCATGGTTTTCTATAAGTAGTTATCTCAGATATATACCCCTCTTCACTTATAGATTTTTGGAAGGCCTTAAAAAGTCATATGGGTTCTAGATTAAGATGATCACGACCTACCGTCCTCATATGGATGGTCAGACAGAGTGGGTGAAACAGATTTTGGAGGACATGCTCAGTGCATGTGTTCTATACATTGGAGGTTCATGGGATAGATATTTGGGATTTCTTGAGTTTTATTATAATAACAGATAATAATCCTTGATTCTAATGGACCCTTTTGGGGCGCTCTATGGTTTTCCATGTCGGTCCCCCCTATATTAGGTTGAGGTAGGTGAAACTTCACTGTTGGGGCTGAGCCTTGCACATGGGATTTCAGAGAAGGTCAAATTGATTAGGCATAAATTTTTGACATCTCAGAGTCATCAGAAATCTTATTCTAATCAAATCCATCAAGACCTAGAGTTTTATATGGGTGATAGGGTATTCTTAAAAGTGGCCCCTTGTCTGGGCCATCGTCGATCGGGGAAGGAAGGGAAGTTGACACCACAATATATTGGTCCCTTTGAGATCACCTAACATATTGTCAATGTGAAATATATGTGGGCTTTACCTTCTCAGTTGAAATCCATCTATGAAGTCTTCCATGTCTCTCATTTGAAGAAATACAACCTAGATTCATCTCTTGTGCTGAGTTGGGAAGAAATAATGATAGAGCCTGACTTGTAAGTCTTTGAGTGGCCAATAAAAATAGTGGACTCCTAATAAAAGGTGCTTCAAGGGAAGTCTATTCTACTAGTCTGGGTTCTTTGGAAGCATGGTGGTGATACCCATGAGACCTAGTTGAGGAAGTCATGGTTTGAGGATGAGTAACCATTTTTGTTTACTGATGAATCCACTAGTCAACTTTCCGGGAAGGAATGTTTTCATGGTGGGGAGAATTGTCACAGCCAAATTCTTTATTAAAGGTATTTATTTTTCTTTTATTTTTATCCTAACATCCCCCCTAAGTCTCTCCTAACCCCCAAAAATAATTTTTTGGCTTTTGGATATGTTTTTATAGGACAAATGAGGGTGCACAGTTTAGGTGCAATGTTCCAAACTACGCACAAAAACCGTTCACCAATGTCTAGGTCATTATAATTGTTTTAAAAGACAAAATTTTCCTCCTAATACTAATTCTAATTTGGAAATTAATCTTCCTCTTTGAACTTAACATCCATCAAAACCGCCAAATTTTCTCAAAACCTATTGGGAAAACCATTTTGAAGGAAGAATTGGTGGATTAACATCAAAGAATCTCAAGTATGTGTCTCTTCTTTATAGTTCCTTCCCTTTCTATGAAGTTTCTTCTCTTTTCATTGAAATTAAAAATAACAATAGTCAAGGGTTTTAAACCTAGGGTTTAACCATGGGTTCTCTTGCTCTATTCTAGAGTTTTTAGGATGGATCTAAGTCCTTCTTGGTGCGGCAGTGGTGCGATTTGATTTTCACACAAATAGCCAAGGGTTTTCATTAATTTGGTTGGTGATTCCATGATTATTCTATAAATGTGTGTTACCATGCTGTATTTATAATATTTTCATTTTTATTTCATTTTATTATTGTTGCAAAAAATAATAGGTTTTGTATTACAAATGAATTTCAAATGCCAATTTCATGTGAAATTGAGGGTATTTCATGAAAATGTTTTATTGGATCATTTGGGGATGCCATATAATAAATTAATTTATTTTATTGAAGTGTAATAGGGCTAACCAAATTATTTTTTCAGTTTTTATCCCCTTTGGTAGTAGTTGCAAAAATGGGTTTTAATGGTGTTTGTGGAACGTGTGAACATTAAGTGCCATGTTTGGGTGAAAATGGAGGGTTTGCAAACTTATCATTTCTTGGTTCACATGGGGATTCCCTAAAATTGATTTTTTTGTATTCATTTAAATGTATTGTTATGCCTCTTCTATTTTGGTAAGTTAAAATGTGCACATAGTGTACAAACTGGGGTTTCAAAGGAGTTTTGTGTTCAAAACAATGTGGGATTTTGATAAATTGTTTCATTAAAAATTAATGTGTTTTGTTGTGTGTATTAAGTGGTTTAAAATGTGTATATTCAATTTACTGATTTTATGTGACCATTAGTGGGGTTTTATGTGAAACATAGATTTATGTAGCAAGCTGAAATTGTTTTAGCACAAGGGGGAAGCCCATGTACCTAGGTGGGGCAGATAATTACTAGTACGACTATTGGACCAGATGGGTTTTGTCCCAAATTCACATAGTAATTGGAAAAAGACAACTCTAACAAAACTATATGGTTGATGATTGGGGACAAATAGGTTATGTTTATGTTCCCTACTAGTGTATCTTGAATGAGAACTTATTTTACTATGGTTACTTTACACAGAGGTACGAGCTACAAGGGGCCCAAGACTATCTAGTGCCTCAAGGTGTTACCAATTTTGTTGCTCATGGGATTTGTGGTATTTGACATTTTATTTTGGTTTGTTTTTAAGTATATTACATTATAAAAAAAGAAAATTTAAATGTGTTAACATTCTGAAGGATTTATCTGGAAAATTATTTTCAATTGAAAGTTTTATTTATGGGAATTTTCAACCGCTTTTCTTGCATATTAAAATTGCTCACTCTTTCACCTTGTATTGCATGCACTTTTGAATAATTTGGTGGTATCCTACAGGGATTAGGATCAAACCCTACTTACAACACTTTATTGTAAGTATAATATTTTATTCTTGACTCAGGTAAAGGGAAAGCCTCAGGTGAAGGTTGTTCAGGTTGTTAGACCCCTCCTATAGTGCAGTGTTGTGGAGATAGCTCGGGGTGAAAACCCCCTTGTCATGTGGGGTCTTTTTGGTTGTCTTCCTGATGCCTTTATTTGTATTTGGAAAACTTGTATTGTCTTTAAAACAATGTATTCAGTTCTGGTTTTTTTCTTATGACTTGTTTGGTTTGAAAACATCATATTTATATTATGGATTTTTTTAATGTTTTATGCTTTCATACTTAGTTAAATCATTCACAAAACTTTATTAATGATACCCGAGCACTTGTGCTACCCATGAAGATAAGGAACGCCCTTCAAGCCTTTCCATGGGCCGGTTTTGGTGTCAGTATTGGTGGCGACCCGATTAAGTTCATGACAATATTAGAAATTATAAAAAGTTTTGATTCCAAAAATTTAATCCATTTTCCAAATTCTAATCATAGATATATTAGAAGGTAATATAAAATAATCCAAAGGTGAAAATGGTAAGTTTTAGAAAAAATGTTTTATTATTATTTTAGTTTGATCTATTATGATCATATATCTTTCAAATATAATGGATATGTTTATTAAAAACTTGATTGAATATATAATATTTACATTTTGCTAAAAACATTCATCAAATGTGGGGTTTTAAATTATTCTAGGTAAAGTTTTGTTTTTATATAGAAAAATAGTTTTCATACAAAAGGAATTTCATCATTTTCAAATATTACTTAAATTAACTTCTAAATAATTGATAAAAATTGGTTCATTTTATATACGTGTGTAAATAATTGTTTTATAATTTAGTTAATATTATTTATAAATTATAGTCCTATTGATAGGTGGTAACTATAATAATATTATTATAACAATATTAATAATAGATTTTAGTTTAGTAAAAATCATCCTTTTATGTAAGAGAAGCTATCTAAAGAACTCAACATTGTGTGTAACATAAAATAAACATAGTGTGGCTTGTGTCACAAGATAATCAAAGTGTTTCATGTAATGAAAGTATAAATTGGTGTAGCATGAATCACAAGTCAAACTTATTTCATTCATATAACAAAAAATATATTCATTTTTGTTTGAAATTCAAGATATCAAAAATATTAAATAAATTCGAAATATATTTTCACAACTCTCTTGGAGTTACAATGACCTCCACTTCTTGGGAAGTTCGTTGATTTGCATGGATATATTACTTACTTCGTATCACTTTTACTAATGAAGTGTTGGGATGATACACCCTCCTTGATTAATATTTTATTGCATAAAAGCCGTATGTATCATACTATTCATACCCTCCATGGAAATGGGATCATCTAGAACCCTCCACACTCTGGCCTAAATCTTAACACAGACATAAAAAGCTGCCAATGAAACAAATATGCCGAAGGTTTTGTGCATGACCATATAGTGTATTTTTTTATTGATTTCAATTCTTTCATTGGGAAAGGTGATTCCTTCTATGTGGATGTGAATTCCATCATTAGTTGTCTTTTCATTTTCCATTATAGAGGAATTCCTTTAGAATAAGTTAAATTTGAATCCAAGATTGTTTGGTGATTATATGAAAGGCCCCATTTCCACCCCATGAAATATAACATATTGGATACATAATTGTAAAAATAACATCACTGGAATGATGGAAATTATTCACAATTAGTGTGAAGTGAATAGTATTATTGGTTATCTTCCTTGAAGGGTATTTGATGACTTCCCTCTTATGTTATACTCTATAAATGGATCTATTTTGAGAATATATTCTCACATTTTTATTTGGAATTTCCTCATCCAACATTATTATTGGTCTCATAAGAATCTATTATTGTTCCCCATTCTCCCTCAGTTAATAAAACTATTTACTATTGTTAATAGGTTAAATAGGATAAAAGTTTTAATCATTATAAAATAATATTAACTAGGACTCACCCTAGTGTTATACTTCTCTCAAATAGATCATAACATATCCATTTTCACCATGCATTTCACAAGATAATCCATGGGAACCCCATTTTGGGAGAACATATCCATTTCAATGATCGAGGTCTAGAAATGTGTTTTCATTAGAAGGAATCCAACACATAGTCATCAAAATGTTTTATTTTAATCACTCTCATACTTAAAATATCTCACATGAATTATTTAATTTTTAATTATTTCAATGCATGTAATCCTTAATATATCATGTTTTAGTCATTTATGTGTGAATACTTATAATGATATAGTTTTGTAATAATTATTTCATTTATAAATTTTATATGTTCAAACTATATTAACTTGTTATTCCTTACATACCTCATAGTTTGTATTACACACCACAAAATATAAGGCAAATATGATTACACAAAACCAAATGTATCCTCTGTATATCGCAGGTGAAACTATTTTCATGCTATGTTTTAGAATTGATGATCTCCATATGAGTAATATTTGAGCCCCAGATAGCCTACCATCACTTTTATAGAAAAAATGATAAGTCTCCAATCTAATGAGAAACCTAGCCCAATGATCATCTACCAAAGAATACATTACTGAAGAGACATTACAAATACTTCATAATTATATAACACTATATTTATGAACTATATTCAATATCTAAATTCAAGATAGTAATATTAATAACAAACCAATTTTATGGTACATGAAAAAAAACTTATTTTGTTGTACTTTTCTTATACCTCATAACATAAAAATTTTAAATGAATCAATTAATCATATAAATTAATATAAACACAATATTTATATCATAAAAACATTATATATTTATATTAATATTTAAAAGGAATATATAAATGAATTAATTTTTAGTTTTTTTCAATCATTAGACATTAATATTAGTATTTATCTTTTATTTAGGACCACGAATATTCAATTTATAATTGATAACAGTTATAATTTATAATAATTTTTTCAAAAATATGAAATTTTTGTTCATTTTAGAATTGTATAATAATTTAAAACTGGAAGAGGCCTTTTAAATCATAGACCACATTAGTGGCTAGGGTCGATGATTAGCGCTATCATGATTGGAATTTGATTAATCTTATTTGATTTTCTACTTACGATAAGTAGATATTAAAATTTCAGGATGAATATTATGATATTCCTTATCATAAACCAAAGCTAACAACCATATGGATGTTTAACCTGACACATTCTACTCAACCTTCTATATGAGATAGATATGTGATAGACGATTGTGGGTAAGTGATAAATTTTAGACCTAGTCTCACCATACACAAAGGTCAAGATGACTCATATATAGGGAATGATCATAATTATAGATAACAGTTATATAATTTTTATAGTTTGATGATATGTTTTTCAAATACCACAAAATTCTACAATATCACCCATAGAATAGCTTAGGGCATAGAAAAAACAAATGAATTTTAATTTATTATACACTATAATACAAACAGATAGAATTATAACTGAATAAAATAAAATCACACAATATGATCTCCAATATCACAATTCTAGGTAGATCTATTTAATGGAGGAAATAAAACGATGTTATGGGGTAAAATATAATTTAGAATCATGTAGCTTTAGATATGCATATTTTTTTAAAAATACATAGAAATATAGATTGATTTGAAGATAATGGTGACTACGATAACACTTAGTGGTTTTGTGGGATCATCTCATGAACAACACAATGGAAGACACCCAATAAAATGCCTTCTATATAATCATCAAGTCCATATGCATTGAAAGACATAAAATATAAATAATAATACCATTATCATAGATCAATATATCTGTATTTATTTCTATACAATATGTTTGATAGAGGTCACAAATAAACTGCTAAAAACACTTTCCTCTACCGAGATGTACCCTGACCACTAGAATCCCCATGCGTTATGATATGATCCGTCAGACTCAAGAGTTATCTGAGAAAATTCTCAGAAACGATGAGTAGAGAATATAGAGGAATTGATATATTTATTTGTTGATAAAAAATGTCTAACATACCAAATAGGATGACCCATCCATTTATAAATTCTCCCTATAATCAATGGATAGAGTGAAGGGTCATCCCCCAATGATTGGAAGTCAACATATGTTTCCCATAACATATTACCATTAATATATATAATCATTTTAACTATTTAAATGGTTATTGAATGTTTATGAAGTCATAAATGATACATTACAATGTTTTATAGAAGTATTTAACAATTTAGAATCCATGGTAGTAGTCATACACTAGAAAATTCATATCATAAAACAATCTTTCACAATGATGGAAGAATCCTATTTGTTTTATGATATGTTTAGGTCATTTCCTATGAGTCACCACATTTATATATAGGATTATGATAAAGACCAATTAGAAAACATGATTGGAATATTTGAGTGCATTTAAATCAACATCATCTATCATGTCACCAAATATGGAGACCATACAGAAAATCAACCACTGGAATTAAGGACCCAAATTAGAGATCCATGGTATGACTAACAAGAAAAGAGATACATGTAGTATGTTCATTATAAGATGGGTGGGGGTGGGGGGATTCCACAAAATTTAAAAATATCATTGACAACCGCACAAACAACGATCCTTAAAACCATGAATACTTAACCTATACACAACACAGTGCCTAATTTCTTTAGTCAGCATTTCCCAATACTCAAGAAGACCCCTCAATAAAAAAGGCTCCTACATAAGACCCATTGAAAGGATGTCCTTATGGAGTTAATTATTTCCCAATTAACACATTGTACTAAAGGGATTACAGATATTACACCAATTTCATACCTTGTTTATAGAAGGATTCAAGTAGAATCCCTTAAAGACTCTATGCATGATTCCCCACAAAATGTTTAATAAAATTTATTAATTTCCATGAGTTTAGGAATTTATTAAAATTATTCAAAACACAAAAATATTAAGATAGAATATTTTTTTGAAATAATTGTGTAGTATATTTTTTTAAAAAAAATTATGTTGGTATGGAAGTAATTTATTGTCAAAATATGGATTTAATACTGAGTAATAAAAAATCAATATATGGTTTTCATTCATTATTATATTTTATTTATATTTTTTGGGATCCTGGTCAAATATACATTCTCAAATGGTACTAAAAAATGGTGAAATTATTTCAACTATTATAGATTAATAAGATCATGTAAAATTTGTATATTTTTTCTATTTTTTATCTGCTTTCTATATTTATATAATAAAAATGAAAAAATATTTAAATTTTCGAAAAACAAATCATTTTAGATCTATTTATCATTATGATTTTGAGAAAAACATGATTTATTTTATTATTCTGAAATCAATTTAGTAAAATATATTTAACCAAGGTACACAAATAAATTTTTAAAAAATTGAAAAAACTAACATATGTTGTTTAACCTGATCTAGTTCAATTTTCCCACAAAAAGTAGGATGTATTTTCATAATAATACTATAAAAAAATAAATTCTATCAATTATAAAATATAATGATCTTGTATTTCCAAAAATATTTTTCCCATAATTATTATTTTATAATTTATAAATATCTTTTTTAAATAATATTTTAATGTTATTGAATAAACTAACAATTATATAAAAATTAAATTTATGCATAAAAAATGGACTCCATCAACAGAAAATTTACATTTAATGTTAATGGTTGAAAAATATAGAATATCATTAATTACACATACACTATTATTTATTCAAAGGCACATGAATAAACATGTGAAACACTGACCCACTAATTATTGATGGAAGAAAATCCATAACAACCCTATAGGTAAAATGCGTTTCAACTAGACAATGGTATCTCAATTCCCTACTAAATTTGATGTAAATATTGATATAATTTTTTAATTGATTAACTAGATCCCATTTTAATGTATATATTTACAATGGTAATGAGTATTAGGTGTGCATGTTAATGATCAAATAATTTACTTCCTCTTGTTAATTGTATTAATTATTTAGGGTAATATTATATAATTGCACAAACCTAATAGAATATATATAATCTCGTGCAACTAAGAAGATAAAATTTTCAATAATCAAAGGTCTATAAAGAAATTTAATTTTTTATATGAAATGGAAGCTTCAATGTAAGAATTGTAATGACACTCATTAATATTCAAAAAATAAAATTTAATTAATATCTATAGTGAAGTGGCTATTTATGATTATCTGAATTATGTTCCCTTATTAATTCCACAATATTTGATAATATTTGATGAAAAAATAGACTCAAAATATCAAAAACTGTTATTTTATTGTTTAAAACTAATTCTAGAATGAACATTATTTATCCCAATGAGAGATAATTATTTTTTTAATTAAAATAACAAAATGAGAAGTAAAATAATTAATGATAATAATTTTTAATATTTAAATTATTTTTTTCATAAAAAAAGTAATAGAAATATTTTAATCCTAAAAAATATGAAATATTTTTGAATGATGCTTTTTGTACAACTAATAACAAAAACTATAAGATTATAAATTTTGATGTTATTTCAAGGGTTATATGTTATATGAACATATAATAATTATAAAGAGTGTATTTATTTACTTATATTATCTTTGAAATATTTTAATATATAAATCGTTAATTATTATAGAACTATACCCATAATAGTGTATTTATATATTAATTTCATGCATAACAATGTCATTATTTGAAGAATCTGGTCCGCTTTCTATGACAACATCACCACCCACATAATTTCATATAAATCAAAAAAATTAAAAATCAATAATTTGATTTACTTTAAACAAATATTTCATTAAATAATTAAACCATGATGAAAAAGTGATATAATTTTATGTAATAAATTTTCATACTTTTTATATTTGTTTGATTTAAATAATTCATTAGTCTAATTTTATTTACCAAAATGAGTAATAGAATCCTGAAAGTATTTTATTAGTTTTCCTAAAACCTGGGGTTCTAAAATCAAAAAGTTGTCTCTCTCTTATAGAATTCGGATTGAAAAGATAATATAAACCCATTTCACGCATTGTATATTTTTTATAATATATATATATATATGTATATATATTGATGAAGATATGTCATAAATACATTATACATATGATGTAATTTTTACTATATTATATGGAATGATATAGGTATGATTTAAATTATGATATGTATGAAAGCTTAGGCATATAATTTTCACAAACAATCCTAAACCATCCATCAACTAAGGAATCTGAGGTGGTCCACTATATGGATTGAGGAGTTTTTGAAACCCCAATGGGCACACCTCTTATGAATGTAAAAAAACACATTGGGAATAAATCATCCTTAAAAGTGTATAAAAAACCATTTATTAAAATAAAATAAAAAAATTGACTAGATAATAAAAATAATGTAACAGGAATAAAGAGGAAAATAGAAAACCAAAATCTATAAATGGTTTATAGAATGTCATAACCAAAAGACAATGTTCTTAAAATATGGGAGTTTCTCACCCCAAATGTTTCCACTGATATCCCAAATCCCTCTATAATGAATATCTAACACCTCAATGGGTTTCCTATCAATTTTCTGAACCCATAAAAAAGATTTTATCATTTTCCCTAATATATATACATTCTGTGAGAAAATAACCACAATAAGATCCCACGATGTGTTTCATAAGCAGTCCATATTAAATAAAACAATAATGATTAATATTAAAAAATACATGGAATGATAACCATTTTCAAAATATGAATAAAAAATGTATATTACATATTTATAAAATAGATATATTCCATAATTTCCAAGAAGATAAGTTTATCTGAAATTCATTTTTAAAATATCTTCTGTGAAAATATGTAGAGAATATTTTAGAAAAAAACATAGAAGCATGTTAATATAGTTTTTTATGATAGTTCAAGGCTTAAAAATCATCACACATCATTGTGGTCGTGACTACATAGTGCACACATTATCCTAGTTCTAGGAGAAGAGTGTGTAATAGTAAACCACCTAAAAGTATCTACATTCCTCATCAATGTTTAGTAAGTTTTGTTGTCATCAATTCTGATGCAAGGAAGAGCTATACTATGCTTGTCTTGGACTACCATCCAAAATCCCATGCTCTCATGGGATGAAATTCAAAGAATAATTATGGGATATAAAACATCCTTTATGAGTCTCAAAATATAGTTTTCAATCAGTAAAAATTAATTCTTTTATAATCCATATTAATTATATTTGAAGAAAAATTCATCTTGGGACTTTCAAAAATTAATTTCATTTAAACTAGATAATTTTCAAGGGAATTTCATCATTTCGGCCATTCTCAATTCCACCAACAAGTTCAAATAAAACTCTTAAAAGTAATCATTTCAACTAAAAACCATATTTTACATAAAAATGAAGAACATTTAAGGGTTTTAATCAAATAAATTATCATTATAGAATTATTTAAAATTATCATGTTTAATTCTTTAGAAATAATTTTAAGAAACCAATTTTGAAACATTATAGAAATAATTTTTCTATTTAATAAGGATATCATATCAAACCACATACCTAAATTTTAAAATTATCATAAACCAGAAATGGGAACCACCCATCAGGAAGGAACATACTTGAAAGAGTCTTATAAAAATAATTAATAATCAACATTCATGTTTTAATGATTCTAATAGGATTTCTTGGATGATAAAAATAAAGTAACAAGAGGGTATGATAGATTCCAGGAAAACAAGGTATGACACACCGATTGGGAACCCCAAAGCTGAACAATGCTTCGATCCACTACAAAATGATTTTTGTATAGTGATGTATGTATAAAAGGGATTTTGGAATCATAGGTATTATTTTTTTTTTGTAAATTATGTAATTAATAATGAAAAAGTGGCCTCATGAAAGAAATTGTAAATTGCTCTATATTTTACTCAGCAATATAGGCATGATCAGTGTGTCAGTGGTATCCCACAAGATGAATCGTACTAATCAACTAGCTAGATAGTGTTTGTAGGTAGAATTCATATGACCTATAATTCCTACTAGCTATCATTTAGATGATAATTAGCCGACTGGTGTACTTATTACAGCATAGATTTTCCCATGCTAATTCATTGAATGGGATTTGGTATTAACTGGATATCTTATGTACGTCCTATAGCTTTCGTAGGTATATTCTCAAGTCCATTATTATTCCAAACCCTCATTATCTTACCTCTATCCCCTCAGGGAATTTGTTTTTTTTTAAACAATGGATCAATATTTAGTGAGATAAAACAATACAAGAAGATGGTCATACCTCATAATAGTATCATGAATTTACAAATACCCCAATGATATTTCTTTCTTCCCTCAGAAAGCTATGTAGGAGATGGTTGGACACCACAGATATGAGAAATAAACACTCTCATAACATACTATCATTCCATTTTATCATAAACATTGGATCTATCCTGCTATCAAACTTGAACTAATGGTAATTATTTTTCAAAAAGAACCTTTACCTAGGAAGTATAAATTTGAAATGGTTACTCGGTCATAGGCATATCATGTTCTATGTTGAGGTCTTCTAATAAAAACATGATATATATTAAGTAGATACGTATTGATTTGGGACACATGGGTAACATTATGGATCATGGCCATATTATGTTGTAGAAATACATATTATTCCATGTTTCTCACCAATTCCATAATCTCAAATGGCACCGAATACCTCAATGACATCTTCAATTACATCCCAATCCGCCAGTGACCCATCCAAGGTGATACTTTTATGAAAAAAAATCACCAATTGAACACCCTAATGGGTGATGATGATGATCCCTATATGATTTATACATACTTTTAGATCTTACAATATATTGATGAATCATATAAATATTTTCCATATTTTCGTGAAAAAAATATATTCCACCCATGAAATTTTCACCCACCAATGACCAGTTAATGGTGAGTTACATGTTATTTGATATAATTATTTTAAAGGTTCCATTTTAAAGGATTACTGATAAATTTTAATATATGAAAATTCATACAGTCCCAGATGACTATCCCAACCACCTCAAAAGTCTATAGTAGGGACATGGAGAATTTCCTCAAAAATATGAATTTTCCACTCTATTTTACTATAAATCCATGGATTATATATTATGGTCAATTTATTAGATGATACCAATACCTATTAGAGGCCTCTAAAAAATGATATCTTAAATGAGGATATTTATATGAGATAAGGTGTATGGAATGACAATAAAACCTAATGATATCATATATATAAAACAACCTTAGGCCCTCTACCTTGGTGGTCTAATGAATAGGTATGATGTGGACTAACTAGGTTAAATTTTAAATTTCAACCCAAATAGACTTTTTACCCTAGGGAGTCCTTGGTAAAAATGAAATCCATTGATATTTCATTCAACATCCATGTTGGAATGGGGTGAGGATAATGTAATATAGATGGATATTTATTCTCGGCATTAATTTTTCTAAAATATAGTAGTGAGATATGAAGTCAACCATGTAACAACTTATATGAGGCCACAAGAAAACATCGATTATTCTTGGTAGTTCAATGCTAATGGGAGACATATCAACTATATGATATCCTTATATAATAATATAGTCCAATAATTATCTTGAGGTATGAAAGTAAACTATGTATCCCCATCCAGTCTCTGGAAGAGTAATAATGGGGGATTAGGTAAAACACCACATCAATTCCTCAAATGATACGCGGCACATCGATTAAAATAATAAATATAGAATTGGTATTTTGATAATTTTCAATATAAGGGATGATCACATATGATATATAGAACATTTATAAATTTATTTATAAGATATTATTTTTTTCTTGAGTAAAATAAAATTTCTTCCAAAAATAAAAACGAAATTATGTGAAGGCACCATTGAAAATATGTTTTATCTATTACATGTTGACAACTAGAGAATTATTTATGACCAATGACATGATGAGATATTGAAAATGGAAATAAAAACTCAATAATGTGGTCTTATAAATATTTTACTCCTTTATTCATAAATGGTATTAACTAAACCAAATATCAATTATTAAGAACCAGTTTCCCATTTCATTTTATAAAAAAACATCAATTCATGGAAAAGGGTAATTTTATTAATCGTTACATATCTAAGCATCTAGTAATAAAAAAATTTGTGGAGGTTTCAATCTTTATTATAGTAAAAGATAATAGAATCTACCAATGGTGACACCGATGGGTGTATTAATCCCTTAGATATCAAATTATCCCACAAAAGTTTATGCAACTTTAGCACCACTAGTGATATGCGGTAAGATGGTATCGATAAAAATTGAGTTTGTTTTAAAAAAATAGACCATTATTTATACTTACCTCTATGAAGGTATGCTATTAATTTATTCTGGGAATTCTTTAGGTAATAAATCAATCAACGGAGGAATTTCAATTAGGGGAAGTAAAGGAAACCTTCCAAATATAACTGTTGATTTAATATTTATGAGCTACCAAAAAATCAATTATGAAAATGATGTGAAAGAAATTTATTTTGAGGACTAATAAGTTCAATAATAGCCCCAATTCTGATAATGAAAAGTAACATGATGAAAAATGGATACCCTTATCCCTCACCATTCAAAAATGTATAGCTTTCAATAAAATATATTGAATGAGTTTCATTAAAATTATATGGAGGTTCATAGTGTGGGTTGATATAAACGACTGTGTGGAATATATATAAAATAATGAAATCACTAAAGATAAACCAAAAAAATGGTACCTATCATGGTCCTTGAGCCCATGTCGACATCTATTATAATATCATCGACTATGCATACTAGATTAATTCTAGAGGCCTGTGATTTGTTTTGTTTGATGGTACTCTTATTTTGAACCCATAAGTTGGGACACTGTTTGGATATATATATATATAACATTAATTATGATATATATATATATGCCCCACCCATGTATTGCACCATGTGTCAACACTAAAATTTTTTGGGGGTGTTTTCCTAACATCCCTATAGTGGGGATAGATGGATGGCTACTCATTGTTCAATGCTCTCTCTGCCTGGAAATGATGTTATGCATGTTCTATGATATCTAAAAATCAAAAGTGAATGAGTTGTGATGATTCATGAGATTATTATGTGGATATGGTGGGGTTCGTTCATGTTAGGATGAGGGAACTAACATTATATCCTTCATGTTCTTGGCATCCTACAATTTTTGTTAATTTTTTGGATGTGATGTGAAGTAATGGACCAGGTGAATTTGGATGAGATATGATGTGATGGACTATGTATCTTTATGAGATATGTGATTTCATGTAATATGTTTCCTCAAGAGATATTTTATGGGATGATCAAGGTTTCTATGGGGATCTTTTGATATTCAGATGAGACGAGAAAGACAAGAGACCCATCATCGTTGTGTGAGAATGGAGAATTGGGGGTAAAGTGGTGTAGTGTAGTAAACCTAAAACTATAAGTATGGAGTTGGTGCTTGATAAAATTACATTGAAATACATTACAAGTAATTAATTCAAAATGAATCGATCATTTTTTATGTCTTCGTTGACTAGATAGATAGATGAGTTTTACATTACATTTGGAATTTAGAAATTACGACATAAGTTTTTCTAATAAATAACATTATTCTATCTAGAGTATCCCTGCATACCTATCATAGAAAACATAAGGGAATCGTAGGAAAATGAATAAAATATGGGTGGACAAAAATGATTAGGAAGGGTTAAATAGAGTAGACACTATCATGAATCAATATGGAATAATCAATATTTCAATGTAAATGACTAATCATACATGAAATTTAAATAATTGCATAAGGAATAATCATTATGTGGATGAAAAAACAAATAACACATTCCATTTAAATAATTAGATAAGTGATAATATATATTTCATGGTAAATAACTAAGAGAAAATTACAATTAAATAACTAGAAAAAGGAATAATCAATATTGAAAGGTAAATAACTGAGCATACATTCCATTTAAATAACTAAGAATGAAATATATATAGAAATAATGTTATAGTGAAAATATCCTGGATAGAAATAACTGAATACTGAATGAAGGAAATACTTAATTATTGTACTTCATGTTTCCCAGGAAAAAGATACCTTTATAGTCAATATATATCCTCAAGAAACTTTAAACCATTCTGGGTGAAACGCATTTATCTGAGGTTAACCAATTTATTTGTCCCATGAGACTACCAATGCATTGAGAGAATTTCATTAATATTTTCTCAATTTGTGTATTATATGTCAATATTATTCCTTATATATATATTAATCAATTTATCTCATAAATTATGTTCCCTATCAAATATTTGTGTTGAGTAAAGTATTTTAATTTTGAAAATTTTTCCAGTTAATAAAATAATATTTAAAGTAAATACTGTATGTAAAAAAGGTATACATTTTAGGAAAAATTATATCCATGATAAAATGATATAGATATTTAGGTAAAATTTAATCTTAAATTATCATAGGAAATAAATAACTCATGAGGATGTAAATGACTATCAAAATAATTATAGGGTATTTAAATACTATCCATAATAAAAATAATTATAAGCCATCCATAGGAATAATAAGGATGGAGTCAAAACATCTTATTACCATTGAATTAAGAATAATATTTATTGGCATTAGAGAAATAAAAATATCTTTAAAAAAATTCTTGAGGAAAATTTAATTCTCATTTTGAAAATAACTTTTTAAAACATAAACAATTTTAAAAACCATTTTCACTAAAAACCGTATTTAAAAAAAATATTTAAAAATATTCATGAAATATTACAAAGTATTATTCAAATAAATGATGGTGGGTATTTCTGTATATGTTATATTGATGGAAAATTGTTACTTTTTCATTGTTAAATGGATAGAAAAGTACCTTGTTTGGAAAATGAATACATGATACATTTTAAGAGATTTGGTAAAATTTATAAATGGGTAAAAATATATTTAATGAATCATTTTAAAAAGGATAAAAATATTTTTGAAATCATCTATATTAAAAATTGATTTTCAAGGAAATAGGTTTTCAACGGAAGAGTAAAATGAGGTTACGTTTCCATATAATAATTTATCTAAAATGTTTGATGTACCCAATAGTAGAAAAAAAATACTATTATTTGAAAATAACCATTAATAACTAAAGTAGTATAAAATTATAGAATTTATTAAGAAATTATCAAAAAATATTATTCAATTTAATCTAAAGTTTAAATAAAGCCGAATAAAATGGGATTATGATGTAAACCCTTGAAAATATCCTAACATTGAAGTGAAAATTAACCCATGAATCGTTTATGTGTGTAAAATATAAATCAAAATAAAAAAGATAAAATAATAAAATATATTTTCAAAATATATTACTGAAATAATCTTAGAATATTAATGATAATGAATAAGTAATATAACCCATGGAAAATGAATCAGGTTATGAAATTAACGACCCCATGGTAACTTTTAATTCAAATACACATAGACAATATAAATCAAATTTGAACTTATTATACCTTTAAAAATGGTTTATTGATGATATTACATATAAATAGAAGGTATATGCACCATATAAAAGTATTTAGGTCCACAATATTATAACATTCATTACTGAAATGAAATTGAGACGAAATACCTTACCCCACATTTAATTTTTTTTTGTGATAATTCATTAGCCTCATATCTAGTGGTTTAAAATATTTAATAAACTTATAAAAAAATAATATTTATATCTATAATATTATATATTATTATTTTATTACATCCTATCACCAGTTCTTTAACAATCTATCGTTTATTTCATTTTCTGGGGTTAATTACCTTATTTTTCATGTATGTATTGACTTGTTATGTTTTCTTCCTATTACATTGATCATGATTTCATTATCCCAATAATTAAAAAAATTATGTAAATATAATAAAAATTCATTATGTATGTAGGTATAGTAATCCATTAAATTTCATGATATAAAATGAAATATATCATTAATGGAGACAGTTGGTCATACATACACATGGAGACTGTTCCCATTTTTCTTATCACATTTAACAAATTAAATTATACAATATATTTATATATATTATGTTTATTATATAATTTTAATTTAATATATATCATATAATTTAATTAAACCCATTTTAATACATTGTATGTAAAGTGTGAATGAATCACACCACTTTATGAGTTGGTAGTCCATTATACCGAAGAGAATTGTAATCTTATTCCCACAAAATAGAAGGAATGATGGTATGTGTGATATAATATTTATAAAATAATTATATCATCATATATATCATATATTTCATATATAAACTATAAATCAGACATTATCCCCAATAATGAATGGTCGTAATATAAAAACAAACTATATCAGTTCATGAGGTCGTAACCCATCGTACACACAACTGATGATTTTATAACCCATTTGATTTTATTTTGTGAAATTTTTTAAGATAAAAATTATCTAACAATATCTATGTATAGATAAGATACTTATGACTTTATATAATCTATATATAATAGAAATTGTAATAGGTGGAGTAGGAAATAAAAAATGATTTTAGAAGAACATTTCATATTTTTTAGGTATCCTATTTAGGTTTGTAGTAAAGACTTAAAAGGATGGGATTATAAAAAAACAAAGGCCTCTTGTATTATGGGGGGGGGGTTGGTATTTTTTTGGTAGGTATTGATTGAACTAATGTTTTTAGAGCATGTGGAGTGAAGAGGAGAGGGGTGACCTTTTATATGTGGGGTGAGTGGCACATTTGTAATTTTTTAAAAGTGTGTATTATAAACACATCTTTCTCATATCACCAAGAACCAATGATTTCAAATTCTAAATAATTGAATTTATAAGGCCTAATTATTTCTATAAAATGGATTTTCAACAATTTTTATGTTAGTTTTACACCATATATTCTAATATTATCCACTATGTAAACACATTTTGTCTTTAATTGATGTAATTAATTTTAACTATTTTCAAAATTATTTTAGGTAAATTATTTAGTTTAAATCATTATAACTTTTAAAAAAATGCTAAATTTAAATATTTAATCCATTTTTCCAAATTCAATTCACTTAATTGGAATGTTTTATTTGAAAAGTAATCCCATTAAAGGACTAAGAAATCAAGGTTTTAATGTGAAAATGGTCAAAAGGTTACAATGTTTTGATGTCATAATTCAATATGAAAATTATTACAATGACATAAATTGGAGTAATATAAGTATAATTAAACTATTTTGACTTTAAAATCAATTTAAAATATATTGTATCATTATAAATTATTTAAACAATAAGGTGGTATCAAATTAACATTCTTTATTTTTCACTATTTATCAAAAAAAATTAAACCTCTAAGAAAATTACTAGAAGTAACCCTAAGATAATTTTGATATTATATTATTAAAACTGAATTTAATTTTTTATTATAAATTTATAAAAAATTAGTAAAAAGTATTTTTAAATAATGTCCACCAAGAATGATTATGCCATCTTTTGGGAAATTATTATTATTTCAAAAGATTTTATTTTTCTTTTAAATTATTACTAATATTATTTATAATCAATTTATTTCCAATAAATGTTTGTAGAATATATATTTTATTATATAATTTAAACCAATTCATATCCACAATTCAAACAACAATGTGATAAAAATCATTTTAAATAATAATATTAATAGTATAATGTTTTTCCGAAAAAACATGATCTAGCATGTAACATAAGATAGTGAAGAAAATAATTTCTATATACAACACAAGATTATAGAGTATTGCGCATATTGAGTGATATATAAATTATTTAAGTTACTTAAAATAGTAAATAAATTTTAATATTTTGGAATGTTATATTACATTCAACACTTTTCTCACACACTATCAAATATGATTTTAGTATTTTGGTCTGTTAGATTATCCTCACGTGGAATAAATTGAATCCTCACAATGTAAACTTGATATTAGTAATCAATGGTTTGAAATTTGGAAAATCAATTTTTGAAAAATCTACATATTAAAATATTTCTGAAAATGTTGTCTTGGTAAGAGAGAATGGGATGCCAAAAAGTGACATGAAATAACTTTTAGAAATGTTTCTATGCAAGGTAACATCAGTGAAAAGTGAAGATATGAACATGGAGGGAAATAGTAAATGATTATATAGAGTGATTGCGGTCATTGATCTGGCAAAATTGAGTGACAAATGGAAAGTATAGGGGATAAAAATATTAAATCTAACATGTGTGTAAATGTCATTGATATCATAAAAAATAATTTTAATAAGGTATAATTTTAATACCATAACCTTTTTCAAGAGTTAAGGAATTATTTTAATATCTATGAATATTAAGAAATATACATTCTTGAAATATTTCTATTTAATAAAACAAATTCGATCCTTTATTTCATCAATCAATTTACAATTCATCCCTCACTCTATGAAATGAATACCCAAAATTTTTTTATATTCCTAAATCACTAAAATTCACTTTTAATGGAATTTAATATCTATAAAATGAGCCTTTAAGTCTTTCTTTAACTACATTAAAAACAATATGGTTAGTAAAATTTATCCAATATAATAAATTAATCTTTATACCACAAATAAACACTATTGGTTTATCATGAATATTTATTCAAATTTTTTAACTAAAAATAATGAAATAATAACCAGGAAATCATGTAGGCTAGTGGTAAGAATTAAATACTTATCATCTATTGGTCATGTGTCCCATCCCCACCACTATTCTATGTTATATGGATTGTAATAATTCATAAATGTTTTTCATTTTATAAACTATATTAATATAATTCCTATAAGGTTAAAAAAATTATCGACAACCTTGAAATAAAGTAAATCATTAAATAAAAATTTTTACAATGGTTTTAAAAACCAATTTTTTATAATGTCTAATAATATTATTGGAATATTTTTAAAACATTAATAGTTTTTACCCACATGATATTATTTAGAGGTATTTTTCTGGTTTCTTTTTGTCTCATTTTAGTCCCTTGGTTTTTTATAGGAGGTTTTGGAAAAAAAATGGAGTAATTGGACCCAACCATAGGTGGTTCACGGTTTCTACACATTTAGGGGAACCAAGTTCCATATGATAAGAAACTTCGTTCAATAGATAGTGGAATTATCTGGGTCGTACAGTCATCAACATGGGAATTCACCCTCCCAATGAAGACTACCTGGATGCTTTCCTATTGGAATGATAAGACTTCACAGTTGCTGCATAATTTGGAAAACCATATAGGCTAATCATTTGGTCAGTCCATGTCATTAAAAATCAATAAATTACCTTTTTAGCCTCCCCGATTTGTCCACAATTCCACCGATTTATTCCCCCAATTGAGATTTCAAGCCCAAGGTGCCTCCCCCTCCCCTCCTTTCCCCCTTGGAACATCAATTTTTTTGGGTATTTTGATTTATATATTTATAAATAATTAATAAAGTCTTTATCCCTTGATTTATTCCCTTTTCATGGTATCTTATTCATCCCTCATTGATTTACATCTTCCCTATGGTTTTTCCTTAAAATTGGACAAATCATCATTCCTTGGGTTTAATATTAGTGTTTAGGGCTTGATTTTGCCTTTATAGGGTCCCCTTGAGGTGTGGTTATGGTTTTCCACTGGATTCTGAAGGTTTCTAAGATTAAGGTAGGTGGTTCCTTACTTGATCATTATTAGTGGATATCGGTATGCTTGATTTGTTCCTTGAAGGTGTTCATAGGATTGTGTGAAAGGTGAGAAATGTTCATTAAAAAGGGATCATAGGTGTGTTTGTGTTGAAATATAGTTTTCTAAATGAAATTTATTGGGTTTTAAGTTTTCTTCTTGATTTACTTATTAATTATGTTCTATACATTGTTTAAGCAGTGAAAAGTGTGTTTCTAAATGGTTTTCATGTGTGTATGGATTCGAAATAGGTTTATATTATAAAAAATAGTGATTTCATTATTCATTCATATTGCTTGATGTGTTAATGTGGATGTGGTGGTATATGTGACATATAAAATTAAGAACAATGGGAATCATATGTATATAGGTGGGGGAACTTGAAATAGTATTCTATTTGTATCAGTGGGGCCGAGGCCTAGTTTCTTCTAGGATGATTTATGATACAATTCAAAATAAACTATGATGAAGATTGGAACCAAATTGATATTTGGATGGATTCTTCTCTGGTTTCTCATGCATTAGAACACTATAGGTTGTGGTTTCTATATCACATTTCACCAAGATAAAAGTTTCCTAGGGTCCAACTACATCTAGTACCATTATATACTACCCATTATAATCTTATGAGTTGTTTCATTCCATTTACATATGGTGGACCATGATTTCATTGAAATTCTAATGATTTATTCTTTTGAAAATATTTCCTTGAAATGATTTTCATTTAAAATGTTTCTAGACTTCTATCCTTAAAGACACCTATGTTAATTTATTTTCTAGTGTTATTCCATGAATTGTTTTTTGGTAGAATCCTACTAGTCATTAGCTCACACACTACATAAATTTCTGAGAGTTTGTATACTATGTTATGTTTGACCTAGGTAAAGTCAAGATGTTCGATAGAGGTGAATTTGGATTCCTTTTTCTAGTTCTTATCTCTTGAAGGTGTTGGTAATGATGTCATTTGGGTTATAAAACTCTTATTTCATGGAGGATTTTGGGTTGGGTTCTAGTTTTTTCCCCTCCCATTTCATCATTTTGGATTTTAGAAACTATTTTAAAATGTCTTTCTTGAAATTAATGTATTTGTTTTGGTTATGGATATTAAACTTGGTGGGAGGTATTAGTTTTTTTGGATGTTTATGTTTATTTATGATGGAAAAATTTCTATTCCATTAGTTTATTTTTGATACCCATAAAATATTTTCCATACAATGGGGATCATGAACACCCTTAGGGTCATGTCGTAGACCGAGTCCGGTGTAGGGTAGGATGGAATTCGGATTTTCTTCCAGAAAAAATGGTATTTGAGCATGGATTCCACCATTTCATTTGTTTATGACATTTTGGAAGTGTCTAGACAGATCAAAGAAAATATTTTTTGGGCATGAGGTTTTGGTTGTGAGTGGGGTTTCTAGACAACACACCTCATGATAGATCTTGCGTCACCATGAGATGTTGGGAATTGGTTTTACATCTCCTCCAGGTGAATGTTAAATGTCGTAGACTACTTAAGGAAACTAGGTGGGGTGGGGTGGGGATGGGGTGGAGATGTTTGGTTTTTCTTGTTATTATGATGGATTGTTTTTTATTTTGATTTATGGAAGTGTCATGAATGTGTTGTTGTTGCATAAATTTATTCAGAATTCTGTATTGATGACCATTACATGTGGTTTTCTCTTAATGTTGAATGATGCATTCATAAAGAAATAATATAAATTCCTGGGAAAATGCCTAATAGGGTTCACCCTAAATAGTTGGCTAGAGACTATTTTATGACATAGTTTTTTTAATGTCTATGAATTGGTCTAAGAAGTAGGTTATTGTCCTTCTCGTGTTAGATAAGATAATCCAGGTCATGTAAACAATAAACCTCAATAGTTCTTCAGGAATAACGCTCTTACTATTTAGGGTAGAATGATTACCCAAGAAGAATAGGAGTGACCTGAGAAAATTGATAGTATGTTTTAATTTATTGATATTCCTAATGAAAACATGGTGAAGTGTGCATCGTTCATGTAGGAGGATCCCATCCGAAGGTTGTAGGACTCAGTGTTCCAATCATGGAAGCATCAAAAAAAATTGAAGGATTTCAAGGTTCTGTTCAATGAAAAATATGTCTCAGAGACCTTTGCTTTC
Organism: Viscum album; assembly: GCA_963277665.1. Classification (NCBI taxonomy): domain Eukaryota; kingdom Viridiplantae; phylum Streptophyta; class Magnoliopsida; order Santalales; family Viscaceae; genus Viscum; species Viscum album. The sequence goes on along the minus strand of OY728139.1, from coordinate 45,005,355 downwards.
TCAAAGACCCATTAATTCTTGGAACTCAACTAGGGCGGTCCTACCGTGATGGAATTTGCTAACCACCTTACATAGTTTGTTTAGTTTGAACCTGAGGTGGCCTCAAATGATAAGATGAATTCTCAAATGTTTGATATGGTAATGTAGTTGAATATCTGATCAAGAGTTTTATTGTTCAAGTTAAATTATTATTATGATGTGGCTAATCATGATTTTATGATAAAGATTGATCATAGTGTAGATTTTTGGTTTCTTAGTTTAAATTTTAGTAGTGGACCAGGGTAGTGTTTGTTTGAATGAGAGGGAGAGGATGTTGGAATATCATGATAGAAAGGTAGTTGGAAGTTTTGGGAAACCATTCCAATATTCTTCTTCTATGACTTTAGACACCAAAGTAGTCCCATTCCATCCATGTGGAAAGGTTAGTATTGTGTGGTCTTTGTTCCCTTTTCTCTCTATACCTTTCCATAAATGTGGAAATATGGGTAAGATGTAATGGGTTTGAAGGGCCACATGTCCAAATATTAGTTGTCCAGCAGTAGTAGATTTTAAATGAATTTCATACCAGTTAAAGCTATCTTGGGCGTTGAGTTCTAGGTTATGTGATTGAGGTGGAATGGAAGTTTTTTTTTCAAAATAGTAAAATCACGGAATAGCCACAATTATGTGGTTGTTTTGAGGCTCCAAAAGAGATGAGACACCTTCATGATATGGAAAAAGAACTAGTGGAATCATACGTAGGGCCAATTATAGGTTGATGTACCATTATTATTGCATCTTCTATAGTTATTTTTCTATATGATATCAGTGCCTTTTTTTTCTTATCTCTTTTCATGTCACATGGATTTGGTGAGTTTTATAGCTAGGATTATTCCATATAAGATGGATTTTGTGACTCCTATTGATAATATGGGAGTAAAGGGTTTTGGGTGTCTGTCTTGTGCGCTGACTATGTCGGGGGTCAAGATGGAATGGGATTATATAGTTTTGGAGATGGGAATATGTGACATGATTCTCGATATGGCTTAGATAGTGTGTTTTTAGGAGTACATAATTTTTTTTTGGTGGTGAGTATGTTTATGAAACCTAATTGAAGTACCCAACTTTTCTAAGGTGAGTTGGATCCTTGATTGAGACATGTAGGACCTCCACTTATAGAATTGGGTAATCTTCATTTTCAGATCTCATCACTCATCTTAGAGGATATGGATGGAGGCCTCATGTGTAGGTAACATATTGTGGTGGATAAGATCCTAGAGTTATTATTAGACGATTTTTCCATGTTTAACTCAAGAGTGTGATGTGGAGTTCACCAATAATTTGCTGTAGATAAAACATCTTATAACTCTTCCCTCTTACCATATGGACCCCAACGAGTTGATGGAATTAATGGTACTACAAGAAAACTTGGAATCCAATGGATTAATTCTCAGGATCATCTCACCTTGGGCCATCCTAATTTTGTTTGTAGATAATGCTAATGTATATTTCCAATTATTTATTGATTATAAGAATCTCAATGAGGTGATGATCAAGAAGAAATATCTATTTCCCAAATGTATTACCTTATTGATCATCTTTTGAGGCAAGATGTTTCTCATAGAATGAATTTTATTCTATTTATTTACATGTCATATTTAGAGAGGAAGATGTTCCAAAAAATTCCTCTTGAAGTATGTACAACCATTTTATGCATTTTATCATGTTTTTATGTTGATAATTACTTCATTGGTCTTTATGGAACTTTTGAATCAATTGTTCCACCATTAAATGGAATCCTTTTTTTTGGGTTTTGGAGGTGAAATTCTCATAAATTATAGAACTGAAGAGGATCATGACTAGAATTTGAAGATTGTTCTACATAACCTTCTGGATCATTGACTTAATTCGAATTTCTCCAAGTGAACCATCTAGATCAAGGAGGGTAAGGTTCTGGGTCATGTGGTCTTTGATTCATGAGTTTCAGTGGACCCCGAGATGTTCATCAAAATGATGTCATGGGAACAACCATATAATTTTTTTGACATCAGGTGATTTTTTGTCCTAGTAAAGAATTATATGCAGTTTTTCAGGGATTTATTGCTTCTTGATTCACCCATGATCATGCTTGCACTAAAAGGGTAACGTTTGATTTTATCCAATAGTGTCAGGCATCTCGGTAGGAGCTTAAAAATAGATTTACTAGGACCCCTATTATGACCACGTTGGAATTTTTAAAGGGATGCATTTTCTATTTTGATGCCTCTAGTATGGGTATTGGGTGTGTGAAGATGCAAGATGAGAATGTTATGGTGTAAGGTTCTCACCATCTTCAATCACATGATTTGGGACATCAGTTTTGATGGCTAGGTATGATACAATACCTAAACCACATTGTATCTAGGTGTTATACATGTCATCAGGTTAATGATGTTCTCCAAAGATGCTATGGTTTTCTTTAGACATCACCCATTTCTACTTAGATGTGGGATGAGGTATCCATGGATTTTATTATTTTCTTACCTTGTACACCCCAAGGAAGGAATTTCATATTTCTAGTGATTGAATATCCCACCAAATCGTCCTACTTCATTTTAATCATTGATTCAGCCAAGGTTGATGAATTGGGACTATAGTATGTTCACGAGATTGTGAGTATTCATGTTGTGCCATCAACTATCATTTTAGATAGAGAAACTCATTATTCCTCATTGTTTTTGAAATTCTATCAGAAGGAAATGTACTCACATGTCATGTTGAGTATGAAATACCACCCTTAATGGGTTGGTTAGAGAGAGAATGTGAATCTGATCTTGGTTGACAATCTCCAAGCATGCGTGTTGCATTTCAGAGTATCATGGGATAACTAATTGGGATTGGTTGATTTTTATTATAATAATAGTTAAAAATACATAAAACTAATTAAAATCATTGATAGCCTTTATGGTTGACCATGTTAGTCTCTTTGATGATGGGTATAGGTGGTTGAGACCTCATTTTTAGGAAAAATCCTTGTGTACGAGACATATAATAAAGAGATGTTGATCAGGTTGTATTTTTTGAAAGTGAAAAGACACCAGAAGTATTATTTTGACCATAGGATCAGAGGTATTGAATTTGAAATGGGTGACTAGGTGATTCAGAAGGTAGAACCTTATATGGGTCTCCATCATATTGGTATGAATGGGGCTCTAACATCAAGGTATGTTTGGATTTTTTGAAATTATTGAGAGATTTGGAAAGGTGGAATACTAGTTATCTATTCCTTCTTAGTTTATGTTAATTAATGACGTTTTCAATTACTCTTAGCTGAACAGTATAATCCAAATCTATCTCATGTGTTGAATTCAGATGAATTGGAGATGGAATCCTATTTTTCTTTATTTGAGTGACAAGTGTGGATTTTGATTCCCAATAAAAATTGATTAATTGGAAGTCTATACCATTGGAAAATATTATTTATCATCATGGGAATGATCAGAATGATAGATGAGAGGTGAATCCTTCGCTTGAAATGAAATATATGTTTTTATTCTCTAATCATAATTTGATTGGACTTACTATGTGAGGAAATTTTTCATGGTGGGGAGAATTTTAACATTCAATATTTTATTTTGAGGTATTTATCTGGTATATTTTGATATTATTTTTCCACTTGTTTTTTATAGAGTTTTTAGTGAAAATGAATTTTTTGGACCCAACATTAGGTGGTTCACAATAGATGAAAAATTAGGGGAATCTATGAACCATCCTAAAAGTAAACATGAAACTTCCCATGGAAAAATGAATGGCAAGTTTCCTCTGTGATAGATTAGACCACACGATTTTTTCATGGTTTGGAAAACTCAGTGGGATAACTATGTGTCCATTCTGGGTCATTAAAAGTATGGAAATTTCGTTTTCCCCCTCATGATTTAACCCCACCACTACCCATTTCTTCCCCCACATAGGATTTCTCGCTAGATACAACTCACCTATCCTCATTTCTCCCTTAAGCTTTCATGTTTTCGGTGGATTTGGATTTAGATAATGAAAATCATCATGTAAGTCCCTTCTCCCTTAGTTTATTCCCTCGTCCTGGGTTCTTCTTCCTCCATCATTGAGTTCTTCTTTTCTAGTAGGTTTATTTCCCTAAAATTGATTGAATTATCATTCCTTTTGTTTAATATTGGTGTTTATGGGTTGATCTTTCCATTGTAGGGTCTCTATGAGGTGTGGTTGTGTATTTTCACTAGATTCTAGAATTTTCCAAGATTGAGGTAGCTGGTTCCATGCTTTATCAACATTTGATGATTTTGGTACACATTTTTCCCTTGAATGTGTTCCATGGATTGTGTGAACGATGTGAAATGTGTTTTTAAAAGGGATTCGAGGTTCTTATATGTTAAAATACAGTATTATAAAAAAAATTATTTTGTTTTAAGTGTGATTCTATGATGTGGTTATTGAATGTTTTATATAAATTGTTTAAGTGGTGCAATGTTTGTATCCAAATGGTTCTAGTGTGAATGTTTATTTAAAAGAGGGGTTCCTTATAAATAATTTTTGTTTCCATTGGGATTTTTATTTCTTACTTTTTTATATGAATGTGGTGATATATGTGGCATGTGAAATTTAAATTGAGAACAATGGGAATACTATGAAAATAGGTTGGCTGATTAGGACTAGTATACCAGTTTGATCATCGGGACCGAGGCCATGTTTCTTCTAGAAGGATTTAAATTACAACACTAACTAGACTATGAAGATTATTTGAAACCATGAGATCTTTGGACAGATTCTGATATACTTGATCATGTGTGAGGATGTTGTGGGCTATGGTTTCTATACGATGTTTCACAAAGACATGTAGTTCCTAGGGTCCCACAAGATCTATTACCTTTAGTGATTACCCATAATGCTTGTGTGTTGAGTTTTTACCAACAGAATAAGAAGGAACTACTTTCAATTAAATTTTTAATGAATAGTTAATTTTAAAATTTCTTCCTTGAAATGTTTTTTTAAAAATGTTTCTAATATCCTTTCCATAAAAGGTTGAATTGTCGTTTGTCCAATATGGACATAGAATTGAATCATTATTTAGAGTAGAATCTTCCTAGGAATTATCTCAAACCCTATATATGCTATTGGGTGTATTTATACTATGTTATGTTTAACCCATGTAAATGAAAGACGTTCAATGGTGTTGAAGGTGGTTTCGATTTATAGTGTTACTCTCTTGTAGGTGTTGGTGGAGATTGATTGAGGGTGATGAAACTCTCATTTCATTCGTGTTTTTTAGTCGTGTCATTGTTTATTCACCACCCAATTTATTGTTTTGGTATTTAGTTAAATTTCATAGTTTTTTAACTTAAAATTTTTAGATCTCTTTTGGTTATAAACATTGATCTTAGTTTGATGTTGTAATATTTTTAGATGTTTATGGTTTTTTATTATCTATCAAATCATTCACATAAGTGTATTATTGATACCCAAATAATTTATTCTAGGCTATGGGGTTAAGAACACCCTTCCATCCATGTTGTAGGCCCGATGAGTGTCAGGTTGGATGGAATCCCAATATAGTTCATTAAATTAATGATCATATCAACCGTAATGGTTACTAATATCTTTATAAAATGTTAATAAAATGTAAATCCATTCTTAACCAAATATAATTTCCATTAAAACATATTCTTTCTCAAAATTTATCCCATAATATCCTTATTTGTTTGTATAATCTCATCACATAAAACCGCCATTATGTGTTTAAGTCTATAAACTAATTTAAAATCTTAAAATGGTAACCCATTATGGTATACATAACTCTTCAGATAATAAAGACACATATTATTATAATATTTAACACAATACATAGATGTTTCATAATTCTAATCACTAAAATTACATTAACGAAGATACTTTTATAATTTAATTTGTTAATACAAATACTACAACCAATTTATTTTTACATAAGTTCTTCCTTCGTATAGGGTTTATCCTAAGTCATTAATTTTCATTATCTATTCAAATACATCATAATGAATTATAAATAAAATGGATTTTATCCTTTAAATATCCCCCAAGAGTATCGAACTAGGTTCATAGTAAGGCCCATTGTCATGTACCTTGTTATGTCAGATTTAATCCCAACACACGGTTTTCAGAGTTATTAACCCTAGGTACTTCTGTTCCAGAACCATGTCTACTAATAATATCTATAAAGGGAGGTATTTATCGAAAAAACTAAATAATCCCTACCTTAATAAAAATTTATTATGTTACTATAAATGTATATAAATAATATACCAAAGGGCTATGTTCCCTAATATATTTTTTTCTAAATCTAGTTTCCACGGTTTCTGATAAAAATTATTTGATATCAATAGTAGTGACCCCAACCCTAAATTCTCATAGCCAATGCATACTATCATTACATTAGCATATGATACAAATAATCACATCTCAAAAGAATGATCAATTTTGTATTATTACTAAACTAGGAACATACATGAGTCATATATTAAATTTGGGATACCAAAATTACAAAATATTTTTTTTTAAAATAACATTATTCCTTATAGGGTATACCTACATATTAGTCATAGTAAAATTCATAATATCCTCATAAAAGAAAAAAATAACTATGAGATAAAATTACTAGAATGTGTTAAATATAGATGAATCTATCAATAATATATAAGGAATAATCAATATGGAATGGTAAATAACTAAGCAGACATGCCGTTTAAATATGTAGATTTTGAATAATCAATATAGAAAGGAAAATAATGTGCACACACGCCATTTAAATAACATTATAAAGAATAATAAATATATAAAGTTAAATAACTAATCATAAATTCCATATAAATGTCTGGATAAAGCGTAATCCACATGATAATGTAAATAAATGTGCACACATTCCATTTAAATAACTATGAATGAAATAAATAGAGAGATAATTTCATAGTGATAATATCATGGATAGAAATAGATGAACACTAAATAAAAGAATTAATTAATTATCAGATTTCATGTTTCCTAAGAACATGATACCTTTACCATCATGATCTATCATGAGGAGAGTTTAAAACACATTGAGTGAAAACCCATTAATCTATGGATAACAAATTTATTCATCGCATTAGACTATCGATGCATTAATGGGATTGCATTAACCAATCCCCAAACCGTGTATTCCATTTTCAAAACATTACTCTTTTATCAAATAATATATTTAATAAATAAATAGTGTTCCTTATAAAATATCCTTAATGGGCAAAGAATAAAAATATATTAACAGTTTCATTGTTTATAAAATAATATTCAATGTAATCACCATATGTAAAAAAAGAATATGACTTATGAAATAATCATATCCACAATAAATGATATGGATATTTAGGGGAAATTTAAGGTTCAATGATCATATAATTGTAAATAACTCAAGGGTATGTTAATGACTACGAAAATGATTCAACAATGTTAATTTTCATATTATACATGGTGAAAATTATTATAGTATCTCAAGAGGAAGAATAAGGATGGTATTAGTACAATTTATATTCATTATACTGTTAATAAGGTTGTTTTTCGTCAATGAAAAAAAAATATTGCAATAATATTTCTTCAAGAAAATATCCTTTTAATTTTGAAAATTATGTTTTAAAATATAATTGTTTTTGAAAATAATTTTCATTGAAAATCATATTTTAAAAAAATCATCAAAAATATACTTTTAAAATTGAAAATTAATATTCAAATAAATGAAAGAGAATAATTTTTTACATTATATAAATGGTAAAAGGAACGTTCTTTTTGCATTGTAAAAATATTAGAAGAGTGAATTGTTTAAAAAATAATAAGTATATTCCTTTCATAATATTTGGTAAAAAATAAAAATAGGTAAAAATTTGTTTAAAGAATAAATATAAAATTGTTAAAATAATATATTATTTTTATAGGAGACATGGTTTTAAAAGAAAACTGGTTTCTGACTGAAGAGAGAAATGTGGCAGGGTTTTCATATAAACAATATATAAAAAAATTTAAGTACCACCAAGTGTAAAAATGTAATAGTTATTTGAAAATATTATCGAATAACAGAAGGATATAAAAATTAAAGTATTTATTAAATAATTATGAAATAATTTCATTTAATGAAATTTAAACTTTGAATAATCTCGAATAACATATGATTATGGAGTAAACCCTTTTAAGAATCATAACATTTAAGTGAGAAATAAAACAATGAATCAATTATGTTTATCAAATGTAAATACACTTGTAATAAGTGGATATACAAAAATATATATTCAAAATCCCTCACACACATAATTTTATACTATTAAAGATAATGAGGAAGTAATATAACCAATATAAAATATATTGAGTTATGAAATGATTAAGCACTTTGTAACTCTTAATTAAAATACACATAGAGGAAATAATTCATATTGAAACTTAAAATGACTTGAGTTATGAGGTATTTAAGAAAATAAATTTATAGGAGAATTATATACACAATATAAATGTAATTAGGTGCAAAACATTACAATATAACTTAATGGAAGGAATTTGGGACAAAATCCCTTACCTCACATCTACATTTAGGTGAGAATGCTTTATACTCCTTTACATTGGTTTTAAAAATTTAATTAACATATAAATGAAAAATATAAATATTAATAATTCAACATATGATTATTTTATAACATATTATCACCTTTTCATAACAATCTCTTATTATTTTCACTATTTTTGGTGTCAATAGCCTTATTCATTGAGTATGTTTTGACTTGTAATGTATTTTTCCTCTTACATAAATAATGATTTCATCATACCTATTCTAATAACAATTACATAAATATAATATATATTATTTTTCTATAAATTTATAGTAATTGATAAAATTTGGTGATAGGAAATGAAATACACTGTTAATGGAAATAATAGGTCATTCGTACACATGAATGTTTTTCCATTTTCAAATCGTATTGAATGAAATAAAACTAAATGATATATATATATATACATTATAATTATAGTATCACCTTTATGTTTTATATATATATATCACATATTTTGATAAATTATATATTTAATTCATTCAATGTAATGTGTGAACGAATCACATCGCTTCACGAGGTGATAGTTTTTCATACACATGAGTGATGTTATCAAATTCCAAAGGAAAGAATGAAGGAATGTGTGATATAATAATTCCAAAATAATAAAAAAATAAAAAATATCTTACATATAATATATATACTATAAAACCATCACTATTCTCAACCATGAAAGGTTGTAATCCAAAAACAAATAACATCAGTTCGCGAGGTTGAATTCTACCATATACATGAATGATGATTTTATAACAATTTTACGGAAGTATATGATGTTTTTTGTCATAAAATTTACATAATGAAATATAAGTATGTTTAAGATACTTTTATTATTATGCAATCATGTTATAATAATAATTGAACGATGTGGGTATGGAAATAAAATAAAAAAAAATTATAAGAAGATTACATCTTCTACAGTATCCACCTTATATATTCAATAAAGACTTCAAAGGATATATTTATTCCAAAAGTATATATTATAGGATGAGGCTGGGGAATTTTTGAATTTATTTGTGTAGGTATTATCTGAACCAATGTCATTTTAGGGTGTGGAGTTGGGAGGATGGTGGGAGGGGGGCTTTTAAAATTGGATTGAGGGAAAACATGTAATTTTTTGAAAGTGTTAATTCCACTTTTGATTTTTCATTTAACGAGGCCACAATTATAATATATTATCAATAATATAAGAGATAAGGTCTAAATATGGATATCCAATGTGTTTTTACATGATTTGGGTTATTTTTACACAATATATTCTATGTTTAATTACAAAGTATTCTCATTTTCTACATAACCATTATAACTAATTTTAATTATTTTTACTAACAATTTTAGTAAAAAACTATTATGACCACATTATACATTATAAATTTTTTTCATTCAAAATATGTAATCATTTTGTTTTAATAAAATTCCTAAAATTAGAAAAATTGAATTTAAATTTAATCCCATAGAAGGAATGAGAAAACATATTCCTAAATTTAAAATATTAAAAACACAAAAATTGTTTCTTTATTATAATTAAATATGAAAATAAATAAAATGGACCAAATTGGATTAATAGATTTATTATTTAATTATTTCGACTTTATAACCAATTAAAATTAAAAATTAAAAATACAAATTATTTGAATAAAAATGATGATTTAAATTAAAATTCAGCATTTTTAAACATTCATCAAAAGATATAACACCATCAGAAATTACCACAAATTCACCCTAATATAATTTTAAAATTATTACTTCAAAAAATGGAGTTTATTTTTTCATATATGTTTAAAAAATCATAAAATTTAAATTTAAATTATGTGCGCTAATCGCGACTAAGATTTATTTTAGGGAAACATTATTTTCACAAAAAAAATATTTTTCCTATTAAATGATGATGATTATTATTTATAATAAATAGAAAATCAATAAATGTGTGTAAAATATATATTTTAATAATTTAGTAATCCCAATTTATAAACATCATTCCAATAGCTAGGTGATAAATTTTATATTATATAATATTATTAATGGTATGTTTTTTATCAATAAAACCTACTCTTGCATGTATCACAAGATTTCAATCAATCTAAGTGTTGTATGCAACAAAATATTACTCAGTTTTTCATAAATTAAAAGATATTTAATAGATTTAATTTATTTTTAATATTATATATATTATTAAGCCTTGATAATTTGTATTCATTTATATGCTAGTTATTGCACATCATAAATGCTATCAAATATGATTTTAAAATTTTATGGTGTTTCATTGGGGGTACCATTAAGATATGCTTCTTATTATGTTATTATAATTGGATAAATTATTTAGTGGGAATGCCTTGTTCAGTTTAATATTTTTTTAATTGACCTTCTTAGGTGATGTTGGTTCTTCTATTTTCTCACTAGTATAATTGTATTATCCTTTCACAAGTGCGCAAGAGACTTTTTGAATGACCCTACTTAATAAACATTTGTTCTCACCCTCTAAATATGTGAAATATTTATCAGGTTTTTAGGATGATTACAATTACCATACAAGAAATTACTATATAAATCATTCGGTTTACAATAATTTCACTACCATAGGACTTTCTTTTTGGAATTTATTTAAAGACTTATGTATTTTTTTCATTATACATGCATTGTAGGATGATTTTTGTTTATTTTATTTTATTTAGTTTCAGTGGTTTCATTTCCATTAACAAAATATCTCATATTCCTAAATTTGTGGTAATTCTTCTCATATGTGAGAATTTTGTTCCCCTAGTAATGGTCACCAACCCCAAGTTTACAGGATTCGGGATTCAAGGGTCATTATCATTTTATTTATTTTCATCCTAGGAGTGATACCTTTGGAGGGATGAGGTCATGATGAGAACCCAAGATACTACCCACCCTAAAACCTAGATAGTGTGTCAGTACCATCCATCCAATAATTACTCTATTTTTCATTGTAATAGCCCAGCCATCCATATCTACCTCTAATGTCCACATGAGCCTTTCCATTAATATATAGACCACGTCACCAATCCAAAACAACACCTTTATGGTTTCATATCTTTCAAAATTCAAATTTGAATCATGGTTCAAATGTCCACCAACTAACTAATTCAAAACACAAATTCATTTAAAAATTTAAGAGACTGTACAGACATGACTCACTACTATAGTGACCAACACTTTTCATAAATATTTATGATATCTAATTAGATGAATTACCCTTACAGAATAAAATAGTTCATTCTATAATCATTTAAGTTTAATGCCAATTAAAGCACAGAATAACAAAACAATGGTCCACAAGTATTCTACTTCAAACCATACATAGTTATTAATAAATAGAATCTTTCTTATATACTACATAAATTACATAATTCTTCATAACATAGTTGAAAACAAAATAAAAGGTGATTTAAAATGCTCAATAATATTAAACAATGGAGATATCAATTATAAAATAAGAATAACCTAAGAATAAGGGTATGTGAATAAGATATTAACATTTGACCACCATACCCTTTGTATAAAATATCACACTATTGATTAATGTAATAAGTCTTGGATTTTTATAAGACAAGAATAATAATGGAATCCATAAACATGTTCCCTAATAGAATAACATAGGAACAAGATATGAATTTATAGCATAATAAAAATCATATAAATCATTTATGTAGTTGTGATGACTCACTTACAAGGCTTTAATAGTGGAATGGGTTCAAGCCCCAAACCATCATAATAGTGAATTAGTACTATAAATACTATTATAGTGTAAAATGTCCTTACTTGATTAGGCTTACTCTATATTCCAATCATATTTATATCATGATATATCAATCATTACCCAATGCATTAGGGGGAGATATAGTTACCACATATTACATAATTAAAATCAATCATATATGTTCCAAACAAATCATGAAAGAATCCCATATATAATAATAGATGTAATGAAATTTGATTTATTATCATTTCATTATTTCATTATTTCATATCTTGGGGAAAATAAACTAGTTTCAAAAATATTTCAACATAGATTAATACATCTAAAATAAATGGGTTACATAAAATTATTTCCATCATAATAATAAAACACACAATGAAATCATAAGTATGGTTTAATTGGATAGTATCACTAATAAATCTAAACCAACATCAATTGAAGTCATCTTAGATTGAAAAATTATTTTAAAAGATCACTCAGAACATTTATTAATGAAAAATACCTTTCATTTAAAATCTTCATTTCAAAACTCGAAATTCATAAGATATGGTGAAAATATTTTTCATTGAAAATAATCAAGGAAACATATAAAAAAATATTCAAATCAAATAATGGTATTGATTTCTAAAAATTTCATTCTTTTCATATATTTGAAAAGAAAAAATTTCTTTCACACATTGGTAAAAAGTCAAAGAGGTTTTCATACTGAAAATGATAAGAACATTCCTTTTAAATAATTTTTTAAAAGTAAAGAGTTGGTGAAAATTAATGGAAAAATTCATATAATAGTATTGAAAACATTCTTCCATATATATTTAGAAACATGGATATAGCAGAATAAGGGTTTTTGACTAAAGGGATAATTAATGTTAGTTTTTCTTAAGAATTTATTTTAATATAATAAGTAAATTAAAATAATAAGGTTAAATAGAAGAAATTTATTCTTAATAAATTTCCATATTAGAATAATATTTATTATTTTACTAAGAATTGTCTCATAATATTTCATCATTATAACCATAATCATAAACAATCTCGATAAACAATGAGATTGTAACATAAAACCTGTATCACTTAGGTAACTTTTTAATCATAATCCCTATGAAAAAAAGGAAAATTAGATTGATATTTATAACCCCTAATTTTATTTAGGATAATCATATAATTCATTCAAGCTATATAAATGATCTATAGAAAACAAACAAGTGGTGTATGAGGTATGTGCCCCCCAAAAAAAATGTTAGAAGAAAATACCATACCTTAAGTCATGAATTTATTCATACACATTATTAAATATATTATAATAAATATACATTTATTATAAATTTATTAAATAAAAATAAACTTTTATTATATACTATATATGATTTACTTATATCATTTTACCACTTTTCTATCAATAATTCAAGGTTAAAATAAAATTTTGTTTAATGACATCTTAATTTTTTTGATATATTTACATTGATCGTGGATTAATAATATAGATAATTTTTAAAATGATATAAATATCATATATATTAATCATACACATTTTTAGAGTCATCCAAAAAAGTTATAAATAAAAATACTAGCCACCCTGTTCATGGTGACAACCCTACAAACGCATAAACACTATTTTCATTTCTATTTGGATGGAATAAAATAAATGGTAAATATTATTTTAGTTTATAAAATAATTATTATTTAATATATATAATTTATATTTTTAAAATTTTTCCTTATTACTATCCATTAAAAATAATAGAAATATGTTTGGCATCGCTTCGTAGAGTCAACTGTCCACACATATTCAAGAGCAACCCAATCATACAAACAAAATTTCAATTTTTTCATATATATGCGATATTATAATAAAATAATAATTATTAAGTCATAATTATAATTTAACTATATTAAATCAATCATTATATTTATCCGTGAGAGGCAGGGATGAAAGATAAATTACATTGGTTAGCTAGGCGTTAATGTACCTTACACATGATTGACCGTTTTGTTTCCCAATAGATTGAAGTGGATATAGATATGGGTTATTCAATGAACATAATATAATATAATTATATTATATATAATTTTCTTATTATTTCATCATATTTGAACATTATTTAATGGATGTGTTATATTAATTTTATTTAAAACACATGTTTTAGAATAATACCAATTCATTAGATAACCTCCATAGGTTAACACAAAAAAACATATTGGGTGGTTAAAATAATCAAAATAATTTTTCTAGGTCTTGGGGTTGGAATTGAAGAAATTATTTTGACTGATATTTTCTGAACTAAAATCATTTTAAAGTGTGAAGATAATTAGAGAAGATATGTGGGGGCGATGACACACATGAAAGTTTTCAAAAGAAAAAATTATACCCACATTTTACACATTTGAAAAGGCTAAAAAAGGGATCAATATAAAAAAATAGATGTGATAAGGTCTAAATATTTCTAATAAATATGATTTGTATTAGTTTTTAGGTCATTTTAACCATTATACTTTTAGTTTAACCCCTGATAAACCTTTTTGATTCTTATCCATGATAATTAATATTTAGAGTTATTATTATTCACTATGACAAAATATTATGTTGAATTTATTGAATAATATATATTATTATAATTTTAATTAAAGATTATATTTTTTCAAATTTAATTCACATAATTTGTATAATTTAAATTAAAATTAAACTCAGAGATGTAGTGAAAACCTATTTCCCATATATAATGTTTTATTAAGAATATAATAATTTATTATCCAAATTCAATATAAAATTTATTCCAGTGACCTAAATTAGAGTATTTATATTATAGTTATCATAATTTTACTTTTAAAACCAATTTAATTTATCTGTTAATTTTTTTATTACATTAATTGAAAAATGAATTTTCATGAAAAATCAACACTTTTAATTATACATCAATAAAATAATCTTTTCTTAAATTTATCAAAAAAAATTAATATAAGATAATTATTAAATGTTTATTTCAAAAATGATATTTGTTTCTTCAACAAAAAATTTAAAATGTTTCTAAAATTACTTATAATATCGGTCTATGAAAAAATTAAACATAATGTTTTTGTGGAAAATTGTATTTTTGAAGCATATAAAGTAGTTACTAGGAAATATGTTTTATTTTTCTAAAAACATTATAAATAAATTTAATAATTTAGTTACTCCTATTAATACCTCATTTTATAATTTCGTGGTTATAATGGTCATGTTCGGGTGATAATATTAATTTTATATTGTAGTTTTTTAAAACTTAGTGTCACATGTAATGCAATATATCGAAGAAATTAAATTTATTTGAAAATAAAATTTCATAAATTCAATAGTAATTACAATGAAACTTTATCCTTAGACATTTTAAGGGTCATGAAAGTAATTTTCCAAATTTCAAGTGGCACATAAATGAACCATACTTGACAAGCTTGATAATTTTATATCCACTAGAGTAAATATAAATTTATTATACTTTTAACAATGTAATAAAATTAAACATTAAATAAAATTTTGGTTCATTTTAGAGAATTTTCATAAACCTTAAAATTAACGTCATAAATATAAAAATGTAATTATAATATAAAATCTTTCCCCACCACATATACATTAATAATTATAAAATAAAATAATGCAACTCTGTAATTTAATCAAAATATATTTATTTAATTCATAAAAAAATTCTATCTTTCTACTTCATCCACTAATGTTGTGTCGGTGTTTCATAAGATATAGAGGAAATTATAATATCACTAAAAATTAAAAATAAATTAATATTATGAAAAATTTACTATTATTAAAAATAACCGTTTAAAATCATTTTAATCTTATTTTTTCCATATGAAAACATATAATAGATATTAAAGTAGATAGAGTGACATTTTATAATTTATCAAAATTTAAAATAATAAAAATATCATAATTAAATTAAATTTGGATTAAAATGTTTTATTTTTTTATGTATACTAGTTATGGTCCAACTACACCAATATAATGAAATAAAATATTGCATTTTACTGATTTTAAGAACTTATAACATATCCTTACACTTAATTAACCTATTTTACTCACTACCACAGTGATAAACATTTACCTTTGTTACTTTTAATTAGGAATAAAAATGAAATCAACCAATCAACCAAATCTAAAAATACTAACTAGAAATATGAAATAAAATTTTCAATATTCAATTTTTATAACTTAATGAAATCAATTTTAAAATAAGTTCGTAAAAGTAAATGAAATATAGTTTTTATAAAAACATGTTTTAAACATAAAAATGATTTTTTACCAAATTAATTGAAATGATGATTCCTTTTAAATTAATGAGATTGTATTTAATCCTATGGATCTTATGTTTATCTGAAACCAAAATAAAAAAAGGTTGATTCTATTAGATAAATTTATTTTAGAAAAATATATGATAGTTCTATAAAAATTAGTATTTTTACTATTCACTCTAAAATAAATATTTTTTAAAAAATAGAAAAAAAAAATATCTTAATACTATTATGACATAAAACACAAAAACTTTTATCCCTTTTTTAATACAAAAGTAATTTAACTTGATGAAATTAATAACAATATCTACACACAAAATGTAATAAACCCCTTTTTTATGAAAATCTATTTTTGAAGCTTAAAATAATTTTATTCCAGTTATTTTCTAACAAATATAATTATATTATTGTTCACTAGTTAAATTTTATACATATATGATTTATTTAATTAATTAGAATAATTTGTCAATAATGATGAATTTAATCTATTAAGGCCAAAATACATTGCATATAGAAATAATTGTTTTTCAAAAAACACCTTTTATTTTTAAATGTTTTTTTATTAATTTGAATCCATTTAATAATAAAATTATTATTTATTATTAATTATTTTAATGAAAAAAATTCTACATATATTTCAAAATAAAGTAATTCCTATTTGTACCCGCCAAACCAAAAATCTGGTCATAACCAATATATTTAAATGATAATATTTCCATAGTATATCACTGTTTTTTATAATTCATATTGTGTATTGATAAATACATTGGAAATAATTTTTTACCTATGGGTATAATATAAATACCAAATTATAAAAGATAAAACTATTTAAATTAATTAATTAAAATTTAGTATTGGCAGGTTAGAGGTAGAACCCACAAAGATAATGAAATAGTTTGTTTTTATTTTCAAAAGGTTTTAAAAATATCAATTCAAGAAGGATGTGAAGAATCCATCCTCCTTTAAACATTTTATGAAATATAAAATAATGTATATTTTTTGTTTTTGGAAATAGTTTTGAGAAAATGGAAGAAGAAAGAAAAACACAACATATTTATTGCCTATGAATCAGATTTGAAAAGCATTCCAGGGATTTATAATTTCAATATCCATGAGTGATATGATTTTAGAAAATAAGTTTATTAATTGATAGTTTCTGTAATATTCTAGATTAGAAATATCAAATGGAGAATGTATCCCCTCCTTGATGTGGAAATCCCATATTTTTCTTAGTTTGATAATTTAGGCATTTCCCACTCATGTTTCTCTCGATATATTTCTTAAACCATATTCAAAAAAATTTGAAATTGGTGATTCCTATTTTAGGGTTTCAAGTTTTAAAATGTAATATATCCTTTAATATTAATCTATAAATTGTCATGAAAACAGAAAAATAATATGTTTGGATGTTGAATAGAAAATTACAGCAAACCAAAAACCCGAATAGAATAAAATTCAATAAATATAAAAAATAATCACCCTTCTAATACATAACCCAAAAACATGCCAGGTTCATACACTCATCGTAGTGATGAGAGGATTAGAGGAAAGGACAAGATATAGATAATGAATAATGAAAATTGAGATGAACTAGTGAGGACCATACATAATGTAGATTCTCACTCCAATCATTAATTTATAGGGTATCTCCATAGTATTAGGCTAACCCTTTAATTATAGGCTTTAGATGGGATTGAGTGTTATAGAATGGCATTAAGGACTGTTCTAAGAGTTTTCATCGGTGGGTCGTATGTCTTAAACTGTGTAAAAAATTTATGATATTCCAAATCTTTCTATAAGAATCGGATCCATACAATTTACACCGTGTGTAAATTTTTAGAAAACATTTTAATAATCATATTGATTTTATTCATTTTATGACGTGTCTGTCTTTTACAACATGCACTGGTTTATGATGTCTAATGATTACATAATATGTAATGTCAATTTTCAAATATGGATGCTCTATTTTTCCTTGGATCTTTAGTCATGTGGATTTGAAGTCTTCCATAAACATCCTAAAAAATCTGGTGTCGAGATGCTTCAATTCCATCACATCATGAAGTGTATCATTTTATTATTTTTATATAATCTTTTGTAACATTCTATAAAACCTAAAATTAATTAAAAAATTCAAAAATTGGAAGGAATATTAATTTAAATATAGAAGTAAATATTATAACACCCCAATAAATACATGAATGAAATACTATTTAATATATTGTTTTTAGAAAATAAATTATAAAATATTGGAGTTTTAAATTTATCACCCTTTCCACCATATAATCATCATAGATACAAGGAAATAATACTATATAACTTTTATAAGTTACATTTAGATTACTTTTTAAACATGCATGTGTGTGTCTTTTTGAATGTTTAATTTAATAATATAATTTAATTAGGGACACAAATTGGTGGATTTCATCTCAAATTTGGAGAACCTAAACCAAAAACATATTATGTTTTTTCAAAATGTGAACTCATTTATAATTTGATTATTTTTTAAACCCATTACTCATACACATCATATCAATTATTTTATTAATCATTTTTGTACTCTAACTTGGTTCTTATTTAAAAATTATAAACTTAATATAAAAATTGGAAATAAACATATATCAAATTTAATAAATTAATTTTATAATTTTCTTATCATTTAAATATATTGTGAATGTGTAGATATATTTTATTTTGAATACATTTAAATTTCAAATCGATTCACATATCTAATATTAATTTTACCCAATATGAGTTAATATATTTAATATTTTTACCGATATTTAAAACCATGTGGTTAATAATATAATGATAATTCATTTAATTTTGTTTGGGTTTATGGTACTATAAAACTATTAAACATACTTGAATATTGATTTGTATTTATATTTGGTATCACATTCTTATATAAAATAGATTAACCCACGCCATAACTCTACTTAGTTATGTCGATTAGTGTCATACGCCAGTTAACATAAATAAATATATATATCATTAAAATAAAGTAATAAGAATATTTTTGTATGCACCAAATAAATCTTTTCTAAACTAATCAGGTGTTTATTTTTTTCTTGTTACCAAAATTATCTAAAGTTAAAATTACTCAAAATATTTTCATTGGAATCCATTAGACAATCATTTCAAAGAAAGCTATGATAAAAAAGATTTAAGACACTTAAAAAACAATTATCTTTAGAATTTTTAAACAAAAGGAACCATAAATCATTTTTACGATATTGTGTTCCTATTATCTGTTAATATATTCAATAGTTGTTGTTATTTTTTAGAAAATTATTTTTTACAGATTTAATTTTTATAAATGTTTAATTCATTGATATAATAAAGATATAAAAATTATTTCGACATAAATATTATCTATATAACATTTATTTTGTTTAATTCATTAATAATGTGTCATGTTCCGAGTAGTGGAAAACCCATCATATCATTCCCTAATCATTTTGGTCTAGTTGAATCAGATAATTTAACGACCCTTTATTCATGGATTTCCTTACGATGTTTCCCAATAACTCTGGAACTCATACAAAATAAACATTGAATTTCAACTTCACTTAAATAGTGATAAAATTTATTTATTTGGAGGTAACCACATAGTTGAAGGGATATGATTTTTAATATGTGACCCAGAGTTCTTGGGTTCAAATATCAATGATGATTACTTCTTAATCAAATATAAATGAATTATAGTAACCAATATGATGGGTCCTATAGCAGCTGCAATGTAATTTTGATTATAAAAAACACTAGCTATACTGTAGCAGTGTTTTTGTAACAATATAATATAGAGATCATGTTTCAATGGGTTTTTTTATTTTCCATGGTTGAGATTTGTAAAGTGTGTATATAGATGGATTTGAATGGGTATATGTTAGCCATTTAGGGGATGATGACCTGACCTAATTGGTTATTGTTAGTGCATATATTCCATCCTTATGATGTGTGAACAAGATAATTAAGATAATTAATTTAATATTTAAAATTAATCACTCATTTTTTATAATTATATAATTAATAATGCCTTTTTTTTCAAATAAACCAATATTTTTAATCATTTTTTTCAATATTCTTATTCAATGATTTATTAATGATGTGTGAATTTCATCTGTCATCAATTGTAATATAATCTGAGGACATCTATAAAGATTCAATATCTCTGGACCATGAAACTATATCAACACTAATCATTTTTGTTTTTAATTATGGAATACTATATTATTAACCAATTGATTAAATTAAAAAAAACTTAACAGTTACAATATTAAAGTATTTTTTGAAAATTATAAAATATAATAAAACCCTATTTTCTAATTTTTTTCACATATATCTTATTTATAAATTCGAAAATACTTTTGATGCAAAGAAAATTTTTAAGCTATATAAAAAACTATCATCTATATAGTTTTTAAATATAAACTAACCAAACTTATTATTTCAACAATCAATTTAATGGGAATGTAAATCGTTGAATAATGTAAAATCTAATCAATTAAAAGTTATGAATTATTTTTCTCCCTATAATAATTAATTAAATGTGTTTATATCTATACTTATGAACCTTTATTGATAAAAATACATAACGAAAAAACTGGTAGAGTCCTACATAATAATATAAGTTAGCCGACAATCCACAACAGCTCTACAGTCAAACCGGTTTTCATCCAGGCAACTGAATCTGAATCCCCTACATGATTTGATGTAAATATTTATATATTTATTTTAGAGATTCCATTTTCCTAATATTAATGTATATATTTAAAAAATTAATTATTCTTTATATTATATGTTAATGAATAAATTTTTTACTTCCTTTTTTTTGTCATATCTATTATTGAGTGCATAATATTCTTATTACACTGTCTCAATAGAATAGATATATTTACTTAAACTAAAGAGGATTATATGGGGAGTAATCCTTGGTCTAGGAGATGATATAAATTTTTATATACAGTTTAATTTTCCATGAAAGAACCCAAATTTCACTCATTGATGTACTAAACAATAATAATAACTTAATATATTTATGCATAGAATAGGTAATTAATTATTATGTGAATTAAGTCCCTTTATTAAACCATATTATTATTTGGTTGTTTTATGGAAAAAAATACTTAAAATATAAAAGAAATTATTAGAAAATATTAAAAAAACCTTTCAGAAAGAACATTGTTTTTTTATCTGTATTATTTTTATTTTTATTTTTTACATAAAGTCAAAAAATGGGATAAAAATAATTAATGTGAATAATTTTTCATTTTTCATTTTTTTCATAACAAATAAGTAAAATAGACCATTTTTGTCTAAAAATTGTATAATATTTTTTAATCCTTCTTTTTATATAATAAAACATTGATGAGGAAGGGAGACACTTATAAGGGTGGAATGTCAGCTACTAGAAAGATGCTTTTATATCTATTCAATCTTTACTAGGGATGGAATGAGTTTAGTTTTAGCCTTCGCCATAAAACACAACACTTAAATCAAAATAAAATAAAATTTTTGAAGGGATGTAAGAGATGATATGCTTCATATTCCTATTTGACATATTATTTTGTTTATATTTTTAATAGACATGTGAACAATACTCATATTAGTACCCTCCCACATTTTTGTTGGATGTTCCTACACACAGATTTCTTAATAATCCCATTCACACTTCATGGAAGATATCTCACTGGGGTCGGTACATAGATACACATTCACACAAATATATGGGTTGTAATCAACACAATCATCCCTAGAGTATGTTATGTACCAATTCAAACATGACTCTTCCTAGCAGACATGTGTTCTCCTCCTCTTACCACAATTATAGCTCTATGAGTTAGATCTACTTCTGGTTGAGGTTTCCTACCATAATGTGGTCGATGATCTGTGTTAGATGGATGGTTTTTAACAAATTACACAATGAATATATCAACTGTAAAATTAAATCAAATAATATTTACAAACATAAAAAATCAAAGTCATGTTCTCATGAACCTTCTTTAGAAAATAATAATATATTGTATGAAATTTTTTTTAATCCCATTCTTTAATATATCCTTCACGAAAAACAATATTTGTAATTTCTTCAATGATGTACAAATTCTAAGTGAAATAATATTTATATTGTGTGGATATTGATGTAGAACTATGTGTATCATGTGGGGTGGGTGATAAAGAAACTTCTTGTTTAAAGTGAATCAAGGATAAAAAAGAAAAAAATACATCTAAGGCATATTTCATGAAGCTCATCACCATGATAAATGAGCGAAGCTCATGATGTTATGAGCCATGTAGACATCTGAGAGTAAACTCTACATAGTATCAATCAAATTTCCTAGATCCTGTATTCCACATAAAACTTTGATAGAAACATGACACAAAATCATCCAGGTTAACAGATCCTATCCACTCACGAAGCTCATATAGCTACAAAAAAGGCTCAATCCTTCATTAAAACTGCATCCCTATAATTTCCCATTAGGTTTGAATTTTTATGGAATGATAACCCTTTATTATTCCTAAAAACACAATGTTTTTTCAATACTCTCAACCTCAGTGAGTGAAAGAAGATGTTTAATCCCAAGGATTCCATCCTCCATAAAACCAAATCCCTTGGGTTCTTGGGAACCTCCACCGAATGTGGAGATTCCTTGTGTGAAGGTCAATGGCCTTCATAGAATAAGTAAACCCTGAGGAACATTGGGATTTTTGAGGTATTGACCCTTCGGGATGGACATATCTTTTATGAATCCCAACACATGGGAACCAATACTTTACCAAGATAAGGGGGAAATATGTTTTGTAAATTACACACCTTCACAAAACCGTTTGTCCTTTGAGGGAAACCTAGACTTTATAAGTCCCACTTTTGTGAATCTATGACCATCAGAAAGGACCTCATTTTGTCCTCTCCATGGAGCATCATTTCGGCTAACAACCCCTAGAGAATGTTTGTTTCCTCGGCCCCCATACCAAATCAGGTCTAGATCAGCTGCACCCCAAATTCTTGAGCTACTGGTTCCACCAACTCTTTTATATTCACATTCGACTCCAAATTCTACTTGGGCTTTCATAGTAGCAGTTATATCTATTAATAGCTACCCAATTTAGAATTATTCTAAAAATAGAAACCCTAATGGTGGGACTCTTTATTTCTACTTCTCCAGGGTAAGTACAATTCTATGTGCCTCCGAGGTGAGTATGAGTGGTGGTCACATAATCAATAGACATGGAATGTCTAGGGAAAATGTGTACCCGTCTTGGTTGACGGTCCCTGTGCTAGATCTTCCTTTTTCCTCAATATTCCACAATTAAGGAATGAGTCCTTCAATATCTGTTCTAAATAATGTAAAACTTTATAGCTCCAAGTCCAAGTCATATGTTGTTAAACTGCACAACAACTTCCTCAACACAAAAAATAAAACTATAGCCTTACCCCATGTGATGAAAAATTGATTCCCCATGTATAATCTTCATGGGATGAAATCCTCTCTCCCATAATTGGATATGAGCCAATGATTTATGGAATCTTTATTGAATAAACCTCATTCCCCCTCATCAATTATCATTCTATGACACAAGATTCTTTATTGGATGGTGTTAAAATTCATGGATCAATCCTTTTACATGACCTTAAACTGTGACATCTAACTATGTTGTTTATGATTCTCATTTCATTAATCGGGTATGTAGGATGCCTCATTGTGGTTCAATCCATACACCCCATCACATAAGTTTGGCATCTTCCCTCCTATGTACATAATTAATTGATCTATCTGAATAAGACATTCTGATCTGTCTCTACAAGCCATTAAACCTGTGGGAAACACCACATAACCCATGTGTGACATCTTCTCTCTTAGGGATACATTTAATTGATTTATCTTGATAGGATATTATTATCCCTCTCCAGGATATACTAAAACTACAAGATACACCCCATCACCCAGATACTAAATCTTCTCTCAAAGGGAAAAGTAGAAATGATTTTCTCTAATAGGACATTCTAATCCATCTCAGTGAGGTGTTAAAACTCCAGGACACACTCCATCACCTAGGGTTGTCATATTAAATCATATGGATACATATATATCAATAAACATAAATAAAAAATCCCCATCAACCATTCCAGTGTGACATAATCTCTCATATGAATAATCCTCCATGATACATCTCAATAAGATCTTCAGATCCAGTCCTCATAAGATGTTAAACCAATCCAAACGTGTCCCTACAAGACATTGAACCCATTCCCATCTCTAGAAGGTGTTAAAATCATACCCTATTCTAGAATACCTACCTCATTTAATAAAAATGGTATGAATAAGGTACAAAATGTAGAGGACTTACACACATGGTGTTACCTATAACAAGAATGACATGGGATGCCTTCGCATCTATGCCAATGATTCCTCAAATGAGATTCCTTCCAAAATAAAAATATTTATAGGGTCCCTATATACTTAATGTGAAAAAATTACTAGAGATGATAAAATTGAATTCCCAATTGAATTATGTATGCTTTCCTATTATGGTAGAGTCAGTATCCTTAACTACCATCCACATTAAGATGGATCTATGAATGAGTTTCACAAACCTGACTTAATCTTTGTGGGAGACCCTGACTAGGTAATGAGAACTAGTGAGGAATACATGAAATGAGGAATTGAAATCCCATCATCATTTTTATCAAATATCATACATGAATGAAGAATGTGAATAAATCCACCCACCTTTGGAATGTGGAAATATGGGGAAACAGAAGTCATTCAAGACAACACATTGGAGGCACTGTTGAAAGTGTGAGAAATACAAATAGTGATCCTAATGTGAAACTCTTCTAATAAAATTTGGGGACTTGTATTATTTGAGTAATTCATGGATTTTCATGTCACCAGATCTATTAATTAGACACTAGGCCCCACCAGGTCCAATGTGGGTCCATTATGAAATCAACCTGGGAATTCATGCACTTAGTGTTTCGAATCCTTGTTTTAGGACACCATTAGTGTGGATCCATCTATGTATTCTATGGAATGGATAACATTGGGTAATTTAAAACTATTTTTTGGTACATATAATTACATGTTTAAACAAATTGATTAAAGGGGAAAATATACAAGAATCCAACAACCTAATTCTCATATAAATTTGGACAGGATAAACATTGATAAAGAAACCCACACAACAATGCCACCAATATGAATTCTGCCTGACTTTTGGATACCAGGAGACCATGCTTCATCTCACCATTTGAGATCATATATAGTAGGGTGTTCAACAGCATGGTGAACAAATACGAATAAGTTATTTTCATTACCATAACATAAATATTCTTCTAGGACCTAGAAGAATGATTACCTCATTGAAATCTCCTCCCTTGAGGACCTTGATAGGGAAAACCACCACCCATTCCAATGATGATATGCTTTGATCATATATCGTAGAAGAACTATAATGACTAAATCACCTAATAAGAGGTGGTATGGTATTTTTGAGTCATTCCATCCATTAATATTCATAGAATACACCTAGATTGGATTCCACCATGCCTCATAAATTCATGATTTGGTTGGTCAAACATTCCTTAGGGTGGGTGTAATTTTCCCCCATTCTGTCGAAATAATTCTATAGCACTTTTAGAAAAATGCAAGTGTAATTCCTAGGGAATATTCTCACAAGGTGAATCTTATACTACTTTTTTGGTCCCTACTATCTCCATAATATCCCACAAGATCCCAGTAATATGTGAGGATGGAGCCATCTTTTCATGATTGGGATTGATACCCTTGCTACCTCAAATGAGGTTTTGGATGAATATCCTAATTGTATTCATCACCCAAGCCCTTACAGTTCATCCCATGATAAATTTTTATATAGAAACTCATGAAATCACAAAATAGAGTGGAGTTATTACTTACTACTTCAATAGTGGACACAATGGTCGCCCCCACTCTCCCGCTGTTCAACATAGAGTCCCTCCCAATGCTCATACCAATCAACTTGGTGGTCCACCCCATTATACTAATAATTAGAGTTGGGTTCCTCCTCACTCCATCAACATCTAGAATAGATGTCACCCTATGTTACCATATATAAAATTGTAATTCCTCCCTAAGAAAAAGATATACCATACCCCGAAGAACCAACATATGGAAGAAAGAATGATACTCACCATTAGAGGTGAAACCATGGGAAGTTCCACATCATCATTGAACTCATTGAACTATCATATTCCAAGGTTCCAGATGAATCAGCGTTGGATATTCTTCCAAGATATGTTCCAACATACATCATATGTATGAATTTTTCAGTGAATTATCTCATATTATATCAGTAGTAAAACTAGTTTATGTCGGTACCACATCACATATCATGGACAGTGCCAATCAGGGAATAGGAGGACCATGAGTAATACCCATCCTTCAAATAAGGAAGACTTCTCATAGGCTAGGGTGCCGACCATATATTACAGTTTTTATTAAAACCTAAGTCTTCATAATTTTACATCCTATAGTCCCTCACAGTGGAAAAGTTAGAGTTATTCTTCCAAATTATATGGGTGATGTTTCATCACCTATGTGATCATTATATAACCATCCCAGGAAGTCAGGATAACCTCAATTCTATCCACCAGTAGTTCATATGGATTGATATTGCAATAAACATATTGGATCAGCATCTGATGTCATAAGGATACGATAAGATGCATAAAGAAGATGCATCAAGAGACTCCATATGCACTATTCAGTTATTAAAGAACTATATCCTCAAGGATAGAATAGAGGTTTGGTAAAATATACAACTATATATTTATGCCCTATATTGTAGAAATACATTATGTCCTCTAATGATGAATTCCCCCCTTAGGTTATGGTTATAGAAAACATGGTCATCCCCAACCTTCTAGTGGACTAGTGGTACAGGGGAACTCATATAGGGCATGATAGGGAAGTCCTCCCTAAATATGTGTCATAGTACAATGTAGACCCCCTAGCTAGTTTCTACACACATTTGTAGAGGGATGCACTAGGCCTCATAGATACCCCATTGGTTCATTGGTGCATACCCATTATTACTTTGAAAATGTTATGATACATATGGACATATATGACTCATTTGTGATTATGATGAAAGAAGAGAGAGAACTCATGGTACCCTCCATAATATAGTATCTTGTGGAGTATAAAAGTATCATACAAGAACTAATTGGTGATTAGTTACTGAATTATGGAAATTACATAAGATATGCCATCACCTCTTTAGTGGGGTGAAAAATCTTCCTTGGATAAATTACCTAGTTCGAACATGGTGGCCCCACAAAACCGATCATTATAGAAGATGAAGGCTATGAATATAAGTGAGGTATGAGTCACTAAAACCAACATAAAAAGAGCCATTATCCTCCTTGAGATATATTTTATGACACTATATTATTTGATGAGACTTCTCAGAAACTAAAGGAGCCTGTAAATTCATCGGGGGCTTGAGAACCTCACTAATTTGACCTGATAACTATTCTCACAACTCACTTGAGGCCCTAAAAACATAGTTAGAAGAAATCCAACCTAAATGAAATTCATAACCTATGTGGGTGAAAAACATATAAGAACTCCAAGGGTTTTGAAATCATTGATTTTCTACATTAAATAGGATGGGTAAAACATTCCAACACTAAGAGCTCTTTATATCAAGGTGTGTTCTCTTGTGGGGGACCCCATAACTGCAGGAGATTTAATTGATTCGATGCCTTGTTCATAAAAGGGATGGAAACGATTTTTTCTTATAAAACTCAATACCCATATGTTAAATTATAGTTGGGAGGATATTTTTATGGATTACATATTCCATTTTATCTTCACCACTTGAAAGAAATGCATTTTGACCCCCATTAAGTACATGTAGAGGCCACATGAGTGAGTTGTAGGCATTGCCTCCTAGTGGAAAGGCCTCAAGTTTTAAATTGACATACCATTGTCCCGTGGAAATTTGATTAGGAAGATTATGGGGAATGAAAATAAGGGGATAGTCCCTACGCTCATCACCGAGATCATCCTAGGTGGCTTCTCATATTTATTAATTAAGGATCAAAATCTGTAGGATGTCGTTCAGCAGACATGACAACAATCACACCCATTGCCTCTTCTGGCTCATGTGAGATTACATAAAAAATTAGAGACATCCTCTATAGTGTATGAATATGTTCATAAACCAATGCAGATATAGAAAATTTTCTATAAGATAATCTCTCTATTCATCCCTTTCAAGAGTAACCTCACCAATTACAACACATCAATGCACAACCATGCCATGTGTAGCCGCCTCGATGAGAGAATGTACTTACTCCCCCCCCCATCAATGCTAGGATCCCAACATACCATTATATACGAGAAAGTAGTTATATTCCTTTAGTGAATCACTGGTCCTAGGGTAATTCATTTGTGCCCTGGAGAAGAATATTTTAAAATTTTTAGTTGGTAGTTGGCCCCATAGGGCATGAATCATAAGAAACCCTTACCTTTATCATAACCCACGATCCATAGAAACACCATCAAAGAAAGATTTTCATTAAAAAATTAGATCCTGGTCCATGTTGATTAGGGATTCGTTAGGTTTGGGGACATTTTGGATTAGTTAACATGTGCCTATACTGACTGTGATAGTGATAATGAAGGATCCAGTCAATGAAATCAGTCCCCTATCAACAAGATTTAGAAATAAAATGAGCATTTGGATCACAAGATATATACTCACACTCATGGTGTCATCCATGACCATTTGAGAATAGATGAACCTCAAGTGGTTTTCATACCTCCTTTTGACAATACGTATGCATATGGGCCATAGCATTACAAATCATGGAATAATATAACCCAGCAACATAATGAAAATTTGAGCTCCTCTTCAGTGCCAAGACCATCATGCACTGTTGGGGACTTTATACCTCATATGTTAGGATATACATGCAGAGTATGTCCCTTTCCCAACTAATTAATAAATAAGAAACAAGATTTCACCTCCTTCAATTCCATTATGTTGGTTGACTTATTCAAGATGCCTGATTGTGAGGAATCCCTTGAAAACTCCTTTGGTGCCTTTGGACAACACTGTCAATTAAAAGGGTGATGAAATAAAATATACCAGGATTCTTAAGCCAATGCCTCAAGTTAGGATATTCATTATAGTGATTCAATAGAGTAGGATTTTCATAGAGCTCAATAAGATTTGTCCACCTAATATGCTATATCATGTACACCTCCACAGCCAACCATGTCATTTGATTGAGGGGATAAACCATGAATATGCTCTAATTAGATGCATCCATCCAGAGCCTGAACTCATCCAATAGTTAGTCATCTAGTTTTTTTTCATTATTATAAAGGTAGTAAGTAGTAGAATTTTTCTAGAATTTTTCATAACACATCATTTCAACCACCAGTATCTATTACACCCCAAACAAATAAGAGACCATATGTGTGAAAAGTTATTACCTTGGGGTGGAAGTAACACATGTTGGAGAACCTCACTGTTAAACCCACAAGACATTATATCCCAGAGGCCCTCTAATTTTCAAAATAAATGCATGCATCCCATGAAATATCATTTAAAACCCACTCTAGTTCAATGTAAATGTAGCTTCCACTAAGGCCTACTTTTCCGAGGAATACAAACATGGATAATATCAATCCATCGTCTCATTTTCTAAGGAACATAAGTCCATCATTATGTATGGGAACCCATTCCCAATGCAGATCAATGGTCGATTCAATGGTGCAAAGATGTACTATATTCTCGAAGACACTATCTCAGAGATCAATCTCGTCCCAAACTTGAGGCTTTACATGAGGGGAATGGAAGAAGAAGATATAACTACTTTAAACCATATGATTTTAGGTGATGTCAATAGTGATTAGGAAAAACATGTAAATATTTGTATGAAGAACTAGTTTGGTGACATGATATCAAGTACCAAATTCAGGTTAGTCTCACATGATACAATATAAAATATGTTGTTGGGTGGACCCTAGTTTCATCTGTATGTAGCAATACCCTCATTATATCATCAGTGCCTCATATACTCCCTTAATGGTCGAGTAGGGGATATCCATGGTGATGTACCACCTTTTAATCTTATACACCCTGCTATATGGATTCAGACCTCTATAATAGAGAGGGAAGGTGGTTTAGACAGAAGAGGTTGAGCACAATAATGTTTCAAATGATCTGAAAACCCCTATAATCAAACATTGGGATGGCTTGAATGAAAGATTCATTCTTGCAAATAATTAATAAGATGCCACAGTGAAGGACCTGATCTAATGTTTTTTGGTTTCTAAAGAAATTTCTTCTAGCATGACTAGGAATACGGAGTTCCCAATGATTATTCCATACTCATAGACTAGACTAGCCTAGCTAATACTAGAAGCCCCTACTCCTATGAGGTATGGAATATTTGACCATATGAAAACCAATCCACAACATTCACATTTGTTATAATGATAATTTATTACTTGAAAAAAAACACCACCACTTATTTAACATCATTCATGTACCTATAGGTTAGAAACTAGGCATAAATAGATCAATATATTCTTTTTATATAGTTTTAGTAGATTAGAAACATCTTATCTTGGATTTAGTGTCTTCCCATGCTGGAAATGGTGTCCCATATAGAACCTCCCTTGAGTTGGTTATCCTATAAGAACTACCAACACCCTATAATTATCATTTATCAAATATTATTAGGGTTTCACCACCATCAATGATGATATAACCAATGTGATCAGTAGTATCATTGAAGATCCAAGGATGAAATTAATCAATATAGCTATGTCAAGAGAGGAGAAACAACAATATGTATCTTTCCTAAAATAACCACAAAATTTATTCTTCAAGAACTATGATGAGATTCCAGGTTTGGACCCTCGGGTATCCGTTCACCATCTCATCCTCCCAGGTTGTCAACATGGGTTCAATAATTCTCCTACAAAGATGAAACCTCTCAATGTTATATGGTTGAGGCTCAGGTTCCTAAGATTATCAAAGAAAATTTCATCATTGATGTCTATTACCCTAGATGGATAGCTAACATTATCCTAGTATGGAAAAAGATGTACATATCTAAAACATGTATAAAATTTCAGGGCCTCAACCATCACTATCAACAGGATGATTTTTTGGTTCAAGTGATAGATTGGTTGATATTTTCCAAAAAATAGTTTTTCGAGATAGACTTCATGGATGGATATTATTGGTACAACATAATCTGGATCTACCAAAAGGAAGAGGATCCCACCGCCATTAAGGCATCGTAAGACTATTCAGGAAATATGGAGATTCCATTCATCATGAATAATGTTGGAGCCACTTATCACTAGGTCATTCAAGACTTCTTTAATAGATTTCATGGGGGTGATTCTAGATGATATGTTGATGGCTTGGTGGTCAAATAACACGAGTCCTATAAGCATTTCAAGGACCATTAGAAAAATTTTGGTTTCCTTTATTCCATGAATTTGAAGATGAACCCCTTGAAGTTTGCATTTTGGGTTACCTCTAGATGTTTGTTTGGATTTTTCATTAGATACAGAGTCATTTAGATCAACTTGGAGAAGATGAATACATACATAAAATACCTCCCCAGAGAAATATCTAGAAGTTTCAGGGAACACAAGTCCAGTTATCCTATATATGATGATTTATTGGTAATCCAGCTAGAATGTGCATCCCCTTCTCAATGATCTTGAGGAAAGGATCCATTTAATAGTGGGAAGAGGAGTGTAAAACCATGTCAGAGAATATCAGGTAGTATCTTCTACAACCTCTAGTTTTGATTCCACCATCTATGGAATGACTTTGGTCCTTTCTTTAATCACCTTGGAATGGTCCCTCAGTGCCCTTCTAGCCAAAAAAAAATCTTTAAGGGATGATAGAATATTTTATATTGTCTTAGTTTCATGTTCCATGAGAGAGAGACCATATAATCCAATATCGAGAAGAGAATCCTATTTCTAGTTTCATAGGTCATAGTATAAATCATTACCAACAACATCATGAGATACAGTGGTGTCCGGGGTGGACCAACTAAATTATATTATAAATTTTCAAATGTTAATATGATGATTGTAATTTTATAAAGTGGTCCCCCAAAAAGTTGACATCTCGGTTTATCCTATAGAATGGCATAAAAGGATATGAATTGGTATAATTCATGGAAACACATCTATCCTTGGAAGAATTAAATCTAGATGTTGATTTCCTAGTTGTGACTATCCTCTCAGTCGATTAGGTCATTCCATTTTTGCAGATTCATTTCGATGGTAAATCCCATATCCCAACTAGTAGAGGGCTCAACAACCCTAATATTTACATGGTGGGAATGAGGATCACTTTCAACAAACCTACACATGATATCATCCCATACTCATTACTTTTATATGAATGGTAATTCATAAAGACCATGTCACTATTCTTGAGCTAACCCTTGATATTTATGTCCCATGATTTCATTTAAAGGGAGAATTTGGGTTATTCAACAAATAGATCAAAAGTTACAATATCTTTATAATGTGTGAGATTGGGGCCCTAATAAATCTCAATCTTCAACTGATTGCCTAGTTCGCTTCCTAGGAGGAGGTGACCTACATTCCTCAATCACAGAATGGTTGATCAGAAACCTTGGAATGTTTGTCAATTCCCCTTGCAGAGACTGACTAGGAAGACCTAATTATCCATGTTGCACATTAGAGGATCATTATTTGGGACATTTTAGATGGTAATGTTAGAAATAGGTAAAATAAATTGATTTTGGTACTTATATTTCAAGACCCATATCCCCCACACCGGATAAAACACCAAATTTGAAAACTCAACTCATTAAGTATCTCCATCCTGACAGTATCCCAAAATATTGAGTGGGGTGTAAGAGAATCCATCATTTTGTAGTGAAATTGACCCTCCAAAGTGTGTTTATCCATGTGAAAATCCTATATCTATACATGGGTTTGATGTAATTATCCTCTATTATATCTTCGGATAAAATACCCCTTAGTTTATGTATTAATTACAAGTTGGTTTTTATGGATCCTATATATAAATATTGAAGCTCTCCCCCTATATTTGGAGGTTGTCCCATTTCTAGACCACCATTTTCCGAGACAGTATCATGTTCTCCATGTGGTGTCACATGTGTCAAATCCATTTTGACTTTGTGCATCAACTATCATAGATTCTCCACACCACCAAATATTTTTTCCTTTTTCAATTTTGAGTACTTGAAATCATGGGTCCATAACTGCCAATGGAATATCTCAAGTATAGTTTTATGTTTACCATAACATACATCATATCCAAATTGGAAGAAAATATTCTCTTCAAGGTATTCAATGCTCATTCCATAATCAAGTTAGTGACCTCCAACATCTTTCATAAATTTGGATTTCTTCATTCTATAATCAATGAAAATGGTACTAACTTCTAGGATTTTATGATAAAGAAATTATATTAGAAGTAAAATATGTTGTCCAATCATACATACTACTATCATGTGATAGAAAATAGGTACATTGAGGAATTCCACCTGACACTCTCTAATAACTTGCATAAAATGGTTATACAAAACAAGAAGAGTTAGCCATAAAATCACCACAATTCCATTTGGGAAAATTATAGGAAATCTCAGAATTCCACCCTCGGAAGACCATAATACCAATTATAAGGAAGAGATTAAGTTTTTCCCATAGAGTTTCTATTACCGTCACTTAGAAAATCTGTTCATGACCCACAGATTCTAGATGGAATGTCATAATTAAATCTAGATGATTTGTAATCCACCATATAGAAGAGTCTCCAAACCATACACAATCATGTGGGGTACAAAAATAGGATAGTGGTAGTGTTCAACAAGATTGTTATCCTTCACTCCTTCCTCTAATACCACACGGTATTAGCTCCCAGGATGCTGATGATATCTAGAAAATGCCACTAAAGTTGCATCCCATATGGGAATAACCATGTATCATCCATAAGGTCTCTTCTAAAGGATTATAATCATTGATCCCTATGAATTGATAGGGTAAAAATTCTCCCACTATTTATAATTTTCTCAAGTAGTATATCACGTGATGAGTCTTTTTATCCATGAAAAGAGACATTGAAATATTTTCAATGGTCCGAGAAGCACAACATTAAACTATTTTAAATGGATATGATATTTATGAAATTTTGAAAATAGTATCCCTATGGTCCATGTAACGCAACCTTAAATTGTTTCCATGGATCCAAGTATTATGAACATAATCAATTTACAACCTCTATAGTTTGAGTCGTAAATCATTAAACAATAGAGCCTTATATACATAGAACATGATGTTAAATAGTAATTTTACCTCATATAAAATGGGGATGCCTTGTATGATAAGTATTGGATGATCCAAAAATCCCTACCCAATATACAACTAGGATGAATCAAACAAAAAATATTAGATTATTAATAACCATACCCCATTTGAAATTGGGATTCCCCATACAATATTAGATGAACCAAAAACAACGTCCTCAATACATGATTCTATACTTTAGCCTTACCTCATGTCATGAATATGGGATACCATCACTAGAAAGAGTCTTCATATCTTCATTGTCGGTATACTATCACATCCCCTTCCATAACTACATGTGTCATGAATACTATTCTCATGGTATATGGAGTGACACCTAGATCTCCAGTACTTGGTTTGGGACTCAAATTTATCAATAATCCTATAATCACTACATTAATATATTTACCACCATCACTATAGTCCAATCATTACGGCCTTATACTATGTTCCACTGATTCCAAGGTATTGTTTTGGAATGTAATCCTACATGCCCAATATTCATATAGGGTTATAACTATTTCATTCTAGGAAAATTCTATCATAAAAAATGATGTAATAGACCAAGAATAATGACATTGAAAAATTCACCAATTGACTAAGAACCATGAATTTAAATTGGTTTCCAGGGTCTAGGATGTATAAACTTAATCTGTGTGAAATTGGATTCATGAATTCATTATGTGGTGCATGGACTCCTTGGCTCCGTTCACACTAGGTGTTAACTATTTTACATCACAAGAACATCCTAGAATCACCCAAATCTGGTACAAGAATTATGAAATTAAAATATATTCATTAATCTCCAATTCATATATTTTTCATCATTCTTAGTGTTTTAGAAAGCATATGCCTCCACTTCATAGAATGATGTGTGTCTTGATCTGTTTCCTGATAGGAACATTTCGGCATATAAACATTATTTCTCTGGGCCCAAATGTTGATAAAACATAAAACCATCAATTACACGTAGTGATATCACCATCAAATTGTCTCATGGGACTCATTTTTAGGTATAACCTAAATTCATATTCTACAACCCATTAGTTGGAGGATATGTACTCATAAACTAGTATGAAGAAGAAAATGATGGGAATATTGATGTCCATGCACTGCCAACATCTTCAATACTGGACATTAAATTACAGGATTATTAACATAATATCGGGATTCCTCTTATCATAAGATGTTCTAACTCATATAAAATTATATTTCTCGATATGAAAAATATGGGATGAAAAAACACCAACATCCTCAAATCATGATGATAAAATATTGCCTTTCCTTAAGTGAATTATGGACACCTCATATCCTTGTATTAGAATATTCAATATCCACATTTGAGAGGGTATCCCCTCCTAGACTTGGGCTCCTACCACACCACTCCTTAGAACTACAAGCATATTAATTCACGTCTTTATGGAACAATTTGCTATTCTAATATATTTCATCATGGGTCTTACACTCTCCTTGACTCATTGTAGTGTCTTCATTTCTCTAGAAGAACATGGTCAACTCGGGGAACTGTATGAAGTTCTTTTAATTTAAAAGTGACCCATTTAACTTCATTCCGTATTGGAAAATCACTCTTTCTTTCCATGTATGCCTATTTTAGACACCATTTCCCCATTTTAGTTCATGTAACTTGAACATAAACCAACAATTTTCCCCCTAACCAGATATTTTTTCTCTAAGTAGTATTGAAAATAGTCCAATTTGTACTAAATTAAAATATCACCCCAAAACCCCTTACTTCATGATGTTAAATTGTAATATTACCCCATATAAAACCGGTATTCTTAAAAATGAGAGATTATTTTTCCTTATATAATATTGGGTGGCATCATATAATAAGTTTGAGATGAACCACACATTACCGCGTATGATGCCATGATTGACACTATTATAAGATTAGTCAATATGTTAATTTCAGAGGGTACCCCTTAAAACATCGATCTTTTACCTTGCTAGTTCCTAGAACAATGTGTGGTTTTACTACCTCTTTAATGGTAAACATAGTGATACCCAAATATTTCACACCACTCCTTATCTGACCTTTGACTCACCTTAGGGTCTTTTCCTTTATGGATGTGCTTGACTCTCGCCTACCTGTATGATCATATATCACATTTAAGCATATGGTGGAATATATTCAATGGAACATAATATTTTTTTAAGGACATTCCCCACTTCCTATTCAATGATTTCCACATTCTATGATTTGAATAATAAATATCCTCTAATTTTTTATATGCCCTCTAACAGAGTAGTACCATGTCACACTGGCTCACCTACCGTCATGGGCTCACACAATTAAGGAACATCGATAGAAAATAATATATTCCATTTTTATATCCCTGTTAATGGTTAATACATCATTTTTTCTCACAATATTTATCTAAAACGATCATGGAACCTATGTTCCTTTCATCATCAATAGTTATTTCACAATCGTCAGTTAGTCCCCTCTCTCACAATCTTGGTTTTGAATGTCGTTATCACCCTTTTGGGATATTTTAGTCACTTTATCCCCTTGTTGTGTTCTCCCTTGAATGAAAAAGGGACTCTACATAGCTCCATGTTTCTCACATTAACAATGTATCACATGGGATTAGTATTCAAGATTGGGTTTTCCTCAAGCAATGTTGAGACACAATAACACCCTACAGTCCACGCTCCATGACCATAATCATGGAGTTATAATCCCAGAAGCCTTACTATAAACTACGTTCAAGTCATCCTAGGAATGTGTTGTGTGGCATTATGATTCCTTTTCACTTGTTTCACACAATTTTTTTACTACAGCAAACCACACATATCAGTTTAATATGATCTCCCATATTCCAAGAATCATAATCTTAAAATGTGTTCATGTTGTCTCAGATATATTTTATATGACATTGGGTGACCTCTTATCCCACTTTATTCATATCAGTTTTCATTCATTCGATGCCAAACATCCTCCATCGAGGACAACCACCATACGGTCC
Source organism: Viscum album (assembly GCA_963277665.1). NCBI lineage: Eukaryota > Viridiplantae > Streptophyta > Magnoliopsida > Santalales > Viscaceae > Viscum > Viscum album. The sequence goes on along the minus strand of OY728139.1, from coordinate 44,967,401 downwards.
AAACTCCCTGACAATAAACTAGATTCTAATGGTCCAAGCCTCAAAACCATAAATGATTTTGAACTTCACCTTATATTTCATATGATTTAGGGAATCCATTGGCCCACATTTCATGTGAGGTTTCTACTCCTTCATGCCATGATGAACACTTTATGGATCCCATTGGACCAGACACTATGACCTTAAAATGAGATCCTATTATCGGAAGTACATTACCCTAAACTAGGATCCCGTGTCGAAGCATCATGACTATAAACTGTTTCTAGTCATCTTGGGAATGTGTTGTGTTGTATTGAGTCCCTTTTTCCTCAACTCACCTCAAATTATTACTCTTTGATGGTTCACATATGGTTTTAGGGTGATCACTTTATGGTCCAAGCTATATGACAATAAACAAATAATCATGGTCTATGAATCATAACTTCAAACTACGTGCATGAATGATTTCTATAGAACATGTCATGTAGTATGGCCTTATATTCTCATCCATTATTGCAGGGTTACCTATCCACAATGATACATACTTCCCAAGGGATAAAATATTTTAGTCTAAGTATCATGACTTTAAGCTATATTCCACTCACCCTAGATCCATTCTCTTGGTGAAGGGTCCTCTAAATATCTTTTCACTATAGTTACTTCTAGGGATTACCCCCATTTTTCTACCCTCCTATGTCTCCTTCAACTTTTGATGTATGGGTAGCATTCATGTCAGTTCACTCATGCTAATTACATGGCATTAAATTTTCAAATGCATCATCCTAATCAAACAATGCTAAAATGATTGTACAACATCCTCAACTTATGAATTTAAGAATAATATACAATTTTCCCATCATATGATATTAAACTGCATGGCTATCATCACAGTTTCTAGATGCAAATCTATGTGTCATCCTAGGCCCTTTCATGAGAATTTTTGTTGGGCAAACCACCTACTGTAAAATTCAAGTTGCTTGGTTTTCTACTTGTATCATAGATGATTATCCCCCATGAGTATGATATTAACATTTTTCATACGAATAAACCTACAAATATGATCAAATATATGGGGGCAGAATTACAAGATGGTCTAAATCTATTCATGTATTCCATGACTTCATGTACATGCTTCATGTGTGACATTATTTGGATCTACATCCTACTTCACATCTAAATACCCTTAATGGAAATGGTTCCCAGCCACAATAGATCACCTATCATATAGGGTACACAACTCAGATTACATTGGATGGAATTTTGTGACATGTCCTATGTTTTGAACATGGTCATAGTTCAAACCCCATTTTTCTGTACCCAATCATTGGAAAAACCAAAATCGGTGATGTATTTCAAACATGGTTAATTATTTTCTTCCATAAATATGAAACTCTCTATGTGTTTCCAATCTTGGGTGTCATGATTCTTGCTCTCCATCTCCCTTTTTTGGGTAGAATTCAACAACCCATTAATTACACCTTTCATGCACTAGTGTATATTGGAAAATAAATTTGGTTGTTTAGAGAGCATCTTTCTCTAGAAATGGTCCCTCTCATCCTAAATACTCACAAAGGTCAGTCAATGAATTCAAATACCAAGTGTTCAAAGATTTATTAAAACTATAATATAAATGAGTGATGACATGTTCGTCCCTTTTTTCCACACTATGAACAACTTATGTGAGCATTGGGATTGGCCACTGTTTGATTCATGATTATGATTGAATTGAGAAAACAGAATATGAAGAAAGAAACTTGTTGGAGTGTTTAGGAATTTAAATAAAATAAACCAAATTTCTTTAAGGTCAAACACACATTGGATACTCTCATTGAAAGATTCCCCAAGAGAATAATCCAAAAAAAATGTACGTTTGAGATTGTCTGACATCTATTTAGTAGCCTCCAAATTTTACTACTGCTTTACTAGATTTGTTGCCACTTACATGGATTTTAGATGGAATTATTTATCCATGATACACATTAAGTTATGTTCATCCATGCATTCAACAACTCGGAATTTCAAATCTTCCACCTTATCCATGGATGCCTCCAACTGGTCCCTCAGGTGGTTGATGGTCATAAATTAAGTATAAGTGATAGATTCATGATCTTACACAATCCCTTATAGGAGTGTAATCTCTCCTAAGGCTTCCTAAAAGGCCTTAGAACCTCAATATCTATACTTCTTCAAAGCGATGTTGAACATTTTACATTATTCATGAATATGTTCAATGGGGAAATCCTGATCTAGTATGTGAAGACCTCTGATGTCCACCCCACTGGTCTCTAGTCTTACTAGACTATAATGGATAGATCCCCTAGCTTGGTTGGTCAGCCATGAGAGTGTGGGTGATGAAGTTACACACATGCCTTTAAGCCTTGTAACGAGTAACCTATTTCACCTCAGTGGAATCGGAGACAGAACCCTAGAAATCATCAAGTGGCATAGCGTTTAAATGTTTAATGACCAGAAACACATAAATTTCAAGATCATCTATGGATATGGTCTTAGGAATGGGTGGTATGGCATCCATCTCCAAAAGGAATAGATCCTCACAAACCACTTGAATCATAATAGAATCACCAAATACCACCAGTAGCACCTATGAGGTGGGAACGGTCATAATATTTTACTAAAATTCCCATGTTGATTGAAAAATCTCCATTGAGGCCTTATATCTCATAGTCTCGATTAATAGAAATTCTATGGATGAGGAATCTGATGTGAATTCCCCAATCACTCTACCTACCAACATAATTTATGCCAACATTATTGAGTGTTTAGTTCTATTATACCCCTCTATTGGATTATATATTTTAGTATCAGCCACCAAATCCCCTTCAAGTATCCCTATTGTGGTAACCATATCAAAATCCTCTATAAAGGAAACGGAAATGGTAGTCCCTTTCAGTGAAGACTCCATTGTTGGTTCTACCATCGTCCCCTCCCGGACCATTGTAGTTGGGATATTAGAACATTTTTTCACCACCTAAACTTTTTGAACCACCAAATCAGATGTTAACATTGATAGATAATGCCCAAAAATAGTTTAAACTTCCAATTAAATACAAGGGAGTCAAACCAAAGAAATAAAAAATAATGTTCGAATAGTGAAAAGGGGGAAAGGATTTCATGAATATAATATCTCATTGAGGATATCAAAATGGTTCATGGAAAATCCTTCAAGTAAGGGTATTCTACCCAGTATCTTCCACAACCTTCATAAGACTAAATTTGGCCAACGTTTCGCTTCCCAAAACCATAAAATCATTATGGGGTTCCAAAATCACCTATAGAATGGTTAAAGATTTATTTCCCTATTCCTTAGGTTTATCATGAACTTACCCACAATTTTTTTATCCTGTATCCTTACAAAATTACATGAAGAGTCAGAAAATGCTCTGAGGATTTTTGTAGCTTCCCAAGAATATGAGATCTTAGTGTTTGCACATTCAATGGAAGGTCTTTATTCCAAATAAGATTCCCAATTGGAATCAATCCGATAGGACTTGTAAAAATCTCCATGTAGAGGCACATGAGAAGCTATCTCATTAGATGAGAAATATGAAGATGTGGTCATCCATAGAATTACATACACCAAGGTGGTATGAGGATGTCTAGTTCCCCATGAGTGGAAAAAAAATCATCTAACTCTCTAATGTATTGTACTACCATATCCTAGGGATTGAAGTAGCTAAACTTCTCATGAACCAGCCTTGTGAATAATATTTTCTTTTTGTTGAGATACAACAAAATTGCATGCTAGGATTGGATTTGACTAAATATCCCCTATATATCCACATAATCTGGAAATACTTCATTGATAGGGATTTCTAGATGGAAAATTTTTTTCTCTTGGTCATGGAAAAATGCACACAGAATAATCCTAGATGGTTCACCATCATCCCATGAACATTTTCCTTGGAGTGATGAGTTTGATTCAGTACCTCTCCCTACATCTTCTACCTATGCTAGACCATGGATTTCTATCTCTCTAGCTATCAAAACTGAACCCACTGATCCAATATTGGCTTCTTGAAATTCACCAACCACCACTGGAACTCTTCCACATGGTTATTTTTACATCCTTTCTCGTTCCAATTTTTTCAGTGCCCCAACATCCCTCTTTGATATGTGCTCCCCCAACATTGTACATACTCATGGATGATACCATAGAAGGTGGTAGGTAGAGACAAATCATTCAGACTTTCCTTATCTTTAAAATTGAACATGTTCCAGATTTGATTAAGTACTAAAGGTTGGAATTCATGATGCACCTCTGTGTATATCATTGGGGTTAACTATTGCTAACATCAGAACTTTCTTACAAATCAACTCTAGTCATACAAATCGCAAATTGCAAAAAAATTAACTATCTCGCCTATCTCCATGCCTCATAATTATATATGTATGAGAATTTCTCAAAGTTCCCATGCCTTCATCATTCACCATCCCCATAATAAAATGGAATGTGTTAAATATGAAACTGTATACTAACCCTACATTTCCCAACACATCCACAAAATCCAACATCAGTGAAAGACTCTTTATCATGTTCTAAATTAACAGCAGGAAGTTCATTATTGGAGTGGATATGGGATTCGTGTATTATTATCCACCATGTGCATAGATACTCAAATGTAGATGATGTGGAGGGAACTCACTCATGTAGAAGAGTATTCCCATGGATTCTATGGTGGATAATCATGTACAGATTCTCAAAACACAAGGATATCCGAATTTATTTGGTTCCTCTTCACCAATATCATGTCCATGAATGTTCTCAGTTGAAGACCCATGTTTACATCCCTCATTATAAGAATCCATCCACATATCAATTTGGAAATAAACCCCAAAAATTTGTCCACATAAGGTTCACAATTTTTTTAGTTGTCCCACATCGACAACAAAATCTTCTCCAAAAATCTCTATTTGGAGTTCTCTTTCACCCTCTAGAATTCTCCTAGACATGTGTGATGCCATCAGAGTAGATTTTCCATTGGAAAATTTAGCAAGTATCTAAAACAATTCTGAAATTGGATTTACTTCATCCTCATTTTATGTTCACTAGTCCCTTTCCCCAAGGGGAAAAATTCCATCCAATTATATGTCATTTTCCCCTGGTCCTCCTAATTATTCTACGTTGGTATGAGCCCAACATACATTGAAACATGAATTAGGATCTCATTGATCTGGTAAAGCTCACATACGATGAATATACCATACCCCTAAACCAAATAGAATGTGTTATTCCCTAGTGACCATATATTGAGAATCATATCTATCATATATAAGTAGCAGTAGAAATGGAACTATGAGGACCACACTACCCTGTAAATCTCTACTTGCTTCAAATCGACCTCAAATTCAGTGCATGATGTGAATTCCCAGTAAGCCCAGGCCCATTAATATATAAAATATCATCCCAACCATAGGTCTCAGTTGTCTATCCATCCATTTTGGGGATTCCCCAAACCCACATTAGGAATTATCTCATACGACGAGGGGGTATCATATCCTCTAATATCCATATTTCTATGTTGTTGACATGGTTCCATAAACAGTATGTCATGTGTTTAATATGATATTTTAGGATTTGGTACTTAGAATCCTTATGACATATGTACAATATGATAATTATTCAGAACTCATAAGCGGGCTCATCACTATTAATTTTAGGGAAGAATACATTGTCTCTCATCCCAAATCCATTAAACAAAAGCCTCTGGAAAATAATATATCCCTACTAATCCTCTATTTGTAGAATGGAGAGGATTCAAGGTATGATATACTCTAAATGATCTCCCTGATCATTATGTTTCCCAAAATCTCTTACAGACAAGTGGTAGCATCGTTAGAATGGAGAGGGAGCCAAGGTATGATATACCCACATGTTCAAGTACTGAATTTGTATATCATTCTATAAACAAGGGATTGATTATGTTAAAATCCTTAAAATAAATCTCCTTATTGAGTTAAAAACATATTTTATCGATGCATGATACCTTGGTTTCTATGATTAAGATTCCTCATATGATATGTCCTTCAAAAGAAGAGGTTTTATTGTAGGCCAGTATACCGAATATAAATACATTCCTAGAGATTTCCAACATGATTACTCTCACTATCAAAGTATTAAACCTTTTCAAGAAAAGACCAACATAATTATAAAATTCCCACATTATTATGGCACTGAAAATTAGTTTCATGAACATGAAATAATCTATTATCTATACACATAGTAGGAAATGAGCTCCAAATTGGAATCCATGGAAGGAGGAACTGAGGTCCCATAATCCCATTTTGATGGAAGATAAATTATTTATAATTAATTTCAATAAAGTGGCCTACCATTGGAAAGTGGTAATGTGAGAAAATAGACTTCACAAAAAGCAACACACTAAAATCCCTGACCAAAACTTCAGGGAAAATGACCTTCATTAATTTCACTTCTCTTCTTGAAATATCAATTCTAAAAAACTCTTTAATATAAATAAATCATCCTTATTTATATGTATTAATTACTATAAATAATTTCTCATTTAAATATAGATGGTGACATATAGATTATAATCCTATCACCAGTTCAACAATCGACAGACTTATAAACTAAATGTCCACAAAAGAACATCCTTACAAAAATAATACTTGGTAAATAAATTATTCATCTATTCATCCAAGCTATATTTACATTTACATCTTGATTTTTAATATTATATACATCCTTTGAACTTCTAGTAACTTATCTCAAACTTAGTCAACATATTGACAATAATGAAATAGATTTCCATTTTCTTGACCACAATTAAAAATGAATGAAAACCATTGAAAAAAATATAATTTATACAAAAAGTGGGATCAAAAAAATATAATGAGATATAAAAATCATCCACAAGCATTTATAATAAATTTATGTAGCCTTAATTTCTCCCCTTGGGGGAATTGGAATACAGTTTTTAGAATCCTAGACACACTTGTAACGCCTCGACCCCGGTTACCTAGAGTCGGTTCATTATTACATAACATTGGAAAGATCGCAAAAGATCAAGTCTCGAAAGACTGATTAGTTTAGTAGCCTTGGAATAACTAGATACATTCATAAAGTGAAAACTACAACAACATATTGTCTCTACACACATATCCCCTTATACTATCCCTGCAGGTCATTCATAAAATACTTCTTCACATCCTGGAAAAAATAAAACATAGAAAGGGGTGAGCTCAGATGCTCAGTAAGGATAACAATATAGCAGAAACATTCATAAATAAGCATAAAAATTTAAGGCAATGTAAAACTAAAATAAAAGCATTTTAAACATGAACTTCATAATAATATATAAAAAATAAAATTAAATAATGCCATTTACTTATTCTCATGGATATTCTACTAGTCAAATATTCACATGAAATATCAATAACAACTTTCATAATGCTGGAATGCATAATGCCAGACTATCATAACCACATAGTCAAGGACTTGTGCCAAGACTACAAATATTATTTTGTCAAGGCCTTGTTCCAAGAAACTAGTTTGTCTCATGAGACCAACCTATGCATCTAGGAGCTATAGTGGGCTCCACCCGTCACTTATTAAGTCCAATACATTGATCATATGAACAGGTTTAAACATAACATAAACATTCGTATTAAAAATAGCATACAAAATGTCAATACTTTCTCTATAAACCATGAATGGTATAAAAATAACACATCCACAGTCAAAAATATCACAAACCCTTCAATATAATATGGATGTTTTGTATCATAATAAATAAAATTCAAATAATCTTAAAATCCATCAAAGGATGTTGACATAGATGAAATAAAAACTATTTGAGAAAAATATCTCTTTTTTGAAATCATTTAACAGTCAAATAATTATAAAAGAAAAAATTTACTTTGAAAATATTATTATAAGCTTCTAAGGGAAGCTTTAATAATTTTATAATAGCAGAAAATAGCCACTCCCACTGTATAAGTTAAAAAAGACATTCTTACCTTGATTCTGTCGAAAAGGTTAAAAAGGACGTTATTTGGAAAACGATAGAAAGATTCCTTTACAAACTTCTTATAAAAATTAAACAAGTGTATAAATGAAATTAACCCATAGTCTGTAAAATAGTAAGAATGATTTGAAATACAGTTTAAGAAACATGGATGTGGATGATAAAGAGGTCCCAGTAGATAATTACGTATAAACAACCTCAGATAATGAAGAGATTGTGAAACAAACCCTTACCTTCTACTTTTCCTTGATCGAGGGTAGGTCAACCTATAGTATAATAGTTAAATCATTTTTATTAAATTAAACAAGAATCATATACATAAATATGATATCATATATGATCTTTTAATATTGATTCATTAATAAAATTTTTGTATTATCGTCGTTTCAGGTGTTCATTTACTCATTTTCTTTTATATGTTTTGTTACAAAAGTTGTGTTTGTTATGAATAGGTTGTAACTTATTCATATCCAGAATGATATTAAATCCTTAAAAAAAATTTAATCATTAAATGAGAATTATACTTGAATGGATATGATGGGAAATGGATCTCATTGTGTTCGTGGAGACGGTAGTCCGTACATACACACGAGCGACAATATCATTATTTTGATATTAATATAGTATATAATGGATGGTATATTATATATAAATAATAATTATAGTTTTATATTTATTATTTATATCAATTACACATCATTATCATACTCATCCAAATAATAATGTTTCGAATAACAATTACACCACGACGTGGAGACGGTAAGTCGTACGTACGCACGTATGGTGACATGTTATTCAAAGGATGGATAGAATACTGAATATGGTTGTGCCATATTTATAATAATATCACATTATATATAAAATACTGTATTTATTATTTTATAATGGTAATAACAAAGAAAGAAGAAGTGGAAGAAGAAAGGAACATGAAAAAGGGTGGTGAAATCATTACCTCTTCTTCGGGTTCTTCAATTTGATTTAATCCAAGTGGACCTAAATGATAATAGTTTATTCCTAAGTTTGTTTTTGGTAGATATACACTTGTAAAATAGAATTAGGACATGTGTTAGGGTAATATTAATATCATTTTACCCTTAATTATCCTATTTACTTTTAACCGTGGTAAATAGAAGTAAAAAGTTACTATTCACCGAAAAATATTTTTATCTTATTGAACCACATTTTACTCATTTTTATTAATAGGGTCTCTCAGATTTTCTAAATTACACTCACAGAAGTGGTAAAATTATGTTTTATGTGAAATTGTAAATTCTGCTAGGAGGTGGGTAAAAGACGGTGAAAAGTTCGATAAAGTTTTTATATATCTAAAATTATTCTAAACTGAGTCCAATGAATTACATTAAACTTATATAGGTATTATGTATCAATTTTGACCTAAAATAAATTTAAATAAAATAAATAATTATTTAAATAAAAATTCGTATTTAAACAATAACTCAGTGTTTTTCAATATTCATTAAAAATTGAAAGTTTTCAGAAAAATATCAAAAATTCACCCTAAGATAATTTCAATATTCCGAATCCAAAAATGAAGTCCATTTTAAAAGATATTATTTATAAAATTTGAAAAAATGGGTATTACTATTCATAACTGCTAGTATGATTGGTTGTGGTGTGTTAGAACCCGATGTTGCGTACAACACGCGCTACTATATTATCCAAAGGGAAATGTACCGTAGAAGCTTGGGGTGTTACATTCTCTCCTTAAATAAATTGGTTCCTCAAAATTAAAAATTGTTCATCTAATATAAAAGGTTGAAAAAATAAAATACCTTTGTGGAAAACCCACATCAAAAATAAGTTTAATAAAATGTTTCCTTAATAAGAGGGAAAGGGAAAAGAAAATGTCACCACCCGAGTATGATCTTGATTAAGAGAACATTAGTGGCAATTAGAGACACATAATTGGAGGAAAAACGTAAATATTTGTAGGGAGTGATTGAGGTTATCAATCACAAACTCGTGTAAAATTTAGGGCTTCAAAGCCTTCAAGCTATGGTGGATTAAAATATCATCAGTTTAAAAAAACATAAGGTATTAGGATAACATATTTTTTTGTTTTAATATCTCTTTCCTAAAGTTTAAGAATTAATTTATTCATAGAATAAGAGATAGGTATATATATATACTTGACCAGTAGAGTTTTAACCCTCAACTAATTTCTACCACAAACACATCTTTCACTCAAAAAGATAATAGAACTCCAAAAAAGAATATTTTCCTAATATTACAAGGTTCCAAATATTAACACATACCATTTAGATTAGGAAAACTATTTTGTAATAACCAGGGACTTCATGTAGGCTAGTGGTAGGTAATAAAGGCATGTCGCACTATGGTTGTGGGTTCGATTCTTGCAGCTTTGTTCGATGTGACAGGTTATCCCCCGACCTGCAGGTTGTCCTTTTCCTAAAACTATAGAATTATAATATTCCAAATATAATATTTAGAAATGTTTTAACATTAAACAATACTATCCAAAGTTCAACTTAATCCATTCCAACCTTTATACTTATCCAAAATACCTCTATCCAGACTTTCTCTAAAAGGTCTCTAAATTCCAAAATCATTTGTAACATCAGATTCCCCAAACAAAGTAAAGTTTCTCTTATTGTCACATAATAAAAACATGATTACCTTCATAATAATAAAACCTTAATTAAAACCAAAAGAACTACAGTACAGTTCTTATGTATATCACATTATTCTTATAACCATAATATAGTTCTTGAGTCCAAAAACACAAATACAATAATTATTCAACTCCATCTATAATAACAGTATAATCTTGGCCTTATTCCATTTTCCTTTTTTGAGGTAAGTTTCCTTGGATCTTAGGGAATTGATTTTCATAATTCCCCATTTCTCAACAACTGTATCATTCAACATTGACTGCCTCTTTCTTTCCCTTGCCATCACGGGTCTCGTGACCTTTTTATCCACATTTGTAACAAACTCCCATTCCTTTTAGGAAAGTACCTGGGTGTTTCTTACAAAAATTATCACATAATGGAAAATACTTCTTTCACTTTTCCCTTTATATGTCTCTTGTTCCACTGTTCTCTTCTTCTCTTGCTTTTCTTTAAAGTCATAAGACTTAGAGAATTCTTTTTCTGCCTTTATAGTACATGAGACAACATCTTCGTACGACGAGAAATATTTTGAGACTAATGCTCAACATAGAAACGATTATAACCCATCAAAGAAATAATAAATATTACTTCTTGGGTTACATATATAATCTGTTACATGCCTTTCTAACCTTGTAATGTTAGCCTCATACTTTGCGACATTCTCATCCTCCTTTTTCCTCAGACTCAGAAATTGTCTTTCCATATCTTCTCGATGGTCACAAGGAAAGTATTTTTCTATGAAATTCTCTTTAAACACCCTCCATTCCATATTTTATACTTCATCATCTTTCGTCATGTTTTGAATCAATGACCACCATTGATCAGCATCTCTAGTGAGGCGGTAAACATCCATGATAACTTTTTCCATTTCCCTACTCCTCAAAGCCTGAAATATTTTCTCTAGGGAAGTTATCCATTGCTCAGCTACTAATGGACTTGTACTCCCATTGAATTTTTGAGGTTTTTTCCTCGTGAAGTGATCTAACAATGATCCTCTAAGCTGTGGATCAGGGTGCTCCATACAGGTAAGGTTATTATTCATAACTTGAGTGAGTTGTCCCAAAATAGTGATTAGTTGATCAGCACCACTTGCATCACCATCTCCACTATAATTATCTTGAGTAGGAGGTAAATACCTACATGGAGTGCGTGTATTGATACAGTTTCCATTCCTTCCACTAGGCGCCATTTCTAAACAACGACATAAACTAGATTAGTTTATGAATCGAAATACATAATTCCAAACTTTTAAAACACTTAACATAAATTGAATAGTTTATCGATATAATCCATAATCATAAAAATGTTTTCCTTGAGAAAGTATATACTCATAAACCCTTCATATTGTTTTGCAAATAAAATGATCATTATCTTAAGAATATCCCCTAGGAGTGTCGTAACCAAGAGTGCAGTAGGGCCCGTTGTCGTGCACCAGATCCCATTCGAGTCTAGCTCAAAGCGGTGTTTTCTAGTTTTAACCCTAGGTACATCTATGCCAGAGCCGCCTCTACCTGCTCATATCCAGACATGGATGTATGGCTTGGAAAACTCAATAAATCTCTACAGTACCAAAATTATAGGAAATTATTTTATACTAATCCTCAAAGTCCATTTTAGTTCTATGTGCTCTAATCAGAGTTTATCTAAATCTAACTTCCAAGGTTTGTACTAAACATCCTCTGATACCAACTATAACTCCCCAACCCCAGTTACCCAGAGTCAATGCATTATTACATAACATTGGAATGATCACAAAAGATCATGTCTCAAAAGACCGATTAGTTTAGTAGCCTTGGAATAAATAGATACTTTCATATTTTCTACATTACATCATAAAGTGAAAACTACAACAACATCTTGTCTCCACACTCATATCCCCTTATACTATCCCTTCAGGTCATTCATAAAATACTTCTTCACATCCTGGGAAAAATAAAACATAGAAAGGGGTGAGCTCAGATGCTCAGTAAGGATAACAATATAGAGGAAACTATCCTAAATAAGCATAAAAATTTAAGGTAATGTATAACTAAAATAAAATCCTTTTAAACATGAACTTCAGCATAATATGGAAAAAATAAAATGAAAGAATTCCATTTACTTATTCACATAGATATTCTACTAGTCGAATAATCACATGCAATATCAATAACCACTTTCATAATGATGGAATGCATAATGCCAGACTATCATAGCCACATAGTCAGGGCCTTGTTCCAAGGATACAAATAATATTTTGTCAAGGCCTTAGGCCAGGACACTAGTTTGTATCATGAGACCTACCAATGCATCGAGGATCTATAGAGGGATCCACCTATAACTTATTAAGTTCAATTCATTCCTCATATGAACAGGTTTAAACATAACATAATCATTCGTATTAAAACTAGCATAAGAAATGTCAGTACATTCTCCATAAACCAGGAATGGTATAAAAATAACACATCCACAGTCAAAAATATCAAAAAAAACTTCAATATAATATGGAAGGTTTGTATAATAATAAAAAACTTCAAATAATCTTAAAATCCATCAAAGGATGTTGACATAGATGAAATCAAACCTAATTGAGAGAAATATCTCCATTTTAAAGTCATTTAAAAGTAAAATAATTAAAAAAGAAAACATTTACTTTTAAAATATTCTTATAAGTTTTTAAGGGAAGCTTCGATGATTTTATAATGGCGTAAAATAGCTGCACCCGCCGTATAAGTTGAAAAAGACATTCATACCTTGATTCTGTCGAAAAGGTTAAAAGGACCTTGTTTGGAAAAAGACAGAAAGTTTCCTTTATAGAAGTCTTATAAAAAGTCAAAAAGGGTATAAATGACTTTAACCCATAGTCTGTAAAATAGTAAGAATGATTTGAAATAAATTTTTAAGAAACATGGATGTGGATGATAAAGAGGTCCTAGTAGATAATTACATATAAACAACTTCGAATAATGAAGAGATTGTGAATTAAACCCTTACCTTGTACCTTTTCTTGGTCGAGGGTAGGTTTAACTCTTGTATAATATTTAAATAATTTTATTAAATTATACAAGAATAATATACATAAATATGATATCATATATTATCTTTTAATATTGTTTCGTTAATAAAATTTTAGTATTATCGTCGTTTCGGGTGTTCACTAACTCATTTTCTTTTATATGTTTTGTTACATAAGTCATGTTTATTATGGATAGGTTGTATATTATTCATATCCAAGAATGATATCAAGTCCTTAAAAATTATTTTTAATCATTAAATTAGAATTATACTTGAATGGATATGATGGGGAATGAATCTCATCGCGTTCGTAGAGACGGTAGTCCGTACGTACGCACGAGCGACAATATCATTCTTTTGATATTAAAATAGTATATAATGGATGATATATCATATATACATGATCATTATCATGTTATATTTATTATTTATATCAATTACACATCATTATCATACCCACCCAAGTAATAATGTTTCAAATAACAATTACACCACGACGTGGAGACGGTAAGCCGTACGTACGCATGTATGGTGACATGTCATTCAAAGGATGGATAGAATATTGAATATTGGTGAACCATATTTATAATAACATCACAGTATATATAAGATACTAGAGTTATTATCTTATAGTGGAAATAACAAAGAAAAAATAAGTTGAAGAAGAAAGGAACTTGAAAGAGGGTGGTGCAAACATTACCTCTTCTTCATGTTCTTCCTTTTGATTTGTTCAAAAGGGATACTTAGGTTGGATTTATGATCAATATAAGGCATATAGGATTAATTTAGGGATGTTTTTAGGATACTTGGGTAGGGTTTGGCTGAGACAAAAGGCATTGAAGGTATGAATATGAGATAAGGGGGAGTTCCCTTTTATAAGAGGGGTGGGGGAACCTTTGGAAAAACATAAAATATTATTTTATAATAAATTCATATTCGGTTTATAATGGCTCTAAATTGATTTATTTCCAGTCTAAGTTGGGTGTGGGTGGAAATCGATTCAACCAATAGGTTTTATACAGGTTTGGGTCACTTTATTAACCTTATCTTTTATTTTTAACTCTTAGTTAATTAGTTTGACATTTACCCTGTCTCTTTTCATTTTTATATTATATGGTTAAGAAACATACTATAAACTTCAAATATACCCCCAATTGGTCCATTAGTGATACAAATATCATGATCTAAGTCCTTTCGTCCATCCTTAGATTTTTAGTAATAGAATATCCATTAATAATATAATATTTGTTTTAAAAACTCTACTATGACAATTTTTACAGTATTGTGTATTTTGTTTTGGATAAATTCATAACAGCTTTATTAATTCGAAAAAAATTCATATAACCAATCCTAATATATCATATTAACCTATAAAATTATTTTAATTCATAAAAAGTCTCAAATTACATTTATTTGGGTATTGGTAATATCAATTATCTTAATATTTCGTTAATACGGTAATTACTACATTAACATTGTGTCATAAAGAAATTAAATTATTTAATGTCTAAAATTTATAAATAAAATATCATTATATAGTAAATCTTTTTAGCTTTCTAATGATTATTTATAATCGAATTTATCTTATGTATAACCTTATATTAAAAATGGTTTAGTTATTTTGATTTTAACTCTTTTTAACTCTTCTTTGAATTAAATAATAATAAATGTCCTAATCTAATCCAAGTGGAACTAAATGATAATAGTTTATTCCTAAAGTTGTTTTTGGTCAATATAAAATTTTCCAATAGAATTAGGACATGTGTTAAGGTAATATTAATATCATTTTTACCCTTAATTACCCTATTTACTTTTAACCGTGGTAAATAAAAGTAAAAAGTTACTATTCACCAGAAAATATTTTTATCTTATTAAACCACATTTTACTCCATGATATTAACAGTGTCTCATGGATTTTTGAAGTTCCTCTCATAGAAGTGGTAAAATTATGTTTTATGTTAATTTGTAAATTCTCCTTAGAGGTGGGTAAAAGATAGTGAAAAGTTCGATAAAAATTTTATATATAAGAAATTATTCAAAACTGACTCCAATGAATTACATTGAACTTATATAGGTATTATTTATCTATTTTGACCTAAAATAAATTTAAATAAAATAAATAATTATTTAAAAAAATTCGGTTTTAAACTATAACTCAGTGTTTTTCACTATTCATCAAAAATTGAAAGTTTTCTGAAAAATACCAAAACTTCACCCTAAGCTAATTTCAATATTCCGAATCCAAAAATGAAGTCCATTTTGAAAGATAATATTTATAAAATTTCAAAAAGTGGGTATTAATATTCATAATGGATATTTTGATTGGTTGTGGTGTGTTAGAACTCGGTGTTGCGTACAACACACGCTATTATATTATTCAAAGGGAAACGTACCGTGGAAGCTTGGGGTGTTACATAACTTAATATTGATTAAAATTTTATAGTATATGATGTCTATAGGATTCTCTTTAAATTTATTCACCTTGGAAAAATAATAATCTTCAATTCCATTATAATTATTGATTACATATATTTTTTTTCTACAAAATATAATGTGACTTGGATGCTTAAAACTTATGCGGATACTGAAGTGAAGATGTTGAAGAATAAAATCTCAGTTCAAGAGTTCTAGAAAAATCCAAAGTCTATAGGAAGTTACAATAACTATTATTTTAAGAATTAATTATTTGGATTATTTTTTATATTTTTGTGAGTTATTGTGATGTTCTGGAGATGACTTTAATGGTTTATGATATGAGATCTGGATAGATTTGAATAAATTTGGATTCTCGTAAGTATTTCTTACTGATGCTGAAATTTGGAAAATTATGGATCAAATAATACATTGTTAAAAGGCCTATATGTCTTTGAGTGTATGTTTTTTATTAATTTGGTAGCCAATTTATAAATAAGAGGATCTAGGGGTACGTTACTTAATAAGTGAATACAATTTTTGAAAAAAAACTTATTATATTTGAAAATTTTATCAAATATTTTTGATGTGTTTATGAATGTTTCTCAACTCATAAAATCTATCACATTATCATAAGTTACATGATATATTTTATGATATATGAATTTTTATGATATCAAAATTTGGAAAAATCCTATGAAAAAGTGAACTAAAGGATGAAGTTATTTGAAGATAGAATAAATAATTCAATCCTTTAATCAAATATTTAAAGAATCAAACTTCATGTTCATTTCATGTGGAACATTGAAGGATGTGAAGAAGGTTTGATATTGTTCAATACTTGAACAAAATTATGTTGTCACTTCTGACCATTATTTATATGGATTAGGTCGAACCCTGCATCTATGTAATAACAAATACATCTTGGAATTTTTGAGAATGTATTGTTGGTTCCTACACTAGTCTGGGATCAAGGTCATTTCCTTTTCCAAGCAACTTTTGTTTAAAAAAATTGTTTTTTGTGAATGGGATAATAACCAAAACACACTAGGGACATAGTGATCCATCTTAGGGAAAATTCACATTAATAATATCTGATGTCCTATTGTGTGATTTCATTTGTAGTATTCATGTATTCCATCTAAGGGTAAGATAATGTTATATAGAAAAGGGAATTATTCATCGAATATGTGAGGAGGTAAAAAGTGATTATATTTTTAATCATAAGAAAAGGATATTAACCATTATTCACCCCTAATGTTTGTCTTATCCAAAATTTATCATTATATATCCCTTTCCACCATGGCTTATATAATATATCAAGGGGACCCATACTTTGGAAGAACATACCCATTTGAATGATAGAGGTCTGGACATATGTTTTCATTAAATATAATACCACACTTAGAAAGTATGGAATTGTATTTTAATTTATCAATGATTTAATATACATGCTAGGAATATTTAATTTCTAAGTATTTTATTTCATGAAATCCTTATTATATTAGGTTTTATTCCTTTATGTATAAATGATTTTAATGATTTAGAATTGAAATCCCTATTCCAGCCCTGAAATTAAAATGTTCAAACCATATTAAAATTTAACTATTTACCTAAATCACATGTTTTATTACACACCAAAAAATTGAATGAAAACAAGTTCACACACATCCAAATGTAACATATGTATAAGGTACATGAAAGAAAATTCATTTAATGGTTTAGAATTATATGAAATTTATGATATCTACTTGATTAATATTAAATCAATAAATATCCAACCCACATATTTCTAGAACATGGAATAAGATCCCATACCTATGGGAATTGGGACAAAATATTCCTCAATAATAGAATACATTACACAAGAGATGATTTGAAATCTATCATAACTCTAACACCTAATATGTGTAAACTATATTAAATATTTATGTTTAATATAATGGTGTTAATAATAATCCAAATAAAAGGTATATGAAAATTAAATTTTATTTTGTTGAACCTATTATGTAATTATTATCATGAAAATTTTGTAAGAAGCAATTTATCATATAAATTAATGAGGAAAAATATTTTTATCGTATAATCCTTTTATGGAATTGAATATTTAAAAATAATAAATTAATTAAATAGAATTTAAAAAAAGTGATATTAATAATAAATTATCAATATTTATTTAGGGATAAAAATATCTTATTTTTAATTCTGATCAAATATATTTTATACAGGGGTTTTAAATAATAATAATAATTTTTTTTATTTTTACATATCTCATAATTTATGATAGTTAGAGGCTTTATCAATCATATTCTACAATCAATACTAGATCTACTGATTACCAGTATCATGAGTAGTGAATTTTTAGTTTTATTTCGCCACTTACTTACCATACATATTTATTAAAATTTCTTTATGATTCTTTAAAAACTCTACATCATAAAATGTAAATAAACTATAAGATGAATGTTTAACCCAAAAGCGATCAACTTCCCTTATGTACACGATAGCTGTGTTTTAGCCGATTAGGTGTAAGTGATAAATTTCACTACCACTTATATGTTACATAGATGAAATTTGTTGTACCCCAAAGTGCTGAGGACACAACTCTCTCACCATAGATACATGTTACCATGTATCATGAAAATTTGATGCATGCTGCCTTCAAACTCAAACTATTAGTATAATTGTACTACAATGAACCATTATTTAATATTTGACAATTTTATATGGGTTCTTGGTCCATGGAATATCAGGTTCTATGTTAAGGTATTCAAAATTCATAACACGAGATGGGTAAGGTTGATACTTCTTGAGTTCAGACACATTCTAAACATTGTTGATAAAAGTCATATAAGATTGAAAATTAAAATAGTATGACACCACTCTACACATTCCACAATCTCAAATGGTCCCACATACTATTGATTCAAAATTCAGGTATTCCTACGATATTGGTTACCCAATCAATAAAAAGAATTCTAGAGTACCAAATAACCAATTGAAAACTATATAAGGGTATGTTGATGACCTATACATTATATTTACTATATTTTATATGTTCTTGTATTCTTAGGAATCATCTGAATCTAATCCATCATTTCTTGAACAAAACATAGTCTAACTAGATAATCATCACCATCTACCGACAAACAACATATTGAGTTAGAAGGTCTGGTATATAATTCTTTAAATGTTTCAATATTTAAGGACTGTTGATAAATTTTACTATAATAAAATTCAAAAATTCCCATTTGACTATCTAAAGAACCTTCATAGTCCAGAACCCAGGTGCATTGGATGCCCTTAATAATTTGAATTGCACACTCTATTTGACCATCAATATGAGGATGTAATGTTTTTTTCTATTTAATATGATATTCCATACACTCTTTGAGGCCATATGAAAACTTATATGTGGAATGGAAATTTTCATATGAGACAATGGATATAAAACTCCATGAAACCTAACAATATCTTTCACATATAACTTCCCCAGGTCCTCCACCATAAAAATATAACAAATAGGTATTAAGTGATCTGACATGGTTACATGTTTAATTACCACACAAATTCAACTCTTACTAAGGGGATTACATTGTAAAACAATAACAAAATAAATTGATATCACATTTCACATCCATATTAGAAAAGATCAAGGCTGAATAAATCCAGATGAATTTCGATGGTCAACCTCAATTTCATGGAAAGCATAATAATGAGACACAAAGGAAGTTATTTCTCATTTAATACTAGGACACTACAACTAGAGCTTTATTCTCTTGAGTTTATATATTATGAGATCCATAATCCACCACATGATCACTTTGGATTAGATCATAGTCCAATATTGCCCTAGAGGCATCAAAATTAAACATATATCCTTGTTTAGTCTCTTTTAGAGTCTGAATAGGTGCTGAGGTCCAAAATTTCATCAGTTTACCAAATGACTCCAACTACATTGAGTCCCATGATAATTTCACAAATTTCTGGGTGAGGAGAACCAATCAAGGTACCTGTTTTGAGAAATAATTCATGAAATTCCTTTTAATATCCTTCTATACCCATGAATAACTAGATATCAAATACATTAAATGGTTCCTCACACTAAATGTCTACATTTACATTTTCATGATCAATAGAGACATCATGTTATGATCCCGGATGCCCCAGAAATTTCACTTCCTGATTCCATAATTGGAATTTTGATAATTTTCCATAAAATAAATGGTCACTTAGGATTTCTATAACCAACATTAGGTGATCAACAATCTCTTCTTTACTAATTGGGAAACATTAAATTTTGTTCATGAATATCACACAAACGTTTCAAGGTACTATTGAAAATTATGGTTCATAAATTTAATGATTATTTCTAGATAATTATTTAGTACAAATGACATCATGAAAAAATCATAATAGAATTACCTTCTTCTGATTGGGGGATTTAGAATATATGTCTCCATGACTCTGAGTGGGTGGAAACCAGACTGATGATCTATTTTTGAGATCCATTTTTCCCTTTCAATTGATCAAAAAAATAATGTGAGGAAACATTTACTTTTTTTCACCAATACCTAGTTTATATTATTTTAATTGACACACAGGTGGGTAGTTTTATCTTACTTATGTGAAAATAGAATATGATCATCCCAAGGATACACACTCGGTTGTAAAAATCCATTAGATTTGAAATCATCCGACTGAATTTTTATCTTCTTTAACTTATAACGAGTAATGCAGATTGAAAATATTGATGTAAATCATGTTTATGATACTAAATTAGTATTGAATTGTACTATTTTCTTTGGAGGAAAAAATATATATTCTTGATATACTTCATAAAAGTCATCGAAGACCAGAGGAAGTTCACAAAAAAAGAATTTTTTTTCTAATTCAATGTCAAAACACGATATTAAACTAAAAAGATATATAATTTATTGTCCCACTGAACTAGAACGAGGTTCTTAATCTACTTAAAACATAATAAACTGCCCATTATGGGTAGTAAGGGAAACCTATTGATGATAAAATTTGATTTAGGATTTATGAGCTACCAAAAAATACATTCTATAAGTGATAATAAGATGATAACTTTGAGGACTAGTTGATTCACAACTATATCATCATCGGTGGAGGTAAAGGAATATGGATATAAGATAGCAAAAATACTATTCTTCATAAGAGGTGTAACTATTTTCATAATATATCGCATGATTTTTATTGGTAAACTTAGGAGGTTCATAGTACTGGTTGATATAAATGATTTTGAAGAAATTTTATCAAATAAAGTGAATGATATATATGAAGCAACATAAATAATTCCCCTCACTTTCAGTATTCACATATTTAATTAAACTATAATTTTATCCATAACATGTAATATCTTCATTTTAGAGATCTGTGATATTGGGAGTTAGATTGCAATCCTATTTTGAACCCATAGGTTGGGTTTACTTGTGGCTATATATATACACATTATACAATTATATTTATTTAAATATGAACCCTACCCCATAGAACATTATGTGTGGACACATAAATTATTTGGGGTTGTTTTTTCGAATATCCTTATGGCGAGGATGGATATATAGATACTCACTCGGCCCTATCACTCTCTTATTGGGGAATTTTTTAATCATGGGATGTGATATATAGAATTTAATAGTCAATTAGTTTTGATGATTAATGAGATGATGAGGTCTATATGGTGGGGGTCATGCATGGTAGGATGAGGGAACAAGGTTTATTTCTTTCACATTCATGATACAAAAAAATTTGGGTTACGGTTGTGGATGTGTCGTGATAGTCTAGGTTCTATTAGGAGTGCTATGATGCGATGCCCACGGTGTCTTCGATCAAAATGTGATTTGGTAGACCATGTGTATTTAGGTGAGATGTGATATGACTAATAGGGAGTCCCCGGTTGTGGTGTGATATACAAAAGATATGAGAGAATGAAGTTATAGATATTTGGGTTGTGAGAGAGGAAAATCAGTAAGAAAGTGGTCTGGGGTGCCCTCTTATTTATATGATTCTTATTATGATATTATTATCAATGGAATTAATTTTTTAGAGTGCCTTAGTGAGTATGGAATTGGTTATTTTATATTATAAGATTATTTTTCTCTATTTATATTCAATGGGGAATTAATATGTTATTTTCACTTATACGGAATATAGTTTGGGTGTAAACCTTCTAGGTATATATTTATTATCACCCTACATATATAACAACTGTTTTTAAGGTTTCTATAAGGATTACATGGTCTATATAGGATATTACTATATTTGACATTTTGGAAGTTACAATGCTAAAAATATATAATTTTCTTTTTTGGTATTTATTTGAAGGATATTTTATTGTTTAAAATATAAATTCCTTGTTGGATGAATTTAGTTTAATTTAATTAATTTTATTTTATGGGTTTTCATTATCATTAATATCATAAATGTTGATCCTGTTATATAGAGGGTAATACTCCCATATGTGAGAATTTTGGTACCTTGGAACTTGTCGCCACCCCAAGGCCTACTGAATGTGGGACACATGGGCCATTATATATCTTCCATAATTTTCATCCCATGAGGGGTAACATTAGAGGGTGGTGGTTGTGAGAGGATCTCATGCCACTACCCAACACACCAGCTAGTTGGTAGACAAGTATCAGTCAGCCAGATGGTGTTGTTGTTTCCATTTAAATAGATCACCCATCCTGAACGACCTACAATGTACACCTGATCCTTACCATCATCAATTAGACCAAGCTCCCTTTATGAAAAACCATCCATCCAAAAACACCAAGGACTTTAATTTTATTTATTAACTTAATAAATTTCATTATTTATGGTTTTTATGATTTGAAATTCAATTCCAAAAACCATTTAAAAATTAAAAACATTTACAAGTTCAAAATTAAAATACCCAAGAAATATCCAGAGCCTATATATACACACGTTATTACTGTAGTGAACCATAAATTTTATACACATATAGAGAATATTATTATATGAATATTTATTACACAACATAACTATCCATTTATGAATCCCAAATATTTAGTGGCTTCAGAAACATTTAAATATAAAAAAAATCATAAGAGTTCGACATAATCTATCACATAGTTATTCATAACGAGAATTATTCTTAGATATATCATACATAATATATTTATTCACAAACTATTTAATTTAGTCATATGAAAGGGTAGGATCATATGTTTAGTAACGACAAACTGGGGAGACATCAATGCTCATGCACACATAACACAAGAACAAGGGTATGAGAATGTGAGATTAACATTTTAAAACCATAAATCTCATATCAAAGATAATAACCTTTAGTAAAATAATTAATAGTTATAGTTAATAATAAATTAATGATAAAATACTTAAAGATCGTGATCCATGAGAGTATAACATAATCATATGACTTGAGTTTGTGGAAAACACATAAGCATATAAATCACCTAAAACATAGTCGAGAATCATTTCCATGAATAGAATATTATAATGGGTTAAATCCAAAAACCATCATAGTATTCATGTTTTACTCACTATTCTATCATAGTATACAATGTCTTTCATGTAAATGGGTTCATTCCATATTCCATTCTAGTTTATCTCATGAGATATCAGTCTTTACCCAATACATTGAAGAGCTAAATATGCCTCACCCATAAGATAATTAAAATAATATATTTGCATCACATAATATCATATATCATTTCTTAGATCATAAAAACATGAAAGAGATGAGTTTTATATGTATTTCATCAATTTCCCATATCACAACTATTGTAAAAGAATCCAGTTTCATAATCATTTAATCATAACATAACCCATGGAAAATAAATTGTTTTCATAAAAATATTTTAGTCATAATAATAAAGTAGTCACTAAAATAATAATAATTATATCATTGGATAATATCCTAGTAATTCTTAAGAAACGTCAAATGATGGAATCTCACATATAAAGTTATATTGAATTATTGCATTGAATATTTACTAAGAGAAATATAATTTATTGGAAATCTACTATTTTAAGATATAAATTCATAAAATAATGTGTAAATAAATTTATTTAAAAATAACATTGGGAACCTATAATTTAATCTTCACATAAAATAATTCCCATCACTAAATGTAATTGTTTTCATTCTATACAGGTTAAAATAATTTTTTTTCACTTTTCTAAAAATTCAAAAAAGAAGCTCATTCATAAAATTAAAACAAAATTCCATATAAGAAATATTTTCAAATTAAATAATGTGAAAAATTAATTTAAACATTTATATAATAATAATAATAAATTTATTTAATTTTATTTAGAAAACAGAGATGTGTATGAAAAAGGTAATTCAACCGAAGAGAGAATGAAATTCGGTATTAAGGTAAACATAATTTTTGTATATTGAGTATATAAAGAGTTTAAAGTGAAATATAAATAATATATTCTAAATAAATAATCATCAGAGAATAAAATTATTGAGTTTCATATGATATTTACTATAACATTTAAACATCATAAGCATAATCATAAATAATCTAGATTCAAAATGGAAATGCAACATAAAACCCTTATCACATGGGTATATTTTGAATCATAAAACCCATGAAGGAGTTAAACCTAGATGGATATGTGTATTACATAATTTTCCAATAATAACTGTAAAATATATTAATGGATATCATATATATCAAAAAAACATGTGGTATGTATGGTATATGTCTCACAGAAATCACAATGAGATGAAAACCCCTTACCTAAATTCTTGAATTTGTTCATATAGATTAGATAATCCCACATAACAAAAATTGGTATATTATAAATTCAAACCATATTAATAAATAAAATTCAATATATGATTTTATCATATCCTTTAATTACTCATTATTAAAAATTCTAGGTAATAATCTTATGATGGGTAATAACTTGTTTGTTTTTAATATATTTTTGGGTTTTCTAGTTTTAAACCATTTACACTGATCATGGTTCAATCATCGATAATTTTTTAAAAATTTCATAAATATCATAAATATTAATTATATTCCTATTTATAGTCATCCCTAAATGTTAGTGTTAGAAGAGTGAATCACACCATTCATGGAGATGGTAGGTCATACATACGCATGAATGATATTTTCATTTTTCTATGGATGGATTAAAAGAAAAGATAAATATTAATTCACAATTTTAGAATCACTATAATTCATACATATCTTATATATTCATCAAATTAATCCTTATTTCCATATATGATAAAATTAAATGAAAAATGTTTCACGTCCCTTCATTGAGGCAGTAGTCCACACATACACATAAGTGATGTTATCAATTCGATACAGATTGGAAGGTAAGATAATATATGTAATATTATAAATACAGAAGTATATTTATATATTAAATATCATATGAAAATGTTAAATCCATCATTATAACATATCGTGAGGGGTGGTGTTGGAAAAAATTGTCTCGATTCACGAGGCAGTAGTCCACTGTAAACATAATCAATGGTTTAATTTCTAAGTTGATAGAAGTGGAAATTGATTCATTTTGAAAGGTGAGAAAAAAGGGATTGATGTTTATAAACCATATTAATTTTTATATAAACAAGGTTCAAATATTTTTCATCTTTTTTTCACATGGAATTTCACATGTGTTTGAGTTACGTTTTCTGGTGGTGGCATGATCCTTCACATCACACACACATAATTATTTCTATGTCCCTTTTAGGAAATTTTTAATGGGTTCTATTCTGGGATCTGGAAACACAATATAGTTTATTTTGTAATTATATAGCATGAAAATTTTTCTAAAGGTATGTATTTATTCATAAATTGTTCCAACAACACACATGGACTCACATTGGGTGAGAGGATGGTTGGTTAGGCCCAACACACCATTTCAGAGGAAAATATCTCACTCATCGAGAATCTATTATAGATTAAAGATGAATTCATTAATCCTTTATTAAATAAAAAACATAGAATGGAACAACCTAATATTAATAATAATTTTTTATCATGTATGGGATATAGAATCATATATATGTATCCGAGGTTTTCCATCGATGTAGAATATGTATGGATCAATGGTTCTCCATAGATTGTTTCATTTTTATATAGATGATAGATTCTAATGTCATTCATTATTAGGTTGTTCGTTTTAAGCCATGAAATGGTCACTCTGAAATTTATTATCATCGAAGAAGTCGAGAGTTGTTTTGAAATCACTATCACATGTAGAGATTCTAACATATCCTTCTGAATGGAATCAGAACCCATGTAGTTCATTTCCACTTAAAATTATGATATATTTTTAGTTCATGATAATAGTAATAGTACATAAAATTTATTTTCAGGGGTAATGGATGTCTTGGAAGAGTATGGAAAGCGAATTATGGCAGGGGAAATACACCAAAACATTATGGAGGGCCACAAAGGGATACAACCTCTGAAGATGGATATGAACCTACTAGGAATATGTCCCAATAATGTTTGTGATATAGTGGCCTATATGGGATATGTCCATCATGGTTGAATATGATTTCATTGATAATACATCCTTGGTATGATTAGGGTGATTTTGGTATTCAATTTTTTAATATTAGGGATGCATCATATGTATCCATTTTTTATATGAATAAAATTCAATGAAGTTTGGAATATTTGTGGCCTACATCTATAGAGGAGGACATTGGTTGCTTCATTCAGAATATAACTCTTTGAAGTTTTGTCTCAGAGATATTATACCTCTTTTTTTGGATAGTAACATGTTTCAAAGGATTATACATAGTAGGAGGCCTATATTGGTGGTATTGATTGCGTTAATGAATAGCTAATAACTATTATCAAATCACTTTTGAGTCAAGATAAGTGTGTGAAAAATGATAAAATATAATATATAGAAATATGAAAACTATTCTTATTATGTTGGTGAATGAAGGTGATGATATCAAAGGTAGGGTAATTCTCCATAAAAATGTATAGTGGATTCTCTCAGAGGGATTCACTTGCATTAGATTTTTGATATGTGAAAATAAATTTTATACTTGGAGAGGAAGAAAGGGAATTAACCCTTATAGAATAGAAAAGTAGGGGCCCCAAAGACATTAAAACATTGAGGTCCCAATCACTACCACCATGATAGGGTTTTTCATGAATGAGAGAATACAAAATTTTAAGCATTTCAAGGACCATGTTATATTTATAGGCTAAAAAATGACATATTTTTACAGAATGATTGGAAAATATATACAATGACATGTTAGTGTTTCTTTTTCCCTAGTCATTAAAATACAATGGCCTCAGTAGTGGGTTTCATTTGGATTCCCTTAGACGGGAGTCCAATAGAGAGGGGTTCTGTTTCAATAGTGGTTAAGGGGAGGAATAAGAGGGTGGCCTGCATAAGGTGGTCCTGGGATAGTTGAATGTGACTCGCATTTGGTGGACTTGGGTAAGATAGAGGTGGTTCACATAGTAATTTCCTAGATAGGATTAAGGTGATTTTCACAATCAAGGATTGTGAGAGATAAATAAAATTATCCTAGGTAAGGTCAAGGAGAGTTATGGTTTCCCTAGAAAGGGTGGACCAGGGTGAGCTGGAGATGCCTACTGGGTGATAAACAACCCTAGAAAAAATTATTCAGAGAGGCATTTATCTATATATAATGTGTATCATCGGGTTTCATTATACGATTGAAGCTCATGTTCCGAGATAGTGAAGGTACCTTTTCTCTAGTAGTTTTAACGTGGAAGATTATTCATCTCAAGTTTCTCGGTATTATAGAACTTTAGGGAACTCAATCCATTGACCATTGAAAATTATATATTCTATATTAGGATTTGGATAATACATGAGGGTTTAGAGGACTTGGGTGAGAGACTTGTTTGAGTATAGCATCAATAAGATTCTTTATATTTTAGTCTTGTTAAATGAAGACCCCAAGGGTCATATTTATAGGAAAAAATTATGACCTTGGGTGAAGGAGATCATCTACGCAAGTCCATCACGTAGGTACTGGATACTCATGTTGAATTGCGTAGGTCGGTCCACTATGGGACTCTTTATG
This sequence comes from Viscum album, assembly GCA_963277665.1. Lineage (NCBI taxonomy): Eukaryota > Viridiplantae > Streptophyta > Magnoliopsida > Santalales > Viscaceae > Viscum > Viscum album. The sequence goes on along the minus strand of OY728139.1, from coordinate 44,939,283 downwards.
TTAATGTGGGGTCTACATTATATATTCTTGGGAAATTTTTTGACTCCCTTTTCTGCTCCACTACATGAGGAATCTCTTTTAAATATATTCATCCCCATATATAGAAAGGTGTGTCATTATAGACTAAAATTGGTTAAAACAATATAATAATAAAATATATGTTTATGTATGATATGGATGTCATTATATCAATATAATTTTTAATATTTTATGGTGATGTAAGAAAAAATAAAATAGAATGCATATTTATAAATTATACCCCTTCTACTGAAAACCTCCATAGATCAGTACCAAAATCGTTTAATGGAAGGTTTTGTAATAAAAATATGGATTCTGTGATTTGGGTATGTTATTTATGGAATTATTGGGTCCAGTATTGGCCAAACCAAATGGATTTGGAAGTTTGAAGTCAATAAGATAGTGGTATCCTTTCCTTATAGAGACTAATACATGATAATTTCGGTATATTTCCATAAAATAGGTATTGGAATTATTTTTAATCCATTTTAATCCTTATCATTTTAGTTTAACCTTTTGTCAACTAATTTAAACCTTAACTGTGGTATGTACTTTTTGATGTTTTTACAATTCATCATGACTGAAAAATAAGTTGACCATATTATATAAAATTTATATTATTATACCAAATTATGAATTCATTTTTTCAAATACAGTCCTTATATGGGGAATAATTTAATTTAAAATTAAACCGACAGATTCGGTGAAAAAGCGTTTTGTAATGGAATTTCAATTGATAATTATGTAGTGTTTTATTATTTAAATTAAAACTAAAATTTATTACAATGAATTAAATTGAATTAATTATATAAAAATTGAACCACTATTACCATTTAAACCAATTTAATGTATAAATAAATTATATATATAATTTATATAAAATTGCATTTTTAATAAATATGAGTATTTTTCACTATTTTGTGAAAAATAAATCAGTTCATAAAATTTACAAAAAAATCACTCCAATCTAATCATTATATGATTATTTCAAAGATTGATTTCATTTTTAAAATAAATTATATAGTATATAAATAAAATTTTATCATTTTGTCAAGAAAAAAATTGTAACCTTTTTATGGAAAATTGTATTTTTTTAACCATACAAGGAAATGAATAGAAACTATATTTTCCTTTTTAAAAAAATTAATACATACTTTTTAATATGTTATTACTCTTTATCATAACAAAATGTTAAAATTATATGTCATTACATTCATGTTTGAGTGATAATATTAATAGAATATTATGTTTTATTAAAACCTAGTGTTGTTTATAATACAGAAAATCAATGAAATTAAACATATTTTAAAAAATTTATTTCACAAAATATCATAGGGCTATAATTACACATTAATCATCACAATTTTAATAAACTTCGACCCATTAAAGTATACGAATGAAATTTAAAAAAATTGATATTTAAGGTAAATAAACCATCTTAGATAGGCTCGATAAATTCTAATCTATCCGAGTCAATATTGGATTTTTTTTAAAAAAATTAATGATTAACAAATAACAATTTATTAACTTTTAAGGTAATTTTTGGGACACTTCATATATCATGAATTTAAAAGCATTAAGATAAAAATGTAATTTTAATTTAAACTCCTCCACTATCATATAAACATTATAATTGTCAAATAAATTCTTGGGACACATTAATTCAACCAGAGTATATATTTTTAATGTTTTTAAAATAATTAAGATAATTGGTTTACTTCTTGGACAATCGTTTCTTCGACCTAACTTAAGAATTCAAATAAAATATAATTTCTTTAAAAAATTAAAAAAACATTCCAACCAATTTTTTTATTAATATTGAAGATAACAATTTAAAAGTGTTCATAAATTCTTTTTATCCTTAAAAACATATTAGATATATTAAAATATATTGAGTGACATTTTATAATTTTTATTAACTTAAATTAATATAAGGTTCATAATCAATTTCCGGTAGAACAAATGTCAAATGTTCTAATTGAAGATGTATATGGTTGATCTAAACCGATATAATAAAATAATGGAATGTTATATAATGATTTTGAGACTTTATAACATGTTTTTACACTAATTAATCGATTTTAATCATCACATTGGTGATCAACATTTACCTTTGCTACAATTCAGTATGAATAAAAATAAAATTAATCTGTTAACCATATTCAAAACTCTTGATTAAAAATATTAAATCAATTTTCAATATTATATTAATATAATTGTGGCAAATAAAATTTTATATAATTGTGAATAAAATGAAAAATAGTTATTATAAAAAAATTAAATATAAAAATAATTTTATATGGAAAATGATAAATTATGATTCTGATGAGATTAATTATATTATGCTTAAAAAATTGATCTTATGGTACATAAAAATTAAATAAAAAACTATAATGATACATTGATATAACATTATTTAATGGAAATGAATGGGTGTTTTACAAAAATTAGTATTTTTAAAAATTCACTAAAAAATAAATCTTTTTTTGTAAAATTCAAAATATTCATCCTCAATTTATTATGAAATTTTTATGTAATTATTGATATATCATAAGTTATTGAATATATTATATAAATTAAATTATTTTTAAAATATTGGGATGCTACATTTATTAACACTACAACAAATTCATCCTAAAAGTAATGGGGTACTACTACTATTCAATTGGTATATGTTTTTTTAGACCACTTTTTAAAAATGCGTGTGTGTCATTTTTAAATGTTTAATTGAATAATATAAAAAATTTATGGAACAATGGGTTGGTCTTATTTGATATTTGGAGACTATGAACCTAATCCTTGTTAAATATTTCTAGAAAAAAATTCAATTATTTTGAAATTATTTTTTAAAATCATTACTCAAACCCTTTTTCTTAATTATTTAATTAATTTGTTTTGTTGTATGAATCGTTTATTTTTTCAAAAATATAAAAATAATTCATAAAATTTAAATGTATATATATAATAAAATACATACATTTTATAATTTTATTATCATTGAAATATTTATATATATTTAATGGGATTATATGTTATTTAACTACTTACATTCTCACTAAATTTATTTTTTTTGGAATGGGTTTTGTTATTGTGAATTTGATTTTGGTATAATTAAAAGAAATTTATATATATTCAAAAATTTATAATCATAAAACGAATTTTTAATTTAATAAAAGAACTGTAGTGGGAGAAAATCATTATCCATGCATATTACATGCATGAACGACCTCTGTATCATTATTTTCATTTGGAAAAACCTTATTCACTAAGGTAACAGTTTCAAACCCACCAAATAGACTCACACATGGATTTTATTTTAAAATTTTTTCTTTTACACTTCGGTTGTTCACTAGGTATGGACAAGGTTAGGCTATGTCACACAATTTTTAGCACTTAACTTATATCATTTAATAAAATATTCCCAGGAAGAAAGAGATGATGTGGTGGCATTTTTCTATTCATTCTCTAGAACCATATGTTTCTGTTTTTAATATAAGGGTGAAGAATACAAGTATAAATAAATACTCAAATCAAATTTCGACACCCCTATTATCATATTTTTATAATCATGTTCCCTCTTCAAAGTGGATCTGAAACTTGGGTCAGCACCTGGATAAACATGAACATGTAGATATGGAGTGAGACTAAAATTATCCCCCCTATACAAACCATGTTGGCAATCTATGAATCCACTATCACACTATTCCTCATATACATGTGGTTGTTAAACCCCTCTTACCACCATTCTAGATCTATCAGCTCGTTGTCTCATATTTTGAGGGACTCCTCCAATAATAAATAATACATACTAGTTTATTTTTTACTTTGGATGACCAGTTTTTTTTACAATTATATTTACAAAATATCTATTGTGAAATTCAATCATATAATAATTGAAAAAACAAATCTATATTATCCTTAATCCTATTCATTGAATAGTAATATATTACATGGAATTATATTTAATTAACTTCATTAATGTCTTATTTATTTAGATAAATATATTCAAGATCCTAAATGTTTTCCATGGTCCTCATGAAATCATTTCTAGATTTCATGGACTTCGTCAATTCCTATTTTTTTAAAATCAATTTCAAATTACTATTCAATGTAAAATCATCCTTCTTCATATCATCTTAATTTTTTGTAAATAATGGATCAATGAAAAAGTATTTGGTGATACATGTATTTTAAACATAATACATATCCCAAAATCATGAAACTTATAAACCCAAAGTCTTCAAAATAACATCCTTAAGAAACTAAGTCATGAGTACAATATTATCCATCCATTTAACCTTGTTATATTTACATTAATAAGATAATTTTATATATTGGAATATTTACTTCCACTATAGGACTCTTCATGAAAATCACTTCACCATATTGACATCAATGAAATAGATTACAATTTAATTGACCACTATTGGTATCCAATTACAACAATTGAATGAAAATAATACTCATAAAAAGTGATATCTATAATAAAAACATAACGGGATATAAAAATATTTTTAATATTACAATTTAAATGATTATATCTCATATTTATCACCTTTGTGGAATTGGGATTTAATTATGAGAGACCAAACCAAATTACCCTTCTTCAGGACTACACAGTAGATGGTGGATATAGGATTCTCCCTCAAATTCATTATCCTTCAAAAATAAGAATATTAAATTCCATTATAATTATTGGTAATGTTGAGTTGATTTATGTAATATAAATAAAATATGATGGTCCAATGCTAGTGGGGAGATTGAAGAGATGATATTGAAGATGAAATCTAGCTTTAAGAGTTGTGAAACCATCCCAATGATGTATAAAGATACAAATATTATTGTTTTAATAAATAAATTTGGGAGAGAAATTTTGAGATGGGTCTTGGGTTATTCTGAAGTCTTTATGATGAGTTGAATGGATTATGAGATGAGATAGTTAATTTTGGGGACATTTAGAGAAATTCTATATTATCATAAGACTTTCTTATGAAAGGTGAAAAGTTTATAAAATTAGTGCATATAAACTGGTTTTACAATACATGTATGACAAGGAGTCTGTCAAATATTCTATTTGTAACACATGTATTACTATAAATAGTATGTTTTAAGATACTAACTAATGAAATATGATGTTTTTGATTCATGTATTATATTTGAGAAGTTCATAAGATATTTGTGATGTGTGAATGAAATTTTTTTATCTCATAAAATTTATAAGATTATCATATTATATATTATATCACTAGATTTTTTATTCTTCTTAGGAGATTATACTTTGTGAAAAATTTAATAAAACGAGAACATATTGAATTGATTGTTATGAAGATAAAATAAACCATTTTATTCAATGATACAATCATTATAGAATCAAACATCGTGGTGATTCCAAGTAGATTATGATTCAAGTAGAGAATGATGTATGACCATCCAATGGAGGTTTCTAGAGTTATTGAATCATTATATCCATTGAATGAACTCCAAATTTTCATGAATATATGGATGGAATTCAAATAGAATTAAAATATTGGGATTTTGTTTAGAATTTAATTTGAGAAGAAGTCTGATGAATTATAAAATATTATTTAATATTAAATGAGAAAGAATGTTCAAGAAGATGGATTAGGAAGATGATTTAATTAATGATATCTTATGAAAGTGAATTTTAGAGATTATAAAAATTAAATGTGCAACATTCAAGCAGACATTTGAATATATATTATGAGAAGAAGAATGAAAAAATAACCTTCTTGATAGTGTGTATCTGAAAAATATTTTCTATGTCAAAAGAAGATGAATGTGAGTTGATACTAAAATCAAAAAGAAAAAGTCTTGTGCATAAAAGAGAGATATATATATTATGATATAGTAAATAATTTAAATTAAAAATTCAATGTGCTACAGTAGAAGGATAAAACAAGTGAGAGAGAATACTGACCTTATTTAATGTTTATTTTTTGTAGGTTGATGTATGTGAAAGATAAGTATATGGACATTATCTACATTATAAGTATGATGAATATTATTTTTATTTAGTCTTCTGAAAATTATATTCTAATTATATTGTGTTGATAAATCTATGTTATAGTAATTCACACTATAAGTTTGAGAAATTTTGATTGATTCCACGAAATATTTATTGGTGTCAATAGGTTTATATCCTTTTCAAGTCTAGAAGAGACTTATTTATCACTTTTTACTTTTATTCAAAAGGAGTATGATTAATCATGTAACTATCTAAAGAGAACTACAAGATGTTGTTTTAAAGAATTTCTAGAAACATCTAGTAATTCTACAGACCGAATTCCATTCTCTTTTCTGAGTATCATTTGGTAATAAAATAGGAGTTTTATGTGTGGGATAATTAACACAATTCATTGGGGACATATTCATCCATGTTAGGGACGAATCTCATTATTTAAATATGATTTCAAACTATGTCATTTCCTTGTATACCATTCATGTATTTTATCCATGGTAGAGATAATGTGAGATATATAAGAGATACATTCACTTAATAAGTGAGTAGATAAATAGGATTAAATGTTTTAATAACTATAAAACAATATTTACTAATTATTCACCACTAGAGTTGGTATTTTCCAAAAGTGATCAAAATATATCTCCTTTTACTATGACTTACTCAAGATTATCTATGAGAACCCTTTATTGAGAAAACATACCAATTTTAATGATGTAGGTCTATAAATTGTTTTCCTTATAAGTAATTCAAAAATTATTAATTGATGATTTTTCATTTAACATGTAACCAATTTAATATAAGTCACATACATATTTTATTGATATATATTGGTTTGAATTATTAATTATTTCTTGTTTTATTACATTAAGTTTGAAATATTCTAATTATTTAGTTTTTGAATCCATATTCAATGAATCAAATTATCTTTGTTATACCATGTTAATGTTTAAATCTCTAGATAACTCATAGTTTTTTACACATCATTAAATAGAAGGAAAACATGTTTACACAACTCCAAGTTCATCATATTCATAAGGTACATGAAAAAAATTTAATCTAATGTTTATAATTATATAAAATGAATTATCTATAGACGAGTAATAATTCATCCCTAGATATAAAACCACCACTTTTCTAGAACAAGGTGTAAGCCTCTATGAGGGTGGGAAGTTTGACCAATATTTCCCACACCATAATATACTTTACTCAAGATGGATCCCAATTCCTTCATTACTCTATCACATAATATGTATAAACTATATTGAATATCTAAATTCAATCTAATAAAAATAATAATGAACCAATGTTAAGGTAGATCAAAACTAAATATTATTTTGTTGTACTATCATGTAATTAATAGAATGAAATTCTCAAAATAGGAAATTTATCATATAAATTAAATAATAAAATATTTTTTATCATGTAATAATTTTATATAGATAAAAAACATAAAATAATATATCAATTAAATAATATTTAAATTATATTTTTCAAGCATGATATTTTAATATAAACATTTATTTTTTATATTTATTCATGAAAATATAAAATTTAAATTGTCTAACACAAATATTTTATAATACTTTATTCCAAAATTTGAAATTTTCTACTTGTTAAGCTTATATCAGAATTTAAAAATAATCGAGCCATTATGAATCATTGGCCATAATAGCGGCTAGTGCTAACAGTTACTACTTTCATGGGTAGAGATTTCTTTATCTTATATTGATTCTTACTTAACATTCAAATATAATAAAATTTATCAATGATTCTTATGATGGTCTCTATCATAAATCATGATTGACTATAGCATGCATATTTATCCTAAAATAGGTCACCTTCCTTTTTGTAAATGAAAGGTGTGTTGTAGACTATTTATAGTAAGTGGGAACTTTTAGGGAATGTTTTGCTATATAGGTATGGATTGAAGACTCTTAAACATGGTCTAATTATAATTTGAGATATCTATTATATCGTTGTTATAGTTAAATGATCTTTTTTTCAAAACCTATTATACTCTATGATATCACCAATATCATATCATATAGAATAGCATAGAAAAATTGTTTTTTTTATTGTACACTATAATAAAAACCTAAAATACCTTATGATTGAGTAAAATAAAACATGCATTACAATAACCTATATCATAATTCAAGGAAGATAAATTTAACTATGGACAATCGATGAAGTTATATAGTATGGTTTGATGTGTCCTCAAACACATTACAATATATTTTTTCATTGTTAAATCAGTAGTAAAACTGATTCATTTTATGATTTAGGAGACCCTGATACCACAAAGGTGTATTATATGATAATCTCATGGTCAACACTATAAATACACCAATTAAAATGCCCAATATTTCATCATCATGTCAACATGTAGTGAATAACATGAAATGTAAAAGGGAACAAATCTATAATTAAACATTTTGTCGTTATTGATCTTGATACATGATGTTAGATAGTAATCCCAAAGATACTTTTGAGAGACTCTTTCATCTACGTGGATTCACCCTAGCCACTATAATCCCTAAAATATAAGAGATTGTCCGTCTGACTCAAAAATTATTCTATCACATTCCCAGAAAAAAATAGTAGTAAAAATGGAGGATGATAATGATTCGACTATGTCTAGATAGTTTCACACATACAAAGAAAGAGTATTTCATCCACTTATATATTCTCCCTTTAATTAATGAATTTGGTCAATGGTTGGCTACCAATGCTTGGATGCTAACATGTATTTCCCTCAACACAGGCCTATTGAAATATATAATCATTTGAACATTAAAAATGATTCTAATATTTTTTTAAGACATAATATATACATCCCAATGATTCATAGAAGAATGGATCCATTTTGAATATGTGGAAGTAGACATGAAATTAGAAAATATTATTTTAGAACTTTCTTACACTAAGATGGTGGTTTTCTATTCCTATTATGATATGTATTGTTCAAAATATATGGTGGATCACATTTTTATATAGGTGTACGATATAATACAATTGAAAACGTGATTGGCCTATTTGAGTGAATTTTAATAAAAATAATATGGCATGTCATTGAATATGAAGTCCATACTAAAACTCAACCAATATAATTACGAACCCAAATTAGAGAATAAATAGTATGGATAACAAGTAAGGAAATACTTGCATTATGTTCATTCTCAAATTGGCAGGGGGTAATAGAACAGAATTCTCAAATACAATGGCTATCCAACTACCAAAGTCTGCGAAAAACATAACTGATTCACTCATAAAACACATACCACCCAATTCTTTTAAGAAACACTTCACAGTCCTTAAGATGAACCCTCTAGAAAAAGAAGGACCCTACATTAGACCCATTGAAAGGAAGTCCTTCCCTAGTGACACATTTCACATTTAAAACATTTTACTAATATGGATATTGAATATACACTAATTTCTATCCTTACTTACCCATAAGATTCAGGTAGAAGATGTTAACGTCTCTAATATAAACTCCCACTTATCTTTTAAAATAATATGCATTCTTTCATTGTGATTTTTGTTTTTAGAATACTGAAAATTCATCATTTTTAAGTTGATATTATTTTTTGATGTGATTGTGTAATATGTTTTCTCAAACTTTTTAAAGGTAAGGAATTTTTTAAATTGAAATAATATTTATTAAATATAGAGGAATAAAAAATTTAACATTAGTTTTTTATTATATATTTTATTTTATTTGTATTCATTTTGTATCTAGATCAAATATGTAAACAAAAATGTGACTCAAAAACATGAAATCATTTCACATTGTATTTATTAATGATATCATGTAATTAATTTTTTTTAATAATATATATATATATATGAAACCTAAATAAAAAAATTAAAAACCCAAATGATTTTAGTTTTATGGATCCTTGTCATTTTTAGAAAATAAATTAAATAAATTTATATTTTTTGAAATAAATTTAGGTAAATATTTTTAACCATGATACATTATAAAAAATTAAAATAAATGAAAAAACTTATATAGGAATTTTCTCCACATCTAATGCATTTTCACCTAAACATAGGATGTGTGTTTATAATTATATTAGAAAGAAAAGTACGTCTGTCAATTATGGCATATAATAAAAACCAATATCCTAAACTAATTTTATCATAAGTCTTATTTTGGTAAATTAAAAATGATATTGATGAAGATAAAATTTTAAAGATGTAAAAAAACTAATTCCTATATTAAAATTATATTTAAACTGAATAACCAATTTCATCAACACTCAGTTTAGAGGGAATATGAATGGTTGAAGAACATATAGTCCCATTAATTAAATGTTTTGAATGATTGGTATCCATAATTCCCTTAACTATATGTCCATATATCTATATTAGTACAACTTAATTAAAAAAAAGGAACATAATGGAAATTGCAGAAAGCTTACCTATTATTTATCATCGACTGATAATCTATAATAACTCTATGAACTAACTGGATTTTATCTAGTCAATAAACTATAAATCTTATAACCAATATGATGTAAATATTTATATATAAATGCTATTTATTCTACTTATCAAGTTCATATATATATATATATATATTTAAAATTATAGATATTTTAATTTTTTTAATGATTAAATATTTCTCTTCCTCTAGTTTAGTATAATATCTATAGAATGTAAATTTATTTAATTACATATAACTGATATAATAGTTATATTTTTATGTCTTGAATATGATTTTATAGTTCATAATCTGAGGTCTATAAAAAAATTATTGTATATAAATTATTTAATATTCAAATCTAGAACCCTAATAGAACTCCTTGATGTTAAAAAAATAATAGTAATGTAATATATATAGAGAATATTGCATTTTTCATTATGTGATTTGTGTCCCCTGATTAATTCCATATTATTAGATATATGTTTTTTTTTCAAAACAACACTCGATATATAAAAACATGTTATTTTCTAGAGTATAAATAATGTTTGACATAGAATTATGTTTTAGTATGTGTTAGAATTATTATTTATTTATTATATAAGATCAAAAACTGTGATGTAAAATAGATTTTTAGTGTGAGTTTTAATTTTTAAATTTTTTTTAAGGAATACTAAAAATAAACTATTTTTAATCCCAAAAAAAAATTAAATATTTTTGGATGATGGTTCTTATATAATTGAAAAAAATGAAAATAAAAGAATTTATTCAAAAGTAAGTTCATTATAGGGTTATTCATAGGGGAACATATAATCACATGAAATATATGATCTCTTAAATTTTATTAATATTGAAGGTTTTAATATTTATATAGGTAATTATTATGTAATTTTACCTATATATATTTGTCTTTCCTGTATTCCAATGCCATTATTTATGGATATTAGTGTTCTCTCTATGATAGAAGTACCATCCTCACAGTATCATAAACAACAAAAAGCTTAAAAGACATGATATTGTTGAATTTAACCCCGTGTTTTGTTAAACAATAACCCATAAAAGAAAAATTACACTAATTTAACATAAATAAACCTCAAATATTTTTATTTTTTCTATATAAATAATAATATGTACAAATTTTATCATTCAAAATGAATCACAAAAGTAAGAAACTATTTGATGCTTTATCCAAAATATGGAAGTGCTAAATCAATGGAGTTATTTCACTATTGTAGAATTTTGATTAGACAATGTGTATAAAACCATTTCATGTAGTTTTTAAAATTTGTTATTTTATATATATATATATATATATATATATTAATGGATATACGTCAAAAATTTATTATACATATGTTGAAATTTTTACTATATTGTATGATATGATATAGGTAAGGAATAATGTTTGACAATAATGAAAGCTTAGTAATATAATTATCTCAAACCAACATAGTCCATAAATTTGAACAAGGCATCTAAGTTGGTCTAAAACCTAGACTAAGGGGTATTCCCAATCCCCACAGGATGACGTCTAACATATGAGCTTCAAGTATAACATTTTTTAATGAGTTACCGCATAAAAGTTTTCAAAAAACATTCATTAATATAAATATAAACAAGAACCAATATGAATAAAACTATCATAGGTTATAAAGTGGAAAATATAAAACGAAATTTGACAAACAATCAAGATAATGAAATCACTAACAACCCATATATGTGAAACATAGAGGTTTCTCAGCCCAAATGTTATAACCGGCATCTCATGTCCCTTAATAATGTATATTAATACACCCAAATATTTTAAAAATAGAATCATCATATTGAAAGAGCATGTTGAGTAAAACAATAAAAATATAAGTTAATATAAAACCCAAGTTCATTCCAATAGATTTATTTTAGAATAAATTTACTTTCATTGATAACTTTTGATGTACACAAGACCTGGTTAAATCGAAACATGATACTCTGTTGCAATATTATTTATAAAATACCAATATAAACTATGAGTTAAATGAGATTTTATGAATAGGAATAAATAAATTATAAAAATATAAATTTTAAACATGTTATTTTGCTATATGTTTAATTTATATTAAAATTAGAATCATATGAAAGAAAAATAAACGTTTTCTGATAAATAATTTTATTAATGAAAATGTTTTCATCGCATCTTGAACAGTTGTGACAAAATTATTTTCTGAAAAATTTATAAAATTTATTTGAAAAGTAAAAATTAATTTTTAAATTGATCATAAAAAATTATATTAGGGTTTATTTTTCATAATTTTATTAAAAGATTCATTTTTTTGAATTGGAAAGAATTCTTGAATATTAAATAAAAAGTCTGTTTTCATTTATTTAAATTAAAATGATAATTTATATTTTAAACTGTATTTAAATTAAGATAATTCAATTATATATATATATATATTAATCCAATTAATATCACTTTAATCATTTTCATATTTAATTTTTATATATTAACATTTTAACCATTTGAAGATTTTCCCTTTGAAAACTTGCCTTATTATTGTGCATTAATGAATAATTTTGAATAAAAAATTTCTATTTAAATGAATTGAATTTGTAAAAATTTATAATATATTTATAATTAGGATAATTTATATTATTTTATAATATCAACCTAATTTTCTTCAAAAAAAATAGTAATAACAATAAAAATTATTTACGATGGTTAATGAAGAAAAAGTGTTTATTGGGTGGTTAAATTTATAAGATAAGGGATAAAATGAACATAAAATTTCTATAATTAATATTTTATTGATATAACTATAATATATCATGTCTAATGATCTATAAACCTCACTTTTCTATCATTTTAGAATCTGAAAATTGTGGGAATAATTTATGTTTTGAAAAGCACATGTGTGCCACTAACACCACCTATATAAATCCTCTCCTCTTCACACCATTAAAAAATATTTGGTTTGGCCGAGACCTTCCCAAATATAATCTGAATTTCTATAATCTCATTTTATATGACTTATTTTTTCTATTATTCTTTTCGATGAAATATTTTGGTGCAATCCTAAGGAGGTTACCCAATGAAGAGGTTACATTCTCCAACGATTGTTTTTTATTTTATTTTTTCTCCACCTCCTTAAATTATTAATAAACCATTATTATATAATATATTTATTAGCTAAATTATACTGAGATATTTTAATATTAAGCGAGTTTTGTAAAACCATACCCACATTCATCAAATGGTTTACCAAATCATCATTCGTGTGTATGACAGACTACCGCCCCACGAATACATATCATCAGTTTTCCACTAACCACCTATCACAATTTGGTATGATGATTTATATCAAGTATATATTTGGTATTTATAAAATAATTATCCACATTGATTAATTATATCATATATAATGTTTTCACATTCAATTCCATAAAGGACATGATAACATCGCCCATGAGCATGGTGGAATACCTCCTTATGAAACGTTGTGATTCACTTGTCACAAATGCATGAAATGGGTGGTAATAATGAAAAAATAACTGAATATATGTGATATAAATGACATAATTATGATATTCATGGAAAATATATCAATTTTCAAATATAATATATCAATTTATTTCTTGCACTGATAAATGATAACGTCATTTGTGTGCATGTGGAATACCACCTTCACAAAGTGATGTGACCTTCTTTTCATAATCAAAAAACATGAATGATATATATGAGTATATTTTCATATATAATCTTATATTTATATTATTTAATGATCATTTTGTAAATTAAACAAATAAAATACCCTATTTTCATAAAAATCATTGAAAAATGGAAATGTTACTCATGCATTTGTATGACATACTATCTCCATGATTTTAACATAGTTAATTTTTAATAACCATATTTCGAGGTTCGTTTTTAAAGTATAAGTGACACATAAATATGATAATTATTTTGTTATTATTATTTTGAAGCTTTTTACATAATGACTTCTTTGACCATAAGCTATCTACCAATGTCATTTTTGACACACAAGGCTAATATAATTTAAATATCAAACATAAAAATAATTTACTATGTAATAATGTATTACAATTTAATATGTGATATAAAAGGAAGAATAAACCATAAAAATGTTCCTAATAAATTAAAAATTAACATAAGATTACTATTTAGGATGATTATACCGTTAGTTATGTGTTAGACTCAAGGTGAGGGTTTATTATTTCACTTCTAATTATATGATGTATATAGCATATTCAACACTTAATTATTTTATGTGGTGTATATATTTCCCCATTTTTATTTTATATTATGAATTAAATTTTCACCATGGTTTTTTATTTATCATGTGAAGTTATTTATTTCATGGGGATTGTAAAACCGCCGGAATATGAAAATAAATTTAATATTGATTGCCTAAAACACTGAGTCTCTACAAGAAATCTTATTATAACTTATCTAGTAAACATAATTTTTCCTTTGTGATATGAATTTCAAAAAAGGAATATATACAGTTGCGTCCAGTATGTTATTTAGAGTCCAGTAAGACAACCATACTTTTTTCATAAATAGTAACACAACCTTATGAATGGTAATATGAATAATAATATGACTCTTTATAAATATTAAATCATATAATTATTTTTTTATCTAAAGGTTATATGATACTAAGATCTTGATAAAATTTTGAAGGTGATATAACATGAATTATAATTCAAAAATTGTTATTTTTCAAATAAATTGTGATTTTATTTAAAAATTAAATAAATAATATTTAGAAAATTATTCAAAAAATGTATTATATTTTTGAATAGTACATGTCAAAAAATGGTTAAGGTGAATTTTTTGGTGTTTTCTCAAGTGCTTGATTTTTTGATGAAAAGTTAAATATGGTAATTTACCATATATATACATTATTAGTAAAATTCACTATTCCTAACATCATGGATAATGTAAAGACACTTAATTCAAACTCACATGAACTTGTTAATATTATGGGTCACATGAATTCTCTCTTTTGGTTGTATTGAGGGAAATAATAAATTATTGAATAAGATATTCAAAAATCACTCCTCTCCTCCACTATAACCCCCCTATTCACTCCCTCTTCTCTTCACTTCCCTCAAACCATTTCTCTTGCTTAAATTCTGCCCAAATATACTCCCAATCTCCTCCACCATATACAGAACCCCTTGGTCTCAAAAAAAGACCATAACCTATACCCTAAATACTCCCTCAAATAAGATAACTTCATGAGGTAAATTCCCCTTCTCAATTATTTAATTTCAAGTTTATTCTTTTCTTTTTTTTCTCTCCTACAATCCATTTCTCCAAATGTTATGATAACTCTAGTAATTTAAATGTACTATAATTTTGTTATGTTAATCGAATAATTCATCATCATATCTCTTTTACACTTATATTATGCTAGAAATTAAAACACTAACCAAGATGTGTTAATTTATCACATTCAAGAATGATGGGTTTTCAATTTCTATTTCCATTTTCAATTTTTGTCATGAAATCATTTTGATGGTTGAAACAGAGAATAATAAATGTATTATAACTTATTTAAGGTTCTTTGGTCCTTTTTTACATGTGATATTAATTTATAAATCAAAAATAAGTTTTTTGTGATCAAAAAACACCAATTAACACAAACAATTATCATTAAAGATTTATATAATGATTCATCTTCACTCCCAATAACTGAATAAAATTTATAACCAGGTAATCATATAATTTTTATTTAATAAAATAAAACTTATATTCTATAAAACCATTCTCAATCAACATGTTTATCCTTCTATGAATATTAGAAAACTTATCTTGAAAACCATGGAAGAAAATGCTCCCAAAAAATAAAACTGAATCTCTTAACCCATTGAAAGACCTGGAAGAAACCTAATATGTTTTTAACAAATAAATTACAAGTATATTGGATCATATAATTATTAATTTATTAACCTCAATTTTATTATTCACGTCATTAATATCACGTGAGGAACACCTTAGTACTTATTGTAATGGTTTTCCACTCAAACCGCCATTTTAATTCAGGTTAATTTCATTTCTTACATTCCTCAATAAAATTATTATGTATTATTATTTACTTCTCATAAATTCAGTTGATGTGTTCTCTATATATTTACCAACCATATTCCTTCTTTATTTTATGGGTAGTTACATGCTTTAAAATGAACATTTAATATTATTTCGGAAATAGAAGCCCGGTTCTAGGGAATTTATCAAATTTTCACCTATTTTCATATGCACTCTATAATGTGTTTTTAGAAACAGTTATTTTAATAAATCCACTAATTTAATTATTATAAATCTATCTTTTATCAAATTTTTTTTTTATACTAATATTTTTCCCAATTAAATCTACTCTTCAATGTAATGGTTGTTTATATCAAACATTAGTCAATAATTTTATAAGTGTATTTTCACCTATTTCAACACTATTGTTGATTCGTATTTTTAAATGGGTATAATGTTTTACTAAATAATGCACAATATTTTATTGAATTTTTTTATTAGTTTTTTGGTGTATATTTATTATTGATACCACTCACCAATGTACTCTGAATGGTTAGTGTTTATGTTTAGTGTTCGGAGAATGTTATTTACATTTCGGATGTTAGTTTCAATATGAATATATATGTTTTTTATGATTATACACATTAAAATGAAGAATTAATTAGAATTATTATGTGATTTTTGGGGCCCACTATAGCCCATAGATTCATTAGTAAGCCTCATGAGAAAAATAGATATGGACTTGGATGAGGCCTTGTCCATTATTAGATATGGTTATTTCCAAGACATTAATCATTTATAGATTTCTTGGTTGAGGCCCTAACGATATGTTTTTGAATATCCATAATATGAATTTCCCTAATTATTAAGCTATAAATTCATATTTTATGTGGATATTTAGCTAGTAGAGTACCCATGATTCTGTTTTATTATAGAAATTCTTGCTTATCTTATATTCCCTCCATAATGTGTTCATGTTTATTTTTTTAAAGGCATGTGTTTTCAATTATTTACAATGCCTAATGTTTAAGATTATGATATCTTATACTATATTTTTCCCTTATCAAGTATCTTATCTCACCACTTCTTATGCTTCATTTTTCATATGACATGAAGATGTATATTTTTACTGACGTGGAGGGATAATATTAGAGTTGTCAATGTTCCTAATGTAACATTTTGGTTTTTTTTAATTTTATGTATAATTTTTGAACTTTTGTATGAATCAAGATTACCAAATCTACTAATCTATTTGTTCATTTGGGATATAACTAATTTTTAATCATTCTAATGTAATTAAATAATGAACCAAATTTAGGAAACTGGGGTCTGGTCTTTACAGGGAGTATGCTTCAAAAGTTACTAATGCGGTGTAGGTTTAATTCACAATCTCATCATTATTCATGATTATTTATATTTAAGTTTCCATTTGGGGAGTTATTTATATTTATATATTTAAATAAATATTATTTATTCTCATAAGGTTAGTCTTGAATTTTTTTAATTTTTTGTGGAATTATTTTCCCATATGGTAACTAAAATTAATAAGAAAATGGTTTTTAAAAAATTTAACATCATTTATCTCTTAATTAGAAAATAATTTTACTTATGAACCATGCTTTATAAAAAATTTTAAATATTCTACAAATTATTTATGACATAAACATTCACAAATGAATGAAATTTTTATTTTTTTAGGGAATATTCTTTTATATTTTTCAAGCAAGAAACTTTTATAGACAAAATTTAGTGAAAAGGGGATGTTATTTCTAAATTGTAAGAAATGTATAGAATTAACAGATATCCTGTCTGTTATTAATTTTATTATTAAATTTAAATACTAAACTTTTATTTTTAATTAACCAATTTTTCCTAATATTCTATAAATTATTATTTCGTAAAATGTTATATTCAATGAAAAATATTTGGAAAATATTTTTTTTGGATTTTCATATTTTTAAATAAATAGGCGATTTTCAATGAATTTCTATTTTCCCCAAGGACTATTCCAAATGATCATTCAAAATTTCTTCCATCTATAAGGAAAATCTATTATGTTAATTAGACTTTTATGGTGATATATCCAATGATACCATTTTTATTATTTATCTGCAAGGTTTATGATCAGTTTGAATAGAGATGTACTATTTCGATCCAATTCATTTTACTTTGGGTGGTTTAGGATTACGTTTATTGATCGGGGTAATTTTTAACATTTAATATGCTAGTTTTTCAATATGAATGTTTTTGTTTACTATATTAAACACTTTTATATGAGTAATTTATTGGACATATTAATTTATGGGTTGGTCTTAGAATTACATATTTCATCAATGAATAAGTAGGTCTCATGAGACAAACTGAATTCTGTTTTAGTGGAGGTCTTACAAATTTATATAGATATCTCAGAAAAAGGCATAGATGGTATGTTATTATTTTCAACATTATGCATTTGATCATTATGAATCCAATAATTCGATTATTTAGAATAACTAAGGATATGTTTTAAGGTCATGTGATTATTTATATAGTTCTATTTGATCCTGCTATATTCTATCCATATTATTCTCAAGTTATAGATTAAATTAAATGGGTTTTATTTATTAATCATTAAATATGGATTAAGAATTATTTATTCATGATAGATTATATTGTATGATTACCTATACTGATTATTTTATCTCACCTATTTGTTTTGTTTTATTTTTTCTAGGATATGTCAATGTGTTTTTTGATTTATATGTAGCAATATGATAAGGGGAATAAAGTAATTCTAAAAGAAAATTAATTTTATATTTTCTGTTTTAAAATTTAATGTCAATTTCATGTATGTATCAAGGTTTACCATCCATATTATGTTATCATTTCATTATTTCAGGTTGGGTAGTTCCCTAAATAGAATAAAATTATACAGGTCTAATGTATAGGAGACCAAGTCCACCTACTGAAGAAATATTACTACATTCCTGTGGGAGAGAACCCATCCTAGAAAATAGAAATTTGTCATCACAATTAGCAAACACATAACCTAATAAATCTAAAACCTTGTTACCCTCATACCAAGAATTATTATGGATCACATGCATGTCATGAATCTGTTTGAATCTTCATATGATGTGGGCAATGGTCCAAGGAATTTGAATATCCCCATACATCGAACTCTGGGTAATAGTCGAGTCTATTTCCATCAACTCTATCTAAATGTTGAATGAGTGTCACATATCAATCACTTCAACATCGTGTAAGCCAAGACCATGAGGGAATCCCCCACAATAAACTCGTCCCTAAATTCCACGTCCATCACTCCTTGAGGGTTGGAAACCACTCCACCACCACATGATGCTATACATACATGACCAACCACATTGAGTTTAAATATGCTACATGGAGGATTCAAACTCACCAATAACCCCTTCAAGTTAATATTATAGGTAATTAATGTATAAGGGATACCAACCATGAATTTTCTTAGTGATGTTACAACATCCAAAGTATTGACTAGAGGGACCAGTATGGTCCTAACAATCCTATTTATAACTACCTTTCTCAGGGATAATCATACCATGTCCCCATCCAATATATAATTTCTTGCTATCCAAATACTCCAAAAAAATCAACAAAGGGTACTTCCCTTCCCCACTATTTAAGATAATTATTTTCAGTTTTCGAAATCAAATCATGAAGGAAGGAGACTTGGTTGTCTACCCAAACTACCTAACCAAAGGCCTCACTAAGATCACTCTAAACATCTGCCGCCAAATCATTCACAAATAAGAGATGCTATGATTATTTCTATTTGTGGTTACTGAAACATAACCAATATGATTAAATTGTGATACCATTTTTTCATCACATATTCGTCTATCAATATTGATTGGTTCTGTTGATAGAAAACATGAAAATTTTATTTTATAGGGAGATCACTACACCATAAATTTTTGTTACACCAATATATGACCCCATTCACCTGAGTCACTATATGGTATCACTTATACAAGAACACACCCAATTTCGAACCCCTAAAAATAAGATTGACGAGTTCCTCATTCCAAATGATGCAATTAAAAATCATCAGTTGATGGTGAATAAAGAAGGACTGCACAAAAGGTTTGAATATTTTATCCTAGTAATAAAATATCTCTAGGTCACAATTATTAGTATACGAGGAATTATAGTATGACCCTAGAGAATTATATTTAAGAAAACATATACTAGGGAACATAACACTATGATAGAATCTGAGGATAATTATTGTAAAACATCATAATGTTTTGTTGAAGAAGTAACTATGTGGTTTTTCTTAGAAATATATCCCTATTAGGATACTACTAATGTATGTGGTTCTCAAACATATGTGTCGATGAGAAAACAATATTAAAATGGAACATTGGGCTTGACCCGATCATCACCTATTATGTGACAACGATCCTTACTACACACATAGTTTGATAATCCTAGGGAATATTATTAATATAAATTAAATTAAATTTATAAACCATTATGAATGAGTTAAAAATAAAGATACCCCCCAACAAACCTCACGTTCGATTATAAGATTAGCTTGGCATCATTTTTTCAATTTATGATATGTGCTTCACTAGATTTCAAATTAAACAATATGTTTCATTATATTATGATCTAATATAATGTAATAAATTATTTAGAAATGGAGCATTGTAGAAGGAATTAAAATCATATTAATCCAGGTACACCATATATCATAGAAACAATAATGAAGTTAGGGATAGGGGTACAACTAGTACTAATCTGATTATAACCATATTGGTGTAGATGACTCATGTTATGATAAATAACTTGTCACGTATGCATATCTATACTGATCCACCACATGGTATAATAGTTTTAAACTATTTTATGAGTCAATGAACTCCATAATTCAATGTAATACAAATCCAATTTTAGTTATGAAACATATATGTTCTTTATATAAGATATTTCTTGCTATGGGATGTAGTGAAAGAGAGAATGTTGTCTTGGAATATTATAATCCCCTAGGATATGTGGATTAATAGTTGAAATCGATTCCATAAATAAAGGATAAATAATTAATAAAAAACATGGAATGTAAATATTTAATGTTACTCTTGAAAAAATACATTCCTCATGTGAGATGATTGGATATGAAAATACATTTCGTAAGTCTTAGGTAGATAGAAGAAGAATATATTTCTAATATTTATGACAACTTTTCAAGGATATAAAAGCTTGTTGCTGACAATATATATAATCAAATGTGAATGATTGATCATTTATATGATGGGAATAAGAAAACTGTCCAATAAGAACTAGTCATCAAACTATTGACATAATTATAGTATTTAATATTTTGTGATAGCAGCATAGAAAAATAATTATCCATGTATTATGACTTATAATAAATTAAAAATAATAAGAGGAAAAAAATCAGGTGAAGGGGTGAAGGGAAACAATAATTTTCCAACACGTGATTTTTTTGGTAGTAAACACCTTGGTTCATGCTTAACAAGAAATTGATTTTTATTTTTGTGCTGATAAAAAGGCCATCATTGTAATGAATGAAATTTTAATAGTGAATCTATTACAGTAAATTACTTTAATTATAAGGATATGATGAACTATTCCATCAAATAACCTATGATTCAAGTGAATAAACCACATAAGAAACTAAGGGACACATCTAATCTTATGGTATTAATATAACTAAGGTGTAATTCATATAATTATTGTTTATTTGGATGCAATAAATATGTTGTAAAATTATTTTATCGATGATATTTTAATAAAATGAATCCTAAAATTTATAAGGATCCAACTTCAGCAGTTTTTATTTAATGAAATTAATTTATGTGTGGAATTCTACCAAAAAAGTTATTAAGTGGAAAGATATTTTTTTTGGAAAACGCATTTTTACGTGAAGATAAACCATAATATGTTATTTGTGTTGAGATAATAATGACATCAATCTTTTTATAGGTTAGTATTTTTGATTTTTTAATTAGTTAGTGACTTGATATTTTATGTTATATTTATGACGTTTACTACATGTTTTGATCAATGTAATTTATTCAAAAACTAATATTTTATTTATCTAAGGATATGTGGTTTCATTTTGGTTTTATATTGATTATGGTATTCAAATATTTGGAATGTGACATTAATACCCCCTTTATATTTTTTGGGGGATTATAATGTTTATTTGGTGTCATTCCATCAAACTTTGTGGACATTGAATTTGAAAATACAAACATTGGGGTGAATCTTCATGTTAAATATATATAAAATGTATTAAGATGTTATTTGGGTTTGGTTTAATATAATAAATTATTATTCCACCGTATAAAGATTTCA
Organism: Viscum album; assembly: GCA_963277665.1. Lineage (NCBI taxonomy): Eukaryota > Viridiplantae > Streptophyta > Magnoliopsida > Santalales > Viscaceae > Viscum > Viscum album. Next base: position 44,916,474 of record OY728139.1, on the reverse strand, counting down.
GCATATTGGATAACCAATGATAATTTTTATTATAATAAAAACAAGAGATCTAAAGAATAACATAACATTACATTAAAGATATTGTGATCTATTGGTGCTTTAGGCATAAAAAATCATCTTTATTTATTATATTAAGATATGAAGCATAAATTTATCTAGACACAACCAAAGGGTGATATTATTTCGATGAAGTTGAATGATATCAGATAAGTATATATTCTTCTAAAAATTCATAAAATTTAAGAAAAGGATATTGAAGTAAAATGTGGTCCTAGTACCAATATTTTTGATATGAAGGAAAATGTTAAAACCTATTTAGTTTATGGTTTTGTGGGTTTTTATTTTCATACGATCAATCATGTTCTTATGATCAATGATCTTTGTAACTATCCATAATTATTTGGACATTACACTTTTCTTCCGTGTCCAAATCTTCACTTCCTTTTTATGTTCACCTATTTAGAAACCTAATGTGTGTTATTATATAAAACCTTCAAAAATTAAATCCACTTTCTGTACAAGGAGTTTGTTTTAAGTTTTTGTGATGTGGGTTTCCAATAATGGTATTTTCAAATGGAAAACCCTTGATTACTAAAATATATACTAAACTATGAGGGAACAATTTAATTAAGTGGTCGATTATAACCCCCATCATTTTAAAATAGAAACACAAAATTTGATAGAAAATGTAATAGGAAAAACCATGATTATAAATGAATGTAACTCATAAATACATTAAAATATATTTATTTGAGATGAATTCAATTTTTTCAATTTCTTATGATGCACCGAACACCGTGATTAAAAGAAACACAATGATCTATTAAAATATAATTTAAACATGACCATTGTAACACAACTATTAAATTGTTGGGAATTAATAGGAATATATAAATAAAAAATATATTTTACACATGTAAAATTTTAATATATTGGTTGCATATAAAAATAACAATCATTTGAATGTAAAATAGATGTTTTCTGTAGAACTACTTTTTTTAAACGAAATGGTTTCATCCCTTGTTGTGCACTTATATGATAAAATTATTTTTAAAAACAATAAAATTATTATTAAAAAAATTAAACTCATTCATATAATTATTATATTAAAATAATAATGGGATTAAATTTTTAGAAATTTCTGGATTGGTTAATTTATTGATGAATATTGAAAAATTACAAATTTCAATTGGAATCTACATTTTTATTTATTTTAAGTTCAAAGATAAAAATTTTTATAAAATATATTTGAAGTTATATTTTTTAATATATATATATATATATATTAATCTAATTTAGTTCATTGGAATAGTTTTCATTTTAAATTTTGATATAAAAATTTTGTAAACTTTTCAAAATAATTTCTTTGAAAACCAAAATTCGCATCTCGTCCGTCAAATTAATTTTAAATTAACATTTACTAGTCATATGAAATGAATTTGGAAAATTTTATTCCATATTTGGAATCATAATAATTTATATTATCTTATAATTTTAACTTGATTTTTGACAAGAATGGATTGTAAGAATAGTTAACATTATTTAACATGGATATGGTAAAATTAGGATTATTGGGGGTTTAAACTAAAAAGATAATGGTTGAAATGACATGAACACTTGAATAAAATCTATTTTAGGAAAATGTTTTGAACTTATCTTGTCTGTTTGACAATAATTGTCTATTTTTCACCCTTTCCTTATGTGAAAAACATTTATATCGCTTTTTCATGGGAAAAATTACAAGTGTGCCACTCGCCTCAACTATAAAAGTACACCTCACCCCTCTCTTATTTACACCATAAAACTATTTTGGTTTAGAAAATTCCATTAAAATAAAATCCCAAATTCCATCATATCTTCTTATAATCCATATTTTGGGAATATATCCTATGTTTCAAGCCTTTTGTTGCAAACCTATGGAGGATACCCAAAAATGGTAACGTTTATCAATGAACAATTTTATGTTATTTTTTCCTCCTCCAACATAAATTATTATTAAATATTATTTATTTAATAAAAAATTATATTACATATAATTATATATATTAATTTTATTTTCATTACCTATAACCATCCCCATTTACATTAAAATTGTTACGAAACCATTTCTCATATGTACAATGTGATACCGCTTCACGAGCCAATGTCATTTGTTTTCCCCTTACCACATATCATACATGTTTATGTTGTTGTATCAAACTTTTATATAGGATATTTATGGAATTATTATATAAATTGAGTCATTATAACTTATATAATTTTTTTATTTCCATTATTTAGTAGATATGATAATGTTTCTCATTTGTACGATGAACTACTAGCTCAAGAAGTGATGTGATTCATTTTTCAGCAACACTTGACATTGGAGTTAATAAGGATATATTTAATGAAAATATGAGATATAATTTAAATAATTTTGATATTCAATAAAAATTTATCATTATGAAATGATAATATATCTTTTTCCCTTGTCAAAGTTGAAAATGATAACGTCGTTCTTATACAAGTGGAATTCAACTATCACAGAGCAATTTTTCTCTCTTTTAATCACCAGACTATATTGATGTTATTTATGAGTATATTTAAGGAAATAATATTCAATATATATGATTTTATTATCATTTTATAATTTTTAAATATTAATTACATTCATTTCATAATGATTACTGGAAAAATGGTAACATTACTCCTTGGTACGTATGACCCACCCTCTCATTGATTGTAATATATTTCGTTTTTCATAACCATATTTCATGATTATATTTAAAATTATAATTAATGTAAAAATATATTAATTATTTAAATATTATTATTTTTGAGGTGTTTAAATAACATCGTCTCTAACCATAGTCAACCTACCAATGTCATTTTTGAAACATAAGTCAAATTTCATCAAAAAGACCGAGGTAAAATTTATTGACTATGTAATAATATATAAAATGGTAAGTAGTTAAATAAAAGTAATATTAAACCATAAAATGGTTCTTAATCAGACAATTAATTAACATAAGTTTATTATATAGGATGATAGTGAATGTATGTGACCATTTAGACTCCATGGTACAATTTTCTCGACTCACTTTTACTTCTATGAGACAAACACTATATTTAGAAGTTATTTCTTTTAGGTTTTAAATATACTACCCCTATTGTATTTTATTTCAAAAATTAATATATCTCAATGGTATTTAATGTTTCATTTGAAGTTATTTATATCATAGGTCTTAGGATTGAAAAGTTACCAAATTGGTAAGGGTTTAACTCACAATCTCATCACTATTCGTGATTACTTATATTTAATATTCCATTATTGAAATTATTTGATATTATTATATTATAATCAATATATTTTATTCTCCTATGGTTATTCATTAGACTTTTCATGTTCTATCTTCATTTTTCTCACTTTAGTACTTAAAATTTCTAAGCAATTGATTTTAAGAATTTTGACTTTATTTCTATCTTTGGTCCAAATTATTTCTATTCCAAATTTTTTTTCTAAAAATGTAATTAGAAAATTCCTTAACATTACCCAAATGTGGTTTTAATTAAATATTTAACCATATTTTACATTTTTAAAATTTTATCTAAAGGAATATTCTTTTTATTTTTCAAATAAGTTACTTTTAAATCTTTTTTACAGTGAAAAGGGAATGATTTTTTATGGAATGTACAGAATTTACCACCATCATGATAGTCCTTCATTTTATGTTTCCTTTGAAAATTTACCGAGTTATTTTTAAAAGAAATTTTTTTCCATAGTACTCGAGAAACATTTAGTTCATAAATGTTATTGTTGAAGAAAATTATTTTAATAATATTTTATGAATTTTATTATTTTAAAATTAATGTGGTTATTTTCAAGGAAAAGTTATTTGCATATCCCATAAATGAAACAGTAGGTCTCATGTGATAAACTATAGTTGGTTTTGGCTGATGCCTTACCCATTTATATATTTTTCTTAGCATAAGGCCTCAATGGTGTTTAGATGTATTTTCAAAAGTCCCAAATGTTGTGTTTATATTTCTATAATTATGCTTTCTATTTTAATTAAATGAGTTATTGATATACCATGTTACTATTTGATTAATTAAAATATCAAATGTTATGTTTTGATATCATTTTATACATAATATGATACTATTTCATCATATTTTCTTCCTACCATATTATGGTCATGTTTTTTATTAAATGGGACCTGTTTAAGATATTTTCTTTTTTATGTTGATTATTCTTTATTTTTACAAGCTATCTTCGGTTGTATGGTTACACATATTGACCATTTGACCACACCGGTTTCTATTTTTTTATTTTCCCAAGATACGATTATGTTTTTTATGATTAATAAATAGGTATATGATAATGTGAAAAAGGAACTATCAAATAAAATTATTGGTTTATTTTATGATTTGAAATGTAATTTGAATTTCATGTATGCATCAATTTTACCAATACTAAAAATTAATTTGGTAATTCAGAATGTGATTCCTTGTATCTTATCCTAATTTAATAATGCCACCATCCAATTCATCTATAGCTCATGGGTCTCTAAAAATCCATACTTTCTACAAGAACTTCCTATACCTTTCATGAAACTAGATATGTAAGGTGTGAGAAAAAGAACCTATATGATCCCACCATGTGTTTCATAAGAATTTTATATTAAATAGACAAATAGATAATAATTTTAAATTAAATAATGAATGATAATAATTTTGTTTGTTTAAATATAAGTATTATTTTCAAACATTTTTCTATATATTAATATTTAAAACCTTTCAAAAAAATAAACATATATTATATGCATTTATAAAACAAGTTCATGGAATGCATGGAAAGAATATTTTTAGGAAATCATAACACTATGTTAATATAGTTCCTAACTATGTGAGGTAAATTTTGATGGTTTTTAAAATATATATGTGATTATTACTACCTAATGGACACATTAAACCATGGGTTTTATCATAGGGTGATGGATTACACCTCTATACATTTCTCCCTTCCTTAAAATTGTTTAGTCGGAGATTACACCATCAATTCTAATGTTAGATATAGATAGAAATTCATAATGTTCTTTTGTAGGACTACAGAACTAAATATAAAGAACCATATGATTTAATCCAATGTATAATATTTGGTAATGAAACATCATACATCTATCTCATCAATCATTTCCTAATCAGACAATATTTAAGCCTTTATAAGCCACATTAATTAAATTTCATGAATACATCAATGAGGGTTTTTTCAGAACTAATATCTTTAAATGTAAATATTTTTTTAGGGACATATCACCATGGAATTCCTTGTAAATATTAACACAACTATCAAATAAATCTATTTAAAAAATAATTTCAATTGAAACGCATATTTTTCTTCAAAACCTAGCACATTTAGGGGTTTTAATCAATTATCATTCTATTATAGATTCATTTTTAAAAATTCACATTTCATGCTTCAAATAAAAATTTAAAAAAAATTAAAACAGTAATTAAATACGGGTTCTATTAGTTAAAGACATTATTCGAAGCCACTAAAATAAATTCTCAATTCATCAATAATTAGATAGGGGATACACTAACTGCAATGTAGGGGACACGAAAGAGTTATAGAAACATAAAATTATATTCATGATTCATTATTTAATGATTATACAAGGTCTCCATGGATTATTAAAATTAAATAATAAGAGGAGATGATATATGTTAGCTAAAACTATGTATGAATCACTTCTCAGGAACCAACCAAATGAATGAATCTTCGATCATCTATGAAATTAGTTTAGGAGATCCAATAATGTTCTGTAGGGATCCAATAACCACAAAAAATATGGTTCAATGAGGAGGAATCAATAATGTAATAGGGGACATGGGAAAAAAGTAAATTTTCTGTAATATTTCTCAGCAACATAAGAATATCGGTGAGTTAATGGATGCCTAGTAAATGAACAAAATTTATCAACCAGTTATCATATGGTTGTTGTAAGAATGCCAATAGCCTATAATTTCCATAAGATAACATATGGCTTATCATTATCCAACAAATTTAATTCCTACATATTGGATTAGTTTGATCTAATCCATCTACTGAAAGGTAGTTTCAACTTGATAGTTGATAGAAGTCATATATTCTTTCAAGTTATAGGTTCAAGTCCACACTTACACCACACACTCAATAACACTCCCCCAAACACCAAGAACCCTAAAAATATAAATAAATAGAGATCAATATTCAGAGTGTTAAAGGGAAAAAATAATATGGTAATACCTGAAAATTATACCATGATGTGAAAAATATCCCCACCATATTTATTTTTTTCAATAGAAAGCTAATTTGGATAATATTTTACCACAAAGAGATGGGGACACAACTCTAACATCGTAAAACTGCATTCCTGTGTCTCGTGGATATTGGATCTTTGATGCCATCAATATTGAATGAATACTATAGATTTTTAATGCAGAATCCTTACCTAAGAATCAATAATTGGAGAGGGTTTCTCAGTCAATGGTATATCTGATTCAAGTAAAGATATTATTAATTTAGAACATGATATAGTCCAGGTTTATCGCTATTGATTTTTTACACATGGGAAAAAAATTATTCTGATTTATATTAGGTGGTAAATTCAAAATTGTATGTTACTATTAAAAATCATACCATAATATCAAATAGTACCTCATACATTATAGGATAAATCCCTTGCTTCCCAATCCATCAGTGACCCATCAAATGGGAGATTATCCACAATAAAAAATCTCTAATTGAAATTAGTAATGGGTGATAGTGATGTTCCAAGTAATATTTTTTTGTCATTGAGATATCATCGTATTCTGTTGAATCATATGAACCTACAACATTGTTTCTTGAACCAAAAATAGTCCAACCATAGATGTTTCACCCTCCACTTTCTTGGAACATAGGTATCTATAAGTTTGGTCATGCAATTGTTCATAAGTTTCCATATTTATTGAATATTGATAAATTTTATAATCAGAAAATACAAATTGTTCCAGATGGCTATCTAAAGCAGATAAAAAATTTTGAATGCATGCTCGAGGAATACCCTCAAGAATTTAAATTTACCAATAAATTTGACCAATTAATTTGACCATTAATTTAATAATGATATATAGTGATCAATTTAACATGAGATCTTTTTAGCTCAAAGATTACCTTCCATAATGAATATGTGTAATGAGGATCTCTATATCAGATAATGGACATGGAAACATCTTACATCCTAATGTTCTCCTGCACATATAATTTTCTTAGACCTTCCAAATTTATTGAGTCATGAATAGTTATGATGTGATCCAACATGGTTAGGTATTCAATTACTAATAAATTCGAGTTCGTACAGAAGGGATTCCATGGTAGACTAATAATCAAATTCATTAACAAACCATTTGAGTTCCATGATGGTATGGGGTGAGCCTAAAAAATCCCAAAGGATTTTGATTATTTTAAAAATTTACTGGAATTTTTTGTAGTAATTCATTAATTAAGATATGTATCATTTCATTCTAGCTCACCATAATTGATGATTTATTATCTTGAGTTTAAATTTGATAGTAACCACATTCTACCATTTGATCTCCTTGGATAAAAATGTATTCAAATCATATGATCATGTTATCATAATAATCATATACCCCTATCCAATCACTAGTGGATTAATAATAGGTGATAAGGATAAACACTACTTTAGGTCATAAAATGATGCCTATACCTTAAAGTCCCATGAGAACTTAACTACTTTCTGGGTGGGAGCAATTTGTGATGATGCATGTTTTGTAAAATACTTCACCAACAACCTATATTAATCTACTATACCTTTGTAACATTTTTTATAAAATTAATTATGTGGTTCCTCATATGGATTTACTAATATTACCCTTTTATAAGTAACTTTTATTTCATGTTATAAGACCACATGCCCCCATAAATTTTATTTCATGAATCTTATATTAGAATTTTGATAGTTTTTAATATAGTTGATGTTACCTTAAGATTTACAGAACCTAGCTTATGGGATGCACATGATTTTATATAGGAAATGGGTATATTATAATTTTATCCATGAATAACACACTGAGAGAGTTAGGGTACTAGTTAAAATTACATTTCGTCAATTCAATGAAGATTACTATAGAATTAATAAGGCCAATAAATATCATGAGATAGACAAAATGGACATACCTTTTCATGATGGTGGTCTTAGAAATATATTTATCTTTGAATCTACGCTATTGGAACCCCAAATGAATATCAATTTCTAAAAACAAATTTTCACTTTATAATTGATAAAAGAATCAGAAATATGGGAAAATGTTAATTTTACATCACAATTAACTGGTTGACTTTCTAATAATTAATAGATTAGTGGAGAGTCTTATCATATTTATTTGGGAGAATAATATGTTATTCTTAGGGTGGCACACATGGGATTAAGGATTCTATATATAAAAAATCAAACAACATAATATTCATCCCCTGTAAATATTGTAAATCAATTTCATAAGATAATAACAACATCGATTGATTTTTTTAATGATAAATTAATAAATAATTTTACCAGGCATTCTATTGGGAAGCCAGAAAAGCCGTCTATGAATATATAAAAAACTCATCAAACACTAAAGAATTTTTTCGATAAAAGGATTCTATTTTACCTCAACCAAAACGTGGATTTTAACACACTACACATTGAATGTGGATGTCCTACCCAATCAGACCTCATGTCCCACTCTTCTTGAAACACAAGATAATTCCCATCAGATTATGTAATGGAAACCTACCAATGGTAATGGTCAATTCATGATATATGATCTAAAAACCAATCCATTCCAAAAATAAAATCAAGGAGGATCATTTTGAGGACTAGTAGAGCCCTAACTGACCATATTATAATAAATAAAAGGAACTTGGGGTATGTTAGACACCCTTATTTATATTTGTTCTAAGAGACATAGATATCTATATAACACGGGGAATGAGTTCCGTTTTTAGAATAAATATGTTTAGAGAATGGGTAAATATAAAAGTGTGTGAAAAAATTATAACAAATAAAAAATTCATCTAATGATGAAGTAACATTAATATTACCTCTAACAGTCATAGGGCCCACATCATATTCCATGAGATTCTATTCTAATGTATGTAACTACATTATTTCAGAGTCCTTTGATGTTTTTAGTAGTGCGGTACTCTTTTTCTAACCCATTGGATGTGATTCTATGTTGTTATATATATATATACATTATAATCTAATTGTAAAATTGATATGCACCCAACCCATAGAAAACACTATCTATCCACTCCTAGATGAATTCAGGGGGTGTTCTTATTAACAACCTAGCGGTGAGGATTGATGGTTGCGTAACATGTTTTTTCCATTATCACTTCTAGGAGATGTTATGTATTGGACTCGATGGCCAAAAGTTAAAATTGGACTTGTGGTGTTTATTAATGAGATGATAAGATGAATATTGTGGGGGTCATGCTTGTTAATAAGAGGGACCATGGTTTATTTGCATCATCTTCGTGATACCATACTATTCTGGTCATAGTTTTGAATGTGATGTGATGGAACAAGAGTCTTCAGGAGAGATGTAATGTGATGGATTTGGTATATTCATGTGAGATATAATGTGATGGACTAGGTTTCATTAAGAATTATGTGATGCGATGACATAGGCTTCTCTTGTAGAGGTGTGATATATAAAAGAGATGTGATCCCCAAGATGTACGTCGTTGGGGTTTTAGAGTGGAAAATCAGTGGGGAAGAGTTTTGAGTTAACCTTTTATCAATAGGTTTGTTATTATATTATTATATTTGAGTGCATTATTTTTTGTGCATGAATTATTGAGGATGAGATTGGTCAGTTGACCTGCTTAGATGATATTGGTTATGCGGGTTTCACACACGTGAATTTGTATGCCCTTTTCATATGTGCATGTGATTATTTGGGTGTGACCTTGAGTATACTTTTATACTCACCCAATGAATATATGAGATATTTTTTTAGGTTTCTAAGAATATTACATGGACCATATTAACATTACTATCATTGATTTTTGGGGGTTTATATGCCACTACATTGAGAGTTTATTTTTTATATTTATTAGGAGACAGTTATATTTATCAAAATTTTACATTTATTTGGGAACATTAATATTTTTATTTATTTTATGTCATTTCATGCTATTTCATGAATGTTTATATCATATCTCATGATCATATTATATAGAGGATAATTCTTCATTCATGTGAGATATTTTTCCCCTTGATTCTAAACCAAAAACAGGGGCCTATATGTTGCGGGAATTGGGTGTGTTTACCTATTTTATTTTACTTTTATCTTAGTAGGAGTCCCTTTGGAGGGAGGAGGTCGTGACTAGGACACATAACACTACCCACCCTATTAGATTGCTCTTCGGTAGGTACCGACTAGCTGGTAGTTACTGTAGTTTTCTTTGTAGTAGCTCAACTATTCTAACAAACCTCCAACAGCCACATAGACATTCCCATAACCAAATAGAACCATTTGTAACTAGAAGCCTTCTTATATATCTAGAACCATTATTAGATATATCATACATAACTAGAACCATTATTAAGCATTCCACATAGGTATTATGATAAACTATTTTATATCAGTTCTATATCATCTCCCACCCAGTTCTTCATAGCTAGAACCCTTCTAAGATATATCATACATAATATCTTCCTTCATAACATGAAGAAATGAAACATAAGAAAGGAGTATCTCATGTTATCTATAAGGGTAACCAATAGTGAAATTAATGATTACAGAACCATAACACAGTAATAATAGTATGAGAACTGGGGCATAAAATTTAAAAACTATTTTCTTCCTATCGATGATAACAATCTTAAATCCTATAATAATGTGTTGGAGTTCATAATACATGAACTATAATGGAATCAAAGACTGTAATTTTTGAGAGACTAACATAGGAAGATGAGACAATTTTTTATAAAAAACATTTGCTACGAAATATTTTCATTAGTATTAGATACTCATAGAGAATGATATTATGTTGTAATGGATTCACTCCCCAAACCATCATAGTAGTAATGTTTCACACCCTTGAATTTCATAACAAAAAAAGTCCCTTACTAAACTGGGCTCACTACCCATTATATTCCTATTTATCCCATGATATATAAATATTTACCCAATACATTGGATAGAGATATAGGTCTCACCCATCACATTTTGAAAATTATACAAATAATTTCTTTAAGATCATATATCATTACTCATATCATAATCCATTGAAATAAATTAGTTTCATAATTATTTCATCAATTCATCAAGTCATAACCCTTGGAGAAGAAACTGGTTTCATAAACATTACATAATATCTTAATCCATGGAAATGAAAAAAAAATCATGAATATATTTCAATCATAATCATAAAAGACCAATTAAAATATTATGGAATGTATCATTGGACCATATCCCTAATAATCGTATGTAACATCAAAGCATATCATCATAGATGGTAAATTAGTTTGAAAGATAACTTGGAACTTTTCATTTGTAAAATAAATATTCATTCCATATATCGTTTTTAAGAATATAATCGAAGAATTATTTTTCTAGAAAATAAAATTGGAAAATTAATTATCATGGAAAATAATGGTCATGATGGTGGGAAATTTCATTCATCCCATACAATATAAAAGAAAAAATTCCTTACATACTTAAAAAAAATTAAAAATTACCTCATTGGGAAAATAAAAAACAGATTATTTTTAAAATATTTTCTAAAAATTCAATATTTTGTAAAATTGAAATAAAAAATTTATATTAAATATTAAAATCATTATTGAAAACATTTTTAGAAAACCAGGATATCTAATTCAAAGTATTTTCAACTAATGAGAGAAATAATTTCATTTTTCTTAAACACATTATTTTGGTCTATTAGTTATATAAAAAGAAGAAATTCTACATAAAACATGTATTGTATATAAATAATTTGAGCATTAGAATATTTATGATATTTTGAGAGATAAATCATATCATTTCATCATAATAGGTGTAATCCTAAAGAATTTTCATAAATATTGTGACTATAAGATAAAATAATTATCACTTAGGTAACTTTTGAATCATAAGTCTACTAAAATAATGGAATTTTTATAGATATGTATATACTATAATTTTTCTGATAAAAGTTTATAGTCTACTATATAATTTTGTGATGGGAAAATGAATCATATTGTTTAAGAGATGTTGAGTTGTACTTATGCATAAACGGTGTTTTTATTTTTTGGTGGATAAAATAAAAGAAATTTTATATATTAATTAAACATTATAGAATAAATATTTGGCAATATATATCAATTATTTTAATCAAATCCATTATTATTACTTTACAAAAAAAATTATATGAAAAATGTTTCACATCACTTCCTGGAGGAAGTAGTCCACACATACGTACGAGTGACATCATATTTTACCAACAAATTGAATGGTAAGAAGATAGATTTGATATTATTGTAGATAAATTATAATTATATTATAAATATTATATAAATATGTTTAATCCACCAATATATCCATCTAATGGAAGAATGGTTGGAAAAAAAATTACAACGGTTTGGAATGTAGTATATTGTTGTACACATGATCGATAATTATCTTTCAAATTTTATAGAATAGGACACATAAAGAGGTTATGAAATTAACTTATAAAAATTATATTTAATATAATTATTTTAAAATATCATAACATTTAAATAATATTTTATGGATGTATTAGATTAAATAAAACAAATTTTTTTTAAAGATCTATACCACTTCTTCAGACAACTACAATAGTTTAACGAAAAACCACTTCAAAGAAAGGTAACATAATCAAAAAATTGACTCAATAACATTGGTAGGTATTTAATTAATGTATTTAATTTGGTATATTATGATCAATAATTTTTTTGATGTGTGAATAATAAAGGATAAAGGGTTTCCTTTTATAAAAAGGGTGAGGAAACTCTAAGAAGTTTTGAAAAAAAATCATAACCATGTCGTAAAATTTTAAAAAGTATACATAAAGGATCTTAATTGAACCATAGATGTTATATGGTTGAAATACGTACACCAAATAGTAATAATACAATTTATGTTTACATTTTAACACATTTTTTTAGTTTAACTATATAGAAAACCTATTTTAACCTTAATTATGGTAATTAATTCCTACTGGTTTTAACATTGATTATGAATTTATTTTGTTTATATAATTAGATATTAAAAATATTTAGGATTATAACTATGGAATCCATTTTTCAAAAATATTCTAATAACAATATAAGAATTAAATTTAAAATTAAACATATATATGTTGTGAAAAAGTGGTTTTCCAAAGAAAACTATTTTATATGTATAGAATGTTTTCATGTCAAAAATGAACATAAAATCGATTAAATAACATAAGATGGATTAAATATAATATATTTGAACTAATTTTATTTCTAAATCCTTTTTAATGTATTTAATGACATTCTAAATACCTTAAAGAAAGGTGAAATTTTCAATAAAAATCTTCACATTCCAATATTAATTAAAAATTTAATATTTTAATAAAATCATGAAAAAATATCATTAAAATAATTTTTACATGATTATTTAGAAAATAGTTTATTTTTTCAAATAAAGTTTATAATAGTATAAAAAATTAATTCCATTGTTTACTAAATAAAATAAATGGAAACCATTTTTTGAAAAACAAATGTATCTTTGAAGAACATAAAGACTTAAATAGATAATATTATATCATTATCAAAAAAAATTATAGATAGTTATAAAAAATCATTACACTTTTTGATAAAACCATTTAATTTCATTTTTATTATATCAATGATTAAATAACAATTATAATACAACTACTTGGTCCATTAAACCATAGTGCTCTATGTAAAATAGGCTATTGAATAAATTGAATTTATTTGGAAAAAATACTTTATTAAATCATGTGGTGTCATATACTATCACAATTTAAAAAACTTTAAACTTATAATTTAAATAAATTTGATACAAAAAATAGAATAAACTTTGGGTAATCACATCCTCATATTCCCATGTTGCTTCTTCTAATTGATATTTCTCCATAAATCTTTGACCAGGTGAGTGGTCTTATTTTATAGAACCTTCTCTATTTTATTTATAATCTTTAGTAGTTGTTCCATATAAGTGAGATCATTATCTAGTTGTATGACTATTAGTTCAATACACGCGGTGTATTAGGTATGTACATTATTAGGATAGATACAATGAATATATCTTGAACTTATGAGAGGTTCATTGGAAGCTCAAAGTGATATGATATGTTTATGATTCCATTTTGAATGTTGAATAGTATAATAAAACATGGTATTAACTTTACCATGTTCTCAAATATCATCACCCTATTTTGCAGAAATATTCATTAGTATTTCTTAAAACAAATATTGAAATTTAGATCTCACATTTGATTTTTAACCTATTTTTTTTAATTCCAATATAACATGAGGTTCTTCTAATGGTATCTCATATTTGTAGTCATTTATAATTCTAGAAAAGTAAAAAAAATATTTATTTATCTAACTTCATCCCAACACATTGGAGTAATATATTTCTTTTCATAGAGGAACCCATTAAGAGACATCTAAATGCTCACTTTAAAGCTATTGTGGAATGGAAACTAGACTAGAATAGGGTTTGGATCCAAAAAAACCCTGATGTCAAAGAATAAAATATCATAAAATATCCTCTATGTATTAAATTGTTCTATCAGAATAAACCTCTCCCTGAGGATGATATATAGACCATAAACTCTAATCCATTTCTATAGCATACTGAAGGTGTCTCCATAACATTGAGGTAAACCGTAGATCATGATAAAATAAAGTTGAATATGGCACACCATGAAACATTATTTTTTAAAATAGATATATCAATGAGATTATCTATAGTGGGATCATCTCTTACTATGATAAACTGAATTGAATTTGTATAGAGGTCAATAATACACCATAAATCCTTGTTCCCTTTTGACATTTTGTGGACTTTGATTAAAAATCCAGGTAAATGTTTTCCCACATCCATTACGTTATTGTAAACGGTTTTAACATCCCCTTTGACCTTTTTATATCTTCTTAAAATTGATGACATACCAAGTAAAAAGATACAAACTTTGTAAATCTATCTTTATGTTTTCCTATAATAAATACTCCTTGAAATATATTTACATATTTATAATTCATGGATGAATAGAGAATGATTAAATATGAGAATATTATAAAAACTCAATAAAATATTGTATGTATAGAACAAATACATGGTTCCATAACTATATCATTATATCACAATCACGATTAAACTCAGGAAAATTTCTCACTATTTTATGAAGCTCTACATACTCATTATTTACCTCTTAAAAATTCTCATGGATATATGATTTGACACTTATTGTAGAAATATAATGATTCTCCCCTTCCATCATGATTTCAGGATCCATAATTTTACGATCTATAAATATTATCTCTTTTTTGATCCACAACATAGTTATTCTAGATTGATCCTTTTGACTGAAAGCATCAACCACCTTGTTCTCTTTCCTAGGATAGTAAGGTATTGAGCATTCATAATATTCAATCATCTTCAACCATCTTCTCTGGGACATATTCAAAAAAAATCTATTGAATAAATAATTTTATCATTTATGTTAGTATATATGTCACACATTTTTCCGTAAAGACTATAAGTCCATATATTTAATGAAAAAACAACCACAAAAAATCCAAATCTTGAGTCGTGTAATTTTTCTCATGAAACATCAATTAGCATGAGGCATAATCTATCACCATATAATTATTCATGAGTAAGTATCCCAATACCTTCTTTAATGTGTCACTATATATTAAATACCCTTTACACTACATGGTAGTTTAGTAATAGGGGCATTGACTCAAAATCTCTAATGTTACATGAAAAATTATTTACATTCATCTATCCAATGTAACCTAGCTCACTTATTTGATAACATGGTGAGATCACTAGAAGTCCATGGGAATAATTCCACTATGTGTTTATAATATCCATCCAAACCAAGATAACCTATGATCCTAGCCATGGAGGTTATTATTTTCTAATATTAAACAACTATTTCTTATAGGGATCCACCCATATACCATCTCATGATATTACATGACCAAAAAAAATACATTTTCTAATCTTAATTGATAATTGTTAAATTTTTTCATACAATTTCTTCTTTGTTAAGTTATTCATTTCATCCCTCCATTAATCTTTATTTTATTCCTTTAGCATTGAATTTATTAAAATGTTTTATATAAATACAAATCAAAACTGATCAAGGTAATCTTTAAATACTTTATTCATTAAATCCATAATGATAGTGGGGGAATTAGTAACATAAAATGGAATAACTTTATATTCTTTGTATCTATACATTATGAAGAGTTCTATCTTTGGTATATCCTCATTTATGATTGTAACACCCCATGATTTTATGAATTTTTTAATTAATTTTTCCTTTTTGATATTTTAAATTTCATGAAAAACTAAATATATTTTTTTATATAAAGGTTCTACATTCGGATTTTGTTATATGCAACACCATGTTACTATTTCATGATAAGAAACAATTATATTGTCTTTCAGAACACACAATAATATGATTTTCTTATATTATACACAATATTGAGTATCTTCTATATCATTTGTTACATACAAGACCAAGGTTTACTAAACTAAAATATACAACTAAAATTATTATTAAAATATTATTATAGCACCCACCTAACCATTAGAATGGAAGATACAAAAATAAAATATTAACTAAATTAGGAAAATATTATTTACACATGTTTATAAAATGAATCCTTTGGTTATATATTATTATAATTTATTGACATAACTATTTGAAAATAAATAAATTACTATTATATAAAACCAGTTTTTTAGTGTAAAAAGACAATTTAATCTCTATAAATTAATGAAACCTCTTTTGAATAATAATTTAAAGAGAATTTATATTTTAAATATTCAATAAATATTTTAGATAAAAATTAAATGTTACCCACCTACCCACTTAATAAAACATCTATATCCATTTAGAATGAAACAAATATCATCAAATTTTATCCCAAAATAACTGAATTAATCCTGTAATCATACATTTTTTCATAAATCTAAGAAATTAATCCCTCTGGTTCAAACCAATAAGACTTACAGAAATAAGAGGCAACATCCTTCTTCAAGATCATTTGTTTTATTTCCATTATCCACCAACTCAAATCTTCATATTCCATGATTATATAAAAATAATAATTTTATGAAATATATTTAGATTTTCTTATTATATGATATTTTTTTCACTTATACATAATTCGATATAATTGGTAGAAAACCTACCAATTGTGTGTACAGAGGACTACCACCTCACGAGATGATGTTGTGTGTTTTTTTCCATTACCACCAATCATGGGTGTGAATTATTATAGAATGTTTATTTTTATATGATATATATGCTATTTAGGATGTATTTGTAATTCATTTATAGTTACATAAAACATAACTTCATTCTTTTCATTTTTTGTAAATACGATAACTTCATTTGTGGACGTGCGGACAACCACATCCATAGAGCGATACGATTCATTCACACTATAAATGAAATTGATAATTGATGGTTTCATTGAAAAAATACAAAATATATTAAATAATAATTATACTATAATTATTTTATATATATATATATATAATTATTAATTTTACTTTCTTTCTTTGAATATGACAATAAAACAAAAACAACGTTAATTCATACGTACGACCTACCATTTCAATGAATACTGTATTCCAATTATTATTTATATTTTTTTTAGATTCTTATACATACATATATAATGAATATATATATATATATATATATATAATTTTTTCAATTTAAAAATATTTAAATTATTATCTAGGTAATAGGATCGGGAATAAAAATCCAATGTATTTAGGAAGAACAGAAAAGATATTACCCAAAATGTAACATTAACATGGAGTTTTTAATAAATGGGTAATATAAATTCATAAAAATTAATATATAGTATTATATATAATAATATAATTATATTACAGATATATGATTAATTTATATTTATTGTAGATGAGATTTCAATGTGTATGGAGAACGTTAAGACATAAGGTAAGGGTTTTCTCATCTCACTTTTATTTTTTTAAGACATATGCCATATTCACCACTCATTTCTTTTTTGTGGTGTATATAATTACCATGAATGTATTATATAACTCCTATAATTAACTTTCTGGGTATTTAAATATTGATTTTATGAACTTTCTTTCATGGGATATATATTTCAATGTTTCCAAATTTAAAAATTAATGTGGTTTAAATTTTCCATGTTTAAGACACATGAAATGTTATGCACCCATATTCTTCTACAATGTGTATAAAATAACCTTTTACATGTTACCTAACGAATATCCTTCATTATATAATATATTAAGCTTCACGTGATTTAATTCTCATTCGTGATGTGTAGGATTCAATGTTAAAATGTTGTAAGAGTTTATTACAACAATATCATCCTTTATTAGGATTGTTTATGATTATGAATTCATTGATGAAAAAAATATAATAAATACTCCAAGAAAAAACTTGTAGTTTCTTCCCCTATGGTTAGTCAATATTTTTTAAAGTATCAGTATAATTTTATACACTTTAGTACGTTATATAATTAAAAAGGTTATTTTAAGAAAATGTGCCTTTATCTCTCTCTTTGGTGGGAAACCGGTGTTCCTTAAAAACCATGATTCATAAAAATGTTTTTAAAAAATTTCTAATAATTTATTATGATATTTGAAATAATATTTTACCCATTTTAAACATTTACAAAACTTTTTTATTAAAATGTAATATTCTTTTTTTTCAATTGAGTCACTTTTTTAAACATTTAATTGAGAAAATGGAATATTCGACATGTATGGATTTACCAAACATTGTGATCATCCTTCATTTGAAGATTTCATTGAATGATTAAAATATCCATTTTTAATAAAAATGGATTTCATAAAATTGTGTACATTAATTGTTATTAATGATATTTTTTAAAAAATTAATAAATATATTTTAAAAGTGTTTAAAATGATTTTCACAGCTCCCTATATATTTTTCAAAAGGTTTTTTTCAATGAAATTAATTTCAATGCTTTCAAAAATTAATTTTTTATGTTTTCATGGTATTTTAAAAGAGAAATTTTAAAAAAATATTTTAAAACATTCCTAATATGTTTTCAAGGATTTTTTTAAAAAATTATTTTAAAATTATTTGATATGTTTTCATGGGAAAATGTTTTCTAGATTATTTTTTATTTTTTTGAAAAACAAAATTCAAAATGTTTTCAATATTATTTAATAAAATTTAAAGGAATTTTTTTCAAACTTATTTAATAAGATATCAAGGTAAATGTTTTTTGAAAATATTTTTAAATATTCCTTTATATGATTTCGTGATTTTTTATAGAAAATGGTTCTAAAAATACTTTATGTTTTATGAATAATTTATAGAAGGATGGAGATTTTACTTAATATTTTTTTAAAGGGTCATTCCCAATTATTTTGAATCTAATATGACATCCATTGGTGTTTCTCATGCCTTTTTAGGGAATATATCCATGTTTTTAATTCATATTATTTATCATAGTGGTTTATTATTTGATGGAATTATATATTTGAAACCCATTTTTTCTTCATGAGTTATATGTTTATAAATCCCATTTCTATTACATTATTTATTGGTCTATGAAACCCATTTCACATTTAGGGATAATATGCTTAGGAGATATGCTGATTTTCATGGGTTATGTTTTCATTGAATGATAATGAAAACATTAAATGTTTCTATAGGTTATGATATGTGTCAATATTAATGATACCCATTTTTTCATTGGTTATGGTATGATTTCTTATGATATTATTGAACACTAATGTACTATTTTTAATGATATGGGGGGACTAAATCTCCACGCAATTAATTGGGTAAATATTTACATCTCATGAGATATTCATGGTTTGAAAATGTAGTAAACTCAGTTCAATAAAGGAATTTCTCAGCTGAGATGGTTTTAGGAGTGATAGTTAACTACTAAGATGGTCATGGGAGTGATCCATGACTACCAAGATGGTATGGGGAGTGATACAATACTACTAATATAGACTTGTATGTAATTTCATGACTACAATGGAAATCATTTTATATTCTTTTGTATTTTCCGTAAATTTATTATTTTATTCATGTGATATTCTTTATTAGATTATGCTCATGAATCACATATTATTCTTGTCTTATGAACACACAATATTTATACCATGACTCATTTATATAATCATTTATATGATGGGTTTGTTCTTAAAAATTTATTCTCATATTATCATACCCTTACGATCATGTTATGATTATATATCTATTTTGATTACACTTACTGAATATCTAAGATCGTCATTTCATATGTTTTCTATTCTTTAGTTAAAAATAACTATTTTAAGTAGAATTTATAAAGGAGATGATCTTTTTGGGGAAACATTGAAGTTTCTTCACCTTGTTAGAATATTTTGTTCCATGTTTCCAAATATACTAACCTATTATGTTCCTCAATCTTGTATTTTTTTAATGTAATGAATATTCATATAAAATGATGCAATATTCATATGCATTAATAATGGATCACTATAGTTTGTAACAAAGGACATGTTTAGTCATCCTATGGATATAAGGATGATAAAACTATAGTGAGATAACTATGGATTTTTCTATGGATATATCTAGGGATTTATCTATGGATAAGCCAAAGGTTTCATAAGAGGGTTTAATAATTTTGACATAAAAGTACTGATTTTTCATAATTATGTGGTTTTCTTCTATGATAAGTGATTATCACACATTGATTTATAGTTTTAATTTATTGGTGTTTTTAAAATGAAATCGGTTAATAATTAAAGTGACGGAAATTATTTTGATGAACAATCAAATGGGATGATCACTCGACTGATGGTTATTGTGATAATGCCTAATCAGTTCTCATGGAACATGATTGACAATGTGTAACTTAACCAACTATTAGACTCAAAAAATAAGATAATTAAGGACTTCATTGAGAGTTTGGGTAATGGAAGCCATAGATTAATAAATATTTTGTTTCCTTTGTGTTGTGAATATGGAAATCATCACCAAAGTAAATTTCTTAGAGGACAAAGAAGATTATTTTATTATGGAAAATAAAAACACAAATCAAGTAACTAAAATGAAAAAAATGAAGAGTTATGTTGATGATATTGATGGGAATATTGGAATTCCTAATACATCATCTATTATTATATTCATGAAGTTTGGAATTAATGGTCATTGTAAAATTTCATTTCCTAAGTGTAAATTTTCTAAAGAGAATAAGAAAGGAGGTATATGTAATGGTTATATTTTAGACGATGATGAGACTATAGATGAAATTTGAATGAAAATAGATATTAAGTAATAGTATGATATATCTTTATTATATATTAAGGTAGAAGAAGAATAATTGAAGTATTTATGTATTTTGATTCAATAATTGTGAATTGTGAATTGTATAAGGATTGTTCAGTTTAGGTTTTTCACTAAGAATTTATAATAATTTTTTAAATGTTTCTAATGGACTGGAAAAGTGATTTAATGGGATGTTGTCATCTTGACTAAGGTAAGATAAACCTTATTATGATCCTAATGATGAAATAATGATGTTTGGATAAATATTTATAATTTATGAACAGGTAAATTGTACATTACAGAGTAACTCAGAACTAATATAGGATTTGTGGACAAGTGGTTTGTGATATCATTGATTAGTTTGAAAACATTTTTACATTGATATAATTAATTCAAAAAAACATTGAATAAGGAAAAATTCAATTTTTTTTATAAGAATATGTTGTAATTTAGGTTATTATAATGTGTCAAGAGAATATATGATAAGGGAATTTTCATTTTTGTTATGTAACAACCAACAAAAACATTATGTTATATAGAGAATAAATCCTAATATGTTTTTTGTAAATTTAGTGAACTTATTTATAATGTTTTATACTTGAATCTTTTGTATATATTATAAGGTTAAAAATTCATGGAATGTTTTTTATTAAACTTAGGATGAGGTTTTAGTGATAAATGTCACATATCTTCTTATAAGGACTTATGGCAGTTTGATAACATGTGACAACACTTATTTTTTTGATTAAGAAAAATGGAATGACCTATAATTCAATTTATGGATCTCATGATCTATTAATGCCTCAAGAATGAAAAATTCACCTTAATTTCTTAAAATCATAGATTTTGTGAATGTAGATCGAGGAATAACAAATTTGTAGGTTGTCGTGATATTATTTAAGTATATCTTTTCATGAAGATTCATTAACATTAGGAAAAAAGGTAATTAAAAAATATTTTCATGTTATCATCATTTTTAGGATATCAATGACCATATTCAAGCCTCTTCAAGTTATGGTACTTTGATTGTTTATTTATTCTAACCATGTTCTATATCAGACTCCATCAGAAGATAATAGTTAGATTTATCTTCCTTTTCCATCTTTCCACATTCCACCTTTATTCCCCCATGTGTAATCCTAGTTATGAGTTATTTTTTGTAACCATCATGCTTCTAAAATTATCTTTTTAAAGGATGTTTTAATATTCATTTTTTAAATTTCGGTTTCTATGAAATAAATTAATGTCTTAAACCTTTAATAACCCCAATGAATTTAGAGGGATAAATTCATTTTAAGGGGTATAGATTATATCACTCCAATATTTTGTTAAATAATTTATTTAACTAATTCAATCATTTTGATTTTATTAATTTCATGCAAAAATTAATATTTTTTTATGTATAATAGAACAATGTTTTCTTTGCATTATACAAAACACAAAGTCAATCTTACACTACACAAAACTCATAGATTATATTGTCTTATTGAAACACTATATTTGGTTTGTATTAAACATAATACTTTGTCTCTTTCATAGATTTTGTTAAATTCAGTAACATGTTTTACCATAATACAATATAATATTAATAATATTATGAAAATATTATTATAGATACTACTTTTTCATTTAAATGGATATTACAAATAATAAAATATATATTAGAAGAATATTAAATACACATGATTATAAAATTAATCTTTTTTTTATAAATTAGTATAATTGAATGAAAGAACCATTTGAAAATAAATAAATTACTTTTCCAAGAAATGTATTTTACTATATGAAAACACAATTTAATATAAATAAATTTAAAAAACCCATTTTAATTAAATTTTTTAATAAAATTTTTGTATTACATATTGAATAATTTTTTATAATCATCCAATATATTTGATTGGTATAATATATGAATATATCCAATTACAAGAATAAACATATGTATTTTTCTAAAAAACATTTTTAATGCATTTTAATGGGGAACCCATTTTAAATATGATTTTTAAAATTATTCTAAATTTTATTTGAAAATATAAACTTCATTTTTTGAAACATAATATTAATATTTACTTTGATTTAGTTTATGTATTTTTATGAGAAGTTTCATTTTTTATTAATAGGGACCGACACCGAATTTTAATTCCAAATTACTTTTTCGTCTAAATTATTAATATAGTTAAATTATGTATAAATATGATTTTAAAGAATAATTTGATCAATTATAAATAACTTAATCCATTTTAGGTAATTGGATCTAGTTTCATAATGACGTTGGATATAAAAACATTCCAATCTTTTGTATCATTGACTTCAAAACCCATCATTTTATTCCCATATAAGGGATTAATTTTAAGTTAATTTCTTCCACATCGGTGATAGGAAATTAAAAAAATGGATTTCATTTTTGGGATTAGATTATTTAAAATTTCATAATATGGAAAAATTAGTTTTTAAAAAAATATTACTGAATTTGATTAAAATTAATTATAGTTATTGATATAAAAATTAGATAGACAAATGATTATGCATTAAACAAAAGACCCAAAATAACCTAAAAACCTGTAAAAAGATATTTCATGTTCCTATTTATAAAAAATACTGCCATTTTTCAAATTGTAACCATTATTGGAGAAAAATTACATGGAAAAAATGTAGTTTATATTCCCTTTTCAAAAAATATACAAGACTGCTGCTCCTCCTCCACTATAAAAAGGCACTCACCCCTGACCCTTATTCACACATCTAAATCGCTTTGCCTCACCAAATATATAATAAAATAAGATCTCAAAATACCTCCATTAATATTATAATCATTTCTCTTTTTCATACGGCCATCAAAAGAACCCATTTGGTGAAAACCTAGATGAGTTACACAAGGAATATGAAACATTATTTCTCAAGATCATAAGATTTATTTCCATTATCCACCATCTAAAATATTAAAAATACATTTTTATATAAAAACATAAATAAAATGAATATAATGAGATTTTTTATTGAAATGGAATGAATGAAACATACACACACTTCCATCTAACGGGTGAAAAATTTACGATTCATGTGTATGGCGGACTACCAACTCTCAAAATAATGTTTTTTTTCCTTTACATGTAAATCAATAAATATTTTATTATACGTTTATCTTAAATACATTCCATCAATTATATACCCTATATTTTATAAATCACTAAGTTTCTTTGAAAAAACACTTGGTTATTTAAGAGATAGTCCTATCCTAGCCTTTAAAATTAAATTTTCCACATTAGAGTTTTGAATATTGAAAAAAAATATTCAAAGTTTCAATCAACATGATATTTAGAGTCTGATAGAATTAACATAATTTTCAGTGAATAGTAACATACCTCTATGAATAGTAACCTAAAATTATGAATAATATCATTCCATTTTGAATAGTATTATTACTCTTATGAATTCTATCCATAACCATGAATGTATAAATAAATTTTGGGACATTATAAATGAAGATGAATAGTTTTGGTGTTTATATTTTTTGATTAAAAATTGATTTTAATTAAAAATTAAATTTATCATATTTATAAAGATACTTTTGAAAAAAAGAGTTCATTTTTATATACTATGAATTAAAATCTTGTTAGGGTGAATTTTTGGGATTTTTCTGAAATACTTGAATTTTTATGAATAGTAAAATTCAATAAATTAAGATTATTGTTAATACAGGATTTACTACATAATTGGTGATTCAAGGATGATGTAAGACTACATGGTTTGAACTCACATGCCATTATTAAAATTTGGTATCACATGAATCCGGACTATTCACAGTATTGATAAATAATATTAAAATAATAATTAAAATAGTGGAAAATCCCTCCTACCCTCCACTATATAAACCCCCCCTCATCCCCCTCTTCCTCCCACACCACTAAAGCTTACAAACTTGCATAAATCCTATAAAATATTCTTCCCAAGCAATTTTTCCATGTCCATGTCCTTTTTGTGTCCAAAAATGGAAAACACCAAGTTCTTAAGGTGATTCTCAAGGGGGAGTACTCAAGAGGTGAACCTCTCTTCATTTTTCTTTTAATTTCCTTTACTAGTTCCATTCTTTTGATATATCTTATCAAATCATCTCATAAAAATGTCATGATAATTTCAGTAACTTAAATGTACTTAATTTTCATTATTATAATGTAATATTTCATTATAATCTCTCTTTTCCCCTCATTTTATACTATAAATGCAAACACCGACAGAGATGTGTTAATTTATCACACTCAAGGAATACGAGTTTTCAATTTGCATTACAATCTTCAATACTAGTCATGAAACCTTTTTAAAAATTTAAATATATCATGATATATGTATTTTATCTTATAAAATGTTCTTAAATCCTAACACACTCATAATATGTAATAATAAAAAAAACAAGTTCTTTGTGCACAAAATGACCTTGCCAAATCCAAGCGTTAAGCATTTTCTTGTCGAATGAGTCGCCCTCAAGGTATAAAACCAAAATAATTATAGGATCATTTATACCTCTTTAATTTCACTAACAATATATATTAATAATTATATATTTTTAACCAAATTTTAAACAAACTTCCATTTAGGAATACAGTTAAATGGTTCATGAAAACCAAGGAAGAAAATGCTTCCAATGCATTAAAATTGAACCTTCTAAACGCATAAAAATAAACATTAATGGACCTAATAATGTTATTCTATATCAATAAAATATTTACAAGGTTATTTACTTAGCAATTAATGATTCTAAATTTGATTATTGAGGATGTTAAGAATAATCAATAACACCTTCAAGCATAAGGTAAGGAATTATCTCTCTCAGTTTTCTACAATAATTCCACCAATGTTGTGCCCTTTTATTTTTAATTCATAATGAAAAGGTATATTTATGAAACTCCCCCATAATTCCCTTATGATATATAAATAATGGTCTAGCCATTTACCTCTCATTAATAAACAATAAGAACACTCATTACCAAGATGAGATGCTTGTAAGGGGTTTTCTCATCTCACATTCATTTCCATTAAACATCCATTGTTCACCACTTATTTATTGTATATAGTGTATGGTTACTTCCATTCCTCATATAATATCACGATTACCTTTTTATTCTTGGAATTAAATGATTCATTTTATTTCTATTAAGTTTTTCTCATATGATTCGACTAATTACACTATGGTAAGGGACTTTGTCTCCACCTCCATTTCATTGTGAGTTACTTTATATTGTGCTCCCAATAAACCTTATATGGTATACCTACTGTAAATTTGAGATCACTTTTAATATGAATTATTTTTCAATTGAATATATATATTTTCATATAATGGATATGTCTATTGTCTAAATCATATACCATTTTACATATGGTGTTTCTTTGAAATGTTGTTTTAACTGTGTAAATATTGATGAATCTGTATCCTCTACACTATACAGATATTGAAAATTCATATTTCTCTTGAATTAAATAAATGTATAATGAATTATTTGGACATGTGGTGATGGGTGGGCCTACAATAGTCCCTCGATTCATTGAAAGGTCTCATGAGACAATCAGATGGCGACAAACCCTTCGAGTTTGTTTCCAAAAATCAAACGAGTTTCTACCCATAGAATGAAACAGTTTTAATGGTATTATGGCATCATGTTCTCGATATATGACATATAATTCATAATAATTCACTTTATTAATTATCATTTTTTACTATCTATGAGTTTTTCACTATGAAAAAAATCTATGGATGCAGTTTCATTCTCAGTTTAATAATGGCTAGAGTTTTTTATTTATTGACCATGCTATATTGACTATGCTAGGTTGTTTATGATTAAGTTATTAATGATTCATTATTATTCTATTTTAAACCCTTACTGACCATTTGATCTTACCCTTCTCATTTTTTACCTTCTACATGTTATAAATAGAAGGTCATTTATTGAGATTCTACAGATGCAATTTTTAGTTATTGTTATGTATTGTATTTTTTTCCATTCCCTTTGTAATTCAAGTTAAATCTACATATGTAGTTTCTTCATGACTAATAAACTGATCGTTCATTCAATATTTCATTCCTTTTAAGAATTCCAATGTAATAAGTAGTACATCAGATCCGGTCTAGAGGGGTCGGGGTCTTATAGTTGGTAACATAGGATGTTTTGTAGCAAACATGGAAACAAAATTATAAAATATAGATTAGGTAACAAATACCTAAGGTATTATTTGAGGAAAAACATACAAGATCATCCTGAAATTTTTTTAAGGAATAGTTTAGGTGGATATTTCATGAAAATACATCCTTGTATAGATATGAACAGGTAGAGGTGGCTCTGTCACAGATGTACCTAGGAGTGAAAACTCTGACAAGGAGTTTCATGCGTGACATGTGGTATCCTAGTACACAAAAATGGGCCTTACTTTACTCTTTGTATTGACACTCCTAGGGTATATTCTTAAGATAATTTAGATTTTCATTACAATCCATTATGAAGGAATTTAATTTAAATGTTTTCTGAGAGAAACCTTGATTTTGAGATTAGATATGCATATAATTTCAATATATGTTAATTGATTTTATATTTAAGATTAATAACCAAATATCATGTATTCCATTGTTTAGAAATGTAACCTAATGGAAGAAGGGGAATCAATACTCATGGATAGTGTAGGTATTTCCCCTCTGAGAAAGTAAACATAGTCAATGTCTGAGAAGATCAGATTATGACCATATTGGGACAACATGCATCGATTGTGACAAATAACCATGCTAAACCTATGCTTGATCATTTAATGTTGCATAATCCCCCATAATTTAGTGGGACTAATAATTTGGTGGTTTTTGATCAGTGGAGGAAGTCCCTTGGAAATATATTCACGGTATTAAGATTTAATGAAAATGAAAAGGTAGTGATGACTGTATATTGTCTTAAGGGAGACATAGATCAATGGTGGTCCTTTATCCAAAATACCCTATAAGAGGAATATATATAAGATATATAATACATGAAATTTAAGGGAATATTTTTCAAAAAATATTTACCTAATGAGAAACATAACAAAATTAAGAGGAAATTTCATTGAATATAGAAAAGGGAAGAAGATAGTGTTATAGAGTATGAGGATACTTTCACAATACTAGCTAGGTATGCCATATATTATGTAATTGAATTGAAATAAAATATTTATCATTTCATTGAAGGTATTAATCCAAGTATTCTAAGGGAAATGGATTCTCAAACATTTTCATCTTATGATGAAACTGTATCAAGTTACATAAAAAGAGAGAAATAATTTCCTATATCATATTTTTTCAAGGGAATCCAATATAAGAAGCGGTACTGTAATAACCAAGGAAAAGGTGAAGTTCAATGAATAATAAGGGAATGAAGAAATTACCATTATGTGTGAACTGTGGAAAGAATCATCATGTAAAATGATTGAAAGACGTGGGAGTTTTCTTTAAGTGTGGAGAAAATGGTTATCGATCTAATGAATGTAAGGGTAAGAAAAAATTCAATGATGTTCAACGCTACAATTGAATTTATATGGGACACTATGAAAGTGAATTTCCTAATCTCCAAGGAAACATGCCTTAGAAAATGCACCGAGAGCAAGGGAAAGATTATGCGATTACAACCACAGAGTTTGAAGTTCCTAATGATGTGGTGGATGGTAGTTCAATTGTTTCCTAAAAATTATCCAATGCATTATTTGATTCTAGATCATCACATTCATTTATATCTTCCCAGTTTTCTAAGAAAATTAGACATGTACAATTTGATATAATAAATGTGTTGTCAGTCAAAACTCTTAAGGGATGTAACATTAAAACAAATGCGTGTCGACTAGTCCCCCTTATGACATATAAACGTGCATTAGTTTCTACCCTTATCATCATACCAATGATTTACATTTATATAATTCTAGATATGAATTACCTGTCAAATTATGATGCAAATATCTATTCCAAGAAAAAGGAAGTTACAATTTTTGATGATGTTGTAGAATCCATTATCTTTAGAGCAGAAACATTACTATCTGATTCTTATCTAGATCCACCCCTAATAGCCCTATTGAATTCAATTTGTGGAGAGTAAGAGAACCCAATATCTATGAATGAAGAATGAAATTTTCCAATTGAAGATGTACATATAGTGAATGAATACATTGATTTATTTCCATAGGATTTACCTGGATATCCTCTGGAGCGGGAAGTTGAGTTCCTATAGATTTAATTCCTGGTGTAAGACCAATATCAAAGACTCTGTATAGAATAGAAACTGTGCAATTAGTAGAGGTAAAGATACAACTATATTAATTGAGTGAAAATTTATTTATTCAACCTAGTGTTTTCCATGGGGAGCCCATTTCCTCTATCAAGATGAAAGATGGATCCATGAGGCTATGCATTGATTAAAGGGAAATAAATTATATTACATTATAGAATAATTATCCATTGGAATTAATTGATGATTTATTTGATCCAAATTATGGAGAAAAATACTTTTCAAATATTGACCTTCAATCTGGATATCATCAGCTGTGTGTATGGACAGAAAATAATATGAAGACATCAATTCGAACTAGGTATGTGCATTACATGTTTACAGGGATTCCTTTTGGGATAACTAATGTACCTTATGTTTTCATGGAATTAATGAATAGAGTTTTCAAGGAATATCTTGATAAATTTAATGTGGTGTTTATTTATTATATCCTAGTATACTCCAAAAGTTATGAAACCAATTAGAATCACTTACAAGTTATTCTGAAAACTCTTAGAAGAAATTAATTATATGGGATGTTTTGAAAGTGTGAATTTTGGATTCAATGAGTTTATTTTCTTGGCCATATTGTCTCTATAGATGGAATCTTATTTGATCCTATGAAGACAAAAGAAATTCAAGAATTCCCCAATCCAACAAACATAATGGAGGTATGAAATTTTATTGGCTTAGTAGATTACTATCAGCATTTCATTCAGAATTCCACCCGACTGGATAACCCGCTAACCAAGAGCACATGTAAAAGAGTTATGATTGTATGGATGAAAGAATGTATAGAATGATTTGAAAAATTGAAGATATGATTGGTCAATTCATCAATTTGGACTCTTCCATATGGAAATAATGAATTTTTGATATAGATTGGTGCATCAAAGAATGGGTTGGGTTGCTTCCTTATGAAAAACGATAAAGTTATTGCTTAGGCATAATGGATATTGAAGAATCGTGAGAAAAAATTTCAAACTCATAATCTTGAGTTAGCAATTGTAATCCTTACTATAAAAATATAGAGACATTATTTCTACAATAAAAGATTTGAAATATATATGTGTTGCAAGAGTTTTAAATACATTTTCACAAATAAATGTCTCAACATGAGGAAAAGGAGATGACTCGAGTTACTCAAATATTATCATTTTTCAATACACTACCACCCAGGAAAGGAAAATAAGGTGGTGAATGCATTATGAAAGAAAGTTCATGGACTTATAACTTAAATGAGGATTGAGAGAGATCCTATATTCATGGATATACTAAATATGGATATGATAATTGTTAAGGAAGGGGAAACTTCTTTCCTCCTTCAAATAATTTCCATATCATCATTACAATAGAAGATAAAAATCTCTTAATCTGATGATTAGAATCTATAGAACAAAATTAATGTAGTTAAGTGTGTGATATTGGTAGACTTCGTGTATGAAGGAGTTATTAAATTTGTGATGAGTTTATGTTTTCCATATGTACCTGAGCTAAAAAGGGAACTATTAGAGGATTATCAAAGAACAAATTTCACTATACACCTTGGTAGAAAAATGATGTATAGAGATCCAAGGCACATAATTTGTGGGATAATGTCCATCAAGAAATTGTTGACAATGTGTCAAGTTGTCTAGTTTTTCAAAAAGTGTGGCCAGAGTGACAACATCTTAAAGGGGTAATGCAACTTATTCCTATTACTATGTGTAAGTTGGATGAAATTATGATGGATTTTTTCATTGAACTACCGAGGACACCTAAAAAATGATGAAATCTGGGTAATGGTTGATCGTCTCACAAAATCAGCACATTTCCTTGCAATAAGGATGTATTTAAAACATGAGATCCCAAAAAGTATTTATATTAATGAAGATGTAAGACTTTATGGTTCACCTCTATCGATTGTGATCGTTTTAGATCCTCAGATTACATAAAAATGTTGGAAAAGTCTACAGAATGATCTGGATACTGAGCTTCTTATTAGTACTTCTTATCACCCCTAAACTGATAGACAGAATGAAAGAACTATTCAAACACTGGAAGACATATTGAGATCTTGTTCTCTTGACTTTCTAGGTATGTAGGGTCAATACATAACTTTGGTGGAACTTTCCAACAATAATAGTTTTTATTTTTGAATTGAAATGGATCCATATGAGGCATTTTATGGAAAGAGATGTCGAACTCAAACATGTTGGGACATAGTTGGTGAGATGAAACTTATAGACCCAGAACATTTTGAAGAGACCACGACCAAGGTAATGACAATTCAAGCTCGTATTAAAGTATCTAAAAGTAGGTAGAAGAGTTATGATGACAATCGAAGAACGGATTTGAAATTTCAAGTGGGATATCATGTATTTCTGAAAGTAACTCCACAGAAGGGTGTCTTAAGATTGGATAAAAAAGGGAAATTGAGCCCCAGGTACATCAGACCACATGAAATTTTGGAGAGAATCAGAGCTGTAGTTTACCATTTTGAAATTACCTTAAGTCTCTCCAATGCTCATGATGTGTTCCATGTGTCATTATTGAAGACATATATGCCAGACCCTATTCATGTATTCACCTATGAAAAAATAGAACTGAAACTGAATTTTTCATACTGTAAAGATATTATTGGGATTCTTGACATAAGGGAGAAGGTATTGAGAAATAAGACAACTCTTCTAGTAATGTTTTTTTGGAGAAACCATAACATGGAGGAACAAACATGGGAACCTGACAATTTTATAAAGATGAAGCTCCCACATATTTTTGAATGGCTTTATAATTAAAAAATTTTGTGGTTGAAATTTCTGTAGAAGGAAATAATGTAACACCCCAAGCATTTTATGGTAAATTTATCTTAAATACATTATATTCATTAGATAGCCTATATTTAATAAAGCACTAAGTTTCATTGATTTTTTTTATTTACGAGATATTCATAACATAGCCTTTAAAAATAAATTTTACACTTTTGTGTTTTGAATTTGAAAAAACGAACATTCACATTTGCGATCAAGATGATATTTAGAGTCTGATAAAAATTAAATAATTTTAGGTGAATATTAACCTACCCTTATAAATATTAACCAACCATTATGAATATTAAATTACCCTTATGAATATTAATATGACTCTTATGTATGGTATCTATAATGTTAAATGTATATAAAAAAAATTAGTCTTTTTTAAAATGAAGATGAATATTTTAGGTGTTTATAATTTTTAATTAAATAATAATTTTAATTAATAATTAAATTTATAATATTTTGAAAAAAAATTCAAAAATTGAGTTCATTTTTGGATTCTAAATGTTAAAAAATTGATAAGGTAAATTATGGGGATGTTTCTAAAATACGTGAATTTTCAATGAAGAGTAAAATATAATAAATTAAGATGAATGCTAAATAATTGATTTAAAACATAATAGGTGATGAAAGGAAAATGTAATCCCTCTTGGTTCGAACTCACATTCCTTTATTACTATTTTTTATTAGAATAATTAAGACTATTTATAGTCTTGAGAAAAAATATTAAAATAATAATTAAAATATTGTAAAATCCCTCTTCCCCTCCACTATATAAACCACCCTCACACCCTTTTCCTCCCACGTCACTCAAGCATAAATAGTTTCATAAATTCTGAAAAATACTCTTCCCAAACCCTCTCCCCACTTTCAAGCCCTTCTGGTCTCACCAAAAGGAAAGAAACAAAGGCCTTAAGAAGATTATCAAGGAGTACTCAAGAGGTGAACCTCTCTTCCTATTTCTTTCAATTTCTTTTACAAGGTCCATTATTTTGTCCTCTATGCTCACCTCACCACATAAAAATACCCTGATAATACCAATATATTAAATGTACTATATTATCATTATTATATTATAATATTTCATCATAATCTCTCTTTGTATTCTCCTTTTATACTATAAATACAAACACTGTCCGATATATGTTAATTTACCTCACTCAAGGATGACGGGTTTTCAATTTGCATTAAAATATTCAATACTGATTATGAATCAATATTAATGGTTGTTTGTAACACCCCGAGCTTCCATGATACTCTTCTCATTCAATAATGCAATAGCTTGCATTGTACGCAACTTCGAGTTCTAAAACACTGCGACTAATCAAAGTAGCCGTTATGAATAGTAATAACCACTTTTTAAAATTATAGAAATTTTATATTTCAAAATGGACTTCATTTTTGGATTCGGAAAATCGAAATTATCCTATGTTGAATTTTTGGTATTTTTCTGAAAACTTCTAAACTTTTATGAATAGTGAAAAATACTTAAAAACAATTTTTTTAATCAAAATAATTTATAGTGATAAGTTATACTATTTATTGGTTTTAAAGTATAATTAGAATATATTTTTACCATTTTATAAAATGGTGGTCATTATAATTATTTAAACATTGAAATTACACATAAACAATTGCCAATCTTTTGATATAAATTGTTTCTTAAAAACATGCTATTTGTTGTAACAGCGGGAATTAATTATAAAATTAATTAATGCAACTTATATGTTTGGAATTTTGTAAAATAGACATCATTTTTGAAATCGGAATATCAAATATAGCTTAGGGTGAATTTTTGGTATTTTTCTGAAAAACTTCAATTTTTGATGAATAGTGAAACCACTAAGTGGTATTTATAAAAACTGATTTTTTCGTTTAAATGAAATTTTACCACTTCTGTGTTTTGAATTTCAAAAATCCGACATACATGGTTGTCATTAAAAGTAAAATGTGGTTCAATGAGATTAAAATAATTTTTTGGTGAATAGTAACTTTTAAGTTCTTAATCGTGATTAGAGGTAATTAGTGTAGTTTAAGGTAAAAATAATGTTTTAATAATATGAGATGAGCTTGACACATGTCCTACCCTCATTGGATGTGCCATGGCCGACCAAGAAAATCCATGGGTCAACTTCGGGACCCCATGGAGCCACTTTAGTTGGAAAATGACATAAATACCTTTTATTTAATGTTAAAGTAAAAAATGACACAAACATGAAATGTTTTACTAAAACAATTTTTACATGGGGTTATACAAGTCATATTTTTGACTATAAATAGTCATTGGAAATCTAAAGATCTTTCCTACATCATAGTATTTTTTTTATAATTTTTAGACATTAAATAAATTAAATTATTTATGACATCATTATGATGCAGCGATGACCTCATTATTTAACGATTTAAATAAAATGGAAAGATAATGTAATATCTAAGACCTAAACATGTCCAAAACCTATTGGATGAGGAGATTTCTAACCCTTATCACCTTATCCTAGAATTATATAAGTGTGGGTCCTCTAAAATCCGAAACCCATTTTATAATAAAGTGACTTTTCTTTTCTTTCCAAGAGTGCCCCTCCTCTCCACTTATAAAAGTCACCCACCTCTACAACCTCATTCACACTTTCAAGCCATTTGGCTCAGCCAACCTCTGCCCAAATACTCTCCCAACTTCCCTCCCTTACTCCTAGAAGCCTCACTTTGGGCATAATTCTTCCCAAGGAAGCCTTTGGCTCAAATAAAAAAGAGTTACCCGATTTGATGGAGGTTAAAGAACGGTTGAGTCAAGTCGGACACGAGGTAAGGGAATTTCTTAACCCAACTTCCATTCTTTGGGTTAATCTCCTACTTTCAAATTATGTCATGATATTATTATGTCCTATTTTTTATTTTTACTTTCTTTATGTGTACCTATAGTGAATACACATAATAGATCTATTTTCTTTTAAAAATAATCTTTTTAAGGACTTCGTCTCAATCTCCTTTCATTGAGGCATATTTGGTTTTATACACAACTTTCTTTTATACGGTGTATAAACCCCTTTGACTTTTACATTTATTCAAAAGGAATACTTTCATACAAAGCATTTTACTAAATGAAAAAAAGTGAATGTTTTTCTTTCCGTACATATGCGGCGACAACGACTTCTCTGCCACCGTGACCATTATTTGAGTTTCAGCTTCCTCTACAAGCCATCATTTTTTTTAAAGAAAAATAAATACAAAGTTTTAAATTTATTTTATTTTGGTATTGAAAATGGTATAGAAAGTGTTTTTATTATATCAATGTTTTGTATTGGTATCTTGTGATTGAAATGTGGAAATGTTATGTTTCCTTTATGCATGTTTTATGTGATACGATTATGTTATGGTTTATGATATGTTTAAACCTATTCATATGAGGAATGCATTGGACTTAATAAGTGACGGGTGGAGCCCGCTATAGCTCCTAGATGCATCGGTAGGTCTCATGAGACAACTAGACGTGGAATTGGCTGAGGCCCTTTCCCAATTTGATTTGTGATTTTGGTCGTGGCCTTAATCATTTTAGACGTCTTGGCCGAGACCTTGACAAAATGTTTCAGAATGTCTGGCATTATGCATTCCATCATTATGAAAGTGGTTATTGATATTGCATGTGATTATTCGACCAGTATAATATCCATGTGAAGAAGTAAATGGCATTATCTCATTTTACTTTTGCCATATTATGTTGATGTTCAAGTTTAAAAGGCTTTTGTTTTAGTTATACATTGCCTTAAATGTTTATGTTTATTTATGAAAGCTTCCGCAATATGTTTATCCATACTGAGAATCTGAGCTCACCCCTTTCAATGTTTTAATATTTTCCAGGATGTGAAGAAGTATTTTATGAATGACCTGTAGGGATAGTCAGAAGAGGATATGATTGTGGAATATGAAGACTTTGTTATTAGTTTTTCACTTTATGATGTAATGTAAGACTTATGAATGTATCTAGAGTTTCCAAGGCTACTAAACTAATCGGTCTTTCGAGACTTGATCTTTTGTGATCATGCCAATGTTACGAAGTAATGCACCGACTCCAAGTAGCTGGGGTCGGGGCGTTATAGTTGGTATCAGAGGAAGTTTAGTACTAACCTTGGAAGCTAGATTTAGATAAACTCTGATTAGAGCACATAGCCTGAAGATTGAATTTGAGGATTAGTATAGAAGAACTTCCTAGAATTTTGGTATTGTAGAGATGTTGTGATTTTTCCGAGCAATACATCCCTGTCTGGATACGATCAGGTAGAGGTGGCTCTGGCACAAATGTACCTAGGGGTAAAACCCGAAAACACCGCTTTGAGCTAGACTCGAACGGGAACGGGTGCACGACAATGGGCCTTACTGCACTCTTGGTTACGACACTCCCGGAGGATTTACTTAGGATAATTCTCATTTTCTTCACAAACCATTATGTAGTGTTTATGAGTATATACTTCCTCAAAGAAAACATTCTTATGATTATGGATTATAACCATAAACCGTTCAATTTACATTAAGTATCTTACAAGTTCGGAATTATTCATTGTAATTCATAAACTAACCTAGTTTATGCCATTGTATAGAAATGGCGCCTAGTGGAAGGAATGGAAACTGTATCAGTGCACGCACTCAGTGTAGAAATTTCCTTCCTGCTCAAGATAATTATTGTGGATCTGGAGATACAACTGGTGCTGATCAACTTTTTACCATACTGGGACAGCTCACTCAGGTTATGAATAATAACCTTACTCGTATGGAGCAGCCTGATCCGCAACGTGGAGGATCATTGTTAGACCGCTTCATGAGGCAACAACCACCAACATTTAATGGGGGTACAAATCTATTAGTATCTGAGCAATGGATAAACTCCTTAGAGAAAATATTCCACGCCTTGGGGAGTAGCGAAAGGGAGAAGGTTATCATGGCAGTTTACCGCCTCACTGGAGATGCTGATCAATGGTGGTCATTGATTCAAAATACAAAGTAAGATGAAGAAGTATCAAGTATGGAATGGAGAGAGTTCAAAGAGCTTTTCCTAGAAAAATACTTTCTTCATGACCATCGAGCAGATATGGAAAGGCAATTTCTGAGTCTGAAACAAAAGGAGGATGAGAATGTCGCAAAGTATGAGGCTAACTTTACAAGGTTAGCGAGGCATGCTGCAGATTATATACGTAACCCAAGAAGTAATATTGATCGTTTCTTTGATGGGTTAAAACCTTTTCTCCATCGAGCTTTAGTATCACAATATTTCTCAACATACGAGGATATAGTCTCATGTGCTATCAAGACTGAAAAGGAATTCTCTAAGTCTTATGACAACAAAGTAAAGCAAGAGAAGAAGAGAACGGTGGAACAAGAGACAGATAAAGGGAAAAAGGGAAAGAAGGATTTCCCATTATGTGATAATTGTGGGAAGAATCACCCTGGTACTTGCCTAAAAGGAATGAGGGTTTGTTATAAATGTGGGGAAAAAGGTCACCAGGCGCGTGATTGCAAGGGAAAGAAAGAGGCTATCAATGTTGAATGCTACAATTGTAGGTAAATGGGGCATTATGAAAATGAATGTTCTAAGCGTTAGGGAAACTTACCTCATAAAAGGCCAAGGGATCAAGGAAAATCTTATGCTGTTACTACAGTTGAAGCAGAATAATTAATGTATTGGTGCTTTTGGACTCAAGGATTATATTCTGGTTATAAGGATAATGTGATTGTACTACAGTACTTGTTGATTTCATTAAGGTTTTAATATGATTAATGTAATAATATTTTTGTATGTGACAATAAGAGAAACCTTACCTTGTTTTAGGAATCTGATGATACAATTGATTTTGGAATTTAGAGACCTTTTAGAGAAATTCTGGATGGAGGTATTTTGGATAACTATAAAGGTTGGAATGGATTAAGTTGATCTTTGGATAGTATTGTTTAAGGTTAAAACATTTCTGAACATTATTTTTGAAATATTATAATACTATAGTTTTAGGAAAAGGACAACCTACAGGGTGGGGCATAACCCGTTGCGTCGGAAAAAGCTGCAGGAATCGAACCCACAACCATAGTGCGACAGGCCTTTATTTCCTACCACTAGCCTACAGGAAGTCCCTGGTTATTACAAAATAATTTTACTAATCTAAATGGTATGTGTTAACATTTTGAACCTTATTCAGTTAGGATAAGTATAATATTTTTGAGTTCTATTATCTTTTTGAGTGAAAGATGAGTTGAAGGTTGAAACTCTAATTGTCAAGCATAAATATATATATACCTATCTCTTATTCAATGAATAAATTAAATCTTAAACTTTAGTAAAGGGATATTAAAACAAAAAAAATGTGTTATCCTAATACCTTATGTCTTGTTGAACTGAAGATATTTTAAATCAACATAGATTGAAGGCTTTGAGGCCCTCAATTTGACAGTTGATTGTGATTGATGACCACAATCACTCCCTACATATATTTACGTTTTTACCCAATTATACATCTCTAATTGCCACCAATGTTCTCCTTATCGAGATCATAATTTGGTGGTGACTTTCTTATTTCCATTTCCCTCTTATTAAGGCTAAATTTTATTAACCTTATTTCCGATGTGGGTTTTCCACAAAGGTATTTTCTATTTTCAACCTTTTATTTTAAAAGAAAAATATCAAATTGCAAGGACGCAATTTATTGAAGGAGGGGAGATTGTAACACCCTGAGCTTCCATGATACGCTTCTCATTCA
Source organism: Viscum album (assembly GCA_963277665.1). NCBI lineage: Eukaryota > Viridiplantae > Streptophyta > Magnoliopsida > Santalales > Viscaceae > Viscum > Viscum album. The sequence goes on along the minus strand of OY728139.1, from coordinate 44,877,107 downwards.
ATAATGCAATAGCTTGCATTGTACGCAACTTCGAGTTCTAAAACACCGCGACTAATCAAAGTAGCCGTTATGAATAGTAATAACCACTTTTTAAAATTATAGAAATTTTATATTTCAAAATGGACTTCATTTTTGGATTCGGAAAATCGAAATTAGCCTATGTTGAATTTTTGGTATTTTTCTGAAAACTTCTAAATTTTTATGAATAGTGAAAAATACTTAATCAAAATAATTTATAGTGATAGGTTATACTATTTATTGGTTTTAAAGTATAATTAGAATATATTTTTACCATTTTATCCAATGGTGGTCATTAGAATTAATTTAACATTGAAATTGGACATAAACAATTGTCAATCTTTTGATATAAATTATTTCTTAAAAACACGCTATTTGTTGTAACAGCGGGAATTAATTATAAAATTAATTAATTCAACTTATATGTTTGGAATTTTTTAAAATAGAAATCATTTTTGAAATCAGAATATCAAATATAGCTTAGGGTGAATTTTTGGGATTTTTCTGAAAAACTTCAATTTTTGATGAATAGTGAAACCACTAAGTGGTATTTATAAAAACTGATTTTTTCGTTTAAATGAAATTTTACCACTTCTGTGTTTTGAATTTCAAAAATCCGACATACATGGTTGTCATTAAGAAGTAAAATGTGGTTCAATGAGATTAAAATAATTTTTTAGTGAATAGTAACTTTTAAGTTCTTAATCGCGATTAGAGGTAATTAGTGTAGTTTAAGGTAAAAATAATGTTTTAATAATATGAGATGAGCTTGACACATGTCCTACCCTCATTGAATGTGCCATGGCCGACCAAGAAAATCCATGGGTCAACTTGGGGACCCCATGGAGCCACTTTAGTTGGAAAATGACATAAATACCTTTTATTTAATGTTAAAGTAAAAAATGACACAAACATGAAATGTTTTACTAAAACAATTTTTACATGGGGTTATACAAGTCATATTTTTTACTATAAATAGTCATTGGAAATATAAAGAGCTTTCATACATCATAGTATTTTTTTTATAGTTTTTAGACATTAAATAAATTAAATTATTTATGACATCATTATGATGCAGCGATGACCTCATTATTTAACAATTTAAATAAAATGGAAAGATAATGTAATATCTAAGACCTACACATGTCCAAAACCTATTGGATGAGGAGATTTCGAACCCTTATCACCTTATCCTCGAATTATATAAGTGTGGGACCTCTAAAATCCGAAACTCATTTTATAATAAAGTGACTTTTATTTTCTTTCCAAGAGTGCCCCTCCTCTCCACTTATAAAAGGCCCCCACCTCTACAACATCATTCACACTTTCAAGCCATTTGGCTCAGCCAACCTCTTCCCAAATACTCTCCCAACTTCCCTCCCTTACTCCTAGAAGCCTCCATTTGGGCATAATTCTTCCCAAGGAAGCCTTTGGCTCAAATCAAAAAGAGTTACCCGATTTGAAGGAGGTTAAAGAACGGTTGAGTCAAGTCGGACACGAGGTAAGGGAATTTCTTAACCCAACTTCCATTCTTTGGGTTAATCTCCTACTTTCAAATTATGTCATGATATTATTATGTCTTATTTTTTATTTTTACTTTCTTTATGTGTACCTATAGTGAATACACATAATAGATCTATTTTCTTTTAAAAATGATCTTTTTAAGGACTTCGTCTCAATCTCCTTTCATTGAGGAATATTTGGTTTTATACACAACTTTCTTGTATACGGTGTATAAACCCCTTTGACTTTTACGTTTATTCAAAAGGAATATTTTTATACGAAGCGTTTTACTAAATGACAAAAAGGGAATGTTTTTCTTTCTGTACATATGCGGCGACAACGACTTCTCTGCCACCGTGACCATTATTTGAGTTTCGGCTTCCTCTACAAGCCATCATTTTTTTTAAAGAAAAATAAATACAAAGTTTTGACTTTCTTTTATTTTGGTATTGAAAATGGTTTTCAAAGCGTTTTTATTATATCAATGTTTTGTATTGATATCTTGTGATTGAAATGTGGAAATTTTATGTTTCCTTTATGCATGTTTTATGTGATACGATTATGTTATGGTGTATGATATGTTTAAACCTATTCATATGAGGAATGCATTGGACTTAATAAGTTATGGGTGGAGCCCGCTATAGCTCCTCGATGCATCGATAGGTCTCATGAGACAACTAGACGTGGAATTGGCTGAGGCCCTTTCCCAATTTGATTTGTGATTTTGGCCGAGGCCTTAATCATTTTAGACATCTTGGCCGAGCCCTTGACAAGATGTTTCAGAATGTCTGGCATTATGCATTCCATCATTATGAAAGTGGTTATTGATATTAAATGTGATTATTCGACTAGTATAATATCCATGTGAAGAAGTAAATGGCATTATCTCATTTTACTTTTTCCATATTATGTTGATGTTCAAGTTTAAAAGCCTTTTGTTTTAGTTATACATTGCCTTAAATGTTTATGTTTATTTATGAAAGATTCCTCAATATTGTTATCCTTACTGAGCATCTGAGCTCACCCCTTTCAATGTTTTAATATTTTCCAGGATGTGAAGAAGTATTTTATGAATGACCTGAAGGGATAGTCATAAGAGGATATGAGTGTGGAATATGAAGACTTTGTTATTAGTTTTTCACTTTATGATGTAATGTAAGACTTATGAATGTATCTAGAGTTTCCAAGGCTACTAAACTAATCGGCCTTTCAAGACTTGATCTTTTGTGATCATGCCAATGTTACTAAGTAATGCACCGACTCCGTGTAGCTGGGGTCGGGGCGTTACAATTGGTATCAGAGGCAGTTTAGTACTAACCTTGGAAGCTAGATTTAGATAAACTCTGATTAGAGCACATAGCCCGAAGATAGAATTTGAGGATTAGTATAGAAGAACTTCCTAGAATTTTGGTATTGTAGAGATGTTGTGAGTTTTCCGAGCAATAAATCCCTGTCTGGATACGATCAGGTAGAGGCGGCTCTGGCACAAATGTACCTAGGGGTAAAACCCAAAAACACCGCTTCGATCTAGACTCGAACGGGAACTGGTGCACGACAACGGGCCTTGCTGCACTCTTGGTTCCGACACTCCCGGAGGATTTGCTTAGGATAATTCTCATTTTCTTCACAAACCATTATGTAGTGTTTATGAGTATATACTTCCTCAAAGAAAACATTCTTATGATTATGGATTATATCCATAAACCGTTCAATTTACATTAAGTATCTTACAAGTTTGGAATTATTCATTGTAATTCATAAACTAACCTAGTTTAGGCCATTGTATAGAAATGGCGCCTAGTGGAAGGAATGGAAACCGTATCAATGCATGCACTCAGTGTAGGGATTGCCCTCCTGCTCAAGATAATTATTGTGGATCTGGAGATACAACTGGTGCTGATCAACTTATTACCATACTGGGACAGCTTACTCAGGTTATGAATAATAACCTTACTTGTATGGAGCACCCTGATCCGCAACGTGGAGGATCAATGTTAGACCGCTTCATGAGGAAACAACCACCAAAATTTAATGGGGGTACAAATCCGTTAGTAGCTGAGCAATGGATAAACTCCTTAGAGAAAATATTCCACGCCTTGGGGAGTAGCGAAAGGGAGAAGGTTATCATAGAAGTTTACCGCCTCACTGGAGATGCTGATCAATGGTGGTCATTGATTCCAAATACAAAGGAAGATGAAGAAGTATCATGTATGGAATGGAGAGAGTTCAAAGAGCTTTTCCTAGAAAAATACATTCCTCATGACCATCGAGCAGATATGGAAAGGCAATTTCTGAGTCTGAAACAAAAGGAGGATGAGAATGTCGCAAAGTATGAGGATAAATTTACAAGGTTAGCGAGGAATGCTGCAGATTATATACGTAACCCAAGAAGTAATATTGATCATTTCTTCGATGGGTTAAAACCTTTTCTCCGTCGAGATTTAGTATCACAATATTTCTCAACATACGAGGATGTAGTCTCATGTGCTATCAAGACAGAAAAGGAATTCTCTAAGTCTTATGATAACAAAGTAAAGCAAGAGAATAAGAGAACGGTGGAACAAGATACAGATAAAGGGAAAAAGGGAAAGAAGGATTTTCCATTATGTGATAATTGTGGGAAGAATCACCCTGGTACTTGCCTAAAAGGAATGAGAGTTTGTTATAAATGTGGGGAAAAAGGTCACCAGGCGCGTGATTGCAAGGGAATGAAAGAGGCTATCAATGTTGAATGCTACAATTGTAGGGAAATGGGGCATTATGCAAATGAATGTTCTAAGAGTTAGGGAAACTTACCTCATAAAAGGCCAAGGGATCAAGGAAAATATTATGCTGTTACTACAGTTGAAGCAGAATAATTAATGTATTGGTGCTTTTGGACTCAAGGATTATATTCTGGTTATAAGGATAATGTGATTGTACTAAAGTAATTGTTGATTTCATTATGGTTTTATTATGATTAAGGTAATCATATTTTTGTATGTGACAATAAGAGAAACTTTACCTTGTTTGAGGAATCTGATGATGCAATTGATTTTGGAATTTAGAGACCTTTTAGAGAAATTCTGGATGGAGGTATTTTGGATAACTATAAAGGTTGGAATGGATTAAGTTGATCTTTGGATAGTATTGTTTAAGGTTAAAACATTTCTGAAGATTATTTTTTAAATATTATAATACTATAGTTTTAGTAAAAGGACAACCTTCAGGGTGGGGCATAACCCGTTGCGTCGGACAAAGCTGCAGGAATCAAACCCACAACCATAGTGCGACAGGTCTTTATTTCCTACCACTAGCCTAAAGGAAGTCCTTGGTTATTACAAAATAATTTTACTAACCTAAATGGTATGTGTTAACATTTGGAACCTTATTCAATTAGGATAAGTATAATATTTTTGAGTTCTATTATCTTTTTGAGTGAAAGATGAGTTGAAGGTTGAAACTCTAATTGTCAAGCATAAATATATATATACCTATCTCTTATTCAATGAATAAATTAAATCTTAAACTTTAGTAAAGGGATATTAAAACAAAAAAAATGTGTAATCCTAATACCTTATGTCTTGTTGAACTGAAGAAATTTTAAATCAACATAGATTGAAGGCTTTGAGGCCCTCAATTTGACAGTTGATTGTGATTGATGACCACAATCACTCCCTACATATATTTACGTTTTTTCCCCAATTATACGTCTCTAATTGCCACCAATGTTCTCCTTATCGAGATCATAATTTGGTGGTGACTTTCTTATTCCCATTTCCCTCTTATTAAGGCTAAATTTTATTAACCTTATTTCCGATGTGGGTTTTCCACAAAGGTATTTTCTATTTTCAACCTTTTATTTTCAAAGAAAAATATCAAATTGCGAGGACGCAATTTATTGAAGGAGGGGAGAATGTAACACCCCGAGCTTCCATGATATGCTTCTCATTCAATAATGCAATAGCTTGCATTATACGCAACTTCGAGTTCTAAAACACCGTGACTAATCAAAGTAGCTGTTATGAATAGTAATAACCACTTTTTAAAATTATAGAAATTTTATATTTCAAAATGGACTTCACTTTTGGATTCGGAAAATCGAAATTAGCCTATGTTGAATTTTTGGTATTTTTCTGAAAACTTCTAAATTTTTAAGAATAGTGAAAAATACTTAAAAACAACTTTTTTAATCAAAATAATTTATAGTGATAAGTTATACTATTTATTGGTTTTAAAGTATAATTAAAATATATTTTTACTATTTTATCCAATGGTGGTCATTAGAATTAATTTAACATTGAAATTGGACATAAACAATTGCCAATCTTTTGATATAAATTGTTTCTTAAAAACACGCTATTTGTTGTAACAGCGGGAATTAATTATAAAATTAATTAATGCAACTTATATGTTTGGAATTTTTTAAAATAGACATCATTTTTGAAATCGGAATATCAAATATAGCTTAGGGTGAATTTTTGGGATTTTTCTGAAAAACTTCAATTTTTGATGAATAGTGAAACCACTAAGTGGTATTTATAAAAACTGATTTTTTCGTTTAAATGAAATTTTACCACTTCTGTGTTTTGAATTTCAAAAATCCGACATACATAGTTGTCATTAAGAAGTAAAATGTGGTTCAATGAGATTAAAATAATTTTTTGTTGAATAGTAACTTTTAAGTTCTTAATCGCGATTAGAGGTAATTAGTGTAGTTTAAGGTAAAAATAATATTTTAATAATATGAGATGAGCTTGACACGTGTCCTACCCTCATTGGATGTGCCATGGCCGACCAATACAATCCATGGGTCAACTTGGGGACCCCATGGAGCCACTTTAGTTGGAAAATGACATAAATACCTTTTATTTAATGTTAAAGTAAAAAATGACACAAACATGAAATGTTTTACTAAAACAATTTTTACATGGGGTTATACAAGTCATATTTTTGACTATAAATATTAATTGGAAATCTAAAGAGCTTTCCTACATCATAGTATTTTTGTATTATTTTTAGACATTAAATAAATTAAATTATTTATGACAACATTATGATGCAACGATGACCTCATTATTTAACGATTTAAATAAAATGGAATGATAATGTAATATCTAAGACCTACACATGTCCAAAACTATTGGATGAGGAGATTTCGAACCCTTATCACCTTATCCTCGAATTATATAAGTTTGGGACCTCTAAAATCCGAAACTCATTTTATAATAAAGTGACTTTTCTTTTCTTTCCAGGAGTGCCCCTCCTCTCCACTTATAAAAGGCCCCCACCTCTACCACCTCATTCACACTTTCAAGCCATTTGGCTCAGCCAACCTCTGCCCAAATACTCTGCCAACTTCCCTCCCTTACTCCTAGAAGCCTCACTTTGGGCATAATTCTTCCCTAGGAAGACTTTGGCTCAAATCAAAAAGAGTTACCCGATTTGATGGAGGTTAAAGAACGGTTGAGTCAAGTCGGACACGAGGTAAGGGAATTTCTTAACCCAAATTCCATTCTTTGGGTTAATCTCGTACTTTCAAATTATGTCATGATATTATTATGTCCTATTTTGTATTTTTACTTTCTTTATGTGTACCTATAGTGAATACACATAATAGATCTATTTTCTTTTAAAAATGATCTTTTTAAGGACTTCGTCTCAATCTCCTTTCATTGAGGCATATTTGGTTTTATACACAACTTTCTTTTATACGGTGTATAAACCCCTTTTACTTTTACGTTTATTCAAAAGGAATATTTTTATACAAAGCATTTTACTAAATGACAAAAAGGGAATGTTTTTCTTTCCGTACATATGCGGCGACAACGACTTCTTCGCCACCGTGACCATTATTTGAGTTTCGTCTGCTCTACAAGCCATCATTTTTTTAAAGAAAAATAAATACAAAGTTTTAACTTTCTTTTATTTTGGTATTGAAAATGGTTTTGAAAGTGTTTTTATTATATCAATGTTTTGTATTTATATCTTGGGATTGAAATGTGGAAATGTTATGTTTCCTTTATGCATGTTTTATGTGATGCGATTATGTTATGGTTTGTGATATGTTTAAACCTATTCATATGAGGAATGCATTGGACTTAATAAGTGACGGGTGGAGCCCGCTATAGCTCCTCGATGCATCAGTAGGTCTCATGAGACAACTAGACGTGGAATTGGCTGAGGCCCTTTCCCAATTTGATTTGTGATTTTGGCCAAGGCCTTAATCATTTTAGACGTCTTGGCCAAGGCCTTGACAAAATGTTTCAGAATGTCTGGCATTATGAATTCCATCATTATGAAAGTGGTTATTGATATTGCATGTGATTATTCGACCAGTAGAATATCCATGTGAAGAAGTAAATGGCATTATCTCATTTTACTTTTTCCATATTATGTTGTTGTTCAAGTTTAAAAGTCTTTTGTTTTAGTTATACATTGCCTTAAATGTTTATGTTTATTTATGAAAGCTTCCGCAATATTGTTATCCTTACTGAGCATCTGAGCTCACCCCTTTCAATGTTTTAATATTTTCCAGGATGTGAAGAAGTATTTTATGAACGACCTGCAGGGATAGTCCGAAGAGGATATGAGTGTGGAATATGAATACTTTGTTATTAGTTTTTCACTTTATTATGTAATGTAAGACTTATGAATGTATCTATAGTTTCCAAGGCTACTAAACTAATCGGTCTTTCGAGACTTGATCTTTTGTGATCATGCCAATGTTACGAAGTAATGCACCGACTCCGGGTAGCTGGGGTCGGGGAGTTACATTGTTAAAGATAATAATATATATATTTTATCTTATTTAATGATCTATAATCCTTAAAAACTCATAATATGGAATAATAATACAAATCAAGTTCATTGTGCACAAAACCGCTAAGCCAAATCCAAGCGTTTGTCATTAACTTATCAAACAAGTCAACCTCATGGTATATAACTAATATCATTAAAAGATCATTTATAGATATTTAATTTCACTAATAATATATATTAACAATTATATATGTTTAACCACATTTCAAATGAACTTCCATTCATGAACACAAGTAAACGGGTCCTAAAAACCAAGAAAAAAAATGTTTCCAAAACAATAAAATAGAACCTCCTAAACCCACAAATGGAAATTAATGAATATAATAAGGTTATAAATTATAAATTAAATGATTATTAGGTTCAATAATTATCAATTAATGAAGATAAAGTTTATTATTTGGGTCATTAAGAATAATCAACAACACCTTTGAAAATACGGTATGGGATACTCTCTCTCACATTTGTTCAAGAATTCCCCTTATGTTGTACCCTTTTATTTTGAATTCCTAATTATGGAGTATGTTTTTTAACCTCCCTAATATTGAACATATGACATATAAATAATTTGATACCCCTTTAACTCTCATTAATCCCTCACAAGAACACACATTATCATGTATAAATGTTTGTAAGGCGTTTTCTCATCTCACAGTCATTTCCCTGAGATTTCCATTGTTTACCACATATTTCATTTATGTGTTGTATGTGTAAATTAATTATTCATATAATATCAATATTTACTTTTTATTCATGGTATTAAATGATTAATTTTATGGTTATTATGTTTTGGTCATATGATTTGACTGATTATATTGTGGTAAGGGACTTTGTCTCAACACCCATTTCGTTGTGACATACTTTGTACTTTGCACCTAATAAACCGTATATGGTTTACCTACTACCCATTTGAGAAATATTTTCCTTTGAAATTATATTTCTATCACTCATCCTTATTCTCATATAATGGATATGTTTACTGTCTAAACCATATTCCATTTTACATACAGTGTTTATTTGGAATGTTGTTTTAACTGTAGAAATTTAGATACATATGTATCCTCTACTATATATGGATATTGAAAAGGAATATTTATCTTGTATTAAATTTTTGTATAAATAATTTCATACAAATGTAGTGATGTTAGGGGCCCACTATGGCCCCTTTATGCATTGAATGGTTTCATGGTACAATAAGTTGGTGATAAACCCTTCGAGTTTTTTTCCAAAATTCATATGGGTTTCTACCCACAGAACTAAAACATTTTAACAGAATTATGGTTTCATGTTCTAGATAAATTACATATAATTAATAATAATTCTCTTTATTCATTATCGTTTATTACTATCCATGAGGTTTTCACTATGACAAAGCTATTAATGTAGTTTCATTATTAGTTTATAATGGCAAAAGTTTTTCATTTATTCACCTTTCCATATTGACTATGTCACTTTTCTTATAAATTAGTTATTATTTATTCGTGCTTCTGCTATTTATAATCCTTACTAAGAATTTGATCTCAACCATTTCAGTCTTTTACCTTTAAGAGTGTATAAAGAGGAGGTCATTTATTGAGTTTCCATGGATATAGTTTTTTGTTTCTGTTATGTATTGTACTTTGTTACCTTTCACTTTTTAACTTGAGTTACATCTATGTATCTAGTTTCTTCAAGACTACTAAACTCATCATTATTTCAGGATTTAATTCCTTTTACATGTGCCAATGTAATAATTAATTCACCAGCTCTGGTCTAGTGGGGTCAGGTTGTTACATTACTACCCCTAATGTTTGGTAATTATGATAATTTTTTATATGATATATATGTTATTTAATGTTTATTTATTCATACATAATTATTATATAAAATATACATTCATTCTTTCTATTTCTTCTACACACAATAACATCATTTCTGGATGTGTGGATTATAGCCTCCCCAAAGTGATGTGATTCGTTGAGACATTACAGGGAATGTACTAAGGACGAGTTTAGTTTAATAATATTATATATATATAATAATAATTATACTATATTATTTTATATATAAATATATATAACTTTTACTTTATATGTTTCAATATGATAATAAAATAGAAAAAAATTTCATGCGTACGTACGACCTACCATCTACATGAACGGTGTATTCTATTTCAAATTTATATATGTTATATATTAATATATATATATATATATACATATATGATATTTATATCATGTATTAAATTATTTAAATTATTATATTATGATCTACATTAGAGTATCAAGAATAAGAAGACAAAATAGATAAGGAAAAGAAAGCAAATATTACATAAAACGTAACATTAACATGTATTTGTTAATAAAAGGCTAATGTGAAGTAATAAAAAATAATATATAGTTTTAGATATAATAATATTGTTCTTATATAGATTTTTAACAAAATTATATTAATTATATAAGAGTTTTTGACATGTATAATAGAAGACTATTAATAAGTTATGAGTTTTCTCATCCAAATTTTATTTATGTGAGACTGATGCTTTATTAACCACTCCTTTATTTTTTTTAGTTTATATAAAGAATTTATATATGTTATATTTTTATTATACATAAATTTAGATGTATTTACAAAAATATTTCATGAAATTTTTTTATGGGTTTTATGTTTCAAAAGATAGTAAATCAATTAACAAAGTTTGACCCAATTGTCTTTCTTGGAGACACATGCCAAGTTATGAACCAATATTCATCTACATGGTGTATACACTACCATTTTTAATGTCAAATAATGAATATAATTGCATAAATTATATATTATTCTTCATTTAATTTCATTTTATTCCATCAGAAGTATTATTCAATGTTACCAAGTTGTAAGAGCTTATTGAAACTATCTCACTATTTATAAGAATTGTTTATGATTTGGCATTCATTAATGAAACATTGTGATACATATTTAAAAACACTCATTAATTTTCTTACCATATGATTATACATGATATATTCATGTATTAGAACTATTTTCCTCTCTTTCCTACTTATGGTGATTAATAATTTGATTTTAAGAAAATCAGACATTATCTCCTTCTTTGGTGGTAAACATGTGTTCCTTCAAAAGAAATTTTTATAAAAATGAATAAAAAAAATTTATACTATTCAAATCTTATATTAAATGAAATTTATATCCATGTTATACCTTTTTAAATATGTGTTTTTAGAAATTGAAATATTCTTGTAATTTTTCGATCAAGGCACTCTTCTGAACTTTTTATGGGGAAAAAGGAAGGTTTGGCCTGTATAGATTCATCTATTGTCATGATTATCCTTCATTTGAAGATGAATTTTAAAGAATAAAATATATTTTTTTAATTAATTTTTTTTCTAATATTTTTGACATTATTTTTTTAATGGCACTTTCAAAAAAATTAAAAAATAATTTTTTATGTTTAAAAAGTCAATAAAATTATTTTCAAATTCCATTTTATATGTTTTCAAAAGGTAGTTTTTGAAGAAAAGTATTTCAAAATTTTAACATATTATTTAATATTTTTTCAATGTATTTTAATGAAAAAATGTTTGCAATATATTTTCATGCTTCCTTTAATTTTTTTTACGGAAAAAGGTTTCCAATATATTTTTATGATTATTTTATGAGTTTTTAAAGAAAAATGTTTTAAAACTGTTTCCTCAATTAATTTAGAAGTGTTCAAGATTTTTTTGCCATATTATTATATATTTTTTCAAGGAAAAATATTTTTAAAATTTTTTCACGATTAATTTATATACTTTCAAGGAAAAACAATTTCCCGATATTTTCAATCATAATTAATAATTTTTCAAGGGAAAATGTTTTCAAAATGATTTTAAGATTATTTTACAATTTTACAAGTAAAAAGGTTTTAAAAAATATTTTCAAATCTCCCTTTATATGTTTTAATGTTTATTTTCAATTAAAATGGGTTTAAAAATGTTTTTTGTTTTAATTTTTTGTTCCAAGGAAGAAAATATAATTTGATTTAAGAAATGTTTTTAAAAGGAATTTCAAAATTATTTTCCATCAAATTTGTCATCTGTTGGTATTAGTAGTGAATTTCTAGGGAAATGATCCAAAGGTTCCATTCATAATATTTCTATGAATGGTTTATATTTTTATGGCATTATGTTTATGAACACCATTTCTCTTTCATATGTTATATGTTTATAAAACCCATTTATCATTCCCAGGTTATATTTTTATGAAAACCATTTCACATTCATGGGTTTCATTATTATTAAACATGCTTCTTTTCATGGTTTATGGTTTGGTGAATTGATTTTAAATGTTCTCTCTTTTTCCACAGGTTATGATATGATTACATTTTTATGATACCCATTTAATTTATTGTGTTAGGATATGACTATTTATGGTCTTGTGTAAAACATATGAATGATTTCATTAGGAGATGGTTGGGACCTATATCTTCATACAATACATTAGGTAAATATTTGTATATCCTGAGTTGGACATGGATGGAACGTGGAGTAAAATATGTTTCATAAATGAATTTTCAGCTAATATGGTCTTAGGAGTGAACTTTCTGTACAAAGAAGATTATAGTAATGAACCATGACTACCAAGATGGTATGGGGAGTGAACCCATACCACCATGATATCATTGGAAATAATTTAATGACTATAATTGAAATAATATTATATAATTATGCATATGTCACCAATTCCCTGCCTTACTGATATGTTATTCAATCATTTCGTGTACTATTTTTTCCCTTATGATTAATGTCTTATGAACTGAAAAATATTTATGTCATTACTCATGTATATGATCTCTAATATATGGGGTATGATCTTCCAATGTTATACTCATATTCGCAATCCCTCATGATCTTGTTATTCTTAACTTTCTATTTTGATGAACCTTACTGCGAATATAATCTCATCCATTTCTTATATTTCATTTTCCCAGGTTATGAGGAACTTTTTTATGTAGAAGGACTAATGGGGAATATCATTGTGGGATACATTGAAGATATTTTCCCAAGTTAGAACATTTTTTTATTTGTTTCTATATACACTAAACTATTATAGTTCTCGGGCATTTATTTTTTTAATGTGGTGAATATTCATCTAATATGAATTCATATTCAAGTATGTTATGTCTAGATAGAAGTATTGAACATATATTTTTGATAGAAATAATGATGGATAATATTGGAAAAGTATTAAGCTCTGTTTTATTGATTAAATAAGTATTCAATACGGGGTAGATGTTCCATGTCATTGATTATGATCTTTTTCAGTCCTCAATAATCAATGAAGAGATGTATTGATCCATTTTTTCATAACAAAATGTATCAATACACCCCATGGTGTTTCACATTATTAAAAAAACCCTTGTGAAGATTCCCCTAATGTTGCTTTAGTAATTCTCACAACTCAATTGGATCCATTCTATTAGGAGTGTTCGAAATAGGTACATTTCTAGGTAACATTTCTAATAAAAAAACAACAACATGATTTATTATAGGTCAAGGAATCTTTTTGGAAAAATTTCAACAAACTAATCATCAATAGGAATATAATTGATTATGATTTTCTTCCTAAACCTCATAGATAAATAATATATTTTCATAGGAATAAATAACCAAATAGAAGATTTGACTTCCTTCATAAGGTAATATTTATCATAACACTAATAGAATATAATAAATTGGTTTATAAAATAAAACAAAACATCAATTACTTGGAAAATTATGTGTTAATTATATGGATAAATCCATTCCAATCCTAAAATAACATTAAATTAATTTATAGAGAGAATATTCTGATTTACAAGGAGCCTATTTATAAAAAAATTCATTATGATAAGAATCATATAATGTTATTTCATCTTCATAAAATTGGGAGTTTTCACTGCTAATTCAGTATCCAATTGTTGAAGTGGTATTTTTATACACTTTTCAAATTCCTCATATATAAAATAGTTGGTTGATCTATAATCAAATAAGATTTTAATAGTTCAATAGTGTATAGTAAGTATACCTTTCACAACATATTTATATTATAGCTCATCCATAATATTGATCGCATGAAATTTCTCTTTTATATTAGTATTGAAAGGTTTATACCATATATATCGATCATTAACTTTGCGATTTGGGTTTTTATTACGATAATGACCATACTCATTGCATTAAAAACAATCAAGTGTTTGTGGATAATTCCTCTGGTGTCTCTATTTATTCACATAATTATCTAACTTTTTCCTATAACATTGGAAATTAATTTCATTAGGACCTTCATTTCCAAACTTGAAACATTTACATATCCCCTAATGAAATTTACATCAATGTTTCATTCAACATTTTGATTTTAAGAGAAGGAAAATCTTCTTCTATCCATGTTTTTTATAATTTAACCTCAATTCCATCAACATTTTATTATAAAAACCATGAGATATATGGGGTACATCAAGATCTATATCTACCTTGATAAAATATTTATCTAGTTATAAATTGAAACTAAAGTTACTTAGGAATAAAACATTTCATAATATGGATTAAGCCACTAATGAATCCATCATCTGGTACATTATGTTATATGATATCCTCGGATGTGTACCACACATATCTGGTAAAAGTTTCTTCAGAGGTACCAATAGATTTTGTAATACTTAAAATTTATCTCATGTAATTCCAAATCTATATTCATATATATAATATGAAAAAAATACTTACTGATAATTAAAAACACAATTTTATCTCTCTTCATGAAGTAATTTTATTATTGGTCCATTAAATTCTTAGAAGTATCACCACTGATCCACATCACCTATAAATGATAGAACACCAAAATGACTTTCTCATGTTTCAAACATTGGATAATGGAAAATGTATTTTTGAATTTTATTAACAAATTTCTCAGTGACTAATGGACCAGTGGAAAGATAAACATTTTGTAGGAATTTACTCAAATAGGACTCAACAAAATGATATTCCCTCATTTTATCATATGGATATATAAAAAATTCATATCATGAAATGTGTTTATGGGTATAAAATTTTGATTTTTCATTTTAGATACAATAACATTCACTTGATTAGAGTAAAATAATTTTAGTTCCCATTTCATTCAGAATTAAAACAATTCTTTTGGGTACCCTCTTTTGACTTAAACCAAAAATCGTTGTGTAAGAAACAATATGAATAGTGGGAAACCAAATAATGATGAAAAATATTTCAATAGATGTCTTAATCATGGAAAATTATTTTGAATATATGAATCATTATGTTTTAACTAGTTTGTCCATGATCATAATTCATTTAAGTCATTCAAAATTGTTCATAAAAGAATATAAATTAACCTAATCATATCCATTAGGAGTGTAAACCTAGGTGTAAAAAATGGAACATTTTCAAACACCATGTGACTATCTGTTCTATCTCAATGAACCCTTTTTAGTGTTTTTACCCCTAGGTAAAATTTTTCTAGAACTAAATCCACTAATATTATCAAGATAGGGAATTTTTTTTAGAAAACCCACACTAATAGTTTTAGCATAACATTACAATTTCTCCAATAGATAGGGTTATCCTAAGGTTTCTCTCTAAATTTTTCTCATCATAGATTCCAAGGGTTTACAAAACCTTAATATAATAGTTAGAGTTATCTTAAGGATTTTATCTAATTTTCTCTCATCATATAGGTCTAGTTCTTTTGAAATCTGAAAGCATAAGAAACTGGTTTATAAGAGTTCTATGTTATCACACAACTAGTTCATTATAAATAGATCAATTCTTATATATATCATACATAATATTATTATTCATATAATAGGGAATGGAAACATAAAGAAGGGTGATATTAGATGTTTAGTAATGGTTAAAAATGAGATATTAATGGCCACATAAGTATTAGGAAAGAATAAGGGTATTTGAACATGACTATAACATTTTACAAATATATCCAATATATGAAATATTGTATTCTTGAGTTATTAAATAAATATTGGAATTTCATAAGGCATGAATCATAATGTAATTAAAGAATATCAGCTATAAGAGCATAAAATATTTGTAAAACATGATTTTGTGGAATATAACAAATCAAAAATTCATTTAATTTGCATTAGAGTATAATTTCTAAGTCTATCATAGTGGAAGGGGATCACTCCTCAAACCATCCTGGTATCCCGATTTTAATAACCTTACTATCATTATAGAAACATTCCTTTAATAAACAAATTTCACTCCCCATTCATGTCACGTTTATTTCACGAGGTATCAATATTTACCCAATGTATTTTAGGGAGATATAGGTCCCAACCATCAGATAATGATTATCATTCAAATTTTTCAAAAAACATTAAAATATAGGTCTCATATCTTAACCCATTGAAATAAATATGTTTCATATGTATTTAATAAATTCAACCAATCATAACCCCTGTAAAATAAACGTGTTTCATAAAAATTTAATCATAGAAACCCCATAGAAAGGTAATGGGTTTCCTTAAAAAAACATCATAATTATAAGCCACCTAAAGATTTCAGAAGGATGGTATCATTAGGTCATATCCCCAATAAATCAAATGTATCATTAAAGGACATTAACATAGATGGAAAATTGTTTTGAAAAATCTTTTTGAATATTACTTGGGTAATATATTATTCCTTTTAAAATAGTATGTCTAGAACTAGAAATTAATGAGATATTTTGAAATTGATTTCCTTGAAAAAATGGGATCATATAAAATAATATTCAATGAAAATAATGGTAATGAAAGTGGGAAAATTCATTTACAGTATACAAAGTAAAAGAAAACATTTCTTATCTACAGGGTAAAATGTCAAAAAAGTACCTCATTTTGAAAATGATAACCTGCTTCATTTGAAAATATTTTTAAAATACTCAATAAGGGGTAAATATGAGCTTTAATATTTATGTAATTGTATAATAATAATTATTTAATATTTTTTGGAAAGAATAAATATTGGAGAGAAAATGATTTCGGCCAATGTGAGAAAAAAACCAAGTTTTCCTTAAATTATTTTTTTAGTAATTTGAGTTCATAAATGGATTAAAGTAAAATGAATAATTTTATTATAAATAAATAAAAAATGTATAAAAAAATTCCTGTGTTTTTTGAGTTATATATCCTAATATTTCCTCATAATAACTATAATATAAAACAGCCTCGATAAACGAGGTTGTGATAGAGAACCTTTATCATTTAGGACACTTTTTGAATTGTATTACCCATGAAATAACAAAACATATATTCAAATTTATATCTCCTAATTTTTTTGAGTATAATTATAATGGAAACTCATGAGTATTATATTTACAAAAAAACAAGTGTTGTACAAGACATGTGGTCTACATAAATAAAAGTGAGACAAAATCCCATACCTCAAGTCTCGACTTTCTTCTAACAAGTTTGTTCATCATATATGATAAATATAGGATTATTATAGAATTATTTGACAATAATAATAATATATTTTATACAATATATAATTTACTTATATCCTTTTATCACTAATTTGTTATGAATTCCTTATTTAAATCATGTTTTGTGTAATTAATTATTTCTATTTATTGTAAGTTGTAGCTTATTAGTTTTATCCCTTATACTTTGATCATGGGTCTATAATATAAGAAATTTATATCATGATATAAAAATAATATAAATTCATTATATTCACCTTTATAGTAATCAATAAAATTTTGTGAAAGAAAACTTATCCACATCGTTCCGAAAGATGGTAGGTCATCCATAAGAATAAATGATGTTTTTATTTTTTGATAGATGAAACAAAATAAAATTTATTTGTTATTTAAAATTTATAGAATAATTATTATTTCATGGATATAATTTATAGTAATAAATTCCAACCTTATTATCTTCTATGAAAAATAGTATGAAAATTGATTTACATCGCATTGTGAAGGTTGCAATCCACACATACGCATAAGTGACATTATCAGTTTACAAAAGATTAAAAGGTAATTAGGTAGATATGATATTATAATTACATAATTATAAGCATTTATTTAATATCAAATAAATATATTAAATCCATCCTTATATTTAGCTGTGATATGTGGTGATGGGAAATGAATTACATTGGTTCATGAGGTGGAAATCTACCATATAGTCGATCAATTGTTTTATCTCCCATTTGATGGAAGTGGAGATGGATATATGTTATTTTATTAAATTATTAAAACATAAGTATATATAATATAATTATGTTATAATTTAAAAATAATTGAACAATATTTTAATGAAATGGAATAAGAAATAAACAAATAACATACATTTTTAAATTTAAGCCATTCTCTAGAAAACCATCATAGGTATCACCAAAAGACATCATAAAATGATTTAATAATAAAAATAAGGATTATAAGTTATATGGAGGTATTAAATGAATAATTAATTTGGTATTTTATGATCTAAGTTTCCTTGGAAATGTGAATAATAGAAGAGTGGGGGTGTACTTTAGTAGGTGAGGGAGAGGATAAACATCGATGTTTTGAAAAGAAAACGTTATATCCACATTTTACACATTCCAAAAGGTTCCAAAATATATTATATTAATATTTTATATGTAATAACTTCAAAATATATCCATAAATGTGTAATTTTATATTTTTAGGTCATCTTGAACCTTATATTTTTAGTTTGACCCCATTGTGAACCCATTTTAACCTTAACACCGACAATTAATTTTTAATGTTTTTAAAATCAATTAGGAACAAAAATTAAGTTGAACATATAATATAATATTAATTATTATAATTAAAAATGTGGAATATGTTTCAAAAAATAAAATTCAAATAAGTGGTAGAATTTAATTTAAAAATACACTCATAGATGCATTGAAAAAGATGATTTCCAAAAAAAATTATTGAATAAGTATAGAATGTTTTAATATAAAAACTCAGTATAAAATTGTTCAAATCTCCTAAATTGAAATAATTAAGTTATAATTGAAATAAATTTACTTTTGAAGAAATTTAAATTTATAATTTAACATTACAAGTACATTAAATGAGAATGAAGTTTTTAATAAAAATTAGTATTTTTTACTATTATTCAATAAAATAATCTCTTCAGATAATTCAAAAAAAATCACACTATGATAATTATTAGATAAATATTTAAAAGAAAATTATTTTTTCAAATAAATATTAGAACATTGGAAAAAATTAATTATTTTTATATATCACGAAAACAAATAAACAACACTTTTTAAGGAAAAACATATTTTTGAAACAAACAATGACTTTAATAGAAAATATATTTTTTATCTAAAATTATTAAAAGTATTTTAAAAAATTTAATCATTACTATTAATATCAAAATGTTTAATAGATAAGCTATAATATTCTTTGTAAAATTATATTTTTATGAATATATTATTATTAATTAATACTTGATGTTGCATGTAACCCATGAAATATAAGAAGTTACATTTATTTTTGAAAAAATATTTCACAAAATCTCAGGGAATTACAATAACACTTTAATAATAAAAATTATGACAAATGTTTCACACCCTAATGGTCATGAAATTATTTTTTAAAATTGAATGTGGATCATAAATGAACCATGAATGAAATTCCCAAAAACTTCATATCCACTTATGTCATGATATTATTTTTATAATTTGTCAATGATTAAAAAAATTAAACATAAAATAATATTCATGTTCATTTTTAAGAATATTCATTTATCATTAATTTAATTGAATAAAGAAAAAAATGTAATTAGATTCTAAAATATTCTACTATCACCTATACATTAAAATTATCTATGCAATTCATGGTATACCATAATTATTTCAAAATATATTACATTTAATGTTTTTGTAATCATTTTTTTTAATTTTACAACTATGTACACAAGAAATACGTGGATGTTTCACAAGGATTCAAGTTTATATTGTTATATCTAAAATTTATTAATAAATTAATAACATAAAAATAATTTATTAATCGTCAAAATAATCATTCACAATAATTTATATTTTATTTTTATCCATATAAAAATATATTATTGAAATTAAATGAGGTAAAGTATCAATTTATAAATTTTCTTCAATTAAAATAATATAATTATCATAATCAACTTCCATTAGAAACAGAATGTCCTATTTTAAAAGTAATGATGTTTATGGTGAAATGACACCAATAAAATGAAATAAAATAATGTTTTGGATGGTTTTAAGACCTTATATAATAGGTTTACCCGAAATTATCATATTTTACCCATTTTCATACAGAAGAACTTTTACAATGGATAAAATTCATTATGAAAAGGAGAAATTGACCTGTTTACCAAAATTTACCCACATGATTTAAAATTTTAAATCCATTTTTCGAGATTATATTTTAATAAGTGTCGGTAAAAAATTTAAATATAAGTACACAAAACACAATGAGAAATATTATATTGAAAAAAATGTTTTAAGATTAAAATGGGTGTTATTCCAAATCAAGTGTTATGATGATTCTTATTAAATTAATTAGATTACTATTAAGAAAATTGATCATACATTAAATTAAAACCAATTTGAAAATACAATGAGGAATTAAAAAATATATATTTAATGAAAAGAAATGGTAGTTTGTAAAAAATAAGTATTTTAACTATTTACTCATAAATCAATATTAAAACAAAAAATACATACTAATACTATTTTTAATTGTTTATTTAAAAAATTATACCCATTTTTTTAAATAAAATTTATAAAATTGGTTGAAATTAATTACTATATCATATCAAATTTTTCAATAAAAATTACTTTTGAAGAAAATGTATTTCTGAAACATAAAATGACAATATTTTCATTAAATATATAATAAATATTATTAAAGTAATGTAAATTAATTAATTTAGATATATTTTTAAACAATTAATTAACTAGAATAATTTAGAAATAATTATTATTTTAATATATTCAGCTCAAAATACATTGCCGAAACAAAAAAATTAAAATATATATATTCTTAATATTTAAAAGATTTTAATTTCCTTTAAAACCAATTAAAATTAAATATACATTTATTTATTAACTTTATTAGGGAAAAGGTATGAATATATATAATAATGAGGTTATTCATATTCATACTCGCCAAACCAATAATCATGTCATAAGAATCATATTTAAATTATTTCCTTTCTATAGTATACTGCAGTTTATTTAATATTGACATTGTGTATAGAAAACACTATATCAAATTTTATTATAACTATATAAAATATAAAATAGTGGGTTCTTACATTTATCTACACTTCTATTCATGAAATTTCATAGTTATGGGCCACAACATCCATTCAAAGTTTTATGTTATTATTTTACAATATATTAATTATGTGCATGTGACTATATAAAAATGTTTAGTAGAATAAAATAATAAAATAAGTGATTAAAACAGGTCATGTGCCATTGATATTTATAGAACCTAAAACTATAACCTTGTTAGGTGTTCCAAATTGTAAACTCATTTATAATTCAATTTTTTTAAACTCATTTATAAAACACATCCTATTAATTATTTAATTATTCACTTATGTACACTTTCTCATTTCATATTTAAAAATTTCAAGTCATTTATAAATTTTAATTGAATATATGTCAAATTAAATAAATTTATATTATAAATTTATTATAATTAAAAGATATGTGGTGAACGGATTAATTATTATTAACTTAAATGGATTCATATTTGAAATTAATTTATAAATATAATCTCAATTGAACACAATATGAATAAATATATTTAGTAGTTATATATATACATAAATTCTTATTTAATTAATTTGAGATAAATCATTTATTTTGGGTTTGGGTTTATGTTTCTCTAAAAATACTAAATGGAGTCGAATATTGAATAAGTTTTAAAATTCACACTTGTAATCGTATAAAAAAATATTATCTACTAGCAAAAATATTCTTAATCATGTCAAGTAGTTTCCTAAACTAGATAATATGTACATATTATCCCTAAATAAAATAATCCAAAATTGTTAATACCCACCCAATATAATTTTCCAAAATAAATGGTTTTTTATTTTGTTTATTTTGACTAAAATTAATTAAATTGGAAATTACCCAAAATATTAACATCAAACTCTGTAATACATCGATTTAAAAAATTAAAAATGTTAATAAATAAAAATAGAATTCTTATTATCTCAACTTTATATAAATGAAGAAACCCCAAATCATTTTTTTGAGGGTTGTGTCACACTAGTTTTTCAATAATGTTAATTAGTATAGGTATTATTTAAAACAATATTTATTTTTGGAATTCAATTTCAAGATTGTGTTTGCAATTGATATAATTAAAAAAGAAATCATTATTAAACTTAAATACTACACATTTATTAAATTCCCCTTTAACGTTTCAATAACGTTTCATGTTGGAAGTAGTGGCAACCCCGTGATATCATTCCCCAAGCATATTAGTATAGTTGACTTGCATCATTTAAAATATAACTTTTTCATTAGATTCCTTCACATATTTAAAAAAACAATAAAATAAATAAAAAATTAAATATTAAATTTATAATATAACCCAAAAAAAGTAAAATTTACATTATTTAGAGTCAACCCCATAACCAAGGGGTTATGTGTATTATAATATTATATATAGGTCTAATGTTTAAATATTAGTTGGGTTAATTTTTCATGTTACTATACATGTACATAGAAATAGCTATAATGTGACATGAAGAAGGTGTACTGTATTTTTTTATTTTGATTGAAGACTAGTAATATTGTAGAGGTAGTTTTTTAATGGTTTACTATAACATTCATGTAGCAGTGGTTATGTAATTTATATCTATTTAGATTTTTAATATAGGAATGTGGCTTGGTTTGAAAGGGTGTAGGTTAGCCTTTTGAATGATGGTGGTCTGAACTAATTCTTTACTATGAGTGTGTGTACTTCATCCTTATTTTTTTCCAAATTATTGATATGAATAACCCTAAATTTAAAAATAATTGACACATTTTTTATAATTAAATAATTTATAAAACAATTTGGTCTTGAAATTCAACAATATTATTTAAAATTTTGTTTATTTTTTATTATATAATTTTTTTATTTAAGATGTTTGAATTTCATCTATCATCGAATGCAGTAGTCTTAAAAAAATCGAAATATTGAACTTCTCTTGATCATACAGCTAAAACAACACTATTAATTTAATAATTTAATGATAGAAAAATATAGGATTATCCAAATGATTCCATTGAAAATAACATAATGATTATATTATTAAGTAAAAAAATTATGACAATTATGTCTTACAATAAAATCATATTTTCTAATGGTTTTTACTATAATACATATTTCAATACTTTTAAAATGTTATTGATGAAAAGTTAATGTTGAAATATGTAGAAGAAACTAATATGAATATAAAAATCATATTTAATCTATCAATGAAAATTCCATAAATAATCAAATTATATTGGAATTTAAGGTATAAATTACATATAATACCATTAATTATATTTTCCAAAGGATTTTTCACCCTATCATACTTGTATATGTTTGTGTATATATACACTTATAAACCTTTATTTATATTAAGGTACATGATGAATATAAGGACATACTAACCAAATTCTTGTTATTCGCTGGGAATCCACAACCTTTGTGGAGAAACTAGGTCTCACTCTGTTAATCGAATCAGAATCTAGAGCCAAATTTAAAATCGATATTTATGTAAAGTTTATTATTGATTCCCTTGATATAATATTAATGTATATATTTAAAATGATAATGATTATCCACTGTGTAAGTCAAGGATTATATTATTTACCTCCTTTTATTTATCATATCGATTGTATAGGGTGGAACTTTGTAAATGAACAAACCCAATATATTAGATTTGTTCCCTTATGTCGAATAATATTATGTGGTGCATAATCCTTGATATTTAAGAAAATATAAATTTTATACATAATTGATGATTTCTTGAATGAAATATAACAGAACTCATTGATGTTAAAAAGATATAACATAATATATATATACATAAATAAATATATATATATAGAATGGTATTAGTCATTATAACAGTTAAGAGACTTTATTAAAGCCATATTTATATATAAATTGTTTATGAAGTACCAGACCCAATATATCAAAAATATTTATTTGTTAGATTAAAAAATAATTATATATAGAACTTTATTTTTTAATGTGTGATAGAATTTTTTTTATTTATTACATAAAATTTTAAAATGGTATTTAAAATATATAATAATAAATAGTTTAAATTAATATAATGTTTTTTCATAAAAATTTATTTAATATATTTTAATAAATGAAAATATTAAATGTTTTTAAATTTGTTAATTTTATAATTAAACATTTATGTGGTTGGGATAAATATATAAGGGTGAACTCATACCACCAATGATCGTAGCCCTAGGGAAATGTGAACACAATGTAGTTATGAGCACTATGACATGTGAGGAATCATTAACCTTGACCCAAATTTTTCAGTAATTTTGTTAACATAGCAATATAATTACTTAAAAATAATACTTGAATGTTTTTTCAGAAGATGTTTTTTAAATTAATGTCAGATAAACTGATTTTCTTGAAAATTATTAAATATACCTATTATTATTAATTTTTGAAATAATGGTTTTGATTTAAACATTGAAAGTGATTATCATTATTGGATTATTTTAAAATTAAGAATTATTAGATAATTTAATATGGAGTTCCAAGGAAAAACATTGAACGAAACTATTAGGATTGTTTCCTCACACCATACATATGGATTTGGGATAATTCTGAAATTATTTGCAAGTTCCGGTAATGAAAAAGGCACCTCTTATCAGCAGTGGGTATTCATCATAGAGGGAAATGGGTTGTTTGAGGTAATGTATGGGGTGAGCGACTTCTATGTTTCAAAGATTTTGGTTATTAGTGATTTCATTTTTGTGACCATTTTTGAATATTATTTAATGTTATCCTCTTAATTCTATATATATGTATTACATCATTAAGGATCTTCTTTTTGTTAATTTCATTAAAAGGATTTTTGGATACACGTTTGTGATTTTTTTACCAATGTTTGTTTTTTATTCTCATGCATTAGACATCATCCCTTGTGGATGAGAATCACAAATAGACATTGGTAAAAAAAATGTTGTAATCCGTGTAATGGGATTATCTATTTAATGTTTCTAAAAATTTTCTTATGTCATATAACCGTAGAATGAGCTTTAGAATAGTAATCTTCAAAAAATTTAATATTTTCATTTGGTTTATATTACAAGATTCTTCATTGATTTTTATTATTATTTATTTTTAGACTAAATATAGAATTGTTTAGCTGTTTTTTTCATGAAAATAAATTAAATGTTAAAAATTATTCTCAATAATTATTTTACATCTTGTTTTTTGATTTTATGTTAAAATAAATATAAGTGTAACATAAAAAATGATTCTTTCTAAAATTCATTAATCTATCAAATAATTTTTTTCATAAGTTTAAACTAGTTTTCCAAAAACCTTTATCTAATAATATGGAATTAAAAAGGGAAATAATTAAATTTACAACTAATTTATAATTTTCTATATATATTAACTAATTACTATTTTTATAAATTCAATTAGTTCTATTGGGATTCATTCATAGAAGGTTAAATTATATTTACGAAATTATATTTTCTTATAAACATTGGATTATGATCTATATAATCTTCTATTATATATGGAAATATATCTATTATATTTTAGTTATTTAATTATAAAATATAACCTTATATTGTTAATATGATAATACAATAGAAGTAAATTATTTAATAACAATCATGAAAATTGAAAAATCATTAGTGTTGTAAATATATACATCAATATTATATTTATGTAATCAATAAAAACTGTATATAGATATTCAAATCTAATCTGGTAGGGAATTCAGATCAGGTTCAATGGATGACGCCAAATTTCTTTACATAGTTTCCTTGGATTATCGTCAGAAGGTGAGTAGTAGGTAGGCCTATCCTAATTTTTATCATGTGACATATCCTAATTAATAGCGTACACATGTGTGATATTCACCCACATAATTTATAAATATAGGGAAAATATTCTTTAAAATATGTAATTTATGGGATTCTATATTATTCAACAATTGAATTTCACACTAATATGAAAATTTATGGAATCAGTTTTTTATTTTAAATCTATTATTTGTATAATTTTTAGTTTTTTCTACACCTATATAGTTATATTTTAGTTAAAAACATTGTTAATGTATTGAAGAAATCGTTGTGTTATTTGTTCATAGGAAATGTCGATTTATAATATATTATTTTTGATAGAATTTTTTTATATATACTACTTTTGTGAATACACTTCCTATATTAAAGGAAAAAATGGAACAAGATCTGAGGAAAAAACATATATGAGTGGTTTTATTTTTTTATTTTCTTTTGTTTCAAGGCTCAAAATATTTAACAAAATTGATTTCAAAAATATAAAATTATTTCAATTTATTCCCTAAAACTATGAGGATCCATAAAGTTTGAATTATTTAGTTTTAATATTTTCTGTGATTTTCTTATATATATATATATATATAACTAAAAATAAATCTTTTGACAATATAAATTTATTAAATAAACTAATATTTGTATACAACATGAAATGATTTCACATATCCAAGACCCATTTGTGTATGTATTTTTAACAGAGGTCCAAATAATTTAAATAGAATAAAATAAATAATTGAAAAACCATACATTCTTTTTTTCTTTATCAAGATTTAATACATATTCTTTAAATATATTTCACCCTTACCAAAAAAATTTTTGAGAAAGTATATTACATATAACAATAAAAAAAATTCCAACTTAAAATTTATAAATTGTGAATATATATATTTATTAGAAAACATTAACTTTTAGAAAATAAATAATCCTATTGAAAATGATAAGGGGGATTAGGCTTATAGGACATAGTGCCTTCTACCTAACTCTATCAGATAAACATGGAAGACAATGAGTGTACGATCTATAGGCCCTTCGATATAAAGTGTTTAATGGTAGGTACTTAAACCAAAAGGAAATCCTTTATGTGGTTCTAGGGTAGGGTTGTTCTTCTATCTATAGTTGTCTTCTTGAAAATTGTGATTTGTTGGATAAAGGAATTAAAGATATAATTTTAGTTTGGTGTTGTATTCATGTTTTCATTATCATTATCTGCGTGTCTATAAATGGGATTATTCAAATTTAATTGAGTTTTCCCTCCCCCTTTGTGTATGAACTTACTTCATAAATCCCCTCGCTTGTAATCCATTCCATGAATTCTCTAATTTGTGATAATAATTTGAAGGAATGTTTTTCGTATGGTCCCTATATTCAGTGGCACACCAAATAATATTGATAGAAATTCACTAAAATATGCCAATGATATTTTTTTCATTTTTCACTATTATAGGCTTAAATATAACTATGATAAATCATAGTATGTTACATATACATATAATAAAAGGCATTGGATTCCTCCAACCTAGATTAAGATGGGTTTATGATATGAGTTTTTAGGTTATTGACTACTGACACATCTTCCAAATAGTTACATTCTACTATGTAACATTTGGATGTATAAATTATTACGTAATAGACATGTAATAAAATTTTTAAATTTTATTGGGATTATATATCTCAATGATAATTAGTTATGTGAAACACTTGTTGTCTTCCATGTATTGGCAGCTGAATATCATCTCTATTATTTTACAAAATGGATCATATATAAATAGATTGGTATCCCCTTGTTCGGTTTGTGTAACACTATCTATCCATATATAAATCTATCATTTTCCCATATTATATACTTCTAATTTTAATGATGGTTAAAAAATACCTTTCTCCTCCAAGAGATAAAATCATGGCCGATGGTGATCTAGGGGCTAGTGTACATCCCATTAGTGAAAAGAGTCAGTTGGGTATTTCTTTGTGATCTCAATTAAATTATCCCAATCATGATTAACGAAGATTGTTTGTTCTATAATATTTTTATACTGGTTTATCTTTTTTGTTATGTTGAGTATGTTGAATAGATTATGAAAGATATATAAATTTAGTGGGTTATTTCTGATGGATTGATGATTCAATATATAAACAAGAATAAAAATAACTATATCAACATGAACCAAGATGATTTAATGAAATTTTACAAAGAAACAGGAAAATAATGGATACCAGATAGTAGGCATAACATGTTCAAAAAAGTAAAAGAAAATGGAGTCTACTCCTAGAACCTCGAGATCCTACTCATCCATCTACTATCAAGCTCTATCCTATCAGCATGAAATCAAGTGTTGGAAGATTTATTAATCACTTTTTTAATACCAGTGACCATGTAATCTACTCTAGGTACCAAACGACACCTAGAGAGTGAGTGAGATAAATCTCAGTGAACCACCACCAGTGTTGTCTATATCATCTAGCCTATATAATAGAATATTTCAGTGTGCATGAATGCATATATAATTAAAGAAAGTAGTAAAATATATCTAAATACCCAATTACATAATTCAGCACTCAGCTGGTGGAAGAACATGTAACCAGTTCATTTTATTATGTAATTTCCATTATTTGTTTATAGGTCACATGATGCATATCCAGCGCTGACATCACCTCCTGATAATATAAGTAGTGAAGGTCCCATGACATAACAAGGAAACCGGAAAATGATATCTAGTGAGGGAGTTACAGGGTAACATCCAAGGTTAATTAGATTTCATGGAATGTTAACTCATTGATATCTGAGTCTAGATAAGGGGTAAGAGTGTAATCCCAGGAACAAAATCCAAGGCATTCTATAATAAGGTTCATACCGAGTCCCTGATGATCGACCAATTTAAAACGTGTCTATGAAAGTATAGGGACCTATGGACTTTCACCATGGAACCTACTAGTCAATGATGGGTTCAAAGAGTGTATACTAGGTTTCATGTAATAAGTTAAGGACCCCGTAGTAGTATACCAAGAATCTGATGAATTGACAAGAACCAAAGTCTAGGTGGGTATCAATCTAAGAAAACTATATCCATGAATAAAAATGGGGTTCCTGAGACACATGGTATTCTCCTCTCATAATCCAAGGCAAGCTCAAGTCAGTCTATTTCTATTTGATATTTAAATCATGAGTAACTCATTTTTTTCAAGCCTTTCTTTCGATTAGTGTGGATAGGTCAAGTAGAGTTGCTACCATTTATTTATTGGTCCTAGTCTTGTCTTCTATTTGTGGGGATAAGCCAAGTAGCATTGCCACTATTTAATCAAGTATCAATAAACCATTAATTTATATTCAATTATTGAGGTTCACTACTCTAACATCCTCACTATGGAAATGGGTACTACAAACATTTAACTTGTATTCAAACTCATTTGATATGGCCATGTTATATACCTAGTATACATTCCATTTGACATTTCACATTTAGCATTTAATAATCATTTGAAAGCACTTATATGGTTCAAGTGGTATGAGTACATGGTATATGACATTATGCAATTCTCTTTAATAACAAGACATTTATTATGGAAAGGATCCCCTTTATAAAGGTTAAGAAAAAGGAATACCTGAACGGTGGCTCAAATGTATCAGAACACTAAAAACCCAAATGTAGAATAACCTTTAATATAGGGTAGATTGAGTTGTGGGTGTGACTTGTAGAAACTAATCAAATTTTTGAAAATATTATAAGTATATGATTCTATCAAGTATAATCAAGACATGTGAATTTTGGAAACTACATCTGAAGAAATCGGGGAGCCCCACAATAAGATTCCAAAAACAACAAACATTAGGGATAAGTTATAGACCACACACATTAGGGTTTTATGACTCTCCTCTTCCAGTATAGACCCTTGATTTTCCTTGTATAGGAGTAGATATAACAAAAGGTGGAAACATCTCACATAAGGATACCTATGCCAACAGTAAGAGAGAAGAAGAACAACTAAAGAGGAGTCGAGTATGAACCATTTCCCATCCAACATGACAAAAAAATGGTCAGTTGGATACCGGATGAAGGAGATCCCTTGATCCCTAGATTTGGCCTTCAAAAAGCACCAAAAAGGTGATAATATTTAAGAACACCACTGGTTTTGAAGTTGCGGAAGAAGAGGGGAGTAAAATAGATCAATAAGTGAAAAACTAGAATTTTACCTAGAAAATTATCCTACACATAATTTTTCAAACCGTACTTAAACCATGCCTGATGGATATGCCCAAATGGTTTGGCCATATAGTTTGATAAAACAATGTGCAATCCATGCACATGTACCTAGGGAAAAAGGGGGTGCTCACATGGTTAGGACACTTGGACGTGTTCCAATCATGCGATATGATTTAATCTGAAAAAACAGCATCCGCATGGTTAGGAAACCTATGTGGAAATCTAGAACAGTTTACTCTAAACAATGCACCAAGCCTGTTTCCCCCTAAAGGATGGGTTCTGGGCTCTGAAAAAGAACATGACATCCTCCGAACCATTACTAACTCATTACGAATCTATATTAGGTCCCATGTAAATATTTAGACCAAACTATTGAAGGAATCATACTAGAGTGAAAAACCATGTTCATAAAGTCTTCCCCCTCTTAAAATAAATCTCCCCCCTGAGGTCTTATTTCAAGGGTAATGAAGAACATTGTGAGAATAACTCTAGCCATTAGGCACATATATTGTCTTCCCTCTTTCATGTATAATCGTATACCCATTCGTGCTTCCATAACACCACTAGGAGATGGATAGGTGTGTCTTAGAGAGCCTTCGTGTTGTGGTCAATGATGCATAATTGACATTCATCAAAGGTAGAAACGACATCTAAATCAACTTCCACGGGATCCATGGTATAAGATGGGTTATCAAGAAATTGGTGAAGTTGCTGGACATGAATAAAATCGTGAATTGCATGGTACCTATAGGGTAATTTCAATAGATAGTCAACTGTCCTAACTCCCTCTATAATTTCAAATGGTCCGATGTAATGAGGTGATAACATTTCCAGTTTCTTTAATCGTCTATGACCAAACCTGGGGGATACCCAAAGGACAAAAATGGCATGACCCGACCCTACCAGTCTGGAGCCACAACTACCCCAAGCCCACCTCCATAGGCCAGGGGCTGCCAACAAGCACCAGAGGCGTAACAATATCGGGGAGGACTTTTCCTAAGTACCTGTACACACACACACACAACCCACTCAATGTAGAAGTGTAGTGTAAAAAGGAAACCAATGGAAAAGAAACTATAACCCAACCAAATTCATACATAAACCTCTAAATAGAAAAGGTAGAGTGCTGAAAAGTGATAAAAAGATACTGAATAGAGAAAGGGAATAACACGCACCCCATCCTGAAGGGTTCCGCAACCCGGAAATAGGTAAACAAAAGTAAACAACTGTTGAGCCTCACACCTGAAAGTCCTGCTGAGACTACTGATCGCAACCCAAACTCTTGTGTCCTCTATGCTCCTCTGTAGTCTCGATCGGCCTGTCCATCATCTGCAAGGGAACACCATGTGCGGGAAAATCCCAATAAGGGGTGAGTATAAAGATCCTCAGTAGGATGCCCCGAAAGCTTGAGGGAGCAATAAAGGAGGTACCAAAATGGTGAGCAGTATACAGAACAAGGAATAGTGAAAGGGTAAAATAGATAGATGGCAACTCGACCCAACAAAAGGAAGGAAGTACACTCGTCCCAACCAAGGGGAGCTAGAAACTGAAAGCACGTGGTATACCCCATGTGTCATTTCTCCTCCTTGAAAGAGAGTAACTGAACCCACAGAGTTGGAACAAAGTAGGGTGTATATATATATGCTCAACAAGAAACCTGAAAGAGTGTGTAAGGGGATCTCCATCTACAATATAATCCCATTATAAGTCACCAATAGCTATAACGGTAGCCTCCACTGATTCCCAACAGTCCCACACGTCAAAGATACCTCATCGCTAAACCGTACCATCAAAAGTCCCACTCCAGTAACCCACAGGCATCCCAACTGGGGGGTAAACCCCAAAAGTTCATTGGGTGACCCACTGCCTAGCCCAGTAGGAGGGTAAACCCTAAAAGGTTGTCGGGTGATCCACTCCCTAGCCCTGCTGGAGGGTAAACCCTAAAAGGTCGTTGGGTGACCCACTGCCCAGCTCTGCTAGAGGGTGAACCCTAAAAGGTATTCGTGTGACCCACTGCCCAGCCCTGCTAGAGGGTGAACCCTAAAATCAATGGGTAACCCACTTCCCAACCCTGATGGAGGTTAAAATCTAAGGTCAATGGTTAACCCACTGCCCAACCCACTGGAGGTTAAACCCGAAACTGATTGATAACTCTGCACTGCCCATGCCATCATTGTGAGTTGCTAACATCGTGACCCTGTGTTGGGTAGGAGTTCGTCTAAAAATCGTTGACCAATGCCTTTTCATGTTTCCACATTTAATTAGATCCCTATAGAGGCTCTGCACACCCAAACAGATTACACTGTTGTAATCCTTATGGAAATCACACGAGATAGACTACATACTCGCTGGAAATAGACTCCGGACAAAAAAGTTATTCAACACTACTTTATTCTCGTACGGTGTCTCGTGTGGCCCACACCACAGTCCTGAAAGAGGTCGGGGGAACTGCGCCATTGTGATGCTCTTAGAAAAACATGCCAAAATGACTACTCATTCACCCCGAACGGACATCTGATGAAAAAGTTGCAAAATGATGCTCACATCTTAAAAGACAGACCGTGGGGACCACAATTGAACCATAAAATCAACGCCTGAAACCACCCTAGTATACATAGTCTCAACGTCAGGGTCACAATGCTGCTGGAGGCACCTTAAATGGACTCTGAATCTATTCGTGCCATCCGAAGGAAAAATCCGAGTGTAGTATATAACGAGCATGCCTCGCCATCGAACCCCCTGTCTCGAGAATTGAAAATTTCGGAGACCATATCACAACTTTAACCTTGATCTGAGGGTTGCACTTCCACAGACAGCATGAAAAACGGACACCTGTAGTGGAAGTTATGGGTGTCTGAAGTCAGGGGAGGAACCCCCATGGGCTGGACCGGCCCGGTCCAGCCTGTCCCCCCCAGCCTGGGCCAGCCCTGTCCATAGTGCCAGCCCGCGGACCTTCCGCTCAACCCGACCACGACCCCTAGGTCCACCGCGCTGACCGGCCTTCATAGCTAGTCACTAGTCCAGGCAGAGACCCACCGAAGGAGGGTCTCAGTCTCCCTCACAGTGTCGTGCGCCGCGACCCCTGGTCCACCCTCGCCGACGACCTCCACCTTCCGCCACTGCCTAATAACCACCACCGCCTAGGACCACTGCCACCTGGGACTTCCGCTGCCACTAGGAGCCCACTACCATTGCTGGTAGCATCTAGACTGCCACGTCGACCGCTGGACTGCCTTGGAACCACCGGAAAAAGATGAATTTGGATGGAAAAATTCCAGGGGTCAGCCCAGACACCCCGGGACTTGAAAATTCGATCCGAAAGGATATTTAGGAAGCTCAAATCGAGACCTATGAAAATATGTCCTTTTTCTAGAGAATTTGACAGAAATTTTATGCATGAAATTGAATTCAAAGGTATATGTGGAATTAAAAAAAACAAAAACACAACTCCTACCTCGTTGGGCATTGCTAGTATCTTCGTCGACGATCCGTCGGAGCCGCCGCACCTTGGAGAGCTAGGGAGAGGCTCTTGATAATTCTTGAGACGTATCCTCCAGGAAGAAACTAGGAGGAAGGAGGAGAAGGAGAGGAGAAGTGTTTAAATAAAAGACACTTAAACGTCCACCGGTAGGCTCCGTACCCGAACTTTCGGCGGTGTTTGGGTTATGCCGCCTCTAGGGTAAAAACCACGTTCTGAGTGCAATGGCGGTCTCAAAATTTTAATTTGATCCTCTTTTCAGAAGTTTTAAAGTTCACGCCAAAGTCTGCTAAATTACTAAAATTCCCCTGGTTGTGTTTTCCACAAAAGAGACACGCCTGCGAACGTTACAACCCTCCTATGGTAAACGACATGTTTCGGACACAATGGTGCCCTTAGTTTTCCCATCATAGAAACTATTTAGCAGTTATTCTATTTATTTTGCATGTCTTGTTTGAATGCACTTATAATTTAATTCCAGCCACACTGGAGCTTGGAATCACCCACCGTTTCAATGCCCTGCTCTGGAATAACATCTATAAAATTTCAAAGACTTACCAGCTCAAAACATGGGCTCTTACATCATTCCCTCCTTCTAGTTTTTCATCCCTGAAAAACAAAACTACAAAAACAACTTGGGATACTGAGCCTACATCTGGATCTCCCATTCCCAGGTGCTCTCCTGCACCCTCTTGTGTTGCTACAACACACGAACCAAAGTAATGGTCCATCCACGCAGTGTCCAATCCTGATGGTCCTCAATCGCCACCGGGTGCTCCACAGAGGTGGATCCATCCTCAATATCCAACTCTCCATAGTCGATAATGTGTGGGGGGTTGTGCATGTATTTCCTTAGCTGTGAGACATGGAAGACATCATGCACCCTCTCCAGCTATGGGGGTAGATAGAGACGGTAGGCCACCTCACCGACCTTGTGCACAATCTCAAAGGGCCCATTGATCCTCAGGGACATCTTGCCTCCCCGGCAGAACCTCTATGTCCCATGTCGTAGAGGGACTCTCAAAAAGACATGGTCCGCCTGATCGAACTCCAAAGGCAAGCGATGACGGTCTGCATTGGACTTTTCTCTACTCTGGGTCTTCCTCATCCACTCACAGATAACCTGCACCTTCTCCTTCATCACCTGGACCAAATCTGGGCCCACGAGGGCGGTCTCCCCAACCTCCATCCAGCACAACGATGACATGAAGCTTCTCCCGTGGTGGGCCTAGAAATGTGCCATGCCAATAGTAGAGTGGTAACTATTGTTGTACGTGAACTCCACGAAGGTCAGGTGATCCTCCCATCTCAGACCAAAGTCTAACAGGCTCTCCCTAAGAATATCCTCCAACACCTGGATAGTGTGCACGGTTTACTTGTCCATCGGGGGGTGAAAACCGGTACAAATACACAGCTCAGTCCTAAATGCCTCATATAGGCCTCACCAAAAACACGATTAAAACCACGCGACATGGTTGGAGACGATCGTCGAGGGTACTCCATGAGGTCAGAAGATCTTCCGAATGTACAGCTTCCCCAGACTCTCCACCGTACTCTCCTCCCTAATGGAAAGGAAGTTTTCCGACTTTGTGAGTCAGTCCACTATCACCCAAATGGAATCATGGCACTTTGCTGTGCACGGAAGCCCTATGAAGAAGTCCGTGGATATGCCATCCCACTTCCACTCTAGGATATCAAGGGGCTGTAACAACCCTGCCAGAACCTGATACTCTGCCTTCACCTACTGATAGGTACGACACTAAGAAATGAACTCAACTACGCTCTACTTCATGTCGGACCACCAAAACTATCGCTGAAGGTATCTGTATATCTTCCCCACATCGGGATGTACAGCCAAGGGAGGTGTGTGGAACTCCCACATCACCTCCTCCACATCTCCACTGGTACTACAGCTCGCCCATAGAGAAAGATCTCATGATTCCCTCCTTCAGAATACCCATAGGGTGCGTCGCCTGTGGATATCTGATCACACAGTACCTCCCTGTCGACATCCCCTAGCTGCGACTCTCTCATATGCTCAAGTAGTGAAGGAGTCAACACCATAGACAGCAGGAAAGTGATACCCTCCTGCTCCATCAAGGTCAGTCATAGGGAATCCAACTGCTCTAAAGATTCCCACACAAAACGGTCATGGGACATCCTGCTAAGGGCATCTTCTACTACGTTGCCCTTCCCTGTAGTGTAGACTATATCAAAATCATAGTCCTAAAGA
The DNA here is from genome assembly GCA_963277665.1 of Viscum album. Classification (NCBI taxonomy): domain Eukaryota; kingdom Viridiplantae; phylum Streptophyta; class Magnoliopsida; order Santalales; family Viscaceae; genus Viscum; species Viscum album. Next base: position 44,840,858 of record OY728139.1, on the reverse strand, counting down.
AACTATAGCCAACGCCTCTGTCTGAGATTCAAATCCCTCTGAGTGAAGATGTACTTGAGGCTCTGATGGTCTGAGTAGACCACAAAATGCTCACCCAGGAGGTAGTGTCTCCATAACCTCAAGGAGAAGACCACTACTGCTAGCTCCAAATCTTGAGTCGCATAATTCTACTCATGGGGCCTCAACTGCCGCAACCCATATGCAATCATTGTCCACTGATGCATTAGCACGCACCCGATACCATCTCCTGAAGCATCGTAGTACACCACGAACTCAATGCCCTCCTCTTGCAGCCTCAACAATGGAGCACTAGTCAGCATCTATCTCAACTCCTCGAAGGCCTTCTAGCACTGATCAGTCTAGGTGAACGGTCTTCCCTTCTGTGTCAATGTGGTCATAGGGGCAGTAATCCTACAGAAATATTTCAAAAACCTCCTGTAGTACCCTACCGAATCAAGGAAGCTTCGTACCTCTGATTCATTTTTGGGTGGCTCCCAAGCATGCAATGCCTCTATCTTTGCGAGACCTATGGCTAATCCCTACTCCATAATGACATGACCCAAAAATTGAACCACATGAATCCAAAAATGACACTTTGAGAGCTTCACATACAGCTGGTGCTCTTAGAGTATGTCTAGGACCATCTTTAAATGCTATGTGTGCTCCTCTTCCGTCGTAGAGTAGGTGAGTATGTCGTCAATAAAGACAACCACAAACCAGTCCATGTATGGGTGGAAGATATGGTTCATAAAATCCATGAAAACTGCGGGGGCATTCGTCATACCAAAGGGCATCACCAGAAACTCGTAATGCCCATATCGACAACAGAAATCCAACCTTGGGATGTCAGCCTCACGAACCCGCAACTGGTGGTAGTCGGATCGAAGATCAATCTTGGAGAACCACTTCGCACCTCTCAACATGTCAAAGAGGTCATTGATCCTCGTAAAAGGGTAATTGTTCTTTATCGTGGCCTGATTCAGGCAATAATAACCCACACAAAGCCACAGACTCACAACTGCCTTTTTTACAAACAAAACTGGAGCCACCCAGGGGGACACACTGGGCTTGATGAGTCACTTCTCTTGAAGGTCATCCAGCTGATGTCATAGCTCCCAAAGAATTGTGGTTTCCATCAGATAAGCTGCACATGATATCAGGGCAGTCCCCAACGACAAGTTTATATAGAACTCCATCTCTCGCCTCAGAGGTAGTCCTAGGACATCCTCTGGAAAGACATCCATGTAGTCCTCTACAACGGTAGGGTTCCAGGAGCCGGTAGTGTCTCCGACTCCGAGATCCATTCTTTCCAAATGGTGAGAAAAAGGTCATGGTTTCTTACTCAAAGTACCCATCTGCTCTGCCACGAGGTCTCATTCACCAAGGATGGTGAACCTCATCCCATCAGAAAACATGCGTCTGACTCGTCTGTGATGACAGTCAATCTGGGCGTGAACCATAGAAAGCCAATACATAACCAGGAAGACGTCCTACGGTTCCATTGTGATGAAGAGTAGGTCCCACGTGAAACTCCCTCCTCCAAATTACTATTCTCACTATCTGCAGATAAAGGTCACCAACGAGGCACATCCCGTAAGAACCTCGAGGCTAAGTGCAGGTGTTAGTTCCTCTATTGGAAGCTCCAACTCCCATACCAAAATTAGAGATATAAAGGAGTGGCTAGCGCTTGTGTCTAATAGTACTGAAGCAAGAATAGAGTAAACAAAAATCATACCTTAGACCATCTTGTGTAATGGGGGGTCACGAACACCCATAGCCTGAAGCTGCCTTTGACCCCTACGGCTAGCTCCCTAAGCCTGATGTGGGATACCCAGTGGTGGTCGTGGAAGGACCTCAAAACGTCCTACCCCAACTCCATGTCCTGTTGCTCTGACTATGCCGCCGCCTTGAGAACCACCCTGTCCTCACCTAGGGGATCCCTGGTCACAATGTTACCTCTTCCACTGATGTGTTCCCCCTGTCTGCCACAGCTGGTCGGTACGCCGGGTCGGGTAGTCCCGTGCAAGGTGGATCCGTCCATCATAGGCATAGCACCAGATCTATCCTACTTTCCCCGGTCGTCCACGAAGCCACTATGGTGTATGAGCCTGCCCCTATGTCTGCTCACAAAAGGGCCTACCCAACCGAGGCTCTGCTCTCTGCCGCCTGCCTGTCATCGAAGACTCTCATCTGAAGCGGCCACTACTAGGCCTTGTCAGCTAGCTTCCCTCGCCCATGATGCTCTCTATCATGAGCGCCCACTCTAGAACCCTGACATATGTAGGGATGAACAGGGGTACTACACTATCATAGATCTCCCTATGAAGAACCTGCTCAAACTTCTGCACCTGGATGTAACTATCGTAGACTATATCCTATGAGTAGCATTTCAGATCGGTAAATCTGGCCGAGTAATGCGCCACGACTATCTCCCCTGATTCAACTCCAGAAACTCCTAAATCCAAACAGAGCATAAACAATAGTGGGATTAATCCTCCTGTAAGAGTTGATGGAAGCTATCCCACATGAGAGACAACTTGTCGTGGGTCTGCATAATCAACCCCCACCAACGCCCGGTCGTCCAGAGGAAAAGGCTGGTTGCTAGGGCTACCATCTGGTCGGATGGTGTTTGTACCAGCCTGAAATGTCAGTCCATAGACTCTATCTAGTCCTCCACAACCTGGGAATCCGGGTCTCCGAGAAACATTTACGGCCGCTGATGTTGGAAGTCTTGGAGCACAATAAGCCGGCTTTCAACCTTAGCCTGTGCTGTCGGTACTAACTGCCACTCTCCTGGTGGAGGGGCTACTACTGAGGCACTGGGCAGAATGGGATCACATGGGGGTCCCTGAATTGATTCCTCATCGCTCGCCAGGTCTCCGTTACGAACTAGAGAGGGTTATCTGGTAGGCTGTTGTTGTGGGGGAATCCTGAAAATTATCAAGGATTACCACGATCAGATGAGCATATATATATCAGTAATAACAAAGGGGAGTTGACTCAAAAAGGACAATCAGAGACTCAATCCTACTAGATGCATGATCCAAAGTTCCCTGCAATAAGTTTCTAAGGGTTCCGAGTCAGCAAGTGGGTTATTAGGGTCATAGTGAATGGATACATCGGCCGCCCATACCATCACTGGACTGCCTGGCCTGATAGCCACTCTCGAGACACACTGACACTATTTCGCTAAATCCCAACCAATTCCTTTTTAGGGATTTCTGAACAACACCCCAATGAATGAACCACCTCTGATACCACTTTTTCATGATCCGACCCTACCGGTCTCGAGCCGCAACTACCTCAAGCCCACCTCAATAGGCCATGAGCCATCGACAAGCGTCGAAGGAGTAACAATCTCGAGGAGGCATTTTCCTTAGTACTTGCACACACACACACACAGTCCACTCAATGCAGATGTTCAGAGTAAAAAAAGAAAACCAATGGACAAACAACTATAACCCAACCACAATCATGCATCAACCTCTAAATAGATAAAGGTATAGTCCTGAAAAGTGCTAACAATATACTGAATAGAAAAAGGAAAAAACACGTGTCCCACCCCGAAAGGTACCACAGCCTAACAACAGGTAAACAAAAGTAAACAGCTGCCAAGTCTCAGACCAGAAATTCTTGCTGAGACCACTGATCGCAGCCCAAGCTCCTGTGTCTTCTAATCTCCTCCGTAGCCTTGATCGACATGTCTGTTTTCTGCAAGGGCACACCATGTTCAGGAAAAGCCCAAGCACGGGTGAGTATAAAGATACTCCGTAGGATTACCTAAATGCTCGAGGGAGAAACAAATAATGTACCAAAATGGTGAGTAGTAGAAAGAACACAGAACAGTGAAAGAGTACAATAGAGAGAGAGCAGCTCGACCCCAAAAAATGAAGGAAGTAGACTCGTCTCGACCAAGGGGAGCTAGACATGAAAATCACGTGGCATACCACAACTTTATTTACCCCTCATAGAAGGAGAGTAATTGAACCCAATGAGTGGGAACAAAAGTAGGGTATATATATATACTCAACAAGAAACTCGAACGAGTACATAAGGGGATCTCCATCTCCAAGCTCAGCCCAGGATAATTCTCCAACAACTCTAAGGGTAGCCGTTACTGATGCCCAACAGTCCCACACGTCAACGCTGCCTCATTGCTAAACCGTACACTAAAAGTCCCCCTCAGGTAAGCATGAAGAAATAGCCACTGACTAGCCTCATCGAAAGGGATGAGTCTGAAAGAAGTTATTGGGTAACCCACTACCCAGCCCAAATGGAGGGTAAACCCCAAAAGGTCATCGGGTGACCCACAGCCCAACCCTGCTGGAGGGTAAACCCTAAAAGGTCTTCGGGTGACCCACTGCCGAGCCCTGCTGAAGGGTAAACCTTAAAAGGTCTTCAGGTGACCCACTGCCCAGCCCTGCTGGAGGGTGAACCCTAAAAGTTTGTCAGGTGACCCACTACCCAGCCCTGCTGGAGGTTGATCCCTAAAATCAATGAGTAACCCACTACCCAGCCCCACTGGAGGGTAAACCCTAAGGTCAACGGGTAACCCACTGCCCAGCCCCGCTGGAGGGTAAACCCAGAACATGTCTGATAAATCCTCATTGCCTGAGCCATCACTGGGTGTTGCTAACATCGCGACTGTGCGCCAGGTTGAAGTGCATCAAAGAAACCTCCGACCAACATCCTTTCATGTTTCCACATTTAATGAGATCTTGAAAGAGACTATGCATGCCCAAAAAAATTACACCATTGTAATCCTCATGGATAAACACCCAAGATAGACAACTTACTCATTGGAAATGCACTCCCGAAGAAAAATTTATTCATCGAAAATCCGTTCGAGCGAACTGCGCAATTGAAATGCTCACCGATAATCTTTCTTAAAGGACTACTCATTCGCCTCGAACGGACGTCTGATGAAAAAGTTGCAAAAGGATGCTCACAGCATAAAAGATGGCTCGTGGGTCCCATGCCTCAACCCCATATTGAACACCAGAAACCACCCTGGTCTACATTGTCTTGATGCCAGGGTCACAACGCTGTTGGCGGCGCCTTAAACGAACTCCGTATGTGTTAGCGCCCTCGGAAGGAAGAATCCCGGTATAGTACTTAAAGAGCATGACGCGCCACCGAACTCCCATCTCAGGAATTTAAAATTCTAGAGACCATATCAAAGTCTTTTCCTTGAACCAAGGGTTGAACTTCCATAAACGGCATGCAAAACGGACATCTGTAGTGGAAGTTACGGTTGTCCGAATTCAGGGGACGAACCCCCTTGGGCTGGACCGGCCCAGTCTGGCCGTTCCACCCGGCCTGGGCCGGCCGGCACCGGCAGGCCCGTCCCGCAGTGCCGGCCCATAGACCTGCCGCATGGCCTAGCCGCGGACCCATATTCCACCAAACCGACCAGCCCTCATGGCCAGTCCATGGTCTGCGCAGAGACCCACCGAAGGGGGGTCTCGGTCTCCCTCCTGGGGTCGCACGCCGTAACCCCCCGGTCCACCCTTGTGGATAACCTCTGCCAGCCTGATGTCGCCTGGGAACCACCGCCTCCTAGGACCAATGCCACCAGGGACTACCACCACCACTGGGAGCCTGCTGCCACCGCTGGGAGCAGCCGGACTGCCACGATGACTGTCGGACCGCCCTGGAACCATCAGATAAAGAAGAATTTGGCCAGAAAACCTTCCAGGGTCACCCCAAAACTAGAATTTTCGATCTGAAAGGATTTTTGGAAGCTCAAATCAATCCCAACGCAAATATTTCCCTCTCTCAAGAATTTTAAAGCAACCCATCGTAAGAAATTGAGTTCAACGGTATATGCGGAATTTAAAAAAATGAAAACAAAACTCCTACCTCACTGGGTGTAGCCCGTAGCTTGGCCAACGATCTGTCGAAGCCGCTATGCCTTAGGGAGGTGGGGAGAGGCTTTTGACACTTCTTGAGAGGGATCCTATATGTAGAAACAAGGGGGGAAGGAGGACGGGGAGAGGAGAAGTGTTTAAATAGAAAAACACTTAAACGTCCATCGGTAGGCTTCGTACCCGAACAATCGACAGGGTCAAGGTTAGGCCACCTTTAGGGTAAAAACCACGTTCTAAGCACAATGGAGGTCTCAGAATTTTAAGCTGATCCTCCGTTCAAGAAATGTAATGTTCACGCCCGAGGCCGCTAAATTACGAGAATGCCCCTGGTCGTGTTTTCCACAGAAGGGTCGTGCCCGTGAATGTTACACCCCTCCTAGGGTAAACAGCACATTATGGACTCAACAGTACCCTCAGTTTTCCCATTCGGGCAACCGTTTAGGAGTTATTCTATTTATTTTGTTTGTATTGTTTGAATACAGTTAAAATTTAATTCCAGCCACACTGGGGCTCGGAATTACATGCCGTCTGAACGCCCTACTTTTGAATAACATCAAGAAAATTTCAATGTCTTACAAGCTCGAAACCCAGGTTCTTAAAAACACGATCCACAACCTCAAACTCAATAGTTCTCTAACAGATATCGAGATAAGATTTCTTCCTTGTCTGAGTAGTATTCATACACTTTCTGATTAGCCGAACATGTTCTGAAGTATCCAAAATAGGACGAGGACCTACTAGGGATACCTCGCCTGCCTCTGGACAGCACAAGGTTGAATGGAATAACCTACCATATAAGTCCTCAAAGAGATCCATCTAAATCATCACCTGAAAAAATTTATTATAAGTTAACTCAACAAGAGGGATATGCTTCCCCCATAAACTGCGGAAATCAAGGACACATTATAATAGCACATCCTCTTCAACTTTTATAGTCCATTCTAATTTTCCATTGGTCTAAGGGTGGAAATTTGTGCTCTGAAGTACTTAATATCTCATATCTTTTTGAAAACCCTACAAGCATCATGAAGTGAAATTAGAATCCCTATCAGAAATGATAGTACATGGAACCATACGTTGTGTTATGATCTCACAAACATATGGTTATACAAACAAATCAACTGAGAATGCATCCTATATAGGAATAAAGTCGGATGATTTTTTTAGTCATGCAATGACTACCTAGATAGAATCAGTACCCCTCAGCAACCAACATAATCCAAATACGAAATCCATTGAAACATATTCCCATTTTCATTAGGGTTTTGGATGTGGCTGTAACAAACCCAGAGGTCTATGGTGCTCCCCCTTCACCTGCTGACAGCTATAACACCTAGTGATGAAGCCTGCAATTCAAAATTTCATTCTAGGCCACAAATAATGTTGTTGAATATCTTAAAACATCATTTGATATTCTTGGATGAACTTACCACTGAGAAATGTTGAATTATTTCATCTTCTCCTCTCTTATATCTGTTGGAACCCAGATACTATCACGTATCATCTTTGTCCATAGACCAATCAATATGTGGGTGGTCACCTGATATACTCTCATAGAGAATAAAACCTTTTGGTTTTGAAAACTGCATAAAATTCACCTTATCAAGGAGGGAAGAGGTAACTATTGAGGTTGAGAGGTAATACTTCTCATGACTATCATGAAACTCCAGATGATGTCAGAAAAGATGGAAATTAAAATCCATTCATCATTGGCATCTTGTATGTCCTATGTTTGATTTTTCTAACTCAGTGCATCAACAACCACTTTTCCCTTGCCAAGCATATATTCAAGATCAAAATTAAAGGATTTTAGATATTTAACCCATCTCCACTGTCTGATGTTCATGTCACATTGAGAAAATACATGCTTGAACCTCTTGTGATCTTTATACATCACAAAGTGCTCACCCAATAGATAATGTCTCCAGCAACATAAAGCATGGACAACTACTGCTAGATCAAGGTTGTGAGTCAGGTAATCTCTCTAATGAGGCCTCAACTACCTAGATCTATATACAATGACTTTGTCTTCCTTCATCTTCACTTTTTTTACGTGAATGCATGATACATCATAGAAGATGATATAACCCTTACTTGGTTATGGAAGAATCAAAATCGGTGTCAATGCAAGCCTCCTATTTATCACTTGAAAGGATTTATCACATGATTATGACCATGTGAACATGACACCCTTATTTTTATGACTAGTAAGAGGTGAATAAAGACAAGAAAATTCAAGTATGAAATAATTGTAATATCTGGAGAGCCTTAATAAAATCTTAATATCAAACACATTTTTGAGATTCTCCTAGAAAAATACATAACTAAAATTTTAAGGATCAACAGATACTCTTGATTCTAAAATAATATCACGAAATAAGTAAACATTGTTGTCCATAAGCCACATTTAGAAATCTTGGTATAAAGGTAATTCTCTCTCAGTGTACTCAGAACGATCACAATATGTGTGGAATGGTCGTTACGAGTGAGATAATACGCAAATATGTCATCCACAAAGACCATGAAAAATGAGTCCAAATTGGGGTGGAAAACCCTATTCATCAAAGCCATGAAAATAGTAGGTCCATTCATAATATCAAACGAAATAACAAGATACTCATACTTACCATACCTTGTTTGGGATGTTGTACAAGGTATGTGTGATGATCTTATTCACACATGATGATAAGCCAATATCAATTTTATCTTAGTGAACACCATTTCTATTAGGAGCTGGTCAAGGAGATCACATATTCAACGAAGTGGATACAAATCCTTGAGCATTTGTAGGTTAAAACTTTTGAAAACTATTCATAGCAGTATGGTTATATCCACCTTCATGGAAAAAATAATGGGAGAACCCCAATAGGATATACTAAGTCATATAAAGCATTTTTTCCTCAAGATCCTCTATCTGCTCCTTGATCTTATGAAGCTCAATAGGTGCCATTCTATAAGGAGGAATGGAAACTAGATCTACTCCTCGTTCAATCTCAATTGTAAAATCTACCTATATCTTAGGAGGTAAGACATAAAAGTCATCTGGAATGAATTCCCTTAAATGATCATCTACATGAGGAAAATCAGTTTGAAGAAAACCAAGATCCTCCATGAAAACATTTTCAATATGTGCGGTCACATCACCTAGCCCACGATGCTTCGGTCCAGCTCTCCCAGCCTGGATATCCCACTCACCTTTTAAATGATAACTTTTTTCGTATGGTGATGTAAAAGGGACCATGCGGTGATTGTAATCTACAATGGCATTATAGTGGACTAACTAGTCCATACCTATTATGAAATCTAATCTAATCATGTTGGGAAAAAAGAGATTCCGTAAGAAAGGGAAATTACCATCCTCCATGAGGCAGTCCCTGCACTGGCATATACCCTCAGTTCGTATTCCCAATAAAGTATCAAGGGTCGTTGCCCCAAAAGTGATATTGAATCTCTATTCCAAGACGTTCCTCAATATGAACAGAAATATAAGATTTTGAAGAAGCTATATCAAACAAATCAGAGACAATAGTGGAGTCTTCTAGAATAGTTCCTCATACAAAATATGGTCTTGCAACCTAATCCCCCAGTATCAACCACTGCTGGAATTTGAGGTATTTGCAATGGGCTAATTGCGATGGGATCCCATCGCAAATAAGCTTTAACGATGGGGCCTCATCGCAAGTAGCCCGTTGTAGAATACATCGTCGGAAATAAGTCTCTAATTATATATATTATATATAAATAAACCTTTTGTGATAGGCTCATCGCAAATCTTATTTGCGATAGGCCCATCGCGAATACTTTTTTAAAAATATATTTAAACTATTTATGATAGGCTCTCATCGCAACAAGTCCTGACGCAAATATTAAACAAAGTAAAAATATATATTTAATAAAATTATGATTAATTAAAAAATCATATTAATATTATTAAAATAATTAAAAAATATTAATATTATTAATATTCTCAAAAAACATAAAAAAATCATCAATTAATAATAATATTATTATTAGTAAAACAAACAAACATTAGATAATATAATACTAAAAAACATATTTAATAAAATTATAATTAATGAAAAAATAATATTAATATTATTATAATAATAATAAAAATATTAAAATTCTCAATATTCACAAAAATATATAAAAAAATAAAAAAATAATATTTATTATTAAAATAAACAAAAATTAAAAAAAATAATAGCAATAATAAATAATAAAATATTAAAAAATAAAAAAGATTAAATTATACAATATTCACACCAATATAAAAGACAGAAACTATAAATAGGTCATATTACAACAAATCTGGAATTTCAATGTTTTTAACAAAAAAATCAAGGGGGTGTCGACTTCTAGAGGAGGAGGAGGAGTGGTGGGGGATGGTTGAGGAAACTCTATCCCAAAACTATGAGTTAGACAACGCATGTACTCCATCTGATCATGAAATTTCTACTTCCATTGATGAATCTCCTACTTGTACATTTGTTGCTGCTGCCATCGATGCATATCCTTCTCGTTCTGCTACTGCTGTTGCTGATGACGCATCTCTTCATGCTACTTCTACAAACTCTCAATAAACTCATCCTAAGTTTGAAACTGCTCTTGATTATGTGAGGCATAAGATGTTGGCTTTCCACGATCTACTCTCGAGCTGGATGCTGACATCACAACAGTACCATAATAAGTACCAAGACCCAAATGAGATTCGATACCAATGAATTGGCCCTTCTAAAATCCATACTAAGTCACCTGCATCCATGCCGCCCCATCGAAATGGTGGGCTCTGGTCTGATCAGTCATCTCATCCTAAATCTCAGTCTGTGTCTCAGAGGTCGTAGCTTCATATGATTCCTCAAATTCAAATTTGAAATTTAAATTGTTAAAATATTCTATGCAGTTAATTTTCAAATTCAAAAAAATAATACTAACCACAATCTGATGCTGGAGATCACCTCTAATCTTTCCAGTGGTTGGATCACTGTACATCCTCTGATAAAGTCGTACTCCATAATATCGGGATGCTTGACTGCCTATAGATATATAAAAAAACTATTTATATTTAAATTTATATAAAATATTTAAAAAAGCTACTTACCAGATGCTATCTATGCATACTGAATGTATGACTACCAGCTCTATGTGTCACCTCCTATCTCCCCCAGTTCTACCGGACCACTGAAGATCTCCTCTGAAGTCCACTACCCATCCAGTGTAAACATAATCCATCCGAAACGGGAGATGAAATGTATTTTGGTCAGTGGGCTCTACATGACTCATCAGATTCTGCCACTCCTTTCTTAATGGTCGTCCTTCTCAAATTGTGCAAAAACTGACAGAAACGGTCATGCATAGACACCTTCCATGCTGCGTGGATAGCATCATACATGCTATCATCGATGGGATACCAAAATCCCTATAAATAATTTATAATATCAAGTTATGAATTAAATAAATTTCAAAATAAATATTATTTATTTACGTACCAGCCAATAATTGAACATGTCATGCTACACATCAACGGAAATATGTTCCCATGTGATTAAAGGCTAAGAAAAATAATTGTGCAAGATAGTACACCCCTGTCCAACAGCTAAATGTGCAAAACTATGAAAAAAGAATAAATAATCAAACAATTAGTATATATATAAATAAATTAATGAATGAGAGTAAAATATACAGGTTACCATACCTCTGTGTATGTGGATGGAATCCAAGATTTGGATGTCACTTGGGGATAGGTTCATGAATCATCAGTCGCACAAAACCGCACCCCCTCCCCGTACCCCCAGAACCTCTGATAGGTTGTGGGTCAGAAGATTCCAAATCCCCCACATCCAAAGGTAGCTCAGACTCATCCAACTCACGAAATTGATTAGGTTCCATCTAAAACACACAATGATTGTTGTTAGCAGATAGTTGAAAATAACTATAATACATAGATATATTTTAGTTATTATTATATCAGTATTTAACTGTGTCAATGTTTACCTTCATCATCATATTCATATTTGACAATGTCAGTGTCTTCATATTCCACCTCTTCATCATCAATATCCATATTTGTTTCAGTTTCATCAGTTCATTTCATTTTAATTTCATTAGTAACATAATTAACATCTTTGTCACCATCGACCCTTAATTGTGGGGTGTCATCATTGATATTCACGTCCCTTTGTGAAAAAGAAGGATTTTGAGTAGTCTCTTGAAAAATTTAAATTCCTTATAATTCAGTGGAACCACATTCAATTTGAGTAAACTGGTTTTCCTGAGGTTTCATTTTTATTATGCACCACCAATCACTCAGGTCACTTGAAGTAGCATAGTACTTTGCATAATAAATTTTATGTGCCTGTTGAGCTAGTAAAAATCGTTCATTTACTACAACATGACTTTTATATTTAATATTGACAGTTCCATGATTCGGATGAACACCCAAGCCTCTCTCAGTATCCACCCACCAGTATTTAAACATCAATATGTAATTCTATCCTAGATAATACAACTCAATAATTTTATCTAGAATTCCATAAAATTCAACTTCAATTTCACTATAATTACATCCTCTCAAGAAAACTCCACTGTTCATTGTTTTTTTATTCCCCATATGCACATGTATGAAATTGAAAACCATTCACCACATATGAATTATAAGATTTAACCATTTTGGATGGTGGGTTGCTCAATATACACAGGATCTTATCAATTTTATCAGCATTTTTAGACTCCAAAAAAAATTTAAAATAATTATCAATATAATAAATAATAAACTGAATTTATATTAAACCATTAATAATTTATGTTACCAGTTTTTGAAAATGTTGAGAAATTTTTTTGTCTACGTTCTTCTGGACTAGCTACTATAATTTTTGGAAGTGGTTTCCTGATATGATCATTATATAACCTACAAATAAAATAAGTTTATATACTGTAACATAAATTATAGAATAAGTGATAGAATCACTTACAGTAAAAATGGTGTCATTTGTTCATAGTTGAGAAGAACATATGTTTGAGCTCTATGATGTTCATCATCTGAAATCCATCATTCATGAACTCCACCAAAGCAAAGATTTTTCTGATTAAAAACTGATAATTGATTTTCCATGTAATCATTTACATTGAACTCATTTTGTCCCATGTAGTTGTGTTTTGAGGGATATTCAGATTCAAAATAATGATAGTAGTAAAAAAAGTAATTTCCTCAGGAAAATAAGCTTCAACAAATTATCATATAACTGATGCTTTGTTATGTACTCTTTTCATCAATTTCTGCATGCATCTCTCGAATGGGTACATCAAAATTGTCTTGGAGCTCTAAATTTAGATTCATATGGAAAATGTAATATCAATTGTCTAATAATTTAAAGGAAGTCGGTACAATGATTTTTTCCATTTTATATAAAATTACATCAACATCTTCTTTCAGTTTTCTTAGCGCATCATAGTCTATTGTTGCTGCACAAATGTCTCAAAAAAATCGATATGGCTGCTATCAAATCCCAAATCATAGAATTTAACAAAACTCTGAATCCAATCAGCATTCGAATTTCCATTATAGCTTGAAAATCATGACTTTTTAATCTAGTAATATGACCATTCTTAAAACATCTTCCCAAATTGGAAGCATAGCCAAATGAAAGTCTCAAATCTTCAATCCAATGAAAATATAATAAGGGACTCTCTTTGGATAGTGTATAAGCTACATTTGGCTTCATTAACCTCTGTGATCTGACCTTTTCAAATAGTTTAAGTTCTGGTTGCCTGCAAATTTGGGAAAAATCTAATCGTGCCTTTTCAGTATCTTTGGTCTTACCTGGTGTATCCAAAATTGAATGAAATAAATTATCAAAACAGTTCTTCTCAATATGTATGATATCCAACATGTGGCAGACCAAAAAAATTGACCAATATGGAAGATCCCAAAAAAATTCCCTTTTATCCAATTATGTTCTTTCCCAATGCCATGAATTTTCTTGTTGGTTTACTATTGACCCAAATGTGATGCGAGGTAATGAAAATAAAACATATTTTAACTCTGTACCTGAGAACATTTTTGGAGGTTCACCACATTCTATTGTTCCTTTTCTAAAATGAGATTTGTTCCTCCAAAAGGGATGATTTTTTGGATGAAATCCATGATGACTGTCAAAATAGCAAGGTTTTATTCCATTGACAAGCATAAATGCTTTTGTTGTCTTTTATACAGTAGGGACATGATTTTAGACTATGTGTACTCCACCCACATAACATTCCATATGCCAGAATATCACTAATCATTCACATCAATGTAGCTTTTAAATTGAAATTTTGTTTCACAACAACATCATATGTACTAACACAATTACTCCACAATTCATTTAACTCATCAATAAATAGTTTCAAATAAACATCAATATTCTTTTTAGATGTCCTGGGATTAATAAGGCTAAAAAGATATAGGGATCCTTCATCAACATCCATGGAGGTAAATTTTACGGAGTTATAAAGACAGGCCAACATGAATACTAACTACCATAAGAACCAAACGAACATAAACCATCAGTAGAAAGACCCAATCACGCATTTTGGGCTTTTAAAGAAAAATATGGATTCAGATAATCAAAATATTTCCTTGAATCACCATCATATGGAAGATTCAAGCTTTTATCTGTTGAAATCTGGGTAATGTTCCCTGAAATCGTTGATGTTGTGTTCTGATACATAAATAAACGCTCCAACCTAGGTGTAAGGTGGAAATATCTCAACTTTTTTACAGTAATCTATCTAGACTTCCCAAGTTGAGCTTATTTATACCTCAACTGTCCCCATGTGGGATAACTATTCAATTACTCATTTTCACTAGAATATATGATGCAATAATTTAGACATGCATGAAACTTTCGATATATAATCCCCAGATTACGATCCAACCTATTTCTCTCATAGTAATTTTCAAGAAACACATTTCCTTCAGGTAACAATGTTTTAACCAAAGAAAATATCTAATCGAAATAGTTGTTTGACATTTCATTATCTGATTTAAAAGTTATAAATTTTGAAGTCTCTTCTAATTTTCTTATCTTGTATCCTAGATATAATGCATCCTCTACAGACCTCAACAAATCATAAAATTCGGATGGTTCCATCTCAAGAGTTAAATAAATATCATCTTCTGTTTCAGTTTGTTGAACAGATGGACTTATAACATCATGTAGTAAATTTTATAACCGTGACGGATTCAAAATCAAGTTATTAGTATCTTCTCTGGAACTTCATTCACCATGTTGATTCCAAAAAAACATAATTTGGTTGAAAACCAAACCACAAGAGATGTCCCCCAACCTTGTCAAATGTGACAAACGTTCTCATAGCACATTTTTTAAGAGGACACTTAATTGATCCTTTTGAAACATATTCTGGTTTTGATGATGAAAATGATAATAAAGATTCAACACCCTCAATATATATAGGATTTAAACAATATCCATTTGGATTTCTACGCTGATTTATCCAAGTCTGGTCATCTAATAATGAATTTTGTTGACTTCCTTATTCCATATTTTTTTACAAAATATAAAATCATTACTGTTTTTGAATATTTTTAAATTATAACTACACTATCTGAAAAAAAAAAGATAAATAATTACAACTACTTCTAAAAAATTACCATTAATTATGGGCGACACAATTTCCAGTGGATTGACAACTACTCTTTTTTTAGGGCTCATTTACTTGCAAATTTATCACACTCAAATCACAATGAAGAATCTGCTCAGCGGGATGCATATTCATTATCATGTATACAAGAATGTATAAGTGTACCTATGAGCAGATTCTTCATTGGGATTTGAATGTGAGAAAGTTTCAAGTAAATGTGACGAGAACAAAAGAGCACCCCATTTGTCGATTAATAATCTTCTTACAACTGTCACTACCTGAAAACATTGTGAAAAATTTTCTCCTACGAATGAATATTCAAACTCATACATATGATATTGTATATTTTCATACGTAGAAACATATATTTCATAATATTTTGTGCTAGTGAAAGTTTAAAGGAGAAGAGTCATCGAGAAAAAAGAGTGTCACCAATCCACTGGAAATTGTTCCAAGTTATTATATGTTATTACAATTAATTACCATTGATTTTATTTCTAATTATTCCAAATTATTATTAAGTATTCCTAACTATTCTTAACTATTCCTAACTATTCTAAACTATTCCTATGTATTCCTAAGTATTCCCATGTATTCCCAACTATTCCTAACTATTCCGAAGTATTCTTATTTGTTACTATTTGTTCCTAAGTATTCAAAAGCATTTTTATTTATTACTATTTGTTCCTGTTTTTTCTTAAGTATTCCTAAGTCTTCCAATTTGTTACTATTTGTTCCTAACTATTCATAAGTATTCCTATTTGTTTCTCTTTGTAACTATTTTTTACTATTTGTTATTATTTGTTAGGAATTATTACTATTTGTTCCTAACTATTTATAAGTATTCCTATTTGTTTCTCTTTGTAACTATTTGTTACTATTTGTTATTATTTGTTAGGAATTATTACTATTTGTTCTTATTTGTAACTATTTTATCCTATTTGTTAATAATTGTTACTAAAGGTTTCTAATTATTACTATTTGTTACTATTTGTTACTATTTGTTACTATTTGTTACTAATTGTTACTAATTATTACCATTTCTTAATAATTGATACTAATTGATACAAATTGTTAGTAGTAGTTACTATTTATTCTTATTTATTCTTATTTATTCCTATTTATTCTAATTTATTCCAATTTATACCCAATTATTACCAATTATTACTATTTATTACTATTTGTTACTTTTTACTACTATTTATTACTATTTATTATTATTTATTACTCATTAATACTATTTATTACTATTTATTACTAATTTTTACTAATTATTACTATTTATTACTATTTAGTACTAATTATTATTATTTATTACTATTTATTAACATTTATTACTATTTATTACTACTTATTACTAATTATTAGTATTTAATACAAATTATTAATAATTATTACTATTTATTCCTAATTATTACTAATTATTACTATTTCTTACTATTTGTTACTATTTCATACTATTTATTACAATTTGTTACTATTTCTTACTATTTGTTACAATTTGATACTATTTGTTTTATAAAGATTTCTTATTATCTGTTACTATTAGTTACTATTTGTTACTATTTGTTATTAATTATTACTAATTGTTACTAATTATTACTAATTTCTACTAATTATTACTAATTTTTACTAATTATTAGTAATTGTTCCTAATTATAACTATTTATTCCAAAATATTGCTAATTTTTGCTAATTATTCTTATTTTTATAATTTTTACTATTTATTCCTAATTATTACTATTTATAACTAATTATAGCTAATTATTACTAATTATTACTGATTATTACGGATTATTACTAATTATTACTAATTATTACTAATAATTACTAATTATCACTGATTATTACGAATTATTACTAATTATTACTTATTATTACTAATTATTACTAATTATTACTAATTATTACTAATTATTAATAGTTATTTCTAATTATTACTAATTATTACTAATTATTACTAATTATTACTAATTATTACTAATTATTACTAATTATTACTAATTATTACTAATTATTACTAATTATTACTAATTATTGCTAATTGTTACTATTTATTACCATTTATTACTTTTTATTACTATTTATTACTATTTATTTCATTTTTTAACAATTTATTACTATTTATTATTATTTATTACTATTTATTACTATTTATTACTATTTATTACTATTTATTACTATTTATTACTATTTATTACTTTTTATTACTAATTATTACTAATTATTACTAATAATTACTATTTATTATTAATAATTACTAATTGTTACTAATTGTTACTATTGATTACTAATTACTATTAATTACTACTAATTAGTAATATTTAGTAATATTTAGTACAAATTATTACTATTTATTTCTAATTATTACTAATTATTACGAATTATTTCTAATTATTTCTAATTATTACTAATTATTCCAAATTTTTACTAATTATTCCTAATTTTTACTAATTATTCCTATTTATTACTAATTATTATTATTTATTTCTAATTATTCATATTTATTACTAATTATTCTTATTTATTACTAATTATTCCTAATTATTCAAATTTATTCCTAATTATTCCTAATTATTCCTATTTATTACTAAGTATTCCTATTTATTCCTATTTATTACTAATTATTCCTATTTATTACTAATTATTCTTATTAATTACTAATTATTCCTATTTATTAATATTTAATCATATTGATTCCTATTTATTCTTAATTATTCCTATTTATTACTAATTATCCCTATTTATTACTATTTATTCATACTTATTAATAATTATTCTTATTTATTCATATTTATTCCTATTTATTCAAATTTATTCCTAATTATTTCTATTTATTCCTATTTATTTCTATTTATTCCTATTTTTCCTATTTATTCGTATTTGTTCCTATTAATTACTATTTATTCCTATTTATTCTAATTTATTACTAATTATTACTAATTATTACTAATTATCACTATTTATTACTATTTATTTCTATTTATACCTATTTATTCCTATTTATTTTTATTTATTCTAATTTATTCCTATTTATTCCTATTTATTACTATTTATTCCTATTTATTCTTATTTATTACTCTTTATTCTTATTTACTAATATTTATTACTATTTATTACTAATTATTACTATTTATTACTATTTATTATTAATTAATACTATTTATTACTAATTATTACTATTTACCTCTAATTATTACTCATTACTAGTAATTATTACTAATTAGCCCTAATTATAACTAATTACCCCTAATTATTACTAATTACCCCTAATTATTACTAATTACCCCTAATTATTACTAATTACCCCAAATTATTACTAATTAGCATTAATTGCTATTAATAACTACTAGTTAATGCTACTAATTACTAGTTACGACTAATTATTTATATACAATACTGCCCTAAATGGCCCGAAGGCCTTTTTTTCTTGATTTTTGATAACCCCCCTTTCCTGGAATGAGGGGGAACCCTCACAAGGCCCGTAGGCTCAGAGATTACAAGGCTCGTAGGCATAGGAGATTACATGATCTGAAGGTCTTAGAGAATTTAACTTGACTATCTACAAGAAATTGCCCCTCCCTAGTATCTGCATTGTGATTGTAGCTCGCCACCTTCGCAAGGTCGTCTAGCTAAGCTTCTCGTGCAAGCATTGTCTGGTCCCGATGGCATAGTCATACACTCTCATTCTAACAATCCATTTGGCTCTACTCTGGTGAGTGCACCTGCTCTGAATCCTCTTCTGGGGCTCCTCCTTTCCTGTAGAGTCTGTCTCGGGCAACTGCATGTGGCCCGAAGGCCTTGAGGTGTCCTGAAGGCTTTAAAGGTGGCCCAAAATCCTTACTGACCCGAAGGCTTGGGTGGCCTGAAAGCCTTAAGGACTCCAAGCCCAAACCGATGTCCCAAGGTGAGTAGTTCCCCCTACTACAGTACCGAACAACTCCAGCTACAGTAACTGCTACAGTACCCGCACAATGTACTGTTTTTCTACAGTACCTATACAATGTATAATTATTTATATACATACTAATTATCATTAATAATTAATAATTATTACTAATTATTAGGAATTGGTACTAATAATATCAATTTATTATTACAAAAAAATACTGATAATAAAACAATTTAAATCTAATTAAATTAAAACTAATCTACAATAATTAAAATTAACATAATCAAATGAAATAAATACTAAATTAAATAAAATATAAATACCTTTAAACTTGATCTTCAATTGACGTAGACGACATCGCAACATTTTCGTAAAAAAACTAACTCGGAGAAATTTTCGCTCTAAAAAGAGAGTTTAGATAGAGAGAGAAGTGGGAATTAAGGGGATGATTCGAAAAAACGGATGTGGGTATATATAGGTTAGATTAGTTGTGATAGTTCTACTTGTGATGGGACCCATTGCAAATACCTTTTCCCGCATTAATTACTATCTGTAGTTAAAAGAGTATTTGCGACGGGTCTCATAAAAAATAGTTACCTGCTGACACACTTTTTGTTACAGGACAACATCCTATCATAAAAACCAATTTACCGCCGCCGGTATTTACGATGGGTCCCTTCCCAAATACACTACGACTGATGCAATATTTGCAACTGGGGAATCCCCCCTTCACAAAGAACCTTCCCACAGTTTGGCGCACACACCACACAAAACTGCGCCTTACTATTTGCGATGGGACCCCAAATCTGATCACAAATAACCAATTATTTGCAACGGGACGAACCCCCCAATGAAAATAACTTCGGGGACAGACTATTTGTGATAAGAATTAATCTTGTCGCAAATAGACCATCGCAAAAATCCATTTTTCTCATAGTGGACTGCATGCAACAGACCCGATCCACAGCCTTGTGCAATAGATGTACTACCACGATCTTGAGTTCTCTGCTGGCATTTCTGGTGATCAGGGGTTGAACTGCCATAGCCACGACCTCCTCAGAAGCTAGACCTATTGGTGCAATTCCAACTCCCCACCTAACGTGGCACAAAAGAACATGCTCCTACAGGTGGAGCCGATTTTGATTCATTTCCACTTGAAGCTGGTGGAAAGGTCCGACATAAACTCTGATGATGACCCATATGATTGAAATCCCGACACTCCATAGTGTCTCTATCACATTGGGGTTTTTTATGCCTGGGTCTTCCACACTGACAGCACACCACAGTGGTATAAAACTGAATACTCTGGCCACCATGGCCCTTACGAAAAAACTCAAGGGACTGTAGGGTTTTTAGGAAACAAATGGACCCTCCTATTAATAATGATTAGAACGAGGTCAAGCATGCTAAAAAGGGAAGAATGTCATAGTTAATACTGAACCCCCACAAAAAAAAGCAAAATATTTAGGTTAAAAAATCAGGTGACCTTCTATCCCTAGAAGGAAAATCCTGGGGGGATTTGGTTACAGAAGAAGAGGCCCTACAATACAAAGACAATCCAAATGGTCTAGAAAAACCAGTGGTTGAGGGCATCAGAGGTAGTTCAGTTAAGAGCTACCCTTTAACTCTTTCCAATCCTCCCAATAATGCCCATGCCTCTGGTACTTCATGTTTAAATGAGAATATTTGTAGGGACCTGGAGGACACTTTTCCTTCAGCTCTCAAAGAGAATTCTGCTGCTCCTAGCAAAACACAGGGTAAGGTTGTGAACACTGCAGATCCAGGTAACTCTGTGCTTTTCACTTCAAATGATAACCTTGTTCCTTCTGTTTCCAATGCTCCTATTATAGAGACTCAAACTGCTAATCCTGCCTCTCCTGGAATTACTTCTGCTCACATTTCATCACACACACTGGATTCTGCTTCCATATTGTTTATAGAACCTGTTTCAGTCGACAAGGTGGTGGCCAATACTCCTTTTGACATGCAGACTTCTGCTCTGTTGCAACACCATTCTGACAACTCTTCTTCAGTTTCTGTTGAAAAAACTTCTAGTCCTATTAATGAATCTGTCTTACAAGCGACTAGGATTGATCCTGTCATTCATTTGGCTCCCATCATATCACACACCACACTACCTGCCCCTGTTTTAGACCCCGACTCAATCCATAATCCTGCCTCCTGTTCGATGTTCAACATGGTACCCAGTCCTCCTGCTGGCAAGAAGGAAAATGTTGCTATTCCAAATTCTGTTTTGGATTCTTTGATACCTAATGCACCTGAAACTGTCCAGTCTGAGTCTGGAACATTTTCTCATCCTGTGCAACCTTCTGCTCAGGTTGTTGTTCTAGGGATTGTCCAGACAAGCCCTACTTTGCCTCCTACTTCCTCAGAAATTCCCCCTCCTGTACCGACTACCCCACCTCATTTCTCCCCAGATAGTGAGATTATTCTGGTTAGGGATGAGAAACAGCTCTCATCTGAGCAGTACACTATTCATGGACCGGAAAAAAATCACACTCTGAACTGTACTAGTCTTATGAGTACTCCAGTTGCTGCCCCTAATCCAAAATCAGACCTGAAATCTGATTCCTCTCAAAGATCTAAAGCTCATGAGAGTCAACGTGAGTCTACCTCTTCCTCAATGGTTACGAGATCCCAAAAGAAGAAGGGATCTGGTAAATCTAAAAAAAAAGAATGGTTCTAACCCAATCTGCAAATAGTAATGAATATCCTTTATTGGAACTGTCAAGGTATAGCCAACAATGACACCTCCACAACACTTAGGAGGATTTTAAACACTCATAAACCCCAACACTTTTCCATTTCTGAACCTAAAGTAAACTTGAAAATGAACTATATGATATTTGGATCTCTCAATTACAATTTTTTAGGATCTTGTAAAAGTGGTCCTCATTTTGACTCTTTGTGGATCTTTTTCCACAACACCTTAAAAAATTTCAACATTTTTAGAATTTCTGAACAACATCTTACCTGTGACTTCTTGTGGAATGGTCGGAATATCTTTTTCACTATGGTTTATGCCAAGAATAGATACCAGGATAGAAGACCTTTATGGCATGAACTCCTTGATATGGAGAAACACATTCAAGAATTTTGGGTTGTTTTGGGTGACTTCAATGCCATCCTTTCCCCCTCTGAAAAAATTGGTCCCTCGCACCTTTCTATATCCTCCAAGGAATTTAATTCTACTATTGATGACTCTAACCTTTTTGAAATCACTCTCATTGGTGCAAAATACACTTGGTATAGGATGCATCACAACAAAAACGTTGCTAGTAAACTTGACAGAGCTTTTGTCAACATGAAGACTCTTGACAACTGGGACAAAATATCCAGTGTAACCCTTCCGAGACTCAACTATGATCATCATCCTATCCTTGTTAGCATTCTTACGAATGATCATAAGCCTATCGTTCCCTTCAAATTTAATAATTCTTGGTCCTCGAACCCTGAATGTGTCACCTTTATCTATGACACCTGGAACTCCATGAAACACCATAATGATTCTTTTTCCTGTTTACGCAAATTAAAAATTCTCAAGAAGGCCCTTAAAGGTTGGTGTAAAAATACAAATACTCAAATAGATCTTGATATCTCCTATATTGAAGATGAACTCAATTGTATCCAAACTCAGAACACAAATTCAGATTTAAATATGGATCCTCAATTGGAAGCTAATATCTCTTCTAAACTTAATTCCCTTCTTACTTTTAAGGACAATATTCGTAAACAAATGTTCAGGACTAAATGACTGACAGATGGTGATCGAAATACCAACTTCTATAATTGTCTTCAAATAATTAGAAAGGTCAATCGTCATCTTACTATGCTCATTAAAAATGACTTGATCATTGATTCTGAAGAATCCATTACGGACCATGTCACCTCATACTTTTATAGCATTTTTAATGGTCCTGATATAAATATTGATCTTAAACCGGATATTATTCTTTTAATGGTGGATGAACAAGACAATGAGACTCTTTTAATCATTCCTCTTGATCATGAAATCAAAGACACAGTCTTTGGTCTTAATCCTGACAGTGCTCCCAGTCCGGACGGATTCAATAATGGTTTTTTCCAAAAACATTGGGATATAATACACAATATTGTTTGTAACCTTGTTAAGACCTTCTTCACCCATGGATCTCTACCTCATGGAATAAATGATCAATTTCTAACCTTAATTCCTAAGGTTGAGAATGCTTCTGAGATCCATCAATTCAGACCAATTGCTTTGATTAACACTATCTATAAAATAATTTCCAAAATTATTGCTAACAGACTTGCTCCTATCTGCAATAAAATCATCTCTTGGAACCAATTTGGTTTTATTAAAGGGAGGTCTATCCAAGACTGTATCTATCTTGCTTCAGAATGTACCAACAGTTTAAATAGAAGCACAAGAGGGGGCAATGTGGCCATCAAACTAGATATCAGAAAGGCTTTTGACACCATAGACTAGAATTTTATCATCAAAGTTCTAAAAAACTTTGTCTTTAATGATTCTTTCATTGGTAGAATTAAGGATCTCTTTCTCTTAGCCTATATCTCTATCCTGATTAATGGTACCCCTAGAGGTTTCTTCAATTTCTCAAAGGGTGTCAGGCAGGGTGACCCTCTTTCTGCTATCATTTTCATTATTGCTGAGGATTACCTAAGTAGACTTCTTAACAAGATCGTTGATCAAAATATGCTTAAACCTATTCAAGTTTCCAGTAATTTAAATGCGCTTACCCACCTTTTATATGCTGATGATATTATTTTATTCATAAAAGGGGATCAAAAAAATATTCATGTTCTCAAGCAAGCGATTTCTCACTATGAACAAATCTCTAGGCAAGAAATTTCTTGGAACAAATCATATATCATTTTTGGAAAAAAATTTCCTGTAAGAAGGAAATCTAATATCACCACTTATCTGGGTATTAAAGAGGGTTTATTACCTTTCAATTATTTGGGTGTTCCAATATTTTGGGGTCGGCCCAAAGCAACCTATTTTGCTAACATCATTGATCAAATCACAAATCAACTCACTAGCTGGAAAGGGAAAACTCTCTCCATGGCTGGGAGAATTTGTTTGGTTAAATCAACCATTGTTTCTAAAATGGTCTATTCCTTTATGGTTTATAAATGGCCCGTCAGCATCTTAAAAAAAATAACACTTATATTAAAAACTTCATTTGGTCTGGAAGCATTTTTGAAAAGAAGCTTGTTACAATACCATGGAAATATTGTTGTAAACCCATTGCTAATGGTGGTATTGGCATAAAAAATTTAAAATTGTTCAATGATGCTCTTCAGGCCCGCCTCACTTGGCACATTATTAATTCCACTTCTAAGGCTACGGAATTCCTGAACCATAGATTCCTCTTTAATCTTGTAAAAGGTAATTTTAATTTCATCAGCTCATCCATCTGGCCCTCTATCCGGGACTCTTATCATAGGATCATGAAAAATTCTAGATGGATAGTCAGTGATGATTCTTCCAGAAATTTTTGGTGTGACAATTGGTTTGGTAACCCTCTGATATGCTTGTTACCCTCTAATAATCCTTCTGAAGATACTAATCAGACTATAAAGGAGGTCTTACAATCCCACCATCATGATCTCCCTGAAAATATTGCGCAAATTATTCACAATCATCTTTTTTCTCCTGATGGTGATTTCCTTGTTTGGGAGCCTTCTACCAATGGCATCCTAGATCCAAAAAATTATTATAAGCATAATTTCTCTGATAATGACTCTAGTTTTCTATGGGTGAATCATTTTAACAAACCCTGGATTAAACCTTCTAGGCTCACCCTTATTTGGCGCATTTTCCATAATAGATTCCCAGCAGAAACCTGTCTTCAAACTTTTGGTTTTCAACTCTGTTCTAAGTGTCTCCTGTGTAATCAGCATAGGGAGGATGCCAATCATCTTTTTCTATCTTTCCTGACAGCCTCTGCTCTATGGAATTATATTTCTGATTTATTTAATTACAGATGGTTCTTTACTGACTCAATTTCCTTGTTATTAAAAATTGTACTAGATATGATATTTCTCTGCAAATAAAAAACCTTTTCCTGGCGGCAGTGGTGGAGCTTCTACATGAGATCTGGGACGTTAGAAATGCTATCATTCACAATAATCACCATCTCAATCTAAATGCAAGGAAATCTCGGATTCTTCTTGTGGTTCATGAAGCTGCCTCAATACAAAAAGACTGTTGTGACAACTCAGTTGGTGACTTTGTGAATCTTCGACAGCTCTGTGTTCTTGGCATCTACCCAAAGCCCAAACACTCATTTGAAGTGTTCTGGAAATCTCCAATGCCAAGATGGACTAAATTGGACGTCGATGGCACCTCCAAAGGCAACCCAGGACCTGCCAGTTGTGGTGCCATTTTCAGAGACTCAGCTGGGAAGTGTCAGGGCTGCTTCTATGTTGGATGTGGTCACTCTTCTTCTTTGGAGGCGGAAATGTTGGGGGTCATTCATGCTGTTGATTTTGCGCTTCAAAGAGGTTGGAGAAAGATCTGGATAGAAAGTGATTCAACCACTATCATTCATTCCATATGGAATGGCAAAATCCATCTGGCCTGGACACTTACCACACGTTGGATGAATTGTCTGAATTTGCTCCATGGGATGGACTATATAGCTACTCATGCCTACTGGGAAGCAAGTTTTGTTGCTTATGCTCTTGCCAACAAAGGAGTTCATCAGAGCATGACTTGGATGGACTCTATTCCTTCTGACTTACTATACCTTTTTGATAGAGATTGTAAAAAAATCCCATCTTTTCGCCTCTTGTAATCCTTTTTGTTTATTAATAAATTGTGCTCTGGTCTTTGACCAAAGCATTACCTCAAAAAAAATCAACCCCTTACATGCCCTGATGACGAATGTCCTGGGTAACCACATCCCAACAATGCTTATCCAACTCCTGAATCATGTATGTAGCATGCTTGACTCTCCACTCTATAAGAATTTCTAGATTCTAAAATATAATCAACATGACCTATAGCTAAGAATCACTAGCCTGAGAACTGATATCTCCTGAAAAAGTAGGAGGATGCTACTGCTAGAGCTCCTGGGTTTGATCAACCATCGTAGGTGCAACCTATTGAGCACCATTCATGAAATGCATCAGATGAAATAACCTATCAATGAATTGGGAAATAGTGCCCAGATTCAGTACTACATACGGTGCCTTAAGTGGCACTCTTGGCAGTAAGACTGGTATCTCAAGGCACAATATGTCTGGAGTATGTTCATCACCACCCTCCCGGTGAACGACATGGGGACATCGTGGAGGCATTGGTATAAAAATCCCAAGAACACACCTTATAAAAATCTTAGGAGTGTAAGATAGAATCATTAGCAGAAACTGAATGTATAAAAACTCACTACCCAAGGCATACTACCCCAATCAACTTGTATAGTCTTCCATGTATTAGTAAGTGCTCGAGTATAACATTCATGTAATTTTGTAGTTAATTTCAAAGTTCACTCTTATACCATTCATAAACTTGAAAAAGGTAGGATTAGGATGTGCAACCAATTCATTTTATATTTCATCATTCACTTTCTAATGGTTATCCATTTCCGATGAATCAGCATCCAATCACCTATCACCCAAAATGACAACCATTATTTATATTATAATTGGTTGTCTCAGTAAATTACTCATACCAAATCATTAAGGAAAAATAAAACTCTTGAATTGATAAAGGAAATCACACAATTGCAACCAAAGTAATACAAATGCAATTAAATGATCACAACATCACTCAATAATCACAAGAATATCTAGCATTGCAATGTTTTGAAATACACCTATATGGAATGAAAATATGCTTGACTTGTGAACTAGATGTTCCTATAATTATGCATGTAACAATTATCCATTCCCTCATATCATTGGGATAAGGATGAAATAAATTATAAAATGAGTAATAATGAAAAATACCACACAACATGTGTGTCAGCCAACAGTGAAATAATATCAACTGTTATAGGTAAAATATAACAAGAATATCATTTTTTGAAACTTGGATTTTACCCCAAACATGGATTCACAACGCCCAAGAACAGCTTATGACCAAGTCACAAGTGTTATTATTCTCATATATATTTTCTCCAAATAATAAAGAAAAGAAACCACATTTGATACAACTTTGTGACATCCTGAAACCTGATGACACTCAATTGTGCCCTATGCCCGGTGGGCCACATGGCCTCAAGTGCATATCCCCAAATTATAGAGCATGTCGACTAGTAGAAAGGGCCTAGGGTGTGTTTCTGGGAAGAATATTCCCTTATTAGTAGAGTGTAGCCTAGCAGAAAGAATAAAATGGAATAATAAACAGCAGAATCGATATGAATATTATAAATAAATAGTAGAAGCAAACTGATGCAATAGATAAATGAAAATAAAAATAACTGTATCAACTGGAACAAAGATTATAAGATGACATGTCACTAGAAAATTAGAAAACATGGATACAAGATAGTTGGCATTACATGTTCCACAATGTTAAAGAAAACAAAGGCTACTCCAAGAATCCCACGATCCTACTCGGTTATCTACTGTCAAGATCCATCCTATCTGAATGAAAACTATTATTGACAGCTATACTCTTCCCATTGTGAATACCTACGACCATGTAATCTACTTCAGGTATCAAAATGAACCCTGATAAGGTGTGAGATAAGTCATAGTGGGATACCATCAATGGTGTTTATAACATCCATCCCATGTAACAGAATATAGTAGTGTGAAGTCTTGCATATATAAGTAAAGCTAGTAGTAGAAAATAACTAGATACAAAATTACCTCCTTTTACCATTATTTTATGTCAAAAATGGAACTAGTTCATTTTATTAATTAAATTCCATTTATTGTGAATATTTCATACGAGTAATACCCATCACTGACATAATCTCATGATAATATTAGTGGTGAACATCCCAAGACATAACAAGGAAAACTGAAAAAGATATATAGTGATGGAGTTCCAAGGTAACAAACAAGGTAACATAGATCTAACAGAATAGTAACTCAGTAGTATCTGAGTCCATCTATGGTGTAAGAGTGTAATCCATGGAGCGTAATCTGATGGATTCCACAATAAGGTGCTTGCCGAGTTAAAGGTGATTAACCAAGGTTAAATGGGGATAAGCAATGACAGGGCCCTACGGGCTTTCACCATGGAACCTAATAGTCAATTATTGATCTGAGGAGTGTGTTCAAGGTATCAGGAAAAAAGTTAAAGGGCCCAACGGTAGTATACCTGGTATCCAAGTAATAGATAAGAACTAAAGTCTAGGTTGGTATCAACCTAAGAAAAAAACATCCTTGAATTGGAATGGGGTTTGTGAGACCAACTATATTCTCCTCTTAGAATCCAAGGTGACCTTGAGTCAATCCACTCCTATTTTATATTGTAATCATGTAGTAATTTATTTTAGTACCACTCTTTCCTCCATGTAGCATTGAAACCATTTAATAAAGTATTAATTAAACATTAAGTAATAATAAATTATTGAGGTTTTCCCTTCTCCCATCCATCAATATGGTAAGGGGTTCTACGGATATGTAACCTTTAATCAAACTCATTTGATATGACCATGTAATATACAAAGTATACTTTCCATTTCACATTCACATTTCACATTTAATAATCCATTGAAATAACTTACCTTAGACAGTTCAAGTGGTAATAATACAGGGAACATTCCATTAATAAATTCTCTTTAATAACAATCCATTTATTATGGAAATGATCACATTTAGAAAGTTCAAGAAAATGCACTCCTGAATAGTGGCCCAGACATAAAAAATACTAAAAACCTGAATATAGAATAACCTTCAACACATGGAGGATTGAGTTGTGAGTGTAACCCCTAACAACTAATAACATATTTAAAAATATTTTAACCATATGATTATATCAAGTATAATCATGACATTTGAATTTGGGAAATTTACTTTGAAAAAATCGGAGGTCCCCACAGGAATATTCCAAAAACAAAAAAACATTAGGGATAAGTTATAGACCACCCACCAGAGGGTTATACAACTCTCCTCCTCTAGTATCAACCCTTGATTTTCCTTGAATCAATTTATCAATGAAAAGCTGAAAAATTCTCACATGATGATACCTAGTTCAAGACCAATTGAGAAGAAGAAATTCTAAAGAGGACTCATGTACATAGCATTGTGCATCCAACGTGATGAATAGAAGATCTATTGGATGTAAGATGATGGATATCTCTTGATCTCTATATTTGGCATTTAAAAAGCTCTAAATGGGTGAAAATGGTAGGAAATACCACCGGTTTCCGAGTTGGGGAAGATGAGGGGAGTAAAATAGACCATTAATGGAAAAACAAGAATTGTACCCAAAAAAATTAACCTATGAATGTTTTGTACTCACGGTTTTTCAAATAGTGGGTAAACTGTGTGGGCCGGCTCTGCTTGAATGGTTTGGTCGGATGGTTTGATCAAACCTTGTGCAAACCATGCACATCTACTTGGGGAAAAAGTTGTGCTCACATAGTTAGTCTAGAAAACCATGGACCAACTATGCAAGATGGTTTGGTCCAAATAACACTATCTACACCATTGTAAAAACCATATGAAAAACCACGCATTTTTTACTCTAAACCATGAGCCAAGTCCTTTCCCCCAAAAAAGATGGGTTCTGGGCTTCGAAAAGTCCCCAAAAACCCTCAGAACCTTTACTAACTCATTATGCATCCATATTAGGTCCCATGTAAAGATTCATACTGAAAATTAAAGGATCAGTACCTGAGTGAAAACTGGGTTCTTACACATAAGGTGAGTAAGGAAATATCATAATTTCCTATATAATTTGATTATAATTATTCAAATAAATAGTTCTTCCTAGTATTATGATATAAGATAACTTAATGTGTGATTTTATTTTATTTAATTGCAGGGTATGTATTCATTGTATTGTATTTTATAATAAATTAAGATGCATTATTTTGGTCAATATCAAATGCTATGATATGGGTGATATCATAGTCTATAAAAAGTTTTTCAAAACGGATCATCAAACCAAAAAAATGATAAATGAGAAATCTCAAATTATGACTAGGAACAATATAAGAGTCATTGAGCCATCTTCATATCATGTAACATGAATTAAAAGTTTTCTCTCACCCCAAGATAGCTATAAAATTGTAGTTTCATACAGAAATGTGGGTTTCCAATGTCATATTAAACATACACCCAATTTCATTTCATGGATTATGATAATGTGTGGCCTAATAGTCAACATTAAATTTTAATACATGTGTAAGGTATGTTGGAAACCTCATAAGACTAAGCACCCATCACTCAAGATAGTGCTAATCTTTAATGGTAACCTCTATTACATATTACTGTTGAAAAATCTTTTATGAGGATTAAATCTTTATTCAATTATAAATTGAATAAAATTTAATATTTTAGAAAAAAATATTATAATATATAGGTTTTAGATTCTAAGTAGGATATTTTCATCCCTAAATAAAAAATAAAATGTTCATATTCATATCTCATATATAAAAAAATTAAATTTTATCAATTGATTGATTAATTTTTATATTTAATTATATAAAATTAATATATGGTAAAAATAATTTGTATAATTTAGTTTTTATGATAAATTATTTTTTATAAAAGTTTCATGAAATGAATTACATGATTAGTAACACAAAATTTGATTTAGTTTTCATCTACCTTGACATTGGATTGTTATTAATGTTTTTAACATTAATTTAGATGTGGAATATAGTTTATATGTATTAGTTGTTAGGTTTATAATAGAACAAAAATCCTTCTTGAGAAATCTATCCTATTGTAGTGGAACTTTGGGTCAAACATTCCACTTTCTTGGAGGTTTATACCATGTTCAAGAAATTTTAGGGGTATACTCTATAGGGATGAAAGTTTAATCAGGTTGAGAATATAAATTTCATATAATTCTAAACCATTACCAGAAAATAATTTCACATACCATAATCCTGGGATACATTTTAATTTTTGTAAACATTTTTGGATTAATTTTTTTAGAGATTAACATAATCTATGTGTTTTGTTAAGATTTATAAATTAATATGGTTTGAACATACTTAATTGATATTTGGAATAGGGATTAGAAAACTAAATAACTAGAAGAATGAATATAAAAATGAGAAATGCATGATATAATAATGATTTCATGAAATGAATATATTTATTGATTAAATATGCTTGTGATGTATATTAAATTAGCGATACATTAAAATAAATATCCTTAAACAAAATAATAATTGTTGGATTCCTTGTAATAAAAAAAATGTCCAGACTTTGATCGTCCAAATGGGTCTATTATTCCAAAGAAGGGTGTCCATGAATTATCTTTTGTACGGCCTGTTGAAAATGGATATGGTAGGTTCACATAGGGATAACACTAAAACATTAGGAGGAGGTGTGAATCATTGTAAATATTCTTTTATTGTGATAAAATAATTAATCCCTTTTCACTGTATCACTTATTCAATGAATAAATATACTATTTATCTCATGGTCTTCATCTATGGGTAAAATAAAATAATAGTAAATTGGAAAGAACACAACATGGCATAAAATTTATTTATTTAGTTTATTTACTAAGATGTATGAACATGTACCCAATGCATTATGGTAATTATATGTTTAATACAACTCTGTTTTTTTATAAAATGGAACTGGGGTAGAGGAATAACCATGGGCATGTACAAGTGGTAATTACACCTCATTTAAATGAAGGCATGGATCATTTATTTTTTAATTTTATCTCCCTAAACAGCCATAATATTGAGCCATATTTAAGACAAGGATATCATGGGTTAGTCTGAGGATCATTTAGAGCCTATAATTGTGAATAAGGTAATGGGGCACATGGTTTTCCTATATCTATGTTACCCAGGGTGCATGATAGTGTGGCTAGTGGAAGGTAAGGGACATAGCAATTTTATATGGTTTGTAGACGGTCAGTTACACCATGCACCTAGCTATGCGATATTCCCCTTAGTAGTAGTGAAATTATAACGGTTTGTGCACATTTTTTCTAAACTATGTATCCAAAACATGGCCCTATGTATTTTGGATGGTAATTAAAAAATTCCTTTCATTTAATATTATAACCCTTTTTCTCTTTTTAGACTTCTTACTCTAGTGGTTGAGTAGATTATCCTCCTGGAATGGATTCTTTTATCCATCAATATGGGAAATGAAATAACTACTTCATACATTGTTAATTTCTCAATCTATTAAAGGATATTAATAGTTGGATGTATTCTCTTCTTATCTATATCTATAGATTCATGTTTTCTATCAAATACATTGTGCTAATTAGGTGTAGGATAATTTTCTATGTGTTTAGGGCATTATATGGTTTCATATTTATCTATTATCCTTCTTGGAATATGTGGTTAATATTGATTGAGGATCCATCCCCATCCTAGAGTTTGGTGGTCATTTCATATTCCCATTGAGTTTTCATGTTTCATAATTACACCATTGTGCTCCACGACAAATTTTGTTGAGAATCCCTTTCATATTGAGTGGTTTATATCAAATTAACAATTTCACCCTGTTATATGCCTATATTATCTGTTTTAGTAGTTTAGAGTTTTATTCCCTTGGTTATGGAAATACCAAGGGTGTGCTAAGTTAAATTTCCCTTAATGGTTAATTGGTAATTTTGTTGGAAATCCAATTTAGCCATTGACAAAGACATTAAATGGTGTTTCCCTAAAATATAAAAGTGTTTAATGTCCTATTAATTTAGTAATTGTATGGAATAACAAGATAAGGAAATTTTACATGTTGTTTTTCCCACTTGACTATGTCACCTTCCAATTTACACCTTATGTAACACCCCGTGATTTTGAGAATTATCGTTTTTTTAATTATTTTATCTTTTTAATATTTTTTTCTCATTTCACATGACAATATATATATATATATATATATATATATATATATATAAACAGTAAGGTAAACATTCCTTTCACATGCAATAAAAACATGGTTTATGCTACATGCAATACCAACTTGGCTTGCACTACAAGTAACACTAACATGGCATATGACGCACACAGCACTGAGTTTCTATGAAACCTCAATTTTTATTATGTTAATTATATAAATAATAAAATTATAAGAAACAAGTTAAACATAGTAATATGAAAAGTAAAAAATAATTTTAAAATATTTTTCATAATCATTCTATATAATTACAACATATTGATAATGAAAGACTATTTTTGGTAATGCCCTTTTATGTTAAAAAAATATTTTCTTAAATGAACCACTTTTAATAAATAATTTAATTTTAGAATCATTTAGAAATTAAATTGGTTAAAATAAAAATAAATTTTTAATTCATAATTTCAAAATTAGTATAGGGTGTATTTTTGGGATTTTCTGATAAACATCATTTTTATTATGAATAGTGAAAATACTCATTTTTAGTTAAAAACCGCCTTTTTGTAAAGTTAATTATCATTAATAAATGATATTATAAAAAAATTAATGTAACATTAGATTAATATTATGTATATTAATACAATTTAATTCATTAGAATTAATTTTACTTTATAACTGAATAAAAAATCATTACAAACCATTGAACTTTTTCCTATAGTAGAACCCTGTTATTTCGTCTTGTATGTGGGATTAACACTCATCTAAATTTTGATTCATTTGTGATTTTAATTTAAAAAATACAAAATAAAAAATTTTATTATATCTAATATTTATATTCTAATAATACAATTTTTTTATTTTACAAAAATGATAAGTAAAATTGATTAAAATTAATCATATTGGTTAATGAAAAATTAAGATTAATTAGGGAATAAACCTTAAAATTAGGGGGCCATATAACCTAGAAACCTTTAAAAACCAATTTTATGTTCATATTTTATAAATAAAACCAATATTCATTAGTTTTTATTTGTTTTTTTATGATATTTATATAAGAACATGTGAAAAGATGATTTATTTCTAAAAATTCCATGTGATTATTTTTCATTCCCTGTAAAATCCCACCACCTCAACCCATTCCTCAAACCTCACAAAATATTTATTTTTGACAAATATTAGCCCATGAATACTCCAAAAAATCCTCCCTTTTAACTTGAATCCTTAATTTGGGATGAAACTTTCTCAAGGAAACCATTTGGCACAAAAAATGGAGTTAATCTATTTAGAGGTACCATCTTCTCTCAAGCTCCTTCCATTTATTTTCCTTCTCCACCCCCTCCACTATCTTTATTCACTAATTATGTGAAAAACCCTGCATCCTCCATATACTAAAATGTTGTTATGAAATGTTTTGGACCTACACTTACACACACCTCCATCTAATAGATGTTCAACATAATATTTTTGTGTAAGGAAAACTACTTCCTCACGAAAGGATGATTGTTCATTTTCCCTTTACCACCAATCATTGTAGACATTGTGATGGAAAATATATTTATATATATCATATATTTTATTTATTATTTATCTAATAATTTTTATTCCTTTTACAATAATTATTTCTTTAATTTACATTTGGTTTTTATATGAATATCTTGTTTGAGGAAGTGTGGACTACTACTCCCTCAAAGTGATGTGATTTGTTCACACACCACATAGAAGGTAATAAGAAAGAGAATAGTGAAATAATATGATATATATAATATATTCATGTTACTGTAATGATTATATATATACATACATATATATACATATATAAATATATATATGTCATTTACATACATTCTTTTAAAACAACATTAAAATGAAGACAATGTTCATGCGTATGTACAACTTACCATCTTCATGAACGATGTCTTCGATTTCGTACATCAATAGGATATAAATTAATAAAATATTAATATAAAGTATGTATCTTATATGTATATTAATATCTAACCTTTGGAATCATTATATAATTATAATGACCAATGATATAACAAATTAAGGCACATAAAAAAGCAAAGTGAATATTACCCGAAGTAAAACATAAAGATAGGATTAACAACAGTGTAATATAGGGTTATAATAAAACCATATATAGTAATAGATAAAATAATATTATTATTTAAAATAATCCTATTAAACATATATTCATTATACAGGAATCTTGTATGAGTATGGAGAGAGTCACGACACATGGTAAGGGGGTTTCATCTCACTTTTAATTTCTGTGAGATACTATCTTTCTTCACAACTTTTTCCTTTTGTGTGGTGTATGTAATGCATGTAATTTTATTATATTTATCATTTATTTAGATTTATGGGTATTAACATTCCCATTTGGTGATCCTTCTTTCATTGGTTTTATTTTACAAAAGTTACCAAAATGGTAAAAAAATATTTTGTCTCAATTAGACGTCTTTGAGACTCATGTTTTTATGCACCTAAACTTCATTCAAGGTGAAAATACTTACATTAAACATTCCATATCATGAATAATAATATTTTAATTATATTTTATGCTTCATTTAATTTCATTTCCCCACATAGAGTGAAAGATCCCAATATACCATGTTATAAGAACTTATTGAGACAATCTCATTGCTTTTTGAGTTGTTCTTTGTTTATTGTTTATTTGATGAAATAATTTTATCCGTAACTAAATAATTTTCATGATTTTAATTATATTATGTTATTTCATGATACTCTCATGTATTGTTACCATTTTCCACTCATTCATACATATTATTGTTATGAATGTGTTTTAGGTAATCCAGATATTACCCTCTCTTTAGTTGGAAATTTATGTTTTATAAAAAGATTTTACAAGAAAATTATACAATTCCACTATAATAACTAAATTTTTTAATCTTTTTTATTTTAAAAATATCATAATGGGAATTTTATTGTCTCTTTCAGTACAAGGAATTTTTCTATCCTTTTTACTGGGTAAATGGAATGTTTTTTTGATGACATACGACATGTTTAGATTTACCTGCCAAAATTTCCATGAAGCTCCCTTTGAATTATTAAAAAGGATAATATTTAAGGAAATGTTTCTAAAATAATTTTTCAAGTACTTTTTTTTAAATGGTTTTAATATACTTGTATATTTTTTCATGGAAACCTAATTTCCAAATGTTTTCATGTCTTATTTATAAGTTTTCCAAGGGCTTTCAAAGAAATGGTTTTCAAAACGTTTTCAAGATTCTTTTATAAGTTTTTGAGGAAAATGGTTTTCACATCCTTTTCATGTTTTATTTAAATTTTCTAAAGAGTTTTCAAGGAAAAATGAATTTAAAATGTTTTTATGATTATTTTAAAAGTTATCATAGAAAAAGTTTTTCAAAATTATTTCAGGTATTATTTATAAATTTTTATCATATTTTATAAGAAAATGAATTTCCAATGGTTTTATGTATTAAAAATTATTTTTAAAATAATAAAGTGTATTTTTTTAATAAGTGTTTTTAAAATATCGTTTAAAATTATTTCCCAACTATGATATCATCCACTAGTGTTAATCTTTCCTTAATGGAAAATTATTCAATGTATCTGTTCATATTCATTATCTCAATGGATTATGTGTTAATGGAATGATTTTATGAAACTTGTTTCTATTTCATGGGTTATATGCTTTGAAACACACTTCTTTTCGCAGGCTATGATTTTGATTAAATGATTATGAAACATGTCTCTTTCAACAGGTTATGATATATTTACATGTCTAGGATACCCATTTCATTTCATGGTAAATGATATGATTATTTATGATATTTTGGAACATGTATGTATGATTTCATTATGTGATAGGTGGGACCTATATCTCCCTCCAATTCATTGGGTAACGTTTTATATCTCATGAGATAAATAAAGATAGTCTTAGAAGAGAAATTTAACTACTATGGTGTCCATGAGAGTGAACTATGACTACTAAGATGGTATAAGAAGTGAAATCATGCTACTATTATAGCCATTGGAGTATACCATGACTACTATGATGGTATGAGTAGTGAAACCACCCTACTAAGGTGGTCTTGGAATCGATTCCATGCCCTATTTGTATATAATTATACGATTATGTGTTTTCCAAAATTCCATGTCTTACTACGACATTATTCATTCATGGATTTTGTACTTTACTCCATTTTTGTTCGTGTATTATGAATTTTAAATCCTTATGAAATGATCTTTGTTATATTATTTGATATGTATGGTACGACAATCTATTTTCATGATCACATTCTCATACAATTTTTTATCATGTTTATACATATGTGTCTCCCTTGTTTACCCCTGTTAAGTATTTGATCTCACCCCTTTTATATTTCATTTCCTCCATGTTATGATGATATGTAATATGTTTGATATGTATAATATGGGTGATAGTCATGATGATCATAGGGGGAGAAGATATAGCTCCCATATGTACCTGGGTATATGTTTCAACGTTTCCAAAGGCACTATAACAACTATGGTCTTTGGGGGTCCATTTATATACTGTTTATGTATTATAAAAAAGGAATGTAATCACTAATAGAAAAATTTCCTATAAAAACAGTTAAGAACCATTGGTATAGGTCCCCAAACCATTGGTATAACATATATTAATGGTTTTTCAAGCTGTTGGGTGATTTGGCATGGAAAAAACCTATCTCAATGGTTTGGAGAAAACCATTGGGATAGGTCTTTCCCAACAGTTTAGGGAAACCGTTGGTATAGGTATATATATAGGAAAATGTTCTTGTGGTGGTTTGAACCCACAACCTCCACGTTATATATCAATGACTTTACCACTATCCTAGAGTTTCTTTTGTGAATATATTTGGATATATATATACATATTTATTTATATGTAATTTATGTATTGATTTATATGATGATATTCAATAAATTTACTCATGAAAAATTAGGGTACCTATAGAAATGGTTATCAAAACCATTTGAATAGGTCTTTCCCATTGGTTTTGAGAACCGTTCGGATATGTACCCAATCTTTCCCAACGGTTTTGGAAAACCATTGGGAAAAGTGGCCTCAAATTGGACTTTTCCCAATGTTTTGGCCAAACCTTTGTAAAAGCCAAACCCTTTCCCAATAGTTTTGGAAAAACATGGGGAAATGTGGCCTCAAAGTGGTCTTTTACCAATGGTTTTTCCAAACCGTTGGGAAAGACATACCCTTTCTCAACGGTTTTGGAAAACCGTTGGGAAAAGTGGCCTCAAATTGGCATTTTCCTGGCATTTTATCCAAACCGTTTAGAAATCCACACCCTTTCCCAATGGTTTTGGAAAACCATTGGTAAATGTGGCCTTAAATGGGTATTTTCCCAATAGTTTGGCCAAACCATTGGGAAAAGTGGCCTCAATGTGGGCTTTTCCCAATGGTTTGGCCAAAATGTTGGGAAAGTCGTTCCCTTTCCCAACAGTTTGACCAAAACATTGGGAAAGGGGACCCATACCAATGGTTTTTTACAAACCGTTGGTATTGATTCATTGGTATAGGTCAGATTTCCAGTAGTGAATATCGGTGTTTGAAAAGATAGGGTCTCTATAGTTGGTATTTGAGAAATGTTATAACTAATATTTGGAAACATGGGTTAGAGAACCTTAGTGATATACTTAGGTGTATTTCTATGTATATGTCTAGTGATATATCTAAAAATAAGTACAATTATGTGTTAATGTTTAGGAAAATGTATTGGAAATTTAGTAAATGGAAGAGTGGGTTATTTCCAGGAAATAAATCCCTGTGTGGATACTACAAGTGTATCTTTTTTTAGAACAGGTGTACCTGGGTGTAATCAATATGAAAATATGTTCTAGGACAGACTTTGGGTAATCTAGTACATGACTATGGGCCTTGCTACCCACCATGTTTGACACTCATGAGCAATATGCTTTAGGGAATTCAAAAACTATTCACGAACCATCATGAAGGATTTAGATACAAGTTAAATACGAATAACCTATGATAAACCCAAGGGGTCATAGATTATTAAATGTTTTATGATTTAAAAATCCTATATGTAATTATTTTCATGGATATAATGATTTTTCTAGGATATGTAATGACCACACTATGATTATGGTAATATTCTATAGCTGGAACCTGAAGGAACATTATTAGTTTTGAATGTGATGGAGGATTTTTTTATGAGCAGTCAAGTGGGATGATTAATTGAGTGAAAGATGTCATGATCATGCCAAATCAATTTTCACAAAACAAGATTAAAATTGTTTACCTTAATCAACTCTCATACTCTCCAAGGAATATAAATAATGAATTCACTGAGATTTTTGGCAATGGAGACCACAGAAGAAAGAATACATGGTTTTCTTTGTGTCAAGAATGTTGAAAGAATAACATATGTTAATTAATTAGAGGAAGAATAAGGTTTTTTGACTATGGAAATGAATGACACAAAGCATGTGATAGAAAGTAAAAAAATGGGGATATTAACTAAAAAAATGGATAGAATTTTTTTCCCCCCTATGTCTTCATCGAAGGATAAGTGTTTTAACAATGGAATAAATGGAAATTATGAAACTCAATGTCCAAAGAGGAATGTTCTTGAATATAATATACACGTTTTTGTGAGTAATGGTTACATTACTAATGATTAAGATAGTATATAAGAAATGATAAAGTAAATAGGAATTATGTAATAGGGTGTGTTAGCATTTTTAATTGATTATGAATGATATACTCAAAGTATTTAGGTATTTGGATTCCATAATTAAAAATGGCGAATTATGTCTGGATTATTCTATATATGTTCTGATAAGGATTTATAAGAATATTTTGAATGGTCATGATGGACTAGAATGTTTATCTCATGAAATTCAACTTTTTGACTAAGGTAAGTTGACCCATAAAATGTTTATTATATTAAGATAATGTTGAATGGATAGATATACATAAGAGATGAGTAAATAAATTGGACAATATTGACTACCTAGAAACTATGTAAGGACTTGTTGAGGGGTGTTTTATGCATTCATTGATGATGTTTAAAAAATATTTTGATTTAAGGAGTAAATTCAATAAACATTTGAATAATTAAGCATGCATGTTTTCAAAAAGGATTTATGGTAATTCAGGTTGTAACCATTTTTCAAGGGTATATACAATATGGATACTCACATGTTTGGAATGTTACAACCAATAGGTAACTCGTGATATAGGGGACTCAATGCTAATATGATTTTGTGACTCTCTTTTTGTGGTTTTAGATTTTTATCTTTCTAAAGGGTTATAAGGTTAACCATTCATGAAAAGTTAATGTTAAACATCCAAGGAATTATTTTTGAACTGCGTTTTTTATTGGAAAATATGGTTAAAAAATAATTAGTGAATGAAAAATTTTCATGGATGTCCATTATATATATTATATTAGGGTGGTATTTAAAAAGGACATCATGTTTTTTGGGTGACATCCAATCAAGTTAGGAAAGGATGCGGGTCCTGGACCCATGACTGAAGGATGATAAGGGTTTCACACATACCACTTTCCTATGTGATGTTCTGGTTAATGTGTATTTATTTTTAAGGAATATATATTTATTCTGAACTGTTACTATTAATTTTTATTTTTATATATTAATACATGTTGTTTTTTAGAGTCAAATAGTTAGTCTTTTTATTCTTTATGGGATTTAGATCCGTTAAAAACATATCTTATTTCATTATTCATTATAGTTAATTTCTAGATATTCATTCCATGTGGTGGTGGATGTATCAAAAAAAATTAAATCACAAACCAATAATGAAATTTTTGTTATGGAATTTTTTCAATAATTACTCAATATTCTAAAAGTGATCAGTAAAAATTGTTAACCTAATACCTTAATTTTCATTGAGCTAATGGCATTTTAAATCATCCCAGATTTATGATATTATAGCCCTCAACATTCCATTGATCATTCAAATGTTTGTTTCTGATGAAATGAATCACTGCCTTTATATATTTATGATTTTCCTCCATGTTGAATCTTCACTCTTAATCTATGTTCTCTTATGGGGTACCCCAGTTATATGTCTCTTTGGGTTACCGTTATTGATCAAAAAATCACTTTTTATGGGATGTTTCAGTTTCCATTTTTATGATGTGGGCTTCAATGAATGAAACTTTCTATTATTAAACCTTTTATTAACCCAAATGAATTTTGAGGGCTAAATTCATTTTTAGGGGGTAGAATGCAACACCACGAGATTTTGAGAATTATAATTTTTTTAATTTAATTTATCTTATCAATATTTTTTTCTCATTTCACATGACACTAGAAATAGTTTTATATATATATGTGTGTATATATTAAAACACTATGTCAAAAATTGGTTTCACATGTAATACCAACATGGGTTGTGCTACACGCAATACCAACTTGGCTTGACCTTCAAGAAACAATAGCATGGTGTACGATGCACGCAATACTGAGTTTATACATCTGATTTTATGAATTATTAAAATTTGATAATTATTATCTATAAATTAAAATGAGTAATATAAATCATAATAAATAATTTTCATATATTTTTAATAATTTTTTTATGAGTAAAATATGTTCATAATGAAAGATAATATTTTTTGTTAATGTTCTTTTGTGTTAAAATTTTGATTTTCTTAAATGAATCGATTATAATAATAAAATTAATTTTATAAACATTTAAAAATTCAATTGGATAAAATAAACATCATTTATAATTCATAATATTTAATTTAGACTAGGGGGAATTTTTGGGATTTTTATGAGAAACATCATTTTTTATGAATGGTGACAAATAGTACCTTTTAGTTAAAAACAACTTTTTCGTATAATTATTTAATAATTATAGATGATATTATAAATATATTTTATGGTTAAATTTTATTAATATTATATTTATTAATGAAATCAATTTCAATTTTATACTAAATATAAAATCTTAACAAAATTTTCAACTTCATCAAACTTTAAAATGCAGTTATTTCATCCTTTTTACGGGATTATCACTATTATTATTTTTTCCAATTTTGTGATTTGAATTTAGAAAATCAAAAATATAATATTTTATTTAGTCTAGTATTTATATTATAATAAAATAATTTTCTTTTTATAACCGAAATTATTAGTAAAAGTGATTAAAATTAATCACTATGGTTAAGGCCAAATTAATCATAATTTTGGACTGAACCTTAAAATTTAGGGCCCAAATGACCTAGAAACATTTTAAACACAAATTTAATTTCACTATATAGCAAATAAAACATAAATTATTTAATTATGCTTTTCTTGTATGAAATTTTTTATGTATTAACTTGTGCACACTGAATTTGTTTCTAAATATTCCATTTGAGTCATTTTCCTTACCTATAAAAGCCCACCTCTTCCACACATTCCCCACACCCCTCAAAAATTTTATGTTAATCCAATATCTGAACAAGTATCCTCAAAACAATCATAACTTCTACCTTGAAGCCTCATATTTTGTATAATTCATTTCATGGAATCCATTTGGCATAACCCAAAATGAGTAAACTAATTTAAAGGTAAGATAATCTCTCAAAATCCTTAAATTTAATTTCCTTATCCACCCCTATACACTCTTTATTAACATATTGTGTGAAAAAAACAACCATCCAAAATATAATAGTTTATTTTAATTCCAAGGTTCATAAACTACAATAACACAAACCTCCATCTAATGGATGTTGAACATATTGTTTCTATCTATTGCGAACTACTGCCTCATGAAATGATGATTATTAATTCTTTCATTACCACAAATCATTGTGGCCATTATAATGGGAAAATGGTTATAAATTTGATTAATTTTATTTATTATGAACTTATGATACTTTTTTTTCTATAATACTTGTCACTTTACATTTCATTTGGTGTTAATACGATAATCTCAATTGAGGAACTATGGAAAACTGCCTTGTCAAAGTGATATGATTCATTCACACACCACATGAAATGTAATATAGAAGGGTTTAGTGAACTTATATAATATATATAATATAGTAACTCTATTGGAATAATTATATATATTTATATACATATATATAAATATACATACACACACACACACACACATATATATATATATATATATATGTCATTTTGATACTTTCATTCAATACGACAATAAAAACCGAAACATCGTTCATGCGTACGTACGACTTAACATCTACATGAACGATGTATTCAATTCCGTAGATATATATGAAATAAATTATTATAATATGAATATAATGGATATGAATCTTATTGTTTTCATTATATACATTCTAGAATCTTGATATAAGTATGATGACTAGGGATATAACAAATTAAGACAAATGCAAAAAGAAAAGTGAATATTATCCGAAGTGACACCATAACATAGGATCATTAACATGTGGTTAATATATGTTTATAGTAAAAAAAATATAATGTAATATATATAAGTATATTCTTACATAAATTATGTATAATAAAAATAAATGTATAATAGGGTAATCATGTACAAATAGAGAGACAGATTAAAGACACAAGGTAAGGGGATTTCATCTCAATTTAAGATATAAGCTATCTTTTAAACTATTTCCTTTTGTGTGGTGTATGTGTTGAACATTATTGTATTATATGTATCTTTTAATTAAATTTATGGGTATTCATATTCCCATTTTATTATCCTTCTTTCATGTTGTTTATCTTTCCAATGTATCAAATTGTAAAAAAAAAAATTTGTCTCACTTTTCGTTCTTTGAGACCCATGTTATGTTATGCACCTCAAATCTTTTATTGGGATACATATAATTCCATTTTACCTTACATAACATGAATCTAAATCTTTTAAGGATATTATATGATTCATGAAATATTATTTCCTTACATGGAGAACATGATCCAATGATACAAAGTTATAAGTGTTTATTGACACAATGTCATTGATTTTAGAGACTGTTTATGTTTATGCTTACATTGATGAGATATAATAATCCATATTTTACTAAATTTCATGTGTTTTATTATCGTATGTCTTTATGAAAGACTGTGAATACCCTATATTTGATAAAAACATATGTTTTATTAAATGTGTTTCCAAGAATATTTTAACATTCCCCTATAATATCTGGAAAAAAATTCACCCTTTTTTTATTTTACGCATTTCTTCATGGGAATCTTCTTGTTACTTTCTGAAAAAAGGAAATTTTTTATC
Organism: Viscum album; assembly: GCA_963277665.1. NCBI lineage: Eukaryota > Viridiplantae > Streptophyta > Magnoliopsida > Santalales > Viscaceae > Viscum > Viscum album. Next base: position 44,796,247 of record OY728139.1, on the reverse strand, counting down.
CTTTTGACCATGAAAAAGGAATGTTCTTATGACCTAGTATGACATGTATGGATTTACCTATCATCATTTCATCAAAAATAGCTTTGCATTGTTAAAACTATTAATCTTTATGAAATTGTTTTTAAAAGAAATAAACTAGGTTTTTTTCAAAATGGTTTTAAACCTATTCTATATATATTAATTTAAAACTATTTTAATTTTCATTCTTTTCATATTTACATGTTTTTAATGTGATTTCAAAGAAATAATTTTCAAAAATTGCTTAATATTATTTTATAATATTTCAAATAAAATAATATTAAAAACATTTTAATGATTTCATTATATGATTTCAATGTATTTTCAAAGAAATGGTTATAAAAACATTTTCAATATTCCGTTAAAAGTTTTCATATTTTTTCACTGAAAAATTTGTTCAAGATATTTTCTTTCTTATTTTAAAATTTTACAAGGAAAGAGGTTTTCAAAATTATTTCATGTGTTCTTTATAGGGTTTCAAGGAATTTTTTAAGAAAATGATTTTCAAACTGTTTTATGTATTAAAAATCCTTTTTCAAACAAGAAAGGATATTTTCTTCAAGAAGTGTTTTTAAAAGATCTTTCAAAATTATTTTCCTTATACAATTACATCCACTGGTGTTAATCATGGATTTATGTGGAATTATTCAGTGTATCTATTCATATTCTTTCTCTGAATGGATTAATTTTTAATGTCATGTTGTTATAAAACCCATTTATTTTTTATGAGTTATATTATTTTGAATCCCGATTCGTTTCATGGATTATTCTTATGATGAAATAATTATAAATATTTTCTCTTTCCATAGGTTATGATATGTTTACATCGTTATGATTCCCATTTCATTTCATTGGTAATGATAAGATTATTTATGAACATTTGAAACATGTATGTGTGATTTCATAATGTGATGGGAAAAACCTATATCTCCCTCCAATGCATTGGGTAAATTGTTATATCTAATGTGATAAACCTTGACTAATATGATGGCCATGGGTGTGAACCATGGTTACTAAGATGGTATGAGGATTGAACCAATGCTACTATGATGGTCATGGTAGTAAACCATGACTTATATGATGGTATTGGGAGTAAACCCATACTAATAAGTTAATCTTGTCAGTGATGCCTTGGATAATATGTAAATCATTATATTCTTATGTATTGTCCACAATTCCATGTCTTGCTCATATTTTATTATATTATGGATTTTCTCATTTACTCCCTTTTTTATTTATTCCCTTTGAACTTCCAATATTTATTCCATGATATTTGTAATTATATTGTATTTTAAGGTTACGATGATGTATTTTCATTATCACATTATCATACCCTTATGATCATGTCTATGATTAAATGTCTTCCCTGTTTAGCTTTTCTGAGAATTTGAGCTCACCCCTTTTATGTTTCCCTTCCCCCATGTTTTTATGATATGTACAATGGTTGATATGTCTGAGAATTGTTCTAGTTAAGAAGAACCTAGTGGGAGATTATATAGGTCACAAATGTACCAGTGGTTATGTTTCCATGTTTCCAAATGCATTATACCAACTATGGTCTTTGGGTGTCTATTCGTATAATGTTTTAGTATTCCAATTTTTTTTGTAATTTCAATGTTGTAAAAGTGAGGGTTACAATACCTTGATCCTTAAAAATTAATATTCCTTTCATACGTGAGTTTAAAAAGGAGGTAACCTTATGGAATGGCTTTGCGTGATGACGTCCCGAATATAAAATGAATAAATTAAATGAAATAATTTATGATGGGGTAAGGGACCACCTTTGATTAAACCTTCTTGAATGATTATTATGAAATATGATGCCTTAATGGAATTTGAGTAGGTATAATGGGAGTATGTGTTGAATTTCCTCATGGGTTATATTATAAAAATGAATATGCTTTGTTTATATATAATGGTTTGGTATGTATGTTACCTTATAATAAATTCAAGAGTTTGAACATTATATTTATGAATAAGACATTATAATGGGTTTGATATAATTGTAAGGGATCTGTTGAGAATGACGACATCATGATTTCTTATATCAGGTGTCTTGCATTATGTCTAACAACATTGACACTAATATGATTGTTGTATTTATGTTTCCTGTCCCATTTGTAGAGTGATTACATGATGTTTCACTCAACAACTAGAGTTTCGTGAATGATGTCATACATTATTATTGGGATGCAGTGCATGTGCCTTTGGAAGTGAGCTTATATGCTTGTTAGACAGTCAGGAATATTTGATTTAGGCCCTCGTCTAGCCATCACTAGTATTCCAGGTATATTGACACCTACATCCACATGTACTTGGTTCATATATGTGGATGATATATATATTATTATTATATATATATATATATATTACCAAATATATATAGTGTCTTATCAAACACTATTTTGGCCATGCACTGATGCTAGCAGACCCGCCAGGTGTCCACTATAAAGCTAAGTGGTCTTGTCTCTTATTTATTTTAAAATTTTAATTAATTAATATTTCCTTCAAACTACATAGTTATGTGCACTTATAGGATTATAGGTTCACATAAATGGTGGTGGACTACTGAGATTTATATCTCATTGCCTACTCGGGATTCATTTTCCACCCAAGAAGATTATCAGTCCGTAGGTACTGATATTGGGAAGCACCATGATTCTGGTATCTGATATACTTACCAATAGTTGTATTTTATGAGAACATGACCTATCATTAGCATGGGATTCTAGTGAATCATTTTTTTAGTTTTTGTAGTTTTTATTAATGCTTGTATTTGTTTGACCCATGTTACCCTATTTATTATCATCATTCAATGAATCCATATATAAAAAAATTCTTAGTGTATTTTGATATATTTATTTAGTGGTTCTATTTATTTTCACATTCCTACTTCTCAAATATATCAGTTACATTTTTTTCATCCACTACATTGTTATTTTGTATGTTTATATTATGTTTCTGATGTTTATTGTTGTTTATTTTATCCATTTTTTCACTCTAACATGAGAATATAGTCTCTCCATTATACCATCTTTATGCCATCTCTACTAGTTGGAAGGGTATGGCATATGGGGATGTTCCCTTGAGGCCATATGACCCACCGTATCGGGGCACGGGTTTAGTGGATCCCAAGTCATGATGTTAAAAAGTGGTATGAGTGGTGGTTCCATTCATTATTTAATATTTGGAGATAATATATTCGAGATTGGTAATGCTAGGAACTAGGTCATAAGTTATGACTAGGTGTCGCAAACCCGTGTTCATGAGTAATGTTAGTGTTTCTTGGATTATAGTTGTTGTTCTGCCTTTTCCTTTTACTGTTGATGTCATTTCACCAATGGGTGATGCACATGCTGTGTTTAGGTTATTATTATCATTCATATAGAGAATTGTTTTCATACATAGCAATATTATATGTGGGAAAATATTATTGTAACAATCATAATTATTAGGAACACATGATCTAGTATGACATGAATTTTTCCAAGTCACATATACTTTCATCATGCATTGGCCAATTTTATGTTGATATTTCCTTTAATATGTATTGGATGATGTTGAAAATTATTGGAGGGATTGGAAAAAGTAATTTTTACCTAATGTTACTACCTTAACCAAAAAATATATTCAATAATAGGTCAGTTTAAACACCTTATGTAGTCAATTATGGCATGTTGATTTGTGGACCATTCATCACATGTGCTGGAGCATGTTATGGTGTGACATGATTGAATATTATGTTTTGGTTCATAAAGAGTATGGGAACTTATGTATTGAATTTGTTACACTATATAATTAATTTTTTTATGTATATTAAATAATTGAAAAATCCCAAATTCAAAATAAATATGAAATATAATGTGAAATGTTTTATCATATATATGTGAAATAAAAACATAGACCCAAAACCAACCTTAGTATTGGGTAGTGGGTTAACTCTTACACTCTTATGGACTTTTATGGTCACATATAACATATAGTCATAGATTTCAAATAGGCATAGAGGGATGGTGGTTTCTATAGGAATGATTTACTCCTATCCTAGTTTCTAAAAAGAAATATTCTGAATGGTCTAAATCTATTATGATGTGTGTGTTTGTAATTTTAGTATCATCCTATGATGAAATCATCCAATAAAATTCCCTAAGGTGGTGAAAAAAAATGATCATGACATGTTCGGCCAAGAACGGCCAATGATTCTTCCTATAGTGACACCTTTGGTACCTCATCCAATACCTCATATGGGAACTGCCACCCTCTTTTGAGAGTGTGTTTTGGGTATGATTAAGAATATACAGGGGTCATTTGACATTCCCTACGTATGGAATAGATGACTTTGGAATTCTAGAAGGAGAATCCTCTTACCAGTTCATGTGATAATGGACATCATTCTCTTGTGTCATTTCTCAATGAAATAATATCTATAATCATGCATCTTGAGACACCTCAAGATATGAGGTTCAAGATTGTGATGCAAATGGTATGTGATACATCCATGCAATGGTGGAATGTAATCACCTAAAAATATTTTCATAGATATATGGTCTAGGTGGATTTATAGATGATATTTTATGACTAATTTTCCATTAATCATTGAGGGATGACAGAGCAAGATAATACATGAAACTGAAGTAGGGGATCATGTTAGTTATGAAATATTGTACTTTTTCACTATTTTTTAGCAATTCAATCCTACAATGGAAGGTTATGATCTTACAAATTCCATGTGATTCAAGGAAGGTATGGTTTACATCGTCTTGTAGAAGGTAAATGTGTTTTGATTGATGAATATTTCTAAAATAATCAACTAGCCCTTTATTATAGATAGGAATATGATGGAAGATGATGGTGTGAGCCACGATGACCTAACGATTGTAGTGGTTCTACTTCTGGGTGCCAGAATCACTTTAATATTGCTCATGGGGGTGGTAGCAGCCAGGCTTGTCATGTAGATAGTATCTTGAGTGGTCACCAGTGTGGGAATCTAGGACACATGAAGCCTCAATTCTTGGGGGACCTAGTGGTGTGAACATACTATGGTTGAATGGACCATTTTCAGTGTATCTGTAGGACCTTTATGAGAGTTACTAACAAGTGTGGATATACATCTACTCCACTATTAGGAATCAGGATAGTGTGATCGTGACACACATGCATCCAAATTACCATAAAATGACTAAGATGAGGTGGCTGTTGAGACATAAGTAGTCAGAATAATGATTCTCAATTCTAATAGAGAGTTTTTCCAAGGGTAGTTATAAAGCGACTCTGGGACACAATACAAGATAGTTACATGAATTCCAACCTATTCAAGAGGATTATTGTGCCGAAACTTCTATTGTACGAGTTATTATTCAAGTATAATTTACTTTAGTGTCCATATTATTTAACACTGGATCATATCAGTATTTTATATATGAGGAAATCATTTAGAGTCTCATCATCGATATTGAGCAATACTATGACATTATGATGCTATAAACACTATTGGGTATCAATTTTGAGGGTATTTACTATTGTAAGAACTTCCCTCTTATGATAAAAAATCACCTTTCCAAGTGGAATCTTTTTGTCCAATACACTAAGGAGTTTACAGAATCATCTGAATGGACTGGTTAGTTCTATATCAAGCCAATATTTACTATTATCTTTATAGGGTGTCATTTACATCACTATATGAAGTTTTGTATGTTCATAATGTATAATGGTATGTCGGTTTGACTAGAGAAGGTCTTGAGTAGTAGATGATGGGTAGTGTTACACCTCATTTTTATAGTATTTTTCTAGATCAACAATTTTGTGAACCAATATTTTCCTCCTACAATTGAGTATTTTAAGAACATATTTCCCAACGATATATCTAGTCTACCTCTAATGTGATGGGTAAAAATCATTATTGAGTTACTTCCAATAGCATAACTAATGACCATTCCTCTTTATTTTATGGCACCTAATGATATTCTAGAACTCAAAGTGTCAATAAAATGTCTAGAGAGTAAAGGCATTATACAACCGAATTCTTCTACTTGTTGTTCAAAAGTTGTTTTCACAAAAATGGCAGATCATACCCTTAGGCTCTGTGTGTATTACTATCATTCAAACAGGCTAAAAATCGAGAATCATTATCCACTTACCTGAATAAATGACCTTATTGTTGAAGTCCATGGGGAGGGTGTTTTATAAGAAATATCTGATGGTGGGATTTCATCAGGTCTATTTCAGGACATCATACATACCTCACAATACATTATGGAGCGGATGCGATCTCTATGAGTACATAGATATGTCATTTGGGATCATGAACCAACCTATTGTCTTCATTTCTCTTATGAATCTAGTTTTAATACCATATTAGAGATCAATTTATTATTATTTTTCACAATATCCAAGTGTATTCATGATCCAAACACAACCATGAAACCCATATTGAGATTGTGTTGAATACACTAAGAGAACACTTATATGATAAGCTCAGTAAATTCCATGTTTGGATCAACAATGTCATCTTCATGGGTCATAAATTCAGAGTCAAGAGCTTCATTATACCCAGATAAAGTGTGGGTTATATTTTCTTAGGATCATTAATAGAACATCTTTGAAATCCAGAGTTTCATGGGGGTTACTGGATATTGTGGATGATTCATAAAACTTTTCTCACTTCTTGAAGCACCAATTATGTGATTGATAAAGAAGGGTGTGATATTTTAATGTTCAAAAGCATGTGAATTATCCTTTCTAGAGTTTAAGGGTCATTATACTTCCACATCGATACTAATTATTCCTAAACATTGCCAGAGATGTGTTGTATACTATGATGTGTCTGGTACCAGACATGGAGTTATTCTAATGTAGGATGAGTGAGTATTCATGTATGGGTCTCGTTAATTGAGGCATAATGAGCGGAATTACATGACACATGATATCAATCTCACAACTGTAGTTTATTCTTTACAATATCGGAGACACAATCTATATGTAGATTATTTTTTTGGTATTCGTAGTACACAAGTTACTCATGTACATTTTTATATAGCGAGATCTCAATCTCAAGAAGCACAAGTGGGTTGAGTACCAACATTCGTTTGATTTAGAGCTTGCCTATACACCATTTAAAGGGTGTTCTGAAGTGTATTCATTCAACAGAATTAATAATACTCACATGGTTCAATAATTTAGAGAAAAATGGAATCTTACAACCTTATTCTTAGAGATAGATGTTGAGGTTTTGGGTGACCATGTTCAAAATATGATCTCAGCCATAACATTGACTTATACTCTTTTGGAATGGGTATTAATGAAGTAGTTATGTAATTATGAATGAATTTACCTAATGAAAAATCATTTTAGATAATAATACATCTTTAGGTTGGACCATGGATGGGAATGATAGTTTACTATTCCATGGATGTGTATGTGTCCTAGAAGACATCAAAGAGGATATGAGAGGTAATATGATACCATACCATAGATAGTTCACCCTGGTGCCACAAAAATGTATTGAGATGTTTGGGGATAGTATTGGTGGCCTGGTATGAAACATGAGATAACTAGATTCATTACTTAGGGTACCTCCTATTAGTAGTTCAAGGTTGAACACCAGTGATCAGTAGGGATTTTTTTATCAATTATCCATTCATAAGTTGAAATTGGACAATGTTTCAATGGATTTCATGACTGGTCTACCCGATCACCTTGTGGAAATAAAAAAGAGTTGGTTATCATTGATCACTTGGTGAAGGTATCACATTTTTATCCTTTCTGAGAGCCATTAATAGGTGATGAGATATAAAAAATGTATGTCAGGAAGGTTTTACATATTCAGGGAGATTTTCATTTTATCATTTCAGATAAATATTCACATCTTACTCCATGGTTCTATCAAGGGTTTTAGAAGGAATTGGGAATGAAATTACTTTTTTAGCCTGGCCTATCACCCACTGATCGATGGATAAATAGAGTGTATGATTTAGGTTCTATGGGACCTACTCTATAAATGTTCCCATGACTTTGGGGGTTTGTGGGAGGACTAAATTCTATTCATCATGTTCGCTTAAAATAATAGATTTCAGGCTACCACTGAGGTTGATTCATATAAAGCCTTATGGTAGCTCATGCCTTTCATCTATGTGTGGAAATGAGGAATGAGAGGTAGCTATTCTTGGGCCACATATCATGTTGGGGACTACATAAAATCTTTAGCAGAGTAAAAATTGTATGTTGGAAGCACAGACTAGAGAGTATTCATATTCCAACATACGCGGATAACCTCTTCAGATTGAGGTCTGAGACTAGATTTTCATTTGAGTGTCACCTAGGTTGGTGCATACATGTATTATGAAGTTGAAAAAGTTCCCACCATGATTTTTTGTTCCCTTTGAGGTTGTGAAATGGATCGGACCAGTGGATTACCAGTTGGAAATTCCATATATATATATATCAGTCCATGCATGATTGTTTTCATATATCTCAGCTTGACCAGTATTATCCAGACCTATCACATGTATTTCATCCTGATGTGGTTTAATTGTATGTAGATTCTTCCTTTGAGGAGTATTAAGTATGTAAAATGGATGGGAGCATGAAGACACTATGAGGTAAGTGAAATCCTTTGTTACAAGTGTTTTGGAATCACTACTGATGACTAGACAAGACCTATGAACTTGAAGAAGATATACAAGTTCAAAAGTAAGAACTCATGGCTAATGATACATCATTACACTTAGAAGGCCAACTTGAGGGTGAGTTTCTTTATGGAGGGGAGGATTTTATGAACGGTATTTTCAATGATTGTACAATTTCTTTCAATTTGGATTCCTTAAAATCCCTAATATTGAGTTCTAATCAATCCAATGTGGCCACATGTCTTTCAAGGGATTTTTCGGAGGCCAAATCCTTGAAATGGAAAGAAGGGATTGGGCAACATGATTTTTTTCAATAGTGACACCTAGGGAACACAGTTGTATGACTAGATGTAGGTATGGTACATAGCCATTTTGTGTTGTTTTCATAAGGTTAGTCAAATCGTAGACCTAACAGCACGATATGTCCCAAAGTAGAATTGACTAGGGCACGATTTATGCTCGACTTCCACTAACTATGTTAAAAAACTGTATCCTCTGTATTTGGGATGAAAAGACCAAAATTCCCCTTATCTAATCCTATAACCCATTTTCCCTTTTCTTTATTCTTCCTCCAGTGGTTGGGTAGCTTCCTCTCCTCTTGTGAATTCTTATCTCCATCAACCTATGATTTCATGTAACTCCTTCCCCCGATGTATGTTTATTAATCTTTAAAGTCATTGGATCCATTGATGCATTCTCTTCTAGTATCTAGAATTTGATTTGAGTTTTACATTGAATCCATCATGCTATTTAGGTGTTATATAATTTTATTTAATTTCATTTAATTTGTCCATTTCATAGATCTCTTCCAAAATGCTCAAAAAATGAGGCTGATATTGAGTGAGGAGTCACCAACTACCTTGAAGTGGGTGGTCACATCATTTTCCATTTTTATTTTGATGTTTTTAATTACATTGTTATGCCAAATGCTAGATTTTTTCAGGAAACCACTTTATATTGAATACTTCACATCAAATTTTGCATTCCACCCTTTTATACACCTATTAGTTCTTGTGTAGTAGTTTAAAGGTTGATTCCCTCAGTTATGGACTCCCATGGTTGTGCCTAGTCAAATGTCCCTTAATGTGTAATTGAAAAAATTTCATGGAAATTCCATTTAGCCTTCATCTTATAATTTAAATGGTTATCCATAAAATATAATAGTATTCAATGATCCCAATCACTTATTATGTGTTTAGCCTAGCTTGCTAATGGAATTTCCCATGTAACCTTTTCACATGTGACCATGACACCAACTAGTTGAATCCTTGAGCCTTATAAATGAATTAGCCATGCTTATGTGAATTTGAATGGGTTGGAACCTTATGGAATGGATTTTGATGACGGTTGAACATAATTGAAATGAATAAATTAAATGAAATAGATTATGAAAAGTGGTAAGTACATGACTTTTTTTAATCCTTGTTAAATTATTGTTATGAAACATGACACCATAATGTAATTTGAATTGGTATAATGTGGAATATGGGAGGAAATATTGCTTCTGTTCTATTATAAACTTGAATATAGATTATTTGTATACATGTTATTCATAAACATGTTACAAGAGAGGTATTTTCTGAAGTTGAAAAATATAATTATCAATACAACTTTTTAAATGATGTGATATGAGTGTAAGGGAACTATTGATAATAAATGTATCACACACCCTTACATCAGCTGTCGAGTATGACAAATCACCCCATTGACACTATTAGGACACTTGGATTTATGCACCACATCCCTTTGATATAGTGATGACTTGATGAGTCACTCACAATCCCAAGTGTAGTGAATGATGTGTCACGCACTTATTATGATGTAGATAATGCACCATTTGGCCTGATCTTATTTAGTCCTTAGACTTTTCATGGATGTCTGAGTTATGCCCTAGACTAGAAAACACTGGTATTTCTGGTATATGGACACTTATGTCCACATGTACCTAGTTCATATTAGTATTTGATATATAGATAATTATTCTCATTATATTTACCATCACAACATATATAAAATTATTGACCAAACTGCCTTTTGGCCATGTGTCGAAGAAGGTAGATCCACCAGGTGTCCTTTAAGAACTTATACATGCTAGTTATTTATTTATTCTACAATGTTAATTAATTAATATTTCCTATACAATATTTAGTTTCTAGAAAAACATGGATTAAATGTACACATCAATGGTGGTGACCTAATGAGATTTATATCTCACACCCGACTCAAGCTACCATTGGTACCTGAGATGGTTATATTTCCTCTCATTATAATAAGTGAAAGGAACCTACTTCTGTTACATTATATTCTTACATATAGTAAGAGATCCATAGAAGAGGATTGGGTTTTACCTAAATATTTTAGTGGAGATTTTTTGGTAGTTTTTATAGCAAGATTACATCAGCCTATCCCCTATCCCCTTTTTAATTATAATAATTCCATGTATCCAAATATCTGACACTCCTGTATGGATTTTGTGATATTTATTTAGGTTTTATGTTTATTTTCACTTCCACACTTGTCTATTATGTTAGTTATATTTATTCTTCTGCTATATTATTATTATATTTTTTTATATTATGAGCCTACTATTTATTTATTTTTTGACTTTATCTACTATTCCACTCTAACATGAGGGTATATTATTCCTATTATAACACCTTACACCGTCAGTACTACTTTGAAGCCTCTGGAATACAGGGAGGTGTGCATGTGGACATTGGACCAAATGGCTCGACTCCCATGTTATGTGGAACCTAATTTAGGAAATTACACATGTTATGGATCCAACTATACCTTTTCAAAAACTCCAACCTACAGTTCTCTTTTTAGAGATGCATGATTCATCCAACTCCTTATGAATAACACTCGATAGTGATAACAAAGGTATCTTATAATCTTGGCCAAGATATATTCTTATTCCCCATATAAAAAAAATCTAATTTAATAAATCTATGTTCCTAAAATATCTATAGAAAACGAATATATCATGGATTTCTCAACATCATGGAATATCAATACAATTTGAATAAAAATAACTGATCATACTTTTGTTTATACTTATGTAGTAGATAATGGTTATATGATACTATCTCACTTTATTAAGCCTAGAAATATAATAATATTCAATTACATGACATGAAATAGTTATAAAGTTACATATAAAAAAAATTATGATATTTGGAGGTTCAAGTTTGGTGGGTCAATTGGTGGGATGATCTTAATGAATAAAATATCAATTGAAGAGTTGATAAACCATCCATAGACTAGAAATAGTTAAAAATACTATTTTTCATAGAAGGAAATATTTAGATGAATTTTTTAGAAGGTTTTTTAATGAATATAATGGCATAAAGATACCTTGATGTTTTTATGAGATGATATAGTCAATTTTATTAATATTTGTAGAAATTATGGATTCTCTCAAGTCTTGTTTCTTAAGATGAAATTTGGATAAGTGTCGTGCATATAAATTTTTTTTACAATTCAGGTAATAAATTGAGTGTGTGTGAATAAGTCTCTGGTGGACAATGTTTTTCAATGAGGAGTTGGGTGTAAGATACTTAGTAAATATGATGATTTTTAAACTCCTATTGCATTTGGGAAGTTCATATTATATTTTTTATGTGTGTATGAACTTTATCATGTCATTAAATGTATGATATTATTATAATATATTTTATATATCCATGTAGTATACATCTACATATGATATTATAATTTTTTAAAATTTATAGAATACATGAACTTATATATTTATTTTATCTAATGAGAGAATAAATAATTCAATTTATTATACCAATCATTAAGGAATAAAATATCATGGTAAATACACTAGGATCATGATTCAATTTGATAAGGAAAATGAACCATTGAATTTAGCAATAAGATATCGATATGAGTTCCAACCGTAGAAGGAAATTCCAAATTATCTTGAATATATGGATAAAATTCAATCATAATTAATAGTTTTGAATGATTGGAAAATTTTGTTTTAAAAAAAGACCACTGTATTAGGAAGTATTTTAATCTATAAAATGATTCCAATTATACATGCTGATTGAAGTGGAAGGATATTTAATTTCTAATATTTCATGAAATTGAATTTTTTAGATTATTAAAATATGAATGGAAATATTGACATGATTCTATCAATATAAATTATAAGAAGTATGAATGAAAAAATAGTGTTCTTGATTTTCTGTACCTGACATATATTCTGCATGTCTAAAGAAGATGAAGGTGAGAATATGTGACAAAAAAAATAAAAATACATGATTATTAGAGGGAAAAAGATACATATCTTTTTCTTCTTATATAAAAAAAAATTTATGTTATAAAGAAGAGAATGGAGAACAAAGTTTGTGAATTTTGACATTGTCTAATGTCGAATATTTTTATAGGCCAAAGATACTCAAAGAGTATCCTTTAGCTATAATCTACTATTCATGTCTGAAGAAGAGTTAGTTCAGGTTTGTTTTATAAATTATATTCCAATTTCCAGAAGGTGAGAAACCCAAACTATAGACAAATATTATAGAAGTCCATGGAAGAATGATATATCCCATCATTTTTTCTGAGTGAGGATGAATGTTATAACTTTTTAAACACTAGAAGAGTTTTATTTTATCATTGTTGACCATTGTTAAGAGGATTTAAGGCAAACCCTATAGCTGTAAACGTATAAAATCTTTTTAGTGTTTCCTAGAATTGTGGGTCAGTTCCATCAGTTATATGGTCTTAAATCCATTCCCCTATATGAGTACTTTTTATAATATAAAAATGGTTCCGTGCATGAGATAATAATTATGATGCACTATTTCCATAGTTATCCATTTTAGAGATAATCATCATTAATAAAATATAATGTAATGTTGGGTTCTTTCCCTTTTTCATTTCACATTTTCCCTCAATGGGTGAGTTAAATTGAGATAAAAAAGAGATCCATTCACTAAATATGTGAGGAGGTGGAAATGGATAAATGATTTATTCCAAAGAAAATAAAATTTACAATGATTCACCCATAGTGTTAGTCTTATCCCAATGTGAACCTACCATATGCATCTTCTCAATTCCTTAGTCAATATAATCCATGAACAATATGCTTTTGTAGAACATACCCATTTGAATGAAGGAGGTCTAGATGTCAATTTTTTGTTTTAAGGAATGAAAAACTTAGTAATGAAGAAGTTTTATTTTTAAATTTCGGTCTAATTTAATATTAATCACAAGTATATTTAATTGATATCTTTTACATTGTAGGAAATACTTATTATTCAATGTTTTATTCCATTAAGTATGCATGATTCTAATGATTTACCTTTGTATTACCTATTCCATCAATTAAATTAATATGTTCAAACCATAATAATGTGTATATATTTTCGTAACACATAGTTTTTGTTACACACTATAAAATAGAATGAAAACATGTTTACACAAATCTAAATGAATAAAACGTATAAGGTACATGTAACATTTTTCTTTTAATATTTTAGAATAATATAAACCTGATAATGTCCACATGTGTAATCATTGAGCAATGGATAGAAAACCTCGACCATTATTGAACAATGCATAAACCTTTAGGCCAATTGTATGTTTGAACCAAATTTCCTCTATAATAAAATACTTTACTCAAGTGAGATTTCAATTCCATCATAAATATATCCTTGAATATGTATAAACTGTATTTTACATCTAAATTCAATTTAAAAACATTAATAAAAAATAGAATTCAATTTTCATAAAGACTAAATCTTATTTAGTTTCACCAATCATTTAATTCATAGCATGAATATTTTAAAATAAGAAATTTTTCATATAAATTATTTCATAAAAAATATTCATATCTTATAAATATTTAATGTAAATGAATATTTAAAAAGATAAAATAAATAAATTATCATTTAATTAATTTTTTTCAACCATGAGATATTAATATGAGAATTTAATTTTTTTTATTCGGGTATCAAAATGTCCTTTTTTATATGTCTAAGACCAATATTTTATAGGTATTTTTTTCCAAAATATGAAAATTTATTAATTTTAGACATATATTTAAATTTTACACTAATATAGGCTTTATAAATCAATGCATGTAATATTATCTAGCCATTTAGTTTGGGCAATCATGAGTGGACATTGTTTTACCGTATGTGGATGCCCATATACCTTACACACGTATTAAAATATCATGATGATTATTTTGATACTCATTATTGTAAACTATGACTAACTACAAGATGAATTTTTAAGCAGACGTAGGTCACTTTCCTTTCTGTATGAAACAACCATGTTGTAACCGATTTGAGGTAAGCACTAACGTTTGTTTCTTCATGTACTTTATTAAAAAGGCTCAATGACTCTTTGATAGGGCCCAATCATAATTGGATATATCTCTTATGTGATTTTAAGGTTATGATGATATATATTTTAAAATCTGTTATACCCAATGATTTCAATCATATAATATCTTATAGAATGGAACATAACAAAAGTATTTTAAGTTATTATTCAATTTAATAATATCTATGCATCCCATATAACTGAATAAAAATAAAACCATTAATTATGATATAAAATATTATAATTATAGGAATAACTATTTAATAGAGGAAAACCATCCATAGTTATATATTATTCTATAGAATAACCTCAGACACCATATGATATAAATGTTATTTGAAAAATCAGTAGAAGAATATATTGATTTTAAGATGAATGTTCTTTGATTACATTGAGGGGGATTTTTGTATCATCTCAAGATAAATGTGTGTAAAGACACCCATAAAAATTCCTTATCTATAATCATTGATTCCACATGCATTGATTAATATAAAACATAAACATCATACTAATATTATAGAACATTGTATCATTATGCATCTCAATACAACATATTTTCTGGAGATCACAAGGAAACTATCATTGGATCTTACATATACGAGGATGTACCCAAGCCACTAGAATCCCTATAATCTATGATATGATCCATCTGATTCAAAAGGTATGTGATCACCTTCTCTAAAATGATGGATACAACATGGAGATGGAGAGAGAAATTATACTAATTATAAATAGTGTCACAAATACCCAATAGGAAGATCTGATCCATTTATATTGGCTCCATTTAGTAAATGAATAGATTCAAGGGTTGGATATCGATTCTTGGTTTCCAACAAAAAATTAACATAATGCATTTTCATTGAGATATAAAATCATTTAAATATTTCAAATGATTATTAAATGTTTTATAAAACAGAAATTAAACATACAAATGTTTTTTTGAATAATGTGACTATTTGGAAATATTGAAGCAGTAAGGTACTTTGTAACACATATTAAATACCCATCTTACATTACATTGAAGTAATCCTATTCCTTTTTCTGATATTTTGAGGTCACAGCTTTGGATTCATCACATTTATTTATAGGCCTGTGATATAGACCAATAGAAAACATTATTTTATGATTTGAGTTGTTTGAAATTATCTTTATCTTTAATTTCATGACATATGGAAAGAAAAAGAATAATATTTTGAATTACGGATCCAAATTTGAGAATCAAAGTTATAGGTAACAAGAAAGGGAATTCAAAGAGTAATTTCATTTTCAATATTGGGGAGAATTCCAAAAAGTATTAAAATCCCATTGATAGACACCAACAAATTTATTATGAAAATCATGAATTATTCACCCTTAATGAACTAGCCACCAAATTACATAATCCAATAATTCATTATAATTAAGAAGACGCGTCTTCAAAATAAGATGGCCCCTACCATATACCCATCGAAAGGAAGTCCCTCAGGAGAGAAGTATTTCCCAATCCAAAATTTATACTAAATGCCTTATGGATTCTAATCTAATTACCACCTTTGGTTAGCCTTAAAAATCAGTTTAAAGGTAATAAGGAAATTAAGAATGATGGTAAAATATCATTTTCAATAATATACTTTGTTTTCCATGATTTCAATTTTTAATAAAAAATTAACAGAACTCACCATTTTGAAGACTGAAATTTTTTTATGTTACTATGAAATATATTTTCAAAAAGAGTATGTGAGAGAGGGAGAAGTATATTGAAAAAATACATATTAATTCTATAGGTTTAAAACAACATAATTTGGATTTTATTTTTTATTTTATTTATATATATTTTTTGGATTCAGGAAAAATATATGTAAACAAATGGGTCTCAAAAAAAATCATGTCACATTTCTTCTAAGAATAATATCATATAATTTTTTAACTTTTTAAATTTAATTTTTTTTATAACAGAATATAATAAAAATAAATAAATAAATTATATAATTAGAAAACCAATTCAATGTACCTTTTTAAATTCCATGATTTTGAACAAAAAGATGAAATAATTGTATGTTTTTGAAATACATTTAGGTAAATGTATTTGAACCATACATAAAAAAATATTAAAAAAATAAAACAACTCATATATTATTTGTCAACAAATCTTCATCCTTTTTCCGTTGAACATAGGAGTTTTATTCAAAAAATGTAATAAAAAGAAACTAATTCTGAAAATTAAAATATATAATAAGACCCACTCTTCTAATTTTTTCCCATAACACTTCCTTTAGTAATTTAAATTTTATTTTTTTTCAAAATAAATAATTTATGCTATAAAAGAAACCATCTTTTTATAAAAAAAACTAATTTAATCTATGAAAAAAATTCCATAAATGGTTGAATAACGTTGAATCCCATTAATTGCATGGTTCTAGTGATTTATATCTCTCTACTACTTAATTGTGAGTGTGTATATCTATTCAGGTACATTTCTATTTATAAAAATGCATATGAAAAAATAGGTAATACCAATATTATTCTTATTTTGGCAGGTTATATATGAAATATCTACAAACGAACTAGGTTTCATCCAATCAATCATTACAGATCCCCTAAAAAAGTTATCTAATTATTTATAAAAATATTATTTTGATAAAGTTGGTCAAATATTAATGTATATGATTATAATTACAATGATTATTAAATGTTTTTTGATGCTTAAATGTTTTTCCTCCTGTAATCATATTTATTATAGAGGGAAAAAATTTCAAACTTCACTGACCTAATGAGATAAATATTTTTCCATGCATTGAAGATGATAATAGGATTCATAATCTGTGGTCTAAAATAAAAATTAATTTTATATATAATTGAATATTCCATGAAAGAACCCTAATGAAACAAATTGATGTTCTAATAATAATAATAACTATATTTATTGAGAAGAGTGATTTTTTGATTATATTAATTATATCATTTTATTAATTCCATTTTATTAGATAAATGCTTTATAAAGAACTAGACTCAATATTTCAGGAAGTGTTATCAGATATATTAAAAAATAGTATTGAAAGTGCATTGTCTTTATGTGTATGATAAAATTATTAATATTTTGACTTTAAATAATAAAATGTAATTTCAAATAATTATTACTAATAAGTTTTAATTTTTAAATTTTTTAATTAAAATTAAGTAAACAATACCATTTTTAATCCCAAAAAACATAAAATTGATTTGAATAATTCTTATTATATAATTAACAAAAAATAATATATTAGAATTTTTGTAGGAGCCCATATTATGATGCTATATATAGAGATATTTGATATAAGAAGATATAATATTTTGAAATTGTAAATCTCATTCACTTTTTTATCTTTGATTTTTTTAATAATTGTAAGACTAATTATTATATAATTTTTTTCCAGCAATTATATACATATATATATAAATTTATTACTTTCACCCATACAAATTAAATCATTTTATGAAGATGTTATGATTTTAGGGGTTTCTTTACCACACACATTTTATCATAGACAACAAAAAGTTTAAAAGCCCTAATTTTGTTGAATTTAAACCCCTATTTTTAGCAATTCTCCGATAATGTAAAATATTACATTAATTTAATGTAAATAAATATAATATATGTAATATATTTTTTCAATATAAATAATTCTTTTCTATAATTTAATTTATTAAAATGAGTCACAGAAGAGTGAAACTATATCACAATTTTGCCTAAATTTTGTGGTTCTAAAATCATGATGTTGTTTCACCCTTTTAGTATTCTGTTTGAAATGAATGTATAAAATGGTTTCACTAATGTGATAATTTTTTAAAATAATTTCGTATATATATATATATATTTGTATTTATGGTGATATTTCTTAAATCCTTTATAAATATGATGAGATTTTGACTATATTTTATGGTAGAATATAGATATACTGTAAAGTATGACATGAATGAAATATTTGGCATATCCTTTTGCCAAACCAACCTAGACCATACATTAACATAGAAATATAAGTTAGTTTATGACATGACATGAGGAGCATTCTCAATTCCCAAGGGATAACGTCGAAAAAATGATCACAATGAAAAACCATTCGTAACAAATGCACTAGATAATATTACCCAAAAATCAATAAAATAATCAAAAACTAGATCAATAGGATACTAACCAAGTACATTGAATAAATAGGAAAACCTAAAACCAAATTTGAAATTTTTTAAGAAAATTTCTTCAATGACATCCAATTTTCATGAAACCCAAGGGTTTCTCACCCCACACATTACTCCTAACATCTGATGTCCCGTTATATTTAATTCCCATAACCTAAAAGATGTTCCTAGACATTTCATAAACTATGAAAAACAAAGTCTTCATTCTCATAAATCCAAATAAATGGTGTGATACTTCATTCATGATAAAATCCCCCAAATGGATTCATAATAATTTAATTATAAAAAAATCAATGATTATTAATTTTTAATAAAATAAGGAATGATATTCATTTTCATAGTATGAGTCAAAATGTGAATTTCAATCATTTATTAGAATAGTTATATTAAATAGTTTTCATGAAAACAATTTTATCAATTATAAATTTATAAAATAACTTCTAAGAAATAATAAATGATTATTTTTAATAAATCATAGCATCATATTTAAACAATTCTTTACTAGGTTTCATCATGGATCTCTGATCCTCACACATTTTGATGATCATGACTACCTAGTATGAAAATTACCCAAGGATATGATCATAGAGTGTGAGAGTCCACCCCCAATAACTATGTTTCTACCACATGAATGTTTAGTTGGTGTTGTCATTATCAATTATTATACTAGGTTTAGGTAGACATGCTTAGTGAATTTATATTGGGAGTTCATCCTAAACTTAAATATACCATGGAATTCAATTAAATGTTTTATCATAGGCTACCAAAAATCATTCATAAATCTCATAAATAATTTCACAGTTAGCCTAGATACAGGATTTAAGAATCCATATCAATAAATTTCAAGAAAACAACATAAATTGTTTTTCAAGAACACACATCATTCTTAATAGATTAATTATAGTGACATATCGACATATAATTCCATCTAAATTTCAAGACCAAGATATGACAAATCTCATCAAAAAAATAATTTCAATTACATAATATTTTTTTTGGAAGTTAATAACATTTATGGATTGGATCAATTATCATTCCATTCAATAATTATTTCTATAAGTTCATGTTTATTGTAAAAAAGTAATTTTTAGAATCCAATTCCAAAAAAAATAAAGAAATATGGGTCGTATTTTCTATGGATATATTGTAAACCCCATACCTCAGTTCTTAAATCATCAATAATGAGAAGGTGGATCCACCAATAAAAAAGTAGAGGACATGAAATATTCATATACAAAAAAAATACTAATCAAAAGTCATTATTAAATTATTATTCATTGTAATAATGCATAATATAAATCATGAAATAAGAGGATATGAGTGATTCCATTCAAAAAAATTTAAGACTCACCGATTGTGAACCACCAATGTAAATGACACTTCAATATACTATGAAAATAGTTTGGTAGATCCATCAAATTTGAAGAAGTATCCTAGAATCACATTGATCAAATTATATTCAATGGAGTATGAAGAAAGAACGATTCATGGGAATTAGGTAATTTTTTTAATTTTTCCATTATATTTCTATACTACCTAGACATCATAGGTGAGTCAGAAAATTCCCACAAGATAATCAGTGGTGATTAACCGCCAAGTTAGTGGTTGTAGGTAGAATAACTATAACCTAAAATTTCAACTGTTTAGTTGGTGGCTAGTTATCAAACAACTGATGAACTTCTTATAGCATGGATTTTCTTTGGATAATCCACAAACTAGATCATGGCCCTCACCAACATGCTAGTGGACTTCCTATAGATTTTTAAACAATTGGATAAAGTCTACACATACACCATGCTCTCAAGAACACTCCACTACCCCTCAAGGAAAGAAAAAAACATAAAATATAAGGATACAAAATTCAACATAACATAATATGAATTTTTAGTCCTGAAATAAATTTCATTCAAATTGAGTATCTTTTTAGGTTTATAGTTATAGGTAATTAGGTTTTACTCATACATTAAAAACCATATAGTACAATGTTGAACCATCAAATTAGTATCTATTTTTTTTAACAACAGTAAAATTTTAAAATAAAGAAAGATTTCTTTTTATTAAATATTCATGAATTTCATATTTAATTGTTACCTCACCTTAACTCTTATTAATCTATATGAAATACATTTTTCCAAAATTGTAAAGGAATAAAATTCTTATAATGGTATATAAAGGAAAGAATCACATTAGTCTAGTCAAAACATGATAAACACATTTAATAATTATCATTATCTTCAATGTTCATTGACTATATGAAATAAAAAATCATGTGAAAATTAAGAACACTTTTTTTTTCAAAAATAAAACCATTATAACAAATAGCATGCACATATTAAACCCTTTTAAGAAACTATGAGCATCAAACTCATAAAACGATTTCATAACTCTTTTAAATGGAATAAGAATTTATCATTATAGCAATATAATTATATAATTAATTGGATATATATAATTGGGATCTTCCTTAATGAAATATATATATATATATCTCACTAATCTTTCAAGACATATAATGGGGCTTGACCCATCATATTTTCTATATTGGTCTCACCTATGAGATATAATGGGGACTAACCATTCATATAATCTATATTAGGATGCCCGAGGGGCTATAATGGGGCACAAGCCATCATATAACCTATATTGGTCTCACCCATTATTTATATAATTCTCATTTAACATTTCATTAAAATTAAATTTCATTCTTTTGCATTTTTTCCTAAAATCATTTAAGAAACACTTTTGAACCAATATTAAAATATTTTCCAAATATGAATATGCCATTCTATTTTGAAAACCAATTTTCAATTCCAAAATAACCAGAAAAAGATAAAGAAGGGTTTTAATTTATGAAAACATGAAATCATTGATGGACAGATAAAACTAAAATAACAATCATAATGGAAGGAAAATTCATATCTTCTGGTTACATTAAAAATAGAGTATTACATTCTTCATTTGACCGAGAAGTTATTTATAATGGAAATAATAAGATTCCATTTTAAAACCATAAAAATAAACTGAAAAACAATTATAAATTTTTCTTAATTAAATATTTTATTTCCATATAAATATATTTTTAAAATAATTTAAAAAAAAGTACACATAAGATACATATTTGGAAGGAAAAGTTTTTTGATGATTTTTTAGAAAAAAGGATCCTTATCAATTTAGAAACATATATATCATATTCCCAATGAAATGATCTATTGAAAAAAACATTAAATATCATTATTATCGATAAATTCATAATATGACATTTATAAGGTGATTTATATACACCTTATAAAATATTATTTGTTAATAACATCAAAATGATCTTCAATGAAAGGAAATTTCAAGGAAGTCTATTACCTTGTCTCCGACATGTCATGTATAATATTTGTCCCCCTAAATAATATAAATATATTTATTATTAAATTTATTAATAACCTTTTAAAATTTTATTATACCTTTTATTTCACTTTTTACCATGTTATGCATAATTTCAAAATCAATTATGTTTATAATGGGTGTTCAAATGATATTTGACTAATGTGTCAAAAATTACATCAGAAGGATGATTATTTTTCAAATTGATAATTATTGAAAATATAATGAATAATAATTATAACATAATTATAATATTTATTCATCAATTATATTGTTCAAAACTAATCATGAATTATGGTTATGAACAATGAACTACATTAGAATTTAGGAGATGGTAGGATGTATGTATGTATGTGTAACATTTATATTTTCAATGATCATTATAAAAATATGGTATGTAATATTTTATAATTATATAATTATCATTATATAATAATAAAATATTATTTAATTAAATATAATTATAGATATCATCCATTTTTTGTGATGAACAAAAATTATCACATCGCTTCGTAGAGGTGGTAGTCCACATGTACACGAATAACGTTATCATTTTTCAGTGTATGAAGGAAAATTATATATTATAGTTTAATAATGGATAATTATTAATTAATATAATTAATAATATAATTATATAATATATATTAGTTTAACTTAACCATATTACCTTCCATGTAAAGCATTACAGATAAATGATTTACATCACATCGCTTGACGGTAGTCCGTCATACACAAGAGAAACATTATCATACCCCTAGAAATTAAAGTAAGTATTTATATGTGATATAATAAATATATATGAATTAATATTACACAAATATAATATATATAATTTAGATACATTATTAAAAATTCCCATGAGAGGTGATGAAGCAAAATGAATGACCTCAGTTCCTGAGGCGGTTGTCCACTATACACATAAATGATGATTTCATATTTGATTTTATGAAATTAGATATGAATTTAGGTTATTAAATTAAAATAATAACATCTATAAATAAGGGAGACATCATAATTATTTTATAATAATAATTAGATAATATTTTATAGACAAGGAACTATAATAAAATAAGTATGTTTGGTTAAGAAAAATATCTCTTCCTCATATAACATCTTTTGGTAAGCACACAAAACCTTCTTATGATAACCCATTGATAAAAAACGTATGTCAAGGATTTGTGGATAGTATTAAGGAATATAATTAGGTATTTCAGAACTGAGATTATATTAATTTAATGAGTTATGATTAGAGAAGAGGGGACAAAATTTTATAAGTGAGGTGAGTTGGAATCTTGTAATTTTTTTATATGGAATATGTGTATCTATGTTTTTCACTTTGCACCTGGAAACAATAGAACATTTTATAATATTATAAATTATATGATCAAAATATTATCATCAAATATATTTTGGAGATTTTTTAATGTCATTTTAAACCCTATCATCTTAGTTTAACCAACTCTAATTCCATTTTTTACATTAACTATCGCAATTAATTTTTTTATGTTTTCAAAATTCGTTAGGATCAAAAATTAAGTTTACCTTATTTTTTAATATAAATTATTATTATTAAAAATATTTAATAAATTTTCAAATTAAAATTCATATAATTTTAATAATTTAATTAAAAAACGCACAGACGCGATGAAAACCCAGGTTTTACAAAAGTGTATTTTTTAAGTAAAATATGATTTTATATTATATCTATGAATAATAATAATAATTTAGTAATATAAATTAATATATAATGATATTTAATGTTTGAATTTCATTTATAGGAGTCTAGATCCTAAAAAATGTTATTTAATTAAACCATAGAAACATTACATACTTTAGAATAGTTTTTATAAAAATCCCTTTTCTAAACCCAAAAATAAACATATAGTAAAATGATAGATAAAGTTGATTAAAAAATAAATAACTTTATTAAACATTACTAAATAATAAATATTATTCTCTAAATCATCTTGAAAACAAAATAATTCTTTTAAATAATGTAATTTATCAAAATAGAATAAAGTATTTGAAAAAATTAGTATTTTTCACTATTTAATAAAAGTTCAATATCATCTAAAAAACCAAAAACATAACCCAATGTAAAATTTCCTATTATTATTTAAAAAGTTATTATAATTTTATCAAATATTGTTACTAAAATTTCAAAAAATTAATAATAATATTTCGTTATAAAAAAATCAGTAAAACATTTTTGAAGAAATAATATTTTTGATGAATAATATTACTTTACTTAAAATTAATTGATTATTTATATTGTAAATATAAATAAATTATATTGAGAAATAATACTATATATATATATAATCAATTAGTTAATATTATTTATATACACCAATTTAATGGAATGTTTATAATGATTATATAATCCACATGTCATTTAAGCTCAGTGTTGCATGTCGAACATGC
Organism: Viscum album; assembly: GCA_963277665.1. Classification (NCBI taxonomy): domain Eukaryota; kingdom Viridiplantae; phylum Streptophyta; class Magnoliopsida; order Santalales; family Viscaceae; genus Viscum; species Viscum album. The sequence continues at coordinate 44,771,312 of OY728139.1, read as the reverse complement.
TATTGAACATAGTTTTCTTTTATTAAACTCGTGGTGTTACATAATTAAACATTATAAAAATGAGTTCTTTAAATTTTAAAATTATACAAATAATTAAAGGATTCACATTTGACAATACGTTTTTTGGAAATCCACATCGTAAAAAGGGGAAATAAAAATTCTTTTTGATAAGATTGAAAAGGAAGTACAAAGGTCCTCCAAAATAAAGAATAACTAGGTTTCCAAGTCAATGAACATATGTAAGAAGTAAATACTTTTAAATATTAGAAAATAATAATTTATAAACAATTATGTATTGCAATAGATATCATTTGTAATAATAAAGGTGAATAATCAATTGAATATTCTTGACCTCAAATCCCTAAATTTATGATGAGTTAAAAGACCATTAAGTTCGTCCAAAATAAACTTAATATGATACAATTTTCATTTTAAAGATATTTTCATATATTATAGGACCTAATTTACCTTATTTACTAAAATTACAAGGAAATATACTTACATTTATAGTGTAATTTCCTATATAAATCAATTTCCACAACACTATCATCATGTTTCCAACGATGAGTATCCAAGATGAATTTTTCATCATAGAAGCACTAAAATAAAAATATAATTGATCACATAATCCCAAAATGATTTATAGTAATTTATTATATCTATATTATTTTATCACAACCAAAATAGTTATCATAATTTCAATTTTGTGACCAAATTACAGTGATCCTATTCCATCAAAACATTAATCACCTAATCACGAAATCAACTTTTTATCCCATGGTTTTCCATATGATAAAACATATGGTATAGAAATAAAATTTATCATTATCACTAAAATTGTTTAATTTTAGACAATTATTTAATACTAACTAAGACATGAAATAGTCTATTAGTCATTATATCACTATTATTGACATTCAGTTTTGAGTTCAAGCCTCGGATCCTTACTTGTTCAGAAGTGTTGTTTCCTAGTCTTTGAGCATTCTTATTTCATAAAATTTTATCTTTATAATATTCATTGAAATATTTTGAGAATATTAAAATACATAATATTCAAAGATCATATAAACCTTAAAATTTATCTGTACCATAAAAGGTATCCAAAACATGTAAATGAATTATTCATGTTAAAAAAATAACTTAAATATAAATAAACTGGTCAAGAAGTTTCACAAAAAGCTTGTAATCACACTAATATGTCACCACATAAAAACTAAAGAGGGGTTTCTAAAACATTTAACTCATGCTTAACCATGGAAAGATACAGAGTTCCCTACAGAATCTGTCATTTCACTAGATTACCCAAAATCAACATAATTAATATAAAATTATTTTTCATCGCCCCTGTGTTTCTGATCAAGATGATTTCTAAGTAATGTTAGCATATTCAGACACACATAACAATAAATTTAAAACTCATTTCTGATAAAAATTCTCACTATCAACTGGGTATCTATTATCTCACTCCTTGATTGTTAATTACACTTTTATTTTTATCATGCACATTGTGACCAAACATTCCACATTGATAAAAATTTACAGATCCTGGCATAAATTGACCAAAATGAATATTACTACACTTGGACCATGTTTTGGGGTTATCTATAAATTTTTTAGTTTGTTTCATCTCCATTTACAGATATATTAACCATTTATTACCCTATTCATCTCAGGTAATACCAATTTCAGAAAGCATCAAAATAAATTAATCATCGTAAAAATAAAAATTCTCATAAATTTTCAAATCGCATGTGGCACAAGATCATTGTAAACATTATTTCATTCCTATGTAATGATGATTAATTTTAATATATGTGTCCCATGTATAATCTATCACATAATTATCAAATCCAATGATGTTTTCTTCATACAAGGCCACCGAATCATTATACGTTTTCTTCATTTCCAATAAATATTTATCCATCATATGATAAAGAAATTTATAGAAATATTTATCAAGGAAGAGTTTCATAAATATTGTCAATTACATGGAATGAATTCTTTCATTCAATCTGTTACTTTTAACCAAATACAACTATCAATTATAATCACCATAAAAATGATAAATTGAAATGAAAACCTTTTAACCATACAGAAATTACAAGACTTCAAATATCATCTCCATGGCATTATTTCTTCCTTAGGATACCACTGGGTCAGATGATCCACTAAATGTTATGATATGTTGCATCAGTATATAATTTACCATAAACATGTTTCTTTTGGGTAGATTGGGTTCCTATACCACCAGCGTAAATATATTTTATTAATTGATTCGTTACTATATTAAGCTTTTCTATTCAAATTCCAAATATCTAGGGATATTGATTTGGAAGGATATATTCTTTGTAGTGCTTTCCCACCATAGATTCCTTATTTATTATGTGGAAAAACATTCTCCTCAAACCTATTTTAGATGAACCATCTTTTGTAAAATATAAATGGTAAATAAACATAACTTAAACATATGGTAAAATATTTTAAGGGAATTATATTATCAACATCGTAAACTCTAATGCTATCTAAATCATACATTGATAACAACTATAAGGAGTCATCCTTAAAAATAACATTATGTTTTTTTAGTCAAGAAACGCATTTCTATAACTTTTTTGATTTTTCTAATTTTAGAGTTTTATAGAATTGGTTTATATTCATAAATTACAAAATCATATAGTATAGAGATGACAATTCAGATTGGTTTCTATTTTTCCCACAATATAGAAATTGTAAAATAAATCATGATTTATTTTCATGGTAATTTTTCATGTCTTTCACCTTGGATACTTTCTCAAATAAACAAAATTAATAACCATTGAAAACATTTTAAAACGATGGTTGGGAAGAAAAAGAATGGTAAGGGTAATAAAATACGGAAAATCTTTAGTCTAGTGGAAAACATGAAAACCTTTGTATTGTTTTATTCATAATCTTGTTTTTTTTATTTTTCAAATAAGTCACTTGTTATGTTAGTGAGAACCCAAAAAGAAATGAAAACCATAGGCAGGTCGGGTTTGGAACCACGTCCAAGTCCAGACCCGGCCAAAAGAGAAAACAAAAAAGGGTTTTTTTTTAAATAATTTTTTTTTTAAAAAAAATTTTTAAAAACAGGCTAGGTTAAAAAAAAATTCGAAAATACGCCAAAAATTACTTTTATGGTCTTATAAATTATTTTTCATTAACATTTTTTGGAAATTTCTTTTGTTTTCAACTATTTCTTATATGTTTAATCAATGTTTAACGTTTCATTTATATTGGTCTTATATTTTATGTTTTATGGTCTTTCCAATTCACACACTTGAAAAATTTTAAGTTTCAAGTATGCGGTTTTGAAAGATTATAAATTACTTTTCGTCAACATTTTTTTGGAAATTTCTTTTGTTTTCAACTATTTATTATATGTTTAATCAATGTTTAAAGTTTCAATTATATTCGGTTTAAAGTTTAAATTTTACAGTCTTTCAAATTCACGTATTTGAAACATTTTTAAGTTTCAAGTAGGCGGTTTTGAAAGGTTATAGATTATTTTTCATCAACATTTTTGAGGAAATTATTTTTGTTTTCAACTATTTATTATATGTTTAATCAATGTTTAAAATTTCATTTATATTGTCCTTATAGTTTATATTTTATTGTATTTCAAAGTCACGTACTTGAAACAGAATCCCACATCGGAAATACAGAATGTACTGCACAGTAAAGATAGAACCTGAATCCCACATCGAAAATGCAGAATGATTTTCAGGGCAAACCCTCTTATAAAAGGTAGGTCTGGGTAAGAGTTTCTGTCAGAATCCAGACTGCTGTAATAGCTGTAGCGCTGGATCTTTAATAGCAGAGAAATTCTGCTGAATTTTTTTGTTTTGTTTATATATATATAAACAAAACAAAACAAAAAATTAAAATTAAAAATTAAAAAAAAATATTTTTTTAGGAGAAAGGCGGCATCACATATGCCGCCTTTCCCCAAAATGCAAAGGCGGCATCTGGGATGCCGCCTTTGAGGTGCATTTTTAAAAAAAAAAATTGCTGGAAGCGTTTTCTGGAAAAAAAAATTTTAAAAACGTAAAAAAAATCAATCAAGGAAAAGTCAGAACCAGCATGCCAACACAAGCCATTGGAGGGCTGGAAAAAGAACCTTATCCAAGATTAGATCCACCCAACAATAGAGAACTAGAAAGTTTAATAATCAGCACGACCACCTGCACAATCAAAAGAATCATGAAATCAGTTAAACCCAACCAAATAGGGGTCGTGCATGATGAAGCAACATGCAATATCAGAGGGAACCAAGGAAATGCAGAACCATTTAGGTGAAAAACTCATCGACATCTGTAGTAGCTACAATCTGGTCCTAGGTTGAACTGCCGGCGTTCGTGAAAGTGCCTGTGGGCCTCCCGCACCGCGGAAACCCACATAAACCCTAGGCAACAATCTTGCACATCAGAAGAGACAACAGGGAATCGAAGTAGAAGAGAACGAACACAGCAGATCAGAACAGATCTGGAAAAGGTGGACCTGCAGCACGAATCACAACCGTGACCGAAACTGGACGGATCGGAACACCGAACAGGGACAGGATCCCACGACATTGATTCCACGGGAGACATCACCCACAGAAGCCATTTGTTGTTCTTCCTGGGCAGTAAGAGGATTTTGATTTTGGGTTCCACCATCCTAGATGAAAGCTCTTCAAATTTATGAGAACACTTGGTGTATGCCGAACCAAGGCCCAATCCAGCACCAAAAGCAACAGAGGCCCAATGCTTCACCGGACTCCTAAATAGAAGGATCCCCACAAAAGCCCTATAGAAAGAAGCGTAAGTAAATCGGTGAACCGCCAGATCTAGACAGGCGTCCCATTTTGCATTGAGTGCATGGTGAGATGGATTTAGATTGTCTTCGGCCATTGATCAACGCATGCTGGTTCGCCGTTGGGCTCCTTTCGACTTGTTCAATTCATGTGTATTGTTTTAGGAATCTTAGAATATCATATTAACCCATTTAATTGAAATGATCATAAGAATGACTTCCAATTTAATAATTACCTAAATAATTGGAGAGATTAAATGATTCACACCCTTCATATAATCTATCTTTGGATCATAAATTTGTTTTGATCTATTATGTGGGATCAACCCTTATTATAACATGTATCTAGCAGAGCCTTGATCTATAGATCAACACTTCATAATTTATTTTTGGATCACTTCAGATCTATAATAGGGATCAAACCAACATATAAGTTATATCGATCTCACCTTTAATTCATATAATTATTATGTACCAAATCATAACTAAAACATTTTATTCTTGCATGTTTTTATTATAAAACCCTTTTTAAAAACACTTTTGATCCCATATAAAAAACATTCCAGATATCAAAATAATATTTTCATTTAAAAACCCATTTCCAAAACCAAAATACCTAGAAAAAGGGGGAAAGGGTTATGACATGTATTTACACCTTATAACAAAATATAGATGCAAGATATTAGAATATTCCTAAATGAAAATAAATTAATACAGAGTCCCTTAAATTGAGTCCAATTTGTCATGTACATTAATTATAAACCAAAATAGTAAACTTATGTTAATTAAATATTTTCATGACATACTTTTTGAATTTGAATATCCCTTTTAGTTCACTTATTTCCATGTTATATATAGTTACACAATCAAATATGTTTTTGGGAGGTGTTTTGACTGTATTTTTCTTATATGTTAAAATTGACTACGGTATGCTGACTATTGGTAAAAAAATAATGATTAAACATATCTGGAAAAATAATAATTATATAATCACAATATTTTGAAATTTTTTATAGTTTTTAAACCATCCATGAAATATGATTATGAAAAATGAGCTAAGTAAAAATCATGTAGACCGTAAACTATACGTTCAATGAGTAGTGATTCGATTTTTCAATTATCAGTATAGAAAAAAATTTAAGTAATATTTAATCAATAAAAAATATAATAATATCATAAATATAATATTATATCATTAAATATAATTATATACATCATCCATGATTTTTTGTGATTAAAAAAATCACATCTCTCCATAGAGCTGTCAGTCCACATGTAACACGAGTGACGTTATTATTTTTAATGAATGAAAAAATGATATATTAACTTTTGAAAATGATAAATATATCATTAATATAATTATTATTTCATTTATATCACATATATAAATTAACTTTATCCATATTACAATCAACATAAAGCGTTAGTGAAAAAAACACATCACTTCGCGAGGCGATAGTCCTCCGTACAAAAGAGTGACATTATAATATCCTGTAAGGAATTTAAATTAGGATGCTATATTTAGTATAATAACATAATAAGTATAATTATATTTCCAATTTCATATAAATAATTTAAATATTTCATTTAAAAAAACCATGATGGCTGATGATGGAAAAAATGACATTGTTTCGCAGGGCGGTAGTTTTCCATACACAACAATGATGAATTCATATCCAAGTTTATGGATAAAGAAATGAATTTTGTTTATTAAATTAATATAATAATACATAATTATATGTGATATAATTTTTTTTATTATATATGAATTAGAGAAAATTTTAGTGAGGTGAATGATGAAAAAAACAAAGTCTATCAGTTAAGCATGATAACTCTTATTGAGTCAACCTCCTTATGTATCATCAAAAAGCCTTCTTAGAATTTTTATCAAAAAAGTATTATTATATAATGTTAGTGAATTAATGAAGATATTAAGAATGATTTGGTCCAATCCAAAATGATTTGATCAGGTGAAGAGTATTAGAGAGGGGGAAGCATTTTATATGTAGGTGAGTGGCACACTTGTAATGTTTAAAAAAGGTTATATACAATTTTTTCACATGAAGAAATGATAAATGAAATTGCACTATTATCAATAATTAGAAGTTTTATGGTCTATATATGGACATTAAATTGTCTTTGAACATGTTTCAGGTGATTTTAACCCGTATCTGTTTGTTTTAACCAATGGTAATTACTTTTTTACCTTAATTGGGGTAATTATTATTTATAGTTTTTACTATTCATTAATGAAAAAAATTAAGTAGGACTTATTAGATAAAATAAACTATGTTTATTTTAAATATTAAATCCTTTTTAAAAATTTAAATTCACATAAGTGGAAAAATTTAATTTTAAACAAAACAAGCAGACATAAAGAAAAAGTTGTTATCAAGAAGTGTGTTTTCTCATCCAAAAAATGATTTTAAATTATCTCCAAAACTAATAATAATTATTGAAGAAATGTAACATAAAAATTAATGAAATATAATATATAAATTTCAATTAAAATTTCCCTCATTATGGATTATTTTAATTAACTAAAATTTAGAAATAGTATGCACATTAAAATAGTTTTCAGAAAAAAAAAATCCAATTTTAAACCCAAAATTAAACTTATACTAGAATACCAATAAAAGTTGATTCAAATTTAATTATTCTGATTAAATATTGCTTCATAGTACTTTTTTCTAATTTAAATCATATTAATTAATTAATGGGGATTTTAAATTACTTAATTTATTGAACATAAACAAAATGTTTTATAAATATCATTATTTTTCAGTATTCCCTGAAAAATTAATATTTTTTTAGGAAAAAAATTTCACCATAAGTAAATTATAATATTATGATATCAAAAATGAATTTAATTTTATCAAAAATATTTTGTAAATTTTCCCATAATTAATTATAATGTTTACTAAAAAATTAATAAAAATCATTTTTGAAGAAAACCTCTTATCAATGACTAAAATTAATTTTCTAAAAATTGATTACTTATTTAAAAATAATATAAAATTATTTTTATGGAGTTGGAAATATATATATATATATATATATATATGAAAATGTATTTAATCATATTAATAAAGAAAAAATTTACAACTCATTTGTAATGGTTATATATTTCTTATGACTTTTAAGGTCGGTGTTGCGTGTAAAACAAGCTCTCAAACGTAGTTTTATGTTATAAAATATTTGGGTGTTTGTCATGACCCCCTCCCACAAAAGATGCCCCTCCTGAGCTGGTAATGATGAAAGTGAGATAATGACCCCCGAGTCCTGCCTCCAGTAGGCCCCGGAGTGGCGACTAGCACCAAGGGTATGAGTTTTCACAAATATGGGAGGCATTACCCTTTTTATTGATTAAGATCGGGAAATAGGATGAATCAAACACCAAAAGGTAAAGGAAGAAGTAAATAAAAATAAACCCAATACCAACCCATAAGCATGTTTTATACAAAACTGAAACTAAAGTACAAGTATAAGAAAATCTCCAAAGTACGATACCAAAAAGAAAGCAAAAACTACAACTAGAAAAACTCCAACGCCCAACTAGCAAGGTCCCACACAGTCCTTGAATTCCTCATGAAGACCTTAAAGTAAACATAGGGTGAGCATACAAGTATACTCGGTAGGAAAACCTAAATCTCTCGGGAATGGGTGGGGAGACATCATAATGCCCCGTGAGAAAACATAAGGAACCAAAGTGTAGCAAGGAATCAATCCACCCAAGCCTCACCAAGGCACACTTCCCAAATAATGCAAGTCAAGTAATGTATAGTAATAGAACATCGATGCTTGGGTACCCCGCACCACTTTCCCACTGGTTATTGAAGACATCCGATGCATCGAACCAATCCCTCCATTCTCACAGCAGTCCTACTGCCACACCCCACCCGCACACACCTGGGCCACAACCACACATCCCGCCCGCAAACACCTGGGCCGCTACCACACATCCCGCCCACAAACACCTAGTCCACAACCACCACACGTAACCACGTCCGCAAACACCTGGGCTAAACAACCACTGCCACACCCGAAGACATATGGGCGTCATCCCGAAGACTCTTGGGAAACAACCTACCCTCAAACACCTGGGTCAACTACCACAACTTCCATGCCTGAAGAATCATGGGCTATAATGGACCTCAGGCCATCACAGCCTGCCCAAAGAGTCATGGGATATTCGGGAAAGGGAGTAGAAAATGAGCTAATAACCAGCCACTCATTGGAGTGTGGGGAAAAACACCATCCCCCATGAAATAGGGGTGTTCAGCACTAAGTTCTCAACTTGGGTGGGGCACGAATAAGAAACATAAGAACTACAATTATATGTATAGTTAACAAGCAATCATCCCAACCTAGGGTTTTCAAATCCATCCTAATCACAAACACCCTCTTACTATTCATTCATAAAGAAAGGAACAACACTCACGACCAAGTCACAGCTCATTACCAAAACCAATTCCCTATTTAACTCATTCTTGTTTTCATGTTTCAACAGTTTTAGTTAATCAGTTCCTTAAATACTGGGAAACTAACAACAACCAACCCATATCAATCGTTCGAAAAACATGCCCCTTCCAACCACAAATACAGTTAGGGAAAACACAAGCAACACATTACCATTTTCATTTATCACCCAATCAATTCCATTGATTTTCCATATTTAATCAACTACCATGCCCCATAATTCATTAGTTAACTCTTCCACTTTTATTCATATGCACAACCTATCCCTACAGCCCTACTGCCAACCACCATAACCACAAACACCTCGAAAACAATACTCGCACCGCTTCATTATCCCTTCGATACCATTTACCACAGCTCTCTTCCCATCACCACCATATCATACACACCAATCCACAACCAAGCCAACCACAGCCCCGCTGCTCACCCATTCCACAACAACCCAAGAACACCCTTTCACATAATTAAACCCCAACCAGTACCAACAAATTCATTCTTTCATTTAGTTTAACCGGGGTTATCATACAAGGGTTCCCAATATTCATTTAGTCATCCAACTTTACATGGTTATCCAATTTCCACATTCTATGAAATTCTATCCACAAAACAATCCAGAAAAATAGGGAATCCTTTAATTGTGCAAGAAACGGCCCCCAATGACCGTGATTTTGAGTAGGCATAAGCTTATTCAATTCACAACATAATCAAAGGATAAGCATTGATGGAAATAGACCAACGATATCAAAAAAAAATCCGCAAACCCATTCTTTAACCAATTGTTATATTTATTTATTGGTTCAACCGTACCTCATGAAAACAAGAGGATACCCACCCAACACGATGTACAAAAGAGAGAGAGATTAAAGTAAGATCCCTACCTCAATGGTTTTTGATGAAAACCCCAACAGAAGAAGAACGCACAAGAAGCTGGGCTAATCCTCCAAGAATCCTCCTTAGATCCCTTCTCTAAACACAAACAAGACCAAATATCATCATATTTGGAATCCACACACTTAGATCTACCCATAAAAAGTATATATCTAAGAAACCGAGTGAAGAGGAGATGTAGATCTAAGTAGATCTAAGGAAATGATCAAGAACGATGGAGAACGATCACATACCTCAGGAAACCAGCTTCGATTCACCAAGGGAATCCTTCAGATCGCCTACAAAATTCATGGGAGAGGTTCTCCTACCATTAAGGTAAGTTAATCCCATGTTATGGCCACTTAGGGGCTTAAAAAACCATTTAGAGGCAAAACGAGTTAGATCCACAGTTTTAGGATCTAAGATTAAGTGCCCGCACAGTTAGTCCGCACAGTTTGACAAACCGTGCGCTAAACGTGTGTTAGATAAATTCTCTCCAACACTCCTCACACAGTTAGTCTACACTATTAGCCAAACCATGTGCTAACTGTGCATTAGCCGCTGCCTCTAACACCCTCCTCTCACAGTTTAGCCGCACGGTTTAGACAAGCCGTGCGCAGCCCGTGTGAAAGCTACTGCCCATTGTTCTTCCTTAAAATTTCACCCAAAATACACCTCCAAGTCACATTAACCTCCCAGAACACCTCTAACACCACAGTTTTACAAAGTAATGGACAGGAGAGGTCCGGGACATTACATCAGATACCTCTCAAACTATTGTCATCCTTGAGAATCAAAACCAGACCCAAAGAAATGAGGGGGTCCGAACAACCACCCCGAAAGATACCTCTCAAGAGTGAACCTCTCCGCCATATAGAAATAGATACCCCTTAAGCAACCATGCAACATTAAAGGGTCAAGATATCGAATCCTATGGGTTAGGTAGTTTCTTCCCCTACGTCAAGATACTATCCACATTGGGCGGCACTGAATCGCCCACACGGGTTTAATCGCATCCACCTTAATGCATCTTGATTAGAGATTAGGTCCTCCCCTCAGCACTATCCGGACTATTCATACTTATTTAGAGAACAAGGAAAACAACACATTCCGTAGTTAACAAGGTAAAGATGCTTCATCACAAACCAGCATAACAGAACAAAACTCAAAACAACTCTAGGTATTGGGCACGCATCTGTGCCTCCAGTTCCCAGGTAATCTCCTCAAGCCCACCATTCCTCCATAGCACATGAACAAACGGAATGGTTCATCCACGAAGAACCTTCTCTTCACGACCTTTGATCATCATAGGTCCTTCCACGAATGTTGCATTGTCCCTGATATCCAGCTCTCCCCAGTCGAGGATGTGTGAATCGTCATGTAGGTACCGATGGAGCTGAGACACATGGAAGACGTCGTGCACCCTTTGCTACGGTGGCGGCAATGCCAGTTGATAAGACACCTCGCCAACTCACCACAACACCTCAAAGGGCCTAATGAACATTGGAGAAAGGTTGCATCCCATCCCAAATCTTTGCTGCCCGCGCCGAGGAGAGACCTTCAAGAACACGTGGTCCCCAACCTCAAAATCCAAGTGTCTCCTCCTATATTCAGCATATGAATTCTTCTAGTCCTGATCTACATTAATCTTCTATTGTATAAGCTGAACCTTCTCCGTCATGCTCTGCACTACCTATTGGCCAAGAAAACCAGCTTCTCCAACCTCTGTCCAGCATACGAGTGAGCGGCACGACCTCCCATAAAAATAATCAAAAAGATCCATGCCAATGGTAGAGTGATAGTTGTTGTTGTAAGAGAACTATATAAGAAGAAATTGTTGTGACCATGATCCTCCAAGGACAAAAACACATGCTCGTAGCACATCTTCTAATGTATGGATGGTGCACTCTGTCTGCCCAACTGTCTAGGTGTGGAAAGCAGTGCTGAGGCAAAGCCAGGTGCCAAAAGCATGTTGCAATCCTCTCTAGACCCGTGAGGTAAACCACGTATCCCATTCGGAGATTATAGATCTCATAAATCCATGAAACTGCATGACCTCATTCACGTACCTCTAAGTTGGGGCCTCAACCGTACTTGACTCCTTGATTTCTAGGAAGTGGTCTGATTTCATTAGCTGGGACACCACTACCCAGTTGGCGTCTCAACCCCCTTGAACTCTGGGCATCCCTGTGACGAAATCCATCGAGATGTCATCCCACTTCCACTCAGGGGCATCTAAAGGTTGTAACAGACCTCCTGGAACACGGTGTTCAACCTTCACCTGCTGACACACAAGGAACTTTGCTACAAACTCTGCTACTTCTCGTTTCACCACGGGCCACCAGAACTACCCTATGAAGCCCTGGTACATCTTGGAAGCTCCCGGGTGTGCTTCCAGGGGTGAGTTGTGGAACTCACCAAGAACTCTCTCATGCATTACCTCTGGGAAAAATAGTTTCCCCCCAAAAAGCATCTGATTTAGACCATCCTCCAACCATCCTTCTAGAGCACTGCCCTGGCTAGCCCGATCGCATATCAATTCACTATCTATGTCTCCCCACTAAGACTCCTCCACCTGTCTTAGTATGGAGGATTTCACTGTCATGTGAAACAGACTACCTCTACCACCATATTCCCATACATCGATGTGTAGTGCAGCCAATCCTTCCATCGCCTTCTGGACATCTGCTGAATTTCGAACCGCATCCTTCCTCCTGCTCAAAGCATCAGCCACCACATTTCCCTTTCCTTAGATGTAATATATTTCAAAGTCGTAGTCCTGGAGGAACTCCATCCAACTTCACTGCAGCAAATTCAGGTCCTGGTGGGAGATGATATACAACAAACTCTTGTGATCCGTGAAGACCACGAAGTACTCCCCAATGAGGTAATACCGCAACAACTTCTATGTGAACACAAACGCCACAAGCTCTAGATCGTGGGTGGCATAGTTACGTTCATGAGGGAGTAACTGCCTAGAACCATTGGAGATCACCCCTTGCTGTTGCATTAGCACGAACCCCAAACCTTGGCTTGAGGCATCACATAATAAATCAAACGTTACTCCCTCCTTTGGTAATCTCAACACTGGGGCACTAACCAACTTTACCTTTAGATAACTGAAGGATGACTCACACTGCTCATCCCACACGAAATCTCGATCCTTCTTCATCACAACAGTCAAAGGTGATGCAACATGAGAGATGTTGGGTACAAACCTCCTGTAGTAACCTGCTAGTCCAAGGAAACTATAAGCCTCTGTCATGTTCTTGGGTGCTTCCCAAGAAACAACTACCTTGACCTTTGATGGGTCCACCACTATTCCCTTCTTGTACACCACGTGCCCAAGGAAGTGAAATTCTTGCATCCATAACTTGCACTTGGACAATTTCCCATAGAGTTGGTGCTGTCGGAGGACCTCTAAAACTATTCTCAGGTGCTCAGCGTGATCATCCTCTAATATTGAGTAAATCATAATGTCGTCAATAAACACGACTACAAACCGATCCAGGTATTACCGGAAGACGGAGTTCACGAGTCCCATGAACACAGCTGGTGTATTTGTAACACCGAACGACATGACTACAAACTCAAAGTGTATATACCTACATATGAAGGAAGTATTCGAGATGTATCCCTCCTTCACCCTCAACTGGTGATATCTAGACCGCGGATCGATCTTAGAGAACCAACCAGCTCCCCTCAACTGGTCAAAGAGATCTTCCATCCTCGGGAGGGGATAACAGTTCTTGATTGTTCCCTGATTCAGTCTCAAGTAGTCTATGAACAACCTGAGACCACCATCTTCTTTCTTTGAGAGCAAGACAGGAGCACTTCAATGTGACGCACATGGTCGAACAAAACCCTTCTTCATCAGATCTTCAATCTTAATCTGCAACTCCTGCAACTCAGAAGGTGTCATATGGTAGGGAGAAATTGAAATCGGACGGGCACCAGGTTGCAAGTCTATCCCGAACTCAACATCATGTCGAGGGGGTAGAGTCACCACATCTTTAGGGAAGATATCCATAAACTCACCAAAAATCCCTGGGACTTCCACCATTTCTGTTTCCACTGACTCCACTGACTGTTCAGCTAACAAGGAAAAGAGGGGCTCCACTCGCCGGTTACATTCCTGGTAACCCCACTCGACGATGAAAGTCACACATCATCCACCCAAGTATGAAAACACAACCCTTCTTCAGAATCAATCGATGATGTACCACATTGAGAACAGCTAGTAGATGCCTAGAATGACATCGTATGGCTGCATTTGCAGTAAAATGAGATCTCCATAGGATTGGTGTGTCCCCAACATCAACCAACCTCTCCGGAAAACACAAGACAAGCTCGTCTGACCTCCAACTGGCGTACTCAAGACTAGGGGTACGGAATGTTTTTCTATGTCGAGGCCCAAGCCACAGGCTTGACTGGGCTCAACAAAGGAGTGTGAAGCTCCTGAATAAAACAAGGTATAAGCAAACGTACTTAACAAGATGATTGTATATCGAACGACTTCTGGCCCTGCTAGAACTACTTCCTCTATGGTGTGAATCTGCCCACGCCCAGTTCCTCTGCCACTCGGCTATCAGCCACCTCCCCAACCATGCCATGGTTGAGGTCCCTGAGGAGCGCCTTGAGGTATACCTCCTCTTGCAACGTTTTCCCTTGGAGGAGCGGGAGCTCACTACCCCAACTGCTACTGGTGGAAGGGCCTGGCTGGAAACTGTTGTGGCTAAGGTGGGTGTTGTACTGGTACACCGCCACTGTATTGTACTCGGTCCAGGAACTGGTTTCGATGGTTCCCATGGCTTCCACAACTGAAACACCTCATTCCCAGGCCTGAAGGAAAAGGTCGAGGACTGGGAAATCAGAAATGAAACTTCTTAGGCCTGCTCCATACTAGTCGGAACCTAGAGGGCCCTGATGCTGGGGGCCTGCTACTGACGACTTTCTCCTTTGACGAGCCCAACCAGATTCCCTCTCGCGACACACCTCCCAGCGTGTGCATCCTCTCCACCACTTCAGCTTTCTTCTGGACCTCCAAGTATGTCGGTAAGGTAAAGGGAGTAACAACATACTGGAGAGAAGGTCGAAGTGCCTCCTCCAAATGTCTCGCTCGAGACTCCTCATCCAGAAAGAGGTTGGGAGCAAAGCGAAGGAGATCCTTGAACTTGATCCCAAACTATCTCACTGATATACTCCCCTGATAGAGGGAGAGTAATTCCTGCCTCTTCTCCACAAGATAAAGTGTCCACCAATGACGCACTACTCCACACATCTGGCTCATAGCCAGAGGAACCCAGTACTCCATCAGAGCCCGAATCAAGCTGAAATCTATCACCAGCTATTCTAGCCATCTCTCCATCTCTATGTCTGAGATAATGCCCCCGTACTTCCCGAGGGTCTTCCGCTGAAAGGATCGAATCCTCTTCTGCCATTTATCATCCTCCTCCTCTCGGGCAACCCTTTTTCGATCATCCATGTCAACCTCATGGGCCTCAATCAGCCGAACAACTCGTGGTGGTCTCCCAGGTGCCATAGCTTCAAGGTAAACAAGGAATGCTTAAACCTGAGTAGTGTAGAATATTGTTCTTAAATTTTCTTAGACTCTTTATTCATTTTAAAACACCAAAAATGCCCCAGAAACATAATAACTCAAGTCATTATGATGCATGTACCAATCCTAGGGTCTCTTCCCTGTAATCAGTGTGGCCTCACTTGGTCGTTCGGTAGGTCTAGAGTCCTTGCATCAGATCATGGGGGCCTGAAAATCCCTTGTCCTATCCAGTCTTCCATGTCCTACTTCACGCTCCATGATCACCTGACAATGTTGCCCTAACATCCCATGCAATCCTCACTATGACTAACTCCAAATTCTATCCTATCTCTCAACCTCCATCCTCTGATACCATTCTGTCACAACCCCCTCCCACCATAGATGGCCCTCTTGAGCCAGAAATAGTGAAAGAGAGATAATGACCCCTGAGTCTCTCCTCTAGTAGGCCCCAGAGTGGCGACTAGCACCAAGGGTATGAGTTTTCACAAATATGGAAGGCATTAAACTTTTTATTGATTAAGATTGGGAAATAGGATGAATCAAACACCAAAATAAAAAGGAAAAATTAAATGAAAATAAACCCAAGACAAACCCATATACATGTTTTATACAAAACTGAATCAAAAGTACAAGTACAAGTACAAGAGAATCTCCGAAGTACGATACAAAAAAAAAAAGCAAAAACTGCAACCAGAAAAACTCCAACGCCAAACTTGAAAGGTCCCGCACTATCCCTGAAGTCATCCTAAAGAACTAAAAGTGAACATAGGGTGAGCATACAAGTATACTCAATAGGAAACCTAAATATATCATGCACAGGTGGGGAGACATCCTAATTCCCCGTGAGAAAACAGAAGGAACCAAATCCTAGAAAAGAATCTATCCACCCAAGCCTCACCAATGCACACTGTAGAGACCCAAAGCTTGACGTACATGGACATTACATTACTTTTGTGGAAAACAAAATATATAACAAAAAAACAACGCTCAAGGATAGTAATTTTGAAGTGTCTTGGGAAACTTGGAACATAATCTTCTAATCATGGTGAAAGATCTTCAACATCTCCCATAAAGATCTTCACCTTTTGATTTCTTACCTAAAACCTTTATTTATATCCTGGGGAGAAAACATATAAAGGTTGAGCTCAAATGCTCAGTAAGGGTAAGCATGTAGAAAATAAAACAAACCGTATACATTTGAACTTAAAAACATGACCATAATGTTTAAACATGAAAATCTTGAGAAATGAGATAAATCATGGAAGTACATAAGGAGTCCATCATAATAGAACATCAATAATTATAAAATAGCATGGGAATAAAACTTGTAATTGTGGAAAAACATTAAGAACATGATATGATTTCCATAGTAGCAAAGGCATTGCTTCCAAGACCATCTTAGTGGACAAAGTCCCTTTCTGAATCGAGTTTACTCCTCGTTCCAGTCCTGTATTACTAAACCGGATTAACTTACCATTCCAGCCATATTTATCTCATGAGATATAAATCGTTACCCAATGCATTGGGGGGAGATATAGGTCCCACCCATCTCATAATGAAATCATTCATACTTTTTCCACAAAATAAACTTAAAACATTCATCATAACCTAGAGAATAAAATGGGTTTCATAAACATCATCACATAATCCATATAAACCAAATGGATATTTTATCATAATAAAGGTGAAACCATGTAAATCAAAGAATAATTATACTTGAAACATACACATATGAAATAATTCCATCTTGGATGGAAAAATGGTTTTGATAAAACACTTGAAATGGATTTTTGAGGAAAATATTCTTTCTTTTTCAAAATCATTTTATTTTTAGAAAATGCCACGAAATTTTAAAAGAAAATGATTTTTTTTGAAAATAGTCATGAAATATTGTATGTTAATATTCTTGAAAATAATGAGTTATGAAACTGTAAAAAAACATTCATGCCGTATAAGTTAAAAAACAGTCTCCTCGTACTTTTTTCCGAAAAGTCAAAAAGTACCTCGTATGGTAAACAAAATAATGATTCCTTCCAAAAATTGTGGTAAAAGTCATAAATGGGTAAAAAGGACTTTAAACATACATAAAAAAAATTTATAAAACATTGTCTTGGATAATAACAATAACCCCAGGAAATATTTACGAATAAACAATCTCGGATAAAAACGAGATTGGAAAAGTTATCCCTTACCTTAGGTTTGATATGATTCGTACATATCTGAAACTCCTTTAAAATGATTTAAATAATGTCATTGAATTATTACAGAATAATATTCATTTTTATGATATCATATATGGTTCACTTATGACTTTATATTACCCATTCTTTTGTAAATCCCATGTTAAAGCAACGTTTTTGGTAAAATCATCTTATTTTTCGTACGTGTTTGGACTTGATGTTCTTGATGTTATTATTACTTATATCATGATTTAATTACTTCCAGAATTTAAATCATGATTTATATATCATATATATTCATTATATATCCAGAATATACATGTATTTGTAATAGTACATAACATATGGAGGTAAGAAATGAAATGCACCGTTCATGGAGACGGTAAGTCGTACGTACGCATGAACGCTACTTTCATTTCTATTTCTTATTTTAATGGAATTAAAAAATAATGATACATAGGTATATTATAATTCCAGTATAATATCATATATAATATCATTAACCACATCCTTTATACATCCCACATAAGGTATTAATGAATCACGTCACTTTGAGGGGGCGGTAGTCCGCACTTCCTCAAATGAGATTATTGTATTTACCGACTATGGAAAACATAAGGATTGATATAATTGGGAAGTAAATAAGAATAAAGAAATAATAAACATAATATATATCATATATGAATATAGTTCCATCATAATGGCCACCATGAGAGGCGGTAGGAGAAAATTGAACAATCATCGTTTTGTGAGGCGTTAGTTTTCCATCCACAGAAACATTATGTTCCTCATCCATTAGATGGAGGTGTGTGTAAGTGTATTTATAATCCTTCTCATAACAACATCCTAGTATATTTAGGATACTGGTGTGGATGAAAAATAAAGGATTAAAATGAGATTATGGGTTGGAGAAGTAGAATAAAAGAAAACAACTTAAGAGAAACTGTTACCTTTAATTTTGGTAACTTCCTTTGGTTTGAACCAAAAGGACTTCTTAAAGTTCCTTCTGCTTAATGTATGGCTTCTAGGGGGAGGATAGGGACATATAGAGATTAATTGGGCAGATGTTGGAAGAGCCAAATGGCTTTATAGGTTTGAGTAATTGGATAGAAATGTTCTCTTTTTATAAGAGGGAGGAGGGGCTCTTTTAGGAAGTGTGGAAATATTATTTTATTATAAACTTAACTTCGGTTTATAAAGGTCCAAAAATCATTAAATATGATGATAATATGACTCATGGTCGAAATAAAATCATCCAATAATAATTGGACATGTTTTGGATAATATTTTAATCATTATAATCTTATTTATTTAAATCATTTATTAATGAGGTAAATACTGCATCATTATTGTGTCACAAATAATTTAATTCATTTGATGTCTAAAAATTATGAAAAAAATACCATGATGTTGGAAATATTTTTAGATTTAGATTTAATATTTATAGTCTAAAATATGACTTATATGACACCATATAAAAATTAATTTACTAAAATATTTTTGTTAATGTCAATTTTGTCTTTACATTAAATTAATTAATCTAATGTGTCATTGTCTATCATAAGTGGATCCATGGGGTCCCAAAATAGACCCAAGTAATCCCATGGTCTTCCATTACTCATCCAATTAGGTTTAGACAAATGTTAAGATAATTTTGATTTATTATAATATTCTTTTAACCTTGAATTACCCTATTTACTTTTAACCGTGGTAAATAAAAGTAAAAAGTTACTAGTCACCAAAAATTATTTTTATCTTATTGAACCAAATTTTACTCCTTGATATTAACCATGTCTCTCAGATTTTGAAAATTCAAATCACAGAAGTGGTAAAATTTAGTTTTACGAACAATTGCAAAAGCTCTTAGAAGGTAGGTAAAAGACGGTGAAAAGTTCAATACAATTTTTATAAATCAAAAATAATTATAAAATGAATCCAATGAATTTCATTAAACTTATATAAGTATTATGTATTTATTTTTTCCTAAAATAAATTTAAATAAAATAAACGATTATTTAAATAAAAAGTCGGTTTTAACCAAAAACTCAGTGTTTTCACTATTCATCAAAAATTGAAGTTTTTCAGAAAAATACCAAAAATTCAGCCTAAGCTATATTTGATATTACAAATTCAAAAATGATGTCTATTTTTTCAAATTCAAAACATAGAAGTGGCTTTAATTAATTTTAAAAGTAATTCCCGTTATCCAAACAAATAGCGCGTTTTTAAGAAACAATAACTATCAAAAGATCGACACTTGTTTATGTCCAAATTCAAAGTTAAATTAATTGAAATGACCAGAATTGGATTAAATGGTAAAAATATATTCTAATTACACATTAAAAACAATTAAAAATATATTCTAACCATATAAATTATCGCGATGAAAAAAGTTTTTTTTAATTAAAATATAGCGTGTTTTTACTATTCATAAAAATATGAAAGTTATCAGAATAATATGAAAAATTTATCCAAAGTAAATTTTTATATCCTGATTCCGAAGAATAATTTTATTTTGTAAAATTGAACTTATAAACAATTCAAAAACTAGATTTAATGTGGGTGCACCATCAAAAGGCGGCAAAACTGCATTTTTTGAAAAATACTTATTTTACCCGAATAAATTATTTTTTTCTCATACCGTGTTCTAGAAAATATATATGATGAATAATAATGTTATAAATTTAAAAATGTGGTTAATACTATTTATAATGGCTAGTCCATAATAATATTATATCAATATATCGTTGTTTAGTGAAACCCGGTATTGTGTACTACACACGCTATCGAGGAAGGCCGCGATTGCGTGTAATGTAAGCCAAGTTAGGGTTGCGTGTAGTGCAAGACTCCTTTGTTGTTGCGTATAATAGAAGCCAACCATATTTCATTTATACATTGAATATATAAATATATACACTTAATGTTTCATATAACATAATCAAAACTTTTTTCATTTATACATTAAACAAAATCTATACTTAATATTGCATAAAATAATTTCCACAAAACAAACATGAAATTGTGTGTTACATGAGCCAAGAATATTGTTACGTATATTGCAAGCTAATACGGTGTTGCATATAGCGCAAGATAATCTTGGTGTAGGGTACAACAAAAGACATCAAAGAAATTAAAAAGAATAATTCTCATAAAATCTCGGGTTGTTACATTCTACCCCCCTTTAAATGAATTTCGCCCTCAAAATTTGTCGGGGTTATAAATGGTTTTCTACATGAAAGTTTTTTTAATAGAAACCCACATATTAAAAAGGAACACCAAATATTATCTTTAAAAACTAAAGGATGAAACGTAACAGTTACACAAATTAACTAATCATTGGGTTTCCATGTAGGTGAACATAGGTGAAAATATGGATATGGAAGAGAAATCTAACTATCATGTTCTGATGGAGAGTGGTAGAGAACATGGCTCTGAAAAATTCAACAATCACAAAGCCATAAATTTGTCATGATCTAGGGTACCATCTGATTCATCAGATATAAGGGCACTAGGACAACATTTCTGGTTTTCAAGATCATTTCCCTAAAGTTGAAGAAATTGGAATTAGAAGAAATACTTTCTTGATTTTGGTACAGTCTCACCGTTGGTTGTTCCTTGGACAATATCCACTTCATCTCTTAAAGAAATGAAGTTGAATTTTTCATTCGTGTAGTGTTAGCAGATCATGTGATAGAATGATGGGTCATTCCATCTGTCTCAAACAAAATGTTAGAAAAAGTTATCAAAAATACATAAGTCCATCTATAGTGAGATTAATCATATATGGTTCCTAAAATGGAATTATAATTCATATATCATACTGATTAATATAATAAAACTGGTTTCTACTAAACAGGGACTTTCTGTAGGCCAGTGGTAGGTGATAAAGGCCTGTCGCACTTCAGTTGTGGGTTTGATTCCCATAGCCTTGTCTGACGTGACGAGTTTTCGCCCGTCCTATAGGTTGTCCTTTTTCTAAAACTACATTATTATAACTTTCCATCAATAATATCGAAAAAGTTCTAGCCTTAAACAATACTAACTTATGTCCAACATAATTCATTCCAATCTTTAGGCTTATCCAAAATACTGTTGTCCAATATCATATTATAGTGAAAATGATTACCAGAGAGTTCATATAACAAGCATGGTAATACCATCATTGATCCCCATATATCATAAGATATGTCTTGTTGGTCACATTGCAAACATTCTAAGGCCTTAATCATGTATTCTATTGAAAAATGAATATGCATTTAACCTTAGTGAAAACATGAATGCAGTTAGAAGTTAACACTTTCCACATACCAAAATCCTCAAAATTCTATATACTCAAACCATGATATCATTTAGTCCTTATATCATTCATGAGCTCATGAATACTATCAAACATATTATTTCCTCCTTATCCATTCATTATGTGCATATCATCTTCCTTCCAAAAATATCTGAATAACATTTCATTATTACCAGTAACATTCAACATATACTTTCAAATACTTTAGGAAAAACAATAGTGTAACAATCCATAGATGTTTCTTTATTCCATAGTACCATTAAATTACCTATTCCACATAACTCTTGATAAACATACAATCATTCCACTACCTTCTTAAACCATTGACCAATATTCAACACTTCCTTCATCTCATATATCATTTGTACTCTCCTCATCATCATCCACATAAATACTACCCATATGACCATGCTAATTCTCTTCATGAGATTTCCCCTTAGGGAATTGGTTTGAATAATGCCCATACATCCCACATTGAAAACATTTAATCATTGTTGATGTCGTAGCAATACCATTATCCTTGTCCATGGTGTTAACTGAACCTTTTCCTTGCACTTACTGGCTTTGTGTCCTTCTTTTCCACACCCAAAGAATCTTTTAGTTCCTTTTAAACAATCTCCCTGATGCCTCTTCCCACATGATTTACATGAGGGAAATTGAAATTTCTTTCCTCTATGATCATCATGAAACTCCATATTTCTCTTATTATCTGAGTCGAGAAACTTTCCGAAGTTGAGATTATTGATCATATTATGAGATTTCTGATTAGGCATAATAATGATGTATCACCATCCAAATCCCATTTCATTAGCTTGATCATGAAGAATATCATTCCATTATCCATCATGTTCTCCATTATCCGGAATCTTCCTATTTCCAGCCATTTTCTAAAAACCAAAAAGAATGGTGTGAGAGGAAAAAATCATGCTAGGTAAAACAACTAAATAAAGGGGGATTACCTTCCATATCTAACGACTTAGGTTAAATTCTAATATCATTGCCATAATTCTATGACTATAACCTATACGTATACTTAACCTTAGGGACATCCCTAGACATACCTTAGAAATATCTCTAGGGATCTCACTAAAGCTTCTGCATCCTAGTTTCCAATGGTTAACTAAAAATTTCTTCTGATACAAACTGTAGAGACCCAAAGATTGACGTAAATGGACATTACATTAATTTTTCAGAATACTTAATACATAAAAAAACAACTCTCATGGACCGTAATTATTTAGTGTCTTTGGAAACTTGGAAAATAATCTTCTAATAATGGTGAAAGATCTTCAACATCTCCCATAAAGATCTTCCTCTTTTCTTTTCTTACCTAAAAACTTTATTTATATCCTGGGGAAAAGAAAAAATATAAAGGGTGAGCTCAAATTCTCAGTAAGGGTAATCATTGAGAAAATAAAACAAACAGTATACATTTGATCTTAAAAACATGACCATAATGTTTAAACATGAAAATCATGAGGAATGAGATAAAACATGGAAGTACATAAGGCATAGATCATAATAGAACATCAATCATGATAAAATAGCATGGTAATAAAACTTGTAATTATGTCAAAACATTAACCACATGATATGATTTCCATAGTATCCAAGGCATTGCTGCCAAGACCATCTTAATGGACAAAGTCCCTTTCTGAATCAAGTTCACTCCTCGTTCCAGTCGTGTATTACTGAACCGGATTAACTTACCATTCCAGCCATGTTTATCTCATGAGATAGAAATATTTACCCACTGAATTGGAGGGAGATATAGGTCCCAACTATCTCATAATGAAATCATTATTACTTGTGCCACAAAATAAACTTAAAACATTCATTATAACCCAAAGAATAAAATGGGTTTCATAAACATCATCCCATTATCACATAATCCATATAAAACAAATGGATATTTCATCATAAGAAAATTGGAACCATGTAAATCATATAGGCATTATACTTGAAACATACACATATGAAATAATTCCATCTTGGATGGAAAAATGGTTTTGATAAAACACTTGAAATGGATTCTTGAGGAAAATATTCTTTATTTTTCAAAATCATTTTCTTTTTAGAAAATGCTATGAAATTTTAAAAGAAAAGGATTATATTGAAAATAGTCATGGAATATTGTATATTAATCTTCTTGAAAACAAGGAGTTATGAAACCGTAAAAATTCATTCATGCTGTATAAGTTAAAAAAACATTCTCCTCGTACATTTTTCAGAAAATTCAAAAAGTACCTCATATGTTAAACAAAAGAAAGATTCCTTCCAAACCTTGTGGTAAAAGTCATAAATTAGTAAAAATGAATTTAAAAATACATAAAAACATTTTTAGAAAACATGGTCTTGGATGATAACATTAACCCCAGTAAATTCTTACGAATAAACAATCTTGGATGAAAACGAGATTGGAAAAGTTATCCCTTACCTTAGGTCTGATATGCTTCGTACGTATCCGAACCTCCCGTATAATGATTTAAATAATGTCATTTAATTATTACAGAAACATATTAATTTTTATGATATCATATATGGTTCACTTATGACTATATATTACCCATTCCTTTGTAAATCCCATGTTAAAGCAACGTTTTGGGTAAAATCATCTTATTTATTGTACGTGTTTGGACCTGTTGTTCTTGATGTTATTGTTACTTATATCATGATTTACTTACTTTCATAATGTAAATCATGATTTATATATCATATATATTCATTATATATCCATCATATACATGTGTTTATAATAGTACATAACATATGGAGGTAAGAAATGAAATGCACCGTTCATGGAGACGGTAAGTCGTACGTACGCATGAACGCTACTTTCATTTCTATTTCTTATTTTAATGGAATTAAAAAATAACGATACATAGGTATATTATAATTCCAGTATAATATCATATATAATATCATTAACCACATCCTTTATACATCCCACATAAGGTATTAACGAAACACATCACTTTGAGGGGGCGGTAGTCCGCACTTCCTCAAATGAGATTATCGTATTTACCGACTATGGAAACCATAAAGGCTTGATATAATTGGGATGTAATTAATCATAAATAAATATTAAACATAATATATATCATATATGAATACATTTCCATCATAATGTCCACCATGAGAGGTAGTAGAAGAAAATCGAACAATCATCATTTCGTGAGGCGTCAGTTTTCCATCCACAGAAACATTTTGTTCTTCATCCATTAGATGGAGGTTTGTGTAAGTGTAGTTATAATACTTCTAAAAAAAAAATCCTAGTATATTTAGGATACTGGTTTTGATTCAAAAGAAAGGATTAAAATGAGTTTAAGTGTTGGAGAATTAGAATAAAAGAAAACAACTTAAGAGAAACTGTTACCTTTAATTTTGGTAACGTCCTTTGGTTTGAACCAAAAGGACTTCGTGAAGTTCCTTCTTCTTAATTTATGTCTTCTAGGGGTAGGAGATGGATATAGATAGCTTAATTGGGCAGAGATTGGATGATCCAAATGGCTTGAGAGGTGTGAGTAATTGGATAGAAATGGTCTCTTTTTATAAGGGGGAGGAGGGGCTATTTTGGAATGTGTGAAAATATTATTTTATTATAAACTTATATTCGGTTTTAAAAGGTCCAAAAATCATTAAATATGATGATAATATGACTCATGGTCGAAATAAAATCATCCAATCATAATTGAACATGTTTTGGATAATATTTTAATCATTATAATCTTATTTATTTAAATCATTTATTAATGAGGTAAATGCT
Organism: Viscum album; assembly: GCA_963277665.1. Lineage (NCBI taxonomy): Eukaryota > Viridiplantae > Streptophyta > Magnoliopsida > Santalales > Viscaceae > Viscum > Viscum album. Next base: position 44,745,351 of record OY728139.1, on the reverse strand, counting down.
GTATCATTATTGTGTCATATCTAATTTAATTCATTTGATGTCTAAAAATTATGAAAAAAATAAAATTATGTATGAAATCGTTTTATCTTTCTAATTAATATTTATAGTCTAAAATATGACTTCTATAACACCATATAAACATTAATTTACTAAAAGAGTTTTGTTAATGTCAATTTTGTCTTTACATTAAATTAATTAATCTAATGTGTAATTGTCTATCATAAGTGGCTCTATGGGGTCCCAAAATCGACCCAAGGATGACCAGGGTCGGCCATTACTGATCCAATAAGGTTTGGACAAGTGTTAAGGTAATTTTAAATTATTATAATACTCTTTTAACCTTGAATTACCCTATTTAATTTTAACCGTGGTAAATAAAAGTAAAAAGTTACTATTCATAAAAAATTATTTTTATCTTATTGAACTACATTTTACTCCTTGATATTATCTGTCTCTCTCAGATTTTTGAAATTCAACTCACAGAAGCGGTAAAATTAAGTTTTACGAACAATTGCAAAAGCTCTTAGGAGGTGGGTAAAAGACGGTGAAAAGTTCAATACAATTTTTATAAATCTAAAATAATTATAAAATGACTCCAATGAATTTCATTGAACTTTTATAAGTATTATGTATCTATTTAGATCTAAATTAAATTTAAATAAAATAAATTATTATTTAATTAAAAAGTCGGTTTTAACCAAAAACATAGTGTTTTTACTATACATCAAAAATTGAAGTTTTTCAGAAAAATAACAAAAATTCAGCCTAAGCTATATTTGATATTCCAAATTCAAAAATGATGTCTATTTTTCCAAATTCAAAACAGAGAAGTGGAATTAATTAATTTTAAATGTAATTCATATTATCAAACCAAATAGCGTGTTTTTAAGAAACAATAACTTTCAAAAGATCGACATTTATTTATGTCTAAATTCAAAGTGAAATTAATTGCAATGACCAGCATTGGATTAAATTGTAGAAATATATTCTAATTAAACTTTAAAACCAATTAAAATATAATCTAACCATATAAATTATTGCGATAAAAAAATTTGTTTTTAATTAAAATATAGCGTGTTTTTACTATTCATCAAAATATGAAAGTTATCGGAATAATATGAAAATTTTATCCAAAGTAAATTTTTATATCCTGATTCCAAATAATAATTTTATTTTGTCAAATTGAACTTATTAACATGTCAAAAACTAGATTTAATGTGGGTTCACCATCAAAAGGCGGCAAAACAACATTTTTTAAAAAATACTTATTTTACCCGAAAAAATTATTTTTCTCTCATACCTTGTTCTAGAAAATGTGTAAGATGAATAATAATGTTATAAAATTCAAAATGTGGTTAGTAAAATTTATAACATCTAGTCCATAATAATATTATATTAATATATCGTTGTTTAGTGAAACCCGATATTACGTACTACACACGCTATCGAGGAAGGATGCGATTGCATGTAATGTAAGCCAAGTTAGGGTTGCGTGTATTGCAAGACTCCTTTGTTGTTGCGTATAACAGAATCCGGCCATATTTCATTTATACATTGAATATATATATATATACACTCAATGTTCCGTATAACATAATCAAAACTTATTTCATTTATACATTAAACAAAATCTATACTTAATGTTGTGTAAAATAATTTCCACAAAACGAACTTGAAATTGTGTGTAACACGAGCCAAGAATAGTGTTTCGTATATTGCAAGCTAATACAGTGTTGCGTATTGCGCAAGATAATCTTGTTGTAGTGTACAACAAAAGACATCAAAGAAATTAAAAAGAATAATTCTCATAAAATCTCGGGTTGTTACACACACTCCCCAAATAACGTAAGTCAAGTAACGTATTGTAATAGAAAATTGTTGTTTGGGTACCCTGCACCACTTTCCACTGGTTATTGAAGACATCCTATGCATAAAACCAATCACTCCATTCTCATCGCAGTCCCACTACCACACCTCGCCTGCACACACCTGGGCAGCAACCACACATCCTGCCCTCAAACACCAGGGCCGCTACCACACATCCCACCCACAAACACCTAGGCCACAACCACCATGTGTAACCACGCTCGCAAACACCTGGCCTAGAACAACCACTTCCACGCCCAAAGACACCTGGGCCTCAACCCAAAAACTCTTGGGAAACAACCTGCCTGCACACACCAAGGCCAACTACCACAACTACCCTGCCTGAAGAATCATGGGCTATAATGGACCTTAGACCATCACAGCTTGCCTGAAGAGTCTTGGGCTATTCGGAAAAGGAAGAAGAAAAGGAGCTAATAACCATCCACTCATATGAGTATTGGGAAAAACACTCTCCCCCATGAAATGGGGGTGTTCGACACTAAGTGATCAACTTGGGTGGTGCGCAAATAAGAAATATAAGAACTACAATTATATGTATTGGTAACAAGCACTCATCCCAACCTAGGGTTTCCTAAGCCAACCTAAGCATAAACACCCTTTTACTATTCATTCGTAAAGAAAGGCACATCACTCACGTCTAAGTCACAACTCATTCCCAAAACCAATTCCATATTTAACTCATTTTTTTCATGTTTCAACAGTTTTAGTTTATCAGTTCCTTAACTACAGAGAAACTAACAACAACCCACCCAGATCAATCTTTTGTAAAACATGCCCCTACCAACCACAAATACAGTTAGGGAATACACAAGCAAAACATTACCATTTTCTTTTATCAGCCAATAAATTCCATTGATTTTTTGTATTTAATCAAATACCATTCCCCACAATTTAGTAGTTAACTATTCCACTTTTATTCATATGCACCACCTATCCCTGCAGCCCTGCTGCCAACCACCATAATGACAAACAGCTGAGAAACAATACTCGTACTGCATCTGTATCCCTTTGATACCATTTACCACATCTCGCTGCCCATCACCACCATACCATACACACCAATACACAACCAAGACAACCGCAACCCCACTGCTCACACATTCCACAACAACCCACGAACACCCCTTCACATAATTAAACCCCAACCAGCACCCACAAATTCATTCTTTCATTTATTTTAACCTGGGTGATCATAAAAGGGTTCTCAGTATTCATTTAGTCAGACAACTTTACATGGTTAACCAATTTCCACATTCTATGAAATTACGTCCACAAAACAATCTAGGAAAACATGGAAACATTTAATTGCACAAGAATATTCCCCCAACGACTGTGATTTTCTGTAGGCATAATCCTATTCAATTCAAAACATAATCAAAGGATAATCATTGATGGAAATAGAATAACAATATCAACAAAATTTCCCCAAGCCCGTTCTTTAACCAGTTATTATCTTTATTTACTATTTCAATAGTACCTCATGAAAAAAAGGATACCCACCCCGCATGATACACAAAAGATAGAGAGACGAAGGTAGGATCCCTACCTCAAAGGTATTTGACAAAAATCACAAAAGACAAAGACCAGATAAGAAACCAGACTGATCCTACAAGATTCCTCCTTAGATCCCTTTTCCTAACACAACCAAGAAAAAATATCATCATATATGGCATCCACAGACATAGATCTAACCATAATGGGTGTATATCTAAGAAACCGATGGAAGAGGAGAAGTAGATCTAAGTAGATCTAAGGAAATGATCAAGGACAAAGGAGAACGATCACATACCTCAAGGAACCTGCTTCAATTCTCCAAGGGAAGCCTTCAAATTGCCTTCAAAATTATTGGGAGAGGTTCTCCTACCTTCAAGGGAGGGTAATCCCGAGTTATGTCCACTTAAGGTCTTATAAAAACAATTTAAAGGAAAAAAGACTTAGATCCACAATTTTAGGATCTATGATTAAGTGCACACACGGTTAGTCCACACGGTTTGAAAAACCGTGCGCTAAACGTGTGTTAGCTACTACCCCGCCACCACTCCTCACAGGGTTAGTCCGCATGGTTATCCAAACCGTGCGCTAACTGTGCATTAACCACTACCTCTAACACCCACCTCATAAGGTTTAGCCACATGGTTTAGAAAAACCATGTGCAACCCGTGTGAAAGAAAATCCCCTTTGGTCTTCCTTTAAAGTTCACCCAAACGCACCTCCCAAGTCACCATAACCTCCCACAACACCTCTAACACCAGATTTTTACAAAGTAATGGATTGTAGTGGTCCGGTCCATTACAGTGTTACCAAACCAAAAAAATATAAAAATTTTATTGAGATAAAAAATAATTAGATTTATATATATATAAAAATAGTGGGATGTGGGAAATATCCCCACCATATTGCTTTGATCACCTAGGATGCTATTATGTAAAATATTGTAACCCAATGAAAATAGACCAAAAATATCTTATCATAGACTATCTTTACCACATCTCATAAAAATTAGATCGATAACCCTAGTAAAATTGGACAAATGGTATATATATCCCAGGAATAATCATTACCAAAGAGTTGATAATTTGAAATAGTTTCATGGACATATGAATATTAGATTTTTATTTGATGTCATCCAAATTCATAAAACGAGGTATATTAGTTTGATACTTCTTTATTTGAGACAAAATTGAAATATTATATATCAAATTCAATTGAGGTGGTAAATCCATGTAGAATTTTATCTTTCCAACCCATTCTATAATCTCAAATAGTCCCGCATACCTCAGAGCCAATTTCCCTTGTTCCCACAATAACGGTGTCCCAAACATGGAGATACATTATAGAATACCAAATCACCAATAGAAAACCCTAATGGGTGATGATGATGATCCTTGTAAATATATTTATTAACATTGACCTCTCTCTATTTTATGATTTATCATTTGAATCATTTCAATTAATTCCTAAACCTAACATAGTCTAACCAATGACGGTTCACCCTCCTATACCCAAGACAATGGAGAGATACAAAGTCAGCCATATAAGGCATCAAAAGTTTCTGTATTTATGGATGCATGATCAATATTATTACAAGAAAATCCAAATGGTCCCATATAAAAATCATAAAGTCCAAAAATGTCTAGAATATTATCCTAAGGAATTTCTTCATGAATATGAATTTCCAACTCAATATGACTATCCATCTATGGATGATATGTTTTTCTCAATTTAACATGAGATACCAATGCCTCTTACAGGACCTTACAAAATAGATATTAGAAATGAGGATATATATATGAGATAATGAATGTGGGACCCCATTTGACCTAAATATATCCTATACATATAAGTTCCACTGGTTCTAAAACACAGTGGTGTCTTGAATAATTATGATGTGATCCAAATTGAATAAATATTCAATTACCACCCAATGGGTGTTCATTCCCAAGAGAGTTTGTGGTAACGTAAAGAAATACATTTATGTATCATTCCACATTCATGACAATATTAGAGATGATGAAAAAATATAGACTATTTTGATGCTTAGACTTAATTTTTAGGGTATAGCCACAATAATTGAGGTAAGATATTGCTTATTCTATACCATTCCTCCATAACTAAATCCTTATTCTCATAATTTTATATTATAATGGGTCTATAATACACCCCATGATCTTCTTACATATAAACATAGTCCAATCCTAAAAGGTATACATTGAAATAAACCAAATACCCAGTCTGATCTCTAGTATTATCAGAATAGGTAATGAGGTAAAACACTATTTTAGTTCATCGAATGATGCACAAAAGTTTTATCCTTTTGAGAATATAACCCGTTTTAGGCGATACCAGTTTGTGATGATGCATGATTTTGTGGAATCATTCATGACCTATCACTAATAACATTCATACCTTTGAAAATTCGATCTAAAAGTAATTATACAATTACTTACATGGAAAAACCATCCATTACCATTATTTATGATTAATTAAGACATCAAGTCTTGAGAGACATGCCCTAAAAATTTCACTACCTGAATAACGAAATGGATTATGGATAAATTTACAAACATTCTATGATCGATTAGGACTTACAGAACATTATAAAGGATATGAACATGATTTTATTTAGTTATTGAGTAAAGTAAAATTTCATCCAAAATTTCCATTCCCAATGACTTATGGTACTGGTAAATTTTTTTTCATCAATGGAATGAAGTCTTAAAATTTTTTACTCAGGATAAATAAAATTATGAGTTACTCAAATAGGCATACCAAATCCTAATATTTATATTTGGAATATCCAAATCCCTGAATCTAAAATTATGGAAACCTTACCAAAGAAATTTTTTTAAGCACTAACTTTCCGCATCCTATGATCATATAAATCATAAATATAAAGAAATGTGTAATTTTTATCCACTATTACCAACTTGTTCTTCCAAAATCAACACTTAGGTGTTTTTTTACATCTTCCGTATTAGAAAAAATAATTGGAGATTCTTAGGGTGACATACCTGGGTACATGAATCCCCCAAATTTCAAATCATTCAACTAAATTTTTAGCTCCTTTAACTATGCTTGTGAAACATGGTGGGATGGTATGAATACCATCCAAGTTGTTTTTGTTATATCAATCAATAATTATACCAACCTCTCTTTAGTTTATCCAAAAAAGTAGTATATGAATACATTTGGAAACCCATTGACAGTTGGAGGATGTTTAATACAAAAGTACAGATATTCTAGCTCAACCTAAAAAGAGTTAGTTTAAGTACAAAGATCTAGAAATGGTTGTTCCACCCAACTGGACCACGAGTCACACTATACATAAAACAGAACAGAATATACAGAAATAAGACGTAATGAAAACATAGCTACGATAATTTTAAATTGAAAATATATGAGCTTCCAAAAATTTCATTCTAAAAATACCATCAAAGAGTCTCATTCTGGGGACAAATAAATTCATGAATAAATTAGATTATTGTAATGAAAAGGCATAAGAAGTTTATCGATAACCTTGACCCCAATTCATTTTAAGAGGAATAACACTCTTTATAATATAGAGCATGAGTTACATTGTAATAGTCATGAGGTTCACAATGTGGGTTGATATAAAATAGTGTGAGTAATATGTAAAAAATAAACCAGTTCATAATGTTGAATAGACTGAAATAGTATCAATTACCATAACTAGGAATACATAAATATCTTCTATAATCACTTCTAATACATGTAATATCTAAATTATTGTGGCATATTTTGTTAGGAGTTTTTATGACACATTTATTTTTTCAAATAATTTTTAATACTATGTTGATATATATATATATATATTAATTTCATTGTGGGTTCTATGGGAACCCCACCCATGAAGAGAACTATGTGTTGACACCAAAATTATTAGGGGTATTTTTCATAACATCTTAGTGGTGAGGACGGATGGATCACTACCTACCCTTAACTTCTATCTCTTATAGGTGATATTGTCATATAATGGATGTATTTTCTAGATGTCCAAAATTCTTTATTTGTGATTATTGTATATGTGATTAGGAGTGAATGGTGGGGGTCGTGCATGGGAGGAGGAAGCCACATGATTGATGTACTTATTGTACTTGAAAAACTTGTATTATGGTTATTGTTATAGATGTGATGTGAGAGATCCTGTGTGTTCAGGAAATATGTGATGTGATGAACTATTTTCCTTTCGGTGAGAAGCAATGTTATTTCAAAAGTTTCTTTATTACTGAAGCGATGTGATGGACCGAGTGTCTCTAATAAAAGTGTGACATATAGAAGAGATGGTAGTTCAAACATGTACGACATTAGATTGTGAGAGTTGTAAATAAGTGTGAATGTTGTGGGGGTATCATTTTATCGATATAATTCTTATTTTTTAATTATATGTGGAAGCATTATTCCGTGAGCATTCCTTAGTGAGGATGATATTAAATTTATTTCCTACTTGGGTGATCTTGGTTCTCTTGTTGTGTCCTTGGTGTATTATTATTATTTTCCCACTAGTATATGCAAGAATTTGGATGTTAAACTTATAAGTATACCTCTAATCTCACCCTGTGTATATATAAATTGTTTCTAGTTTCCAATGGGAATTTCATGGACAGTTCTAGAAACTACTTGTTTGGACATTACATTTGGGGTTGTTTCACCACTATAAGACCGTCATTTTTTTATTGAGTTAGAGACTTTTTTATTTTTTTTTTCATTAAAAAAAATTGTGGGTTTGTTTTTGTTTTCATTATTTATTGTAATTTAATGAGGACTATTTATTATTGATAAAATATCCCTTGATCCTATAATAAAAAGGTTAATGCTTCCAATATGTGATCATTTTGTGCCTTAGTGCTAGTCTCCCACCTAGGGACTAATTGAGGCACGACTCATGGGTCATTATCTCACATCCTTAAATTTCATGTATGGAGGGGTAGATTTTGCAGGAGAGGTCCATGGTAAGAAACTAGGGTACTACCCACCCAACTAGCTTCAAGCAGTTACAAATTTCACTATAGCATCTCGACTGGAATGTGATGCCTCTAACATCTATCTAGGCCTTCCAGACACCAAATAGAACACATTCCCCATAGAAAATACCTCATTAACATCTCCTAAAATTAAAACAATCATTTCCAAATCCAAATTAATTAATTTATATCCTAGAATAGTTATCCAGAGAGAAATATTATCTAATAGCAATGAAGTGCACTAATATAGTATGGTTGTTTACCACAACTGATGTATCATTGATATCCTAAGATGTTTTTGAGTAACTGATTATAAAATACATGGAAATGTATTTCCAATTCCATTATGGTATGGGTAATGGGTGTAACATCCACTTAAAACATAGTCTATCAGTCGTAACATTCCAATTAATTAGGAACCGATATTGAGACTCTACAATATCTATATTCATGTTGTTCCACAATATATAATCCTTTAATAATCAATAAATCATCATATATTCACTATGAATAGAGAATGAAGAACTATGAGCTTCATTTGAAATATCCTTCCTTAAATTTGGTATAGATGGAATAAATACATGTCTCATGCACCATATCATTCCATCACAATCAAGGATGAACCTAGTAGTATTTGTCACCATCTTCTATAGATCATATTCATTTTTAGGTGTCTTATTAATCATCATACGGATAGATGTTTGTTCACATATTTGAGAAAGATAATATTTCTCCCATTCCATTAGGATTTAATGTTCCATACTTGTCAATTACATAAACATTTGACCTTTTTTTGATCCTTAACTTAAATAATCAAACATTATCCCTTTAACTCAAAGCATCATCCATATTGTTTTCCTCCCAATTTCGTTAAATTATTTAGTTTTTGTAATCTTTAATAATCTCAAAACAACTTATTTGGAATATAATAAACTCTTTTTATGAATATAAGATTTAAACATTTATGATCAATATAAATGGAACACCTTTCACCAGAAAATAATACTTCTATATGGTCAATTAATAAATTACCATGGCTAACTCTAAAACATGATTTTGGGAATTTTCTCATGAACCGTCCATTAGCATGGAGAATACCAATCACTATATAATTATTCATGATTATTCTTTCTGATCCATTATGTTATGGATCAAAATAGATTTAAAAACCTTCTATGTTACATGGTAGTGTAAGAATAGGTTCCCTGAGTAGACTTCTCATCAATTCCTTGAACCATTAATCATATTAATATATATAAAGGAACATGGATCCCTCATGAGTTAACATGGTGTGTGGATTGGAAAGACATGATAATTAATCCACAATGTGTTCAAAATATCCATCCAATCTACGAATTTGTTTTTGATCTTTGTGAAGATGGTTGGTCCCAGCCACCTTTCAATAAATTATTCCTTTGATGGATCCATTTATATACCATCGCATGAGATTATATGACCACAAAATGAAACATTTTATATCCAATATTAAAACATTGTTTATGTTTCATAGAACTTATTCTTTCCTGGAGTCTTCAATATAATCATCATTTCAACTTCTTGCTCATACTTTTCCTTTTAATACATAATACTATTTTTTATAAAGACCACCACAAACTCAATAAGGTAATTTATAATGTATATATTCATTAAATACATGAAGATAAATTGGTAATTAGTAAGACCAAATGGAATAAATCTATATTTTATGATTCCATTTCTTTTGTATAATTATATCTTAGGTATACCCTCTTTCCTAACCCTCGACTAATGATATCCAAAAATGATGTTCAAACATGGAAATATAATGAGATCCAAGTAGTTGATGAAAAAATCCATAAATATGGGGGAGAGAATACTTTTTCTAGATTTTAATCATTTACAGTTCTTGATAATTATTTTAGAGTCACATTGATCTATATTAGTTGTGAATAAAAAGAATTGGGGCACCCTAAGGTGGGGAATTTGGAAGAATAAATCCTTTCTCAAGAATCTGTATGTGTTTTTTCATGAATTCCTTTAAATCAATTTGGTCCAATTTATGGGGAGTCTTTGAAATTGGTATCACACTTGGTGTGTTCTCTATCGAAAAATAAAATTCACAATTCGGTGCAAGAATATGAATCTATTTTTGATAGAAATTAAAAAACTACAACATAATATTAATATCTCCGATATAGAGTTTCTCCCAAACCATTTGAGATAAATGATCCTTTTATCAACACAATGACTTGGGATCATATATTTGTTTGGGATAAGAAACATATGTTCCATTCAATGGAAACTATTATGGGATTTATATATATAAATTCAATCCATTTCTTGGATATCATTAAATTCAACCTGAGGAGAATAAATAGATTTTCCAAAAGCACATTCCGAAAATTGTCAACCAGATAAAACTCATATACATGTGATTTGATCAATATATAAAATAGTCGTATTCACTACATATTAAAAATATATTCATTGAGGTGGTATTTTTATACACTTATAAAATTCATCAGATATAATGTTTTTTGTAGATCTATAATAAAATAATACTTCCTTAGTTTTAGAGTGGATTTCATGTAAAAATTTTACGATTTTGTTATCATACACCACATAAAAAATGGTGATCAAATGAGATTTAACATTGTTTTTGGGAATAATAGGATGTTGAAACTGATCATCATCATTAACCTTCATATTTGGATATTGGTAATCATAATAAACATACACCTTGTATTTGAAGCACCAGAGTGTGAGTATATAATTCTTTGATTCTTTCGGTTTATTTGAATCATTAATAAACTTCTTATGATAGCTTGAATATTAGATGGCATGGTGATGTTCATTTCCACACCTAAAATATTTACAAATCATGTTAATACAATTTCCACCATTCATCCATCCACACATTGAGCATAGGGGAAACTCGTCTTCTTCTCTATATTGTTTTTAGTATTTCGTTTGAATTATTAATTTATTATATTATCAAAATTATAAGATAGAGGGGTAAATCCAATATCAATTTATACCTTGACATCACATTGAATGATTCCTTCATATATGATAATTTATTTTATGGATAACACCATTTTGGGACATGGTTTTAGACCACTAAATTATCATTCAAACATTCTTTCAGGTTAGAGGATAATACCAGAGGTGTGCCTCAAATGTCTTATAAAACATTCATCATATATACCAATGGATTCATTATCCTTATGATTTATCTCAAGGAATTAATTATCCAATTTTTTATGAAGAAGATTAATAATGTACTTATATTTAGATAATATCCTAAGGTAAACTAAATCTATGGAGTCAATTTATTATTATTCCCTTTGGTGCTTAAATGATTCCACTATTGATCTGCTTCACATTCCAGATGATAAACATCTGAAATGAATTTTTGATGTATATCAATATAATTGAATGGAAAATATATTTTCATTTATTCTGATCCCTTTTTTGATAACTAGTGGATCAATGGAAAATCCAAAAAAAAATTACGCTACCTCTTCAAGGATACAACATAATATTGTTCCCTCCTTTTCTAAATTGGATGTTCAATAGGAATCATTTTTTGAGGGAGTTGTATAATAAAAGTATCACTATTTCGCATTCCATACCCCATAAAATTCATTTAGTTAAGGGTATATTCATTTAATTATCTATTTTACACGTAATTAACATGATTCATTGAGCTTCGAGCCATTAAACAAAACTGAAAAATAACATGACAATGAATAATCATAGTGGGAAACCACATAATCTAGAAAAAATATTTGTTGGATATATAAATCATGACACTATAATTTCAATATAAGGAACCTATGGTTTAACCAAGGCCATCCAAAATAATAATTTATTAATATCCATTATAATGGGTAACAATGGACATGATAAATTACATAACAACATGTGTAGTAAGGACCCCTATTGTACAACTAATGATGATCATGTACAGCAAAATGGACACTTTTTAGGGTTATTAACCCTATGTATAATTACTCATGATCCAAATAAACTTTTATTATATTGATAATTATTTTTTTAGGAAAATCATGCCCATTCATTTTTCCATTAATCAGGACGTTCTACTATACATAGGAATATCTTAAGGGTTCGTGCTAATGTTGTTTTATCCTGGTTTTCAATGAATAACTAATCCTTTCTATGATACCAAATTTTATGACCCATACTTATTATACATTGATTTTACATATTTTTATATGTATAATCATTACACAACATAATAATATACACTGGAATCATATAGGTTAAGTAATTTTTGAATTATATAAACCCAAACATCTAGTTTATAAGAGTTAAACATGGTCTTCCACATAGTTCACCAAAACAAGAACCCCTTTTAGATATTTCACAACTAATATATTTTTCTATAACATGGGGAATGGATATATAATAAATTGTGATAATATATTCTTTATAAGTGTAAACAAGGGAGATATCAAGGATAACACAAGTATAACACAAGAATAAAGGTATGTGAACATGATATTAATTTTTAAAGTCCATAATATGTTTAACAATGATCATTATATCATTTATTTGAATAAATAGGGGATATTTTTTAGACATAAATCAAAAATTAATAAACTAAAATGATCTATGATAACATAATATATGCGTAAGGCTTGTGTTTTTGTAATACACATAATTATAGAAATCTTTTCCTTACTTCTAAAGAATTATTTCAAAGGATATCAGAGTAGAATGGTTTCACTCCCCCAGGAAATTATAATATTCAACATTCTCTCCTAATACTATCACATTTTAAATGTTACTTAATAAAATTGGATAACTCCACATTTTAGTAATATTAATCTTATAAGATATAAATTATTACCCATTACATTGGAGGAAGATATAGGTCCCATCAATCACATAGTGAAAATAATACAGATGAGATGTAAAATATAATAATACATTAAAAATATCATAACCCATGTAAATAAATGTGTTTTATAGGTATTTCATCTATTCATCATTTCATAACCAGTGGAAATGAATTGGGTTTCATAAACATTTTCACATATAATAACCAATGGAAATGAAATGGGATTCATAAACATCATTATATAACAATCATATGACACCAAGGGTACGAATAATGATGGTATCATTGGATTATATCCCATATTAATCTTAAGTAACTTCCAAGGATATCATCATATATGGAAAATGATTTAGGAAGATCACTAGATACATTACTTAGGGAAAATAACATTTCATTGAAAACATCCATTTTAGAAATTCATATTCAATCAATTTCATAAAAGTAAATTTATATAATAATAACAATTGAATCTTTTAGATAAATATTAAAAGAAAATAATGGACCTAATGGTGGGAATTTATATTCATGTAATTCTAGCTAAAAGAAAACATTTCATTAAAACTGTGGAAAAAAGTAAAAAAGAAGTACCTTTTTATTAAAATAAAGATAAAGATATTTTTATACCAAATTTTAAAAATCAATTAATTGGTTAAATTTAATATAAAAATTAAATTTATTGTATTAAAAATATTCTTTATTTTTTTAGAAAATATGAGTATGTAAGAAAAAGGTGTTTGGACATAAGTGAGAAATAATGTTGGATTTCCTGAAAATAGTATTTTTGTCTCTTGATTTCATAAAAAGAGAAAAATTAATGGGAAAACATTTATTCTCATGAAATAAAAAATATAGAAGAAAATTCATTAGTTTCATGGGATATATATCTAAATATTTCATCATTAGAAGCATAACAAAAAACAATCCTGATTAATAATGGGATTTTAACATATAACCCTTCATAATTTGTAAATTTTAAAATATATAAACCCATGAAAGATTGAAACATAGAATATTTTTTTTACCCCATAAACTTATTTAGAATAATCATAAATTACATCCATTGGTAATTATATGCACATAAAAAATAAGTGGTGTATAAGGCATGCATCCCACTAAAATAATACAGGGAAGAAAATCCATTACCACTAGTAAAAAAACTTCCAACATTTTAAAAGAATCTTATCTAAAAAATATAGGTCATATATAAATTTATTTTAATACCATAATCATATTTTTTATACCATATATTACTTAATTATTTCCTTTTATCACTAGTTTACCAATTATTTATTAAAATTTTGATTTGGGTAATAAATTATTTATTTTTATTATAAGTTTTGGTTTAGTAGTTTTGTTCCTTTTATGTTCAGTATGGTTTCAACATATATAAAATTTCTTAAAATCTATAAATATCATATATATTAATTATATACATTTTTAGATTCATCGATATTATTTTGAGAAGGAAAAGTGAATCACATTGTTCATGGAGATGGTTGGACATATGTTTGTGTAAATGTTGTCTGAATTTTTAAAATGATTAATAAAATAAATGGAAAGTAATAAAAATGGCATCCCGCCTTTTTAATACATAGCCTTTCATTACATTTTACATACATAAGTTATTTAAAGTCTAGTGTCTTGGAAATTAGGAACATAATACATCTAAATAACATAAAACATTATTCTAAACTACTTGTAAGGCTTTGTAAAATGTTCATCCTATGTACATTTACTACATCTCATATCCTAGAGATATACATCAAAGGAAAGGGTGAACAGAAATCCTAGTAAGGGAAAGCAATGGAATCAATGTACTTGTGATATCAATAAGAACATGAATAAAAACATAAAGACATGAGAAATGGAAGAATAGGCATATCATAATAAAAAGAACATGGACCATAATCTTGAATATGTGGCTACAAAATTTCATTTATACATTCATGAACATATCACCAAGGTCCATCCCAATGGTGTTATAAAAATTACCAATTTTATTCACCAAGGTATCGTAAAACATGGCATATCTAGAGATTAATTCTTTACCCAATGCATTGGAGCACTATCAGGACGCACCCTTAATATTTATTTAATTTCATGTGAGCTTCATAGATCCTAATCAAACTTTTTATAAATAACCCATGGAGAATAAATGAAATGGGTTTCATTTCAAGATCGTGACGTTTTAAAAGTTCATAAAAATAAGGTCATTATGCCATTTATAACCCAGGGAAAGGGAGTGAGGGTTATATATATGTCAATTCCAGAATCGAATGCATCATCCTTATATATTTATGAACTCCCAAAGAAACTAAATAGGTCTGGGTATTCACATAAATAAAATAAAATAATTTATGGAGAGAAAGGGATAGAAATTTTGAGATGAAATTTCTGTAGCATAACGACTATATAACACGGTTTTAGAAAACATTGAAAAGAGAGGGGAAAAAGGTCACCCACTCATTAATAATTCATAATACTATATGGGTACTGATTAAGAGCATGGTATGTGTATTTTAATGACATACCACATGAAAAGGAGACATGAAAGGGAAAATAAGATGTGATTTCTTTTACGAGAAATTCAGCAGCCTAACGACATCACTTAAAAATTCATAATTTTTTTTGATGAGAGTAGAAAGGGTATCTCAACAATTATACATGAAATGGATAGTAATTATAATAAATAATAACATAACCTCAACATAAAGAGATGGAAAATATAAGGTACAACATAAAGGAAGTTAAGACATAGAAGAGAAGGGTGAAAGGATCCCTTACCTTGAAGAGTAAATTTGAAAGCTTGAAAGTCAAGACCTTGGGAGGCTTGATGGAACCTTGGGAGGACTCCTTGGCAGGTAAAGATACAGGAACTTCGTTTGGGGGGATTTCGAAATGAAATGAATGAGTTAATGTCTTGGTATTTATAAGAGAAGTGAGGGGACAAAGCATTAATTTCCAAGGGACACCTCATCAGTGGTATTGGAAAAACCAAGGGATTTTCCACCATATTTTCCCATGGTATTGGACATTTGGGACATCTCATACCTTATTTTACTATTCATAAGTCGACCAGAGTTATTACATATTTATTACATCCTTACTGATGTTATTAAACCCCCAAAACTCAAAACTGTATTTTCAGTATTCACAAAATTCAACTTTCTCAAAAAAATCCCAAAAATTAACCTTAACCAAATATCGATGATCTGATTTCAAAAATAAACTCCATTTTATGAAAATAATTTTCTAAATATTTGTAATTTAATTTCTAAATAAAAACACTATTTACTGAAAATTCAACTGTTTAAGAAAATTACCAAAAATTCTCTTTAACCAAATATCGATGATCTAATTTCAAAAATGAACTCCATTTTATGAGAATAATTTTATAAATATTTTTAATTTAATTAAAAAATATAAAACACTATTCGACTGAAAAAAACTAATACTTATCCAATAATTCTGAAACAATTATTTACCTATTTTATGGAATCACCTTACTTAATCAAGGTGACTAATTTATATTAATACTTTCTTAAGTGAAGATACATAATCAATTTGGTCACATTACTAATTATAAGAATAAAACAACTATTCACAATTTACTATTCACCTAAAATTAAGTTGATATTATTAGACTCTAAATTTCACACTTAACACAACTATAGATGACCATTTTTTGAAAATTATTACACATTATTAAATATTTAAGGTTTACATAAATTTTTTAAAATATCCATTTTCTAGAATTCATCAATAATATGCATACTATATTTATCCAGACATTTGAAAATTTACAAACTTCACTATAAGAAGAAATCACAATTTTTATTTAAATCAAAGGATTACAAATGGCAGTTACAATCTCATTATATATCCCCTTATAACACCAGTATAGGACCTAAGTGTAATGTGATCTAGGGTGATAGAATCTTGGGGTGGCTCGACCAACATTGTCTGAGTAGTTATTTCTATCAGCTTTAACATCTCGTGAAGGCGATTTCGTTCCAGCTTCACATGATGAAGTTCAGCATGAGTTTGGTCCAGAGAAAGGCCCAAAGGTGCTACCTCTATCCCAAGTTCCGTTAGATGGGATTTGATCATCCTGAGAGTATTGGATGGGGCCATCAAGTCTTCTCTTCTATATTAATTATTCAAGATGACTTGTATTTATGGAAAATAATCGCAACATTTAGTTTCCAATGGACATATTGACCAATGGTAATATAACAGTCTAAACCCAATAGTCTTATTTTAATTATACTCATTTTATTAAATGAAATAGTTTTTTTGAGTATAAAATAAAATAACACACAAATTTAGGAAATAATATTTATTCAAAATTTCAGGTCATTACATTCTTCCCCCCTTAAGAAATTGAGTCCACGCAATTTCAAAATTAGGATTGGAAATTTTGTTCAAAGTCCCACATCAGAAAAAGATTCAGTAAAACTATTCCTTTAAATGAAATAAAGGGAAGTACAAAGATCACCCGAGTTAACCCATACTAGGATTCCATGTACTAAAAGAAAGATATGGATGAGAAAACAAAGGGTCAAGTTCTGATGGAGAGTGATAGAAAACATGATTAGGAGAAAATTGACCACAAGAAGATCACAAACTTAATATGTGTTAAACGGTTTTTTATTACACATTAGGAAACATAAACCAACAACGTTTTTGTTTTACAATACTTTTCATAATTTTGAGGAATTCATTTATTACATATAATAAAAATATAAGTAAATATACCTATCTTCAAGTAGAGTTCATCCCTTAACAATTTTCCACCAAGACTAATCTTTTCTCCAAAAAATGAGCATTCAAAAAGACTTAGTCTCATCAAAAGAACAAGAATCATCTTCTAGAGAATCAAATAATCCACAAAATAATAACTAGATTTTTCCCTTGTCTTTAGTCATCAACTAGAACTAATATGGTTAGTATGAGATCATATAATCCCAAAAAATGATAAGACTTTATAAAATTAAATATGATTATAAATCTCTAAAATTCAACAGGATTACCTAAAGTTCCCGAAAGACCATTCAATACAAAATCATCCTTAAGATTCTTCAGAATAATCCAATCTATGATTGGAACCCAAAACTCAGAAAGATTAAATCACATAGTCTTCCCCAATAAATCTTTACATTTATCTCAAAATAACATCGACTAATATTAAAGTTTCATACTAAAGTGTAATTAACATATGCATTTATTCTCTAGGGTAGGTTCATCATTTTCCAGAAATAACCCAAATCACCATTTGTCCACAATAAATACATGAATTATTACAAAAAAAATCCAACCATTCCTCCTCAATTTAAATACTGTAGTATTTTATTTCCCTTAGGCATATAGTAGTCCAAAAGAGAAAACATCATCCAAAATAAACATTATCATTTAATCACCAAGTCATTTTCCTATACAATGGAGATCCATTTTATAAAACATATGTTTCCAAAATCAACTTATTCTTGATCCATAAAAATAGTAGGTGCATTAGTCAGTCCGAAGGGTATAAAAACAAACTCATAATGCCCATATCTTGATTGGAATGCAGTTTTTGGAATATAATCATTCTTTACCCACCATTCATGATAACCAGAATGAAGATCAATATTAGAGAATAATTGATCCCCATGAATATGGTTAAATAAGTCATCAATTCTTGGAAGAGATTATTTGTTCTTCAATGTGATCCCATTTAGTTCTCTATAATCAATTCACAGGTGCATCGATCCATCCTTTTTCTTCACAAAGAGAACTGGTGCTCACCAAGGAGACACACTTGGTCGGATAAACCCATTATCCAAAAGATCTTGGAGTTGTTTCTTTAATTTCTCTAGATCCACAATTTCCATCCTATAGGGGGTCTTTGACATTGGATGAGATCCAGGTACAAGTTCAATGGATAACTCTACATCTCTTTCAGGGGGAGGTCTGAGTAACTCCTCAGGAAATACGTCAATGTATTCTTAGATGATGGGGAAATTTTCTAAAAGAATAAATCCTTCATGTGAAACTTATTTCATTTACGAATATTTTAACTAAAAAGGATTTTATATCTTAAAAATTCAATCTTAGACAATTACATTTTTCTATAATTCCTTCATAATGATTCATAAAAAGATTGTGATTAACCAAACATATCCCCCGAGTGTGTCGTAACCAAGAGTGTAGCAAGGCCCGTTGTCATGTACTAGTTCCTGTCCGAATGTTGCTCAAAGCACTATTTTCTTGTTTTACCCCTATGTGCATCTGTGCCAAAGCCACCTCAACCTACTCGTATCCAGACAGGGATGTATTTCCTTGATAAACCACTTTCTCAATAATCATCAAAATAATAGAAAGATTTCCTATATTTAAAATCTTCTATAGGGTTCTTCCTAAAGGTTTCATATCCTAATTTCCATAAATAACTAAACTATCTGTTGATACCATCACTGGCGTCCCACCTTTTTAATACATAACCTTTCATTAGATTTTACACACATAGGATATTTAAATTCTAGTGTCTTGGAAATCAGGAACATAATACATGAAAAAAAATATAAAAAATTATTCTAAACCACTATTAAGGATTCATCAAGGGTTCATACTATGTAAATTTACTACATCTCATATCCTGGAGATAGAAATCAAAAGAAAGGGTGAGCAGAAAGCCCAGAAAGGGTAAGCAAGGGAATTAATGTACTTGTGATATTAATAAGAACATCAATAAAAACATAAAGACATGAGAAATGGAAGAATAAGCATATTATAATGAAAATAACATGAAAAATAATCTTTAATATTTGGATAGAACATTTCATTTAGAAATTCATGAACATATCACCATGGTCCATACCCATGGTGTCATAAATATTACCAAGGTTATTCACCATGGTATCGTAAAACTTATCATATCTAGAGATTAATTCTTTACCCAATGCATTGGAGCGCTATCAGGGCACACCCTAAATATGTATTTACTTTCATGTGTTCTACATAGATCATAATAAAACATTTCATAAATAACACATGGAGAATAAAAGAAATGGGATTCATTTCCGGATCGTGACGCTTTAAAAGTTCATAAAAATAAGGTCATTATGCCATTTATAACCCATGGAAAGGGAGTGAGGGTGATATTTATGTCAATTAAAGAATAAAATACATCATCTTTATATTTTTATGAAGACCTAATGAAATTTAATTGGTATGGGTATTCACATAAATAAAACAAAATAATTTTTGGAGAGAAAGAGATAGAAATTTTGAGACGAAATTTCTGTAGCATAACGACTATATAACATTGTCATAGAAAACATTGAAAAGATAGGGGACAAGGGTCACACACTCATAAAAAATTCATAATATAGTATGGGTACTGATTAAGAGCATGTTATGGATATTTGAATGATATACCACTTGAAAAGGAGACATGAAAGAAAAGAGAATATGTGATTTCTTTTATGATAAATTTAACATCCTAACATCGTCACATTAAAATTTAGAAAAAAATTGATGAGAGTGGAAATGGTCACTTAAAAATTACACAATAAATAGACAGTAATGAGAAAAAATAAGAACATACCTTCAAAATAAATAGATGTAAAATATAAGGCACAACATAAAGGAAGTCATGACTTAAAAGAGGAGGGTGAAAGGATCCCTTATCTTGAAGAGTAACATCGAAAACATGAAGGTTGGGACCTTGGGAAGATTGAGGGAACCTTTGGAAGAATCCTTGGGAGGTAAAGAGACTAGAACTTCGTTGTAGAGGACTTGGAAATGAAATTAAAGAGGGAATGTCTTGGTATTTATAGGAGAAGTGAGGGGACAAAGCATTAATTGCTAAGGGACACCTCATCGGTGGTATTGGCAAAACCATGGGCTTGACCATGGTATTTTCCCATGGTATTGGCCACTTGGGAGACATCATACATTATCATACTATTCATAAGACAACCATAATTATTGAATAATTATTACATCCTTAATGATGTCATTAAACACTCGAAATTCAATACTGTATTTTCACTAATCACAGAAAATTCAACTTTCTCCGAAAAATCCCAAAAATTCACCTTATTAAAATATTGATGATATGAATTCAAAACTGAACTCCATTTTATGAAAATAATTTTCAAAATATTTTTAATTTAATTTCTAAATAAAAACACTATTCAATGAAGTTTCAACTGTTTTAGAAAAATCCCAAAAATTCACCTTAAAAAAATATCGATGCTCTGATTTCAAAAATGAACTCCATTTTATGAAAAAAATATCTAAATATTTTTAATTTAATTTTTAAATAAAAAAACTATTCACCTGGAAAAAAAACTAATACTTATACAATAACTCGGAAACAATTAATTACCTATTTTATTGAATCACATTACTTAATCACGGTGCCTAAATTATATTAATAGCTTCTTAAGTGAAGTTACTTAATCCATTTGGTCACATTTCCAATAATAAGCATAAAATAACAATTCATAATTATTATTCACCTAAAATTATGTTGATCTTATTAGACTTAAAATTTCATACTAAACAAAGCCATAGAAGACCATTTTATGAAAATCATTACACATTATTAAATATTTAAGGTTTACATAAATATTTTAAAATATCCTTTTTATAGAATTCATCAATAATTTAAATAATATATTTATCCGGAGATTTGAAAATTCAATAACTTCACCATAAGAAAAAATCTCCATTTTTATTTAAATACTAGGATTACACATTGCAATTATGGTCTCGTTACATATCCCCTTATAACACCAGCATAAAACCTAAGAGTAAGGAGTGCTAGGGTCATAGAATCTTGGGGTGGCTCCTCCAACATTTCCCGAGTAATGATTTCTATCAGCTTGAACTTCTCACAAAGGCGATTCCATCCCAGCTTCACATGATGAATTTCTGCTTTGGTTTGGTCCAGAGCAAAGCCAAAAGGTGCTACCTCCTTCCTGAGTTCCGTCAGATGGGCTTTGATCGACCCGACACTACTTGATGAGGCCATCAAATATTTTTTCTATATTAATTAATCAAAATCACTTGTATTTATTGACAATAATCGCAACATTTAGTTTCCAATGGTCATATTGACAAACGGTCATATAACAGTCAAAACCCAACTGTCTTTTTTTTAATTATACTCATTTTGTTAAATGAAATTGTTTTGTTGAGTATAGAATAAAATAACACAGAATGTTAGGAACTAAAATTTATTCAATATTTTAGGTCATTACAATAATTATGGTTTTTAGAATAGTTATTATTTCATATATATAATGTATGTTAATAATATTCATCATTATTACCATCATTGAAAAAATAAAATGAAAAATGATTTACATGGCTTTGTGGAGGTGGTAGTCCACACATTCAGAGATGAAATGTTATCATTTTCTAAACGATTTGAAGAAAATAAGGAAGTTGTGATATTTTAATTTAATAATTATATTTACTTCCAAAATATCATATTAATATGTTAAATCAATAATTCTATCCTTGTGAGAGATATGGTGCTTGAATTTGAGTTACATCAGCTCAAAAGCTGGTTATCCACTGTACACACAATCAACAAGTTATTTTCCCATTTGATGGAAGTGAAGATGGATATATGTTATGTAATTATCATAATAAAATTTAATTGTATGAAATTTACAGAATTTGATTATCTAATAATAGTTAGATAACATTTTAAGTAGTTGGATGAAAAAATAAAATGAAAATGAATGTTTATGAAGTATACTTCTTCTTCGAATTTTTTTTTGGTTAGAACTATAAGTATTATTGAGATGATATACTAAAGAAATATGGATTATGAGTAATGGGAAGGTAATTATGGAAATTATTGGGGGTATTTATCAACCAAAATATGAGGATATTATGTGTGAATAAAATAAGAGATTTGGTGTCCTTTTATAAGTGGGGTAGAAGTTACAGATGTAATTTCTCAAAATAAAAAGTTATAACCACATTCTTCACATTCTAAAGGATAAAAAATGACTCATTATCATGCCTTATATGTGATATGATATAAATATGACCATAAAATAATTATTGGATAATTTTATGACATTTTTTCTATTATCTTTTTAGTTTAACCCTTAAATATACCCATTATTATCCTAATAGAGCTATTTAATTGGTTCTATTTTTACAATTTATAATACCAAAAATTAATTTTAAATAACTATAAAATATTAATTTCTATAAAGAAAAATATAAAATGAGTTTTCTAGATTTAATTCACAAAAGTGATATAATTTATTTTAATATAAAACAAGAATACACGATGAAACAATAGTTTTCTAAAGAATAAGTTCTTCATAAAAATAGAATGTTTTAAATTAAAAATTCAATAAAACAATTGGTTATAATGACATTAATTTTATTAATTATTCAATAGTTGAACTAATTTTACTTTTAAAAACATTTTAATGTTTAATTTATCTTTTTAAATGTATTAAACGAAAAGAATGTTTTCAATATGAATCTGTATCAAAAAATAAATAACATCCAAAAATTATAAAAAAATCACTATATGATATTTTTTATGTTACTTTATAAAATTATGTTCATATTTATAAATATATTTTATAATTGTGAAAAAAATAATATTATTATTTTCTTACTAAAATTAATAAATACAACTTATTGAGAAAAAAAATTTATTTTTGAATCATAAAATGACTTATATAGAAAATATATTTTATTTTACAAAAAAAGTATACAAATTCTTTTAAATTTATCTACTCCTATTAAAATAATTAATTTTAATAGCTATGTTATATAATTCATGTTTAAACATAGTGTTAACATTATAATGTGGTTAATTAAAACTAGGTATTGCTTGTATAGAAAACCATTAATGAATTAAATTAATTAAAACAAATAATTCCTAAAATATTTGGGCATTTCATTTTCACTTTTACTATTACCATTTTAACAAAGAATTTCCCATTATGGGTTAGTCTAGTTGTTTGAAAAATTTAAAGCGGGACATAAATGAACAATTCTTTATTATTTCGATAGTTTTCTATACACATGATTTATGTGATGTTTTTCTTAATTTTTAATGATTAAAAATAATTAGTCATTAAAAACAATTTGGGACCAATTTTCGGACCATTCAAATATATTTACATTAAAGGAATCAATATAACAATGTAAGTTGAATGTACGATTTTTCGAAATCACTTATATATTTTAATTATCCAAGAATTTCATGGGACACCATATTTCATTAAAATAATATTGATCTTAATGTTTTTAAAAAAGTTTATTTAATTTTTCTCTTCTTTCTCAAGCGTTGCATCTACATTGAATAAGTATTAAAAGAAATTACATTGTCTGTAATATTTTAAAATAGAATTACAACAATGAAAATAATTTATTAATCATCAAAAATAAAAATTTATAATTAATCATATATTATTTTTATCACAATGAAAAAATATTAGAGATATTAAAAGTGATAGTGTGACATTTTTTTAATTTTCATTACATAAAATGATATAATGATCATAGTCAAAGTCATGAAATAAAAAAATGTCAATTTTTTTAATCTATGTTAGTTATGGATAAATTAGAAGATTCTAATGAAATAATGAAATCTGTTAGAATTATTTTATGACAATATATCATGGGTTTACTCTTAGTTATCGTTTTTAAATCATTACCATTTTGATAAATCCTTTCCACTTTTACTATTAATTTTGACTAAATATCATAAATAAATTTTAATATAAGTGTACAAAAGCAATGAAAAATCAATTTTATAAAAATGCGGTTTTAAGAATGAAAATGATATTATGACAATACAAGGGTAATGATGATTCCTATGAAATTAATTTTACTATGTCAATCAAATGGACATTATGAATGTTGGGGAAAAAATTCCTCAAGGTATCACTATAAATTTTTTGAGATGATTGTGTTTGTTGATAAAGAAGGCTTCCATGTTGTGTTTATTGACAAAGTAGACCAAAATGTTCATTTTTTTTATAAAGGGGGTTTCCATGGTGAGTTGTCGAGTTCCAGAGATATTGTTGACAACCTATGTTGACAAAGAATGGTGACAAAGGAATAGATGATGTAGGGGTAGTACATGGGTTGTTGGCAAAAGGAGATGCACCCAAAAAGGAAGTGGTGTGTGAAATAGGTGCTTTGTGCACTGAAAAGAGTGTGGTGTGAGAAATTGTGGAGTGAGTTTTTTTGTGCAAGAGGTGTTTCATGATTAGAAGATCAAAAATTGGCAAACACATGAAGTGCGTGAAAAAATTGAGCATTGTGGGAAACACAGTGTGTTGTGGAAGTTGTGTTTTTTGTGCTCGAGGAGGATTACATGCTCAAGGAGGGTTTTTTGTGTCGGGGTAGATATTTCCTATAAATATGATGTGAAACCTCTCATTTCAAACATCTCAAGACTTAGAGAGTATCTGAGCTCTTGCGTGCAAAATTGGTGTATACAATTTTTTTGCGTGTAAAAGTAAAGTTTGCACATAAAATAAGTGTTTGCATGTAAAGAAAAGGATGCGCATAAAATAAGACTGTTGTGCGTAAAAGAAGTGTTTTTAGGTAAAAGACGTTTTTTTTTCAAAAAGTGGATTTTATGAAAAAGTAGGGAATTACGCACAAGGTAGTATAGAGGCTATGCGTAAAAATTGGGGTTTCCCGGTACACCCTATGCAAAGATAGATTCATTTGCGGATAAAAGTTAGACGTCCACATAGCATATATCTACATTTAAAGATGCAGATTTCATTAGTGATAATGAAGATATCTACAGGTCTATAAATTTTGAGTGGATCTTCTCAAGAATCAGAGAGTACAATTCAGTTGAGAGAGTAGTGAGCTTCCATTTTTTGAGCAGTTGTAAACTAGAAGGGACAGTGAGCCCTCTTCAAACATTGTAAACAGTAGTGCGCTTTTAGTGAAGTTGGTACATAGGCACATCACTGGTGTATTCTTATTGGACGTAGCCTAGTGAGGGTAAACCAAATAAAAATTGATGTGTCCTATGTATGATTTTATTTATATAAATACTTTGCTACGAGAAAGAGAGAGAAGAGAAATTTTCTTAACAGTGAAACAAGATCAATAGGGGCAGTTGTTTCAATATTTCATACCCTGATTCACCACCCTCATAGTGTATCTAAACATTCAACCTAATAATGACACATTAAAATCGAAAAATAGAATTATACATTCAAATAACATGATTTAATAAAAAATAAATTACAATTTTTCAAAAATCATAATTTTCAACATGCACGAATTTTTATTTTCTGAAAAATTGAAAAAAAATATTACATATCCAATTATTAAATTCTAATTGAAAAAATAATAACCATTTTTTTAATATAAATTTATTAAATTATAATAAAATAATGTTAATATATTTAATATCTCCATATTTGGAACTCTCTCATGTGGCTAGATCATGTTCGTGATGGGTCATCTAGTGTGACTCCCCAAATAGAAGATGCTAATGACTTGTAGTGTGGTGTGTGATGAGTATAGTGGGGAAGATTTACCCCATCATATAGAGTTAAAATACCATGGAAATGATCATTGTAAATAAATAGTAGTAAAATGGAAAACATCAGATACAATACACTATACAACTGTGATGTAAAAGGAGGAAACCAATAAAAAATAATAAATCATGCAATGACATGATGATGTATCTATATTAAAATTTTAATTTATACATATAAAATAACCATAATACACAAATAAAATAGGAATATTCCTATCCCAAACCCCTTGTTGTTCCCATATCCAAACACCATCCCATCCAGGAAGAAATAATTAGTAGCATTGTCCCATTCTATTGTCCAAACCTATATACTTGTAATCTATTTAGGTTCAAAAAAGTGGTGTGAATACTATTTTTGTAAAGGCAATAGATCCACACAACCAATAAAAAATAAAACATGTCTGGTAATAAGTTGATTCAATAATGCAATAAAAAATTGTGTTAATTAATCAAATTAATGTAATAAAAATATCAACCTTCATTGAATCCCAACTAGATTATCTCTGAGGATATATGAAAACTATGAAAACCATAATGAAAAACCATTTCATAAAAAAATGAAAAAATACCTCTATATATAAATTTTAGCATGTAGTCCAATTTCTGTATATTAGAATTTATGAATCCCAAGAATAACCTAATATCTAAGTATTTCATCAAGAGATCATAACTCCCTATATAATCATTTCATCATATGGTAATATACCACTATATAATCATTTCATCATGAATCTGGTATAATATTTGTACATAAGTTGGACAACATGAAACTGGGCCAAGCCCACAATATAAGAATTATAACATGAAACACAAAAAATCATAACTATAATGATATCATAGTATAACATCATAAGCATCAATGGTTAATTCTAAAATGTACCATTCTTGATTCAATAACACATTTCATTTAAGAAGTGGTTGTTAAATCATTAACATGTCAATTTCACCCATTCAAATAAAATCATTATTAAAAATTACAATAATAAAAAGAACCATTTTCCAAGGAGAATATATCACATAAAAATCACCTAAAGTCCCATGTCAATCTAATACTCATTAATAAATTATCAAATTCATTTTTATTCAACATATATATCAGTTAATGATAGAGACATGAAGGGTCACAACACCATTGAATACAAAGGTATCCACAGAATAATCCAATAAACGATCTTCCATCATTTACCATTCAATTATATAATGCACATATTGTGTAAGAGAAATCATATTGTATAAAAAATATGATAATTAAGTACAAAATAATGTTTGGTTTTAGACCACCAAACATTAACAAAAGATCAATGAAATGTTTCCAATAGATAATGATAAAAAATAATGAAGTCATAGAAGAAATCAAGAAGAATCATAAATAATATAGATCCAGATCAAAAGCCAAACAAAATTTGGTTAAGATATTCCACAACCATAATCAAAGAACAATGGAAGAGAATGGAATGTCTAAGAAAAAAACTCAACAGAGATTTATTGCTTGAATAGGGAATCTAAAATAGAGTAAGGCTATCCAAAATGGTCCTAAAATTTCCTAGCAATTGATATAGAAGGTATATGTATGGATGGAAAAATAAAACATACACATGAAAATGAATATAAGTGATGGTCCTAAGAAATACATGGATCACAAATTCATTACAAGATATGTAATTCTTGATTTATTAGGTTATTTTAAATTCACATTGCCTCTGGTGAAATTAACCCTGCTTGAACATTACACCTTGTGTAAATAGATTCATAGTGAGTAACTTGTGTAAGACCATTATTCTTTTCAGAAAACCTTCCCGGTGAATGTTACATGACAAGTAATACATATACATTTAGAGTAAATGTCATGTTGGATGCTTGAATCCCAAAATTCCTCAAAATATCATAAACAACTTGCAATTCATTTAAAAATAATGGAAAAACCATTTAAACACTACAACATATTTAAACCCAAACTCAATTATTTCAACAGACATGAATCCTTATTATTTAGGTCATTTCCCCAAAAAAATTATATTAATCTTTGAATGAGACTCAACTAAAAAGGTTTATGGACAAAAGAAAAAATTAAAAAAGAAAATGTTCAATGAAAAAAATATATGAGGGACTTACCTAAATAATAAAAGGATATTATAAACCCCAACCAAATAATATATTATCATTGATCTGCTCGAAGAATTACTATGGTGTCTCAATGAATAATTCTATCAACTATAATTGCATATCAGACACTCTCTTCAAGGTATCCTCCAAAACATGCCAATGTTTCCACTGCACTGGAAATAGTGGTACAGTCCTACACCAAAGATAATTTTTACTATAGTCCATCATCTATATATTATTATATTTAATTGAAGTATCTACATAAAGATATAAATCCTTAATATCTACCACATGAGAAGGGACATGATAATAACTTCAAAGATATAACAACTGAAATATTATATGCCTTGAACTTTAGCATTATGGAAGGGTTAATCATTATGCCACTTGACTAACACCTTACACTATATAAAATGGAGTGATAAAACTGGGATTATGATTTCCCTGATTCATGATACGAAGTTTCCCTAATCTAGAATACACATGAAGGAAAAGTCAACGACCAACCTCAAACATTGGAGGTTGTGTCCAATGTTTAGTGTAATATTTCTTCCCACTTTTTGTGATCAGCAAAAGCGTACAGATCAATTAACCTTTCATAAATAAATCATATCTGAGACTACGCACAACCATAACTGACTCACATATCCAACCAATAAAGTGTAAATTAGAACAACCATACATACAAATAATTGAATGGTTCAATCTATATTGATTTCCAGAAGTTGATTATAAATAAAAAATCCATGGGTTCCATATTATTCTCCCAAGAACCACTAAATTCTAAAAACATGTGTTTGTGACATATAATCCTTAATATAAATAGTCTACTATGATTAAACATCATTATGATGATGATAGGTTGTGTTTAGAATAACCCAAAAGACCAAATTTTTTTGAAGACCCTTCTTGAATCAGAAATGAGACAATTATCTCTATCAGAAAATATACCCCCCAAAGCAATATATAGTCAAAATATCCATGACATGAAAATACTAACATGATAATAAACTATTATAGTCTCCATTATAGGCATGAAGTGGGATATATTTGTAATTTTATCTATGATCAACTGTACAAAATCATTATTTTGAGGTGTCCTAGGTAATCCAGTCACATAATCCAGAGTGACATCATCCCATTTCCACCATTGAATGGGAAGAAGTTACAACATCCCAATAAGACTCTGATTCATGGATTTCACTTGATCATAGTTGAAATATATCAATATAAATACAACAATATTCATATTAATTCCCATCCACTAGTATTTTTATGGATATCGTGATACATATTTTTCAAACAGAGATGTTCTACCCATCTAGAAGCATGAAACTCTCTTATCATATCTCTACATAATCCCATAGAAACCCATACATTCCCATGGAAAAGAATATAATTTCCACTACTAGGATACTATCTGGATGGAGAATCCACATCTTATTATCTCTCACTCATAACTAAGACCTCACGATCATATAAATTCTCTATCCAAAATTGATCAAGAAGAAAACGTATAAAAAATGTTGATTTCAGGGTATTATTTCACCAATACTCATAAACATCAATATGAATATATTAAAAGAGTTCCATCATCCTCCACTCATCACTGGAATCTCATAATAACTCTTTCTGTATATTTTATATTATGGATTCAGTAAGTTCATTTCCATTTCTATGTGTATAATCCAACTAAAATTCAATATACTATAGATACTCAATCCAACTCCACCACTGAATATTTAGGTATCACTCAGAAAAGGTTCACCAAAGATTCTTGGGGTCTATGTACAACATAATACTTCTCATACATAAGATAACGTATCTAATATCTCAGGTCATGTACTATTATTTCTAACTCCAGGCCAATAGTAGGTTAATTCATCTCATGCAGTCTCATCTATATTGAGCTATAGGAAACTATTATATCATCCATCATTAGTATTGGTTTGAGAATAACATTAGATGTATCGTATAAATTTAATATGCCTTAACAATCATGGGTAATGTGAGGATAGCTATTCAGGCCACCCTTCTATTCAACTCCTAAAAAGATCTCTAGAATGATTTTTCCAAATAAACATTAGTCCTTTATCGGTTATCCCAAAAACCAAGGCTTATATATTGTAGAATTCCTGGATAGAACACCAATAATAACATACTTAACCATTAAATTGTGAATCTAAAATATGTTAATGGGTATTTCCAAAGATAACATTAATATAAATTACAATGAGTCCACCAACACTACACCCTCTGAGGTAAAAATACCTAAGAAGTGAATATATAAATTGAGAAACACAATATAGTTAGCTTAAAATAAATATTATTGTCTCCCAACATACTCGAGATGATGTCATGCTATTGGGAATTATCAAATTGATAAAGGAATTACAATATGATGTTGTTGAAAAAATAAAATAAAAACTGATCAAGAAAAGGATGAATTATCCAATTCATCTAGGTCATGAATATCACTAGATCATTCTTTAAACTAAATTATATTAGTAAAAACTCATATAAACCACTCATTCACCTAAAAGTACTTTCAGGTATGTCTAATGGTCTCACTATCAATTTAATCCACCATGATGTCATGTATATCATTGATTAAATCCATGTACCTCTTAACTAATTGAAGAGATAGTTGTTCCATGGAAGTGTACACCAGTTCATGACTATAATCTCATTCAATATCTCATAATCCACACAAAAGAACAATGTTACCCAATACTTATTAGAGAAAATTAAGAGATAAACCCATGGGGACGTACTCGCCCATATGAAGCCCTTCGATTCTAGATCCTCCAATGGAACTTTCAATCCTTGGGTATATGATTGTGCCATCCTACAAGGAGGGATTAAAGAATGTTCTCCTCTTGATACAAACATGATCGTGATCTAAATATATCACTTATGTGGGAATCCATAGAAATAATTAGGTAATATATCCTAAAATGGTCTTCTCCTAGAGGAAATTTATCCTACTATACTCCACTGTCATCAAGAATATGGATTTCTATTTGAGACATAAAATATTACAACATGCACTAAATTAGTTCTTCAAGACTAGCATAAAGATATGACTCACACAGGTGAGAAAAACAACATCCTTATAGTGATATAAAAATAAATTACTTTCAGTAATAACCAATATGATCTGGGTATAGAACTAATCATCCAAAATAAAAATGAATTCAAAACATAAAATTTCTAGCATAAACGTTTTCCAAAAGAAATGGTATCTAACATTTTCTAGAGAATACACCTTCCAATGTTTGATATTATATGACCACACTCCCAATGGTGTATCAATTCTCAAAACACCATAAAATATTATGACAACCAAACCGATAAAATTTTAAAAAACATATCGTGAAATAGGAATTCAATGCTTCTATATCAAACAAAAATGAATGCAATAGTATTTGATATTGGAATCAAACCTCAAATGTTAGATTGTCTTGTATCATCCATTACATGTGTAGTATATAAAAAATACAACTAACTATCCCCTCTCCCTTGGGATATATTTTTACTCCCCTATGTTGTTCCCCCTTCCTAGTACTAATGGTCCCAAATTGTTGTATCACATCCATTTCCTTAACCTGAACATCCTATAGAACTCTAGCAACCTACAAGATGAGGGATAACTGAGTCCTTTATAGACTTTAATACCTATATTTATACTCTATTACTTCTCTAAAGAGATAAATTATTATAGAACCCCATATGATGACCTAGAAAACTACAGTCATGACACTCCAATGCAGGGAATTGGTACCAAGGCCACTTATGGGCCAACATCCCAAAATGATAGCACTATAATGTAACAAGGTACTGAAAAGGACATCCAATACCTGGACTACCCTATCCACTATTTACTTAGAGACAAATTTCATATAGGTACTTAATTACATAAGAAGAAGATACCTAACCTCCCATGATGAAACCACTCAGTTACTACTCGGGGACACTTATATTCCCTTCTATGACGAGTTATTAGTTCATCATGTCAGAAAAGGTGATTATGCGAATGAATTTCACCTATGATCTCATTTCATATGGAATCTCATCCATAAAAATTATCACCCTAGGGATCTAATTAGTATCCAATTATGTCACAAAGAAATGAAGATCATTGAATTATCTAAGATAGTCTATAATGGACATTCCCTTCTAGATCAGGTTCATGAACTCAGATCCCTCTCATTCCTCATAATCTAAATATAGTAGTGGATCATTAAAGTTGCCTCAAATTCCATACAAGATAACACCTATTTCTTATCAATATACTTTAGAATTTCAATTTTTTTACTAGTTCCATGTAGCACAATAGGAGACAAAAAAAATAACCACAGGTTCATTGTCTCTCTAAAATAGATTATAAGTATTTTAGAAGGACATCCCGGTTCCTTCATTTTATTTATAATATTTAATAATAATCTTCATACATGAAAATATGTAACATAAAATTAATATGTCCCAATCATGAACAATGTATGTTAATATATATCCCTCAATTCCTAAAATGATGAATTCATATTCTATCATTCCATACCAGGAAATGAGTGAAAATCTAAAGAAATAATAACATCACAGAACATGTAAATTTTAACGACCCAAAGATTCATTAATGGAAAATCCCTATTGATCATATTAAATGTCTCTTTATATAAAATGTTTTTATAAAATTTCATCTCCATTGGTTTTATGATAAGAATTGTGACCGTTACTTTTATAGTCGTTGAACAGTGATCACATGATTTGTATAAATATAGGGCTTTAACACGTCCAATTTTACTTAGACAAAGGAAGTGATGGCCTCATCCAGTAGAATTTCCCCATAAGAAGCCCATTTATCGAAGCACAAAAAAGAGTTTGCATCCTTGGGCTTCGCTCTTGACCAAGCCCAAGCTGAGCTTCACCATGTCATGCTCGAACGGGACCGTCTACGAGATAAGTGGAAGTTGATAGAAATTACCACTCGAGTGATGTTATCCGAGCCACCCCAAGAGTCTGTCACCATCGCACACCTTACCCTTAGGTCATATGCGGCTGTTTTAAGGGGTTATGTAACTAATCGATAGTACTATGTTCATGTACATTATTTTTTGTATATAATAATGAATATAATTTCTTGTCATTATTGATACATTGTAAATAGTTTTTAAAGTAAAAATAATGTTTTTTGTTATTATTTAATTAAGAAATCTATTTTATTAAAATAAGGTGTTTTTGAATTAAATAATATTTTAATAAAATATTATTATTATTATTATTATTATAATTTTATTATATATAAATGATCATATAATTTTATGAATTCAATTATAATTTTTATTAAGGTTTGAAAGCCATTTTTGTCAAAACCCGTGAATTTTTTATAAATGTTGGTTTTTATTTTAAAAGTTAAAATTAACATATTTAGAAAATTATTTAGATAAAATAAATATTATTTTTGGAATCAGGGTGTCGAAATTATCCAACGGTGAATTTTTCATAATTTTCTAAGACAGTCAAATTTTTTAGTAAAAAAAATATTGTTTAAATATATAATGTGTTTTATGACATCTTAATGACACAATAGTGATGTAATAAAATACTATAATCATTATGTTTGTCCAATATATGTTTTTACATTAAAATAATGTGATTTTGGGTTTTTTGGATTACTTTTCAGAGTATTAATGGACCCCTCAAGACTTATTAAACACCTTGTCTTTTTAAATTAATTTCCATGGGAGTGTGACTCACCTCCACATAAGAAACCCTAATATTTTAAGATGTTCGGACATTGGAATTATAAAATATTTTTTTCCTCTTACCTTTTCCAAAAACCATGGGAAAAAACCATGGGATAGTTTGTGGTTTGGATTAATTTAATATAAGGGGTCCGAAACCTAAATAATAAAGAATTCCCTCACCCTTCCTATATAAACCCACCCAAGCTCCCACTTCCTCCCCACTAAAAGCCTTTGGAGTTCATCCAACATCTGCCATACTCTATATAAAATCCTACCAAGGTGCCCCAAGCTCCCAATAATCCTCTCACAAGCCTCTCTCTAGCCTTTGGCACACTTCCAAGTAAGGGTTTTTTCTTCCTTTCTCGTTTTTGTCCAATTTTCTTTAAGTTGTTTTGCCCTTTTAATTTCAATTATGAATGTTGGGGTATGGTTTCCAACCTCCCTCATACTTCCCTTATTATGTTTTAATGATGGGAGACCCTTTCTCTCTCATTAAATTCCTCTCATGTACACCCGTTACTATGCTGAAATTCTGAAAGGAACTTCTCTCTCCTCTTTTACATTCAAGCAATACTTTTGTATCATGAATCTAAATTCCATTACAATTGTTGGGACATGTATCTATATGACCTCCTTACTTTACATTAAATTTAAATATGATGAGGAACCCATTTCTCTCTCATCAGCCATTTTTTTGAATTCTTATGTCACGTCGTTACGCTGCCGAAATCACACCGATTTTCTAAGCCAATGTCATTGTGTAGTGAATACCATGCCCATTTATCCATCAAGGGTATTCACCTTTATGAACATTTACTTATTGATTTTAAAGTTTAATGTATTAATTCAACATTCCTTTATCATGGAATAAATGATTTTGTTTTATGAATCCATGTTTTATGATCCATGTGGCACACTTATGCATGAAATGAAATATTTAAGAAGGGTGTGCCCTTATAGCACTCCAATGCATTGGGTAAAGTAAAGTATCATGATATTTCATGTGCAATGAGTTTTGACTCATTCTAATTCTAGTGAAACGAGGGTTTACTTGTGCTTTATGTGCAATGAGGATTTACTCATGCTCCATGTGCAATGGGCCTTGGCTCATGCTAATTCCATGTTAAGTGTTGTTGCCACATTTCCATGTTATGATTATCATGCTTTATCATGCCTTTATATTCATGTTTTTCTTATTCTCTATTGATATGCCTATTTTCTAACATTTATTTTACTCCTCATGTTATTCCATGTGTACTCCCTTACTGGGTTTTATAGATCACCATTTTCTTATGCATGTCCTCAGGTTATCCCATTCAATGCTAAGTACAAAGGAATGTAGTGGTCATGTAATGGAAGTTTTCAATAAAGATGTAGTATTTCATGTTTTAAGTTTTTATGTAATGATCCTAAGCCCCAAAGACACAAAACCTCTCAATCTTTTTTGTTGTATCAAGTGAAGTTTTATGTAATAAATCATGTTTAAGATGTAATAAAAAGCAGGGTTGTCATATGAATCACCTAGGTGAAATACTATCAACCATAATAAGAAAAAATCACAAATAAGAATCCAATACGAAAGAATTCATATCCCCCCCCCACACACATGGGTTAGTTACTTCTAGGAACTATCTCATTACCATGTTACAAAAAAAATCATTGTATTTTATCTAGCTTTCCAATATAAAAAAGAAATTTAATCGATAAAATGATCCTATGATATATCTTTGTAAAAAACCATGATCCAAAAACTCTCCCATATGTACAAATCAGGTTGGTTATAGGTCCTCAATCATTCCTCATCATATGCTAGAGGCTATTGACTAATAGTGGGGTTTCTGTGAGTATAGAGGAGATACTATACCCTTAGTATATAGTTATAATATTGAAAAAATAAACAATATAAATTAATATCATATAAATAGAAAATATAAGAAATAATAAAATATACAATTATTAAGTTGAAGGTGGAACCCATAAACTAATAATATTGAATCATTTAATGACATGATGATGCATCTAAATTCAAAAATGATGTAAAATCAATGAAATAATAAGTTGAGAAAAATGAACTAAGAAGAAACTAGACTTGATCCCAATGTATATCCCACATTTTAACTCGATACCATCCAGAAAGAAATACTTTAAAATATGGTCCTATTACTTTTTCCAAATTTGGATCCATGTAATCTACTCAGGAACCAAATAGATACCCATATATGGTGTGTGTAAAACTCATTAAGTTAGCACCATTGTTTCTAAAGAAAACCCTTCCTGATAACAATTTCATAAAATAAATAAATAATAATGTTTATTATTTAATCAACATAATATTCTAGAATATATGTCTTATTTAGAAACCATGTCAGAATACCTCTGAGCATGTAGTCATAGCCTTTCCAACCATAACAACAATCCATGGAATAAAAAATAACATTGAAAAGATCACTATATAAACATTTTTGTATCTGGTCCAAGCCCTCTATATATGTATTTCAGCATCCTGGGAATCTCCCTCTATATAAGCATTTTAGTATCATAGACTAACCCTATATATAATAATTTCCACATCTGGGAATATAAATCTCAATAAAAATTTCAACATGAAACAGGGACAAGCCTAATAAAAAAGAATTATAATATGAAACATGGACATTATAAAAATAATAATTACTACATAAAATTAAACACATTTCATAATAGTAAATATATAACAACATCATATCATAAGCCTCAACTGTTAATTGTAAAAATTACCAATCATCCTTAAATAACATATTTTATTTCTTAACATGGTATTAAAAAATTAACATGTTAGTGGTCACCCATTCATATCATATAAAAAATAGTAATTTCAATAGTCAAGTCAACCATTTTTAAAGTGGATTTATCTTAGGAAATTAATTTTAGGTCCTTTTTCTTACTAATTAAAATTATACCATTGGAGAATTAATTATTATTTAAGGTTACACTTAACTAATGGGTATCTATAATCCATGTCGCAACACTATTGAATCCAGAGGGATGCATGAAATAATCAAATCAATGATTTACCATCATTCATCATTCAATTTTCTAAAGCACATGGCATGTTGAAAAAGTCACAATATTGAACATACATGATAATTAAATAGATTATATGGTAAAGATTTAAAACCCACTGACCTTAACAAATGATCAACGAAATAATTACTATAGGTAATGAAAACAATAATAATGGTACATAAGATCACAAAAATAAAGCTAGATAATACATATCAAGATCAATACCCAAACCAACTGTGGGAAAAAGATTACCCCACCAAAATTACTAAACAACACATGATAAGGGAAATCCTAAAAAAATTAATTAGAGGCTAATCACATGAACAAAAAATCTATAATAGAGTCTGAATCTCCAAAATATCCTAAAAATTTTCTAGGGCTTCATAGGGAAACATTATACACATATGATGGAAGATGGCATATGAACGACACAACTTATAATGTCTAAGACAGAGAAATTTATAGTGCTTAAATGGATTACACTACATATAATTCACAATTTATGAGGTACCTATAAATTAGTGTATACTTTGGTGAAATTAACTTAGATCAAATCCTATAAATAGTGTAAATAGATTCATGGCATGTAATTCGTTCATGACTTGTATTACGGTCATGACATATTCTTGGATATAATTACACATCATGTAATAAGTATATAAAACTTTTAAATGTCGTGAAAATAGCCTTAAGACAAAAATTATGTAAAAGATCATGAAGTACTTTTGAATCCTTCCCATATCATCTGAAACCCTCATAATTCATTTAAACTATTTTTACGAAGCCTCCATTAATTCAATCGATTATACATCCTCTAAATATTGGTAATTTACCCCTAAAATGGTTCTCTATATCTAAACAATCCTAAACTAACATGTTTTAAGGATAAAGAAAAATCCCAAACAAAAGAGGTTCGATGAAAAAATCAAATAAAGACGTATCATGAAAAAGGCATGATCTTAAAATATTTATTCACAAAATACAATAAAAAATAATTTGGATGAAAATTTATTTTAAATAATAAAATTATTATATTCTCGATACATGTATAATAAATATTATTAAATGAATGTGAATTTATTCAATTAAATATGTATAATTTAATAAAATAATTAGAATTATTTATCAATAGTGATTAATTAAATCAATTATATTCAAAATATATTTCACGAACAAAAATAGTTATTTAAAAATGACCCTTTTATCTTTAAATGATTTTATACTTACTTAAATCAAATTAATAATAAAATTATAATTAAATAAATTTTTTATTATGTAAAAATATTCATAAAAAATTTCATAATATGGTTGTTACTATTAATACATCCCATAATGATATATTGGTCCTAATGGTCTTCTCTAAATAATAATATACCAATAGTATGTCATGGTTTTTTAAGCTTAGTGTTTTATACACCACACACTATAAAATAATTTAATTTAAGAAATTTTTTAAAATTATTGGGGTTTAAATTTATCTCCAATTTCTCTAAAAGAATCATCAATGTTGTGGCATACTAGAACTATTCAATTATTTTACGTTATTTTTTACTGGTTATCAAAAATGTTTTTGTGTCCCTTTTTTAATGTTTAATTGATTAATATAATTAATGTAGTGATAAAAATGGGATGGGTGCCTTTCAAATTTAGAAAACCTGAACCCAAACCATATTATGTTTTTTTAAAGAAGATCTAAATTAAAATTCAAATAATTTTTCAAACTCATAACTAAAACACTTTTTATATATTATGGAATTTTTATTTTATATACTCTGACACATATCTTATTTCAGAATTTGAAAATTCTTTTATATATTTTAAATGAATATATATTAAACTAGAAAACATAATTTTTATAACAATGTTATTATTTAAAGATATATTGTAAATAAATTAATTATAAATATTTTAAATTGAGTCAAATTTAAAATTAATTTATAAATATAATATATGCTGAACCCAATATAAATAAATATATTTAATAGATAAAAGATATTTAATAATTTTTAGTTAATAAAATAATGATAAATCATTTATTAAGGGTTTGGTTTATATTTCTTGAAAACTACTATCCACACTTGAATATTGATTAGGTATTAAATTCACTATCATAATCTTATAAAAAATTGATTTACCAAAACTATATCAACACATAATAATGTCTACTAGTTTCATAAACCAGTTAATATCTATATATTATCCGTAAAATCTTTTCAAAGATTGTTAATATCCACCAAATAAAAATTCCCACAATAAAAATATATTAATTATTTTATTTCGAATTAAATTATTAAAAGTTGAAATAACAAAAAAATTTGACCACAAATTTTAAAATACACTCATTTCCATGAATTTTTTGATAAAAAAATAAAATGTAAACACTATTTTAAAATTACAGGTTGTTAGATTTAACATCCCTTCAAACAAATAATCATCAATTTTTTCGGCCGAAACTGTTATTATTTTTTTATATGTCATTTCTTATAGCTTTATTTATAAATATGTGTGTGCCCATTTTTAATTGTTTAATTGATTAACCTAATTAAAGTAGTGATGAAAATTACCAAGGTACCTTTCAAATTTGGAGAACATGAACCAAAACCTTGTAATGATTTTTTAATAAGAACTCCTTTATAATTCCATTATTTTTCAAACATATTACTAAAACCCTTCCTTGTTATTATATAATTTTAAATTTTCATACTCTAATAGATTTTTTATTTAAAAATTTTAAAGTTAGTTGTTATATTGGAAATGAATATATATTAAATTAAATACATAACTTTTGTTATATTATAATTATATATAGATCTATAGTAAATAAATAAAAAATTATTATTTTAAATTAAGTCCAATTTTAAATTAATTTATAAACCTAATATGTGTTAAACCAATATAAATAAATATATTTAATTGAATATAGATATTTAATATTTTTTCGTTAATAAATTAATGATAATTCATTTGTTGTGGATTGGGATTATTTTTCTTTAAAACTACTAATCATACATTAATATTTATTAGGTTTAAAATTAACAATAATCTAATATAAAATATCATTTCCCCATACCATAACTCTACTTAATTTGGTCCAGTAATGTCATAAACCAATTAATATCTACAAATTATCCTTAAATAAAATAATCAAAATATATTAAAATTCACCTAATAAAAATTCCCATAATAAATGTTTTTTTATTTTCTGATCTAAATTATATAATGTTGAAATTACCCATAATGTTAACATTAAACCCCTGAATACAACTATTTCAAAGAAATTTTTGATAAAAAA
The DNA here is from genome assembly GCA_963277665.1 of Viscum album. Taxonomy (NCBI): domain Eukaryota; kingdom Viridiplantae; phylum Streptophyta; class Magnoliopsida; order Santalales; family Viscaceae; genus Viscum; species Viscum album. The sequence continues at coordinate 44,704,397 of OY728139.1, read as the reverse complement.
TTAAATTTAATCATTAAATATATAATTAGCATAATCAATGCAATTGATAACCCAATCGAACCCTATAACATTTTTTAATATGATGTGTCCCTATAGTTTCCCAGTATTTTCTATTGGTGTTGTCAATTATCATACAAAATTTATTAATATATTTCATTTTCAAGAATGTGTAGGGTATTGATATAAATAATATTTTAATATTTTTTCATCTAAAATATTACATGCTTAGAAAAATTCGTCTTCAAAGCTCTGATAATGTGTTAGGTTAGCAAAAGTGGTGTCTCCTTGATAACACACCCAAATCTTGTTTCTCTTGTTGAATCAATATACTATAGAAACCAATCTGATGCATCCTCTAGTAGGCACATTGTAATTAGAATTAGGATAGAACCCAAAATGTACAATATTGTTTCCTTTGTAATTCTTTTTTAAATTGACAATGTAATAGTGGGTTTTTGAAATTGTAGTTGTTGATATTAGTAATGTGGGTATGTGGTAGGGTGTGAAAGGGGTCATGTTTTCTATTTATGGAATGGTGGTCTGACATAATTGCTCAATGTGGTGGCGTATAAGTCATCTGTGTGATTTTTTTTTTACCAAATAAGTAAGTATATTATATAATTATTTACCATAAATGGCATAATTTACAATAATGATATAATTTTGAGAAAATTTAGTTTTCAAATGCTCCCATATGTTTAAACATTCAATTTAATTACTTTAGTTTAATGATACATTTATGATTACTGAATTTTCTTTATAAATAATTTCAATATAAGTGGAATACATCTTCAAATATTGAATATCTCTTGATAATGAACTATTGAAACACTATTAATTTTATTATTTAAATATGGAAAATTTTATTAATAACAAAAATATTTAATAAAAAATAACATAACAATTAATTCATTTAAAGAATTTTGTTGAAAATGATAACATATAATAAAAAACTATTTCTATTTTTTATGCATAATTCTTATTTTACTACATTAAAAAATTAATTGATGAAATTGAATGATAAAAAATTTTGGAAAAAATAATTGATATATAAAAATAAGATTTAAAAAACCAATTCTATAAATGATAAGTTTAGAGGGAAAATCTATTATTGAATAATGGTAAATTCCATTAGTTAAAATGTGTTAGGATTTTTATCCCTCTACTCTATAATTGTGTGTGTGCATCTATAATTGTTAAATTTTATATATAAAAAGGAAAAAAATATGGCTCTTATAATATGAATATAATATATAGTGTCATGTATCAAACCTAACACAAAGTATAAAAGGGAGTATAACATGCTTATATATTAACACATATTTACTATTTTAAATAAATTAAATATATTCTACAGATTTCTATACAAGAAACAATGAGTTCATATTGAATTATATGGAACATCAAATTTCATAGATAGACTGTGTTAAAAGCAACAAAAATTTTCTTCAAAAGATTTTGTTACACGGAAACTCATGTTTTACTGAACCACAATTACTATTAAAAATTTTATTTAATACAATAGTTATATTATATCTTTTAAAATACAGGGTAAAAATTATATTACCAAAATTAGTAAAATATAACTTATACACATGTTTATTATCCCTCTATTGATTAGAAATAAAATAAGAATCACTTGTATAAAATAAAATGTTTTTGAAAAATAGTATTTTTTTAATGATGGTTTAATCATCCTTGGAGAAAAAATTTTAAAATTAATTTTACACACATTTAGAAAGTTATTTGGAAAACTAAAATTCATTTGTTAATTAGAATATCAAAATTTACTAAGCTGAATTTTTTCAATTTTTCTAAGAGGGTTCATTTTCGGATTAATAGTGAAAAAATACAAGATTTTAATTGAAAAATACCTATTCATTTTAATTATTTATATTATAAAATTATATTTTGAGTTTTATTTAAAATTAAATAGTTGAATAGTTAATATATTAATGAAATATAGGGTATTTTAATAATATTTATTTTGAAAATTGATATATATTTTTTACTTTTGATCATTTTCACATTAAAACCCCGCTTTGACATCAGGTCTGTGTGATTAATTTTAAATCAATATCACCCAATAATGTGAATTGAATTTTATTAAATGGGTTAATTATTTTAAATCAAAATAATTTAGAATATCTAATGGGTTAAACATAATTTTTGACAAAAAATGATTACTGAAAAAGTTAACATTAATTACAAGGTCTAAGGAGAAAATGAGTTTACATAGTGGTCAAACGTAGAATATAAGGGGTAAATGACCCAAAACATGTCCAAAACACATTGGAATCCATATTTAGACCTTATACCAGGTATTATGAATATTAGACCATTATTTTGAACTATTTATTAGAAATTGTTTTCTGAAATGGACTCTTTCAAAACAATTACAAGTGTTCCACTAACCCCACTTATAAATGGAATCCCCTCTCCTCTCCATTTCAAACCTTCAATCAACATTTTTTCAGACAAAAAATGATAAATTAACTCCCAATTTATCCTTTATTTATCCTATAATACTAGGTTTGTGCATAAATCAATCCTAGAAATGGTTTAGTTCAAACCAAATGAAGATATCTGAAGAAGAGGTAATGTTATTTATCCATAATTTTTATTTTATTACCTTCTCCGGATCCATAAATTTTTACTAAAAAATGATGGTATAATAAAATAACAACATTCCATATAATGTGATGTTTGGATAATATTTTCATGATATAAATCCATCTCCACTTTGATCAAATGGGTTACAAAATCATCATTCATGTTTACGGCAGACTACCTCATCGTGATCTAATTTCATTTCATTTTCTATTTCCACCTCTCAAGGTTGTGTATGAAGATTGATATAAAGTATATATATATATATTATTTATTAAATATTTATAAATGTTTAGTGACTATATCACATTTTTTTACCATTAATTTTGTAAGATACATAATAACGTTTCTCGTGAGTACGATGGACTACCACCCCACAAAGCGATATGATTTATCTTTTAAAAACACTTCATATGGAATTTTATAAAGATAATTGTAATAATAATATTTCATATAAATTAAAAAAAAATTATTTGGTGACATATTTATTATTCTATAAATATAAAATACAACATTTTATTTCCATCAATTTCACTCCAGTAAAGATCATAACATTATTTGTGTTTGTGTGGGATACCGCCATCACAAAGCTATGTGACTATATATTCAAAAAAACACATGGATAACATATATAAGTATATAATACGGTTTATATGATATCATTGTCAATCTGGAATGGTAATTTAGTACATAGCTACTTTCTATAGGGATAAGGGTTAAATGGAAACATTATTCATGGGTACTAATGACCTATCATCTCAATGATTGAAATGTACTTCAAAATTTGTAACCATAATTCATGATGAGATTCAAATGTAAACTAGATTTAAATTTTTTTAAATTGTATCATGATTAATTTTATTTGTATGATATATGGGAAGGAATCTGAACATTCATAGCAAGACACACATGAGAAAACAAGGTCATTAACACCTGAAACATTGAAAATAATGAAATCGTATTAGTGAAAGGATAATAATTCCTTATAAAATGATCATATATTATATAATAAATATTAATATATTTCTCTATTATGTTAATAAAATTTTAAAAAACATGAAACGAGAGTTTGAAGAATGTTCAATAAAAAGGGAGCATAAGGAAAATGATTTCATCTCAACTTCATTTTATTGAGACATATTATAATGGTATTCCTTTAATTACTTTGATATGGAGTATACACTAGTCCTTTGAGATGTAATAACATTAATAGTTAATTATTAATGTTATGCTATGTTTTAATTTTAATTATTTTATCTAATCGGATTTTTTTTAAAGTTACCAAGTTGTAAAAATATTTGTAATCCATTATATTTTAATTATGATATATTACTTATTTTTTATCATGGATATTATATGATTATGTGTATAATAGTTTTTTTAAAATATAATGTCATACCTAAAAAATTTTTATTTGGAATTATTATTTATATATAGGACTAATTCACTGATTAAATTTCACTTCAATGTTATGGTCATTATAGGGTTTCTTTCAAAATATCATTCAAATTGAGATATTTTTGTCTTGAATTTACATTAAAATAAAATTAAATGATCACTAGTAAATAAAACCTCTAATTTTCTTCTTTTATAGTAATTCATGATATTTTTTCATGGGATTTTAAAATCTTACACACTTTGGTGATAAATATTATTGAGGAAATGTTTTAATAAAATCTGATTTTGTTCCTATATTCATTAAGAAATCTGTTATCTTACAAAACCAGGTTTTCTAATTTATTTTAAAAAAAAATTATATAACTTTTAAATATGATTTATTAAAATTAATTTTTATCCTTGTTTGTTTTTATGAAATAACATCGAAGGGATAATCTAGTCTCTCTCTGAACATGGAATTTTTCTATACTTTTGACCATAAAAAAGGAATTTTTCTAATGGAATTAATGAACATAGCCACCGACATGACCCTAATGTTTTGTATGATTCATTTTTATGTTTACAATATTTTTCTTAAATAAAATATTTTTAAAAGGGCGTTCCAACGAAAAATATTTTGAAAACCATTATCACAATGAAAAGACAATTTTACCAGAGAAGGTTTTAAATGATTTTTATGGTATTTAAATTTTTCAATGAAAAAAAACACTTAACTTACATAAACATGACTAGGTATATGTTGATTTACTACCATCCTCAATTTTTTTATGATGTTTCATGATCACACTCATGGGGGAATGAATTTATGTTCGCTTACTTATTTTAATTTTTTAATGAAAAAATTAATATTGAAATGTTCACTTTCCAATGATAATTAGAAATTAAATTTCCCCTATATAACAAAATTTTATATCTTTTATACGATTATTTCATAATACGTAAACCTTATTTACATAAAGATTTCACTTTTAATGTTATTTTATTATCTGAGGAAATATTGGTAAATACATATTATTTAAACAACACAAAAATTTGATATGGCACTTTTTTATGAATAAAATCCATTATTCTATATATGAGGAATGTTTTTTGAGTTATATAAAATGGGATGGGGACTAGTTAATGAAATCCCCTTGATGCATCAGTAGTCTCATGGAATGAATTAGTTGGACAACCTGTGCTAAATGGAAATTTACCCTGTATGTTTTAGACTGTCTTATGTAAGGTATTGATGGTAAAATTTCATATTTTTGTGAAACATGACATACAATAATTAATAATTAACATCATCCAATATTCATTTATTACTATCCTATATATTTTTACAATGATATTATACTTGATTCATTTATTTATTAGTCCATTACTTAAATGGCATGTGTTTTCAGTTATTTTCCTTGCTATATTGATGTTTCCTTATACATTTTTATAAATAGAACGCGTTCTTGGTTATTTACCTTTCAATATTGTTTTTTTATTTATCCATGATTTTAAATTTATTCTTTTCTCTATTATTTACCATTCTTTATTTATTATTCTCACAAATTATTATTTCTTCTAATTAACTTAAACCAAACGAAGAATTTCAGTTCCGCATTATTTTTTATCAATTCACTAGGTTTTGATAGTGTTTTCTATGACTAATTTAAAGGGAAATTCTATATGGAATAATTTTTTTATTGAAAAAATTATATTGAAATTTTTGTATAGAAATTTAATATGTGAATCATTTATGTGTCTTGTTTACGAAGACTACTGAATTATTTAATCTTATGAGATATTATTCCCTTTATCGTCTGCCAATGTAATAAAGAAGGAATCGCGGCCTAGAAAATTGGGTTCGTGAAAACTATTTTTAATATCAAATAATGTTTATTTGAATCCTTGGGATCTATATTTAGGAAAAAATAATAGGTAACATAGAAATATGATTTATTTTTTGGATAAGTTTCTAATAACATCATAATGTATTGGTGGGTGATAAATTATGTTTTCTTTCATATAATACATTACATTTGTGCGACTAAAACTTGAAATGGTTCAATAAATTTGGTACCTAGGGTTATTTAGTATGGTAATGGTGAATCCATCTATACAAGATCAATACTTGGTACCTAGAAATTGACATTACAGTGCACCAAGTTTGACACTTTCAATGGGTATGATTAGGATAATTCACATTTTGTTTTCAAAACATTATAATGGATTTGAATAGGAAATGAAACAGTATAATCAAGTTTTAATTGAAGGTGTATTAGATTTAAAATAAAGTTTCAAGACATAGAAGTCATATAAATGATCATATGTTTTCCCAATATGATTATTATTTCCCACACTATGAATTTGGTTTTAGTCACTGCATAGAACTTGAAAAAATAATGATAACATTGAATATGAAGAAAAAGATAGTGGATTTGAGAAAAAATGGGATAAAGACTCAAGTGAATGATACTATAATTATCTCTCATCATATTTTCTAAAATATGATTTGAAAAAATACACCTTAATCAATTCCCAATTTCTCCAAATAAAAAGAAGTGTGGAGTTTTCTAAGAGCTCAAGTAGCAGAGACTGAAGAGAAAAAAAGGCTCAATTTCTATCATGTATGGTTTGTGGAATGTGACACCCATGAAATTTTCTTGAATGATTGGTAAAAATTTTCATGTGTAAGAAATGAAGACATAAATAAAATAATTTTCGAGTAAATATAGAGAGTATGATATATGGAAATGAATCTCATCTTTATGATCCATTTATATTTCATTGTCTTAAATATGGTGAACCTGGGAATTACCTCAGTCAATGCCCATTTCTAAAGAGTAATTCCTAGTCCATATAAGGACCTAAGTAGTGATAAAGTGGATGAAGTATTTATGTGTTGGGATGAATGAATTAAGTTGTTTATATTACTTTCCAAAGATATTTTGGTAACAATAGTTATGAACTATCTAAGGATCATGTCAAATTTTAGAAGCGCATTTTTATTCATTAAAATAAGAGTTATGGATACTATAATGGGTTAAATGTTTATGATTGAAAATTTGGTCAAATACATAAACAACTATATTTATGAATATTGTGATACGATTCAACCAAGTGTAAGCACATTTTGCTGATATTTATGGAAGGTATATGTTTTAGTGGATTAATTATTTAAGGGATAATACCTTTAAATTATATAGAAATAATTTTTACGATATTTATAGTATTTAGGGTTGATATGATAATTTAATAAATTTTAAAAAAATTAAAATAATATTATTTGACTTTATGAAAAATAAAAATAAATTTTTAAATAGGTAAATTATATTGAAAAAATTAGTAAAAATGTTATTTAATAATTAATTTTTTTCACTTATTTCATTAATATTTTTGAAAACCTTATAAAAAATATATTAATATAGTTTATCAATTGGGTAACCCACATATTGGGAGATAAGCTGTAATTTATTAAAAGTTTGCGGGGCTTGAAAACATGATAGATAGATGTAATGTTATTCATGCTTACATTTGGCCGACACTATTTATTGAGTATCAAGTTTTTTTATTTATGTAATTTATTGAGTAAATAATAATGATGATTGAGATGTATTACTTTTTATGTTTAGAGATTTTTATATTAACCATATTGCTTTTGTAAAATATTTGGAGACAAAAGAAAATAATTTTAACTCTTTATGGATCTTAAGATTCATTAAAATTGAATTTTAGTGCTTCATGAATACGAATTTAGTTTTTTATATTAATTTTTTTAGAAAAGGTGTAATTTTGATATCAATTGATCCAAAACTAGTGGATGAAATTGTGTTTTTGAAATATTAATGTATCAAGAAAGAATAATTCCATATATTCTTAGACAGTAAATTAATTCCTAAACATTAAGAAAATGATATTTAAAAAAATTGTTATCATATTAGAATTATTTCTAATGATATTATTGAACTTTTCAAACCTATAAGATTTATGGATTTAGGCCCCTAAATTTTCCATTAGTGATTCGATTTATAATCATCAATAACCTCAATCACCCTATATAATTATTTATACTTTTCCCCCATGTCCAATGTTTCTAGTGCATTCACTAGGGCCCACCAGCATGTCAGAATAGATTTGCAAGATGAATTTTTTAGGATACATTACCACATTCTATAAGATTGTAGATTCAATCATTTGATCAAAGATGATTATTCCTTGATCGAAAAAGGAAGATGTGATGTCAGTTTCCCATTCATTTAATTTTTCGTTGGATATCATCACCTAGTCTGGGTCTCCCTAATAGTTTTAATTCATGTCCATGGAATACATTCTTTGTTCCATATATTTTTAGATTCTAGTTTATTAAACTACTTCTGTCTAGACATTATTATTTCTTATTGATAGGGAATCAACCTTCTGTCCAGAGAACATTCATATAGGTAATTATTGTGAATGTCTGGATGTCACGAGCATTGCTCTCATGTATTATTTCACTAGGGAAAGAATCTCATATGAGGAATACTAAGAAATAAATCCAAGTATTCCTATGTTTATTATGAGGTAACGACTTGATAAGAATTACTATTTGAAAACATTTTACCTTTGGAATCCAACGATTATGTTGGTGTATGTATTTTGTGTTTTGTCACAAGCACTTTGTCATGTGGAGACAGATCCAAATGTCAGGTTGAGAAAGATAGGGGCATAATTTTAACAACTTTTAGAGATGGGAATATGATTAGTGTATGTTGGGGACATGATGGATCAAAACACCACATGTAGTCATATCCGAGAGGTGTTTCCTGAAGACCAAAAATGTCACACATGGGATGATGGATTATAATAACCCTTGTAGTGGAACTAGAAGGTTGATATAAACACCTCTTGAGGCAGATTAAGAAGGTGTGTCCCTATAAGGGAAGATATCACACCTTGGTTGATGGATCATAATTCACCTCGAGGTGGATCCAGAAGGTTGATAAAAAACCCCTTGAGGAAAATCAAGGAGGTGTGTCCCTAGGAAGAAAGAAATAACAACATGGTCGATATCTTAAAAATCTTATTGATGAATATCAAGAAGGTTGATTATAATTCCCCTTGATGAATATATGGGATGGTCACCATTAATAGGGATGATTCCACACATGGGAGGATCGATATGGAATTTGATTGAGGCAGATCTTGAAGGCATGTTGTTTTGAGGTAATATGTCACACCTAGTTGGATTTATTAAAATTCCCCTTGAGGTAGATCCATATGTTTGATTTAACACCCCTTGAGTTGGGTTATGGTGTTTTGCCTCAAGGATTTATAATGTCATTATTGGTTAGCTGGATCAAATTGAACCTTATAATGGATTTGGAAGTTTGATTAGAACACCCATTGAGGCAGATTAGGGTGGTGCATCCTTAGTAAAGAAGATGTCACACTTGGGCGCATGGATAAGAATGCCCATTGAGATAGATTTGGTAGGTTGATCAAAACTCCCCTTGTGGTAGATTAGGGAGGCACACCCCTAAGATGTAATATTTCACACCTGGGTAGATTGATCAGAATTTCCCTTGAGGTGGATCTTGGATGTTTATCATAACACCCCTTAAGGTGGATCTGAGAGGTGTGTCCCTAGGAGAGAAGATGTCACACCTGGGTGGATGGATCAAAATACCCCATGAGCGAGATGATGGACTTGTGTCCCAATAATGTAGATCCTATCTTTACCATTGATATGTATTGTATCATATATATATGTCGTACGTACCCTCTTTGTAGTACACATACCATAACCCGTGTAGTTCAATAATGCAATTTAAGGTTGTATCATATGACCAATCCATTCAATTTAATGTCAAGTAGTAAGGATTCTGGTTTTAACAAAGGATCATCGATGAGGAATGGTTTCAGGCTAATGCAAATACATTTACCATAATAAGAATATTTCCCTTGGTTGGATTGGTGTGTTGATTACCTGTTCATTTTTACCTACTAGGGACTCATATCCACTGGTGGGAGAGAATTTGGGATCCCCTGATGAGTGTAAAAGGGGCATCTTGTGTTCACAAAAAATTTTGTCTCTAAAGTTCTACATCATATTTTTGGATGATTTCATAATGTTTTATATCATTCAACTACAACTTGGGACTAGAAAGACTTATATCATGCATGTCAGATGTGGGGGTACTCACTCATCACTAGTAGGGATTACATGACGACCTCTTATATGCCATTGGAAGGGGCATGGAATCAACACTACCATGGAGGTTTGTAAAATCATGATTTCAATGATTTAATTCCAATTATTCGAGAAAATAGTACTTTGAGTACCCATTATTAGAATCCATATGTAATTGGGTGGATTAAGAACATTTGGGGTGAACTGTTTAGACACAATAGTGCATGGAACTGGTCACATAGGGACACAAGGTGTAGCTTAAGTTGTAATGGATTTGACTTTGTGGATGAAATCCAGTATGATTATGAACAAAGTGGGGAGGTTTCATGACCCGTCAGAGAGGGGCTCGTGCCGCGATTCCCCAAGCCTGCCTTCAATAGGCCAGGGGCTGGTGACTAGCACTGAGTTGGAATATTACTAACATTGGAGGCATTTCCTAAGAACATGTACACATGCACACATCTCCAAGCCCACAAATGCTAAAATGTAAAAAACACTATGGAACAAAATGCATTCATACAACTATACCAAACCAACAGAGTACGACAAGATTTAATGTGCTGAAAGTAAACGGGGATAGAATACAGGCCCAGCAAAATAAGATTTTTAAAACTAAAAAGTCCAACCTGTTATACAAAGAGGTACTCGGACTTCTGCTCGTAGTCATAGGAACACCTCAGCCTGTGGGAAAATTCAGAAAGCTCGGTCCTGTCTTGGTCCACCCTGGACACTGTCAAAAATCTACTCGTCTGCATAAGACTCAACACATGTGGGCAAAGCACGTGTAGGGGTGAGTGTAATAATACTCAGTAGTGGAACTCGAAAAACCAAAAATCAATATAGGAGGTAAAGGTACAATCATCTCTAAACAGTATATGTCTATAGAACATTTAGCGGATAAACACAAACTAGATATACTCAAAACACAGACCCGTGGTCTTGAGACAAGTCACACAACCGTATACCACTGTCTAGAGATTCAATTAGAAGATTCCATGAAGGACTCATTCTAGGAGAACACACTTCATGAGTCTGGTTTCTCTGATGACTTCTATCCAAGAAGTTCAGTTTGTGAGGAAATGTCACGAGAGATAGTTACACTCATTACAGGATACACACTTCTGAGTGGGAAGATCACGATAGACAGATACACTCATTACAGGAGACACAATTCTAAGTGGAAAAGATCAAGACACACATATGAGGATCACTTCCAGGGACATAGTGGATGCTCGGACTCATCCGGATTCACCATCTAGGTATATGATCAACACCTGATAGAGTTGTTCACATCGATGCCTGACTCTACATTCAGTCAAGAATGGATAGAGGATCTCGCTCCGGGCCACTCGGAGGGATGATTCACTTTATCACAAAAATTCCTTCTAAAGGGATCATACTCCTATAAATGAAAATGATGACTGACCTTTAGGGGAATGAGAAGATGGGGTAGTAACCCAAACAAAACATGTCCAATACACGGTGGACAAGAGGACCAAGCCATTTTCTAAAAATTACATGTCATGTATAAAAGTCACACACCAAGTCTTCTGACCCTAAGTACTGCCAATGTACAACGGCCCAAGTCGTAAGGCTGGTCATGAATAAAACATTAGTATAAGGCTTGTGGTATGGATTACACACTGTATCCGAGTATCTGTGGTCTGTTCCGTGTATGCTGGCTATGTGCCCGTACACTGCCTCAACCCGTGTATTCTAACTCGTGTAATCGGTACACGGGGTGACCTATGCTACTAGCCTCACCTGGCCATGCAGGGTAGTACACGGTCATGTATTACACCCCATTTCATTTTATCCCTTGGATACATTCTGATCTTTGGGTAAAGTTCAACACATCGTCTGACCAGGGTCACACGCTGTGTGATTCCTCATTGACCCCTGAAACCCTATCCACCACCGCTAGTACTACACAACGTGTTCTTCGCAAGTACATGTTGTGTATCCTAGAATTTTCTAGAAATGATTCTCTTCACCAGAACACATCCCATGCTACCTCGTTCATCAATCTGACCATCTGATTCCCACGAAACTCTAGAATCTTGGTCACCACGACATCCTGAAGTCGTTTCTATTGTGTTCGGGCCTCCGATCGGCCCCGAAAAAACGTTTTGACCCACCTTCATGATGAACGATCGAAGAAAAGTAACTCCCCAATCCATGTAGATTCATCTGCCTCTGTCACTGTCGCACCTCTACTAGGTTGTCACGATGTAATATCTCTTATTTGGGATCGTTAAGTCGCAAAACAGATGCGAAACAATCTGTTTTTCAGCACCCCATGAAGAATGTGATGAATGCGAATAATGCATGAGAGAGGAAAGGGGGGGGATCCAGAAAGGAAATTGAGGAACGAACCTCCACCGGTGTTTGTCACAGAATTAATATGCTCCCATTAGAAGGATCAAATAGAGCATGATCAAAACGATAAACAATAATCATGAATCAATCCCCAGAAACATCCCAATCGAAACCGTTCTTCAAGAACATACGAATCCGTGGATAAACTTGTTCGTGGTTGATCTGTGTTCGTCATTTAAATCAAAAATGGGGAAAAGGAATTTAAATAACAAACCCCTATCTCAAAAGGGTTCGATCTCTGACAAAGAGGTCGTGCTTCCTTCATCGTCGAGATCCTTAAACTCGTTGGCACAACGATTCTCAGCATTGATTCATCGTCGTTCATCATTGAGTGTTTTCTACAAGGCTCCATGGATTCTCCAGAGTTTTTTCTCAATTTTCTGTCAATGACCATCATTTTATTAACCCATTAAAAAGGGAAATCACGGTTTGGAATTCCATCATGTTTCAACATTAGTGATTCAATTTGTAGTTTCTGAGTCATTATGACATGGCATTAATTATTACAAAATTTCCCCATCGTTGTGTTGTAGTGAATGTATCCAAATAAAAATAAAATAAAATTTTCCATTTTTTTATTTTATTTTACTAAAAACGACTTAGAATTAACCTTTTCCCTTGAACCGCACTGGTTGAGGATAGACCCATTCTTATATTAAGTCTTCATCCTGGATGCAATGGTGCCCAAAATTTTTTAATCATGGAATCCCTTTGGAAACTGCCACAATTGCGCACAAGTGTCAACTCACTTAACTTAAAAAAAAGTTCAAACCAGCTTTACAGGATCACATGGCCTCAAAATGATGTTCCATCTCTATGCCTAGTCTCATAATAATTCCATATAATATTTAAAAATAATACACGGAAAATCCAAGACATTACATTATCCCCACCTTGGGGCTTTGCATCCCCAATAATCCAAAACAAGACTACTCAAAAATTTGTGGGTACTGATCATAGATTTGAGCCTCTCTCTCCCATGTGCTCTCATGAAGATTCTCATGCTACCATAGAACGTGAACTAATAGAATTGATCACCCACTAAGGATCCTCTCCTGCTGATCCTTGATCTCCACTGGGTACTCAGCAATGGTCCCTTCATCCTCAATCTCGAGCTGGCCCCAGTCAATGACGTGTGATGTTTCATGCACGTACCTCCTCAGCTGTGACACGTGGAAGACATCATGTACCTGACACAACTGTAGCAGTAGATCTAGGCGGTATGCCACCTCGCTAACTCTATACAGTATCTGGAAAGGTCGGATGAACCTCGGAGATAACTTGCCACCTCATCCAAATCTTCGTATCCCGCGTCGAGGTGAGACCCAAAAAAAGACGTGGTATCCCACTCAAACTCCAGGGGTCTCCATCATTTGTCAGCATAAGAATTCTTGCCAACTCAGTGCAGTCTTCATCCTCTACTGGATGATCTACACCTTCTCGGTGGCAGCTCGCACAAACTTTGGACCCATGAGTGCTGACTCTCTGGGGTCGGTCTATCAAAGCGGTGACCGGAAGGGTATCCCATATACATCCTCGAAAGATTCCATGCCATTGGTGGAGTGGTAGCTGTTATTGTATGAAATCTCCACCAGTGGTAGGTGGTCCTTCCAATTGAGACAAAATTCAAAGATACATGCCTGTAGCATATCCTCCAGAACCTGAATGGTCTTCTATGTCTGACCATCAGTCTGGGGATGGAACACCATGCTCAAGTGTAGATGATTCTAAAAAGTCTCCTACAATCCCTTCAACAATTAGGATGTAAGGTAGGCATCTCGTTGAGATTCTATCCCTGAAGAGACTCCATGAAGCCGAACTATCTCTTTCACATAGAGGCATCCCAAGCACACTACGAAACTCTGCTCCCTGATAGCTAGAAAGTGCGCTGACTTGGTGAGTCGGTCAATGATCACCCAAATGGAATGATGATCCTAGGATATTTTTTGTAATCCTATCACTATTTTCATCGATATTCCATCCCACATCCACTCTGTAACTTCCAGGGGTGAGATAATCCCACTAGAACCTGGTGCTCAGCCTTCACCTGCTAGCATGTGAGGCATCGGGAAACAAACTCTCCTACTGCCTTCTTCATGCCTGACCACCAGAACTGTCATCGAAGATCCATGTATATCTTTTCCACTCCAATTTTTACCGACAAGGGGGATGTATGAAACTCCCTTAGGACCTCTTTTTGCAACACTACTGGTAAAACAGTGTGTCCTCTGAAAAGTAGTATGTTCTCCCCACCATGCGAATATCCATAAGGGGAATGTCTTATGGATAACTGAGCACGTAAAGCCTCAATGTCGACATCTCCAAGATGTGCTTCCCTAACTCATTGTAAGAGTGTAGGGGTGATATCCATCAACAGCAGGTAAGTTGCATCCTCTCCATCCACGAAGGATAACTACAAAGTGGCTAACTACTCTATTACCTCACTCAACAGCTGCAAGATCGACCTTCTACTAAGAGAATCCTCCCCCTTTTCCCCTACCTATGAGTATATATGATCTAGAAATCATAATCCTATAGGAACTCTAGCCAATTCCACTACCTCGGATTCATATCCTTCTGCGAGAAGATGTACTTGAGACTCTTGTGGTCAGAGTATATGATGAACCGCTCGCCAATAAGGTAGTGTCGTGACATCTTCAATGCAAATACTAACTCTACCAACTCAAGATCATGGGTCGTATAGTTCTGCTCATGTGGCCTAAGCTGGCGTGAACCATTATCTATCACTGCATGCCTCTGCATCAGGTCACAGCCAAGCCCGGTCCCTGATGCATTGCAGAAAACTATGTACTTGACACCCTCCTCTAGAAATCTCAATATTGGGGTGCTCATCAAACTATATCTCAACTGCTCAAAAGCCTACTCTCACTTCTTCGTCCATATAAAGGGTTTCCCCTTCTTTTCCATGGCTGTCATCGATGCTGATATTTGGGAGAAATTAGGAATGAATCTCTGGTAATATCCTGCCAACCCCAAGAAGCTCTGCACCTCTGTCATGCTCCAAAGTGGCTCCCATGCTAACACTACCCCCACCTTGCCTGGTTCCACAACCAATATATCTGCTGAGATGACATGTCCCAAAAAGTGGACCTCTTGAATCCAAAACTAACACTTCGAGAGCTTCCCATAAAGCTGGTGCTCTCGGAGTACATCTAGAAATATTCGTCTGTGTCTCGCGTGCTCCTCCTCTAATGCTGATTATACAAGGATTTCGTCGATGACGAACACTATGGCCCGGTCCATGTATGGATGGAAGATCCAGTTCATCAATCCCATGAACACTACGAGGGTGTTTTTCATGCTGAAAGGAATCACTATGTACTCATAGTGACCGTAGCGACATCTGAAAGTTGTCTTCGGTATATCCTCTTCCCATACACGTAACTGGTGATAATCTAATCGAAGTTCAACCTTCAAGAACAATTATTCCCCTCTCATCTAATCGAAAAGAATGTCAATTCTCTGTAGTTGATACTTTTTCTTCACCGTCACCTGGTTCAGGTGCCGGTAATCCACGCAAAACCTCAAACTTCCATCTTCCTTCTTGGTAAACAAGACTGGGGCCGCCTAAGGTGAAACACTAAGTCTCATGAAACCCTTACTATGCAAATCCAAAATCTACACCTTCATCTTGTGAAGCTCTATGGGGGACATCCAAAATGTTGATGAAGAAATCAGTGCCATACCAGGGTGTAAGTCGATGTAGATGTTGATTTCCTAGTGGGGAGGTAGTCCTGGAACATCTTCGAGAAAGACGTCCCCATACTCCGCCACTACTGCTATGAACTGGGAGCTCATCACATCTACTGCTCCAAGGGAAAGGCTATCAAACTCATGAGTAACCAGTTGCACCCTTGTATACATGAGCCCATTCTATGCTGTTAGGGTCTCCTTTTCTCTGAAAAAGGAAAACCTCATGCCATCATTGTGGACACACTGCAATCTTCACCTAATACAATCAATTTGTGCATGGACCAAAGATAACCAATCCATACCGAGAATGATGTCGTAAGGCCTCAATGATAACCCCAAGAGGTTCCAACAGAACCTCTTGCCTCCAAGGGTAAGATCGCACTACCTAAAAAGGTGTGTGATCATCGAGTCTCCTCTCGTAGATGTCTGCAAGCGTAAGGATCGAGTTAACGGTTCTACCAGAATCTCTTGGATTCACACAAGACATGTGGCTAGGAAGGAATGAATGGAACCTGTGTCTATAAGTATGACAAATAAGGTAGATAAGACATAGATCGTACCTCAGATCATCCCTGGAGACCCTGGGTCATACGCCTCGAATGCATGCACCTGTCACCGCCCCTATCCCCCTTCTCCCTCAGCCTGTTGCGGACCTCCTGGGGGGTGGTGGTGGAAGTAAGTCGAAGCGTCTACCACCGCCTACAGCTCTCCCTACTGCACTTCCATGTTCACCACCTGGCGGGTCTATTTTCTCCACTCTCTGCCTCTTCCTTGGTGGTCCATCCACACTTCCCTATCCGCAACTCGACAGGTTGGACAATCCCTAGAGAGATGTCCCCTTCTGTTGCACGAGAAGCGCTGCTTCTCCCTTGGATAAATGGATCTAGACTAAGAGACCTGGACAGTTGACTCCCTATCCTGGGACCTCCTCTAATGTCTCCAACATCTTCATCCCTGTGTCCGACATCAGCTCCCCATTGCTGAGGTCTTCGGACCTGTCTGCCTGCTGCTGACTGTCGTTGGCTGTCTCTACTCTGCCAAGAAGCTCTCGATCATCAAGGCCCACTCGAGGACTCCAGAATAAGTCGAAATGCAAAGAGGTACGACACTAGATTGTATTTCCCTTAGTATACCTCACTCGATGGTCTGAGATCTAACGTACTGATCCCTGACCATATCTATCGAGTACCTGGTGAGGATGGTGAACCTCGATAAATAGTCAGCTACTGTCATACTCCCCTTCAAGAGCTAAAGAATCTCCTAGATGTGTACTCCTCTTAGAATAACTAGAGAGGACTCCTTCATGAAGAGTTTCTCAAACTCCGTCCAAGAAAGAGTCTCCTTGTCGTGAGTCTGTGTGGTCAGACTCCGCCATCATCCCACCGAACCCAGAAGAAGGCTCACTCTTAGGATCACAATCTGGTCCGTTGGTGTCCTCACTAGATGGGAAACTCTAGTCACCGCCTCAATCCATTCCTCAGCTGCCTAAGGGTCGGTCTCGCTCTGAGCCTGAGGGGTATTTTTCTTGAGAACTCATTGAGCATTCTCAACCTGCACCCCTCGTCGATCGGTACGTCAGGTACCACGGGCTGCTCCACTGGTGGTGGTATAACAGGTGCACCACTTGGAGGAAATGCCTAGGGAACTTGTCCCTATATCAAAGCCTCGTCACTGAGGGGGTCATCCTCATGATCTTTCTGTTGAATCCTAGCAGGTATGCATCGCAGAGGCATCCTGTAATGAAACAAGATGTGACATGGTTAATGAGTATATCTGGATAGCTGACACAAAGGACATGGAAAACAAAACCAATTCCTATATTATTCATGTACCATTATTTTATTTCCCTGCGCTAGAGTTTTCATGTACCGAGTCGAAAATAAGGTTATCAGAGTCCGGGTGTATGGATACGTCGTTCACCCGCACCAACACTGAACTCTATGTCCTAAAAGCCAAGCTCCAAACACTTAAAACTGTTTCCCCAAACCAATCTCATAGACTCTTGGTCTTAAGGTAGAACCGACCTCCTCTGATAGCACTCTGTCATGACCCATCCTAGTGGGGCCCATGCCACAACTCCCCAAGCTCGCCTCCAATATTTCAGGGTCTGGTGACTAGCATCGTGTAGGCATATTACTAACATGGGAGGCATTGCTTACGCACCTATACACATGCACACATCTCCAAGACCACAAATGCTGAAATGTAAAAACCATTATGGAACAAAATGCATGAATTCAACTAAACCAAACAAACAGAGTACGGTGAAATGTAAAGTGTTGAAAATGAACTAGGCCAGAATACAAGCCCAATAAAACAGGAGTATGAATACTAAAAAGTCAAACCTGTAACACAAAGTGGTACTGGGACTGCTACTCATAACCATAGGAACACGTTAGCCTATGGGAATACTCAGAATTCACGATCCTATCCTAGTCTGCCCTGGACTCTGTCAAAAGGCTGCCCGTCTGTACAAGATATGACACGTGTGAGAAAAGCCCATGTAGGGGTGAGTATAACAATACTCAGTAGAGGACCTTGAAAAAAAACAATGAAATACACGAAGTAAAGATACAGTCATCTCTACAAAAGATATGTCTATAAAACATATAGCGGAGAAACACACACCAGATATACTCAAAACCCATGCCCGTATTCTAGATATAAGTTACACAACTGCATACCCCCCATCTAGGGATTCAGTTCAAAGATTACATGAAGGACGCATTCCGGGAGAACACACTCCATGAGTCTTCTAGCTCTGATGATGTCTATCCGAGAATTACTGTTTGTCAGGAAACTCCACAAGAGGTAGTTACACTCATTACGGGAGACACACTCATGAGTGGGAAAATCATGATAGATAGATACAATAATTACAGGAGACACACTATTGAGTGGGAAAGATCAAGATACATAGATGAGTATCACTGCCAGGGCCATGTAGGATACCGCGACTCATTCGGATTCACGAGCTAGGTAGAGGATCAATGCTCGGTAGAGTTGGTCACGTCGATTCCTGACTCTACCTAGGGTCAGGAATGTATAGAGGATCTTGTTCTGGGTCTCTCAGATGGATTCCTGACTCTATCATAGAACGTCCTACTGAAGGGATCATACTCCTATAAAAGGAAATGATGCCTGAACTTTAGGGGAATGAGAAGAAGGGGCACTAACCCAAAAAAACATGTCCAAGACATGGTGGACAAGAGGACCAAGACATTTTCCAAAAAGTACATGGCGTGTAGAAAAGTCACACTTCATGTATTCTGACCCTGGGTACTGAAAGTGTACAAAGGACCGTGTCGTAAGTCTGGTCATGTAGAAAAAGTCATTACACGGTGTGTGGTACATATTACACACCATGTCTCAGTATCTGGGGTCGGTTCTGTGTATGCTGGCTATGTGCCCGTACATGGACTCAACCCATGAATTCCAACCCCTGTAATTTATACATGGGGTGACCCTTGCTACTAGCCTCACCTAGACGTGTGTTGTAGTACATGGCTATGTACTATACCTTGTGTTTCTGTATCCCTTGGATACATGCTGAGCTTTAGGGAAAGACCAACACACCGTGTGATTCCTCTCTGGCCCCTGATATCCTAGCCGCCACTACCGGTACTACACGATGTGTTCTTCTGATGTACAAACCGTTTATACCAGAATTTTCCAACAACGACGCAGTTCATCGGCGTGCCACTCGCGTTGCCCTGTTCTTTGATCTGGCTGTCCGATCACCATGAAACTTCAGAATCTAGGTTGCCTCAATGTACCAAAGTCATTTACATTTTTTTCAGGCCTCCAATCATCCCCAAAAATTCATTTTGATCTACCCGCACGAAGAACGAACAAAGAATAGTAATTCCAAAACAGTGTCGATTCATCTGTTGCTATCGCTGTCACACCTCCGCTAGGTCGTCGTGATGTCAGATCTCTAATTTGGGATCTTTACGTGTCAAAATGGACGTGCAATGATCCGTTGTTCATCACCCCATGAAGAACACAAAGAACGCGAAGAACGTGTGAGAGAAGAAATAGGGAGGAAATCGAGAAAAGAAATTGAGGAATGAACCACCACCTTCATTCGTCATGGTGTTGATCCGCTCCCGTTAGTAGGATCAAAAGGAGTAGGATCAAAATGATAAACAATAATCATGAATCAAACCGCAGAAATATCCCATAAAAAACCCTTTTTCAAGAATGCACGAATCCACGGATCAACTTATTCATGGCTGATCCAAGTTCTTCGTTTAAATCAAAAAGAAGGAAAAATAATTAAAATAACAATCACCTAATTCAAAAGGAATCAATCGCTGATGAAGAGGTCATGTCATTGTTGTCGTCGAGATCTTTTAACTCGTTGGTTCAAAATTTTTTAGCTTTTATTCATCGTCATTCTCCACCGAGAGTTTTCTCTAAGGCTCCAAAGATTGTCCAGAGTTTTATCTAAATTTTCCATAAATGTCCATCGTTCGATTAACCCATAAAAAAGAGGAAGCGTTTTTTGGGATTCCATCACATTGTGGCATTAACAAGTCAAGTTGTCGTTTTTGAGTCATTATGAAATGGTATTAATTATTAAAAAGTTTCCCCATCATTGCACTACAGCAAATGTTTCCAAATAAAAATAAAATAAACTTTTCATTTTATTTTATTTTATTTTACTAAAAATGTCTGAAAATTAACTTTTTACCTTGACCCGCTCCGGTCAATGTTAGACCAATTCTTAGGTAAAGTTTTCATCTTGGACGCAATGGTTCCCTCAAATTTTTAATTCAGGCATCCGTTTGGAAACTTCCACAACCGCACACAAGTGTCGACTCACTTAACTTAAAAAAAAGATCAAACCACCATTCCGGGATAACCAGGCCTCAGAAAGATGTATTGTCTCTATTCCTAGTCTTGTAATAATTCCATATAATATTTAAAAATAATACATGGAAAATCAAAGACATTACTGGAGGGCCTTAAACTGAGTTATAGTTAGACCAAGGAAATCCTCTATTGGGGTTGATAGTTGTTTAGGATGGAAATTAGTACTAGATTCAACATCATGGGTCTTACCATAATAGTATTTTGTAGCGGAAGTGATTGATATATTCAAACCAGACTTCCAATGAGGTTTCTGCGGTCTGAATCCCAATCGGGTGAAGACAGATCCATGTTCACCTTTTGTAGGGATCTGATTGTACCTGCTGGTGGAGCCAAGATCCACTGGAGCCATTGAAGATGATGATCCTTATAAGGAATTCATATGAGCCTACACCCACATTGGTGCATGGTGGTTCAGACTATAGTCAAAAGATAAGGGGAAAAGGCCCCCTGTTCTTTGGCCTAAGGAACATATCATTACAATCATTAATGAGACCTAGTGGGAGCCCTCCTTGGTGGTTCTGTGGTAGTTTTTGTGGATGGGGTGACTTGAGAATCCACCACCTCCTCAATATATGGGATTGTGTGAAATAATATCTCTAGGTAGAGAATCCCAAAGTGTTTGTCTTTGCGAATGAGGGGTAGTTTTCCTTGCCACAACCCTTGGAGATGACAATGTCAATGAGGAACTGATTCCTTAATGTATTGGCGGGACATGAAACATATGGGGATTAACCATTTTTTTTATTGGGGAATTGGGGATTTGATCACCAGCTGTTTAATAATATTTAAGGGTGAGGTTTGGAATGGGATCCTGATAGCCGATCTCAAGGAAGATATCATGATGAGGTTGGAGTTGTTCAAAGTTTCCCATTCACATTTCTCCTATCATGGACCATTTGGGAGTTGGGTTATTGATTTCTTGATGTGTGAATCCTATATGTAATATGTATATATCATTTATAATAGGTATAAGGAATGTTATTTCTAATGTTGTAGCTTAATCCAATATCCAAAAGTTAGATAAGGATCTGTGATGACATTGTCATAGTCCAAGGATGGCAAGCAAGAAATTGAACCAATTTTTGGTGAGTTCCATGCAGATTCCACTACTTTCATAGTAGAACCTAGAACCCTATATCAGGATCTAGGGAAATACTAATATATTGATATGATGATTCTACTAGTATCCATGTTGAGGAGAATAGTTTCATGTCATTCTCACCATTTTTTATTTCTGATGCTTTTCCCCCAGTCTGCATGTGCAGTGGAATGATAGTGTGCACCAGATTTTATAGTGGGCCCACATTCCAATGATAGTAAACTTTCACCACTTTTATTGTAAATGTATGGTCCATGATTAAAAATTTGTTGATGGGATGTCAGTTTCTCATTCCATGGATTCCTATTTGCTTATCATCACCTGGTCTAGGTCTCCTGTATATATTTAATTAATGTTTAGGGTAATAATTATCGATGCCATATCATTTTACACATAGATTATTTACACATCTTCTGTTTATACATTCATTATTCTTCATGAAAGGGAAAATCCTTCTTTTAGGAGATTAGTCTCTTTGGGAATCACAGGTCATGTATATATGTTGGCCTCACTAGTCACATATATTCTTCCTCTTGGGATGTAATCTCATAGGAGTCATATTAAGGTTGAAACACAAGTCATACCATTTGATCAGGAGGTAGAAATTCCATAGGTGCATATATTCCATGAGTTTTTTCCTTTGATATATGAAACTTATTTATGGAGAATGTCTTTTGGGCCATATAATATATTCTCTATCCTATAGAGATGGATGAGGACATTTGGTTGAGAAGGGTTGAGGAAAATCAATAACATGTTGTGGATACAGGAATGAGGTTAATGTATTGTGGGGGCATGAGGGATCAAAACACCCCATCAATGTGGATCTAGGATGTTTTTTCCAAGGAGATAAAATTTCACCCCTAGGAAGTTGGATTAGATTTCCCCTTGAGAAGGATCCGGGTGGATGATCAGAACTCCCCTTGAGGCAGATTATGGAGGTGAATCCTTAGGAGGGAAGATTTCTCACCGGACTGGTTGGATCATAAATATCACGATGCTAATCTAGATGGTTTTTCAGAATTACCCTTGATGCATATCAATGAGGTGAGTCCCCAGGAAAGATGATGTCCCACCTTTTTAGATGGATCAGAATTCAGCTTAAGGAGGATCTCGAATATGGATCATAATTCCCCTTAATGTTGGTTAGGGAGTTTCTCCCATAATATAGAATATGTCACAATAAGGTTGAAGGATCATAATTACCCTTGAAGTTAATCTATAATGTGTGTCCCAAGGAGGGAATATGTAACTACTAGGTGGATGGATTTGAATGCCCCTTCATGTAGATCAATAAAGATGATAAGATAACCCCTTGAGGTAGATCTAGGATGTGCTTACCTATAATAGATGATATCACACCTAGGTGGATGGATCCAAACAACCCTTGAGGAAGACATGAAAGGTTGACCAGAATTCCCTTTTAGGATAAATCGGGAGGTGCGTCCCCAGGAGGAATGATACCACACCTAGGAGGATGTATCAGAATTCCCCTTGAGCTGGATCTAGATGGTTTCTAAGGATTCCCCATAAGGATGATCAAGAAGGGACACCTGTAGGTGGAATAATGTCATACCAAGATCAATGACTCAAAAATATCCTTGAGGAAGATCAGAATCCACCTTAAGGTGTATTAGAGAGGTGTGATTCTATGATTGAGGATGTCACGCCTTGGTTAATGGATCAATACACCCCTTGAGCAGAATCGTAATGGTGTATTCCTTGGAGGCTGCACCTATTTTTACTATTGGTTGGTATTGAACCTCATGGAGGCATCCAACGTACCCTGATTAGAAGACATGGAATCGAACCCACATTATTTGATATTATAGTTTATTTTCATATGATAGGATCATCCCTAAAGTCTAACGTCATGAAATAAATATTGATAAGGGATGGTGTGGGGATTATTCATAAACACATCCCTTACAAGAGGATTTATCTTTGTTAGAGTGTTGTGGGGAATACATTTTAGGATTACCTTCTGTAGAGTCATATCCGGGGTTGGGAAAGAATTTGGAATCCCATGATGGGTGTACAATGGGTATCATGGGTTTATCTCACATGGTAAGGCTATAATTTAATGTCATGTATTATGTATGTTGTTGCGTAGTTTAAAATTGTACAACAAGGAAATGGGACTAAGAAGTTTTATTCCATGAGTTTTGGACAAGGTGTACTCAATCCACACCACTAGGTATTAAATTACCACAACTTATGCACATTTATAAGGGTAATAGTGTTGGAATTTACATGGAGGGTTTTTTAATCAAGAGGTGTACGTTAGATCCCCCATGAATAAAATAAATAGCGGTTAGAGTACCTATTATTAGAAGATATATGTGGATGGTAGGATCGATCCACATTTGGTGTGATGTGGGAGGACACGTGAGTTGGTGTTACTAGTCACATGGGCACTCATGTTACAACTGAACCCATCCTGGATGGGTGTGATGACACTGGGAACTCAACATTTGAGAATGAGGGTTAGTAGAATGGAGAAACCATAGAGATTCCAAGGAAATGTTCTTAATTAAAATTTGAGGCTCACGATGGTGGGTTCTGTAAGTCTTGGGGTTCGTGCAATGGTTATGGGCTTCGTGAAGGAGTGTGGTTTATGAAACAGGGTGACCTAACCTCAAGAATATATCTTGATATATAATGCGAGTGATTCATGAAGGATGAATTCATCATAAATCCCCAGGTTTCATAGAGGACCTTCACTATTTTTGAAGGGTGATGTCCTCTGTGGAAGGCATCTCCACATTAGTTGGAGGCTTTCAATAACACATGGGATGAGGTTTCATGAATCATTAATACCTTAGATGATTCATTTTATCTTTTATTTATGAATCATGGGAGGTTCTAGAATCTTGTTTTATATGGAAGATGAAATTCCCTTGAAGCATTTGTAAAATATCATACTAAAGTGGGTTTTTATTGGCATGGTATTTCACAATTTTTTTTTATTTTGACAAATAATTATGTGTTTCATGAATGGGTGTGGCTCTTTGAGTTTGATTTCCATTTTATTGATGACACCTTAAATTTTTTTTTCATTTTTATGCACTCAATTATAATGAATGTTTTATAATGAAGTTATATTTGTGACTTTTAGTGACCCTCTATTTTCATACAAGAACATTATATAACCTTATGTAATTCAAAAAAAATTACAAATAGATTCCAAAAGGCCATATAGATTAGTACCTTTGGAAACATGGAAACAAAAATACATGTATGTAAATAAGCTACATGATCTCCCAAGAGGTTATTCTTGACTAGAACCCTTCTTAGAAATATTAGAAATAATATATATCATCAAAAACTAGGGAAGGAAACATAAACATGGGTGAGATCAAATGCACAGTAAGGGGTAAAAAGGGTGATATGTAAGCACAATCATGATCATAAGTGTTTCAGAATGTGATCATGATAATAGAAGACCATTCGCTGGATATCAATGATCATATACATGAATCGTATAATAAATCATTATAGTTAACAACACATGACTCATATGTAAAAAAATAAAATAATCCATGAAGGCATAACATAGGAACAATACATGGACTTATGGAAGACACATAAGTATACATATGGATTTCTCGAGCAGTTTAGGCTTTGTTATGAAGATCTTCATAGTGGAAAAAGTCCTTTTGTAAACTTGGTTTTCACCCCATTCCATCCGGGTATCACCGAACCATGTCCACCCCTAATTCCAGTCCTATATTACTTAACAATGTTTATTTAATATCCCATCCCTATAATAATAATCCATGTCAATTTCTCCATATACCCATGTTTATCTAATGAGATATAAATCTTTACCCACTACATTGTAGAAAGATATAGGTACCACCCATCTCGAAGTAAAATCATACATATTTGTGACATAAGAAAATAGATATCTGTATCATAATACCATAAATGAAATGGGTATTATAAACAAGTAATCATATAATAACCTATAGATGGTGACATGTTTCACAATCATTTCACCATGATCATAACTTTTGAAAAGAAGTAGGTTTCAAAATCATATAACCCATGAAAGAGAAATAGGATTCATAAAAATCTTGTCATAAAAACAAAATCCATTTAGAAAATATTTTGAATGG
Source organism: Viscum album (assembly GCA_963277665.1). Classification (NCBI taxonomy): domain Eukaryota; kingdom Viridiplantae; phylum Streptophyta; class Magnoliopsida; order Santalales; family Viscaceae; genus Viscum; species Viscum album. The sequence goes on along the minus strand of OY728139.1, from coordinate 44,678,053 downwards.
AAACAATGAATAATTTCTTAATAAAGGCATCAAAATCCCAAATTTATGTAAACATAGATGAGATATAATTTTAAAATACCATTTAAAAACATTTCCTTATGAAAATATCCTTTCGGCATTGCAAATAATTTTTAAAACATAAAAACATTTTGAAATTTTTTTTCAATGAAAATAGCATTGAAAAATTTAAAATTAATAATATAAAATGTTTTTAAAATATATTATCCCTGAAAATTGGCTTCAAATATCTTATAAAAATACTTTTGATAACATTGTTTTTGAATACAATATTTTTATGAATAGAGATAGGGTGACAATTAGATTTTACTGAAAAACATTATCATAAGTTCCAAATTGTGGGAAAATGGTACAAACACATGGGTATATATTTAATAAATATATGAGAAGGAAACTCATGAGGGTTCTTGAGATATGAATCATAATATTTCATCAACTGAAGCATAAATATAAATAATCTCCAAAACCAATGAGATTGTCTCAATAAACATTTATAACATGTTAACATGGGATGATATTATACATGTATGAAATGGAAACTAAACGAGGATTAAAATATCATTAAATAAATTAAATTCATGATATGTCATGAAAATTGAATGAACATTCAACTCAAAAGTGAATTTAGTTGCATAACAAAGCATGAGTCTCACAGAATAAAAATTGGGGAAAAATTATTTTACCAATTTGGTAACTTTTTGTAACATAAACACCCTAAATGAAAGATCATAAAATGAATATTTTAATAAAAATTAATTCATATATAATGTACAAATCATATAATCAGTGACTACACCAAAGGAAAGAGTGGTGAACATAGCATGTATCTCGGGGAATGAAAAGGTTAGATGAACCCGCCTTACCCTATGTATTGACTCTTATTGTACTCATTCAAACAAATTGTATAATAAATATAAGTTTTTTTATAAATATATTAAAACCCATATTATTATATTTAATACAACATATGGTTTCATTATTACCTTATATTACCTTCTGGTTAACAATCACATGTTAAGGTTTCACTTCAAGTAATATTCTCTTTATTCATCAAATGTATCTTAAGTTGTTATATCATTTGTATTTATAATTTCTATCAGGATATAAACAATTAAAACCATGATATAAAAATAATTTATATATATTATATGTGTATTATAATAATCTATAGAATATAGAATTAAGAAATGGAATACACCGTTTATAAAGATGATAAGCCATACATACGAAAGAAGGCTCTTTCCATTTGTATTGTCATTTTGATATATATATGATCCATATATTTATTATTTATTCACTAAAACCATCCTTAATATAATAAATGAAGTTTATGAGTGAATCATATCACTATAAGTGGGAGGTAGTCCCAACCTTTTCAAACAAAGTTATAATATTAACACCAAATGAAAGTAAAAATATATGAGTTGTAAAAGGAATAATAAAGCATAAATAAATAAAAAATATAATATATAACATATATAAATAGTGTTTACATCATAATTTTATCCATGAGAAGTGGTAAAAAATTAAACAATAACCATTTAGTGAGGCGGTAGTTCTCTATACCCATAAAAAATGATTGTTATCCATCAGATGGAGGTGTGTGTAATTTTATGTTCAAAAAATTTCATTGAAATATCCTAGTGTATTTAGGACACATTTTTTTCTTATAAATTCATGAAAAATAATTAAATTGGAGGTGTGGGGAAAGAAAACAAATGAAATGGCTTGAGAGAAGATGTTACCTCTTATTCGGGTAACTCCATTGGTTATGTGCCAAAACTGTTTGATGGATTTCCTTCTGCTAAAGGGATGTATTATCGGACAAAGGGAGGATATCTAGGATTTTTATTGGGTTAATTTTTTCTAAAATTAAAACATTTTTGTGATGTGGCGATGTGGGATAGGTTGTGTCCTTTTATAGGGAAGGAAAAATACTCCCATGGAAGTTTTGAAAACAAGTTAGGTTTAGAAATGTTCTTACCTAACAAAAGTCATACCAAAATAACATAAATAAATAATGGAAGGATTAAAAACAAAATATGGATATAAAATTGGTTTTGGGCATGTTTTAGGACTTTTGGCCCCCTGTGATTATAGTTTAGTCCTTAATTAATATTAATTAGACCTCAATAATTGTGATTAATTTTAATCACATTTACTCAACATTTTGGTCACAAATCAGCATGATATAATTCTAATATAAATGTGAAATGTAGTAAAATTTAGTAGGTTAGTTTTCTAAAATATTATTCCCAGAATCAGAAAAATTATGATTAATTCCAATCCCAAAGACATTACAAAATTATGGGTCTCTAAAGTATAAAGAAGTCCAAAAGTTTATTAAGTTTTTACATTATATTTTATATTGAAATTCATTATAATATAATAAATTCAATAAATTGATATCTAATTGATCTTATTTGACATTTGAAAAATTAATAAACAATTTAGAATTGCCAATTATTTGAAATAGAATTCAATTAATTACCTTAAAGTTGTATTATTCACTATTCATCAAAAATGAGGTTTCTCAGAAAAATTTCAAATTTCACCGTAAGATAATTTATACATTAAAAATTTTAAAATGGAAGTATAATTTATTAGATTCAATGTATAAATGGGTCTAAAATTAATTTTCCTCTAAAAACTGGTTGAATTCAAAAAATAATATTTTTTAAGCTAAAAGGACTTTACCAAAAAATCATTTTTTTCATTATCAAAATTTTATCTATATATAATAATAATATAAAATATTTGAAAACTATTTATTACTATTAATATTAGTAATATTAATGTATAGGTTATAATTATCTCATTTATATAATTATAATAGTAAAAAGATGTTTCATATAAACATCAGTGTTTCTGATAATGTATGCTAATTCAATGTTGTGTGTAACATATGTCAAGATAGTATTGCATGTAATGCACACTAAATCTATCTTCCATGTAACATACAATGATTTGGTGTCGTGTAAGATACACCAAGTAGGTGTCTTGAGAGAGGAATTTTTTACTTAGTTCATTTCAAGAAATAAATAAAAAATTTATTTATTTATAAATTGTTCATAATAACTCAGGCTGTTACATTATACGCCCTTTAAAATTATTTTCACCCTCAAAATTCATCACTCAGGTAAAAAAAAAGAGGATAATTATACATCATCATATCCTCAAGTTCTCATGTAGCTTTCTCTAATAGGCGATTTCTCTAAAAAAACATTATCTAGGTTAGTGTTCATGTTTTGTATAACATTCTCTGTATGCTACAAAGTGTCAACATGTTTCTCCATATATGAAATATCATGCTCTAGTTGTATGACCTATATGTTCAGTACATGTGAAAGGTCATGTATGTACTTCCTTAGGAGAGATACATGGAACACATCAGGCACTTCAGAGAGATTTGGAGGAAGTGCCAATGGATAGGTAACCTTCTTGATAAGATCAAGATTCTAAAAGGGACCAATATAATAAGGAATTAGTTAAAAATTCTTCTGGATTCGCATAACATTAATCAATGGTGAGATCCATAGAAAATAATTTTAAAAAACATCAAAATATAGGTCACTTCAATAGTTATTAGCATAAATTTTCTGGAAACTTTGAGGTGCCTTGATTTTCTGCGGAATGATTATAACCATATTGGCCATTTCTTCAATGATATTAGGTCCCAATAACATTATTTCTTTAACTTCATCCCATAAAATTGGATATTAACATTTATTCCCATATAGGGCTTCATAAAGTTCCATATTAATGCTTGAGTGAATGTCATTATTGTAAGAAAACTTCAATAGAGGAAGGTGTTGATCCTAACCACCTTTGAAATCCAGATAATGAGATATCAACATATCCTCTAGGGTTTTAATTATTCATTTATATTGAAGATCTATCTGAGTATATTAATTATTTTTTAATCTCAATTTTGTACCAACTACTTATGTAGACTTCACCAGAACATTGAGGTAAACCTCAGATCCTAATTTGATCAAATATATTGTGGTACTCCATGAATCCTTACAACTTCTTCAATGTATATCCTTAAAACCTGATCCAAAGAGAAGTATTATCTAATAGCAATGATGTTTTTTGACTTAGTTAGGCGACTAACTACAACCCATATAGCATTAAACCCTTTATAGGTTTTGGGTAGTCTGAAAACAAAATCTATAAATATGTTCTCTTGTTTCCATTTTGTTATGGGTAATTGATGAAACATCCCCTTTGAATATAGTTTTTAGACATAACTTGTTGTCATACCAAGCATATAAAAACAATATTAGAGATATATCTATTATTTCCATCCCACTAGATGTATTCATTCAAATCTCTATACGTCTTCGTACTTCTAGGATGAATTGAGAATGAAGAACAATGCGTTTCCTCTAATAGATCATTCTTAAAATATGGTATGGAAGGAACACATACATGGTTATGGAACCTTATCATTCAATCCTGATCATGGTTAAACTCAAAAACTTTACTAAATTTCTTCTGTAGCTCTTCATCTTCCTTCTGCACCTCCTCAACCACCACTCGGACCGAGGGATGAATATTCATTTGATAAAGATATGATTTTCTCCTTCCTTCAGGATTTCAAGATCAATCCATTAAAAATAATAAAATATTGGATATTTTTTTATCCAAATCATGGATAATCTAGCATGACCCTTCCAACTCAAATCATCGAACACCTTGTTTGCTTTCCCAGGGTGGTAGTGTATTAAGCATATGTAATCCTTTATCAATTATAAACATATAATATTGTGCTTGTTCAAATATTTTTATTTGAATATATATATTTCATACTTTTATTATCAGAATATATATCACACTTTTCTCCATAAATTCAATGCCTCTATATATTTAATGAAAAATTTAGAGTTGTTAACTCAAAATCGTGAGTTTGGAAATCTTTATTATGAATCTTCATCTTTTATGAGGCATATTTTATAACCATGTTATTATGTATAGGAACATATCCCAATCCATTTTTGTATTCAAAACTATAGATTACAAACCACTCTCCACTATAGGGTAATGTAAGCATAGTTGTGCTAACTAACCATCCCTTCAATTCCATAAACTTTTCCACACATTCTTTTATCTAGAGGAACTGGACGCCCTTTTGAGTTAACATTATTAGAATATTAAATAGTCTTGAGAAATTCTCTAAAAAGAATAAAAAAATATCCAACCAAACTATGAAATATATGGATATCATTCATCGTGGTTGGTTTATGTAGCATTAAATATCCTCAGTATTTGATGAAACTACTACAATATCATCTCTTGAGATTATATGACCAAATAATTTAAACTTTTGAATCCAAAATTCCAACTTTTAAAAAAATTATTATTCTTTGTCCTTGTTTAGAGTCTTAAGTAAAATTCTCATGTGATCTTAATGATATTCCTTTCTATTTGAATATATAAGAATATATTCTAAAAATACTACATCAAACTGATCAAGGTAATCTCTAAAGTATCTATTCATTAATTCCCTGAGGATATAAGGGTAATTAGAAGTACTAAAATGAATCACCATATATTTATAGTGTCCATACCTTTTATGGAATGTTTTATTGGGTATATCTACCTTCTTGAACATCAATTTATGAAATCCAAAATGAAGGTCAATCATGGAAAAGTATTGATCTCTTCGTAGTTGATCAAACAAATCTTTAATATAGAGAAGAGGATACTTGTTTTTGATTTTCATCTTGTTCAACTCCAGATAATAAATTCATATTCTCATTGATCCATTGTTCTTTTTCAAAAAAATAACAGGTGCCTCAAATGGTGGAAAACATTGACTAATGAAGTCCTTATCAATTTTTTCTTATAGTTCCTTCGGCAATTCCTCCAACTCAATCAGTTCCATTTTTATGGAGTTTTTGAAATTGGTTTGAACTAGTTATGAGTTATATTGAGAACTCAACATTTATTTTTTGTGAAATAAAAGGAAACTCTTAAGGAACTACATCAAAAAAAATATCAAACAACATGCATGTCATCGATATCAACTTTCTCCGGAACCATTTGAGATAAACAACCCATTTGAATGGGAATTAGGACACATAGACTCAAAGTAATCTCCAATGGAAGTTCATTATTATCATTATATTGATGTATGATGATAAGAGGGTTTTAAATATAAATCATATCATTATATCCATTAAAATTGATGTGGGATTTAAGAAAATAAATCCATTCCATGCCGATAATGAAATAAAATTCAAACAAAGGAGGAATGAAACGACTTTTGTGAAGCACATTCCAAAAAAAATAAACTGGAGATGAATAATAGACATGAGATACAATCATTATTACATTTTAGGGTTTCACTACTAATTACAAATCTAAATTTATTATTGTAATTATAACACCCTTAGAAAATTTTTTATATATTAAAGAGTTGGTAGATCCATAGTCAAATATGACACTAGTTGTTCTAGACTGGATTGTAAGTATACCATTCATAATGTCGTTATCACACCCATCTTTAGAAATAGTTATTTTATGAGATTTCCCTTGTCCTATAGTTTAAGAGGTTCCTGACACCGACCATCATCATATTGTGTTACCCTCAAGGTAGGCCCACACACCTTATGTGGATGTGATGATATATCAGAATTATCATTAGAGTTTAGAATAGTGGGTTTCTTTTTAATTTTCCAGAGAGGATGGATTTTCCCATCACATGAGGGATATTCTAGTGTCAATGTTTGTGCCATGATGATGGCAGCAACAAAAATCAGGAAATCCTATCAATAATGTCGTCCCCATCCATTCTTGTATTTACAAATTAATGGGGAATATACTTGAAGTATAATCTCCACAGCATCTTAGCGGGACATTTAAATTTTTTATGTATATATGGGAAATCATTTTCCATGATATGTTTATCAATTTACCATGATGTTTCTTCATTTTAATTTCTAGGCTTCTCTAATCAGAATTTCCCATGTTTGTCGCACATTTTTGAATGTTGAAGACATGATTGAATTGTTGACTAATTTTTCATGTTCTTCTTTTCGCCTCACCTCGAACCTCATGGCACAGTGGTAGATGATTAAAGGGGATCTTTAGTATAATTTTCCAATATAATTTCACTACGATATGGAATCGTGAATTGTCTCCTTGAAAAATAACCATTGGTGACCCTTAAAACTCTTATCGTTTTTCATAGAAATTCATATGCTTGCAATGGGTCACATTTATCCTAATTACTATGGTTAAAAGGGATTCTAAACTAATAATACTTCTCCAATTATGTCTCATGATGATTTATAAAGACCTAGGAAAGAAAATATGTATCCCCTCTACAACATCATCAGCTTACTTGTCCTGGAATTACACTCAAATATGGGTGTCTTTCTATCCTGATGGAGCAATGTAATGGGTCGTTAGATGGCTTTAAAGACCATTAGATACTTCTAGTCCATTTATAGTTGCACCATCTTTCTCAATTCATAATATAAGATGTAGTTCTATTGGATATGGCATTTATTTGGAGGGGACTTTGTCTGGGCATTCAATATTTGTTTGAGTGACTCTGACCCCATATCTTTGACTGACCTTATTGGTGGTCCTACTGAGGATGGCCCAAGTAGAACATCACTTGGAAATTGTAAAATCATATACAATACTATGTGCTTAGCCTCTAAAATTGAACCAACCACATAGATGGAAGGTTTCCATATTTGGGTAAATAAATTTAGGGCAACTCCATATACCATAATTTCCCTTCTACATTATATATCTGTTTTGGTGGAGGAGAACACACCAGGTTTTGATGTTGTAAGGGAACACATGTTTGTGCGGAGATGGGAATTGAATCAAATCTATACAATCATCATAGAAACTCCTATGATATAATTTTATAATGGGGAATAAATTGTTCAGTTGTTTTTCATGGATTTGGGATTATGTGGCTTTAGCTATAGGCATTTAAACCTTCTTATGTACCATATCATCATAGCTCTAGAGGATCTGGCTTCTCATGAAGGAGAAATTTTTTAGTTCAACACCACCCATCATCAGGAAGTGGCTTTCCTAGATATTACCTAGGAGTTTCACCACCTGGTGGATGAGGATAAAAATGCGTATGACACAACTATTTCCCAAATAGATATGTTTCTTGAGTGTGAGGCTCATGTGACCAGGCTCAAGGAATAGCTATTATCATAAAATGAAAATTTTGAGGGTATTAAATAGAAACAAAGAGATCTAAATTCCATTATTAAAAAAGTGCATCAAATAGTTAAAGTCGAATCCAAACAGAGGGATGCTTTAGAAAAAACCCTTGATGGATGATGTTAAAAGTGGTTAATTTTCTAGCACAAGAAAGTTGAGCATAATTATAATTAATTCAACCTATTATATGGAGCCCTCTCTTTTTTCACATTAGGATGATGCTTAATGATTTTTATTATAGAATCTTAGGATTTACATACATGTATATTACATCAATTTTTATGAATATTCGATATATTAAAAAAATACAAGCCCGAGGCCGTAATAGTTTGGGTCTTTGGAAAGTTGCAAACAAAAATATTCTATCCTTGTGAAGGATATTCAACAACCCCATAAAGATATTCTCATTTAGTACATCTAGTTAAAACCATTCTTCATAACCTGGGGAAAGGAAACAGAATAATGGGGTGATCTTAGATGCATAGTAAGACTAAATAAAGGAAATGCATAAGCATAATCAGAACAAAAGGGTAAATAACTTGAGCATAACATTTGAATATCGTACCCTATATATTAGAAAGAAAAATAATTAATGGAATCTCATAAGACAGAGATAATAAGAGAATTAAGAGCCTAAATCATGAAATCATAACAATAGTAATAGTACATGTAATTTTGGGCATGAACATTTTTTACAACATAGTGAAAATGTATAAGTATAAATAGGATCTCTCATTAAATTAATGACAAGAATTCAATACCCCAATAAACTTATGGACATAAAACTAGGTCCATGAATAACATTTTTAATGTGTAATAAAGTTCACACATGACCATATGGACATGAAACTAGTTCAATGTATAACTTGGTAAACAAGTAATTAGTTTCACACATAACATTGTGAACATGTAATTAGGTTCATGCATATAATTATAGACATAAAACCAGGTCCATGCATAACATTGTGATCATGTAATAAAGTTCAATCATAACATGGTGAAAATGTAATATGGTTCATGTATAAACTTATAGACCTACAACTAGGTCCATACATAACATTGTGAAAATGTAATCAGGTTCACTCATAACATTTATACACATGATTCATCATTAATTATGCAATTCATTCGAGGGAGATATAGGTCCCTCCCAACTCATAATAAATTCATTAATTAATATTCCAAAATATAATAAGCCATCATTATATCATGACAAATAAAAACTATATGGGTTTTATAAACCTCAAATCATAACAAATGAAATGAAATTAGAATCATTAAAAGTTCCTCCCAACATACCCTATTGAAAAGATTGAGGTTTCAAAATCATTTCATCAAATCAGAACATATGAAAAAAAGATGGTTTCTAAATAATATAACCCATGGAATTGAAATTCCTTCCAAAAGAGTAATTCCATCTAAATATAAAAAATTCAAGAAAGGATATGAAAGGAATCTTTGGATAATTTCCTCTAAGTGTTTTAGTAACATCAGCAGATGTAATCTTAGAAGTAAAGTAGCTCAAAATTTTATTTTGAAAAAACTTCTTAAGGAAATTATCAATTATTATTTGAAAAAGGAACTTTAAACATAGACTTATTTTGAAACCCATTTTCTTAATGTAACACCCCATGATTTCATAGTTTGTTATTTCTTCAAAGTAATTCAATAACTTGCACGACACGCAACATCGAGTTCAAGTGCACCATAACTTACCAAACTAGACATTCAAAAGAGGTTATGAATTGTATTTATTAAATTTTGAACATTATATAATACTTATAATTTTAGAATCCATATTATGAGTTTATTAGACATAATGAAAAAAACCAATTCTTTTTTTAGATAAAAATAAGTATTTTTTAAAAAAATGCAATTTTACCGCATTTTAATGGAGAATAAGTTTTAAATCCAATATTTGAAACTTTTATATATTCAATTTTACAAAATTAACTTCTTCTTTAGAATATGTACATAATAATTTAGTTTCATTAAATTCTTTGTGTTTTTCTGATAACATTCATATTTAGGTGAATACTAAAAAACTATATTTCAACTGAAACAAACATTTTTAATCAAAATAATTTATAACGTTAAATAATAAATTTTAATGGTTTGGATATATAAATAGATTATATTTTTTCTATTTAATCCAATTTTATTCATTGGAAATAATTTAACTTTGAAATTGAACATAAACAAGTATCAATCTTTTGTTAGTTATTATTTCATAAAAATACGCTTTTTGGTTTTGACAGTGGGAATAATTTAAAAAAATGAAACTTCTATGTTTTTAATTTGGTAAAATAGACTTTATTTTTGAATTCATATTATCAATATTATCTTAGGGTGAAATTTTGGTATTTTTCTGAAAACATTCAGTTTATAAAGAATAGTGAAAAAAATTGAGTTATTGGTTAAAACAGAATTTTTAGTTAAATAATTATTTATTTTATTTAAATTTATTTTAGGTAAAATAGATAAATAATACCTATATAAGTTCAATATAAATCATTGGAGTCATTTTATAATAAGTTTAGATATATAAAAATTTTACAAAACTTTTTATCGTCTCTTACCCACCTCCTATGAGCATTTGCAAATTTTCATTAAGCTTAATTTTACCGCTTCTGTGAGTTCAATTTCAGAAATCTAAGAAACAAAATTAATATCATTAAGTAAAATGTTGTTCAATAAGATAAAAATAATATTTGGTGAATAGTAACTTTTTACTTTTATTTACAACGGTTAAAAATAAATAGGGTAATTAAGGGTCAAAATGAAATTATTATTACCCTAACATAAGTTTGAATTCTATTGGATAAGTGTAATTAGACAAAATACAACCTTAGGAATAAAATAGTATCATTTATGTCCACTTGGATTAGATTAGGACATTTATAATTAGTTACTTTAAAGAAGAGTTAAAAGTATTAACCTTAATGTTTAATAATTAACCTTTTTTAATATAGGAATACAGATAGGATAAATTCGACTATAAATATTAATTATAAAGAATAAATTATTTCCTACATAATGGTATTTTATTTATAATTTTTAGACATTAAACAATGTAATTTATTTATGAAACAATGATGATGCAGTAATTTTCTAATTAATGAAACATTAAAATAATTGATATTATAAATACCCAAATAAATGTAATTTGAGTATTTTTATGCATTTGACTAATTTTCTAGGTTAATATGACATATTAGGGTTGATTAAATGAATTTTTTTGTGAAGTAGTAATGCTGTTATAAATATAGAAAAAATAGAACACCAAATAGTGTCAAAATTGACTTATAAGAATTTTTAGAACAAATTTTATATTATTAATTTGTATTCTATTCCTAAAAATCTAAGGTTTGGCCAAAGGACTTAAGTAATACTATATATGTCATTAATGAACCACTTGGGGTACTCTTGTATGTTTATAGTAAGTTTATTAACTATATAATATAAGAATACAAAGAGACATGGTTAATGTCAAGCTATTTAACTAAGAGTTAAATCTAAACGATTTGGATAATATAGTGACCCAAACCTGCTAAAACCTATTGGTTGAGTGGTTTTTGAATCACAACCACCTTATAATTTAAATAATTAATTTTTTATCCATTAGAAACCGAAAATGAATTTATTATAAAATAATATTTTAAGTTTTTCCTAAGATGCCCCTCACCCCTCTTATAAAAGGGAACTTCCCCTTGTGTCAAATTCACACTTCCAAAGCCTTTTGGATCATCAAACCACTACCCAAATATCCTCCAAAAATTCGTCCCTTCATCCTAGAGGCCTTATTTTCTCCAAAAATCCATCCTATAAATCCCTTTTGATCAAATGAAAAACAATAACCTGAAAAAGAGGTAAATATTCCATCACATCTTTCATGTTCTTTCCTTCTCCCACTTCCTCTTTATTTGTTTTTTCCATTATAAAATAATAAATCCAGTATATTCTATACACTATATTGTTATTATAGAAATGGTAAAACCATATTCATTATTCTATCCATCCTATAAATGACAAAGTCACCAAACGTGCGTACGTATGGATTACCTTCTCCACGTCGTGGTGTAGTTTGTTATTCAAACACTTCATTATTTGGAAGGGTATAATAATTAGTATAAGTGATGTAAATAATAAATATAACATTTTAATGTTTCTTTATATATTATATACCAAACAATTAAATATTATTTCACCGTTAATATAATTATATTTTCTCTTGTAAATACGTACGAATTACCGTCTCCACGACGTGATGAGATTCATTTCCACGTTCACCATTCAACGATGATTATAAAATTTAAATAATTTATAAGTATGTAATATATGAAATAATAATGAAAATGGATATATATATATATATCTGTGTGTGTGTTTTTATGTATATTTACTTACACATATCTTATTCACTTAGTTCTGTTCAATACGATTTGAAAACAGAAACAGCGTTTATGTGTACGTACGGACTGTTGCCTCCTTAAACAGTGTTTTCCATTCCATATATATGTCTATTATACATATTTATATTCTAAATATATATGATATATAAATAATTTTTTATACTATGGAATTTTTTAAATTTTTAACTAAGTGATACAATCAATATTATCAAGTTAAAACATGTACGATAGAGAAAGCTATTATTACCCAAAATGTTAATTTAACCTGGAAATTATTATTAAATGGGTAGTATAAAATTTTAAATGAATCGTGTATGATATCATAAATATTAATATGGTTTTGGTATAGTTTAATAACAAATTATAGTTTCCAAACAATAGGTTAATCTTACCCTTTACTAAAGGAAAGTGCATGTTAAGGGTTAATTTCACAATCTCTTTATTATTCGAGGTTGTTTATACGTAATTATCTACTGGGACCTCTTTATCATCCAAATACATGTTTCTTAAAAATGCATTTCAGAATTTTTTTACTATTTACAATACAATGGGTTAAAGTCATTTATACCATTTCTTGTCCTTATATGTTTTGAAAGAAATATTTATGTCGCTTTCCAAACAAGGTATTTTTTTACCTTTTCGACAAATTTAATGTAAGAATGTTTTTTAACTTATACAGTGGGTGCGGCTATTTTCCACTATTATAACATCATCAAAGCATCCCTTAAAAGCTTATAAGAATATTTTCAAAATAAATTTTGTCTTAAATTATTTCAAAACAGAAAGAGATATTTCTCTAAAAGTTTTTGATTTCATCTATGTCAACATCCTTTGATGGATTTGAGGATTATTTGAAGTTGATTTATTATGATACAAAACATCCATATTATATTGTAGGTTTCGTGATATTTTTTACCGTGGATGTGTTATTTTTACACTATTCATGGTTTATGGATAATGTATTGACATTTTTATGCTAATTTTAATACGAATGTTTATGTTATGTTTAATCATTTTCATATGAGGAATGCATTGGACTTATTAAGTGATGGGTGGAGCTCGCTATAGCTCCTCGATGCATCGGTAGGTCTCATGAGACAAACTAGTGTATTGGCACAAGGCCTTGACAACATCTTATTTTTAGTCTTGGCACAAGGACTTGACATTGAGGTTATGAATGTCTGGCATTATGCGTTCCATCATTATGAAAGTGGTTATTGATATTACATGTGATTATTCGACTAGTAGAATAACCATGTGAATAAGTAAATGAAATTTAATTGATTTTTATCTTGGCCATATTATGCAGAAGTTAATGTTTAAAAGACTTATGTTTTAGTTTTATACATTTCCTTAAATGTTTATGTTTATTTATGAAAGATTCCTCTATATTGTTATCCTTACTGAGCATCTGATCTCACCCCTTTCTATGTTTTATTTTTCCCAGGATGCAAAGAAGTATATTATTAGTGACCTGTAGGGATAGTTTATGGGATCTCAATGTTGTCTATGGAAATAATGTTGTTGTAGTTTTCCATTTTATGATGTAATGTAAACCTTACTAATGAATCTAGTACTTCCAAATCTACTAAACTAATCAGTCTTTCGGGACATGATTCCTTGTAATCATGCCAATGTATTAAAATAATGCACTGAATCCGGGCTTCTGGGGTCGGGGCATTACAGTTGGTATCAGAGAAAGTTTAGTAAAAACCTTTGAAGCTAGATTTAAATAAACTCTGATTATAGCACATTACCCTAAGATAGACATTGAGGATTATTATAGAAGAACTTCATAGAAATTTGGTACTGTAGATATTTTGTGAGTTTCCCAGAAAATACATCCCTGTCTAGATATGAGCAGGTAGAGGTGGCTCTGGCATAGATGTACCTATTGTAAAACCTGAAAACACCACTTTGATCTAGACTCTAACAGGATCTAGTGCACGACAACATGCCTTACTTTGCTCTTGGTTACGACACTCTCAGGGGATATACATAGTATAATTCTCATTTTCATTACAAACCTCTACGAAGGGTTTATGAGTATATACCCCCTCAAAGAAAACATTTTTGTGATTATTCATTATATCCATAAACTGTTCAATTTACATTAGGTATTTTACATGTTTGGAATTATGAATTAAGATTCATAAACTGACCTAGTGTATGACATTGTTTAGAAATGGAGCCCTGTAGAAGGAATGAGAACTCCGGCAATACTTTTGATCCAAAGAGTATGAAGGGTCATATCATTCGTGGTATTCAGCCAAGATTTACAAGGGAAATAGTCTCCCATTTATTCTCAACATATGAAGAAATAATATCAAGTGTTAGTAAGATAAGTAAAGAATTCTTTGAGTCCTATGGCTTTTAAGGTAAGCAAGAGAAGAAAGGGATGGTAGAAATAATGATAGATAAAGGGGCGAGGAGAAAGAAATATTTTCCCATATGTGATAAATGTGGAAATAATCACCTTGGTAAATTCTTGATGGGAATGTGAGTTTTTTGTAATAGTGGACACCAAGTACATGATATCATGGGTAAGAAAATGTTTTCAAATGTAAAATGCTTCATCTTCAAGGCATTTATACACTACGTGAATCAATGTCCTAGTCATAAGAGTATACCACAAATGATGTTATTTGATAATAATAAAGTTATGATACTACCTCAGATGAAGAGGAATGACTAGTGTTCTTAGGTTGTTACTGTAGAATTATTTCATTTTAGTTTTGTATCAACGGTATTCTGGTTATATGAATTATGGAGATAAATAAGGATTGTACTGCAGTACTATTTCATTAAGTATTTGAGATTATATGGTTCTTAGAAAAGTGACTTAATAGTAAGCTACAATTTTTTTGGCAAAATACATGGTTGAAGGAAATGCCATCCTTAATATGGTCCTGATAATGAGGTAGTGATTTTGGAATAAGAGATGGTTGATTTGGATAAATTGTATTGGATATTCTTGACTTCCTTAGAACTAATTAATAGTTTTTTTATTTCATCATTTTTGTAATATTCAATATTTTTGGATACAAGTAATATATCTAGTATTATATAAAGGATAAGGGATCATTGATGTAATCAATAAAGTTTTATGGTAATTCAGGGTGTTACTATGTTTTAAAATAATACATGATGAAGGTGTTACCATGTTATTACGTGGAAAAAATAATCTTCATTGTGTTTAGCATCATTATAAATTTTGGACTGAGAGTTTGGATAGATGTATTTTGGATAATTCTAATGGTTGGAATGGATTATGTTTGAGATTATATACTATTGTTAAGGTTATTTTTGGATTGTTATAAAAAGGATAACCCAGAGGTCGGGTGACAACTAGTCACGTCCGGCAAGGCCGTGAGACATGAACCCACAACGGAAGAGCGACAAGGGTGCATCACCTACGACTTGACTACGTGAAGTACTAGTTTGTATATTTTATTTTTTTTAAATAGTCCGACAAATGAATTATAGATTCATTATTTTTAGAACCCTATACGATTAGGATAAATAGAATATATGTTTTTGAAATCATTTTGAGTGAACGATGATTTCATGGTAGGAATTAGTTAAAGGATGAAACTCTACTTATCATGTATATATATATATATATATAATTTTATTCCTCTTACTAAGACTAAATTTTATTAAATCAATTTTCGATGTGGGTTTTCCCAAACAGGTAATTTCTATTTTAAAACTTTTATTTTTGAAGAACAATTTCAAATTGCGATGAAGCAATTTATCGAATCAGGGAAGAATGTAACACCCCATGATTTCATAGTATGTTATTTCTTAAAACTAAATCAATAACCTCCACTACATGCAACACTGAGTTCAAGCACACCACGACTTACCAAACTATCCGTTCAAAAGAGGTTATGAATTGTATTAAATAAAATTTTAACTTTATATATTTCTTATAATTTTAGAATCCATATTATTAGTTTCATAGACATAAAGAAAAAAACAATTTTTTTCAGGCAAAAGAAGTATTTTTAAAAAAAATTGCAATTTTACTGCCTTTTAATGGAGAATCATTTTTTAATCCAATATTTGAGACTTTTATATATTCAATTTGAAAAAATTAACTTCTTATTAAGAATAAGGACATAAGAATTTAGTTTCAATAAATTTTTGGTTTTTTCTGATATCTTTTAGATTTTGGTGAATAGTGAAAAATATTATATTTTAATTTAAAACAACTTTTTTAATCAAAATAATTTGTAGTGTTAAATTATAAATTTTAATGTTTTGGAAGTATAAATTGGTTATATTTTTACAATATAATCTAATGTTTTTCATTGTAAATAATTTCATTTTGAAATTTAACATAGACAAGTATCAATATTTTGTTAGTTGTTATTTCATAAAAACACATTTTTTGGTTTTGGCAACGGGAATTAATTTTAAAAATTGAAACTTCTATGTTTTGAATTTGGTAAAATATACAATATTATTAAATTCATATTATCAAATTTATCTTAGGGTGAAATTTTAGTATTTTTCTAAAAACATTCAATTTATGATGAATAGTGAAAAACACTAAGTTATTGGTTAAAACTGACTTTTTATTTAAATAATTATTTATTTCATTTAAATTTATATTAGGTAAAAATAGATACATAATACTAATATAAGTTAAATATAATTCATTGGAGTCATTTTATAATATGTCTAGATATATAAAAATTTTATTGAACTTTTTACTGTATTTTACCCACCTCCTAGAAGCATTTACAAATTTGCATAAAACATAATTTTACCGCTTCTATGAGTTGAATTTCAAAACTCCAAGAAAACCGGTTAATATCATTAAGTAAAATGTTGTTCAATAAGTTGAAAATAATTTTTGGTGAATAGTAACTTTTTTTCTTTTATTTAGCACGGTTAAAAGTTAATAGGGTAATTAAGGGTAAAAATGATATTATTATTACCCTATCACATGTAAGAATTCTATTGTATATATTTAATTCAAAAAAAAACCTTAGGAATAAAATATGATCATATAGGTCTACTAGGATTAGATTAGGACATTTATTATTATTTAATTCAAAGAAAAGTTAGAAGTGTTAAATTTAATGTTTAATAACTAAACCATTTTTAATATAGAGTTACACATAGGATAAATTCGACTATAAATATTAATTTTAAATATAAAATCATTTCCTATGTAATTGTATTTTATTTATAATTTTTAGACATTAAATAATTTAATTTATTTATCACACAATAATGATGCAGTAATTACCTTATTATTGAAATATTAAAATAATTTATTTTATAAATACCCAAATAAATATAATTTTAGACTTTTTATGAATTACACTAATTTTATAGGTTAATATGACAGATTAGGGATGATTAAATTAATTTTTTTTGAAGTAATAATTCTGTTATGAATTTAGAAAAAATAAAATACCAAATAGTTTCAAAATTGACATAAAAGACTTTTTAAAATGGAAAATATATTATTAATTGGTATTCTATTACTAATAATCTAAGGTTCATCCAAATGGCTTAAATAATATTATATATTTCATTAATGAACCACCTAGGGTTATATTGATGTTTATAGTAAGTTTATTAACCATATAATATAAAAATACAAAGAGACACAGTAAATGTCAAACTATTTAATTAATAGTAAAATCTAAAAGAGAAGGTTAATAAAGAGACCCATACCTGTCTAAAACCTATTGGTTGAGTGGTTTTGCAACCATAACCAGATTATCATTTAAATAATTTATTTCTTATCCATTATAAACTGAAAAAGAATTTATGAACAAATAATATTTTATGTTTTTCCTAAGATGCCCCTCACCCCTATTATAAAAGGGAACTTCCCCTTATCTCAAATTCACACCTTCAAAGCAATTTGGCTAGGCCAAACTCTACAAAAATATCCTGCCAAAATTACTCCCTTCATCTTAGAGGCCTTCCTTTGGACATAATACCAACCTATTGAGCCCTTTTGATCAAATCAGAAGAAAGAACCCGAAAAAGAGGTAAATATTTCATCACATCATTCAAGTTCATTCCTTCTTTCACTTCCTATTTCTTTTTTGATTCTATTATAAAATAATAACTCCAGTATATTCTATATACTGTGATGTTATTATAGAAATGTTAAAACCATATTCACTATTCTATCCATCATATAAATGAAAAAGTCACCATACATGTGTACGTAAGGATTATCGTCTCTACGTCGTGGTGTAGTTTGTTATTCAAACACTTCATTATTTGAATGGGTATAATAATGTGTATAACTGATTAAAATAATAAATATAACATGTTAATGTTTCTTTATATATGAAATAACATCCAATTAAATATTATTTCACCATCAATATAATGATATTGTCACTCGTGCGTACATACGGATTACCGTCTCCACGACGTGATGGGATTCATTTCCACGTTCACCATTAAACGATGATTATAAAATATATATCATTAATAAGTATGTAATATGTGACATAATAATGCAACTGGATATATATATATATATAAATATGCACTTAAATATATATTTTTCACTTAGTTCCATTCAGTATGATATGAAAACGGAAAAAACATTTCTGTGTACGTACAGACTACAGTCTCCATAAACGGTGTTTTCCATTTCATATATATGTCTATTATACATATTTATATTCTAAATATATATGATATATAAATCAGGTTTTATATTCTGGAAGTATTTAAATCTTTATCTAAGTGATACAATCAAGAGTAACAAGTTAAAACACGTACGACAGAGAAAGCGATTATTACCCGAAATGTTAATTTAACCTAAAAATTATTATTAAATGGGTAGTATAAAGTCATAAATGAATCATCTATGACATCATAAATATTAATATGGTTCTGGTATATTTTAATTACATACTACGACTTTCATAAAGAAGGTTAAACGTACCCTCGACTAAAGGAAAGTGTAGGGTAAGGGTTAATTTCACAATCTCTTTATTATCCGAGGATGTTTATATGTAATTATCTACTAGGACCTCTTTATTATATACATCCATGTGTCTTAAAAATGTATTTCAAAACATTTTTACTATTTACAATACAATGGGTTAAAGTCATTTATAACCTTTTTTGACCTTATATGTTTTGAAATGAATCTTTCTGTCATTTTCCAAACAATGTAATTTTTGACCTTTTCGACATATTTAAGGTATGAATGTTTTTTTAACTTATATGGAAGGTGCGGTTATTTTCCGCCATTATAAAATCGTCGAATCATCCCTAAAAAGCTTATAAGAATATTTTCGAAATATATTTTTTCTTAAATTATTTCAAAATAGAAAGAGATATTTCTCTAAAAAAGGTTTTGATTTCATCTATGTCAACATCGTTTGATGGATTTTAAGCTTATTTGAAGTTGATTTATTATGATACAAAAATTTTATATTGTACTGAAGGTTTTGTGATATTTTTTTATGTAGATGTTTTATTTTTACACCATTCATATTTTATGGATAAAGTATTGACATTTGGTATGCTAGTTTTAATACGAATGTTTATTTTATGTTTAAACCATTTCATATGAGGAATGAATTGGACTTAGTAAGTGAAGGGTAGAGCCTGCTATAGCTCCTCAATGCATCAGTAGGTCTCATGGGACAAACTAGTTTCTCGGCCCAAGGCCTTGACAAAATATTATTTTTAGTTATGGCACAAGGCCTTGACTATGTGGGTATGAATGTCTAGCATTATGCATTGCATCATTATGAAAGTGACTATTAATATTGTATGTGATTATTCAACTAGTATAATGTCCATGTGAATTAGTAAATTGAAATTATTTGATTTTTAAATTTTCCATATTATGCTAAACTTCATGTTTAAAAGGCTTTTGTTTTAGTTTTATACATTGCCTTAAATGTTTATGCTTATTTATGAAAGCTTCCGCTATATTGCTATCCTTACTAAGAATCTGATCTCATCCCTTTCTATGTTTTGTTTTTCCCAAGATGCGAAGAAGTATATTATGACTGACCTACAGGCACAGTCTATGGGATCTCAGTTTTTTTATTGAAACAATGTTGTTGTATTTTTCCATTTTATGATGTAATGTAAACCTTATGAATGTATCTTGTACTTCCAAAGCTACTAGACTAATCAGTCTTTAGGTACTTGATTCCTTGTAATCATGAAAATTTATTAAAATAATGCACCGACTCTGGGATTCTGGGGTCCAGGCATTAAATCTAAAAATAAACTTGAATTATCATAAAGAAATCTTTTGAGACCATTGAGAAACCTTTTTTTAACAACGTATAAAAAAAAGCATTAAAAAGTTTTCAAAAACATTTCATTGAAAATACATTGAAAACATATAAATAGGTCCTGAAAATAATTTTAAACTATTTCATGGAAAATAATTTTAAAAACAATATTTTAATATTGAAGACATTTGAAATAACGTTTTATACATAAAACATGTTTGAAAACATATTTCATTAAAAATAGGTCTAAAACATATAATTGAAGCTTTAAAAACTATTAAACATTTTTAAAATAATTTTTCATTGAATATTATATTCAAATACCATTTTAAAACATTTTTTAATTTTTTATGGAAAACATGATTTTTGAAATAAAATAGATTTCTCACAGAAGAGAGTAATGTGGTCAGATTTATTATAAAATAATTTTATTAATTCTACTAGGTAACAAAGATTAAAAAAGTGGAACTAGTATATTGATATTTCTTTAATAAATAGAGGGGAAGTAAAATTATGAGTTTTCTTTAGATATGGATCGTAATATTTCATCAATGGATGAATAATAAAAAAAAATTAATAAATATTGACCCCGTTTTGACAAGAATATTTTCAATTGGTAAAACTGAATCACACTAATCATTTAAAAAATGATATTACATGAATAATTATATATCATTAATGATTTAAATTCATGATATAATATTTCAAATATAGTTTATACATGTTATATAAAAATATAAGTGTGTAACATTGCATATGTCTCAAAGAAAGGAAATTAAGATTAAATTACTTTTTTGATATTGTTACTTTTGAAACATAAATTTCATTAATGAAATGTCATAAAATTACTCTTTAAATACCCATGAAATTATTTATAAGAATAATATAATACATCCATGGATAGTGTACACACCACTCAAAATGAATGGGTCTTGAATAAAGCTTGTATCGCCAAGAAACAAAAAGTGAGATGAAATCCCCTTATATTTTGTCTTTAATCTCATTTTACTCATTAAAAACACTTCAATAATAAATATAAATTTTTTATAAATTGTTTATATAACAAAATTTTTATATATAAAACCATATTTTTTTTTACTTTTACATAATATTACCCTATTACTAACAATCTTATGTTATGGTTTCACATCTTGTAGTATTATCTTTATTCCTTGCATGTGTCATAATTTGTTATATATTGGTCCTTTATACTTATATAATGATTTATAGATTGTAAAACAAGAGATAAATATAATTTATATATATTATAATTATGTTATAATAAACTATATTATATATAAGTTTGAAAAAAAATACATCGTTCATCTAGACGATAGGTCGAACATACACATGACTTTTATTTTGATTTAATTATCATGTTGAAAGAAAAATATCAAAATTCATATATATAACATTATTAAAGTAGATTTATGATATCATATATATCATATATATTCACTAAAACCATTCTTAATACAATCAATGTAGTGTAAGAACAAATCATATTGCTTTGATGGGGCGGTATTACACACTTCCTGAAACAGAATTATGATATTATTACAAAATGGAAAGTTATAATATATGTTTTGTAAAAATAAATAATGTTAAATAAATAATATATAAAATATATAAAATATATAAAAATATTTTCCATCATAATTTCCACCATGATACTTTCTAAATTAAAAATAAACAATCATCATTTCATGAGGTGGTAGTTCGTTGTACTCTTAAAAAGAATGTTCGTTACACATTAGATGTAGGTTTGTGTATGTTTAAGATAAAACATTATCATAAAAACATCCTTGTATTTTTAAGATATATATATATTTTTATAAATTAATTTAATATATAGAGTTTATGGGGTGGATAAAGAAAATAAAAGAAATGATCCTCAGAAAAGGTGTTATATCTAAATCAGGAAACTCCTTTTGGTTTGTGAAAAAAGTATTCCTTGGATTGATTTCTACCCAATTCGATTATTCTTGAAGTATGAGAGGGGCGATGGGATGTCGATAGGTTATATATTTTCTGATATTAATAGGTTTGACAGGTGTGATGAAGAGGGAGCAGTGGTGGCCATTTATTGAGAAGGAAATTGACTTACTTAAAATTTTTGAAAAAAAATTATTCGTATACATGTTATTACCTAAACAATGTCTTAAAAAACAATATTATATAAAAAATATATGGTTTCTAGATGATATATTATCATCCAAGGGGTTTTGAACATGTTTTTAGGTCATTTGGGCCCCTATGATTTTGATTTTGTCACTAATTAATCTTAATTTGACCTTAATCACAATGATTAATTTTAATCACTTTTACTAATATTTTTATTAAAAATTTTAGAATTATATAATTAAAATATAAAAATTATACTTATTACAATGGTTTATGTTTGTTTTTCATCATTAAATTCATAAAATCAAGAAAAATTAAGATTACTACTAATCATATAGAAGGGACGAAATGGCAGGGTTTTAAAGTAGAAAAATGTTCAAATGTTTGTTATGTTTTTATATTAAATTTCAATGTGAAATTAATTATTACCACCTAAATGGTATTTGAATGTGTATTATTGATATAATTTTACCTTAAAAAAATTTAAATTATATTTTATTATTAAGAATTATTTAAATGAAAATGCAGTTATTAACTCAAATGTTGTATTTCCACTATTCATAAAACTTTTTTCTTAAAATAATCCAAAAAAATAAACGCAAAACTAATTTATAATGTATAAATTCAAGAATTAATTTTATTTTATCAAATATAATTTATATATTTTTCAATAATTATTTTTAATTTTTTTCATAGCAGGACATGAAAAGTAGTTCATTCAAAAAATTAATATTTTAGAACATAGAAATACATTACAAAGAAATTATATTTTTCATTGTCAGTATATATTATTTATATGAAACCATTATAATAATATTTTAAAATTAGTTTTAAATATTCATATTGATACTTTTTAATTAAAAATAACTTGTTTATATAATTATTACAATAAAATGATTTATTGTAGAAACCTAGTATTATGTGTAACATACACCAAGCCGGTGTTGTAATAAGAAAAAGAACATTTATTTTGGAATATAGCACAATACCAGTTTGTACCAGGTGAGTGGAATTTTATTACTTAGTGTTTTAAAACACACAAAGACAAATATATATAAATATATATAACAATTTCTAGTGTAATTTGAAATGAAAAATATAAAAGAGATAAATTAATTTGAAAAAAAATTATTTCAAAAAATCTCGGGGTGTTCAATTCTACCCCCTAAAAAATAATTTCACCATTGAAATTATTATAGATTCTTGAAATTCTAATACATTAATGTTTTATTCATAGAAACCCACATTATATAAATGAATATTAAAACATCTAGTAAAAAGGGAATTTTGGAATCATAACAGTTACTAGGTTTTCTCATAAGAAAACATAGGTGGTAAGTGAAAACATGGAAATGGATAAAAAATATAATTATTATTTTGTAATGGGTAGTGATAATAAAAAAGGTAAGGAGAAATTTAACAATCATAAATTCATAAATCTCAATGAACTAAGGGACCATCCGATTCATCGAAAATGGAGGTATTAGGATAATTTTTTATGATCCTATTTTTTAAAGTTAAGGAATTTTAATAAAAATATATACTTAAATTATTTTAGTAATCCCTATCCCTTTTTCGTACCTTAATCAACTTCACATATTTCTCAAAAAATGAAGGTGATCCTTTTTTTCATTCTTGAAGTATTAGCAGATCATGAGACCCATGATATGCCATCCCACTTGTCATTAGTTACCCATCAACACATGATTTCCAATATTCACAAATCCTAATATGAAAATATAACACTTTAATCTTACTGATTTCATATGAATTAAAAATTTAACATTCTATAAATTGTTAAACATAAAACCCTTCCAAATAATAATTCCCTCCCATTTTGTTAAATAAGATCTTATAAAAAACAAAAAACATTTTTGTTTGAAACTTCAATAAATACATGTGCTGATTGAATATCAAATGTTATTTTATTATTACAAAATCTATTTTTTTAATATAAGGACATGAAATCTCACAAAAGGATGAATAATAAGACTTTCTTATGGACATTTCATACAAAATAAAACATAAAATTAATAATTAATGAGGTTTGGATAGGTAATTCTTAATTATCATAGTTCAATTCATCCATTATGACAACAATATATTTCCCTTTTCCCTTTTTCTTTAGGTTTTATAGTGGGTTATCATTCAAATTAGTCCTTTGATGAGTGAATTGATTTACATAATTCCTATAAACAATGCACATGAAACATGAGCGTGTGGGTGGTTCATTATGTTTATCTTTCTCTCCACTTATTTCATTGAGTTTTCCCTTCTAATCACCTCAACATTATTTTTCATAGTGGGTAGGATTACTACATCTACAACACCTTCAGGTTCTAGGAATTCCCCTATGTGCACTTTCCCATAGTTTTGGAATATATGAGTTTGAATATTTTTCTTCCCTTATTTGTTTTTAGATTCCACATTGAACTCTATCATCCTCTTCTTGTTAAAACCATGAGATTGACAAGTAAATCCAACCTCTATTTCAAAATTTATTTCACAACAAACAATATAATCATAGACACTAATGTCTCCTATGACCAACTCTTTTCATTGACTTATCGTTAATCCATTAAAGAACCTATCAAAATAACTTTCGGTTTGGACGATAATACCCTAATCATACCTCATATATGTTGTCAAATTAGCCTCATAGATACCAACAAATTCATCATTATTTTTCTTTAACTCAAGGAACTTATTTTCCAACATCTTATAAAGAACATTAGTAATTTACTTGTTGATTAATACATTCTTAAGCTTATTACAATACATGTATTCAATTTCGTAATGATTCATTATATTATTGATTAGAGTCCACCACTGGTATGATTTAGATTCTAATCGATAAATATCCGGAATGAATTTCTCCTTATCAGAAAAGTTGATAATGGATAATATCTTTTTAGTTGTACTGATCTAGTTTTCAAGAACAAGTATACTAGGTGAACCACTGAATAATGGTCAGTGATGCCTCATGATGGACTCAATGGAATTTTGTTCCCTCCTTTTCTCATTTTGAAACCAAGAATGTTTCATAGATTTAGAAAACCGTGAGAGTATAAGAATGATGTTTTTCATTATATCCCCCATAGAATTCAAATATTCAATAGGAAATCCATTTAATTTTTTACCACAGTTACCATTAATGACGTTTCTTCGGTTTACAACCATGAGCTAAAACCAAAATCATAGAATTTGGAATAATTATCATAATGAGGAACCACATAATCATTAAAGTTCACTTGTAGCATGTCTAAAGTATGAAACCTTCTTTAATCTATGAGACTATAGTTTTATCCAACGATAATTTTAGAAATATTATACTCAAATCTTTTTGTGATGGTTTTTGAAGTGGTTGTGAATTCCCAAAGCATATCCCCTAGGAGTTTCAAAAAAATTGTATAAAAAGACCATTTTCGTGTAAAAGATTACCCCAAGTCCATCATATAACATCTTATTGGAGTTGTAACCCCTAGGTACATCTATTCTAGGTCCACATCTAGCTGAAGTATCTAGATAGGGTTTTATTTCTTAGAAACACTCAATCTGTCCTTTACCAAAACTATAGGATATTTTTTCAAAACATTAACTCATAATTATACTAATCCTTAAATACATTTCTTGGAATATGCTTAGAATTATACCTTGGGATCTCAGTAAATTTTTTTCATCCTAGTTTCTAATGGTTGACTAATCCTTTTCATTGATGCTAACTATAGAGACCCAGGTATATCATACATTTGTATTATATCATGTTTTATAAATATTCAGTACATTAAAAAAGTACATGCATGTGGACTATAAAAGTTTAGTGCCTTTGTAAACATGGAAACAAAATCATCTATCCAGATGGAAGTTCTTTAATATCTCCTCTAATGATCTCCACCTTTAATACATCTATATAAAGCCATTTTTCATCACATGGGGAAAGGAAACATAAGAAATGGGTTATATTAGTTTCTCAATAAGGGTAAATAAATGAAATCCACAAGTATAACAGGAATAAAAGCATTTTAAATTTGAGCATAACCTTTAAATATCATATGTTGTATATTAGAGATCATAATAAAGATCATTTGTTTATTAAGACATAGATCGTAATATAATTAAGAGTAAAAATCCTGAAATCATAACATAGGAATAAGACATTGAATATGTGGCATGAACATTGGATTATAACATTGTGAATATGTATATGTAGAAAAAATTTCAATCATTCAGTTATGGTCATGAAATCAGGCCCACATAAAAACAAATGGACATTCAATTAGGTCCATGCAAAACATTGTGTATGTGTAATCTTGTTCACATTCTTAATCATGATGTATCCATCATTACCAAATTAATTGAATGGAGATATAGTTCCCACCCATTTCATAATAAATTAATTCATACATGCTCCACCAAATAATAATGATTCATCCAATCATATCCCATAATAAGAGATGTATTTTATAAACATAAAATAAAAACACAAGAAAGGAAAAGGGAATAATTAACATTTCCTCACATCATATCCTATTGAAAAGAGATAAGTTTCATAATCATTTAATCAATTCATAACCCATTAAAATTAGTGGGTCTCATAATTTTATAATTCATGTAATAGAAATGGGATTCATAAGCAGCAGTCCATCAAAACACAAACAATTCAATAGTGGATATGAATGAAACTTTTGTATAATTTTCTAAATGGGAATTAGTAACGTAAAAGGATATCATCTAAGATGAAAAATAAATGGAAATATTTTTTGAAAACATTTCATACATAAATTATCCTTTCAACTTTGTAAAGGTATCTTTAAAACATAAAAACCTTTTGAAAAACATTTTCGTAAAAATAAACATGAAATCTTATAAATAAAGACTTGAAGAAATTTTGGAATCCTTTTTCATTGAAATCATATAAATCTATCATGAATTTTTTTGAAAACCATTTCTTTGAATAAAATTTGAAAACTTATAAATATTTCATGAAAATCATTTGATAAACATTTCATTGAAAATACTTTGTTTTCTTATAAAATAAATCATGGAAATGTTTAAGAAAACCTATTAAACATAAACCATTTTTGAAAACCTATTTATTTTAAAATATGTTAGAAAATATATAAAAAGATATTTGAAAACCATAAAAAAATTTAAAATCATTTTTCCTCTAAAATTTTCTTCAAATAAAATTTAAAAACATTTTTTAACTTTTTTTGGAAACATAGTTTCATAAATAAATTAGATTTATGAAAAAATAGATAATTACAATAAGACTTTTCAAAAAAATATTTTAGTAATTATATATTGTAAAAAAAGTTGAAAAATGTTACAAATAAATTGATATAACTTTAATAAAAATAGGTTAAAATGAGTTTTCAGGAGATATGTATCATAATATTTCATCAATGGAATAATAATCATAAACAAACTCAATAAACGATGAGATTGTTTCAACAAACATCTTATCATATGGTTAAATTGAAAGAAACTCCTAATTAAATAAAAATAAAGTACATGATGATTTAAATATCATTAATGGAATGATAATCATCATGTAACATTTTAAATTTATTATATAAACCTTATATAAAATATAAGTTCATAACATGGCATGTATCTCATATAGGGAAAATTGAGACGAAATTACATTACTGATTTCATGAATTTTGAATCATAAATATCATAAATGAATTAGAATAGAATATATATTTAAATACCCATATATGTATGTATAATAATCACATAATACATCAATGGGAAGTATACACACCACACAAAATGAATGGGTGGTGAATAAAGCATTTTTCTCTTAGAAATAAAAAGTAAGAAGAAATCCCCATACATTATGTCTTGACTCTCTTCGTACTCATTCAAAACACTTATATAATAATAATAAAATTATTATAAAACATATATATATACATATTCTTATATCTAAAACCATTTTTTTGACCTTATCTTACCCACTTATTAAAAATCATATTTTAAGGATTCACTTTGGGTTATATTCGCTTTACTCATCGCATGTGTATTAATTTTTTATATCATAGGCCCTTAAACATATATAATGATTTAAAAAATGTGAAACAAGATATAAATTTCATTTATATATATTATATTATTATTTAAATAATCTATAAAATATATAAGTATGAAATATAATAAACTATTCATTGAGATAGTAGGCTATACATATGCATAAACCCTATTTTTGTTGAATTGTCATGTCAAAACAATAAGAACTATATGTATACATATTATTATAAAAACAGATTTATTGTATCAGATATATTCACTAAAACCATCCGTAATACATTCTATTTAGTTTATAAATGAATCATATCTTCTTGGGTGGGTGGTAGTCCACACCTCCCCAAACTAAATTATCGTATTAATGAAAATTGGAAGGTAAAAATATATGTCTTATAAAAATGAATAGATAAGAATAGTGAAATGAAAAATATAATAATTACAATATATAAATATATTTTCCATCATAATTTCCACCATGAGAATATGTAAATGAAAAATTAAAAATCATTATTTTGTGAGGTGGTAGTTCACCGTACACATAAACAGTATATTTTTTACCCATTAGATGGAGGTATGTGTAAGTGTAGGAAAAAAACTATAATATAAATCCTTGTATATTTATGATACTAGTTTTTTAGTCATTAATCTAATAGATATATTGGAGGCAGTGGAGATTGAAAATAAATGAAAGTATCTGGAGAGAAGGTGTTACCTCTTAATTGGGTAACTCATCTTGGTTCATTCCAAAAGGCTTCATTGGATTTCTTTCGGAACAAGGAGTGTATTATAAGAGGAAGGGAGTGATTCGATAAGTGTATATGTCAGATATTTTTAGTATAAAAGTTTTCAGATGTATGAAGAAGAGGGAGAGTTGGTGGCCTTTTATATAAAAGGAAAAAGTCTCACATCGAATTTTTTTAACAAAATTTTGGTGTACAAATGTTCTTACATAAATAAGAAATTAAAAAACAACCTAAATAAATAAATTAATGTCTATGGGTGATATATTTCTATATAATGTAATTTTTACAAGTATCTAGGTCATTTGGTATCTTATGATTAAGGATTAGTCACTAATTAATCTTAATTTGACCACAAACCCTATGATTAATTTTAATCCCTTTTTTTACACGTTTTGGTAAAACATTAACATGATCTAATTAGAATCAAAATTTCATATTGACTAAAGATTTTATTTATATTTTTCTTAATTGAATTCATATAAGCGTAAAAATTAAGATTAATCCAAATCATATTGATGGGACGAATGAATTGGGGTTTAAAAAAGAAAAAACTAAAAAATATTTGTTAATTTTTTATATTCAATTTAAATGTGAAATTGATTATAATAATATAAATTTTCATAATATATATATAAATGATCTAATTTTACAATAAAAATTTGAATTTATTCTTTAATGTTAATAATTTTTTAAATTAATAGGTATTTGTTACCTAGAATGAAGTATTTCTCCACATTCATAAAAAATGATGCTTCCCAAAAAAATCAAAAAAAAAACCCCCTTATCTATCTTCTGCATTCTTAATTCAAAAATTAATATGTTATCAAAATATATTTGTAAATTTTTTAAAAATTAATTTTAATTGTTTTTCATAGAATGGCATAAAAAGATGTTCATTTAAGAATATAGTATTTTTAAATATATAATGCATTTTAAAAAATTATATTTTTCAAAATAAATATATTTTATTTATATTAAACCATTATAAAAATATTTTAAAAATATTTAGTTATATTTATATTAATATGTTCTAATGGATAGGTTATAACTAACTCGTTTAAATAATTAGAAAAATAAAACGATGTATTGTAGACTCTTGGTATTACGAGTAATGTACGCCAAGTCGATGTTGTGTGTAGCCCAAGCCAATTTAGTGTTGTGTGTAGTGTAATAACATTTGGTTCCATGTAAATGGAATTTTTTTCTTTATGTTTTAATATATATATATATATATAACTATTTTTGGTGTCAAGTGAAATAAAAAATATCAAAAAGCCAAATTAGTTCAAAAACAAATTCCCAAAATCTCAGTGAGTTACATGGATTCTCTTCTATTCATAATTAATGGTGTGAAAATTTTGTTACTATATCTTTTTTTATCATCCCTTAATTTACATAAATGTATATTTTATTATGTTCTTAATGATAATATCTATTGGACGTTGATTTGAATCATGATCTAGGATAATTAAATTTAGATGATTAAATCATGATATCATTTTTTCTAGAGATGAGGGACTCAACGAGTGTATATTGAATATTTCTAGGGTAATATAAAAAAATCCCAATGAATAATGTGTCTTTTCTTTTATCAAACAATTTTTTTCCTTATCCCATTATGAAAAAGGCTAGGTATGCAGAACTTGACTTTTTATTAGTATGCCCTTTATGGGGTTTTGACCGAGCAAGCATGGTTTATATTTCAATCTTTATTGTTTAATATTTTTAATAAACAATAAAAATTATCAGCCTAATGATATGATACACAGATTTTACCTTGGGTTCCCTTTTTGGGTTTTCAACATTGTGAGTTTTTTGTCTCTCTTCATGGATAGTTTATATTCTTGAAAACCCAAATGAAAATTACAAATGTTTTATGTCAATGTGATTTTACCATTGCTAGTATTTCAGGTCGAACAACATTGAGCATAAATTAATAGGTAAGGGCCCCAATAGGGTTTATTTTCTATGAATATACCTAAATTTTCCATACAATAAATAGGTATTTTTCTTAACCCTGGTACATAACATAACGATGGGAGATATAATATGGGGGAATGGAAGCCATTGGTGCATATATAAAGAGGGAAAATACTCTCATAATGATGAGTTTTAGATTGTTGAGATGCCTATTTTGTGAGAAACTTATGTAGAGCCACTAGGGAATGTTATGCATAATCAAACACTAGTGTACCTATGAAACCTCCCCACCATCTATGATGGAAAGATGATTTTATGTGAGGTTTGTATTTTTGTTGTTTCTATAAGACTACTAAAGGGTGATTAGGAGTGATGTTTGAAAAAATGAGGGTATTTGTATCAGAATTGGATGTGAGACTACTGACATATATATTTTACTCAAGTGAAGGAGGGTTAAAAAATATGGAATTTTATTGTCGTGAAATTGTGGCATAGGTGGTGATATTTAATGTCTTACTTTGGGGAATTTATGAATTTACCAATCCTCTCTGAAGAAAAGGGTAATCAATTTTCCTTTAATGGTACCTTTCTTGTAATGTTTTATAATAATTAGGAGTGAATCGAAATAAAGGTTGTAATCTATAGTCATGGGGTTTTCGAATATATGAAGTGACGTGTGATGAAAGCATCATACGGTTTATAGAGATAAGAAGAGCCTCCCCCAAGGATGAATTTTCCTCTTATTGATTGGGCCTTTTTATGGGAAATTTATGAAGATCCACTAGAGAATGTTTTATATAGTCATGAATATGTGTCCCCAGGACACTGGCCTTCCATATCAGATTGTAGGGGATTGTTATGGGGATTTTTACTATTACAATCATAGAGTTTGGTCTATGAAAGTAGGGTGCCTGATAATGAAAGGGTAATGTCAATAATTTTTTTTAGGAAAGGGATATATATGTTAAACTTATGTAGGTGTGAGGGGGTTTCATATATAGGCTCGAACCATGTATAGGGTAGTGACATTAGTTATGAAGTTTAACAACATATAGTGTGTACATTTTCTAATGCATATTTATTTCTTTCATAGGCACATGGGGTGGGATTTTATTGTTTTCTCAAAAAAAATCACTTCAAGGACTGACCTATATGCCGGGAAGGATAAATTTTAGATGTATCTTGGTGGATGAATGGTGTTAGGGGAAATATAATTCTCATATGATTGCATCATGATGGTGTCTTGTAGTTTTTCATCATACATATATGATGGTGGAAGCATAGTTTATCGTCCTTCTATGAGGATGAGGTGAAAATCATCAAATTATAAGTGCATGGTGAATCTATTACAATATGACTTGAATGAGGACCTAAAAATCCAGATTTCATACTAAACACTCCTAGAGGAACTCATGACATGGGGATATAATGTTGAATGGATTTATTCCAGGGCCCAATAATGAAATGTCTATATTTTTATACATATTTCATATGGGTTAGAATCAATCCATATGTAATTCTAGAGAAAATATTCTTTATATTTTTGATTTTTACATAGGAATAGAGGAATTTTTATGTTGTTTGTGGTTAGACTAGGATATAGAATTCGAGAATCAATACATATCTTCTGTCGATTGGAATAAATCCATACATAATTCTTGAGAAAGCATAAAGTTTAACATCCTGTGTTATGGATGTTTTATAATTCGGTTTAATGTCATGCGATTAAAAAAATTTCCATAAGATCATAATCTTGTAGGTTGGATGTTTTATTATGATGTTTTATATCATGATATTAAGACAATTTCCAATAATTTTTTCATATTTTTATGAAGAAATTTTGTCATGCAGTTTAATGTAATGAGATGAGGACAATTTCTAGATGGAATCATGAATGAAATGTAGGCTAAACAAGCCAAGATGTTCTAACATTGTCTAGATGTGAAGTGAGAAATGGTGTAAACAATAACCCTAGGGATTCATAGATCAGGAGAAATGGTATGGGGTATGGAATTAGTTAAGGCACACTAAGTTTGAGAAAGCCTCTACAAAATATGTTTTTTCCTTGGGCTGAGAGGCCTTTTTTTGGAAACTTATGCTAGCCACCGGGGCATATTAGGAATTTTTAAATAAAGGCATCTTTAGGACACTAAAAATCAATTTTTGATGACTGGGGTGGATTATAATGATGTTAAATTACTAAGGGTGTAGCTTTTGATGAATGGAAATGTGGTATCTCGATACGTAAAAAACATCCAATCTATGATTTTCCATGAAGCATGAATTTACCTATATATATCATACTCATACATAATGGGATTTATAATTTATTAATATATCCCCAATGTGGAATACAAAATTGAATCGTTCTGAATAAATATGTATTTATGTATAGAGGAAGGGAGACATTTTTTATTTTTAGTTGCTACACCCAGGATGCTGGAACCTAGAATTGCTAGGAAACTTGTTGAATAGAGGATAAAGCTACACATATTTCTCATTTAATTTCATGGTAATATCTAATTCATATAGAGTGGAATATTTTTTTTAAAAAAATCGACTTGGGTTTGGAAATATGGGCATCACCACATATCTAGTAATGATATGAATCAAGCCACACATAGTTTTAGATGGGAACACATCCTTTGTAGGTCTACCTCATTTGGGGGGAGTAGATATTTTTCACTATTGGGGTGCCTCGAGTAGGATA
This sequence comes from Viscum album, assembly GCA_963277665.1. Taxonomy (NCBI): domain Eukaryota; kingdom Viridiplantae; phylum Streptophyta; class Magnoliopsida; order Santalales; family Viscaceae; genus Viscum; species Viscum album. Next base: position 44,643,636 of record OY728139.1, on the reverse strand, counting down.
TAGAATTTAGGTGTAATTATAAAGCATATAATTATAGGTATCTAGTCGTAAGTAGTTATTGACATTCCCTATTCCAATATGTCCCATGTATACGGAGAAAGAGGAATTATTATCCATTAATTTGTGATGGCAAGACTAGGATGTAGAATATGGGTGTCACTATGTATCCTTCAATTAAAAAAATTAATCCATATGTAGTTATTAAAGGTCCCTACACTAGTCTGACCCATGTATAAGGGGAAAGAGGCATTGTTAAACTGTATTTTGGGGTTGATGGACTGGGATATTGAATTCAAGTGTACCTATGTATCCTAAAATGTCAAGAATAAGGTTGAACATATTTCTTGAGAAAGTGGATTCCTATGTTTTTTATAGCTCTCATGTAAGAGTTGGTGCATTCTATTATTTCTCCAAAAATGTCTCGCTCATGTAAGTGAAATTTTCTGTTGAAGCAATGATCACTGTTTAGTTTAATTTCATGAAACAAGGACATTTTATCCTGTAGTTTAATGTCATATGATAATGAATATTTCCATTAATTTTATCATCTTTTGATTATGATGTTGGTATACATGTAGTTTAACATCATGCTGTAAAGAGATTACATCCTATAGCTTAATGAATTTCAATTAATACATTTTATGATGCAGTTTACTATCATGAAATCAAGATTATTTTCATGCAGTTTATCGCATTGTAGTTAAGATGATTTCCATGTATTTCATCATCATGCAGTTAGGATGTTGGTGCCTTTGTAGTTTAACATCATTATTTAAAGACATTAAATACTACAAATTAATGCCTTTTGATTAGAAAAAATTCAATCATTTGGGTAAATGAAATATTTATACAAGAACTTTTCATTAGTAGGAGTCGTATTGATATGTCCATGCATTGAAATTAAGGAACAATACCCATTGAAATTGTCCAATTTTATAAAATATGAAGCTTCCCATGATGGTTCCAATTTTAAAGGGTTCATTCTCAGTATCATTAGAGATATGAGGACTAACACCATATCTACATTGGGGAAATACCAGAGGAAAATATTATGGTAGAAGTATTGTTTAATAATGATTCAGTAAACCTAAAAATGGCACATGATATGGATTCTCATTTTATCGAGTCACTCCAGATCTTTTAGACATTTTTTGGATTCCTCATCTATGGATAATTGATCACAACTGGGGGCATAGATCAAGTGTATCTGAAAATTGATGGGTAGGACCACCTTTTTCCCATATACTAATGAGTTTTGGGTTTCATGAGTGTTGGTGCAGGTTGTGGTCTAGTAATCCCAGAAATTATATAGTGTTTTTTCTTGTGATGAATTATTTTTTTTATTTACCATATTTTGGAGTATATTGGATAGGAACTTATTAAAGGCCTTTGTCTATCTGTTGTCTGTGACATTAGAGTAGGATGAATGGTTGGTATTGACAATATAATGTGGATATAAATTCTATAACTATGCATATTAAAAATGGGTGATGTTGTCTACCAGTATGGTGTAAGGGGCAACAAATATGGTGACGTTGTTGGATTTTATAGAGATGAAAATGTTTCATACCCAGACTTCTTTTTGGGGTATGACTTCTACCCATTGGGAAAAGAATTATATATTTGTGATAATATACATGCACTATTTTGATATAGAGAGAATATAGAGACCCATGACGTCCATTCACCATATGGATAAGGTTCAAGAGTAAATGGCTTTGTTAATTAACTCAAGGGGGTGGTGGATGAAATTAGCACGGACATGGTCGGAATGACACTTCATGGTTAATTTCGTGTGGTTTTGCATCATAGCGGGCCTTTAATATAAAATCCTTCAAATTTGAAGGGAAAGGTTAGATCCAAATTGATGTGGACTGAAAACTCCAGTATGTGCTTATTTCATGGTGGTATCATTTTCTTCTATATTAATGAACATGAGAAGGACCCCATCAAATCCCCACTTATAATGGACCTTTTATTGATTTGGGAAATCATAAAGAGAATAATTGATTTCTCATCTCCATATTTCCTCCCTTAATGCTCTATCTGGTAGGAGAGATCCATTTTTGAGATATTCCACAATGGGAGTCATCCAATTGTTGGCAGGACCATACAGATTTGGGATGCGACTAATCTCATCGATTTCTTCTATGTCAGTTTGAATGATTGGTGAGAGCATCTGATAGTGTGATATTCTAATGATGGTTTCATCCCGGTCAAGCTCAATTAGAGATGTGTATGATTTTTCTAATGCACAAGCATGAGAATTATACAATTGAGGGACATGAGTTTATATCGATTCCAAAGGGATTTCTTCCATTATTCATCATATGTGGTTAAGTAGGGGGGATAGTGCTTTCCTTTTGATGGCATAATCACTATTGACTTGCTTGAGGAATATTTCTGAATTTCCTTATATCATCTTGTGTTTTACATGTAGTTGAAGTTCCATATATATCCCTATAATAAGATCTTGGTATTATCCTTCATTATTCATTCACCACTTAGATAATATGAAAGAGTAAGGAAAGACTTACTTTTCCAGATATATGGTAATGATACCCAGACCACATTGTGTTGCTTGGGGTCTTCCATTACTTTCCATTTTTATGTTTTAAATGCACTATAGAAATACATCTCCATACATTGGGAGCATCCTTTATAAATCAACCCTCATCTTTTAGTAATGGGAATTCCAATGATGTTTTTCACACTAAGGGATGACCATCAAAAAAATATGCTAATTCATGGCCTTTGATATCATTCAAGGAGAAAAACTCGACGTAAAACTAGTCTAGGAAAACCACCAACTGTGATAGATGACCATTCAGCATTGGAGGACTACGAATGTACTTGAGAGGGGTTTTAAAAGATATCAAATGAACCTCATGATACTATAGGTAGTACCTCAATTTTTGAACTAGAAATATTAACTCCGGACAGCTCTTTTCAATACTCGAGTAATGAGTCCCCACATTGATCATGATCCATTTGTAAAATAGATGCTATTTTCACTACTGGAGTCATATTTCAATGCGATGAAGGTTCACAAGGATCACTCTAGGAAAATCAAAAAAAGAGTAGTCTTCAATCGATGGGTGGAATTTTCACTTGTGTAATTAAGTGATATTTATTTAGAATGTTTAATGGATCCTAAAAATCATCATTACATTGATATTCAATCCCATTTTTCATCAACCTAGTAATAGGAAAAAAATTCCACCAATGTTGGATATAAAGCGTCGAATATAGGCCAAGTGTCCTTGATGTCCTCTCAACATGGTGAGGTTCCGAGGAAAAGAAATTTCATGGACATATTTTGTCTTACCAGGGTCTACATTGAGTGCCAAACGGTGTATGATTATGAAAATGAACTTCAATAAGGTAAATATTAATGTAAATTTCAAAGGTATTAATTTTCCAGCTATGTTTTCACAATTTGATTAAGACGACTTCAATATATGACAGGTGATTCATGCATTATCATGATTTATCTGCAAAGTCATAAATATTGCATTAATGAACATTACCAAGATTGGTTTGAAGATGAGATGCATGGAGGTCCTAAAGGTGGTGGATTCTTCCTCTTTTCGGAACATTTGGATTTTTTTGTATCTGTAATAGCCATTCTTGAAGGAGATATCATGAAATCTTTTTGTCCCATCAATCAATTTTTCTTTAATTGAGACCAGGAAATAAACTTTGAAAAATTTACTCATGAGGTATCTAAAATCAACAGAAACAATAATTTTTCCATTTTTATACTTGACAAGAATGATATTGGCTATCCATATTGGATATTGGATCACCTAAATTATGTGGGCTCTGATGAGTTTGTCCATCTCAATGTCGATTTTTGTAGCATGAGTTGGGTGTGTCCTTCTAGCTACTTTTAAATTGCCCGGAATATCTTCCCTAAATCCTAGGTGGTGAGTGGAAAACTCAAGATCGAGGCCTAGAATTCATATGTAGTTCCTTGAAAATAAATCTCGAAGTTTCCATAGGAACTCAATATATACAAATTTCACTTTACAATACAAGGATGAACTAATAAAGGTGGACCTCATATCTTCTTTCTTACCATGTTTATTTATTTTAGTTCATGAATAATAGTAGGGAAACCCTCCTAGTATGTTGGAGGACCTTCCCTAAGTTCATAATCATCCTTTTATTCATCCTCTTCATCTTTTTTGTTTCATTTTGATGGAGAAACATTTCTTTATATGAGCTCTTCAAAATTGGGAGAAGAGTTGAGATCTTGTTATTTGGGAGATAAATCAGCTTCTGGTGGCAAATATAAAATTAAGGAATTTTCTTTATTTGAAGTAGTTAGAGATGGAGGGATTCAATATACCTCATATTCCTCAATGAGTCAGTCATGGGTCTCCATGTTCTCTGAGGATGGATTGATGGAATTTCCAATAGTTTATTCATCATTATCTTGAAGGTCAATGGATTTTTCTAAACAGTTAGGATCGGTGACCATGACTAAAATCATGATTATTGATGAATAAAAATCCAAATTTGGTCTCATGTACTCACACTAATGGATGGGCAGTATGTATTCATCACACATATATTTTGAAGCGTTGGTTGGGACTATCTCCCAATTATTTAGGGCAGTGACCCAATTAATACCATCAACTGAGGGTTTCTTACCTTTCTATTTGTAGAATATTTCATCGATATAATTAGATTAAAAAGATCTAAATGGTTCATTATCATCATATAATGTCCCATTTTACCATTAGTGGAATAATTATTGCACTGATGGTAGGATTAATAATGTATTTCATGAGGATGAAAGTAAGGAAATAATATAAGAATGTTTAATGCATAGTTTTTCTAAACAATCATAAAATATAAGATAACTATGAGTTCCCAAAACCATGTTTTGTTCTTTATTTTCATAATTGGTTTTGCTCGCATTTTTCACATCCCAATGGGGTAGTGGTAGAGGGTTCCAAGTTATCATCACTGTAGCTTTGCAAACAAAATGTTCATTCTTGTTTGATATCTGCTCAGTATCCATTATCAATGTACACTTTCTAACCATCAGTACAATTTATTATCCTAGAAATATATAGAATTTTGATGTGTCCCTATATATTATTGTATTCATCTTTATCATTTATGGATACTACCACATGTAATTCTCTAGGGTTTATCTCTATACAATAGAATTAGGAAGTGGGCACATTAGATTTAAACTAATGGGGGCCTAGAAATGTTTCTATGAGCAATAAACATAGGTCTCTTGAAATATTCATAAAATCTAGTATTGGTAGTATAGCTGATAGAAAGGAAAGATATTTATAAATGTCATGTTTCTAGTCACTATGTTGATGCTTCCAAGCATGAAGATTACCTTACATAGGTTTTTTGTGTGTGTGAACATTATATGATGATGGACCAACCCTCAGGATAGAAAATGGAGGATCTTCAATTTTTTGTTTCTTTGGTCAGGTAGGTCAGCCCACACAATGAGAGTAATTAGAAACATGTTCTTCGTATGATGGATATTCTAGAATGAGTGGGCCATTGTGGATTATTACAGATACATGGTAATTTTTCTTATTTTGGTAGGGTCTACAAAGGTCACATCCACGAGTTTCTACTAAATTAATATTGTTAGTAGGATCATGATTGTTGGATTGGTTTCATCCACAACTGAATCTTCGATGGTATCCCCAGATTATGTGGCCTCTTTCTCTAGTTCCCCTATCGGGTGCTATGAAATTGGGTTCATAGTCATATTCATCATCAGAAAAAAGTTTTAGTGAGTGAATGACACTAAGGGAGATAAAAATTTTCTTTTCTTATAATGATGAATCAACATTACTCGCTACTCCTGGCATTGAAAATTGGAAGGACAGTGATGGTTCTTTTAGATCTGATGGAATAAAATATGATATTTTCAAGGCTATATTTGTCATTGAGATGAGTTCATATTCTTTATCTTTCTATTTTCATTTACTATCAAATACCTTCTTGTATGGTCAAATCCTGGAAGGTTGTTGGACCGTGGATGTTGGTTGCATTGTAGTAGGAGATAATGGAGGCATAGTTTGTTCTGTCAACTACAATTGGTGTATTCCATGAGCATGGTTGAATACTATCCAAGTCATACAAGTATAGAAATTCGTCTCCATTATGTTAACAACTTATTTATACTTATCTCCTTCATCAGAGTTAGTGGTTGAAACATAAGATACATAGGATTTATCTAATCCTAGTTTGACTTTCCTAGAATCTATCATTCATTAAATGAGGTCCTTGAAGAAAAAATAATCCTAAATGGTGGACCATGTATCCATTGAAATGGAAAATAATTTGGCCAATCATCAAGAATGATTTATTTGGATCTCTTCAACTCTAGTATGAGTAAATTGTAGTTTATATTAGGTATAAAATAGTGGTGGAATTTTGTCATCTCAGAACGAGTGAGTTTTATTCTGTAGTTCCTCAAACTAATTTATCATGGGTGACCTCTACTCATTATTTCAAGGTAGTGGTTGTTCATGGATCCTAGGGGGGATGTATGATACATTATATCCCTTAGAGCTAGGTTAGGTGCAGGGGCTGTCTTATTCACTACATAAGCCATTTCAATATTTTCTAGTCATTCTCCTAGGGATGGTGGGGCTACCCGGGACATGAGCATTGTCTGTTGTAAGGAATCCATTATTCTATACACAATGGTATAGAAATACAGAATTCCACTTATGTATTTCATTGATATAAGTGGTGTTGACATATCTTTGAAGAGGTTATCAATAAAAATAATAGGAATCTCACCTTAGGGGTGTAATTGGTTCAAAGAGTAGGTTATCCCCTTCCATCTAGAAATGAAGTACGCGACTCTCTTGTTCTCCCACTATTTTCAATTCATGGGGCCACTAACTGTTGCCTATAGTAGTTTAGAACTGAATTGGAAAATGAACTATCACCATATATCCTCCTATCCTATTATCTAATGAGTTGGTAAAAATGGTATACCATATAATGACTAACCTTTGTAGGGTTTTCACATAACATTCGATCTTCATTGCTTCTTTTTGGTATAGGGTTCCCATCATTAGATCAAAGTATTACACATAATGAATTAGATGTTTTTCTGGGTCACCTGACCCATTGAATATTGGGAAGATGGGGTTATATAGATTTGGTGGTGGTGGATTATTACTCACCCAGTTTGGGTATAGTCTTTGTTCTAGCTATATCGTAGTGCTTCGTCCTTCCATAGAGTCCAATATATATACCAATGACTCAATGGTGTTTATGAAAGCTTAATGTGTTTCTTCCTGAACTTGATCTTGTATAGGGAATTATAGGGGGAATGACCAAACATGTCAAATCTGTTGGTACATTAGAAGTATATTCGATCGGGGGCATCAATGGTGGATTGGACTACACCCCTACTAGCATTTTCCTTAATGGGGGGAAATCTTGATATCCATCCATGACTAGGTCTAGATAGGTTGATGGTCTAGGTGCTGTATTGGGAGGTTGTATTGGCATTGCTTCATTTTCCAAGATAAATACTTATGATTAAGGTATAACCTTCAAGATTATACGTTGAGGCTCTGTCTAAAGTTCATATTCAATAAGTTGGATTCCTCATAGTAGGTCATCATTGTTGCACCTAAACACTTTAATTATTTCCTACTACTGAGAAAATATATACCCAGTTGTGAGGGGCTCATATTTAGCAAGAAGAGGAGTTGGGTCATATGAAACCTTGTTTTTGAACTTTTTTTTTGTGAAAGATTCATGGAGGAGGTGGTGGATTATTAATTGGGGGAATATTCAAATCCCAAACCACCCTCTGGTTCTGAGTGATCACACCTTCAGTTTTAGTGGGGAATTGTTTCTTGAAAAAACCATTATCTCCCTTATATTTATCATTTTCATCATTTGTGGTGTCGTCTTTAAGATTGGCGTCCATGACATTCACTAATTCGTAACACATTGTGGATTTCATACTAGAAGATGAATGGTAGAATTTATTTTGGTATCCTCTGTTAGATTTTATCCTTCCAATTAGAAGTCCTCTTTGGGTTTCTTGGTGAAGGATAACCTAGAGGGGACGTTTATATGACATTGATGTATACCTCCCATCAGGGGGACATGAATCATGATATGAGATTGAATCGGGGACCTCTCTATTCTTCATATTTCCTAAATGGGAAAATAATAACATCCATTATGAGGGTGGTTGAGGTAGAAATGACAACAGTATTGTGGTCAAGGGTTACACCCTCTCTTTCACTGTCATTCTTTGCTTCAGATTTTCTAGAATTATAGAAAAATTTTGTGTTAAAAATGTCCCGAACCCTATAGGCTACGGCTATTCATACATATCAGTGGTCCATGTTATTATCACCATTTTCATAATCTTTCACATTCCTATTTGGGCGTGACATAGATATGGTGTTGGATCTACATGTGAATTATTTTATGCTAAGGATATTAGAAATGATTGATAATTGGATTTATATATGCTTTAATCCTAGAGAATGTTCTCAGTTTCCTGATTCCAGATTTTTTTCAATTGCCAAATATCAATAGTCTTGACACTATTAAGACTTAATATAGTCTAGTTCTTATTGATCAGGTCACCTTTCTGGAAGAGGTATTTCATTTGATCACCATCTTAGGATAATGGAATTACAGGATTCTATTTCCCATGGTTTTAGCTGAATGGGAAGTGGGGTAAAATGAAAACAGTCATGATCTCTCTGTCCCTACATATGATGACTCGATTGAGCATCACATATAAGACGTCATAATATATGTAGGACATAGAGGAATTATAGATGAGTTTATTTCTTCCACCACTCTGATTTTGGTCACTGTGTAGATGATATGATTCTAGTTTGATTTGATGGCGATGTAATTCCAATATTTTGGCATGGTTTGTGTACCTATCATTGGGAAATAATTTTTCAATAAAAAAGGGTAGTTTCCAAGAGATTGAGATGAATGTTAGATATGAATTATTCTAACAACTCTCTTGTTATGTGAAACTGAGAAGTGGATTTGGGATAGAATATAACTGGTATGTTATCAGTATAAAATATTATTCTCATGAGCAACATATCATATTTTCTTTCCAACAGGGACTCCTATGCATGATTATCCCCACTTGAATGAAACTTGATGATTTTTTTAATATATTGGGGCTGGTATGGGTCTCATTGATATTTTAATGGTCCATATGTGGATCATAGGATGAGCATATCCCTAGGTCAAATCCTAGTTGAAAATGGATGCCAATTTTTATTAATAGGGTATTTTTCACACATTACCTCATCCTTCCAAGCACCTCAGCATATGAGGACTTTATTTCATTTGATTTGGAAAGTGGAGGACCTTCACACTGATATGGAACAAAACTATAGAGAGGACCTTTATAGTTGGTTCTTCGATGTAAAGGAATGCCATCAATATTGGTTTTTTGACTCTTAGGGTAATTCCTGCAGTGTATTCCTTAGGGAGGACCCTCATGATAGATGTTAGCAAGGGGAGGTCCCTCTCACTAAAATGACACATCATAGTGGGGAGGAAATTCACAGTTGATGATATCATGGATAGGGCTACCATCACAGCTTGATGTTCTATCATAGTGAGAATATCTCTAGAATATACCCTAGGAAGAAATATTAAGGCATATATTAGTGAGGGGAGTTCCTTCTTTCTATTAAATATATTTGGTGTGAGGAGGGCTACTGTGACACTCATCAAGATATAAGATCTCCTGATTGATCGTTTTATACCCATGAAGTATTCCATCATGGTGCATGCTCTAAGGTGGACCTTCAAAACTGCATGTAAATATATTGGGAGGGGGACCTTCCAAACTACTACTGTCAATTATATAATTTGGTAATGGATTGGTATGATCTTGATCCTCCATAGGTAAGTGTTTTATGGAATCGGGAACACTAGATTTCAGTAAGCAGGGTCATGAATATTCTCTTTATTTTCCAGTTTGCTTTGGTATAGTTTATTTTGGGGCACTTGTTTATGGTAAATGGGGACTCTTTCTATGGGTGATGACCTTCAAATAAAGGTTCCTTTTTTGTGACTCCTATAGTGTTGCGGGATATGATGACTAGAATCTTCAGTTCTAGAATAGATATATGCCTACCCTGGAGTAGACACAGTGTGGGACTTGTGTCCCCCTGATGGAATGAGAGTTTTTGCTTGATCTAGTTTCCTATTTTTTATGGAATATAGCTAATGACCTTCTTGTATAGAATAAAATGATGCATTTATGATTCAGAGTGGCCATCATATTGCATGGATGAGACTCCCCACGAGGGGATGTAGGATTGTGGGTCTGACTCCTTACTATTAATGTGGATATAATTACAACTTCACAAGTCTATAAGATATGGTCAGGAATTTATTTTGATCCTCCATGATTGAAAATATTTATTGATTGATGTATTTGTATGGAACATGATTAAATGACCATTCCAATGTCGGTGTAGGAGTTTGTTCCTGGTACAATGATTCAAATTCTATCTGTGGGTTCGAATAGTTATCCTATGGGGGGGTTAGTGGAATGAATTTCTCCCTGGTTTATATTTGGGACACATCATCTATTTTCTATGGTTGCTTCCATATTTGGCAAGTGATCATTATATTCATGATAAGGTATTTCCATCTTATCGTTTGATGAGGTATTTGTTTGACGGAATTGATATTCATCAATAGGAATTTGAATACTCTTTTATTTTATTTCCATTATAATTTACTGGTTGGATTCGTATTCATGATAAGGTATTTTAAGCCTCTCATTTTCTACTGAATATGTCTGACGGGATTGATATTCATCTGTAGGAATTTTAATCGTCATTTATTTGAGTGACATATTATTTGATTGATGGAATTAATATTTGAGAGAATTAACATGAATATTTTCATTTTCCTCCATATATAGATGAAAATATTCATCTGTGAAGGAAGGAATTTTTAGATGTTCATATCCATTTTCCTTGCTTTTTGGTTGAAGAGCTTCATTTTCAATTGAAGGAGTTTTCATCTGGCTATAATTCCCCCCTATTTTCATGGTAAGTAAGGTGGGAATTCTTCAAAATGTTTTCTTTCTCCTAGTGTGCTCCCATATTTACATTGTGGGACTGAGAAGAGGGTGAAGGAATACAAATCTTATCATAGTGTGTTTCTATATTTTTATTGATGGTATCTTATTTAGGTACAATGTTGATGAAAAGATCATGATTATATGTTTATCGCCCTTGGCCGGAAGCCCGAGGGGACATTGTCTATTTTCCATCAACAAAAAACCATGGAACAATATCCTCTATAGGGTGAGGATAGTGGGCCACATGGAAATGAAGATAATGTCTTTTAGAAGAGGCCCTTGAGTGGGACACATGTGTAGCATGAATGATGTCATTAGAGATAGCGTCATCTGCCTAGCTATGATAAGGGCGGATCTAATTGTTTCATTCTATGGATAGGATCATGAAACAATTGGAGAAGGAAAATCAAGATTCCTTGTTCTAGAACACTAAATAATTTTTATTGGCTAACTGGCATGATTTCATCAACTGGAGAGCCTATTTTGTTGCCTCTACTTTTGGGAGAGTAACGTTCTGATGGTACTCTCTAAGCTATACAATTAAGACCCAACGTTGAAGATACTGGGTGGGAAATAAAATTCTCTACTTTATAGAGAATTTAGTTGATGTGTTGGTTTACATGTATTACTGTGAGAACTTCTAAGATACCATTGGATTGAAGGAAGATATGAATTATACTTTTAATATATGTGAAAATACAAAAATACACTCATCGATGTAGTATCGCACGATCACATGGGAAATTTATGATCATCCCTACCCATCTTCCTTTTTGGATTTGGAAGGGGCTTGATGCCATGTAACACCACCACCTTGCCTAAGGATTCACATTGGGATCCAAATTTTAGTTTCACCTGATGATCCAAAAAAATGGGACAAAAAATTATAAACCAATTATTTCGTCACTAAAGTATTTCACATCAGGTCCACCATTTTTTCTCAAAATGGGGTTGATTTGAGGTTAGTAGTGAAATGGCCTTATGGGGACATGGCATTATTTCCTTTTTATACTGCTAATATGGATCCTTAGTCATGTTTCTTAAATCAATTTATAATTTTGTTTTTACCAATGGATTATTTGTGGCATAAAAATGCAATTGATAGGGTGGTTGAATGGGTTGGAATAACTAACTTTAGATACAAGCTATTCAGATGTCCTCCAATAGGGTTTTTTTCATGGTGGAACAAATGTCCAATGAATATTATACACATGATTCATTGACCTATATTCCAAAGGCATGCAGTTATTGGGTAACATGGCCAATGAAACATAAGAACTCACATTGGTCTAGATGTTGTGATGTCGGGATTAACCTAACATTTTTTAGGGAACAAATTCTTATTCTATGACTCACTTATAGATTTAATTCATGTTCATACATTCACAAATCCTAATTTTATTCCCAAAAATGAGTTTGAGGATAACCCCTACGTCATGATTGAATATGATTGTGCATGGGTTAAGAATCCTACATATGTATTCAAGGTTCTCGATCAATAGAGGGATCTGTATATATTAGAGGTTCTCCATGAATATTTCCCTTTAGTAGATAAATTTGAAATTCCTTGGTCATTTTTTGGGGTGATGCTAGTCTTAATCCATATGTCGGAGAGGTATGAAGCTTATCATCATCCAAGGGAAAAGTCATTTTATTATTGTGACCGAACCCACAAAATAGACAACCTACATATCCTCATGAGGAATTAGATCCCACATATTTTGGTTCTCCTTAAATAGGAACATCATATTATTTTTCATGATCCACAGACCCATCCATGTAGTTTAACATCACTCTGCAAGGATTAACATGTGAAGGGTTCTTGGTTATGGCTGGTAAGGGATGTATTTCTAGGTTGCCTGATGTACCTATAAAAGAGGTGAAATCCTGGGAGGAATGTGAGCATATATGGATATGGTCCAGAGAGTTTTAGGGGAAAAATGGGTATCAGGTTTGGACCTCATAGATGCTTCCTATTTATCATAGTTTATTTAGAATCAAAGGACATATAGTTTGTAACATTGGGGCTTACACAATAGAGGGTTCCCAAAGGGGGGATGATTAGGGCTTACTTGTATAAACATTTCACCTGGTGATTCTTATTTGGGAACATGAACCTTTGAAGGTTAATGTATAATTTCAATCCTTATACAATATAGGAGTCTATTTCGAGATTTGAGATCATGAAGATGTCATGATTTCCACTAATCTCGATGCCCAAATGATTCATGCTCGTTGTGAGAAACAATAGGAAGTAGTGGATTAGATGATTTCACAATCCTACCCTATATGATGATGGATGGTGCTGGAACCAAAATAGGGATATGACCTTGAGTGTTCCCATATCCTCCTCACTTTTTGTGACAAGGATAGTCATGTTTATTGGTCTATCCAGTTAAATCCTTGGATAATACGAAGTGGAGAAAAAATTGCCACCACCCACAAAAAAGTATTGGGTTTTCCTTAGGAAGAGGGACCGAGAAATTGGTTTTGGGAGAGGATGGAGTATTTAACACTAGACCATATCAAAGGGAAAGGACATAAGTTTACTTCAATACCTATAATGGTGAGGTTCACATGGATATCATGAGATTAGAACTTTCATTACTATGGGAATGTAAACTTGGAGGCATTCAAAGAGGCTTTTAAAAAATGATTGACCATGTGACTCCGTATACCATGGGGATATAAATTCCGAAGGGCACACTAACACACCAAATGATTTGAAAATAAATATTGGTGGATTTAGAAAATGCCTCGACCTAATGTCATTTGACTAGATCATGGATGTACTATAATATGATAAGATGATAAGATGGTATGGAGGGATTGGAGTCCAATAGTGGATTTCCCTTGGATAACACATTCCAGGTAGAATTTCCTTAAATATGATGAGCTTCTATATGATTAGTATGGTGATTTGTGGTTAAGGGGTCCATATGCCGACCATTATTTTATGCAGACTTCAGTTTGGTGCTCGTAGCACTTTCCTACATGGGTATTGGTTCCATCGGTATAACATGGCACTATATGAGATTGATTTCCTCCCACATAGTATTTTTTTACATGTGGAAGGGTTCTATCTACATGGTGTGGTGAAAATAGGGATCTATTTCTTCCCATATAGATATTTTATATTAAGGTTTTTGTTTCACATGTATAGTTTTTTTCTATGAAGACCACCTAATGGAAAAGTGTCCAATGGTTATATTCTTCTCGGGATGTATGTCTGCGAAGGATGTTTAGTACCCAGATTTGTAATCCATTATATTTTTATCATTTTTAATGCTATATGATTGGGTTTTCTGGGATGAAATAATTAATGGATTCTATCTTTTTAGATATTTTGTTATCTCCTTTTGTCAATCTGTTGATTCTCCTATTTTGGTTCCCCTCAGGGATTATTTATAGTCTAGAGAAGGACCTTTATATTGGAACTATCGGTCATCTGTGATGAGACTACAGTCCATGTTTTTTAATAGCCCGTGGAAGATACCTCACTTGTGGATAAAATAATTAGTGGGGGCATGAGGCCATCTTTTAAGAGATGAAAATCACTAACTCCATCATGTGAATGACTTTGTTTTGTTCATGGGGAGTTGAAGGTACACACTTGAAAAAAAATAATTTTTAGTTCGTATGAGAGCATCATTTGTGGAGAGGATACATTTTATTTTTTCTATGGATGATTTTATTCATCTCTGGATATTATCATCATCATTTCCTTCCTAGGAACTGCTCAGTTCATAGATGCCTAACAAAGTGGACTAACATGTGGAGTGGTGATCCACAAAGGATTTATACTTCATAGCCTTATTTGTTACCTTTCCATTTGGAAGTTATTACTTATATTTCCATTGAAATTATTTATGCCTGGAAACATTCCTCAATGTTGGTTTGGCCATCCTCATCCCAATGGTATGTAGTACCTTTCTCCATGATTTGAAAAATGGATTTCATGTTCCTCCAAGATTCTTGATGAGTTTTCTTATATAGGATAAGTTTCTTAAAAGCCCTCAAAGCTCTCATAGATTTCTTAGAGGGGTAATTTTTATGAAATCCTTGATATTCATATGTATTGTCCTGATACCTTAGTATCTGAAAATAAAAAGATAACATTTCCCAAAGGTAACACCATCATGTAGTGATTCTCTATTCATTTCCACCATAATATCACTAGGGTAATTTAATTTTGTATCTTGAATTAAAATTTAAATTACAAATATCACTTCATGTTTGATTAAATTATTTTATGTTAATCTATATAAAAAAGGTTTATTTCAATTGTTTTGATTATTTCATTTTAGTAAGAGATGATTTGGAGGTCCCATGACAGTGTTGAAGAAAAATGGTCCAAAATTCTAAGATCCCAACAATATATGTGAACTACATAACCTATTTATAATAATCAGTGTGTCCAATTTTGATGATTTTTTTTAGGATTTTTCAAAATATGGGGGGATAAAACTCTCATGAAGAAACATAATCATAAATCTTATTCTATGAGCCCAACCGAATAGATCATTCCAATAAAATGAATTAGCATGATGTCAAAGGGCATGTTTTGTATTTCATCTACACTGCAAGTAGTATTTTTCCTAATGGAATGAACTTTTAAGTAGATTTAGTAATTCAGTGGAGAAATTTAAATTTTTTCACAAAATCATGATAATATTTGATGGACTCTCAAAACAGTGGTCCAAGTGGATTCTTGAAATCTTGGTGCTCAAAAATACCTCCCACTCTGCATATAAAATGGCACCTTGGGAACCCCAATTTATGTTTGAGAAAGTTGAATGGTTCTTCTATTTTTTTGTCCTGGAGGGTTCCTCTCCTCACACTAGAAGTTGTTGAGGAATCTATCATCATAGTGTGATCATGGATAAAGAATGAAATTCACCATAGATTTATACTCCTCTCAATGGTGAGGCTAAACGGTGAGTGATTAGTGCGATGGAGATTCACATTGAAAGTGGGAGTTTTGGAAAATAATTTATTTCTGGTTTGGTGTATATTTGGGTATAAAATTTTTTATTTATACATATTTTAACATGTTTTGATTAAATTAATTGAAAAATATTTTATTTAATAACCGATTAGTGTGTAATTTTAAGTGTGAAACTTGTGTTTTTTAGATTGGACAATATATGATTCCTCTTATTTCCCAAAATAGGATATTTCTATGTTCCATGAAAAACTACAAAATAATTATATGAGGATATAAAATGACTAGATGATCGTTATGTCTAGAATTAGTCTTACCTATATCTCCTTAGAGGATTCAGTGTACCCAAGATAATTTTTAACCTTCAACCAAATGATTCCACTGAAACATTATTATCAATTAAGAAAAAGGAACATTTGAAGTGGTGTAGTAACATATATAAATTATCACATACATATCATAATTTTTTTAAATTATATATGTTATTAAATTATTAAAATCATTAAATTAAGCCATTTTATTTTTAAAACTATTTTCAAAAAAACCCACCACTTTTAGTCATTTTTATTAAACAATCGCACTGTAAACCACCAACAGGCCTTGAAATATTAATTAAGGTCATCCCTAGAATATAAATCATATTTAAATCATTATAAATTTTATGAGACATGCTAACATGGTTGTAAAACCAATTTCACACTTCTAGGGGATCATCTTCAAATGTTTAGAGAAGCTGAAACATAAAACATGCTCATGATCTATGACAATGTCATGATGGTTGTAGAATTTGACCACCAAGTCATCCACATGAAATCCTATCAATGTCCCAAGATTCAATTTCAGGATATGGTGCATCGCTCACTGATAAGTTTCATCTGCATTCACTAGACCATAGAACATTACCAGATAGAAAATGGTCCCTTATAGTTCCATAATTCTTGAAAAATCCACATCATTAGGGGCCATCTAGATCTTCATGTACATTGATAATCCATATATAAAAAACTGGTCTTAGAACCCAGTAATATCATTGATAAATATCTCTATCACCGGATGGGGAAAATCATACTTCCGGAAATTGTGGTTGAGATCCAAGAATTTGATTCAGACTCTGATATACTAGATTTTATTCATGATTATATTTTTATGGTCAGACACTTGGGTACTAGACCTCCTTGATGAAGTTTTCATTGATAATATTAATTACTTCTTCCATAACCATTTCCTCTTGAGAGGGATTTATTTTTATGTGAAGATGATTGAACCATCGTTGACTCATTAGGATACCAATATGGTAGTCAGAGACATGAGGGTCTAGTGTGGGGATCTCGTTGTTGGTCCAGGTGATTAAATCAGGGTGTTATTTCAGGAAATCTATGTACTGCTATTGCTCAACTGAGGGCCTAACTAAACTGATCAATATTGGCCTTAGATGTTCCTTATTACCATGGTTTACATGAATCCACTCATTGAAGGTGGCGAAGACACCCTCTTCAAATAATGGAGGAGAGTCTTCCAAATCCTCTTTATCATATGTGGTTTAAGAATCAGTAGTTCTAGGTTCATTCAGGATAGCTTGCTCAGGGAGGATCACTTGTGCCTTCTAGGGTAGATATAAAGCCCACACCGAGGAGCTAGTGATGTTTTGAAACCATGTACATATTTGATTTATATTCAATTACATCCAGACTTCAACCAAGGGGTTAATGATTGATGACAATGTAGTAGTAGTGATTGGTTTATCAATATTTTAATCCCACTATAATGAACATGTGAGAGTTCTGTGAAATAGGGGTTCTAAGGAGAACCTCTTAGAACCTTCCAGGAGGGGGGAATTATGCTATCACCCAGTCCTATCTTTTGTAAGGGTACATGGTAATCTTTTTATTCTCCTTTTTTTAGGAATTCTAGAACACTTTATCTCAAATGAGAAAATAGAACCTCCTATATCCAACATTGAGGGTTCCAAATAATGAATTTGGAGAATGAAATAATAATCCATGTATGACCATATATTTTCTATGGATGTTTTACTCTCAAACACATTCATCAAAATTTTTCCACTTTCTCTTGTAATATTTTTCATCTAGGTAGCAGGATTAAGTTGAGTGGAAGTGAGACACATTACCTTAGTGTACCCATTTTTCAACATTGAGGAATTCTATGACGCACCACTAATATGAGGAAGGTACTGCCAAATGAAAATGAATCTAGGTCCCTTCGAGTAGCACATTATAGATAGTATCCTGTGAGACTACCATGAATTAGTTCTTTCTATCAAGCCCCTGAATTGGGTCTTCAACTAAATATTTCCACTGCCTTACTACTCATTTCTATCAAAAACCTAAATCATTGTTTCAAAAGGAGTGATATCATCTTCAGTCAAACCCAAATTTTGGTCCATCTAGGTTATGAAGAGGTTAATCCCAAGACATATTTTCATTTACCTATAATATAATTATATCATAATTAAATTAAGGCATCTTATGGAAGAAATTATGATATAATTATATCATATTATAGGTAAATGAAAATTTTAATAATTCTTAATAATGTTTTGGTATTTTTGAGTAATAAATATTTAATTTCAATTTAATAATTAATAATATGATTTAAAGGTAAATAAATTTTATAAAATTTATTCATAAAACAACAATTTTCTATATTATGTTTTTAGGATAATTTTTTTGTGACCTTATTTAGTTTTTGAAAGAGATATATAATCAGTTATAGATTTTAAATCATTATTTTTAGATTAAATGATATTTTCAATTAAATATTAAAAAACTCATATTTAGAAATTTATTTACATAAAATTGAGTTCATTTTTGAATTCTACATGTCCAAATTTGGTTAGGATGATTTTTTGGGATTTTATAAAATACATTATTTTTTTGTGAGTAGTAAAATATGATAATTTATGATTAATAAACAATATTATATTTTTATTTCACCGTTGATCTTTGGCTGATGTAAGAACCCTAGGTTCGAAAATATAGAAACATATTACTACTTTTATTCACTGGAATGAACACTATTTCTTGTCTTGTAAAAAATAACAAAATAATGAAAAAATAATAAGAAATCTCCCCTCTCCTCCACTATAAATACCATCCCTCACCACCCATTATTCTCAAACCTTCTATTTTTCGAG
The DNA here is from genome assembly GCA_963277665.1 of Viscum album. Lineage (NCBI taxonomy): Eukaryota > Viridiplantae > Streptophyta > Magnoliopsida > Santalales > Viscaceae > Viscum > Viscum album. The sequence continues at coordinate 44,624,424 of OY728139.1, read as the reverse complement.
CCTTGACAAATTTCTATTCAATATTATTCCCAATAATCTACCCCATTTCACCTAGATCTTTGTGTCATAAAAATATTGAAAACAATCTTTTTAAGTAGGTTCTCAAAGAAGAGTATTCAAGAGGTAAAATCCTTTTCTGTTTACTTTTAATTTCTTTTCATGTTAATTTCATTTATTATTCATGCCTCACCTCCTCTTTAAAAATGATCAAGCTAACTACAGTATCATCTATATAATATAAAGATATATTTTTAATTGAATATATTCCATCAAACTCCTTTATCTCTCACTATTATATATTAAAAATGAAATCATTGCCTATGATTTTCCAATTTACAACCTCCATGGATAACAGATTATTGTTTTATATGTTCTCCATTATGGTTGGTAATGATACCATTATTATGTTTAAAAGAGGATATAATATATGTATTAAAGAATCTATTATCTAATTGTTTCTAAAATATTTACATAATAATAAATTATAAAACAAAATTAATTTGTTATGATATACAACCGTCCTAATAATGTATATGACTATCAGTAAATGTCTTATCTAATGATTCAACCTTACAACAAATAAAAAATGATATATATAATAATTTACATATCTTTATGTTAATTAGTATCATATAAATTCACTTCTAGATAATTATAACCATTCCCCAAGGACATTCATATACATGTAAAAGAATATCAACAGTGAAAACCAAGGAAATGAATTCTCCCCAGCAATAAAATTGTTTCCTAGAACTCATAAAAAAGTCCATTACTAAGATAAATAAAATTATAATAAATAAAAGAAATTTTTAAGAGGTAATTAATTAATTAATTAATTAATTAATTAATTAATTAATGTCTATTATTCCACACAATAAGTTCAAGTGCAGAACATATTCAGATGCATGGTAAGGGTTTTTCCTTGAACCTTAATTTTTTTGTTTCGGGATTAAAATTTCCATTTATTTACCCATATGAAATTATTAATTATAATTATTTACAAGTCATAATTTTTTTTCAAATGTTCTATTTTTTCCAATGTTAATATTTCTTTCTTTTAGGGCAAGTTACATGTTTTATAAGGGTCTTTCTAAATTCTTCCTGATACGCGTGCTCGATTAAAGGGAATGTCTCAATTTCTTACACAATTTCACATATTATACAAAATATATTTTAAGACACACAATGTTTTCATTAAAACTTGATTTTTTAATGTAAATCATTCTTTGTTCATTTATAGATTTATACAATGATTTTTCCAAAATAAATCTTCTTTCCAAAGTAAAAGAGTATTTCTCTCAAGAATTCCTCGATGAGTTTATAGGAGTTTTTTCATATTTTTAAAAACCCCTATTGATACTTATGATTAATTGGGATTGATATTTTATGAAATCACCTACCCTATTTAATGATTATTTTTTATTATTTTGAATTTGGATGTGCTATCTTGATACCATTCACCACATTACTCCTAATGGTTATTGATCATGTTTACTTATTTGGAGAAGTTATTAATATTTCATATGAAATTTCAATATAAATTAATATTTTGATTATGCTTCGCCAGTTTCTTAAATGAAATGAATTAGAAAATGTAAGTGTTGAGTGGGGAATGATATATCCCCTCAGGGAATCTGTAGGTCTCTTGATACAAACTAGTTTGGGTATGGGCTAATGTATTACCTGATTATGTATTCTACTGTGGCTGAAGCCTTTATGATATGTAAATTATGCCCAAAAATATTCATTCCCTTATTAAGAGATTAGTATTTTATATTCCACACAATTATTTCATCCATCAGAATATTTGGGCTTATGTTTCACTCTCCTATGATCTTTTATGTGTATTTATTTAATTAGTTTTATTCCTTCCATATTATGCGTTGGTTTTTGTTTTAATAACATGTGGTTTTAGTTTCTCACCTTTCATTATGATTTATTTTATTGATTCTTCTATATTAATTACCCTTACTAAGCATCTAATGTTATCCCTTCTGTATTTTTATTCTTTCTCCAGATGTGAAGATGTATATTATGAATGAATTGCAGCAATAATATAGAAGTTTATGTCTGTTTCCAATATACTTACTATGTGGTAATTATTTCCAAGATTCATTATGGGACTTATATATGTATCAATTTTTTCAAATCCAATAAATTATTAGTTCCTTTGGGATATGAATTTCTTGTTTATTGTGCCAATTTAATTAAGTAAGGAACCAAGTCCGGGAAACTAGTGTTGGGGTTTTTACGGTTGGAATCAATATATATTTATTAGAAACATTGGAAACTATATTTAGAAAACATAGATTAGGGAACATATAACAATGATAAACATTGAGTATATGATTTTAGGAAAATCATAGAATTTTGTTATGGTGGAGATTATATGGATCTTACTATAAATACATCCCATTATGCATGCTACAAGTGGATTTGGTTCTGGCACATTTGTACCTTGGGGTAACAAATATGAAAAGTTGTCCCAATCCTACTTGGGTTAACCTAGTAAACTACAATAGTCCTTATAGTGAACCTGAGTTTACACCCAAAGTGGATATGCTTAGGATAAGTAAAATATTTTTTAGATATCATTATGAAGGATTTAAAAGTAAATATATCTGCAGAGAAACCATGTTTATGATTGTGATAATAACTATGCATATAATATCCATTTATGTTAAATGTCTTTGATGATTGATATTATACATTAGAATTCATAACCTAATCAAGCGTATTTCATAATTTTGAAATGGCACCTAGTGGAAAGAATGGAAAACGTATCAACACAAGTATCATATTTTGTTATTTCCCTCCAATCCAATATAATGATGTTGGTATTATAGCTGGAACTCCTACACTACAACATATAACTATAATGGGACAACTGACTCAGGTTATGAATAATTACCTTAAATGTATGGTGTATCTTGAACCTCAAAATGGATGATTAATGTAAGCCTGATTTATGAAATAAGGAAAATAATTTTCCATGTCTAATTAATGGAGAAATTTTGATCTATTATTTGATGGTCAAAAACTATTCCCCAAATGACACTAGTCTCTAAAAATTTATTATCATATATAGATATAGTTTATTGTGCTATCAAGACAGGAAAATAATTTTCCATGTCATATGATTTAATGTAAATAAAGACAAGAATGTGGATTTTTAATAGTATGGAAAAGGATATAAGGAAATTGTGATTAAGGTAAGAGTTGAAATTCCACCCTATAGTAATTGTGGGAATAAATGAAATGGTACTTGTCTTAAGGGAATGTGAGTCTCTTAAAAATGTCGGGATAAAGGCCACCAATCTTGTGATTTCAAGGGAAAGAATGAATCTGACAATTTTAAATTCCATAATTGTAATTATATGGGATATTATGCACATGAATTTTCCAAACATTAGGAATCATTCCCAAAGATGTCCAATAGAGAAATTACATGTTTATGCAGTCACAACTGCTGGACATGAAGTTCATAAGGATGTGGTAGAAGGCACTTTAATCATTTCCTCAAACTTCTCCAATGATTTATTTGAATAAGGATTAATGAATTAATCTATATCCTCCCAGTTTTCCATGAAAATTAGACATTTACAATTTGATTTAATAAAGGGTTTTGTAGTCAAAAATCTAATAGGATGTATCATTGTAATAAAAATGTGTCAATAAGTCCCCTTTATAAAACATAATTGTGATTTTTTTTTCTGAAATTATCATCATACTTTTGACTTAAATTGATATTAATCTTGGAATAAATTTGATTTGAAATTATGAGGATAAAATATCCTTCAACAAGAATGAATTTAATTTTTTTTTTTAATGATGTAGATTCTATTATAATTTGACTAGAATCCTTGACATCAGATTCTAATCTAGATCCACCCCCAGTAACTCTTATGAATGTAATTATTAAGGGGAAGAGAAACAAATATCTATCAGTGAGGAGAGAAATATTCAAATTGGGGATATACCTATAGATAATAAATTTGTTGATTTATTTCCATAGTATTTACCAGAAAAATTCTTTAGAGTGGGAAATTCAATTTTCTATTGATTTAATTCTTTATGAAATTCCAATATAAAAGACTAATTATAGAAAGTCCATAATGAAATTTGTGGAGTTTAAGAAAAAACTAGATAAATTGAGTGATAAAGGATTTAATCTCCCAATTTTTTATCCATGGGGATTACTTGTTCTCTTTGTCATGAATAAAGACGGATCCATGAGGATATGTATTATATAAAGGGAAATCATTGCTATTATGATAAAAAAAAAGTATCATTTTACTCACATTGATGATTTATTGGATGGAAATCATGAATCCAAATATTTTTCTAATATCGATCATTGATCTATATATGATCAGTTTCATGTCAGGAAGGATGATATTCTAAATAAAAAATTTTGAACCAAGTATGGCCACTACGAGATTACAACAATCCCTTTTGGACTAACTAATGCTCCCTCTTTTTTCATGGATCTAACAAATATATTTTTCAAGGAATATCTTGCTAACTATTTTATAGTATATATTTATGATAACTTGGTATAAATAAAAATATACAATGATCATGGTAATAACATGTGAATTATTTTTAATACTTTTAAAAGAAACATGTTATGTGGGATGTTTAGCAAGTGTGAATTACGGCTTCAAATAGTTTCTTTTCATGGACATATTGTTTATATGGATAGAATCTTAGTTGATCTTGTAATGAAGAATGTGGTTTAGGAATGGGATACACCAACAAAAATATCTAAGGTACATAGTTTTACTGGTTTAGTAGGATATTATCAGTGTTTCCTTCATAACATCAACTAATTAGCTAACCCATTTTTTAATATTACTCATAAAGGGATTTAGTTCTTATGTAAACAAGAATGTGAAGAATTTTTTGAAGAATTAAAGAGGATATTGGTGAATGTTATGATCCTGACTCTACCATCCGGAAATGTAGGCTTTGTGATTTATATTGTTATATCAAAGGATGTTCATAGTTGGTATGTCATACGGAAGGAAATAGTTATTTCCGATGAATCAAGGGAATTAAAAACTCTTCGATGGAACTATCTATATTAGGATTATGAGTTAACATATATAACATTTGATCTGAATATATGGAGCCACTACCTCTATAGTGAAATATGTGAGATATATAAGGATCAAAAGAGTGTGAAATATGTCTTCTTGAATAAAAAAATCCACATGAGGGAAAGTTGATCAATTAAGATACTCAAGGATTAAAATTGTTCAATACACAAATACCAAGGGAAGGAAAATAAGGGAGAATATGCATTGAGTATGAAAGATCATGGTGTTCTGAAAAATATTTGGATTGATAAAGATCTAATGTATACAGATTTAGAAAATATGGAAGTTGGAATTATCAAATATGGTCAAACATCATTACTGTTTCTACTATTTTCCCAATCATTTTTATTGGAAAGAATTAAATTTTCTCAGTGTAGCAATGAGAATATTCAAAAGAAAATTACCATTCATAATGATGGGATATATGTAGATATCATGTGGGAGTATGGAATTATAAAATTTGGGAGGAGGCCATGTTATCCCACTATACCTAAGATAGGAAGGGAGTTATGGGATAATGACCATATCCTGAATTACTCCATACAACCTAGTAGCACTAAGATTTATAACAATCTAAAAGAAAATTTATAGTGGGAAAAAATGATGTATAAAATTATTTATTATGTATCAAAATGTTTAGTCTTTCAACAGGTGAAGGATGAACGATAACATCTTAGTGGTGTCCTAAAAACCCTATTTAATACTACATGGAAATGGGATGAAATCACTATGTATTTTTCACCAGATTACCAAAAACCGCATTAAATAATTATGAAAGAAGGTTGATTGTTGATCAAAATTCCCAATATACATATTTTCTAGGGATGATTTTCTATAGTATTTACTTTTGGGACTCTATATTAATGATGTTGTAAGTCATCTTGTTGCTACTCACTCAATTGTGTATGATTGTGATCCATAATTTAAAAAGAAATTCAATAAAAGTCTCCAAAAATAATTGGATACTAAGATTCATTAAAGTACAACTAATCACCCGCAAACTAATGTAAATCCAAAAGAACGATCCAAACATTAGATGACATGTTGAAATCATATTTATTTGACCATGAGGAATGCAGGATAAGTGTTTTCCTTTGGTGTAGATTGTGTAGAATAATTTTTTCTATTAGTATATTAAAATTGATCCATATGAAGAATAGTGTGGAAAGAGATGTCACACACCAACTTTTTGTGATGAAGTTGGTGAAAGGAAGTTTGTGGGATAGAGCATGTGCAGGAAACAACATCCAAGGTAAAAACTATGAAAACCTATATAAAAATACTAAAAATAGGTTAAAGAGTTATGCCAATAATCGAAGGAAGGATTTTGAATTTCATGTGGGAGATCATGTTTTCATGAAATTATCTATATGGAACGGTGTTATAATAATTTGGAAGAAAGTGAAACTGAGACCTATGTTCATTGGTCCATTTGAAATTCTAGAGAGAATTGGTTCTATGTCTAATAATTTGGAAATGTCTCCTAGACTTTATATGGTACACAATGTGTCCCACATCTCCTTATTATTGCAGTACATGCCACACCCAACACATGTACTCATTTGCAAAGGAATAAAATTTAAACAAGTATAATCTTTATGTGAAGAGACTATCATGATGTTGGACACTAAACAATAGGAGTTAATGAATTATATGTCTCATATAGTAAATGTACATTGTAAAAATAATAAAATTTAAGTGGTGACATGGGATACTAAGGAGCATATTATTACAATTCACCTAAATCTATTTGGGGGTGACAATATAGAAATTTTGAGGTGGACATTTTTATAGGATGGGAGAATGTAACGACCCATAAATCTATCAATGAAATTTCCCTTCTTATGTTTATTTCATATAGTATATATCACATAAAATCACATAGATATCTTAATACAAATTTCATAAATGAATAATGAATTAATTTAATGGTATTTATAGAATTTAGGAAACTTATACTGATGAAATAGTTACATGACCATTTGAATAGTAATATGAACAATATGAATAGTAACTTGGCTGAATGAATAGTAACCTCACCCAGGTTTTTATAAATAAAATTTGGGAATCTTATAAATTAATGTATGATATAATTATATCACATTATATGTAAAGGAATATTTTAAAATTTGTTAACTAAGTGTTTCTATTTTTGCATGTCACAAAAATTTCATTACAATTCTATAATTAATAATATGATTTAAAATAAAATAAATTTCAAAAATTGTATTCATGAATAAATATTTAGTTTCCCATATGATATAATAATAATTTTATGAGACCATAGTTATATTTTGAGAGTTTTATAAAATATGTTATAGATTTAAAATTAATATTTTTCACGAAAATGATGATTTTAACTAAAATTTATGTCTCTCATATTTCGAAAATTATTTCTAAAAAATGGAGTTCATTTTTGAATTCTACATATTAAAAAAAGCATAGGGTGAATTTTTTGGATTTTTATAATATATTTGAATTTTTAGTGAATAATAAAATATGATAATTTACAATTAATAATAAATACAAGATTTGTTGAGTCATAGGCAATGTTAGGATTATTTAAGAACCCTTTGTTCGAGATCACATGAAAATACTACAATATTTAGTCACAAGAATCAATAATATTGGTTGGCTTGAGGATATTAGTTAAATAATGAATATAATAATGAGAAATCGCCCCTCTCCACCACTATTAATACCACCCATAACCTCCCCTTCTCCTCACACCATACACAATTTTAGCCCTATAAAATTTTTTCCCATTATTCTCCTAAAGACTCACCAAAACATAAATGATCTCTTGATTTCATCAAAATACTAAAAACAATACCCTAATAAAGGTTCTCAAGGAGGAGTATTCAAGATGTAAAATCCTATTTTTTCGTTTTATGTTCTGTTCACAATCTTTTCTTTTATTATTCTCTCCTCACCAACTCTATAAAAATGATAATAAAATCTACAGAATAATATTTATATTATAATGATATCATATTAATGAAATTTCATTCATCAAACTCCTTTCTATCTCTCTTTCATTTATTTTAAAAATGAAATCATCATTCGTGAGGTACCGATATACAACCTTCATGGATGATGGGTATTCATTCTTTAATTTCCCCTTTAAGGATGGTAATGAAAACATATTTATAGTTAAACCATGATATAATATATTTAAAAAAGCATTTCTAATTTTTTTTGTATGTATTATTTATAAATAATACTAAATGATAAAAAAAATGAGTTTGTTATGATAAATAACGATCATAATGGTGAAAATGATTATCACTAAATCTGTTATCAAATGATTTGTCTTTATACCATATAAATAAACAATATATATAACCATTTACACATCTATATGTTCATCAAGAGCATAGAAATTTACTTATGGATTATAATACCTATTATACATGAACTTCTTTACTCATAAACAAGTATACCGATTGTGAAAACCAAGGAAACAAGCCCTCCTAAGTAGTAAAATTGTATATTATTAATCATCAAAAAGGACATAAAATAACATAATAAAATTATAATTAATTAATTAAATTTTTAAATTGTTCTCAATTAATAAATAAATTAATGTATTTTATTTGATTATCCATGACATTAATGTCAAGTGAAGAACACATTCATACATAAGGTAAGGGTCTTTCCCCGAACCTCCATTTTTTCATTCGAAATGATGATTTCTATCTATATACCCCCCCTGAAACTCAAACTTATTCTTATGAAATCGGAAATTCTGATTGATTTTTTTATATATTTTTAAGAATCACAATCATTTTTTCTTTAATGCGGAGTGACATGTTTAATAAGGATCTTTCTCAATTCATGCTGATACTTTAGACCAATTAAAGGGTACATATCGATATCTTAACTAAAATAATGTATCAGACATAATCTATTTTAAGACACTATTATTTTTATTAAATTACTAATTTTTTCATGAAAATATATCTATTTTCATTTCTAGTATTATACATTGTTTTCTTCCAAAATAACACTTCTTTACATAGTAAAAAGACTATTTATGTCTAAAAATCCTTGACAATTTTATAAGATTATTTTCATCGATTTAAACACCCTTGTTGATTATTATTTATAATTGGGATGAATTTTTTATGATATCATCTACCATATATTATTTTAATGTGGTGATATTAGTTTTCTTTTTTATGTTGTATGTTGATACCATTCACAATATTACTTTGAATGGTTTGTGATTTTATTTACGAACATGGGAAAGTTATTTACACATGAAATGTTAGTTTCTATATGAAGGTATATGAAGATTATGTTTCAACCCTTTCATATGTAGAATTCATTAGACTTATTATGTTTTGGTTGGGGCCCACTATACTCCAGCATTGCATCGGTAGGTCTAATAAGAAAAACTAGTTTGGGTATGGGAAAACATAATACCCAACTATATATTGTGTCTTGGAAGAAGCCTTGAAGATTTTTTTATTATATCCCACATTATGATTTCCCCCATAATGAGATTAGTATTATATAATTCATGTGATTATTTTAATAATAGAATATCCATGGTTACGATTCATTTTACTATGATCACTTATAAATATTTATTTAATCAGTTTTTATTCCTTCTATATTATGATCATGTTTTTGATTTAATAAAAAGTTATTTTAGATATTAACCTTACTTTATGGTTTATTTTTTTTGGTTCCATTGTATTACATACCCTTATTGAGCATCTAATTTCACCCCTTTCTTATATTTATTTTTCCCTAGGATGTGAAAATATATATTATGAATGAAATTGAATGATACTCTAGTATTTTATTGGTGTTTCCAATATAGTTATAATGTGGTACTTCATTTCAATTTATAATGATTATCTTATGGAAGTATCTATTTATCCAATGATACTAAAATATTTGTTCCTTTGAGATATGACTTCCCTATTTATTATGACAATGTAATGATGTACGGGACCATCTCCGGGAATCTAGGGTCAGGTTTTTAAATGGATAGTTATAGAAATATACTACCATTGATTGATTAAATAGCACAAACCCACTATCAATTAATGTTGGAAAGCTGATCCCTGACTTTGGCATGATGTGTTTGGTCAGGATGCATTCGTGGATAATCTATTCAGTCATCCAAAACTATCAACAACAAATGAATGTATGAGGCTGTGTGAATATATGATATTTCCTATTGAGATATGTAATATACATACTTCCTTGTCTTAGTAATATGAAAAATTTGGTCTTTCATGATAGAATAAGGATTATGGTTTCTCACATGTCCTCAACCTCTAATTTGACGACATCGACTAGATGTACCTGATGATTTTCCTATTAATATGCACATTATGGGAGTGTGAATTGGTCTAGAAACATGGAAAAATTCAAAGAGGCATTGTCCTGCTCATTAACATAGGGGTTTTATGATTCTTTTTAGAACATGCGTGTGATTCTCAAATATGGAGGCATGAAATAATTGAATTTTTGCGATGAATTTGACACTAGTGGGGGACTGTGATTTCCCTTGTGCCTTCAATGAATTATCTTATGGTACTTATATGGATGTGATATAGATACCTAAGAATTGACTAGAAGGGTAAAGGTAACTATAGGAGGCTCTAGTCAGTATAAACTGGCATAGATGAAATAATTAGTCTAATAAACTTCTATATGAGCCAACCAATATCCATACTTCTTCATTCAATGGAATTTATCTATCTTACATTCACTCGAACCCTCACATTCACTATTGGTATTGAAATAAATATGAATTAAATATGTTGTGACATTGCCTAACATGAACAAATCATTATTCAGTTGGTACTCGAGACAATAATTTGACACATATCATTTCTTGATGGTATGTCAGAAACTCCTATGGTTCATGAAATGGTTAGGATGGTCAATGAATCCTACTTCTTGAGCCCCTTCACTCTGGATGCTTCAAGATTATATTATTCCGGTAATATATTAAATAATGAGGGACCTATTAATCATTGAATTAAGTGATCCGGATTATTATTTTCGGGAATGGCAGTTTGGGGGTCTAGCCCTGACGAGGGGATACAGACTGATGAGTGGTGGGAGACACATTCTTCATCTCAATGGATACACCTGGAATGCTAGTTCCTGGTGCTTCTACATTGGTCAAGGATTCACCATATAGGTTAGCACTAGGGGAGGCCCATATAGAAAAGTGGACAATATTTCCATTAGTGCATATGCTTATAATTTTATAGTGGAAGTATATTCTACATTAGAAGGACTCTATGTAGTAGCATGAAAAGGTAGATAGTTCAAAGTTTTGGCCTACTGTTAGTCATAAAAAAGACACTATGCCTTAACAAAAAATATTTTTAAACCCACCTAGAATGTTCTTGGTGATGAGGGTAGATATGAAATCAATATTGAAATTCCCCACTCACATCATAGCAGTTGCTCCTAATTAAACTTTATGTTGAGGTACTATGTTAGGCCTTTCCACCTGGAGAAAAAATCTATGACAAACCAATCAGGATTTAATTATCAATTTAAGGGGTCAAAAATACCTTTCATCAACATGTTGGAGATGAAATATATGAGAAACTATCAACGATGGTCTTCGTAACTTCCGATGGACCCTATGGGTAGCTTATTGTACCCAAAGAATATATTCTCTTACAATGTCTGGAATAAATACCAAATCTTGATAGCCTCCTTCTACAATGGATTTCCCAACATGTTTCTACAACGTGGGGTGACGTGGACCACATAATATACTTGGTCACCCATCTTGTTGAATGGGATAAAGCTAGGGTTTCAAAATTATGGGGGTGCTGGAATGTCATATGCCCATGTTTTGAATGACTTTATGTCTAGTGGGATCACCACTGATCGTGTATCTAGGGCCACAATCTTAGTTATGAGAGTAGATATCAGGTCATATCAGCGAGGATCTAAATCATAGTGAGAATTCAAAAACCCTAATGAATTTATATGATTTTTAATTTGGTATATGTGTTTAGTGACTTTGGAGTAGAACAACCTTGTTCCCAAGGAGGCTAATGACATTTCTCTATAGGGTTCAAAAACTCATAAATCAGTATCTATCCATAAAATAATAGCTCTCCTCTATCTATATGCACTTGATTTCCATGATCGACTAAGTTAATATAATATAGGGCGACCTAATTACCCACTGGAGAAGAAATGTGATCCCACTTTGCAGTTCCATTCTCTGGGGACTGATCCCAAATGAGGTCATAGACAATCTTATTATTCTCTACTACCTGCTATTGTACAATTTCTATCATGCACTTTGCCTCTATATTTGTTCCTAACACATATTGAGTGGAGGGACCAGCCTTCCCTTGACCATTGTCCTGAGGTTGATGAGGAGGAAATGTCTCATTGGTAGGATCTATGATGCAGAGTTCCTTCCATTTTTGTTGGTGAATACACCGATATGAGGGTCATTCTATTACTAAATCACCCATAGTGGTATTATTTCCTTGAAAATCCCTACATAGGTATTCTGATCATTCTAATTCTATGTCTAGTTGGTGATGACCATGTTTACCAAAACTATTCATGAAGGAGATATATTGTCATTAATAGGTATGTTAAGTTTTCAAAATATAGGGATTAAGTGGATAAAAGAATATTATCCCCCGCCCTAGATATAACATGAAAAGATGCATCTTCTGTAGTTAATAATAGTACCATGAGACTCTTTGAAAAATGTTTTTGGAGGGTCTGTAAGAAGTCTGGTGACTTAGGAAACCGATCCACATCGTGTAATACCAACTCAATAATTTGACACTGCTAATTGGTATCCCCAATGTTCCATTGGGTACCTAGATTAGTCAACTGATGATAACTAAGGTCATGATGTGTTGAAGAATGATCTAGAAGAAACACATTACTAAGCCCCCATTGAGGGACTATGAGATGTCAAAGTTAAGAGTATCATGTGGAAAAAACAATATATAAAACTTTTAGGGGAAAGAAAATATCAAATTTCATAATTGTCAATGGCCCATTCTTGGTCGGACCAAGCTCCAATCCGTGCTGGCTGAGAGATGGGTGGTGAATATGATTTAGAATAGTTTTATGGTAGGTTTCCAAGTAAAGAATCCATGAAACTAGTCACTTATTCATTACACACTGACATGTCCATATGGTGTGGTACCAACCACGACATCAAAGCTATGTAGGATGGAGTATTCACTAATCCGTCAAGTAAAGGTTAAAAGCACTCATCTAGGGGTTAGACATATATCACTAAGCAAGGTTCCCACCATATGAAGGATCTATCCATGAGCATAAAATATTCCAACGTCTTTGGTAGTGTAAAATAAGAGGAAAACAGGTGATGATAGAGATGGATACACCATGATCCCCTATAAGTGGGATCAAACATTCTCTAATACATGTACATGCATTGGAATTTGTATATTCTGTGGATCACATTTTTTGGGATAGTGAATGTGAGATGTCACTCTCCTTCTCAAGACTCTGAAATTCGGGGTGGAAACTTCATCACTAGGTTATGTTTATCCCCAAAATCAGTTAGGTCAATGATGTTGATGATTAATTGGAGTTTGATAGGATTTCCCCTACATCTAAAAGTGTTCGACATTATTCCCCAAGATAGTTCATCAGGGAAGGGAATATATTCAAAGGTGGGATGACCTATACATCAATTAGTATAAAATTGTGTAGTAACACTATTATAATATTCGAAAGATTGGTTATGACCTCCGAACATGTTTTTGAAAGAGTGGTGATAGGATCCATCCTGACTGTCCACGAACTAGGGATAACCTCATTATGATTTTTCAGTTATAGTGGGGATTACCTGTTCATGGGATTATGGAAATGTGGGGAGGACATAAAAATTGAATTTACTCATCATGGGTTTGCCCATAATGGTGGTCGATGGTGCCAATTATTGATAGTGTTTACCAATCATGCATATGAGGTGGTTGGGTTATCAATCTCAATCGATAATGATGAACAATGTTCACCATTTTTTGGGAACCAACATGATACGTTGGTCATAACATGGTCTATTTGAGTTAAGGATGACATTGATCCTTGTCAGAAATTATTCTACACATACCCCCTGAATTTTGAATTAGGTGGTTCGGATTAGGGAAACCATGGTAGGGGTAACGTCTACCTATTATTCGGCTAAAAGAAACCAATCATTTCTATAATTGATGTGGCCCAAGGGGATTCCTACCTGGAAGTTATCAAGATATAGCCATTATTGGGGTGACATGAGCATCCCCACCACCTAGGTATAGGTGAGAAATTCAAAGGATCACTCCAGGGGGAGACTCCCTAAGCAGTCTACGGTTGAAATGGAGGTGGTTTCTTATAGAGTGGCCCACGGGTGATATGATGTTAGTGAGGCACTGACACCACCATGAACTAGTTAGCCAAGTAACTTGTTAAAGTGAACCTTTATTATTCATTCTGGAGCACGATAGCTTTGATAACACATCATTGGATAATATTCATAGGTGAGGTGGGACATGGGAACTCAATATCCAATGTTGTGGCAAAAGTCATGGTAGGTTTTTCTAGAGTGGGGTAACCGCATTCATATTTCTCCGGCCCTGATGCATATGTGAGATGGGATGCCGATTTCATAGTGTTTGAAACCTATAAGGGATATGAATTTTTCTGTCAGTACAAGTGAAATGAAATTGATTTCAATTCCCCAATGTTTCCCAATATTTCAAAGGTGGAGAGGGATCCACACTGTCATTAACATAGACCAGTGACTCCCAACTACAAACTGCACCAATATTTAGTGAGTTACATGCTAGGTCTACAATTCTCTATGAGGGGACCAATGCATAATATTTGGATTTAGTGACATTAAAATCTACTAATTCCACAAATCTAATAGTCCCCAAATCCCCTAGAATATTTTCACATCAGGTTCACCATTTTCAGTTTCCAACACTTTCTCTAATACCCACCTGCACGTAGGAATGAATGTTTGCACATATGTTTCATGTTGGCCCCCATTTTGAACTTCAAAATGGACATGAATGTATTAAATTTCATTGAAAATTCATACTCCTTGACTGAACCCAAATGATGTAATGTCATTTTATCCATCCATTTATTCCTCAACAGAGATCATCTCCTAGTATAAGTATACATCATTGATTTAATTCATGTTCATGGAACTCTTTAAAATTGTCTCGACCTATTCCCTAGGGCCCATGCCATGACTACCCCAACCTGAATTCCATAGGATAGGGGTTGGAGACTACCACCAAAAAGGAATATCCTTATAATGGGAAGTAATTTCCCTTAAACTAGTACTAACACACAACCTAAGAACACAATAAGAAGCAACTGCAAGGTAAAATGTTGTATTAAAAAGTGTACTAAAATTAAGGGGGGTAGAATGCAAGCCCGACTGAAAAGTACAACTACAACATAAAAAAGAAAAAAAACTCTTGGATCGTTCACCGAATATCCTACCTAAAGTGTAGTTACATATAGAGACCCGATCCTTTTACCTATAGAATTTCATTATTTCAGGCATAATTAATCATCAGAGTACAAGACAATGATCGTTAAGTCTAGTGTCTTAGAAGACAAGGTACATATAACATAGAACATGGGGCTAATAAAACTTTTTTAGTTAATCTCAATAAAGAGCTTTTAAAATCCTTTGAGATCTTAAATATTCATAGGGTACCCTGGGGATCACATGAACAAAGTGATGAGCTAAAAATTCCCAGTAAGGGAAAGAACATAAGGATATATCTCAAGCACATGAGTTAGGAGGCATGACATAAATATATCCAAAGAATGAAACTTATAAAATCATTTAATATAATCATGGGATCACATAAACATGGAATCATATAAATTTGGAAGAATTATAAATCATATCTTTAGTATGGGAAGAGGTTAACCATCAATACCATTTCCAATTTCAGTATAGGTCAAGGCTAACCACTAATCCCATTTCACATCGCATCTCATGAGACTTAACCTTACCCAATGCATTGGAAAGCTTTCTTGGTGCACCCATATAAACATATTCATGAATATTCGTGCCACATAAATAATCTTTCCACATAAATAATCATACATAATCAACCATACATAAATATAAGGGTACCCATAGAATGAATTGGGTACCACAATCATGACATAAAACATATCCAACGAGTGTATCATGAAAGTGTCCATGAATGGAAGGTATTAGAACATAAATGGACATTAATAGGGTATAATAGTAATATAACATGGTATGTGGTGTCATATATAAGTGAAAATATATAAAAAATGTATTTTAGAAATGTTAGCATTAAAACAATTTTGTGCGGTTTTAAGGAAAAAAGTCTAGAGATTTTCAAATAGAAAAAAGGACATTCTTTTATATAAAACCATAATTGATCTAAGAAGGTTTTCATAATAAAAATACTTATTTTATAAATAAAATATTATTTTTAAACATAGGATAGAGTTCACTTGAAATTTGGGTAAAAATTTGGGAAGTCCCCTTAAAACAGGTTTGCTTATCGGAAAGTTCTAAGGAGGGAATCTTTTAAAATCATGTATATCCCTGATAGAATGTGATGGAAGGGTATTGATATAAGAATATTTTTAAAAAAACAAGAATTCATAAGAATCACATATATAGAAAAGATAACACCTTTTTAAAAGAAAGATACGGCAACCTGAAAGAAAAAATAAGGTTCGGGTAGAATTCGTTACGATTTTATCAGCATGGTGTCGGGTGTGACCAAGAGGGATTGATGAGAGAGAAATGGTGTTTCTCATCACTTATAAATCTAGATGGAAGTACTGGGGTGGTTCTTAAGGATATCCCATCATTATCTAGTACACATATAAAGTCATTGTATAGAGGACAATCTTGATTAAGAAAGAAAAGAAGATGATCCCTTACCTAAAATCCAGGGATGTTCTCCACTTGTTATTAATGACCTGAATAAACAAATTAGGATTATTAATTATTAATTCCAGAACCACTTATATATGTAATTTATTATTTATGACCCTTTTTAGTTCATTCAAATCCTTTTTTATTAGTTATAAGGTTCAATATCATTGTTCGGCTAGTTTGTTTACTTGGCTTTAAAAGATCAGTTCACTTATATTCACATTTGGATTATATGAAAGATGAAATTGGTTGTCAAGAATTAAAGTTATATTCTTTATTTCATATCCATAAGATTACATGGTTTTTATTTTAATTAGGTTACTTAGAGTGATGTTGAATTATTATATATATAACCTTAGTGGTAACCGTTTTTGTTAATCGGAGGATTTGATTACAAAGAATGTGTTTTTCATTATAACATAATTCCATTTGTACCAAAAGATTATAGAACCAAAAATTGGATATATTACATATATTATAATTTGGATCATCCATAACTCAAATGGTTTCATGACCAGAATTAAAGATAATAATAGAAATTGATAAATTGTTTTCCTTTAATGTGCAAAATTAGCACATCTCAAACGGTGCTTTCATTTCTTTCAATGAAAGAAGAGTGGGGAATGGGGAGAAGATAATGAAATATACCACTAGCATGAAGATATTCCAGTAAAAGTATGTTATTGGATTTATCATACTATTATGGTGAGGGGAAGTGAGGAAAGAAAATAAAAAAGAAAATAACTTTAAAAAAAGAAGAAATTTGGGAAGAGGAATTTACCTCTTGAAACTTCCTCCTTTCAGAACCTCTTAAGGGGAGTGTTTTTGGTATTTTGAGGGGGATGAGAGATTTTGGAAGTGGGGGAGAACGTTGGGGAGATATTTGGGTAGAAATTAGTGAAGTATTGGAGCCTGAGAGGAGTGGAGAGAAGAGGGAGTGAAGGGGGGGTTTTATAGTGGAGGAGAGGAGGGATTTCATGATATTATAATCATTAATTTATTATTTCTTCCCAAGACAAGGAATAGTAAGTATTACATGAACAAGAATAGTAAATGGGTTATGTGAATTCAAGTAACATGGGATTACATCAGCAGAACAACATCGATGACTCAATTAATCCATTATTTAGCATTTATTGTGAATTATTAGATTCTACTATTCATAAAAATTTCAAGTATTTCAGAAAATCCAAAAAATTCACCCTAACCATTTTTTGACGTGTAGAATCCAAAAATGAAGTCCATTTTTTCAAAAAAAAAATTTCTAAATATGATTATTTTAATATTTAATTAAAATCATAATTTATTATCAAAATTGAGATTTAAAACATGCATTAACTCATTCTAAAACATATGTATATTGTACTTACAACATGAATATTATTTTTATACTATCATAGGTGATGTTACTATTCATTAGGGTATATAACTATTCATAAGGGTATGTTACTATTCATTAAGGTAGGTTACTATTCAACAAAAATTATGTTTTTCTTATCGGACTCCACAAAAAACCTCTTGAACCCAACCGTGTATGTCAAATTTTCAACATTACAAATACAGAAGTGAAAAACTTATGTTTAAAGGTAACTTATCACTTAGTAATTATTTATGTTGTGTTTTCATGCGATTTTATGACATAAAAATAAGAAGGGAATTTCCATTGAAAAACTTTGGGTCATTACATTCTTCCCCCTTATGAAATTTCGCACTTGAAATTTCGTTTTACATACTCAGCCAAAAACTGGTGCGGGTACTTTTCCATCATTGCTTCCTCTAGTTCCCATGTTGCTTCCTCAAACTTATGGTTCCTCCACAACACTTTGACAAGATGTATTATCTTGTTGGGTAGAACTTTATCTCTCGGATCCATAATTATTACTGGTCACTCTTCATAGGAGAGATCATCTTCCAGCTCCACCACCTCTGAGTTTAGTACATGTGAGGGATCGGGTATATACTTCCACAAGAGTGATACGTGGAAGACATCATGAACTCAAGCCATATTTGGTGGAAGTGCAAGCCGATAGGCCATATCTCCTATGCGGTCAAGGATATCAAAGGGTCCAATATACCTTGGGCTTATCTTCCCTTTCTTCCCTAATCGCATGACTCTATTCCATGGAGATATTCGAACGAAGACTTTATCTCCAACGCTGAACTCCAAGTCACTTCGACGGTTGTCAGCATAGCTCTTTTTCCGACTTTGAGCAGCTTTGATGTGTTTCTGGATGACTTGAACCTTCTCTATCATCTCTTGAACAAGATGATGTCCAAGTAGCTTTCTTTCTCCAAATTCATCCCAATAGGATGGAGTTCTACATCACTTTCCATACAGATCTTCATAAGGAGCCATCCGAATACTCGAGTGGAAGCAATTGTTGTATGAGAACTCAACCAATGGGATATGCTAATCCCATCCACCTTTGAATTCTAGAGAGAAGGCACTAAGAATATCATCAAGTGTCTGAATAGTTCATTCAGACTGGCCATCAGTTTGGGAGTGATAGGTCATGATGATATTTAATTCAGTAGTCAATGAATGTTGAAGGCTCCTCCAAAATTTAGATGTGATCCTTGGATCACGGTCAGAAACAATTGAGAGTGGAACACCGTGCAGTCTCATCACTTCCTTCACATATAACATTGCATGTTGTTCAAGTGAGAGATCTTCCCAAATAACGATGAAATGGGATGTCTTGGTGAGTCCGTCAACCACAACTCATATCGCATTATTTCCCTTAAACTTCTTTGGGAGACCCGTGACAAAGTCCATTGTAACATTTTCCCATTTCCACATGGGTATAGGCAATGGATGCATCATAACTTTGGACATTTGTCTCTCATCTTTAACTTGCTGACATACCATGAACCTTGATATATATTCCTCAATCTCCTTCTTCATGCTATCCCACCAGAAGTGTTCTAAGAGATCATGATACATTTTCGTACTCCCAGGATTGATAGATAATGTCAAGAGATGTTCACCATTCAATAGATCCTTCTTTATCTCTGGATCAGATGGTACACATAATCATGTACCAAATCATAGAACCCATTCCTCATCAATTTTGAAATCATAGGATTTCCCATTTTTAACAAGTTCCACCCTTTTCAGAATTTCCACAACCTTTCTTTGAGCAACCTTTATTTTCTCCATGAGGGATGGTTGTGCAATAATTTTAGAAAGGATTGATGATGTTCCTCCCTTAATGATTCCCAAGTCCATACATTGCAAATCTAATAAGATCGGATCCTTTTCAATTCTCATCGTTCATAAATATGCAGGATCCTTTCTACATAGAAAATATGCCATCTTGTTTGCCTTACAGGGATGGTAGTGGATTGAGCAGTCATAATCCTTGATGAGCTCTATCCATCTTCGTTGGCACATATTAATCTCTTTCTGTATGAATATATATTTGAGACTCTTGTGGTCAGTATATATCTGACATTTTTTCCCATAGAGATAATGCTTCCAGATTTTCAACGCAAAGATCACAGCCACTAACTCCAAATCATGCATGGGATAGTTTTGCTCATTGATTTTCAGCTTCCTTGAGGCATAGGCTATAACTTTATCATTTTTTATTAGCACAGAATGTAATCATTTCTTAGAAGCATCACTATACACCACAAAGAGTTCTCCACTTGAAGGGAGTGTGAGTACCGGCGCAGTGATAAGACTCTTTTTCAACTCCATTAAATAATCTTCAAATTCATGTGTCCTGATGAACCATACTCCCTTCTGTGTTAGCTTTGTCACTGGGTTTGACAATAGTGATAAGTTCTTCATGAATCGTCGATAATACCTAGCTAGACCTAAAAAGCGGTGGATCTCCGTTAAAGAAGTTGGCCTCGACCACTCTTCAATTGCCTTCGTCTTGGAAGGGTCGACAGATATCCCTTTCCTGGTGATAACATTCCCCATGAATGATACCTCCTCCATCCAGAACTCACATTTATTGTACTTTGCAAACAACTTCTCCCTTTACAAATTCTTTAACACAGTTTCCAAATGCTCCTCATATTCCTCCTTGCTCTTAGATTATATCATAATATCATCAATAAAGACCACAACAAATTTGTCGTGGTAATCTATAAAGACTATATTAATTAAATCCATGAAAATTTATAGAGAATTACTGAGACTGGAGGTCATCACTATGAACTCATAGTGTTCATACCTCATTCGAAAGGCAACCTTTGGGAATATCTTCGTTCCCCACCATTAGTTGGTGATATCCCGACTGAAGGTCCACCTTAGAGAAATAAATAGCCCCACGAAGCTGATCGAACAAGTCATATATCCATGGAATGGGATACTTGTTCTTTATAGTGATTTTATTGATCTCGCAATAATCAATTCAGAGGCGCATTGATCCATCCTTCTTCTTGATGAAGAGGAATGTAACACCCCATGGTGAAGCACTCGGGTGTATAAAACCCTTCTCCATCTCCTATAACTTCTTCTTCAGCTCTTCCATCTCTATAGTGGACATTCTGTAAGGTTTCTTTGATATTGGTAGAGATCCCAGGATAATTTCAATTGATAACTCAACCTCTCAGTCAGGAGGAAGACCAGACAACTCTTCGGGGAATACATCATTGTAATCCCTCACGATGGGCATGTCTTCAAGCATGATTCTCTCCTTTGTCTCAATCATTTGATCTAGGTATGCATGCTCATAAGGAAGCGATATCCAAATTTGGGATGAAGATTCTAAAGGAGACTCATCTTCCTCCTTTCAGTTGTAATGAATATGAGGATGCTTCGGGATGTGAAGAGTAATCTACCTTTCCTGGCAGTAGATGTTGTCCTTATACAAAGATAGCCAATCTGTACCCAAGATAGCGTCGAACTCCACTAAAGGAAGTATGAAAAGATTTTATAGGAGGTTCAGTCCACAAAAATTAACTGGGGAGGATTTATAAACCATGGATGTAATAATTTCCCGATTTGTTATTCTCACAGATAACTTTTCCTCCAAATTTTGAGGTGGTGTTTGAACAGTTCTACTAAACTTTCAAGATT
Source organism: Viscum album (assembly GCA_963277665.1). Lineage (NCBI taxonomy): Eukaryota > Viridiplantae > Streptophyta > Magnoliopsida > Santalales > Viscaceae > Viscum > Viscum album. The sequence goes on along the minus strand of OY728139.1, from coordinate 44,602,361 downwards.
TGAAAGAATGCGTAGAACCAGAATCAAAAAGTATGTTCACTATTTGTGAATGAATAACAAGCGTACCTGTCACCACATCCTTTTACAGCTACACATCAGCAGTAGTGATAGCATAAGCCCTTCCTTATTTCCTTGGAGGTTGTTGCTAATTTCCTCTGACAACCCTCAGCTTAGGGAAATTGTTCTCATAATGCCCAATATCTTTGCAGTTAAAACACTGCACTGCAGGCTAAGTATTGATCTGAACCATCCTTTATTCTTAAACATTAGTAGTATTTTTCATATCCCTTCATAATTTCATGGCTAGATGACCAAACTTTCCACATTTGAAGAAATTACTGGTTCCCTTGAGACAGTCACCAAGATGCTTCTTCCCACAATTTTTGCAAAGGGGAATGTGAGGCTTCTTCCATCATGGGATTTGTTTCATGAACCACCCATGTTGTTCTCCATTTTTCTCTTCTTGTCACTAGGCCCATGAGACCACTAAGAGTCTCCCATCTCCATTTCAACCTTGAGGGAACAATGGAAAATCTCCTCATAGTTGTAAAAGTCTCGAATTTCCAACACTTTTTATAGACTCAGCTTTAGTCCGCTAAAGAAGTGATCCACCTTGCTTTCGGTGTTCATGAAAATTCCATAGGCGTACCTTGAAATCCTTGTAATGTTCACTTCGTAGGCCCTGATGGACTCATCTTCCTTCTACTTGAGTCCAAGGAACTCTCCTTCCATCTTGAGATGGAAGGTTCGAGGAAATTTATTTTTGAAAAACATCCTCTTGAATTCCTCCCAATATATGGAATCAATTTCCTCTTGGGAATTTGTATTCTTGATCAGTTTCCACCACTGATCAGCTTCCTCATCAAAACTATACACTTCCATTACAACTTTTTTCTACTTCCGAGCAATATAAGATAGATAAAATCTTTTAAATGGAGTTAATCCATTGTTCTGCGATGAGGGGATCAGAAGACCTGCTAAACCTGGGAGGCCTTTGTGACATGAATAATTTTATAAAAACATGCCCTTTCCTTGGAGGAGGTTGACATTCCACCTGATTCAAGTTATTATTCATAACTCGAGCCAGCTGAGCAAGTACTTCCATGAATTTTTGAGCACCCGCTTCCGTCACATCAGGCATGTCATTATGACAATAATCACATTTCCTATCATGTTTATTTTTGGAACGTGTTCTTCTATTTCCCACCATTAACTTAGAAAAAGAACGTATAATTAGAGGTCTTGAATACTAAGCTATTGAGTATAAAAAGGAAACTTTTAACATTAAAAGATAAACTTATAAAGAATAAGTACATCCTAACTTGTTATTCTATAGGATTATATCTAGGTTATCCTCGATCTATTTATTAACTTATATTCTTATGGTGTTTTTTCCCTTAATAATGGTTTGTACTAAGCTCATGAATCTACCGAAGTATATCAACTGGGGGTGTCATAACCAAGAGCAAGCAAGGCCTGTTATCATGCACTAGTTCCCATTTGAGTATAGCTCAAAGTGGTGTTTTTGGGTTTTACCCCTAGATACATCTGTTCCAGAGCCACCTCTACCTGCACGTATTCAAACAGGGGTGTATTTTCTTGATAAACCACTTACTCTATACTCACCAAAATTTAGGACTGTTTTCTTATACTTAGTCTAATCCTTAAGGTTATCACTAAGGTTCTCTATTCCTAATCCCCAAAAATAACTAGACTATCCTATGATTCCAACTATAGCGACCCGATCCTTTTACATATAACATTTCATTATTTCAAGCATAATTATTCATCAGAGTACAAGCCAAGGATTGTTAAGTCTAGTGTCTTGGAATACTAGGTACATATAACATAAAACATGGGGCTAAAACAAATCTTTATTTAGTCTCCATAAAGAGATTCTAACTTCCTTTTAGCTCTTAAATCTGCATATGATACCATGGGGAGATCATGAACAAAGGGATGAGCTAAAAATTCCCAGTAAGGAAAAGAACATAAGGATACATCTCATGCACATTAATTAGGAGGCATGACATAAATATATCAAAATAATGAAACTTATTAAATCATTTAATATATGCATGGGATCACATAAACATGGAATCATATAAATGTGGCAGAATCATAAATCATATCTTTAGTATGGGTCAAGGCAAACCACCAATCCCGTTTCCCATTTCAGTACAGGTCAAGGCTAACTACCAATCCCATTTCACATCACATCTCATGAGACTTAACCTTACCACATGAATTGGAGCGCTATCTGGGTCCACCCATCTCAATATATTCATGAATATTCTTTCCACATAAATAATCTTTCCATATAAATAATCATACATAATAAACCATACATAAACATAAGGGTACCCATGGAAAGAATTGTGTACCACAATCATGACATAAAACATATCCAATGGGCGTATCACGAAAGTGTCCATGAAAGAAAGGGATTACAACATAAATGGACATTAATAGGTTAAAATAGGAATATAACATGGTAAGTGGTGTCAAATATAATTTACAATATATAAAAAATATATTTTAGAAACATTATCATTAAAACATTTTTGTGCGGTTTTAAGGAAAACACTCTAGAGACTTTCAAATAGAAAAGATGAAATTATTTTATATAAAAACAGAATTGAAACAAGAAGGTTTTCATAATAAAAATAATTATTTTATAAATAAAAATGTATTTTAAAACATATAATAGATTGCACTTGAAATTTGGGTAAAAACTTGGGATGTCCCCTTAAAATAGGTTTGCTTATCAGAATGTTCTAAGGAGGAAATATTTCAAAATCATGTATATCCCCAAAAGAATCACATGGAAGATTATTTATATAATAATCTTTTAAAAATAAACATAAGTCACAAGACTCGGATAGATAGATAAGATAACACCATTTTGAATGAAAGATAATGAAACCCGAAAGAACAAAGAAGGTTCGGGTAGAATTCATTACGATTTTATCAGCATGGTGTCGGGTGTGACCAAGAGGGATTTATGAGAGAGAAATGGGGTTTCTCATCACATATAAATATAGAATCAATTATGGGTGAGGTTATTAAGATTACCACAACATTATCTAGAACACATATAAAGGCATAATATAGAGGACAATCTTGATGAAGAGAGAAAAGGAGAGGATCCCTTACCTTGAATCTGGTGGTGTTCTCCACTTTTTATTAATGACATGAATAAACAAATTAGTCTTATTAATTAATAATTAAACAATATATTATATATGTAATTTATTTATTATGACCCTTTTTAGTTCATTCAAATCCTATTATATTAGTTATAAGGTTCAATTTCGTTGTTCGCCTCGTTTGTTTACTTGGCTTTAAAAGATCGGTTCACTTATATTCATGTTTGGATTATATGCATGATGAATGTGGTTGTACAAGAATTAAAGTTATATTATTTAGTTCATATCTAGGAGATTACATGGTTTTAATTTTAATTTGGTTACTTAGAGTGATTTCGAATTAATATATATATAACCTTAGTGTTAAACGTTTTTGTTAATTGGATGATTTGATTACGAAGAATGTGTTTTTCATTATAACTTAATTCCATTTGTACCAAAAGATTACAGAACCAAAAAAAGGATATATTACATATATAATAATCTGGTTCAACCATAACACAAAAGGTTTCATGACCAGAATTAATCATAATAATAAAATTTGATAAATTGTTTTCATTGAATGTGAAAAATTAGCACATCTCAAATGGTGATTTCATTTATTTCAAATAAAAAAATGGTAGGGAAAGGGGAGAAGATAATGAAATATACCTCTAGCATGAAGAAATTTCAGTACATGTATGTTACTATATTTATCATACTATTATGGTGAAGGTAGTTGAGGAAAGAAAATAAAAAAGAAAAGAACATAAAATAAAAGAAGAAATTTGGGAAGAGGAATTTACCTCTTGAAACATCATCCTTTGAGAACCTATTAACGGTAGAGGTTTTGGTATTTTGAGGGGGATGAGAGATTTTGGACGTGGGGGAGGACCTTGGGGAGAGATTTGGGCAGAAATTAGAGAATTATTGGAGCTTGATAGGAGTGGAGAGAAGAGGGAGTGAAGGGGGGGTTTTATAGTGGAGGAGAGGAGGGATTTCATGATATTATAATCATTAATTTATTATTTCTTCCCATGAAAAGAATATTAAGTATTCCATGACCAATAATAGTAAATGGTTCATGTGGATTAGAACCAAGTGGGATTAAATCAGCATAACATCATTGATTACTCAATTAATCCCTTATTTAGCATTTATTGTGAATTATCGGATTTTACTATTCCTCAAAATTTCAAGTATTTCAGAAAATCCCAAAAATTCACCCTAATCATTTTTTGACGTGTAGAATCCAAAAATAAAGTCCATTTTTTGAAAAATAATTTTCTAAATATGATTAATTTAATATTTAATTAAAATCATACTTTATTATCAAAAAGGAGATTTAAAACATGCATTAACTCATTCGAAAACATATGTATATTATACTTCCAAGTTGAATATTATTTCTATACTATAATAGGTGAGGTTACTATTCATTAGGGTATATCACTATTCATAAGGGTATGTTTCTATTCATTAGGGTAGGTTACTATTCAAAAAAATTATCTTTTTCTTTTCAAACTCCAAAAAAACTTCTTGAACACAACCGTGTATGTCAAATTTTCAAAATTCCAAACACAGAAGTGGAAAACTTATGTTTAAAGGTCACTTATCACTTAGTGATTCATTATGTTGTGTTTTAATGTGATTTTATGGTATAAAAATAAGAAGGGAATTTCCATTGAAAAACTTTACGTCATTACAGTACAACTCACGATCAGTTGTCACTATAGCACATCACGTAAAAGGTCCACCTCTGATCATCATCCAGTCCGTGCTCCTTCAGACTAGATCAATGATGTCCATTTTCTACACAAAGACACAACAAGGTGAGGGTGAACCCCATGAAGGGGTGAGTATAACAATATTCATAGGTACCCCGAGACCCCCGAAGGTCCTTCAGAGTTCCACAAAATAAAAACCACAAAAAATGACCTCAATCAAAAGAACAAAGCAGCCATCAACTCTACTTGGGTGTATTCCCATACATATACCTATGTTATCAAAAGATACTCATATCAAACATGAGGGAAGAATACCACAAAGTTTACACCATGAAGGTAAATGTTCCAAAAAGTTAAAACCACGAAGGTAAAAGTACCACATAGGTAACTCCATGAAGATAACACCACAAAGGTAAAAGTAAAACACAGGTAACACTAGAAAGATAACACCACGAACGTGAAGGCACCAAAAAGTTAACACCACAATAGTAAAAAACTCATATCACACCAAAAATATAAGTAAAGCACAGAAGAACAACTAATTAGTCAAGATGCTAGATAATCTTACTATGTCGAGATTCACTGCTGCTAATTATACAGAGTCTGAACACCACAAGATCGATAGGTACTAACCCCCACAATGACCCACGTAGGATCTGACCTACACATGATCAGTATTGGCTCACCCACACTGGATCACTGAGCACTGACCCACACATGATCTGACCCAAACATAATAGGTATGGACTAACCCATACATGATCACTGAGCACTGACCCACATTGAATCTAACCCACACAGAATCGGTGTTGACACACTCCAGATCGCTCGGTACTAATCTCTGTATGAGCTGTCTCCAACCTCCACCTCACTGCAAGCCATTGTATTCCCACTCATAGCTTGTTTGGGAGAATTGATCCTCAACATATCAGTCTTACCTCTTCCACCATGATGTTCCAAGAAGAAGTTTTCCAAAAAACCGCAATGTTGTAAGGGTTCCAACACGACAGACAGAGCATCAATCAGACGCTCGGTCTATGACATATAAGTGTTTTAGTTCCTAGGAACCGGTTAGATTCGCGTTCAATCCAACCTGGATGCAGTCCAAAATTTCCCAAAACTCATGTGATGTATTCCAGAATGACCACCTCTTCTTAAGGGTTCCAGCACCACAGACGATTCATCAATTGGTCACTCGGTCTGTTAGTTAAACCACTTATTATGAAATGAGGTTGATCACAACTAGGTCCATCCCATCTCGGTCAGGCCTTCCAGAATGTGTCAAAGGGTCCGCTTCCAAAATAGGATCCCAACGCCACTGGCAGTGTGTCGAACGAACACTCGGTTCTTTAGTTACGAGCGTTTCTTTACTAGGGGACCAGTTGGGTCTGGGCTGGGTCCGACTCGATTAGGTCGGCCTATTTCAACAGTTCCCGATGTCTACCTGACCCCACATGGGCCATTCCCACTTAGGGTTGGCCTGGTTTATTGGGTTCAGACCATTGGGGTCATCCTGGTTCGGTTTGTGTGCTCGGGCCACTATTGGCATGTCCAGTTAGGTGGGGCTCGACACACCCGCGTTGGCCCACTGGCTGCGGGCGGGTTCGGCCCATCCTACTGGGCGGTTTTGGTATACTAGGTTGGTGCAGTCCACTGGGCAAGTTTGGCCAGCTTGGTGGGTACAACATGTTTGGACAGCCCACATCTGGCCCTGTCCGCCAGAAGGCATAGCAGTCGTCCTTGTTGGCCTAGTGGGTGCGGGGACGTTTCAGCCAGTCGGTGGGGCACTGCCCCACCGTGTAACATTTAGCTATTTTTGTCTATTGGGGGTCCACAAACCCAGAACGACGTGAGTTCACACCACTCTCTACTTGCCATAGCCCGCTGGTCGCGGCTGTAATTTTCGGTGACGCCTGCATGTGCCACCCCTTGTCTCGTGTGGCTGGCTCGGATCGGCCGCCTTAAACCTTCACGACGTGCCGTCATGCGCCACCCTCCGCCACCTGCATCTGGTTTTGTCAGGTCACCCCTGTCCACCACCGGTTGCACCAACTTGGCACACTAGCGGTTCATTATTTTCTTTCATGCTGCAGATGTCTTCTCACTCTCATCACCCTAATAAAAACATCCCTGAGGAACACAAATTAAATGGAGCCGCGGGTGGTCCAGTCCTTGTTCGTTTGGCCCACACACTCTACGTTAATATGATAATGAATAGAAGTAATGAAAATATCAATGATGAACTTTGAACAAACCCCCTACCTCAATATCATTAGAGAACGCCCGCGATTGAGGAAGAGTCAGTGTTTGTCATCCCCACAACAAGCCGCCAACGTTTTCACTCAAACATCATCCTTCAGTTCATCATTCGTTGTCACTCATCACTGGCAACTGGAATCAGCTCTTTCCTCTATCTTATTGGCATCACGAAACTTTTTCAGGACATCATCGCTTGGTGAAGCTATGACAATACCTCTACCCAAACATTATATTAATTAGAGAGCGGGAGGGTGAGTAACTCCAATTGAATTAAAGGTAGTTAATTTAACAGGAACCTTCCTAATTCCAATGGCGTTGATACAAAGTATTTTCAGAGTCAATACATATAATGTCTTTACACATCATTGGTCCCACCAATTCTTCCTGTCTTTTAGAGGAAAAGAAATAAATAAATAAAATAACAATGTTATTATATTATTCTTTTAAAAAGTCCAAAATCTCACTTTTTCTCCAGACTTACTGTTGTTCAAGTAAATCCTCCCTTAAGTGAATCCCACCACTATGGATTGAATGGGGCCATCTGATTTTTAATATGAGCATCAGTTCCATAGAGAGAAAACTACGCCCGAATGTTTACTGAAAGTACCTTAAAAATGTTAAAAAATTCATTTCAGGAAGACCAATCCTCAAAATCACTCCCCATCAATTTTCAAAAACTCATAATAATTCCATAAAATTAAAAAAAATACATATAAAATCGGGGTGTTTACATTCTATCCACCATAGGTATTTTCAACCCTGAAATCCATAACATAGACTAAAAAAAATAATTTAGGATACTAAGCACGAATCTGAGAATCCCACTCCCAGGTTCTCTCCAGGAGGTTCCTGTACTGCTAGTGAACGTGAACCATATGTATAGATTACCCATGAAGGACCTAATCTTTTCATTCTTCTATATTCACTAGAACCTCTGTAATAGTTATCACATCATCAATGTTCAGCTCGCGATGAAGAATTACATGAGATGATTTATTCATGTATCTCCTCAGTTGGGATACGTGGAAGACATCGTGCAACCTATCCAACTATGGTGTTAGTTCTAAGCGGTATTCTACCATAGAAATCCACTAATGTATCAGAAAAGGACGGATAAAACTCAGTGGGATTTTTCCACCTCAACCAAATCTCTGCAAACCTTGTCACGGTGAGATGCATACGAAGGCATGGTATCCCTCCTCGAACTTCTAGGGCCCCTGTCTACTAAAATCATAAGACTTCTATTTTCTCTGTGTAGTCTTCATCCACTCCTGGATGATCTGCACCTTCTCTGTGTTATCCCATACCAACTCTGGAAGCATATGTGCTGACTCCCCTAGGTCTGTCTAGCTTAGTGGTTATTTTCAAGGATGACTGTATAAGGCCTCGAATTGTGCCCTACCGATGATGGAGTGATAGTTTCTATTGTATGCGACCTCCACTAAGGGAATGTGATCCTCCCATCTACGTCCAAAATCTTGGATGCAAGCAACTTGCATGTCCTCTAGTGTCTGAATGGTCCACTCCATCTGACCATCCGTCTGTGGATGAAAGATGGTGCTCAAACGTAGCTGAGTCCCGAACACCTCCTGTAATCTCTTCCACAAACGAGATGTAAAATGTGCATCATGGTCAGAGATGAACATCTATGGAACCACATGAAGTCGTATAATATCATGTATGTAGAGGTGTCTCACGCCCTCTATTGATCCATGCTCACATATTTGTAGGAAGTGGGGTAACATGGTGAGTAGAACAACAATCACCCAGATGGAAACGTGTCCCCTAGATGTCCATGTAATCCCTTTCACAAAGTCCATGGAGATATTATCTCACTTCCACTCTAGTACTTTCAGTGCCTGCACTAAGCCAAATGGAACCTAATGCTTGACCTTCACTTGCTGACAAGTGATGCATCGTGAAACAAACTCTGACACTACCTTCTTCATCCCTGGACACCAATGTTGATGCTGGAAGTCCTAGTACATCATCACCACACCAGGATGTACCATCATAGGGGATGTATGGAACTCCATCAACACCTCCTCTTATATATCCACTAGTACAATTGTGGATCCTCTATAGAGGATGACATGCTCCCTACCTTCAAAAAATCTGTTAGGTTCCTATCCTAAGGATATTTGAAAACATCGAGCCTTGCAGTCAATGTCCCCAAGTTGTGCCTCCCAAAATTGCTGATGAAGTGGGGGTGTGACAGTCAAAGACTATAGGTATGCTTCTCCATCTCTATCCATAAAGGATATATGTAATGCAGCAATCTGCTCTGTCGCCTCACTCAACATCTATAGACCAGGCCTCCTGCTAAGTGTGTCTGCCACTATGTTCCCCCTGCCATGATTATATATGATCTCTAAGTCATTATTGTGGAGGAACTCTAGCCATTTTCACTATCTCAGGTTCTGGTCTTTCAGTGAGAAGATATACCTGAGACTCTTGTGATTAGATTATACAATAAAACATTCTCTAATCAAGTAATGTTTCCAGAACTTCAAGGTGAAGACCACAGCTGCTAACTCCAGGTCATGGGTAGTATAGTTATGCTCATGTTACCACAACTATAACAAACAATAAGTGATCATTGCTCGCTCCTGCATCAGGACACAACCATTTCTGGTCCCTGGTGCGTCTCAGTAGACAACATACCCAAAACCCTCTTCTGGTAGCCTTAAGATGGGGGCACTCATCAGTCTCTACTCAACTCCTTAAAACAATGCAAGAATCTCTCCATCAATATTAAGGGTGGTCTCTTCTTAACAAATGATGAAAAGGGAACCAAAACTGTAGAAAAGTTAAGTAAAAATCTCCACTAGTACCCATACAACCTCAGGAAACTATACACGTTGGTCCCACTCATGGGTGGCTCCCAAGATAGCACAACCTCTATCTTTGCTGGATCCACTGCCACTCTAGCCTCTGAGATAATGTGTCCTAGAAACTAGGCCTCCTGTATCTAGAACAAGAACTTCAAGAGATTACAATTAATTTTGTGCTATCAGGGTGTATCCAGAACTATCCATAGATGATAGGTAAGCTCCTACTCTGACACCGAGTATACCAAGATGACTTCGATGGGGACCACCACAAAGTGATCAAGGTATGTTAGGAAGATCATGGTCTTGAGTCCCATGGACACTAGAGGGGTGTTAGTCATGCCAAAAGGTATAACCAAGAACTCATAGTGGTTATAGAGACATCTAAAGGCCATCTTCTACACATCCTCATCTCGTACCCTGAGTAGATGATAGCCTGATATGTGGTTTATCATCGAAAATCATCAATCTCCATTCAATTAATAAATGTGATAATCAATCATCAGAAGTGGATAATTGTTCTTCATAGTCACCTGTATTAGGTGCAGATAATCTACACAGAGTCTCAAACTCCCATATTCATTTTAGGGGAACAAAATCGGGGCTGCCTATGGAGAAACACTAGGCCGTATGAACCCCTTCCTCTAAAAGTCCTCCAATTATAACCATAACTCATGATACTCAGCGAGAGATTTTTGATATGATGGTGTTGATATCGGTGACTTCCTAGGTTACATGCCGATGTAAAATTCTACCTCTTTGCATAGAGGTATTCTGAAACATCATCAGGAAAGGCATCAGCATACTGGTCCACAACTACAGGACAGCTCGGACACTAAACAACAACTCCTCCAGGGGTAAGGCAAGCCAACTGATGTGTGATAGGCGAAAACCTCATCCGGGTAAGTCAATCCTTTACTGCAATGGTTCCCTTATCATTGGTGAAGGAAAAATAGGTACCATCTTTGCAGACACACCACACTTTGGGGCTAATAAAATCAATATTAGCATAGACTATGGATAACCAATCCATACCCAATATGACGTCGGAAGGCCTTGACACCTATACTAGAAGATGCAAGTATAATCTCTCACATCCTAGAGTAACATCACACAATTAGCACCAGTGTGTAATCGTCAAATCCTATCTCATAGGAGTCTCAAGTCATAAAGATCAAACAAATGGCTCGTTCAGAATCACTGAGCTCCAAATGAGTTTCGTGGAAATAAAAGAGTTACTGGTACCTATGTTTATAAGTACTGAATCAAGGGTGGAGTAGACACAGATCATACCTCTAATCAACTCTGGAGATCTGTGTTTTTAGGCATCAACTACCAGGATATGAGCTCATCCATTTCCTCCAACTCCCTACGATTGGGGTGGAACACCTCGAGGTGGTGTTGGTAGAACCTCTAATCACTTCCCACTGCCTTTTATCTAGCCATCAACTTTCCCACTTTCACTTCCCTACGAACATCCTCGGTTGAACCTCTATCTCTGCCTCAGTGGTCCCTCGATCGTCTGCTAATCGTCCGTATAATAGGTCGGACAGTCGCGAGCCATGGGACCATGCCTGCTGCACGAGTAGCACTACCTGATCCTCAATTGTCCCCCTCTATCCCATGATCCCCTCACCACCGACCCTATATCTTGAGGTCTCCCACTAGAAGGTCTGGCGCCTTGGGCCCCTATGTCATCCTTCTATAGCCTACTATGGATGAATCCTCTACCAGATGTCTGGTGGTGGCTCTCGCTATCGGTGCATGATCGTTTAGGTAGATCTCCACCAAAAGTGCTTTCTCTAGCACCCCAACATTCATCGGAATGCTGAGTGATATCAGAAATTCTCTATTCTCCCATAGGAGACCCTGTTCAAAAGTCTGAGGCCTAAAGAAAGGGTCTTGTAAAATATTGGTGGAGTAGCGGGAGCGATCAGTGAACCTAACGGAGTAATGGGCCATGGTCATGCTTCCCTACTGTACGTGAAGAAGCTCATGAATTCACACTAATTATAGAGTCACTAGGAAAATCTATGCCATGAAAAGTCCCTCGAAGCCTTCCTAGGCGTGGGTTTCCTCATCGTGTAACTGGAGTGTCACAATCCACCATCTCCTAGCTACAACCTGGATGAGACTTGCAGCTAGGATCACCATCAGATCAGCTGGTGTCCCTACTAAGTGAAAGACTCTGTCCACAGCCTCCAGCCAATCTTCAGCTGCCTGTGGATCCATCACTCATTGGAATATCAGATCTCTCTTCCATTGAAACTCATGCAACATGCTTAGTCGGCGTGCAACCTCTGCTGGTGGGGTTGGTGGCATATGCTGCCCAACAGGTGGTAGTGCTACCGGTTGACCACCCAATGGTACCATTTCTATAAGAGGGCCCTACACTGAAGCCTCATCACTTATTAGGCCATCATCATTTACTCTCTTGGAAATATTAGATAAATATATACATGTAGGCAACCTAAAATTAAATAGGTGTGCCATTGTCAATAAGTTATACCTAGTTATCTGACTCAATGAAATCAAAAGAAAAACACTTTCAAAACACATGAAATCAGTGTTTTCATGCACTGAGAAAGAAATAAGAATTTAGGGTCCTAGTGTATGGATACGTCAGCCACTAAACCAACACTAGATTCCCCAAACTGAAAACCACAATCACAACACTTAACAATATTGACACATTGAAAAGATCTGTGTCATAGTTCCTCAGCAGAACTGACTCCTATGATACCACTTTGTCACGACTCGTCCCCCAAGGCCCATGCCTTGACTACCGCATGCCCACATCCCATAGGCCAGGAGTAGGAGACTAACACTGGAAAAGAATATCACTATAACAAGGAAGGCATTTCCTTTAAACATGTAAAAACATACAACCCGAGAACATAACAAGAAGCAACGATAAGGTAAACTGTTGTAGTAAAATTTGTACTAAAAGTAATGGGGCAGGAATACAAGCCCAAATGAAAAGTACGAGTACAACTGAAAATAGAAAAATAGTTCCTGGATCATCCACTGAGGATCCGACATGAAGGGTAGGTACATATCTTGATCATTAGTCACTATAGCATGTCACGTAAAAGGTCCACCTCCATGCATAGCCAGACCTGGATCCCTTGGCCTCAATCAACATTGTCAATCGTCTTCACAAGACACAACAAGGTGAAGTAAAATCCTGTACATGGGTGAGTACAAAAAAACATAGTAGGGACCTAGAGAACCTCAAAAGTCTCACGGAGTTTCACAATGGAAATACCACAATGCAAGACCTCAATCAAAAGAACGAAGAAGTCATTAACACTACTTGGGTATATTCACATACATATACGAATGTTATCAGAAGATAATTGTATCAAAAATGAGGGAAGAATACCACATAGGTAACTCCAAAAAGGTAAAACTACCAGAAACATAACACCACGAAGGTAAAATGACCATACAGGTAAAGGAATGAAGATAACACGACGAATGTAAAAGTACCACACTGGTAACACGATGAAGATAACACCATGAAGTGGAAGGTACCAAAAAGGTAACACCATGAAGGTAAATGAATCATATCACACAAGGCATATATGTAATGAACAAAAGTTCTGATGATTAGTCAAGAAGCTAGATCATCTCACTCTATCGAGAGGCACTGCTACTAATTATACGGACTATGACCCATACAAGATCAATAGGTACTAAACCCTGCAATGACCCACACATGATATTACCCACACATGATTAGTATGTGCCAACCCACATAGGATAGCTGAGCGATGACCCACACAGGATCTAACCCACATATGATCACTCTCTGATATCCTCTATAAGATCTTTCTCCAACGTCTGCCTCACTGCCAGCCACTGGATTCTCACTCATAGCACGATTGGGAGAAATTATTTTCAATCCATCAGTCATAACTCAGCCGCCAAATAGTTCAATGAAGAATTATCCCAATGTACCTCCATGTCATAAGGGTTCCAACGTGATAGACAGTGCATCAATCGGACATCCTGTCTGTGACTTATAACCATTTTAGTTCTGAGGGGCCAGCTGGATTCAGGTTCGATCGAACCTGTCCGCACTCCAACATTATCCAAAACTCAAGTTGAGTATAATAAATGGATAACCTCATCTTAAGGGTTCCAGCACAGTAGACAATTTTTCAATTGGATGCTCGGTCTGTTAGATACACGCCTTTCTGTGGAACATGGGTCATCACACCTTGGTCAGACCCGGCTCAGTCAGCCCCACTGGAATGTGTCATAGGGAACAATTCCCAAAATGTATCGCAACTCCACTAACATCGTGTCGAATGGATAATCGATTATTCAATTATGGGAATTTCATTATTCGGGGAACAGTTGGGTCTAGGCCCTGTCTGACTCGGTCAAGAAACCCTGACGCAATTGATATCGGGGTCTCCCTGACCCTACTCAGGTCCAGCCCGCAAAGGGTCAACCCAGTTTACGAGGTCTATCCCATCAAGGTCATCCCAGATTGGTTTTCGGGCTCAGTCCGTGGTTAGCCCTGCTCGTTCGGTGTGGTTCGTCCCACCCGGATTTGCCTACATGGCTCCAGGTCTGGTCTACTGGGCGGGTCTGGCCCACGTTCGTCCTGGTCTGTCAAAAGGCTGTCAAGTCTTCCAAACTGGCCCCATGGTTGTGTGGGAATTTCAGCCATCTAGTGGGGTGCTGCACAACATTATAAAAGTCACCTTTTTGGATGACCACCTGTTCGCTAACCTGGTGCAGCACGGGGCCATGCCACTCTCAACCTGTCGCATCCTGCTAGCCACAACTGTAGCAGTCGGGGCGACTGTGGGTGCCACCTCATGTCCTGCCGGCTTGGCTCAGGCTGGCCGCCTCCAGCCTCTACGGCACGTTGTTGCCCGCTGCCCTCCACCACTTGTGACCGGTTGTCGTGGGTCACCACTGGCCACCGCTGGCCGTCGATGAGTTGGTGCACCGGTGGTTTAGAGGTTTCTTCCTCGCTGCCACCATCTTCTCTTTGTCGTTAGCATGGGGAAAACATCCTCGATGAATGCAACTTAAATAGATCTTTGGGGGTTTCCAGACTTGTTCGTTTGGCCCACACCCTCCGTGTTAATATGATAATGAATAGAATCAAGGAAAAGATTCAAAATTAACTTTAAACAAACCACCTACCTAAATTTCATTTGAGAACACCCACGATTGAGGAAGAATCAGTGTTTATCATCTCCACAACAAGCCGCTGACATTGCCACTCAAACACCTTCCTTCGGTTTGTGATTCGGTGTTGCTCGTCACCACCTGCTAGAACCAGCTTCGTCATCCATGTGATTGGAGTCATGACACATTATCCAAACTTCATTGCATGGTGTAGCCATGCCAATACCTATCCCCAATATCCATATAAATAGGATAGGAGTAGGGTGAGTAACCCTCATGGAATTTATGGGGTTTCATTTAAAAGGATCCTTCCTAATTTCAAAGGCACTATTACAAAGTATTTGAGGAGTCAATCCATTTAATACATCGACACATCAATGGTACCACCAATGAAACATGTATGTCGTACGAAAAGAATAAATGAAATCAAATCATGAAGTTATTTTATTATTATTTTAAAATGTCTAAAATCTAACTTTTTCTTCAGACTAACTGTGGTCAAAGTGAATTGTCCCTTAAGCAAATCCTGGCATTGTGGATTCAATGGTGCCCTGAGATTTTTAATCCAACCACTAGTTCAAAATATATAAAATGATGCACACACATTTATAGAACATACCTTAAAAAATATTAGAAATTCATTCTGGGAACACCGGGCCTCGGAATCACGTACCGTCAATTTTCATAGACTCATAATAATTTCTTATAATTAAAAACACTACATTGATGATCTGGGTCTTTACAACATGTTTCTTCAATTTTGGGGAAACATGATAATTACACTACTTCTGTTTGGAAATTTTTCATTCATTTGATAGGGAAGCATAATTTGGTCATAAAGTAGTTAAGCTAAGCATTGCTAGTATTCTCTAGATTATAGGCACATTTCTCACCAATATTATTCCTATTAAGGGAGAATATCATATGAGTAATCTTAAGTCTTATAATTAAAATCATCCCATGTTGATCATTAGGTAGTGACACCATAGGTGTATTTATTCCATGTTTTTACCATATTAATCCCACACTTATGAAAGGGGAAGGTATTTTGTGGAATTCAATATGTTCTATGTATTGTAGTGTTGAATGAGGATATCTAGTTGGGATGGATATGTGTATGAGTATAAAATATTTTGGAGATGTGAACATGGTTAATGTACTATGGGGAAATAAGGGATCAAAACATACAATGACGGAATATCTGGGAGGTCTTTCCCAAGGAAAGAGAATGTCACACCTAAAAGGATGGATCATAATGCCACATGAGGCAGATGCAGAATGTTGATCAAAAATACCCTTGAGGTGGATCAAGGAGGTGAATTCATATTATGATTTATGTTACTCTTCAAAGGATGGATGAGATTACCCATTTAGGGGGATCTTGAAGGTTGATCAGAATGCCCCTTGAGGTAGATCAGGGTGGTAAATCCATAGAAGGGAAGATATCACACATGCGCGGATAGATTTTAATGGATCTGGAAGAGGATTCCAAATGTTGATCAAAATACCCATTGTGGTGGATCTGGGAAGTGCTCCCCAAGGAGAGAAGATGTTACAACTAGGCGGATGGATGAGAATTCCCATTGAAGAAGATCCAGATGGTGTGTCCCATGGATGTAAGATGTCAATCCTGGGTGGTTAGAACAAAACACCCATTGACAAAGATACAGAAGGTTGACCAGAACACCCCTTGAGGTGGATCAAGGTGGTGTATCCATAGGATGGAAGATGTCACACCTATATGGATAGATCAAAACTACCATTGAAGAATATCCATAAAATTGATTATAACTCAAGTGGATGTAGATAAGTGAGGTTAATGCCTTGGAGGGAAGATTCCATGCCTAGGTGGATGGGTCAGAATGCCCCTTGAGGCAGATCTGGAAGGTTGATCAAAATTACACATGAGGTGAAGCATACAAGAGCACACAAAAGAGTGAATATTTCACAATAGGGATGGATGGATTCGAATTCCCCTTGAGTTGGATCCTATATGTTGATAAAAATTTCCTTTAATATTGATCTAGGTGGTGTGACCGTAGTAGAAATGATGTCATACCAGGGTGTATAGATAAGAACAACCCTTGATAAAAATCATAGAGGTGTGTCCATA
The DNA here is from genome assembly GCA_963277665.1 of Viscum album. NCBI lineage: Eukaryota > Viridiplantae > Streptophyta > Magnoliopsida > Santalales > Viscaceae > Viscum > Viscum album. The sequence continues at coordinate 44,585,149 of OY728139.1, read as the reverse complement.
AGATCATGAACCTATGATTACCATTTTTTAGGATTTAACATCAAGGAGGAGTCAAATATTTACTCTTTAGAATACATAGATCAAAAACCACATAGTTTGATGCAGTAATATAAGGTTGTATGACAAGGCTCATCCACATAAATTAACATAATGCAGTAATGACACTCTTATCATGAACGGAGTGTCAACATGGTATTATATTAGGATTTTTGGTAAGAACATACCTTTAAAGGGGTTTTTATCTTCTTTGGAGTTCTTTGGGGTGTACACATTATGAATCCCTTCTGGGAATTCAAATTCGGTGCAGGGAGAGAAGGTGTAATCCCATTTTGAACATAAATGTGGTATCTTGAGTTCATCACACAGTTTAATGTAAAATTTTTATGTCATCAGATGAGGATTTTGTCATGTAGTTTAGCGTCATATGACTTGTATTTTGGGATAGGTGGGTTTACATCACAATGCATGGATGTGGGAAGTTCAATACACACCCCTAGAGTTTACATGAGCACAACATATGTGCCTTTTAAAGTGGAATGGAATTGGAACTACCTTGGAGGAGTGGTTAATAATGATGGACATTTTAAAGTCCCCATTGTTTGAAAAAATATGGGTTATAATACACATGATTGGAAGCGAGAGGTAGGTGGAAGGATCGGACCACTATTGGGGTGAACTAGGAGGACATAAGATGGATGATATTTCTCACATGGTGTACTCAAGGTGTAGGTGAACTGGTCCTGGAAGGGTGTGTGGGCCTCAGTACTTAATATTTGTGAAGGAGGCACAATAGATTGAGGCACAAAAAAGAGGAATAAGAGAGGTAAAAAATGTACATTGGGGGTTATATAATGTGGGTTCTTCAAGGATTGGGGTCCTTGCATAGGATATGGGCTTTTCGAAGGAGTATGCTTCTCGAATCAGGGTGACCACACATTTAGATGAAATTATGATATAAAGGGGGAGTAACTAAAAAAGGAGGAATTCTTCATTAATCATGAAGTTCCATAGAGGGAATTATTACTTCATGAAGGGCATAGGTATTTGAAAAAGTTATATCCACCATTGGTTCATCCTTCCAAGAACACATGGGAGAATGTTTTTCATTTCATGGATACATTAGATGACCCATTTCACCTTGATTCATGAAGCATGGGAGCTTCACAAATTATGAGAAATTTGGATGCCAAAATTCCTAGAACTATCCATATAATGTCATATTAAAGGGGTTGTTTATAGGAGAAGGGTGCTGTGAATATTGGAGGTGCTCATGAAGAATGACGTGTTTTAATGAATGGGCACAACTCCATGTGTCTGAATGACATTTTTGCAAAGAAACTATCAGCATTTCTCATGTTTTTGAAGTTCTCCATGGATCAAAATGTATTTTCATGGTTTTACTATAATGCCTTCACAAGTTCTTGAGGGATACATTTGGATGAGGAACTTTGTGAGAGCCGAAAATTCATGAAGGATGTGTGATTTATGAAAAAGACTCCTTAGAGGTATTTTTTCTCCATTTTGGATTAGATTTTCATTCAACCCTCTATGCCTTCCCCAACCATCCCCATGAAACATGAATTTCATTGTCAAAAATCCATATATTCAAATTTGTATAATGTCATCTTACATTGAATCATAGTTATATTTTATTATATATGACCTTTATAATTATTTTTATCTTTTAATAGGAGGATTATTCACCAACACTTCTCAAGATGTGGGATAACAACAAAGGAATTTTAAAATATAAAAACATTAAGTACTGAGATCATGTTTAAATTTAGATGAAATATTTTATTTAAGGTGGGAAGAATGTAAAAATCTGAAATTTTAAAATATGAGCATAATATTAAATTGCGTAGATGACATGAACCACTAAGAATACAATGGAATATACCAACCCGAAACATTATGATATATCTATTATTTTAAAAAATATATATTCCATTTTATTGCATGAAATGCATAAGAAACATATTTTATATTGAATTAAATGAAATATCATGTTTCATTGATAGATTCCATTAAACGCAACAATAAGTTTATTTTACAGCTCTTGTCACACACCAAACTAAGTTTTACCAAAAAATACACTATTAGTAATATTATTAAATATGATAGGTGTCACATAACAATTGGAATTGTATGTATGAATAAGATATATTAATGATTTAAAATATTTTAGTAATATATTTTTATTAGCTATATAATTTTTATAAATAAATTAAGTATCATTTAAAAGATAATGACATGTTTTTTTAAAAGAAAATAACTATTATAAATGATAGATCAATTGTAATTGGTGATCATAATTATAATTAATTTTTTACATTTTTATGAAAATAAATTCATTAAAAAAATGTAATTTTTTAAATCAGAATACAAAAATTATCTTGTGGTTATTTTTTTTCTAAGATGTTTCATTTCTTAATGAACATTAGAAGATCCTAGATTTTAATTAAAAATTCCACATTCATCGAAAAAATTTATAAATTATAAATATTTTATTAAGTGGTATTAAAGTAAAACTAGGTCACTTATTCATGTAATCCAATTCATGTCATTGGAATCATTTTCATGTTATATTTTGACATAAAAGCATTATAAACGTTTGAGCATTTTATCTTTAGAAACCATCTTTCTCATCACGTCTGCTTGATTAATTTTTAATTAAATTTTTACACTTTTGGGACGTGAATTTGGAAAAATGTGCTTCATATTTGAATTAATTATAATTTATATTTTATAATGAGGTCATAATAATTTTTGACCGAAAATATTTTTAAAAATATTTTACATTATTTAAAATGATTAATGACAAAATGAGTTTACATAGTGGTTAATCATTACATATATGGCATAAAAGTGACCAAAAACACGTCCAAAACCAATTTTATGGGAATATTTTGAAATTATACATTCTAATATTGATAATTTACAATTATTGGGGTATGTTTACAAGAAAAAAATGTTTTTGGAAATCACTCTTTTAAAATTATTACAAGCTTTCCACTCAGCTACCTTATAAAAGGGCTCCCACTCTACTCTCCACTTCCCCACATAAAACCACTTTTGAAAATAAATTACTTAACCAAATAACTCTAAATATTTTTTATACTCATTTTATAATACTTATTTAGTCACAAATTCATCATTTTAAGGGTTTATTGCAAACCAATGGATGATACCAAGGGAATAAGTAAGGTCCTTAAACTAGAATATTCATTTTATTTCAAATATCCACATCCGTAAATTTTATTTAATATATAATGATATAATAGATTTAGAATATTAAATATAATTGGATTTTTTTATAATAATTTAATGATATAAAACTATATCCACTTCCATCAAATGGGTTACAAAATTATTTTTCATGTATACGGTAGACCATTATCTAGAGAACCGATGTCCTTCGTTCTTCCATTTCAACCTAACATGTGTGGTTATGATGAGGATATAAATTATATATGTTATATTTATAGAATTTTTATAATACTGGAGTCAGTATACTAGAGAGATATTTTTACCTTCCTTTCCATAGGAGACACAATATTGACACTCATGTATACAATGAAATACCCCCATGCGATGTTATGTGATTCACCTTTCACTAATGCTTCACATGGAAGGTGATAAAGATAATGATAATTATTATATTCTATATAAATAAAATTATTATGATATTAATTATTTATTTATTACTATATAAATTTAATATACACCATTATCTTTCTATCCTTTTAAATCACATAAATATGATAACATCATCCGTGTATGTGTGGAAAACCGCTTTCACAAAGTGATGTGAAACTTTATTCATTATAAAATAACTTTTATGAAAATATATAATTATATAATATGGTATATATTATATGATTATAATTATTGAAATTTAATATATTACATACCTTTTATACATAATGATAGGTGAAAAAATGAAATGGTATTAATGCGTATGCACGACCTATATTCCCCATGATCGCAACTTAATATTTGATTACCACAATTAATTATTTCATTTAAAATAAAAATTTATTTAAAATATTAATATTATTTAATTATTATTATTCTAAATAATATATAACTACATAATATGGTCAGGAATAATAATTTTCATAACTAAACATACATGAAAAATAAGGAAAATTAATTCACAAAACAATGAAAATTATGATAGATTATTAACAAATGTGTAATAGTATATCCTAAAAGGATCATATAGGATACCATTAATATTAATATGGATCTATAATAAGTTAAAAATATTATTAATCCCACTATATATATTGTTAAATCATGTTCACACAAAAGTAATCATGAAGCAGGGGATTTTGTCTCAATTTAATTTATTTGAGTGATATTGTAACGTTATACTGGTAATTAATAATATTTGGTGTATATAATTACCATTTTACATTTAATAGAATTAATAATTCATTATTTATGGTATATTATGTTTTAATTTTAATTATTTCATCTATGGGGATCTGAACATAAATTTACCAAGCTGTAAGGAAATTTCTAAACACAATTTCAATTCATTGGGTTATATTACGTTTTCATTGTTGTTAATTTTCTAGGATTATGTGTATAATGTCTATTTTATTATCTATGGTTTTCATTACAATATTTTATGTGTAACTATATTTGATACACATGATCTATTCACTGATCAATTATCACTTCAATGTTATGATCATTTTAGTGTTTGTTTCAAAATCTCATTATAATTGAGATCGTTTATTGTTGAATTTCAGTTAAAGGAAACTATATCACAATTGTTTAATAAAACTGATAATTTTCTAACCATCTAGTTACAAATGATATTTTTTAATTTATAGTATTATTATTTTTTCTTTGTATATAAAATTATTGAGAAAATGTTTTAATAAAATATGATTTTATTTCTCAATTCGGTCGAAAATCCTTTTTCATAAAAAACCTTGTGTTATTAAAATATTTTAACAAAATATTATCTTCAAAATTATCAAAATGATTCATTAAAAGTCATTTTTACTTTTTAAATAATTATTTAATAGAAATATTCTTTTCACATTCTGAACAACGACCTTTTTTAATCATTTTAACCAAGCTAATGGAATGTTCCTTACCTCATGCTTGGATTATATAGTTGATTTGACCATCATTTATTTAGATATTAATCAAAAAAATTATGATATTTTGTATAAATATTTATTATTTTAATTCTGATTCTTAGTGAAAAGTATTTTTATTTTATTTCAAAATGAAAATTTTATTTTCTTATAGAATGATTTTAAATATTTGTTGATGGTATTTAATATCTATAATGAAAAAACCTTATTTTACATATAATTCACATGTGATATGTTTTATTAATATAAATCTTATTCATTTAATGTATTGTTTATGATAACAATAACTATGTAATATATTAAAATTCACATTTTTATCTCATTTGTGTTTTCAATACCTTATAAATAAATTTTTCACTTTCCTACAATCATTACACATTATATTTCTATAAAATATTTACACTATTTATCATGTATTAGATTACATAATAAACAATAAACATTTTTACATATAGGGTTCACTTTTATGGTTATTTATTATTTGGGAGAGTAATGATAAATATGTATCCATTACACAATATGGAGATTTGATAAGGCATTGTCACGACCCGTCCCTCGGGGCCCGTGCTGTGACTACCCAAAACCCATCTTCCATAGGCCAGGGTCTAGAGACTAGCACCGAAAGTTTATTCCCTAAAACTGGGAAGTATTTTCCTTTATAACATGTAAACACACGCAACCATGCACACAACAATATACGAACACAAGTCGACTGTATAGAAAAATGAGTTTTGAAAGTAAGTAAAAGGAGCCAGAATACAAGCCCAACTAGAAAGTACAAGGAAAAATAGAAAGTAAAATATGGATAATAGTTGGAAAGAAGATCCTGGATCATCCACCACTGATCCTACCTGAAGGGTAGGTATAGCTCATGACTGGTCGTCCCTGCGGTTTGTCTTGTCCAACGTCCCCCTTCGAGCTGACTCCAGTCCTGTTAACCTCATCCTAAGTCAGTGTTGTCCATCATCTGCACCAAACACAATGATGTGCAGGCATAGCTCGTGCAGGGGTGTATATAACAATACTCAGTAGGAACCTCGAGACCCTTAAGGTCTCACAAAATCCACAAAGGATAAAACAGAAAAAAATGAAACAACTGAAAACACTACTTAGGTATATACCCATACATATACCTAAGTTATGAAGTAAACCCATCTCAATCATGATGAAAAGACAAAGTACAACTCCAAAGCCCCAAGATCAACTATTCCACAAAGGAAGTAATACCATGAAAAAAAGTACCACATAGGTATGCCATATATAAGAATACCACCAAGGTATTACCACGAAGGAAAGTACCACACATGTACAGACTCACCTTACACCAGGTATATGTTATGTACATTAGTAGAGATGTTTAGATGTAACTACTACATCATCTTACCCTGTTAAGAGGAAGACCCACACAGGATGGATCAATGCTGTCCTAAATAGGACCGCTCCATGTTAACCCACGTAGGATCTCTAGGTGATGACAGACACATGATCGCTAGGTGCTGAATCACACAGGATCGCTCGGTGCTGATCCACACAGGATAGCTAGGTGCTGACCCACATAGGATCACTTGCTTCTAACCCACAAAAGATTTCTCGGTGATAACCCACACAAGTCCTCTCTTCATTCATCATGTCACAGCCAGCTACAGGGTTCCCATAGTACGCTCGCTTGTCTCCGAGAGGGTCCACTCCACAATCCTCAAGTTGATACTTCATCTTCAATAAAGTCTCACTAGGAATTATCTCAAAGGAATACCAAGTAATATGGGTCTCAACACAATAGACGGTGTGTCAATCGAATGCCTGGTCTGTGAGTTACTAGCCTTTTTGTCCCAAGTGCCCGGTTGGATTCATGATCGATCCAACCCAACCATTTTCTAACCTTATCCAAATCTCTAGTGGGGTATACTCAAAGGGACTGTCTTGCTCCAAGGTTTCCAACGCCATTGGAAGTTCTTCAATTGGATGCCTGACACCAACGCTAAGGCTAAAAGAGAATAAATGGGTTGATGTGGGTCTGATTCTAGTCTGAACCAGTTAGACTAACTTGGTTTGGGTCAACTCGGCCCGACCCACTAGGCTTGGCCCGGCCCACAGTCTAGCCAGCTGGATCCGGCCTGGCCCGCGCTGGGCACCCGGTCCACTGGTGGTCCTGCTCGGCCCACACTGGGTGGCCTTGCCTGGCAGTGCAAGGAGGCATGGATGCCGCGGGGCCGCAAGGGCAGAGAGGCCACGAGGCGGCGCGACGGGGATGTGGGGCCACACGGTGGGGCAGCGGGCAGCGCGGTGGGCCGTGGGGCGGCGCGGTGGGGCCGCGGGGCGACGCTGGCCACGAGGCTGCTCCACGAGGCCGTAAGTAGGTGCAGTGAGGCCATGGGGTGGTAGAGAGTAGTTATATTCATCACGGCTAGTGGTTGTGCCAACCTCCGTTCTCGTGTTCCACTGGTGCCAAACGCAGGCACCAGTCACCATCACCATCACGAAGAACACAACAAAGAAGAACGACGGAGGGGTCGGGCCATGTTTGTTTGGCCCACACCATCCGCATTAGAGTGGTAGAAAGTGGTTAAAAAATTGGAATCAATAACGTGTATGTAAGATATTTAAAAACATCAATCCCCACAACCATCATCAGTTTATTTTCCCAATCCTGCAAAATAAAACATCAGCGGATCAACTAGTTTATGAGAGTTTGATCCGCGTTCTTCGTTTAGAAGGGAAGAACATGGGAAGTGATAATCACATAGAAATAAACCCCTACCTCAAAGATTTGTCAACGAACACCGTAAGGAAGGACATGATGTCATTGGGGATATGCGAACATCGGTGACGTTAGCGTTTCATCGATCATCAGTTCATTATCATTGAAGACGTTCCTCATTAGCCTGAGCATTCTTTGTTGGAGAGAACATTCTTTGTTGGATAACGCATTCTTCGTTAGAGAAAATAATCCACCAAGCTCTCTCCAAATTCTTTTTTTCCAATCCTTTCCCCAATTCCACTAAAAATAAAAGAAATAACCAATAAAAAAATTAAATAATAACTTAACATTTAATTTTATTTTGACACATAAAATTAATTGATAACTTAACATTTAATTTTATGTTGACACACAGAATTAATTGGGGGACTTGAGAGGATTCTCCCCCATTAGGAGGGGTCAGGTGGTCCCCACCCCTAAATTCATAATTGGAAGGTTTTGAGGACTCGGGTGGTCCCCACCACCATAACCCATGTAAAGAGGTTTCAATAAATAAAATATAAGTTTATTTTATTTCATTATTTTTTCATTTCCATGAAAAACCTAAATTCTATCCTTCACCCTTGACCTACTGAAGTCGAGGTGATGTTCCCTTTAAGAGAATATCGGCACTACAAGTGCAACGGTGCCCTCATATTTCAACTTCCGAGCCTCGGCTCAAAAGATAGAAAATCTGACTCACATGTTTACTAAACGTAGCCAAATAAAAGCTCATAAATTCACTCTGGACACTCCGGGCCTCACATTAACAAGCCTTCAATTTTCACGGACTTGTAAAATTCCCATTTAATTAAAACAAATTAAATGGGAAATCTGGGTCTTTACATTCTCCCAACCTCAGGGCTTTGTGTCCTCTAAAGCCACATCACAAAACTAGGAAAAAAAGTGGCGGTACTGAGCATGAATTTGAGCCTCCCGCTCCCATGTGGCCTCCTAAAGGTTCCCATGCCGCCAGTGAATGTGAACTAGAGGTATCAACTGCCCACGAAGGACCAAGTTTTTTCAATCCTCAATCTCTACTGGAACCTTCATAAAAGACACCCCATCGTCGACGTCCAACTCGCCATGGTCGATGACATGGGATGGGTCGTGCACATATCTCTTCAGCTGGGATACATGGAAGACGTCGTGCACCTGGTTTAACTAAGGTGGAAGTGATAAGTGGTAAGACACCTATCCAACTCTACTAAGGACCTGAAAGGGTTCGATGAACCTTAGAGATAACTTTCCACCTCAACCAAATCGTCGCAAACTTTGTCGAGGTGAGACCTGGAGAAAGACGTGGTCGCCATCCTCAAAATCCAGAGGCCTCCGTTGTTAGTCGGCATACGACTTCTGCCTGCTATGTGCAGTCTTCATCAACTCCTGGATGATTTTCACCTTCTATGTGCAATCCAATACCATATCTGGTCCCACTAGTGATGACTCCCCTAGGTCAGTCCAGCACAAAGGTGATCTGCAAGGCCGCACGTACAACGCCTCAAAAGGTGCCATCCCAATGGTGGAATGATATTTTTTGTTGTATGAAAACTCCAACAGAGGCCAGTGATCATCCCAGCTGTGACCGAAGTCGAGGATGCAAGCCCATAGCATGACCTTGAGGGTATGAATGGTTCGCTCAGTCTGACCATCTATCTGAGGATGGAAGGCGGTGCTCAAATGAAGTCGTATCCCAAAAGCCTCCTCCAACCCCTTCCATAGCCGAGATGTAAATCATGAATCACGGTAAGAGATAATCGTCGAGGGTACTCCATGTAGCCTCACAATCTCCTGCACATAAAGGTGTCCTAATCCCTCTACTAAACCCTGTTCTCTGATCGGTAGGAAGTGGGACAACTTGGTGAGTCGTTCGACGATCACTCAGATAGAATCCTAACATCTAGATGTGCGTGCAAATACTATCATGAAGTCCATTGATATCCCATCCAACTTCCACTCTGGGACCTATAAAGGATAAACCCATCCTACTTCTACTTGATACTCCACCTTCACTTGCTGACAAGTGAGGCATCGAGAGACAAACTCTGCTACTTATTTCTTCAATCTCGGCCACTAGTGATGTAGTTGGAGATCTCGGTACTTCTTCACCACTCCTGGGTGTACCGTTAGAGGGGATGTATGTAAATCCCTCAAAAATTCCTCATGAAGTGACACTGGTACCATGGTACGTCCTCTAAAGAGTATGAAATGATCCCCACCATCGTAAAATCCATCAGCTGCCTGTCCCATGGATATCTAAGCACATCCAGTCTCGCACTCATTGTACCCGCACTGTGCATCCCTGACTCATTGAAGAAGTGGGAGAGTGAATATAAGATCCTAAAGAAAAACTACTCCATCACATTCCATGAAGGATATCTACAAAGCTGCCAACTAATCTATCGCATCACCTAGAAACTATGTACCTGGACTCTTGTTGAGTGCATCTGTTACAACATTCCCCTTCCTAGGAGTATAGACTATCTTGAAGTCATAGTCCTGGAGGAACTCAAGACAACATCATTTTCTAAGGTTCGGGTCCTTCTAATAGAAGATATATCTGAGACTCTTGTGATCAGAGTACAATGTAAAATGCTCGCCCATCAAGTAATGTCGCCATATATTCTAGGTGAAGACCACTGCTACTAACTCCAGGTCATGGATAGCGTAGTTCTTCTCATTCTATCTCATCTTTCGAGAACCTTATGTGATCACTACTCGCTCCATCATCAGGACACATCTGTGTTCGTTCCCTGATGCATCGTAGAAGACTATATACCCTACACCCTCCTCTCGAATCCTCAAGATGGGGGCACTAGTCATCCTCTGCCTCAGCTCCTGAAAACTCTACTGTAATCTCTTCGACCACACGAAGGGCTTCCCCTGCTTCATCAATGCTGAAAGTGGTGCTGCATCTCCATAGAAATATGGCACAAATATCAAGTAGTATCCAGCCAAACCTAGGAAACTCTATACATCTGTCACACTCCTGGGTGGCTCCCAATCAAGTACCGCCCCAATCTTCACTGGATCAACTGCAACTCTAGCCTCCGATATGAAAGTCCTAGAAAGTGAAAATCATGGATCCAAAACAGGAATTTCAAGATCATACCATAAAGATGGTGCTCTTGGAGTGTGTCCAGTACTACCTACAAATGATATGTATGCTCCTCCTCAGTAGCCGAGTAGATAAGAATTCCATTACTAAATACTACTACAAAGTGATAATGGTATGGCTAAAAGATCTTGTTCATGAGTCCCATGAACACTTCTAGAGCATTGGTTACAAAGAATGGCATAACCAAGAACTCATAGTGGTCGTACCAACATCTGAGAGTCATCTTCTACCCATCCTTGTCTTGTACACTGAGCTGGTGATAGCCTGATCTGAGGTCTATCTTTGAGAACCACTGTGATCCCTTCAACTGATCCATGATGTTGCCAATCCTTGGAAGTGGGTAATTTTTCTTCAAGGTCACCTGGTTTAGGAACTGATAGTCAACACAATGTCTCAAGCTCCCATCCGCCTTCTTGGTGAACAAAATCGGGGTAACCTAAGGAGAAACACTGGGCTGGATAAACCCTTTCCTCTATAAGTCCTCCAGCGGTACCTACAGATCATGAAGCTCCATAAGAGCCATCCGATATGCTAGTGTAGATATCAGTGTCATCTCAGGGTACATGTAATTGTAAAATTACACCTCTCTGTTAGGAGGTAGACACGAAACATCAACAGGGAAAACATCTGTGTTCTGGTCCACCACTACAGGATAACTCAAACACTCCACATCAACTGCTCTGAGGGTAAGGATATCCAACTGATTAGGGATTAGATGCATTCTCCGCCGGGTAAGTCCATCATGTGATGAAAAGGCTCCCTTCTCACTGGTGAAGGTACACCTAGTCCCATCCGTACAGACACACCACACTTTTTTCTTAACATAGTCAATCTGAGCATGGACTATAGATAACCAGTCCATACCCAAGATGACATCGTAAGGCCTCAACACTGCTAGTAGGATATCCTAGTCGAAGCTCTCGCATACTAGAGTAAGCTTGCACTGTCAGCACTAGTGTGTAATCAAAAAATCATCTCCCGTAGGAGTCTCCAGCTGTAAGGATTGAGCCAACAGCTCTGTCGGAATCTCTGAGCTCTGAATGAGGGCAGTGGATATAAAAGAAATACTGGAACCTGTGTCTATATGTACTACAGCTAAGGTGGAGTAGACACAAAACGTACCTCATATCATCTCTAGAGCACCATGATCGTTGGCCTCAGCTGCATGGAGCTGAGATCACACCTCTCCGCCTGCTCCCCATGGTCGGGGTGGACCACCTGGTGGTGGTGGTGGTGGTAACATCTTGAATCCTTGCCCACAGCAAGCTGCATGGCCAACTACTCTGCCACATCCACCTGCTCCCCACGGACCTCCTCAGTTGAACCTATGTCTCTTCCTGGGCGGTCCTTTGATTGTATGTTGATCATATCTATGGAGGATCGAATAGTCAAAATCCATGTGACCCTACCCACCACATTCCTAACATTGTATGCTCCTGAAATAACCAGATCTGCCTCTGGTTCCCCTCACAACCAAACCTAAATCATGTGGTAATCCACCTATGGGTATGGTCCTCTGGGACCTCTGTATCATCTATCTACTGCCAGTTGTAAAAGATTCTGCTACCTGAGGACTGGTAGTTGGTCTCGCTGATGGTGACTGCTCAGCAAAGTAACTCTCCACTAAAAGGGATCCCCCTAACACCCCCACATGAGTCGGGATGTCGAGTGAGATCATCGAAGCCCTGATCTCCCACCTGATTCCCTGGTCGAAGGTTTTGGATTTGAAGAATGGGTCCCACACCATATCTGTGGAGTAGTGTGAGAGTTCAGTGAACCTCGCTGAGTACTGAGACACAACCATGCTGCCCTACTGCAGATGAAGTAGCTCATGAATGCGCACTGTGCGAAGAGTCACCAAAACAACCTCTTCCCGAAACATGCTCTTGAAGTCTTCCCAGAGAAGCGTCACTATGTCGTGAACCTGGAGCATCAAGGTCCACTATCTGCCTGCTGATGCCTGTAGAATTCTGGCGGCAAGGGTCACCATGAGATCAGATGGTGTCCCTAATAGTTGGAAAACTCTCACCATGGCCTCCAACCAATCCTTAGCCGCCTTTGGTTCCATCTCTACCCTAAACCAGGGTGGTCTCTGGCGTTGGAACTCATGCAACGCGCTCAAGCGGCGTGGACCCTCTATTGTTGGGGCTGGTGGCATCGGTGGCCCAATAGGTAATGGTATCGTGGGTGCCTCCACTGGTGCCTCTGCTAGAAAAGTGCCCTGCACTAAGGCCTCCTCGCTCGGTGGGCTATCAGTGCATAAAACTCTCGGAACCCTAGCTGGATGTTTACATGGAGGCACCCTGAAAAGAAACAGGTGCGCCACAGTCAATAAGTTATGCTCGGTGAGCTGACTCAAATAGATCATAAAGAAAACTCTTCAAAACACAAACGCAATCAGTGTTTTCGTGCACCGAGTCAGAAATCAGAAGCCAAGGTCCTGGTGTATGGATACGTTGACCGCCAAACCAACACTGGATTCCCTAAACTCATAACAACACCCACTACACTTAACATAGTTTCTGTTAAAAAGAAATATCAGAGCCCTATGTTCTATGGTAGAACTGACTCCTCTGATACCAATTTGTCATGACCCGTCACCCGGGGCCCGTTCCATGACTACCCCAAACCCGCCTTCCATAGGCCAGGGGCTGGCGACTAGCACCGAAGGCATATTCCCTAAAAATGGGATGGATTTTCCTTTATAACCTGTAAACACATGCAACCAAGCACACATCAAGATACAAACACAAGTTGACTGTATATCAAAAGAGTGTTCAATGTAAGTAAAAGAGGCCAGAATACAAGCCCAACTAGAAATTACAAGGAAAACTGGAATGTACAAGACAAATGATGGGTGGAAAGTAGCTCCTGGATTGTCCACCACGGATGCTACCTAAAGGGTTGGTACAACTCATGAACAGCCGTCTCTGCAGTTTTCCTTGTCTAACGTCCACCTCCGAGCTACCTCTTGTCCTAGTACCCTCGTACTCAGTCAGTGTTGTCTATCGTCTGTACCAAACACAAAGATATGCGGGTATATCCCATGGAGGGGTGAGTATAACGATACTCGGTAGGGACCCCAAGACTCTCAACGTCTCAAAAAACCACAAATGATAAACCACAATGAAAGGAAACAACTGATAACCCTAATAAGGTATATGCCCATACATATGCCTAAGTTATCAAGTAAATCCATATCAATCATGAGGAAAACATAGATTCCATCTCCAAATCCCCTATATCAAATGTTCCTCAAACGAAGTAATACCACGAAGGTGAGTACCACACAGGTACACTACATAGATGAATACCACCAAGGTATTACCACGATGGAAAGTACCACACAGTTACTGACTTAGCTCAAACCAAGTATAACTTAAGTACAGTTGTAGAGATGATTAGATGTAACTACTGAATCATCTTAGTCTGTTAAGATGCAAACCCACACAAGATTTCTTGGTGCTGACCCACAGAGGATCACTCGGTGCTGACCCACACAGGATTTCTAGGTGATGACCCACATAGTATCTCTAGGTGCTGACCCACAAAGGATCGCTAGGTGATGATCCACACAGGATCACTCGGTGCTGACCCACACATGATCACTGGGTGCTGAACCACAGAGGATCGCTCGGTGCTGACCCACATAGGATTGCTCGGTGCTAACTCACACAGGAGAACTCTTCATTATTCACATCACAACTAGCTACATGGTTCCCGTAGTATGCTTGCTTGTCTCCAAGAGGGTCCGCTCCACAAGCCACTGGTTGATACTCCAACTACCACTAAATCTTACTAGGAAGTATCTCAAAGGACCACCATGTCATAGGGGTCTCAATGCAACAAACAATGAGTCTATCAGACACCCAATCTACGTGTTATTAGTCTTTTAGTCCTGGTGGCCCGGTTGGATTCGTGCTCAATCCAACCCGACCATATTCAAACATTATCCAAATCTTTAGTGGGGTATACTGAAAGGGACCATCTTTCTCCATGGTTACCAATACCGCTGGTGGTTCTTCAATCAGATGACCAATGCCAAAGTTAATGTTAAAACAGCATAAATGGGTCAAAGTGGGTCCGGGTCTAGGCTGACCCGACCCGACCCGGGCATACCCAGTTCAGGTCGACCCGGCCCAACCCACTGGGTCTGGCCAGCCCTACGGTGCAGCCCGGCCCGCGCCGGGTGGCCCAGTCTACTGGGCAGTCCGGGCCGCTCGGTTTGGCACGTCCCCCACTGGGCAGCCAGGCCTGGCGGCGCTGAGGCCATGAGGCTGTCTGGGCGACAAGGTCGTGGGGTGGCGTAGTGGCGAGGCGGTGTGATGAGGCTTCAGACGAGGCAATGCAGTAGTGCGGCGGGGCCGTGGAAGGGGCGGTGGGGTTACATGCGGCGCGACGGGGCCACAAATGTCTCTGTGGATCCGTAGGGCAGCGGGGGCCGTGGGGCGGTGCGGCGAGGCCACGAGGTGGCACCGGGAGGCCGCAGGGCGGGAGAGCGCCATTTTCTTCATCATTACCGGGGGCGGTGCCGGCTGCCATTCTCGTGTTCCACTGGTGCCAAACATTGGCACCTGTCACCATCACCATTACAAATAACACACCAATGAAGAACGACAGAGGGGTCGAGACATGTTTGTTTTGCCCGTACTCTCCGTGTTAGAGTGGTAGAAAGTGGTTCACAAATTTGAATCATGAACGTGTATGGATGATATTTAAAAACATCAATCCCCATAACCTTCATCAATCACTATTCCCAATCCCACAAAAGAAAACATTCGTGGATCAACTTGTTTTTGAGAGTTTGATCCAGAATATTAGTTTAGAATGGAAGAACATGGGAAGTGATAATCACATAGAAATAAACCCCTACCTCAAATATTTGTCGATGAAGGACGCAAGGACAGAGACGATGTCATTGGGGATAGACAGACGTTACTGACGTCGGTGTTTCCTTGATCGTCGGTTCGTTGTCATTGAATATGTACCACATCGGCATTAGAATTCTTCATTGGGGAGTGCGTTCTTCATTGGAGAACATGTTCTTCGTTAGAGAAAATAATCATCCAAGCTCTCTCCAAATTCTCTTTTGCCAATCCTTTCCCTAATTCCACTGAAAAGAAAATAAATAGCCAACACAAAATTAAATAAGAACTTAACATTTAATTTTATCTTGACACATAAAATTAATTGATAACCTAACATTTAATTTTATGTTGACACATAGAATTAATTGGGGGAGTTGATAGTTTTCTCCCCCATTAAGAGGGGTCAGGTGGTCCCGACCCATAAATTCAAATTTGAGAGGTTTTGAGGACTCGGGTGGTCCCCACCACCATAACCCATGTAGAGGAGGTTTCAAAAAATAATATAGAAGTTTATTTTATTTTATTATTTTTTTCATTTCCATGAAAAACCCAAATTCTATCTTTCACCCTCGACCTACTGCGGTCGAGGTGAATGTCCCTTTAAGAGAATATCGCTCCTGCGAGTTCAATAGTGCCTTCATATTTCAATTTCGAGCACCGGTTCAAATGTTAGAAAAAACCCGCTCGCATGTTTCCTGAACGTACCCGAATAAAAGTTCATAAATTCACTCTGGGAACTCCGGGCCTCAAAATCATGTGCCATCAATTTTCACGGACTCATTAAATTCTCATTTAATTAAAAACAGGTACATGGAAAATCTGGGTCTTTATAGGGACATTGTTTAGGAAATACACTGACTATTTGATATATGAGAAATTATTTGGACTTGTATGACATGGGTTGGTAACTGGTTAATTTAAACCCCTTGATGTAGTAGTAGACTCATGGGATGAATAAATTGAATAGCTTCAACTAAATAGTGTATTACTTGGAATGTTTTGAACTATTTTTTGATTAGATTTTATGGTAAAAGATTAATGTACATGGGAAACATGACGTCAAATAATTAAGAATTTTCTTTATTTTGTAATCAATTATTACTATAAAATTTATTTTCAGTATGACACCATCTCTAAATGAATTTAAATATCATTAAATTTACTAAACGGTATGATTATTCAGTTATTTACCAATATATATTGTTCTTTTACTTTTATAATTATTTAATTGACATTTGTGAACATTGAATTTTCATTCCTTTTTTATTATTATCATTAATTCATTGTTTATTTTGTTAACCCTGAATGTGGATTTTATGTCACCCATATTTTTTTCCTTTACCCAGGATTCCATCAAGTCTACTATGACTTTTATACAAGTATATTCTATGGAGAATAATTAAATTCTCAATACAAAATTATGTTGTATTTTTTTATTCAAATGTAATATATGAATCATGTATGAATCTAATTTTCTAAGACTACTAAACTATTAGGTCCCAAGGGATGTGATTACATATATCTTATACAAATTTAGTAGTCAAATCACCCTTTATTTTTATTCTAGGGTATGTTTCATTACATAAAATATTCTAATTGTATAGAACTGTTGGAATATGTATATTACCTATATCAATGAAGAATGTGTGGTGAATAACCCAATTTCTATAAGAATATATTATTCTTTATATATAACTGAGGCATTTATTCATGAACCACAATGAAATACATTGATGATTCAAAATGAATGATAACTTTATACATATATATATATGGCTACTAGTTGTTATGTATAATATATCCCTTTACTCATGCTATAATATTAGATAAACATTTTATGAAAAATGAGACCCAACATATCAATATGTTTTATTTTATAGATTGAAAAAAATAAATTTAGGATGTTCACAATTTTTTATTATGTGTTATTGTTTTCATTATTTTATAATTAAAATCACAAAATGGGATGTAAAATAATTAATGAGAAGAAATTGAATAATTTAGCATGATTCTTATAAAAAATGTAAAAAAATATATTTTAATCAAAAAATATCTATTTTTTTAAGAACACTACTTGTAAATGTAAAACTAATGAGGTAGGGAGACACTTACCAAGGTTCAAAAATAATGCATATCCTCATAGACATAGTGTATTGTGCATCTTATAGAGTTATATTCAATGATATTTGTGAGGATCCTTGAGCCTTGAAATTAATCATCATGAAATGCATAATATGATTTCGTCAAAATATTCCTTTCTTGTTGTTATAGAATATCTTTTATAAATGATTTTCAGTTACACTGACTTTCATGAATACTATTTAATATATAAATTTTCATTAATGACTGATGTGCAAATTTTGATTAAAATTAATAAACTAATTATCATGAATTTCAATATTCAAAATTAATCATTATTGTTTTACTAAATATGAACTTCTTATGAAACATTTTGTGGGAACATATTGGGAATATTTTTTAATACCTTATATATGGATTTAGGAGAGTGCATGATTTTTTATCTAGGTTCATGTAAAGGAAATAATCTTTTTGGAGTTATCTGATATTCAGGATAGAGGGACACGTGATTTCAATGGTAACTTGTGGGGTGAAAAACCACCGTGTTACATAGCGATGTCGTTTTCTTGACAGCTTTTCAGTATTTTTTTATGGTTTTCCTCATGATGGAACTTTTTTATGTCTAATTTATCAAATTTTACTTTCTATTCTATACTTTGTTGAATTAATTCCTAATGTTATTTCACAATACCCAGGTGTCAGATATCAACATATGGGGATTTGAATCACCACTAGTTCCATGTTACAAATTAACATGGATGCCTAAGTTGGTGAGTGATATAAGTTTGTTTGTGATAATGATATGACTAATCTTTCATGCATGTCATAAATTACTGCAAATCTATACCATACCACACAATATAAAAAATTTAATCATCTGTATAAAGTATTTTGGATATATATCCAAAAATATATACAAATACAAAAAATAAAAATAAAAATAAAAATAATTTTTAATAACATCATATGTGTGAAATTGGATTTTAATTTTAGTTTAACTGTAACACTAAAATAGTGAAATAATTACACAATTTTAGTAAAACTAAATTTAAGAAAAATCATGAATGAATTTCATGTTTTCACACCATTTTCATAAATAAAATTTTCCGAATAAATTAATTATATTTAAAATCAAATATAAAAAATATTATACATATTAACATCAAATTAATGTAATTCATTCCATGTTGATTTTTTAGACAAAATATGTTTTTAAATATAAAAATATTATAGTTTTAAGGTTATTTATGTATATGATTTCATGGGGTTGGTGACCCTATCACAGCAAGAAGATCATCTACCCAAAATAATGGAATTGTAATCGACGGAAGTAATATATAAATATATAAATATATATATATATAATTTGTTTTTTATAGAATACTGTAGGAATTTCTATTAAAAATATTAAAATCATTAAATTTAAATAGATATGAATGGATTCTAAAAATTAAGAAATTAAATATATTCTTATATCTTATATCCTAGGATAGAGAATATGGATTGGGAAATTTTTTGAAATTTTTATATGGTGTTTTTAGTTAATTTTTAAAGAAACATCATTCAAAAATATTTTTATTTTTGAAATTAAGAATCATATCTTTTAATAATTTTTTATAAAAAAAATTAAAAATTAAAAAATTTAATAACATTAATTATTTTACATATTTTTTTATGATATGAAGTAATAATATTAATAATTATAACATAAACATAAAAAAATGTTTATTATAAATATATTTTTCAATCAATCAAATTTTTTTTTTGATATTTTTTATACTGTTTTTTAATAATACATTTATTGAATAATATAGAATTAATAAATTTACATAATTCACATAATGATTAATGCCTATTTTTTATAGATAATTAGTTATTATTATTATTATTAATACTCTATTGAGTTACATTAGGTTTATTGAATGGAAGCATCAATTATATATATAAATTATATATTCTCATGAACATTGTATTATGAACGATATAATATTATTCAATATATAGAAATATGTCTAGTATATTAGTTCAATGTAATTAGTTAATTTTATCCTCTATATTTTTTATGATAAAAAATGATGTTAATTAAATAATCATTAATATAGATTGTGAAGAAACCTTAGTGTTGTAAATTTATACATTAATATTAGATCACATGAATAATTCAAAAATTGTACATAAATTTTTACATAAAATTTTGTTGGGGATTCATATCTGGTTGAG
Organism: Viscum album; assembly: GCA_963277665.1. Lineage (NCBI taxonomy): Eukaryota > Viridiplantae > Streptophyta > Magnoliopsida > Santalales > Viscaceae > Viscum > Viscum album. Next base: position 44,565,007 of record OY728139.1, on the reverse strand, counting down.
AAGATGAAACCATGATTTTACAAAGGATTTTCAACGATTCTTGAATTAAAACAAATATTAGGTAGGTCTATCTCTATTTTCATGATGTGAATTTTTATAAATATAAGTGTAAAATTATAGATATGAACACACAAAATTATGATGGAGAGGGAAATAAATCATTTGAAACATGTACATAATGTGATTCTCTATTCTTCAACCGTTGACATTCCCCTAAATGGATATCTAATGAAATTGGTTTTGTTAGATTAAATACATTTTTATATAATTATTAGTTTTTATAAAAAATGAAAATATCATTTTCATAAAAAACATTTTTAATGCAATAAAAAAAGAAATATGGGGATTTTTTAGGGAATTGGTTTTAATTACACATTATAATTGATATAATTTGTTTCTTTATAGCCCTATTAGGAGTACACATTGTAAGATATATAAAAAAATAGGGTGAGTTCTGATGAAAAGTCAAACATGTGTGGTCTCATTTTTCTATTTTTTTACAAAGGTTAAATATATTTATGTAAATTTATTTGAAATTCACTAAAACATTTGAAGTCATTCCTGAAAATAATGAGATGCATTTAGGTTCAATGAATTGGTAATTTAATTATTTAATTTTTTTTCTTATGATTTGTTTTCCATATATAAATATATATACATAATAAAATAATATTAATTTTTTAAAAAAATAAAAAAATTAAATAATCTAATGTTTATATAAAATGTCAGATGATTTCATGTTTTTGAGACTCATTTTTTGTAAATTTTTTTACTATGATCTAATGATATATATATATACACACATATAATAAAATAAATAAAAAATCCCATATAGGTTTTATTACATCTTCCATAATTAATACAAATTATATCAATATATTTATTCATCTCTCACATATATATTTTTAGAAAATATATAAAATTATTCTGACGTGAAAATGGTGAATTTGGAGTTAATTAAAAATTACATAAACTCATGGAAAACATTTAAAATTATTGAAAATGAATATGGGACATCGAGATTAGAAACCTTACAAGCTTCATCCTAAATCTTTTAGAAAATAATATTTTAAATGATTGTATGATCCCAAATCCATTTGATATAATGTTTCGGATGGAAAATACATCCCTCTATAAGGAAATTCATTCAATCGTTTTAATGTAGGGGCTTTTTTCTATCTAGGGTGGTATTATTGAGTATTATGAGCTGTTGGATGCAGTAAATTGGTTTATTGTGAGGTATGTATGAAGCATTCTTCATTTTCCTGGTTATTTTGAAGGTGTATTTTAATGGATTTTCAAATTTGGAGTAATTTTCACCTCCCCTTTGAGGATGAACATACAACATGTATCCCCAAGTTTGTTACCCCTACTACTGATTATCTAATTTGTGTCCTTCATTCTAATGGTTGATTTCTAGTATGGTATCCATATTCTTTTACACACTAGATGGTTTTCATTAAAATGATCTCAAATAGGGAAATCAAGTTATTCGATTGGTGTGTATCATAGGCCATGATTTAACTATCTTGAATTATAGGATAAAGCATAGATAATCATAAAAGGAATTGGATGTAACCATTGTAGTGTAGTATGCATTTTCAATATGATTTTTTAAATGAATAAATGATACCAAATCATCCAAATAGTAACATTCTGCTATGGAAATTATCAATGTGTAATTTATATCTTTATGAAAATATAATAGTCATTTGAAATGTTAAAATGGATATATAACTCAACAGGCATGAATTAGTGGAAACACTTGTCAGATTCCATGCATTGGTAGCTGACCATGGAATCCATTCATTGACTGAAGGGATCTTATATAAATGGATAAGATCCTCCTATTGGGATTGTGTGATGATTTATGGACATATTTGAATCTATCTATTCCTTCATGTTGTCTTCTCATATTTGTAAATCAGGTTTTAGAATAATTTTTTTCTAAGGGATCATCTTATTAATTATAATGATTCTAGTGGCTATGATGAATCCATGTAGATACATTATTCTATTAATGGTTTCTTTGTGATATCCACATAATGTTCTCTAAAATATCAATAAATATAGATTGTTCTATGATGTTGGAATTCATATTTATTTTTTATGTACTTCAATACATTTTTGTCATGACTGTGATAACTAGAGAATTGTAAAGTGTTTCTTCCACAGCATTGACAATTATATGGTGTTACAGAACATATGTGTAGTATCAATGTCGACATTATCTTTGAATAAATATGTTTTCATAATTACTTTTTAAATAACATGCATATTGTATGGTGTATGAGTCCAAATCATAACATTATATATAATATAGTTGAGTTTCCAACATTAAATTTCTCTTCTTGGAATTACGATATAGCATATCATAATGAATGATTTTATTTTATTTAGTCAAATGGTATGGATTATTTGTATTATAGATCATAATGTTTTAAAATAAGATTATATTGTAATTTACCATAAGATATGATATGGGTGATATCATAGGCTACAAAGGGTTTTGAAAAATAGATCATCAAACCGTAATACTGTATATATATCCAATTATGATAGATCTGTATATGAGTTTCATCGACCCATAACCATAAGGGGTAATATACACTAAAATTTAGCACTCACCCTCTCTGGTTATGACCCGGTTCTCAAATATAAAAGGGTTGGTGGGTTTGGTCAGTTTAAACATGCATCCTATAGTTTTTTTTAGTTTATTATAAATAGTATTGTAAGATTCATCATGAAATTTTTAAAACTATGTATGATAAGTAAAAAATATGCACAAGATTAAGCAATCGCCACAAAAGATATCTCTAATCATCAATGATTTCTTTTATTTCATCTTATGATAGATAAATTTATTATTTATCATAAAAAATGATATATGTATAAATTTATAAAATCATATTTTTTAAATAATAATTATAAGACATATGTGTTTAACATTGAAAATAATATATTTTCATAAATCAATGAAAAATTAAATGCCCATATTAATATCTCATCTTCTAAAAAATAATTTAAATGTTAATTTTTTTATTTACTCTTTTTAAATATTCACCTATATAAAATTAATATATCATACTAATAGAGTGAATGCCTCAATTGATATGATCAATTTCATATTATAAAATTATTATACTATGAATTAAATGATATGTACAACAAAATATGATATAGTTTTCATATAAATTAACATTGGTATGGTATGAATGTTATTAGAATAAATTTATATATTGAATATTATAAATTTATATTATGTGATAGATTTATGTTGGAATTGAAATCTATTTTGTGTTTAATATATTATGGTAGTGGAAAATTGGGCCAGACATCCCACTAGCTTGGATACTTATGCCATGATCTAGAAAAGAGGAGCTTCTCTACATGGGGATAAATGATTACACTTTTGGAGATCAAAAATTTCATATAATTATATATATTTACATCAAAATTCATTGTTGTTCCTTATGAATAGGATTCATTTGGATGGGAGTAATCATTTTTGGACTCTATTTTATCATTTTTTAAAAATCAAAGTGTTATGTGAAGAGGTATATATTAATATAGATTGAACTTATTATTAACATAGTTAGAATAGGATTCCCAAAATAAATAATTATAATCATTCTCAATTAATAGATGAAAACATGTGATAATAAAGATTTCATGAAATGAAATAATTATCAATTAAATATGCATGTTGTCTATATTAAATTAGTGATAAATTAAAATTATACTCCAAAAATAAAAAGTGTGGGGTTACATAAAATTGAAACAAAATTATTGTCCTCAATAATTCCAATGGGTATGTTCTTCTTACATAAGATTTCACATATATTTTAAATTATATGATAGTTTGAAAAATGATATGATAGGATCGCATTGTTATATGACTAACTGTAGTGTGAATCATTATTAATATTATTTTTTAATTATTAAAAAATATTTCCATTACACCACCTCAGATATTAAATTAATGGATTGCTTACATATCCCTATTTATCTCTCCCTTAGATGTTATATAAAAATATTTAAAAAGGAATGAACACAATAGGACATGAATGTTTATAAATAAGGTTCATCTCTAACACAGATGACTACATCCCTAGTGAATCGTGGTTATTATCCAATGCACAAAACTCATTTAATTATTATCAAAAATAAATCATTCAAGGGAATGGAATTAGGATAATAAATGTGCTATAACCAACCATAATTTCCCCAAAAAACTAACTTACAGTGCTCATTCTGGAAATTCATTTCTTGACTTACTCATTATAAGTTACAAACAACTGTTACAATAGAAGTCTCTTATATTGCTGAAATTTTTTTAAAATCCTTAACCACTTATAATAATGTAAATGTATATATCTATATTACACATACATATATAGTAAAAAATATATATTGGATTTCTCACATTCATGTAATTGGAATTTAATTTTGAAACTTGAAACAAACATTTTCTTCTTTAGAATTCCACAGTATATAAGGACTATGAGCTACTCTCTCACTTTCTTAGACCAAGAAAAATAATCATATTCAATTCAATGAAATGTTTTTGATAATTTTAATGTGGTTTAATCAAAATATAATGAGAGTTTGAGGATGTAATTATGTAGGGAGATTGATGGGATTATATTGAAGAAGAAAATCTAGCTTGAAGAGTTGAGTAACTATCCAAAGGATGTAGGATGTCATAACATCTATAGATTAAAGATGAAAATTCTCAAATAAAATATTGAGATTGTTTATAAGTGTTTTCGAAATCATATATAAGATTTCAAGGGATTATGGGCTGATATAGCTAATTGGGGACACATTTAGAGAACTTTTTGATAATCAAAAGATGTTGTTGCTCAAGATGAAATTTTGATAAACCTAGTAAATATAATGACTTTTTACTATTATCATTATATATTTAATGTGTGTAAACATATTACATTGGTTGATAATGTTTGAATAAGAGGAGTAGGGTGTAAGATACGTACTAAGAAGATATGATGTTTGTGAAACACATATGATATTTGATAAGTTCATAAGATACATTGGATGTTTGTAAAAAGATTCATCATCACATAAAATTTATGATATTATCATAATATATATGATACTAGGATTTGTTATATAACTTCACATGATATTATATATTAGAGAAATTCAAATATTACATCAACTTCTACAATTAATTTCTCTAAAGAGACATGTAATCATTGACTTATTTATTCCAATGACCATAAATAAATCATCATGGTGATTTCATTTGGATTTTGATTCATATAGATAATGATGTAAGACTATACAAGGATGTAGTTTTTGATTTATATGAGTTCCATACATATAAGAAAATGTAGAATTGTAAGAAAATTGTAGATAAAAATTAAATTGATTGAAATTTTGATGATTGTGTGGTGAGCTTAGTTTCAGAATAAGACTGTAATATTCCAAAATATCATGAGCCCTTAAATAAGCCTAGGTCATCAGGAGGACAGAAGAGGAAATAGAATTAATTGGAAAGATAACTGTAAATAGATTTATAGTGATTATTAGAATATGAAATGACATATTAATCATTGGTTATGGTGTTGGGATTATTATCAGGTTCTGCAGGTGGTTGGATCGAGGCGGCAACATGCTTGCAGGGTCAGTGCGTCGGGCTCACGATACAGTCGATGTATTTTGTCACGGGATCTGCTGTAACGATGGCCTATTTTGAATTTTTAAATAGGGTGGCTGATGAGTGAGGGTGATATGGTTTTGGTTTGTTATTTTGAAATTTGAATTATGTAATGTTTGTTTTGTTTGTGTTTTGTGAGGGTGTGATTTGAAGGCGCAAGGAATGTTTATATAGGTTCCCACATTCCCTTAAAGTGGATTTTCAATAAAAAAAGGATTGGAACAAAAAAAATATTATTGATTTTGAGAAATTATGGATGGTGCTAGGACTTGTAAAATACCATGTTCATTTCTTTGTATGAGTTCCTTCTGATAATAAAAAGGTATTGCGTGCATGGGATAATAACCCTAATGCAAGAGGTGCATTGTTATCCATCATATAGGTAAAACTAATAAATATATTCTAATTCTTGATTTTGTGATTTTATTTTTAATTTTTTTATTCCATCCAATAGTGAGATAATGTGAGATAAACAAGTAATCCGTTCACTAAATATGTGAGGATATGAAAATGGATAAAATTTTTCATCATAACAAAATAATAAAGATAATTATTCACCCTCATTGTCAATATTATCTCAAATTTATCCTAACATCTCCATTACCACCATTCCATAAAAAAGATAATCCAACAAAACCCTACTTTAGTAGAACATTCCAATTTTAATGATTGAGTTACATACATATGTTTTCATTAGAGGAAATACCATAATTTGAATTTGTGGATCATTACGTTATGTCACACTAATTTAATATACATGCCATTTATATTGAACTGAAAAAATGTTTGTTATCTGTATTATTTGTTACCTTGTCTGTTATTCCTTTATTTATTAATTCTTTTAATGAATTAGTTTTCAAATATATATTTTATTCATCAAGATAATTTTTATGAACATCATTAATTTGTAAAACATAAAATAACTCATATTTTGTGTTATACAATAAATAGAAGTAAATTATGTTTACACACTTACAATGTATCTAATTTGTATTGTTCAGGTAAATATTTTAATGTATTGGTTTAGAATTTTATTAAATGGATTATATCCACATGACTAATATTTGAGCCTCAAATAGTTATATCCCATTATTATATAACAAGGAATAAATCTATAGAATTATATGATATCAAACCGAAAACACATCTATAATTGTATTTTTTTACCAATGTGAGATTTAAATTCCATCATGAATATATCACCTAATATATATAAACTATATTCTTTATATATATTTATGAAAATGATTTTAATAAAAAATTAGAGTGATGTAATTAGAAAACAAAAACATATTTCCTTATAGTCATAATGTAGTTCATATCATAAATATTTTAAAAGAAACATTTTATCAAATAAATTAAATCATATACAATATTTTTAGAATATAAAAATCTTATATAAGTGAATATTTTGACAGGATAAATAAAAAAAATTAATATTTAACATGATTTTTTCAATAATGATATTTTAATATGGGAATTGAATTTTTTCACTTAGGATTTAAATTCTAGTATTTAAAATGTCTAACTCCAGAATTTTGTATTTGTTGTTCAAAAAATATGAAGTTTTCATTATTTTACACTTATAACATAATTTATTGTTGACTGAGGCTATATGATTAATATGTTGTAATACAGGAGAGTGTTGATGATTGGTGTTATTATGAGCAGAGATGGGTAAATATTATATATTTTCCTACTAACCTTACCAAGGTAATAAAATTACATGATTGATCTTATGATACACCCTATATTAAACCACAACTAACAACAGGATTCATGTTTAACCTTACATAGGTCCCCAACCCTTTTTATGTGAACACCGTGATATATATGATTGGGGTTTTGTGCTAACATTTATTTCTTATTTCACTCTACGTAGATGGATTAATGCCTCTTATATAGTTCCAAATCATAATTTTATAAATCACTTATATAATTTTATAGTTTGATTATTTATTTTAGAAAATATGTTATATCTTATGATATGACCCAAATCATATCTTATGGAATTGGATAGAACTATGAGATTTTAATGTATTATTCACTATAATACGACGTTGGCATACATTATGACTTAATAATATAAAATCATGCATTATGATATCATATATTTTAATTCCAATAGTATTTATAAAATGGAATACACTCATCCATGTTATAAAGTATGATATGATATGGCCTCATACACATTACAATATGCATGTTCTATGAAAAATTAGTAGAAAATAGATTGATTATTAGATGAAATAGACTCTGATACCATGGAATGGTATTATAGGATCATCTTATGATCAATGAAGAGGATGAAAACAAATTATAAATCCCTATCTATTTCAATGAGTTGAAAAGCAGTGAAGAATATAAAATATAAATTTGAAAACCTCTTTTATAGAACACTCCAGATTTATGGATACGAGTGCAGAATGTTCAATAAGGATAAAGAAGAATCTTCTGATAGAACCTTGCCTCTACAAGGATGCAAGACATCAAATAAAATCCCCATAACCAATGAGATGAACCCTCATACTTTAAAGTAATGATAGAACCTTGTCTATAAATATGAGTATATAACATATAAGAAGAATGAGATTTTATTATGGCTATGAAATATTATAGATACACAAATAGCGGATTTTATCCATATATATACTCTCCATTCAGTAAATTAATATAGTCACGAGATAGCTATAAATTATTTTTAGTTAACATATATATCCCATAACACATGGTCATTGTGATATATAATAGTTTGAACACACCAAATTCTTAGTACTTGTTTTTAAGAAAAAAATGATACATCAGAATATTTCATAGTATAATGTAACCATTTGGAAGAAGTGACTATTGTCTTTTACATTAAAAAACATATCGTATACCCATCCTACAATATGATGGAGGCATCATATGACAGTGAGGATATATATAGGTCATAAACTAGGATTCATAACATTTATACCATGGAAAATGATATATACCAATAGAAAAACATTAATTGTCAGTATGAGTTAATTTTAGTCAACAGAATTTGGCCTATCAAGGAATTTGGAGATTGAGCCAAAAATAAACCATTGCAATTACTGAACTAGTTAGAGAAATAATGGTATGGGATACAATAAAGGGGATATATATATATATATAATAAATTCCATAAAAAATGTATATGTAATTCTAAGAAATTTTTATGTCCCATTGAAAACCTCCTGCAAAATGGTCATGAAAAACAACAATTCTTCACTCGTAAACCAAAACCCCCCAAATTAATTTTTGTCAACACTTCCAAATCCACAGGAAGTCCCTTATAGAAATAAGTAAGGAACATACCATAGACCCATTGAAATGAAATCCTTCTATAGGGATGTATTTCCAATTCAATACACTATGTTAAAATGAATTTGGATCCTATAATAATTGGAAACCTTATTTAGCCTAAAGAGTCAAGTTGAATGTGTTTAGGTCACTAATCATGAAACCCACTTATCATTTTTAATAATATTTTTCAATGATATTATATTTTTTAGATAAATAATCACAATTCAGCATGTTTAATTCAGAATAATTCTTCTTGTGTTACTATGTAATATGTTTTCTCTAAAGTTATGTTGGTTAGGAATAAATTTATTGAAAATTATTATACTAAATCTAGAGAAAAAATTTTTTGTATTAAATTTTCATTATTTATTTTATTTTATTTATAATTTTTGGGTTCTTAGTCAAATATAAATACAGAAAATGGGAATTAAAAAAAGAATTCATTTTATATTTTATTATATAATGGGATCATATAATTGTTTTTCATTTCTACAAATTTATTTTTAGATTAATTTGTATATATGGAAAAAATCAAAATCAAAATCCTCAATTTTTAAAAACATTTCCTTAAACCATTATAGATCTTTTTGATATTATGAAAAAATATGAAATTATTTTAGTATTTTAAAATACATTTAGGAAAATATATTTATCCTTGATACTAAAATAAATTTTAAAAAAATTTAAACATCTCATATATATTTTTTTACTAGATCTCATGCTATTTTCCCTTCAAATTTTGATGTGAATTCATAATATTAATATAAATAAAATTTATAATAATTATAACAAATAATAATACCCTATTTTATAAACCTTCTCCATCATAATTTATCTTTTAGTACTTAAAACATGAATATAATAGAAATTAAGGTATAAATCCATATAAAAAATAACTGTTATACAAAAAACATATTTAAATTAAAAAATTGATATAATGAAAACATAGATTATAAGGATTGTTAATGGTTAAATGTCAAATAGTTCCATAAATTACATTTCTCAATGTATTTTGATCCCTCTTCCCATTATTTATGTGTCTGTATTTGTATACTAGAAAAAATTTATTTATAAAAAGGAACATAAAGAAAAACTGGATAGACCTTCCTTATTCTTTTTATCAACTGAAAATATGGGGAAAAGATACCTAAAAATTGGGGTTTTTCTAGTCAATAGGTTCTGAATCCCCTACCAGATTTGATGTAAATATTTATATACAGTTATATACCACTTCTGTTAACTAATTTTGATCCATATATTTACAATGATAATGTTTATTCTTGATTTATTTTAACGATAAAAAAATTAGCATATTATTTATTATTATATTATGTATAGAGTAATAATTTATATGATTTCACATACTTTAGAATAAGTTTTCATTTTTAAATATGTTTCATGAAAAAATAAATGAATCTATTTTTAATCCAAAAAACATCTATTTTTATTGAATGGAGACTCTTATATAATTAAAAAATATATTATTAGTTCTACATGATTCCACATTCTGAATTTCATTCTAGGGTTATATGATAAAAAAATATAATTACATGAAATATATTATCTCATCATTTTCGTTGAATTTCAAAAAAATTCATATTTATATGGGTTATTATTTTATTATTTCACAAACAATAATATATATATATATATTGTTGGACTCACCTATTTTGATAATCTCAATTATGATTAATTATGTTTGGATAATCCCCAATGATGATTAATGAATTAAATTTTCATTACATTAGTTACTGTTCAAGTGCTTAATGTCAAAATATAAATTCTGTTGAAATATATTCAAATGATATTCAGTTAATCAAATATTCATTTAATTCATAATGTTTTATCCTAACTTAATCTGTGGATAGATTGCAAAAATAGACTAACAGATTCGATATAGAAAGGTCACCAGTATGCAAATGAGCTGTCGATACAGAAAGGTCACCAGTATGCAGATGAGATACCCATACAGAAAGGTCACCGGCATGCAGACAGTTACCATTACACCTGAGCTACCGATAGAGTAATTCTATTGGTATGCACAAGTCAACTGATACAAAGTAATAGCTACTTTTATGAAGTCTACCGTTACAAGCTCAGCGATACTGGTACATAAGTCTACCGCTACCAAGATCCACCACTAATGGAATTCACCACTACTTATAGTCACTGATACAAGGAGCTACCACCACACAAACAGCTACTGATACAAGCAAGATTCCATTACAGAGAGTAAAATCTACCTATTCAAGATCTACCGTTACAAGTCCACCACTACAAGTTCAATGATACAAAGAGCTATGGATTGAAACCAATCACTGTTTATATAAACTATATCTCTGCTTAGTTATTAGTAACAGTTGTATTTTGTGCTTTTAATGAAACCTGTATTAATTAATGATGTTTGTTGGATATGAGGAAACCGTACCTTGTACAAATAATTCCTATAGCTGGATCTCAAGGAACATATAAAATGGAACCTTGATCTACTAGAATATAAGTTTATCAATGCACATACGAAACAGTTTTCTGGATATACACTAGGAGAATAAGGAATAACACATGCTGATTCTGTAAAACCTGAACATTCAAAGAGTGAAGAGTATCAATGACTACACCTACACTCAAGCTAGTCAAGATGATAAAGATAGACCTGGAAGTCAATGAAAAACCTATACTATGTTTTTTAAACAACTTCTAGAGGACTCAAGCTTCATCTGCTTAAATCCAAGGAGTCCAAAGCTTCACTGAAAACACATAAAGAATTCTAAACTTATATATACTTGTTTAGATCTATTGTGTTTCATTTATTCTAATTTTTAGTAGTGTGTGTGCTCTATATTTTTAATCATAATATATATCTCGTGCTGAACTAGAGGATTTCTAAATCCTTACTCAATCGTCCTTACTCTCTTGTATCCCCCTATGGATAGTTGTAGAGGTCAAGTGTGAACTAGGATGCCTATGTACTTTTGTTTAGTTTTCCCAAGAATAACTGTGGTAGAGGTTAAGTGTGACCCGGATAGTCTGTGCACTATTGTAAAACCCCAATCCAGGGTGTGGATCATAGTTTTTATAAAACTATTTGAGAGGATTATGTCACTTCTTGAGACTGAACCTCTTGTTCAAAGCTGTTGTGCATTTTTATTTTAGTTAAAACTATTTTGAATATTTTGCTGCTAAGTACTTTAAATATAAGTCTATTCTAAAGTTACTCTGATATTTAAACTAGAAAGTGTTTGTATTTATTGTAACCCATTAGGTTAGTTTCAAAATCTAATCTAATATTCAGATTAGATTAATAGAGAACTAATAAATCTCTTGAGAACCTAACTGAACCTTTACTATATTAAAAATTCACTACAGTTTAGCTTGTTGTTTAAATTGGGGGATCTTAATTCAAATATTTTAAATAGAAATTTTTAATCGTAACTCAATTCACCCCCCTCTTGAGTATCCACTTTGACCAACATTTGGTATTAGAGGTTTTAAAAAATGATTTTCAAAACACTCTATTCGTGAAAATTTTTCAACAGTGATTTTAGTTGTATATTAAAGATATTAAATTTTTGCTAATTCTAAATTTTTATATCTTTATATAACTTAGATATTATGGATAATATATTAGAAGGTGCAGCTACCAACATTCCACCCTTGTTTAATGGTGTTAATTATGCCCAATGGAAAATAAAAATGAAAATTCATTTAGAAAGTATGAGATTTGACATCTGGACTGCTATAGATACTCAGTATAAGATTCCAGAAACTGTTGGAACTACTTGGGATGAACCTACAAAATATTCTTATAATAATAATTTTAAAGCAATGAATTCCATGTATTGTGCTTTAGGAGATGAATAATTTAATCGAATATCTATTTGTAAGACTGCTTATGAAATCTGGGATACCATGGATATTTATCATTAAGGAACAAACAATGTGAAAGATATGAGATTAAACCCATAAAATATTAAATATGATAATTTTAAAATGAGGCCTGATGAATCAATTTCTAATATGTATCTCAGGTTTAATGAGATAGTCAATACAATGAGTTCACTGGGAAAAGTTGTTCCAGCAAAAGAGAAAATCATGAAGATACTAAGATGTCTTTCAGAAAGATGGAGAGGCACATCAGTTTCAATAAGAGAATCATGTGACATATGTTCAGTAACTATTAAACAGTTGATTGGTAAGTTAATGATGTATGAAGAATAGCTAAAGGTAAACAAATAAGAAGATGATGAACCAAGAAAGAAACCAGTAGCCTTCACGAATTCTACTTTAAAAATCATGGACAAAGGTAAAATTCAAGCTGCAAGTGATAGTTCAAGTAGTGAAGAGAGTTCATATGATAGTGATGCTAAAACGATTCAGATAGCCGGACAATTTCATAACTTTTATAAGGAAAAAAAGTTTTCCTGAAAACCCAATTACAAGGGAATGTATGACAATAAAGGTCATTGGAAAAACGATTGGAAAAGGACTAATAAAAGTGATGACATAGTCTGTTATGAATTCAAGAGGAAAGGATATGTGAAAGCTGACTATATGAAGATAAAATACAAGAATAAATATGAGTACAAGGACAAAAAGTATAATAATTATATTAAAGAAATTTATAGTGCTTTATAAGATAGTTCAAGTGATTTTGATTCCACTCAGAATGAAAAATATCAAAAGGCTAATATGTGTTTCATGAAAAACACATCTGACATAACATTGGATACTCCTGATTTAAACTCTTATTATAATGGAGATGATTCTGATTCTAATTATGAAAACATTTTTAGTGAGGAATTATTTGAATACTGTAATATGCATGAGGGTACCTGCAATGAGTTGAGAGACAAGTATAAATCCTTAAAGAAACAACATGCTTAAACTAGCACTGTCAAATCTGCACTAGAAGTAGAAAAGGAAAAGAATTCTTAACTTCTCAAAGAAAATACTGAACTAAAAATTTCTAATGAGAAACTCAGAAAAGATTTAGAAAAATTTACTAATGGAAAGGAAACTCTAGCACAAATTCTTGGAAAACAAGTAGCACCAATGTATACAACTGGTTTAGGCTATCAGCTTGGACATAGACAGATAACAAAAAATAGATTTAATCCTAAATCTGGATAGTATGCTGATATTTCTAGAAATTCTTGTGTATCAACTAGATACACACATAGTTATAGATCAAAAAATGTTTATCTGTCAAAATATTTTAAATCTATTGATTATATGATAACCATTAGAAAATATGGGTATAAAAAGTTCTGCTTGCTAACATGTCTGGACCCAAGAAAATCTGGGTATCAAAATCAGTTTCTATCTAAAATTGTGTTGTAGGAAACCTGCTTAAAAAGTTCCAGTAAGAAGATATGGTATTGGGATAGTGGATGTTCAAGGCCTATGATAGGAGACTACTCATTCTTAAAAAACTAATCAAATTTTATGGAGGACTTGTCACCTTTGGGGATAACTCAAAAGGAAAAATCATCGGCTTAGGCCAGATTAGTAACACTAATTCAATTTTAATTCAAAAGTTTTTTTTGTTGTTGGACTAATGTATAATCTATAAATCCTTTCTCCGTTGTGTGATGATGGATTTAATGCTATGTTTGAAAATGATTCATTTAATGTTTTTGATTCTAAAAAAGTTTTGGTATTTACTGCATTAATACTTGGAAATGTTTATGCTATAGATTTGAATTATTTAGATAAGAAAAATATTACCTGTTTAAATGATTTTCATAAAGAATATAGGATTTTGGAACAGAAGATTAGGAAACTGAAATATACACCCACATAGAAAACTGACTAGGAAAAACTTAGTTATAGACCTACCTAAACTTGAATTCCCAGCGGACAAAGTTTGTAATACCTTTCAAAAGGGAAAGAAACATAAAGTTCATTTTAAATCAATGAAATAAGGTTCAACTTCTCAACCTATTGAGTTGGTTCACATGGATTTGATTGGCCCAACCAGAGTTTCTAGCTTATATGGGAAGAACTATGTCTATGTCTTTGTAGATGACTTTTTTAGATATACATGGGTATATTTTCTAGCTCACAAAAGTGAAGCTTGATCTTACAATATTAAATACTACATGTCTGTAGAAAACCATAGTGGACTTAATATTAAAACCTTGAGATGTGATCATGGTCATGAGTATGAAAATCATGAATTTAAATCATACTTCTCACACAATGGCTACAATCACAACTTCTCTTCCCCGAGGACACTTAAGCAGAATTGTGTAGTAGAAAGAAGAAATAGAACTCTTAAATAAATTGCATGAACTATGATTAATGAATATGATTTAACTGATTATTTTTTGGCTGAAGCTGTAAATACATCTTTTTACATTATAAACAATGTTTTGATCAGAATAGTACTTAAGAATACCCCTTATGAAATATGGAATAATAGAAAACCTAAAGTTTGTTATTTTAATGTGTTTCACTGGAAATTATTTATTCTGAATACTAAAGATAATATGGATAAATATTCATCTAAAAGTGATGAAGGAATTTTTCATTGTTATTCTTTAACTAGAAAATCCTATAGAATTTTTAATAAAAGAATAAATCATGTGGCATAATCTGTTCACATCCAATTTTATGAAACTGATCCACATGAACCTAAAACTTCTCTTGAAAATCTTGAAAAAGATTTGTCTGTTCTGAACCTTGATGATAAAATCAGTGAACCTGTTGTAAAGATCACCATTTCTGAAAATATTTCAGAACCTGCTGCTGGTAAACCCAAACCTTGATAAGAATCTGAAGTTTCCAGTCCTACCTTCACTAGATCAACTAGGATTCTAAATAATAATCCCTTGGATGTTGTTGTATGTAATATTGATAGAGGGACACAGACTAGAGCTTCTCTAAGAAACCAGGTTGAACATCAAGATTTTCTTTCATAATCAGAACCTAAAAATATAAATGATGCAATCAATGATGAATTTTGGGTAATGGCTATGCAAGAAGAGTAAAATCAATTTGAAGGAATCAATGTATTGAAATTAGTATAAATACCTTAGGACACCGTGAACATAGGTACAAAATGGCTGTTTAGAAATAAGGTTGATGAATCTGGAAACATCATTAGAAACAAAGTTAGGTTAGTTGCACAAGGTTATACTCCAGAAGATGGAATTGACTATAAATAATCCTTTGAATCCATAGCTAGAATAGAAGCCATTAGGATCTAGTTTTCTCATGCATCTCATCTGAATTTCAAGTTATATCAAATGGATGTTAAAAGTGATTTTTAAAATGGTTATATAATTGATGATTTTTTTGTTGAAAAACCACCAGGATTTACAAATCCCTATTTTCAAAATAATGTTTTTAAAATTTATAAAGCTTTATATGGTTTAAAACATGCTCAATGAGATTGGTATGATAGACTTACAAATATTATTATTTCAAAAGGTTTTGCTAAAAGAATTGATGATCCTATTATTTTTATCAAAAATATTTCCAAAGATGTTTTGATAGTACAAATATATGTTGATGATATTATTTTTGGATCTTCTAAAAATTCTTTATGTATTGATTTTTCAAAGATTATGCAAAATGAATTTGAAATGAGCTTAATGGGAGAACTCAAATATTTTCTTGGATTTCATATTTTTCAAAATAGTGATGGTATTATTATAAATCAATGTAAATACAAAAAGGATTTATTAAAACATTTTGGGTTGAATAGTAATAAGAGTAGTGATACACCTATGAGTAACACTTGTAAGTTGGATATTGATGAATCTACGAAACCAGTAGATCAAACTAATTACAGAGTTATGATTGGAAGCATACTTTACCTAACTGCTAGTCTACCTGATATTATGTTTAGTGTATGTATGTGTGCACGATTTCAAGATAATCTGAAAGAGTCACACTTACTTGCTATAAAAGGATTTTCAAGTATCTTAAACATACTACTGATTTAGGTGTATTTTATCCAAAAGGACAATCTTTTGATTTAATAAGTTATTCAGATGCTGACTTTCCTATTTTTAAGTTAGATACAAAAAGAATATCTGGAATGTGTAATTTATTGTGAAAATACTTTGTATCTTGGGGTAGTAAGGAACAGATCTCAGTTGCATTGTCTACTGCTGAAGCAGAATATATAGCTGCCAGTAGTTGTTGTGCACAGATTCGGTTGATCAAACACACCTTGTTGGAAAATTGATAAGTTTTTAGACATGTTTCTATTAATTGTGAAAACTCTAGGGAAATCAACATCTCTATGAACCTTTTATCTCACTCTAGAACTAAACACATTGATGTAAGGAACCACTTTCTAAGAGATCACTATCAAAAGGGTGATATAACTCTTGAATTTATAGGAACTTAACATCTACTAGATGATATTTTTACAAAGCCTTTAAGTTCAGAGAGATTAAGTTACATTAGAAATTAATTAGGAATGATCAACTATCCATAAACCTCGCCATTAGAAAAACCATACCGTTAGACAAACCTCACCGTTAGACAAATGTCACTGTTAGACAAACCTCACCATTAGATAAAACTCACCGTTATACATAGATCACCATTAGATATTCCTCACTGTTTGACATACCTCACTGTTAGATAAACCTCACCATTAGATACACCTCACTGTTATAGAAACCTCACCGTTAGGATACCTCACCCATATTAATTACCGTTATAATCCTCATCGGTAGAATGGTTACCAATATATCACTCTACTTTAAATTTTTGTGTTTTAAGTCAAGACGCTTTATCGTTTAAATATTTTTTTATATTTTGATTCCTAAATGATATAAGTCAAATCTATTCCACATTAAATCCACCGCAAACTCCACCCTTCCAAGTTATCACCTAACCAAACCTAAGAAATCTTACGAACCCTAAGCTTCTAGATTTGTAAATTGCCTGAGTTAAAAGATAGATAATTGATGAAGGTAATGATCCATGTGTGAAGCGACAAAAAGTAGGTTCTAGAGCTATTGGGAGTAGTAGTGGTACCAGTAAATAGAAGAGAATTTTTGAGAATACACATTTATCGAAGAGGGAAATAGTGATTGAGAAGGAGCTTTGTGCTGAGTGGTTGAAGTCAAGAAAGTCTCCGATTTTGAGGGTTTTAGAAGAGAAAGGATGGCTAGATTGTTTTGAAAACAAAAATGGGCCTTATTACCCAAAACATGTTAAGGAATTTTATGAGTTTGTTAGATTTGAAATGAATGAAGATGAGAATAGAATGATTTCTGTGGTAATGATAATGAGATATCTTTATCATCTGTTGAATGGGATGAGTGCTTGAAATTTCTACATGAGGGAGTGTTTGGATATTTTTCTAAATCAGTACATGCAACTAGTGACTATTTTGAGTATGAGGCTACTTTTCTTGAGTTAACTGTGAATGGATCACCTAGAAAAGTGATTGCTTCAGAAATGGAGGGAAAAAACATATTGTTGTTCAAGTTCATTAAACATGTGATTAGTCCTAGGAGACGAGATTTTGAGACCCTGAAGTTTTCGGATATATTTTTGATGTACTTATTTAGGCATGGAGTGAAGGTCAATATATGCAGATTATGGATGATTCAGATAAAGGATATGACTAGACCTAAATCAAAGAAAAATACTTTGTTCGTTGCTACGCTGATTTCCATTATGTTAAAAGTGAAAGGTGTTTCTGAATCTGGGGATGAAACTGTTGTTGTAAAAGGCAATTTTTGCATTACTAAGACTATATTCAAGTATATGAATGTAATTTGGAACCCTTGTAAGAAACAATGGGTGAATGATGATGGTAAATTGTATGATAAATTTAATCTCGTGGACCATCATTCTAGGCCTAAGGATGAGAGGGATCCAGGTCTTGGACCTGATGAAGATGACCCTGTATATAGTGATTTTGTTGATGATGAGAATGAAGAGACTTCAATGGAAAATGGAGGAGATCCTGACCTACCTCCTAGCCCTACACCATATAGTATTTCTTATGGAGAGGCTAGTCCTACAACTACTTTACCCCGAATAGAATCTGATTCTGATAGCTCAGCTGAGGGTACTTTGACTTTTAGTCTAGTAATTGGTAATTCTGTAGTGTCTGTAGAGGATGTTTTGTTTGAGATGCCTGAACCTGCACCTATCCCTGATGTGGCTCTTGTAGTTGAAATGGAGATATTTTTGGCAGATTATTTGGAGGAAGACATTCTTGCTGAGGTTGGTATTGATGTTCATGTTCATGAGAATGCACAAATTGAGGGGGATCTTCCCACCAGGCATGGTACTGTATCAGTATCTCATGAGATTGAAGGCTGGATAGAAGAACCAGGTTTTGTAGTTTTTGGGTTGGACTATCAAAATTCTAAAGATGAAACACTCATCAGGAGCCAACATGTCAGTTATGATATCCTTTATGAGACTTTGACTGAGGATTTAGTAAGAAAATTTGACCTAGACAAGTTGAAGTCTGATCACAAGACCTGTTTTTTGGAATAAATGAGAAGAATAGAAACCTCTTTAATTTCATCCATTCAATTTGTTATGACTGAATCTTTATCTAGTATTTTTGATGAAATCATAACCTCCCAGAGTCATGTTTCATGCTTGGCAGAGGATGTTGAATCTCTAATGAAATCTGTTGTCTCTATGGAGCCTTATATGAGATCTGAATCTCAAGAAGAAAAGGATTTTTCATTTATGAAAAGTATAGTTGGCCAGATGGTATCCATTTTTGAGGAATTTATGAATTCCATGAAACAACATGTCAACACGCAGGACCTTGTGGTGAAAAATCTCATTAGTGGGATGAAAAAATCTTTTAAGGAAACAGTAGATTTTACTATTTCACCTATGAGTTCTCCCAGGACTTCTTTAGATGTTGATCAGATTAGAGCTGTGATGAGAGAAGAGCTTGGACAAACTTCCACTCATGGCTCTGTAGACTCTGCTCCCTTGTCCCAAGTTGTGACTACCACTAGGGATGTAGGAAAAACTGTTCAAGATCTTACGAGGGAGGCCTCTGCTTTTGAGAAACAAGTAAAGGAAAAGGTGGGTTACTCTTTCAAAAGGTTCTATAGTAAACATAAGTTGACCAATCACTTTAATATTTTGTTAGAAAATTTGAAATTACCTCCTGTGACTCAAGCCTTTAGAGACAAAGTGAGTAAGCACAGGGAGCTGACTCCAGCTTTGAAAAAATTACTGGAAAACAAGTATAACTTCATTTCTTATATGGAAAATAGAGGGATTATAATGGATTTCAGAAATCTCTTGCTACCCTTTCTGCATTTTGATGCTCATCCAGTGATTGTACCTCCAACATTACCTACATCTGGCTCTACTTCTTCAAATTTTCTGATGACCCCAGCTCAAGCTATCAAGAGATTGACCCCAGTGATTACTCGAAGTAGTAACCACTACAGTCTAGGAATAGTTTCAATTGCACAACCTCCAGTGGTAATTTATAGATATCCTAAGCCTTCAACTGCTTCTACCCAACCTAACTCTACCTCAGATCCCAAAGGAAAATCCAATGTAGACATTCAGTATGTGGATTGAGTGGGTCTAGATGGATTTGTTAGGGATCATTTGTACCTTGTGTACGGTTTTTGTAATCTTTATGTAATTTTGACTCTTTAATATATATCACTTTTTCAATCTCGTTGTCTCATATTTACCTATGCGGCCTACTTAATTTATTTCTCCTTTACTTTTAAACTTTTGATTTTACCTCTGGTCCATACCTGTATTGTTTAATTTTCCATTGATAAAGAGCTTTCTCTCTTATTATTTAACTCTGATTCCCCATATTTTTTTGTTCTCTGATACATTAATTGCCTCCTTATCTTACACATTCCTTCTTTTTTCTAATCCCAAAAGTGGAGAAATATTTTCCAAGTGGAAGGATTATAAAGTTGGAGAAATGAGAAAGGGGGAGGATTCGTTATTAGCAGAGGGACATGTTCTAGACATGGATATTATTTTTTTTAAATCATTTTTCTCTAATACATTTGCCTTTGAGAATTTCTATTTATATCTAAAATATATTTTACTTGTGTTGAAACACACTGAGAAATAAAAAAAAATTATTTTAGTCTGATACATTTGGATTACCTGCCATAATTTGTGATTATCAAAAAGGGGGAGATTGTTGGACTCACCTGTTTTGATAATCTCAATTATGATTAATTATGTTTTGATAATCCCAAATGATTTTTATTGATTAATATTTTCATTCCTTTATACAATAATTTATTATTATATATATCTTGAATATTAAAATAATTAAATCATATTAATATCAATGAAAAAAGTGGAAAATGTTTCACCTCGGGTTGTAGAGGCGGTTATCCACATGTTCACACTAGCGACATTTTTTTAAAATGATTGAATCCTGTGAAAGTATATAAGATATTATAATTATAATTATAATATTATATCAAAAATATTATAAAAATTTCAAAATTCTATTTTTATATCCACCGATTGTAGGTAATTATGAAAAACAAATTACATCAGTTTGCGAGGTGATATTTCGACGTAAACATGAATGGATGATTTGTATCAAATGCTTAGGGAGTGTATAAGGATATAAGTTACGTAATTAAAAAATTAAATTCTTTTTTATCTTATTTTCTTATGATATTTTATAATCATCATTTAATAATATTTTAATGAGTTATAGGATCAAATAAAAATAAAATGATATTATAAGAACTACACCTCTTCTTTGGACAACCTCCATAGGTTATCCCTAAAGGTATTCAATGAAGGATTTACTAATATTAATATGCCATATATAATGTAGTGAGTCATGTAATGAAATAATTTCTGATGGTTTTGGATGAACCAAAAGTAATTGAATGTCTAAAGAAGATTTTAGTGGGATGTCATTTTATAGGTGGGGGTGGACACAATTTGAGGTTTGGAAAGGAATAAAGTAATACTGAAATTTTATACAATCCATTTTGTTCCAAAATGGTTCATTATAAAAAATTAAATGTTATAATATTTAAATATTCATATAAAATAAGAAAATTAGTATTTTTATATCTAATTTTAACCCTTACCATTATAGTTTAACCGCTTAGCAAATCCATTTTATATTTAACCATGAAAATTATCTTTTATTGTTTATCTATTGATTATATCAAAAAATAAATTTTATCATATTATATAATATTATTATATTTGATTCCAAATATTACATCCATTTTTTCAAATTCAATTCATATATTTGGAAGAATGTATTTTTAAATTAAACCCATAGATGCAGGGAAAACGCTGGTTTCCAAAGAAGTAGTTTTTATAAGGATATAATGTTTAAATATCAACATTCAACCTCAAATTTACTCAAAAAACCTAAATTATATTATTTATATTATTTTTGAACTTATTTTAAAATTAAAACAGTTTTAAATTAGTATGTAACTTTCTATATAAATTAAATGAAAAAATATTTTTTGATAAAATCATTATTTTTACCTATTCATTGAAAAATAAATATATTCATATAATTCTGAAAAATTCATTCTAAAATAATTTTAAAATTATTATTTCAAAAAATAATTTCATTTTTAGATAAATGTTATAATTTTATATAATATTACTTATATTATTTTCTCCTGAACATAAATAAAAAAAATTTGAGAAAAAAATTATTTTTTTTGTGTATAAAGACATTACTATAAAATATAATTTCATTATAAAAAAA
Source organism: Viscum album (assembly GCA_963277665.1). Lineage (NCBI taxonomy): Eukaryota > Viridiplantae > Streptophyta > Magnoliopsida > Santalales > Viscaceae > Viscum > Viscum album. The sequence continues at coordinate 44,542,313 of OY728139.1, read as the reverse complement.
TTTATACAGAATTTTAAAAATGTTGTTAATCTAATTAATTCTACTACATTAAAATTATAAGTTATATCATTCATGTTTAAATTAACATATTAAAAATATATTGTGATTCACTAAAAATCAGTGTTGCATGTATCATAAGTTGTTGATGGAATTGAATTTAATTGAAAAAATATTTCATAAAATCACGAGGAGATAAAATAATCCCACTGAAAAGAATATTTCCCTCTAAATTATATAAATTTGAAAAAAAAATATGGATACTTCCACCACATCACAACATCATATTCTAATGCAGGTTCCTCAAATCGATGGTTTCCGTACTAAAATTTTAAAAGGTGAGCGATATTATTTCCTAGCACATTATCTCTATGATCCATAATTTAAAAAAATTCTTTATATCTGAGAGCTTACTTTAACATTATAATAACTGATGTTTAGTACATGTGATGGATTATCTATGTACTTCCTAATGAGGGATAGATAAAACACATTATGAACATGTGAGAGGTCCATTGGGTGTGCTAAGAAATGAGCAACTGTACTAATACGATCAAGATCATGGAATGGTTCAATATATATAGGGAATAAATTGACCTTATTTCAAAATATCATCACCCGCATCTGAAGCTATATTAAATAGAATATCGTGCCACCAACTTTGAATTCTAGATCTCACTGACGATTTTCAGCATAATGTTTCTATGAGCACTGATCTAACTTGATGAAAACTAAATGGATATGACATTACCAACAATTTATTCATCTATCATGCATCCCAATGCCTTTAATTCTGTAACTTCATCCCACCGAAGTGGTGTTCTATCCTTATTTCTATAGATTGATCCATTAAGAGCCATCCAAATGGTTGAGTAAAGGCTGTTGTTGTATAAAAACATTGAATAAAGGAAGATTTTGGTACCATCCATCCATGAAATTCAAAGAAAAATATATTTTAATACCCTCTATGATTCAATTTTTTTCTCCAATTGACCATCTATCATAGGATGAAACATAACTCTAAAGATCAAAGTCATTTCAAGATCCTCCTAAATAGTTTCTATGAACATTGAGTTGAACCTCCAATCCTAATCATATTTAATATAATGTTACACTACATGAAACTTTCACACAAAATTAATGAATATCCTAAAAATAATATAGATAGATAAATATTATATGATAGTGATAATGCATTTTACCATTTCATGGTGATCAACTACAACCCATTTTTTTCTCTTTTGTCATTTTGAGGCTATTGATGAAAAAATCCATTGTTATGTTTTCCCATTTCCATTATGGTGTGGGTAATGGTTGTAACATCACCATACATCATTGACAATCATCCTTAAAACACTTACAAACCAGGAACTAAGATACCAACTCTATAATATCTCTATTCATGTTGACCCACAAATATAATCATATAAATATATATACATCATCATAATTTTGAGATGAATATTGAATGAAGAACCATGAGACTCATATTACAGGTCCTTCATAAAATATGGTATGGATGGAACCCATATAGAGTTCCTAAAAGTTATATTTCCATCATAATGATGGTTGAGTTATGGAACATTTTTCACATTCTTATTTAGCTATACATATTTCTTCTTTACCTCCATAATTTTAACATAGATACATTCTTGATCACTTATTTGAGGAAGATATACTTACATCAATATTTCATGATCCATGCATTGAAAATCCACAAATATTAGATCATTGATAAATAATAACATAGATAATATGTCATGATACTTTCAACTCAAATATTTAATACCTTGTTCATTTTTAATAAATGATATTGTATTGAGTAATCGTTGTATTTAGTAATCTCAAACCATGTTCTTTGGAACATATTAAACTCTTTTATTGTGAATATATAAAATTAAATATAATGAAAAATATATATGTCACATTATTATCCCTTAAGATAATTCCCCATATCATTGATGCAATAATTATCACAACTAACTCCAAATCCTATGTTGGGTAATTGTGCTCATTAACCTTCAATTAGCATGAAGCATAATCTATGACCATATAATTAGGCATAGGGACACATCCAAATCCATTCATTGATGCCTCACTATAGTGTTTCCTTGATCTATATTTCTTTATAGAAAAAAATGGTGCACCCTATGGAGACAATGTTGGATGATTAAATCCCTTGCATTTATTCTCCTTGAGAATCTAATTTAATTCCTACTAATAAATCAAGGAAACTATATAGGGAGGCTTTGAAATAGATGTAGAACCATTATATGAGTTGTGTTGAATCCTAAAAATTATATTTCCATAAAATATTGAGGATCTCTTCTTGAAAGACATGAAATTATTACTGTATAATAATCATATCATTGATTCTTTGTTTCTATCTGAAATATCTAAGATAAACAATAGTTTTTTATAGTAATTTTTACCCATAAAATGGATGTTCCATATATCATAAGTTAATTTTTATCATCAAACTATCAAAATAGTATACATTGGTTTGAAATATAGAACACAACTTCTCTACCTTGAAAATTGATATAGGATTTATATAGAGATTACTATCCTTTCCCACATTGACATCAAATTATACTATAGGTAGAATAACCTTAGTTATGAGAAGTACAATCCCACAAACTTCAACATGAGATGTAATATAGTCTTCATATGTGGTCATATTAAATTTATTAATTTTCATTGAAAAATAAATATCTAATTATTGAGGTGGTATTTTGATACACTTTGTAAATTATTTTGATATAAAATATTGGGTATATATGACATAAAATAAAGCTTTAGATGTTCTAGAGTGTATGGTAATTGTACCTTTCACAACATAATTACCACACCCCTCATCAGAATTACCAATCTCTTGATATTTTCCTTTGTATTTAGGATGAGTAAGTTTATGACTTTGATCATTGTCATTATCATTCATATCTGGGAATTGGTTAACATAATTACCACAATCCATTCATATGAAACACTAGATTATTGGTGATGTATTCTTTGGGTCACTCTATTTATTATCATCATTAGAAAACATCATTTCATAACATCACCATTCAACTACCCTAAAATCTTCCATTTAACATTAAAATCATTTTCCAATACCCTTAATTAAATTAATCCATGTTTCCTTCCACACATTGATCATAAGGCATGGATCTTCATTTATCTCAATTGTTTTTAGAATTTAAATTGAATTCCATATTCCATTTCTTATAAAAACCATGCGATAGATGTTTAACTTCAATAACTATTTCTCCTTTGATAACACATTGAATTATTATTCAAGGGTACTAAATACCCTTATGCATAACACCTTTTGGAGAATTTTTTTTATTCCATTGAGGATTAGATCAACTATTCTTTCATGTTGGATAATAATATCATAGGCATACCTCATATTTCTTGTATGGTTTACCAAATATATAGCAATGGATTCATGAATCATATTATTTATCTTAAAAAAACATTCTCCATTTTTGTATGAATAATAAGAAAAATATTTTTATTGAAAATTAATATCTTAAAGTCATCCCACTCTTTGGATTCAATTTCTTAATGTTCCATCATGTTCATGATATGTTTACAACTTTGATCATATTCTCCTTTTAAATGATTGATATCCAAAATGAATTTTCTTTTCTCAAATAGTATAGAGTAGAAAACATCATTCATGCAGTACATACCCATTTCTTAGGGACTAGTGGATTAGGGGAACCATGAAAGAATCATAGACATTGCCTCATGAAAACTTAATAGAACATATGTAAGATCCCTTACTATTTAGGGTATATTATTATATAAAATTAGGGGATAAAAACAATTAAAATGGTTAATAAAAATATTTCGAAGAATATATGAATGATTAGAGGTATTTTAGGGTTCAAGAAATGATGGAAAAGAGAAAGGGGCCACCCCAAGAATGTTTCATGGTTGGCGCACGGTTTGTATTAACTGTTCTCTTTAATTGTTCTTCCATGGAGGTGGGAGAATATTTTAAAGAAAACACATAGGGGGGATGGATAGAACATGATATCTCAGATATATCTATTCTACAAGATGACCACATGGTTTTTTAAGCAATGTGGCATCCTCTAGTAACCCTGGGGCCTAACCCCTATTGGATAAAGGGTGAAGTATGGATGGGGCCTGATTTGGCCAAACATGCATGAAAACTATGAACCCATATAATGTGATATTTTAAAATTTTCTCTACTATGAATTATGTTTTATAACTCATAATTTCCTTTTTTGTTCCTTAAAAAGCCCTATTGATGAACAAAATTGTCGATGATCTCCCATGGATCGTTCTCTCCCATTTGACATCTACTTGGAGGACTATTGAATGAGAATCGAAGCTCTGATTGATTATAACAAAAAATATTTATTATCTTTGTTTTAGTAAGTTTTTTATCCATTATATTACATCAAAATACCTATTACCTATTTCTAAAGTGGATCTTATGTCTGGGCTTCAAAAGGTGTTCAAATTTGAGTCTTTGGTTTGGATTAAGAGAATGTTCTTCTTTACAATAGAGGTAGGTTTTCCACATGTTTTTCCCATATTCTATATGTTTGGTTTACATGTATGTGGCTTTGATATAGTTAATTCTTGTTGTTCATATAATTCCTTTATTAATTCTTGTTAAATTTGTAATCTAAATGATTAATTGAACCCATCGTGATCCATGTGGGATGAACTGGTGTTGATTATACCAATTATAGGTACCCCCACGATGGATGCCATTATCATAAAAATAATAGATTGTGATTATAAAATTAGAATTTATTTGTGAGGAAGTAGGGTGAATGATAAATATGTGGATATATTATATTTAATTATTAAGAGACACTAATGGTGGTTGTGTCTATCCATTGACGTGAAATAAGGGGTTGTTTGGAATATTGTGAATGAGATAAATGAATTAAAGTGAATGTGTTTAATGGATTATATGATGTAATGAGATTACCTAAATTAATTAATTAATGTGAATGAGTAATATTTCAAATGAGTTATAATAATAGATAAATATAGGGATAATGGTAAATGTCAAGAAGGTGTTTATGTATTGAATGAAAATGAGTTTTTATTGTTATGTGTTTTAATTGAACAGTGGGTGTGATTTAGTATATGTGTTAAATGATTAATGAAGAATTTTTAAATGTCTTGGTTTGGTCAGTGGGAGTGCCTTAATTTGGAGGTAATAATAAGTTTTTAAGTATGGATGGAGGTTTATTACTTATTGTGTTCTTGACAGGGCTGTGACCTTGAGGTTTTGAGGTGTTTCTTACTAAAGGGGATTCATTAAATCTGTGGGTTTTAATATTGTATGTTTTAAATAGGTCCCTAATATTGTGAGTCTTGGGTTTCGGTGACATCAGTGGTAGCTATGTTGTTACAAGTGTGCAACCCAGTGTAATAGGTCTCATGGAATGTTTGAAGTAGTTTTTTTTAGTATGGGGTTAGGAATTCTTCCATGGGTAGTACCTTTTTTATAGTTAACATGTGTTATTTATAGTGAGATCCAATAACCCTTAATAGATGTGAGTCAGTTCTTTGGAATTGTTTTTTTTGTGACCATTGAGGATGGCCAATTAGAGGGGTTGATAGGGATGTATGTAATTCTAGGTTCATATGGAACTGTTGGGTTCTTTAGACTATGAATGTGTTTGATGGGAATTGATTCCTTGAATGGGTTTTCCCTATTGGGAGATATAGAAAGGATATTGGTTTTGATGATGCAACTTGACTTATGGGTATGCATCAATTGTTTTTTAGAACCAAGGGTAACCTCAAGGGAGGTTAGCTCAGTGTTTTAGGTCTCTTGGGATGTGGAACACTGGTGGGTTTTTAGGTGGTAGAATCAATACATAGTGGGTTCCATCTTGTTTTTGTAAAAAGATCATGATTTTCCACTAATTTCCGACTTATGTAAGAAATTGAGTGTTTCAGGTTGGTTGTACGGTTTATTTTAAGGGAAAGGATCATCAATGTGCTTTAAACATATATTGATAGTAATTTATTTTGGAATAAATTTAAATTCAGTGGGAGTGTCGGATATGATTAAGGCATTGATATACACTCTTGATATGGGAGCGAGTCATGGGGTGAGGGGTTGTGAAATGGTTGGGATTTTTTTTTGAATGGTTGGATTGTTGGATGGTAATGTTAAAAATGAATCAATTATAATGAAGATGATGATCCATGTGGCATGGTTTGTTTGGTTAGTTGATGTTTGGTTCTGGGATCTACCAATCATGGTGTATAGATTAATTTTTAGTGTGTGGTCTTAGGAAGGTGCGAGGTCATGAGGGATCTGATGATGTCTAGATGTGAGAATGTTGGGGGATGGCACAATGCTCTTTGGGATGAGTGAACATGTGGATATGGGAAAGTTCCTATCATTTTTTCGAAGCCATGGTTAAAAACACGGTTATATAAGTGAATTTTTTTTTGATTGGTGTGGTTGTTATTTTCATTTTGACAGAACAATGTTGGGGTTTTTAGGGAAGAACTCAAGAGGGGTGGTGGTGTAATTACCACAAGATGTGTTGGTACACAACTGCTCGATAGAAATTCTTCACATGGTGGTGAGTTCTAGTTGGGAATATCCTATTGAATTTGTTGTAGTGTCCATGTGTTAATGATATTTTTATGGGTAGGGAAGCCCAAGATCATCAGAATGTTGAGATATCCACATTGAAGAGGTCACATGAAGATTATATAGTTTGAGATTGTATTATTCAAAAATTTATTCAAAAAATCTTATATAGTGATGATCAACCCAAATATCTTGGCATCATCTGATGGAGTGGTTCATGATGAGCTGAGTTCTAGGAAGTACAACATTGATCCCTTATAGGTGATATCCATTGGATGGACTGAATGTTGATGAATTGTAGTAGTTCTATAAAATGAAATTTGAGAGTGGGGATCAATTAATATTATATTTTTATACTAACATCTAGAAAACCACATCTTTGTTTTGGGAGTTTTAGTGTTTACCATGGTTGATGAAAATTCATGATGAATGTGCTGATAAAGACACCATTATGAAAATTATTTCTATATTATCCAACAATGTGTGTAGCCGGTCGTGGATTGGATGTGGTGGAATTAGTATTCCAATAAGAAACCTATGAGGGGCATGTTAGGATCCCTCAGGAAAGGTTGGATGGTCTTTGAATGTTGTAGTTTATAGTTCAAATAATTCACTGTGGTATCGGGGTGATTTAAATGAAATCATAGATTCCAGTGTTAATGTTTGTGGTGGGGTAGATAGGGCATTAAAATGGTTCATGGAAATGGATTTTGGGTCTTAGAACCTCACTATATGTCAGACATAGACTTAGGTAGATTTCCCCAAATGAACATGGAATCTCTGTTGTTGTGAAAGAACATGGGTGTTGTGATGTAGTCTAATACAAACAATGAAGTCGGACATTTCATAATGATTCAACTGAGGAAGGGTCAACTCAGTTATAAAGAGGCACAAATGTTGTTTAATGTAAACCACTAACAGTTGTTTTTTACGAATAAAAAGTTCATTTCTAAAATGTGAATGGGTTTTTAGGAAAATCCAAACATAATTTAGTCAATTTGGAGATTACGAAGGTTCTTGTGTTTGGAATGTTAATGAATGCAGTGGAGAACGATGATGACTTGTAATATTGGGGGTACCTTAATGATAGAGATTATCATATGTAGAAAATCGAATCTGGTAGGTTCGTCAGATGATGGCGGTATGTCCTAATTTAGAAGGATCTGTTGACATGTAGAAGAGTTAGAGTGTCAATTGAGTAAGAAGGGTTCTCGAGAAAATTCAGTCAGGGATGTTCTGATAAGGGATTGTCAGAAGAATGAATTTGTTGATTCATAATCCCACAATGATTTGATGTTTTGTGGAAATAAAATTTTGTAAATGTAGGAAAATGAGATAGAGGTCATATTATTATTTTTATTCAATTAATGTTCAATATATGTCTATTCTTTTTTTTATTTCACCAAATTAGGATGCCAATTTTGGGTGGAGTAGTCTAGGATGCTGATGCATAGTAATTAAGTAAACACATCAGGTATGTCCATAGAGTTGAGGTGTTGTACTATTTTCATTTATATGGACGAATTTCCCAACACTAGATCATATAGGTGGTGAGGTAAATCGTAGGGTGGTTTCTATGATTGTGGTAAAGTGACTAGTTTTGATAATGTGACTAGTGTTTTTGATAGAAGAGCTTGGAAAACATCCATATATGGGTTTTAGTTTTGGTGATGAGAGTTTTCTGGGGTTTTGAGTGGTTGAGTGCCTTGGGTTTAAGGTTGTGCTTTAATTGTATTATGGGTGTTTGAATGTGGATTGAGATCATTCAAACATTATTTTTAGACAGATGTAGGATTGGATATGTGGTTTAAAAATTGTATGATCCTTGGGTGATGTTGTGTTTTGGTCATGTAAAAGATTTTAAATGGGGTAAGATGGTTCCATGTGATTCAAGCCATGATACATGCAATGGATCATGAAGGTAGAGTGTTAATATGAACTTATGCAATGGTATGATTCTATGAATGAGGTTTCCTTATGTTGTGATGTCAGATGTGATCCCTTAGATTTTTTTTGAGGTTATGGTGGTTGATGTTGGGCCACATATTTATGAGTCCCTTAAAGAGAATCAATTTTGTTATTATCGATCATAGTGAGAATTTTTTTAGGGGTACGGTTATGACATTATTTTGAGTTTTTTTGTACCTTGGTAACATTCAAATGGAAACCAGGGAGTATAAAATGTATATGCGGTTACAGTGGCCTAATCATTTTTCCTTTAAACCTCTTTAATTCATAGTAGTGTTTCTTATGAGTGGCATGTTCTTTGGTGGGGATGTTGTAGAATCACATGCTTCTTTGAGGTACATTCTTGTATAATATTCTAGTTTAAATACCATTATGTGGGTTAATGAAATATAATATGAGTATATGAGGAGGATCAAGTGTGTTTACAGAGTTTGAGACATGAAATAATGTATAATGGATACATCTAGTTCAGGTTATATGGATGGGGCATGATTATTAGTAACTGGGTTCACTAACCATGATTTCTTGAAGGTGGGGTATAATGTTTAATTTAACAATACAAGGGGGAAGGACAAACTAAGTTGTCTTGGATAGTGACATTCTATATGGTCATCACATTTTTTTTAAATTTGGGTTGGATCCCTAGGTAATTGAGTGGTCAGACCCCTCTTCAATAGAGGGAGTCCCATGGTTGGTCTACGGTATGGAAAACCGTGTGGGGAAAGCATTCCCTATTTAAAAAAGTGGTATTTTACAATATTTTCCTCTCGAGCCTTAAGTTTTATAACTTATTATTTTCATCAATTATTTATCTAATAACCATAGTGGTGAACCAAATAGACCAATACTGTCACGACCCGACCCTACCCGGGCTCCAGCCGCAACTACCCCAAGCCCGCCTCCAAAGGTCAGGGGCTGGCGACCAGCACCGAAGGCACAATAACTCGGGGAGGCCTTTGCCTAAGCACCTGTACACGCACACACAGCAACCTCAATGCAACAGTGCAGAGTAAAAGAAAAGAAAAGGGAAACTGCTATATAAATACCACAAAGTGCATCGGCCTCTACAAGTACAAGGTACAAACAGAAATGAAAAGGGGCAAAACACGCGCCCAAACAAAAAGTGCCACAACCCGGAAACAGGTAAACAAAAGAAACTGTTGATGGGTCTCCCACCTGGAACCCGGCCATGACCACCGCACGCGGTCCAAGCTCCCAAGCTCCTACGCTCCACTGAAGTCACGCTCCACCTGTCCGTCGTCTGCAAGGGCACACCAAGTGTGAGCATAGCCCAAGTAGGGGTGAGTATAAAAATACTCAGTAGGATACCCCGAAGGCTCGAGGGAGCAACAAAAGGAGGTACCGAAGGGTGAGCATTAGAGCGAACAGAAAAGTAAAGGAGTACAACAGAGAGTGCAGTAAGGAGTCTAGCTCAACCCAACAAGAGGAAAGAAGGTAGACTCATCTAGACACAAGGAGCTGGAAACGGTGAGAAAATGAACTTCTTGTCGAGTATTCGCTACCTATAGTAGGAGAGCAGACTCGTCCAACCATGAGAATCTAAACACAGAAAGCACGTGGCATACCCCGCGCGTCTTCGCCTCTCCTGGAAGGAGAGTAGCCAAACCCAAGAAGTGGGTGCCGAAAACAAGGTATAAACATATGTATGCTCTGTCAAGAAGCCCGAACAAACTCATAAGGGGATCTCCGTCCCATAACTCAGCCCAAGAAAGAGTAGCCAACAGTCCCAGAAGTAACACCATCGATGCCCAGCATCTTGCACGTCTGCCCCGAACCACAAGCCAAGGGGCTCAATCACCACACCTCGACACTATCCGCTTTGGGCGGCACTGACTCGCCCGCACGGTTTTAGGTCGTGTCACAAGGACGCGTCTCGGTGGGGGAAAGTGCTCCCCATAATTGAGAGTTCTGGGGGAACGTCAACCACAACTCGTCACTGCCCCGCAGTCGAGAGATCTGCTCAAAGTCGACAGGCGACCCCCTGCCCAGCCCCACTGGAGAATCCCTGGAAGTCAACGGATTCCCACTACGGGGATACCTGGTAAGTCGACGGGTGCCTCACTGCCCAGTCCCGTAACAGGGTAGTCCACTGGAGGGAAACCCGGCTAAAGTCGGCGACGGGACCACTGCCCAGCCCAGCTGGAGGTAACCCGGCATCGGGGACCACTGCCCAGCCCAGCTGGAGGTAAGCCCGGCATCGGGGACCACTGCCCAGCCCCGCTGGAGGTAAGCCCGGAACTCCTCTGGCCATACCTACTGGATGGTACTGCTCGGTAAACACCACTGTACTGGCCATCCCTGCTGGATGGTAACCCACTGGCGAGCCCCGCTCGAAACCACCTCAGCTCTGCTGGAAACAACCTCAGCCCTACTGGAACAACCTCAGCCCTGCTGGAACAACCTCAGCCCTGCTGGAAAAACCTCCTGGGTAGAGGATCGATGCTCACGTAAAGTGTTGGTCACACCGAAACCACAAGCTCTACCAGGGAACACGGAGCAACGGGGTAAACTCCCCAGGCCTCACAAGGCGATCCCGCTCCAATCCGCTGAGTCACTGTCGAAGCGGACCGAGACATCTCATCCCATAAAGTGGGGAAAACACCGACGCTGCACGGACACCCGTAGTAGCAGACGGTGTCGCAGTCCGGTGAAAGGGCACAGTACTGAAACCCCTCACAGCCAAAGAAGCAGAGGAACCAAACCATCTCTGCCGGCCAAACCATCGAGCACAAGACCAGGGGGAGACCGCTCAACCCTGCTGGTCAGACAAAAGAGCACCAGGCCTGGGGAAAACTCCACCCTGCTGGTCAAACAAACGAGCACAAAGCCAGGGGAACACTCCACCCTGCTGGCCAAACAAACGAGCGCAGAGGGACCCTCTACGTCGCGAGAGGTCAAGGTACGTAAAGCAGATCTCGGCATGCACATGGGGCCCACACGACGTGTGGCCCCAAGTCAACCCCAACTGAGCGCACAAACATCCTCAGGTACAAACAACCACACGTACCTCAAAGTGCTCCCGTATACTCCCGGAGTATACCTCATCCCAGCCCAAAGGCTATCGTGCACACGGCACCCAGCGTCAACGCGAAGGCGTGACGTAACAACTCCACCTCAAAGGCCCATGCACGGCCAACCACATCTCGTGGACTAATTATATCACTCTCCCAAGAGTGCGCGATCACACGCCAAGGGTCCGCTACAACAAGGTAGGGCGAACCACCACTAGAGCACCTTCCATGTTCCACATTTAACAAGATCGCGCAAGAGGCTCCGAACAACCAAACGTATTTCACCGTTGTAATCCTCGCGGAAAAACACGCGAGATCGACTACTTACTCACCTCAAACGGATATCCGGCGGAAAAGTCACCAACACCGCCTCACGCCCGAACGGCGTCCCGTGATCCCGAGCCTCGGCCCCGAAGACAGTCGGGCACATCGCACCATTGCGATCCCCTCGGGAAAACACGTCAAAAGCACTACTCACTTGAGTGCAACGGATATCCGGAGAAAAAGGTGCATCCCGGCGCACCGCACACGAGTGGTGCCATGTGGGACCCGCATCCCAGTCCCGAAACTCAACGAACGGATCGCACCGTTGTGATCCTCTCGAAAAATTACACGAAATGGACTCTCCACTTGTCCAAAACGGTCGCTCGTTGATAAAGCTGGAAATCACCGTCAACTCCCGTAACGGCCCTCGCGGGGCCCGCACCGTCGTGCGGAATTACAGCGGGCAGACTACGCCAACGCAATGCCCTCGGAAAAACACCCAACATCGACTGCTCGCACGCCACGAACGGACGTCCGAGGAAAAAGTCGCTAAAAGCCGCACGCAGCTCAAAAGACGGGTCGTGGGGCCCGCGCCTCAACTCCAGCCTCAAAGCCTGGAACCGCACTGGAAACCTCCACCTCAGTGCCAGGGTCACAACGCCGCTGACGACGCTCAAAACGGATGTCGGACGCGTCCGCGCCGTCCAAAACAAGGATCTCGGGAAAAACGCTCGTCCACTTAAGGACGCGTCGCGCCTCAGCGGCCCCTCGTTTCGGGAATTAAAAATTCCCGAAACCATCTCAAAAGGACCGTCTCGTCAATACGGTTCCACCGCCGCAGACGACACTCAAAACGGACACCCGTAGCGGAAAATACGGGTGTCCGAACACCGAGGGGGCAAGCCCCTGGGGCTGGACCGGCCGGTCCGCCCGGCCTGGGCCGGCCAGCGGCTTAGCCATGCGGGCCGGCCGCGGACACTCGGTCCCCGCGCAGACAGGCCACGAGGGCCTGTCGCGGCCGCCGCGTGAAGACCCGCGCGGCGCGGGTCTTGGTCGCCGCACGGGGGTCGCGCAACGCGACCCCGGGGTCGCCGCTCCCTGTCGACCCGCCGGCGCGCCGAGGCGCTCCGCCTAACGCCGGCCTCCACCGGATGCCGCCCCCTTCGCCCGCGGCTGAAGGCACGCCGCCCCCCGGCCTCGTCCAGGCGCTCCACCGGACACCCGCGGACGCCCCGACAGACACCCCGCCGCGCCCCGCGCTTCCACCTGACACCCGCGGACACCCCTGCCGCGCCGTCCGCCCTCGCCGCGTCGCCGGCCGATCCCCCCATTTCCTGTAAACTTCGGCGATCATCCGTGAGCAGCTCGGGACTCGGAATTAAGATCCGAAAGATGCGCCGGAAAGAGAATTTACTCTACTACGCATTCATGTGCTTTGATCATAATTTTGACGAGGAATAGACAATGCAAAATGAGCTCAAATTAGGTACGGGAATAGAAAATGCAACGCAACATCCTACCTCGTGGGGCTTCGCCCGAAGCTTCGCGACGATCCGCCGGCCACCACGCCTCGCCGGAGCTGTCTCGCCGAAGCGTCTCGCCGGAGGTGGAGGAGGAGAGGGAGAGGAGGGCTGCCAGGGGGGAAGGGTTAGGAGAAGAGGGAGGGGTGTGTTAAGCGTTTAAATAGAAAACGCTTAACCACCCGCCCGTCAGCCCGAACCCGAACTCCCGACGGGGTTGCGGTTAAGCCTCCCCTAGGGTAAACAACACCTCCCAAGCACAACGGCGGTCTCGGAATTTTAATCCGAGATCTCGTTCAAAAGTTATAAAATTTAATGTCTGAAGCCACTAAATTATGAAAACGCCCCTGGGGGCATTTTTCACAAACGGCTTGCGCCCGTGAAACTTATACCCTTCCTAGGGTAAACGGCACGCTCCGAACTCAACGGTGCCCTCGGTTTTCCAATCCGAGCCACCGTTTAAGAGATACCTGTGTTTCGCCATTAAGCGAATAAATTAATTAATTAATTTATCCGTTTAACGTTCTGGGAGCGGGCGAGGAGTCCAAACATCCCGCGCTGACAAGTTTTATGTCGTTCCTAGGGTAAACACCCCATTTCGGACCCATCTGTACACCCGGATCCCTGATCCGGATCACCGTTTAGGAGTTATCCCATTTATTTAGCGTTTCTCGTGTGAACGCACTGAAAATTTAATTCTGGCCACTCCGGGGCTCGGAATCGCACGCCGTCTGAAGGCACTGCTCTGAAATATCATCAAGAATATTCCAAAGTCTTTCACAGCAAAAACCGGGTTCTTACAAATACCTCCCAAGGAATGATCTCCCCCATTTGTGTATCGTTTGGAGAACCATTGAATATGAATTTAATCCCCAGGTGAGAGTAACACCCTTATTTCTTTTTCTTTTTAAAATTAGGGATTGTATAGACATTTTTCTCATTAAAAATCATTAAAACATTATTTTTCTTGTGGATCATAGATATAGGATTCAAAGGATGTTCAAATCCATGTCAAGGGATAGGTTTAAGTGAGAATTCATCTTCAGAATCAATGTAGGTGTTCTGTATGTTATCTCTCATAATCATTAGGTCTGGTTTATGTGTATGTGGTTGTGCTATAGTGAATTCTTGTTCTGCCTTTGAATCCCTCATTAATACTTATTAAATTATATTTCTAAATGACGAATTGAACCCGTCATGATCCTTGGGGGATTAATGTTGGTTGATAAAACCAGTTATTGGGCCACCAATGGTGTGTGTCAACATCCTGATGATGGAAAATTGTGATGATAAGAATATAATTGATTTACGATGAAGTATATCCCTTGAAAAATATTTCAAGTAATGATCATATTAAATATTCTTCTATTTTTTAAATTTTGGGGTTCCTTTTCACTTACCTTAATAGCACATGAGATGGAATATTGTTGATTTGTGGTGGACTAGTACCCAATTTTTTGAATAGTTGTTAAATAATGATTATTGTTTATAGTATCCAATATCTTGTACTTATATTTTGTGGATTAATCTTATATACATATTTTTGTCCCTCCACTTGTTCCATTAGACCATATTTTCTTTTTTAAAGCCTTTAGTGTGTGGGGAAGTGCGCTAGAGGCCATATAGCGACCCGACATGGGGAACTGAGTTTAGTGGATGCATGGCTGGGGAATTTTAAATGTTGTTCCGTGCTTTTCTCATTTGGATGTGAAATATTATTCATTTATTAAGAAATATGTGTGATCACGAAATTGATATTTTTCATTCCATATCCCATAAAATTAAATTTCATAGGAGGAGAGTCATTTCATTTTCTATTACATCGAGTGATGATTGAGTCCAACTCTATATGCCATTTGTTGGAATTATTACCCGTAAGTGTAATTTTTCTTGTGACACATCCACCATTGTTATCCAATAAGGGATATAATGATATGAAAACTATACATATTTTTTTCAATATATCTTATGATTTTTCTCAATTAAAATGGTTACCCAATGGGTTCTCATATTGGTTGATATCCATGTTTCAATTGGATTTCTAAACGTTACAATAATACTAACTATAGTGACCAAAACCATTCATTAATTTATGTCAAATATAATTAGATCAATAATTTTTTTGAAATATAATAATCATTTCTATAATCCCAACGCCAATATATTTTGTAATTTTTTTAATTAGTTATTTTTTATATTTACATTTCACACAACATTGAATATATCTTGGTTTATGTGAAAGCACTATGTTCGGTTTGAGATGCATGAAACATCACAATAATAATTCACTAAACAGAAAAATTATACTAATGTTTTGCACATGATTTTTTTTGGATTTATGTTACACCCAATTTCATGTTCTTTCAGTAGATTCTATTACAATCACACCCCGACTAGCGCTTCTATTTAATTTAATTATTTTAGGTCTTGCTTTTGAGCTGCGGTTTGAACCAGTTCTATTTTGAATGAAATTTGAGGTCTTATACAGGCATGCGACCTTGTCATGACCATGAACACATCTATGCATGGTGTTCATACTCAATAGTTAATGCACTTATGTTGCGACTGGCTTATTATTTTAGTTTTGTTATTATTATTATTATTTATGTTATTGTTTCCATTAGGTTATTATTATTATTATTATTATCTGAGTTGATACTTTAATTTGGACATTTTTATTATTTTGGTTTTTATTATTTTTAGTTTCATTATTAGTGTTAAAATTTGTTATGATAAATTAGAATTTTTATTTTATTTAATTCTTATATTATTTTTTTTTGTTTTCTTTTTATTTTCTTTTATTTAATCTTTTACTTTTTTTCTTTTCTCTTGTTTTTCTGTTCTTCTCTTTTTTTCCCCTCATCTCTTTTCCTCCCCCTCTCTCTCGTCGTGCGGTATCCCCTCCCACTGGCAACCCTAGCGTGATGCTCTGCCCTCCCCTTCAAGCCCCCTCTGCGCATGCCCTGTCTCTCTTCTGTCGCGTGATCTGTCTCCATTATTCTTCCCTCTAGCTGCAGCAACATGCAACCCCCCCATCACACCGACCGTCATTGCCTCTTCTGCCTTCCACCAATCCCGCACCACTATCCTCTCTCAGCCCTTCCAGCTACATCCCCCTCCTCCCGTGCCTCTGTTCTGGTGATGAAACCGACCAGCGACTCGCACTACTATTTCATGGCGCCTAACCTACGTCGCCGCTGCCTCACAACACCTAGACCCGGCCCTCCCCTCCCTTCCAGCCATATTTTCAATTGTGGCACACCTCCAACATCCCTCTTGTCTGGTCTATTGCCCTTCCTCACCCTCACTGCGGGTGCGTTCTACCTCATCGGTTGTTTCCTCAATTCAAGGGTCTTTTGGGTCAGGATTTTTGGATTCAATTGGTTTTATTTTAAATCGAAGGGTTTGATATATTGTTTTTAGGGTCAATTTGGGTAGTTGGTGGTGCGATTTTCATGAGGCGATAGTTTCATGCCAAATATAAAAAATTTGATCAACATCGAGGTAGGTGGTTCCATGTTTAATTATTATTTGATTAATTACTTTTCAAGTTTAATTAATTTAGAATTTTATTTAATTAAATTGTTAGTGAGAAATTGGTCTTCTTTGAGGTTTGATTTGCAGTTGAATTGTTTAGTATCCTGTTTATACTATGTGTGTGCTTTCTGCTGATGTCTTATTTCTTGTTAATTATTAGTGATTTTTTAGTTGTGTGGTTAGCTTATTAATTCGTTAGTTTGGTGTGAGATCGATTTTAGTTGTGGTTTAGTGTGTTTTGATGTGTTAAGTAGGGTGTCTCATGATATAAGTATGTTGCTGTTGTGAGAACTCATGTTCAACTACTGATTAGTTTTTCTTTATTGGGTAGTTAATTTGTTAGGATGTGAAAAAGGGTGCAATTTGTGTTTGGATGTTGTGTCTGGTTATATATAGTAAAAAATGAACTTTTTAATGAGTCTGGCATTTAATGTCGTGCAGAATATTTCAAAATTGTTTGGATTTTTTTTGGTACTTCGCATAATTATAATAATGGTTTTTTTAACTGTGTGGGTGGTTTCATAAATTGCGTGCGTGATTCAGATTGTGTTTTTAGGAGGAATTGTGTGCATCTGATCATGTAAGGGGGTTTAGGTCGGTCTAGTATGTAAAGCAGTGTTTTTCTCTTTCAATGTTATTTATGAAAATTTGAATTAATTTATTAAATAATTATAAAGGGTGAAAAATTGTCCTGATTAAATTGTGTGAATGTTTTTGGTGTGTAATGTTATGCGACGTGTGTGGAAATTGTTTAATAAATTATTTTAATGGTGTATTTGATTCTGAAAGTGGTTTCTTTGACTATGCAGTGGCTTTAATAGGTTGTGTAAGTGATGCAGATTTGGTTTTGGGATATTTTTAGCGTGCATATATATGTTTTTTAAACGATTTGTGTGTGTGCGAGTGTAGTGTTGGTTAGAGATAACAAATCATCTATTTTGTTTATTTTTTATTTGAATATAACATGAACTCTGAACCACCTGAGCACAAATGGGAAGCCTCGGTACTAGGTGTGCGGACTAGGACTAGTGTGCTAGTGATACTGAAGTGGAATCTTCCCAGTTTGACTTAGTTGTATTGACGACTACAACACTAACTAATATTTTGGATGATGTTTGGAGACCACTAGGTTAAGGATGTGTCGCCCTACTAGTGGCTCGTGCACGAGAATGTATATTGTTGTGTTTCTATACAATTTCTCAATGAGACGTGATGTTCTAGGGCCCCACCTCTCGCTAGTATCTTTAGTGCCTCTCCCATGTATTTGTGCTCCTCTTTTGCTTTGTGGTCACCGTCGGGACACGGTGTGGCATTGGGGTTTCCATGAAATTGTGTGTGCGTGTGTGTTTTAATTCATGTTGTTTTTCTTTAAAGTAGTTTTCTTTAAAACTGTTTTCATTAAAATTGTTTAATCACTTTTTTTTATTTTTTTATTCTGTAAATTGTAAATGTATTTTTCATTTAATAATTATACGTGGATCCTTTTCTCGGTGACATCCTACTGGGCTTTTAGCTCACACCCTACATATACCTTTGGGTATATGTAGATCGTTTTTTTTCTTTCTAGGTTGAGGCATCAAGCTTAGCGATGATGGTCAGAGTTGTATTGGTTTCCTCATGTAGGTTGGTGGTGGTGGCTTGGGGATGTGACTCCTCATGTCACACAGAGTTTTGAGTTAGAGTTTTGTTTTTCCTCTATTGTAGTCTCATTTGGGTTTTTAGTTTAAGTTGTAAACATTAAATCTGAACTTAGTTAGGACCATGTTTTGTTGTCTAATCATTTGTTTTAATTTATTCATATTGCCATTTTTTATATCTACCTATTCAGGTAAATCATTACCAAGTTATATTTTTGATACTCGGGCACTTGTGCTAGACCGTGGGGATCGAGAATGCCCCTCGGGGCTTACCACAGACCGGGTCGGGCATCAGTTTGATGACGACCCGACCTGGTTTGTGAAAAAATGGTATCAGAGGAGGTTTTGTTCTTTTTATTTGGGGTGTCAGGTAGATTGGAGATAGTTTTGTCGATACTTGAGTGGTAGGTGTGGGAAGAGTGTCATGAACTCTTGCTTGTTCTGATCCTCGAGAAACCAGGGATAGTCCGGGATTTAATTTTTTTCGATTTGGTCTATGTGGATGAGGGATGAGAATAGGAGTAAATCGGTACGACGCACGATTTCACATGGAGTAGCGACCCATGTACTACCCGAGAGTACGGTTTGACACTCCTAGTGGTTGGTGCATGTCTAGGCATGGTCTGCTAAACCATATTGCCAGGTTAGACATGACCACTAGTCCTCCGTCTATGTTCTTTAGTGTTCATGATGTCTTGAATCTGTTTTGGGATTGGCGCGAAAGTGTTTTTCTTTTTAATGGGATGCAGATTTTTGGGGTGTTCTTATTTTATTTTGGTGTATGTTTGGAATGATTTTTGGGGTGAATTTATCTTGGACCTTGTTTCTGGAATTTGGCATTTGATTTGTTGAAGATGAATTTCTAAAAGAATGTCTTTGGTTATTTGAAATTGAAGTGGGTTATTTTTTAGATTTTCCTTGAATTGTTGAAATGGTTTTTGAAGAAAAAATGTATTTTCAGATATTGAGAATGTTTTTTTGAGAGCGGTGTTGCCATGTTTGTTTTTTGAATTGTATTCCTATGCGTGCTCACATGTGCATGTGGACACAATTAATGGAAAGTTATTGGATCGTGTGGATGGGTTCTTGAGTGTAATGTAAATGCATGTTTGCGAGGCATCATGGAATATTAGTGGCGAGTGATTGATTTTTAAGGCTTCTTCTTGTTTCCTAAAAAGTGGGGTTCTCTCTAAAATGGGTTTTTGTTGTTAAATTGTTTTGGAAATTGAAAATGTTTTTACGTCCGGAGTGAAAGTGATGAGTTCAAAAGAGTTTTTGGGATTTATTGTACTGTGCTTGGTTTCTCAAGCGGGTGTTTTTCTTTAAGAATGAATTGACTTTTTAAATTGGAATTACTGGAATTGTGTCTTAGCTGTGGATGTTTTTTTGTGTGATGTATTTGGATTTGTGGAAGTCTGACATTTGTTTCTTGTTTTGGATATGCCCCTAGAAACGTCCTATAGGTTTCTAGCAGGTCTCTCGGTTCTTGGCACATCCCAGACATCCAGTGGAATGGTGGAGTTGTGATCTTCTCGGTTGTGTTGAATGTCTGTAGACGTCGAGGTCCATTGGATATCGTTGAATTCTTTGGGGAAGTTGTAAGTGTCTCCAGTTTTTGAGGAACTCCAAAGGTTGTGTGGGTGTAAGTTGTATTGAGTGTGTCTGGAGAAGCGAGACTACACCAGAAAATGGTGATCGTTCTGTTTTCATTGCAAATGAGGATGTTGTGAGGGATCCTCAAGACTAGCTCCATTCCATGGTTTTACCTAATGTATTGAAGGTGAGGGAAGGTGGTGGATTTTGTAGGCTCTCTACGAATCAACAGGAAGAGATAGAGGTGTGTTGACCTTTCTAATGAGCTTGTTTTATGTTCCCCAGAGGTTGCGTGGAACAATTAGTTTAAAGCTCGTAATAGTTGTTGGTTTTGTTCATATTGTGGTAAGTGAAGGTTCCTCATCCAATGGGGAGTGCAGACAAAAGGGACTTTTTCTTGGAGTGCCCCTTCTATCAGTTTGTGTCGTGCGTTTGATAGACCACCCAGTCCTCTACCTCTAGTGTGGTCAGTCAGACACCCTAAGTAATTCGATGCAATTATTAGTTAGTATGTTGACAGAGTGTCCGCTTGGGGGACGACAAGTAGTATACAAGTTTCTTTTTTAGCAGAGGAATTTCCAGTCAAAGGTGGTCAGCTTATGACTATGAGGATGTAGATGCATCAGACATCAGGGCCCCAACCATAGGTCTTGGGGCGAAGCTTGTTCTTAGTCAAAACTCGTCGGACGTGGGATGAGCTTGACCGGACTTATGTTCATAGTGACGAGTTAGGGAAAGATTAAATTTCTTTATTGCAGTTCCCTCTTTGAAGGTGTCATTCTTGTTGTGAGGGGCATGGAGCCCTTGTCTACTTGTCGTGGTCTTAATTTAATGGAGTTCCTCTTGGGTCATAACGAGGTCTGAAGAATTGGTATTCTTTTGGAGCTGGAGGGCATTCTCTATGAACCTTCTTGGGGGCGGTTATAGATTAGAATTGTACTCGTCTTGGAGATTCTCATGTATTGTGGAGTTGAAGTTCAACTTTTTGGTTCGCCTCCTGGTCAGGGGTTTTTGCTATCAATTTCATCTCATGTGGCTGAGTTTTTTCCAGTGTAGGAATCATTTGTGCATGCCGGCCTGTGTTAGTGGGTTCATGATGAAAAGTTTAGTCTGTATCACTCAAAGTAAACTGGAAATACCCACATGGGTGTCATGGTGTTAGGAAATTCTTAAAAAGGTATGGAGACCCAGTAAGGGTCTCGCTAAGGCCCCCTTTTGTTTTGGTTAAACATAGGGAGCTTGGATGGTCAAGCCAGTGTTAGAGGTTTGTATGAGTTGTGAGTTGTTTTTGTTTGAATAACCAATGTTTGAAGAGAACCCAAATATGATGGGGAGACCACTATAGGACGTTCATGTGGAAGACTCTGTTTTCATAGTGCTTTTGGTGGAGAAATACCTTAATTTTTCTCTGCTTGACCTCGACCATGCAAACTGGTTAGCCTGGGTAGTGGGTCGCTTTACAAGCGTTCTTGGAGATCTCGACTGGACCTGGAGATCCATAAGTTAGGGGGTCAGTGTGTCCCATGTTTTAGTTCTATTTGGAGGTGAATTCCTTGTTTTTTTATTTTTCTTGGTGATTCTGGTTTTGAGATTTTTAATGTTTTAGGTCATGATTGTTTTGAATTCCCAGTCTTCGGGTGATTGAGGTTTTGTTTAAAGTTTCTTCACAGTATTGTTTGTAATCTTGGTTTGGTTAAGTCTTTTGGCACTTTCTGGGGGGCACAAAGTGTCATGGTGGGGTGAATTTTCACACCCAGACTGACACTTATTTTTAATTTAATTATTTTAGGTCTTGCTTTTGATCTGTGGTTTGAACCGGTTCTATTTTGAATGAAATTTGAGGTCTTTTACGGGCGCACGACCTTGTCACGACCATGAACACATCTAACCTTGGTGTTCAGACTCAATAGTTAATGCATTTATGTTTCTACTGGATTATTATTTTAGTTCTTTTATTATTATTATTATTATTATTATTATTATTATTATTTATGTTAATGATTAAATTAGGTTAATATTATTATTATTATCTCAGTCGATACTTTAATTTGGTCATTTTTATTATTTTGGTTTTTATTATTTTTAGTTTCATTATTAGTATTAAATTTTTTTATGATAAATTAAATTTTTTATTTTATTTTATTCTTATTTTATTTTATTTTTGTTTTCTTTTTTATTTTCTTTAATTTTCTCTTTTCTCTTTTTCCTTTTCTCTGGTTTTTCTTTTATTCTCATTTTTTTCCTCTCATCTCTTTTCTTCCCCCTCTCTCCCGTCGCGCGGTCTCCACTCCCCCATGTAACCCTAGCGCGATGCTCTGCCCTCCCCTTTAAGCTCCCTATATGCATGCCCCATCTCTCTTCCATTGCAGCAGCCGACACCTCTATTCTTCCCTCTAGATGCATCAACTGGCAACCCCCCCCCCCCCATCACACCGACCCACACTTCCCCTTCCGCCTTGCTCCAATCCCACACCACACCCCTCTCCCTGCCCTTCCAGCTGCTTCCCCCGATTCCCGTGCCTCTGTTGTGGTGACGAAACCGGCCGGCGACTCGCACGGATGTTGCATGGTCTCGAACCTATGCCGCTTCTGCCTTGCACTGAACCGCGTCGCCGCCTGCTGCCTCACACCACCTGGATCCACGCCAGCCCTCCCTCCCAGCTGGATTTTCTGGCACGGCGCACCTCCGACACCCCTCTTCCCTGCTCTGTTGGCATTCCGCACCCTCACTGCGGGTGCATTCTACCTCATTGGTTTTTTCCTCAATTCAAGGATTTGTCAGGTTAGGGTTTTTGGTTTCAATTGGATTTATTTTTTTGTAAAGGGTTTGATATCTTGTTTTTAGGGTCAATTTGGGTATTTGGTGGTGCGATTGTCATGCAGTGAGAGTTTCAAGCCAAATAAAAAAAATTTGGTCTACACTGAGGTAGGTGGTTCCATGTTTAATTATTATTTGATTAATTAATTTGCAAGTTTATTTAATTTATCATTTTATTTAATTAATTTGTGTAGTGTGAAATTTGTCTTCTCTAAGGTTTGATTTGCAGTTGAATTGTTTAGTAGCCTATTTACACTATGTGTGTGCATTCTAGTGAAGTGTTATTTCTAGTTAATTATAAGTTATTTTTTATAGTTGTGCGTTTAGATTATTGATTAGTTAGTTTGGTGTGAGTTCGATTTTACTTGAGGGTATAGTGTTTTGATGTGTTAAGTAGGGTGTCTCATGATATAAGTATGTTTTTTTTTGTGAGAATTAATGTTGAACTAATAATTAGTTTTTCTTTATAGGGTAGTTAATTTGTTAGGATGTGAAAAAGGGTGCAATTGGTGTTTTAATGTTTTGTTTGGTTGTGTTTAGTCAAAAAAAGAACTTTTTAATGATTCTTTTTCATTTAAAGTCATGCGGCATATTTTGAAATTGTTTGGAAAATATTTCTAGTAGTTCGCTTAATTATAATAATTGTATCTTTAACTGTACGAGTGGTTTCCTAAATTGCGTGCGTGATGTAGATTATGTTTCTGAGGTGGCATTGTGTGAATGTGGTCATGTAAGGGGGTTTAGGTCTGTCTAGTTTGTAAAGCGGTTTTATGATCTTTAAAATTTATTTATGAAAATTTTAATTGATTTATTAAATAATTATTAAGGGTGAAAAATTGTCCAGATTAAATTGTGTGAAAGTTTTTGGTGCGTAAAGTCATGAGATGTGTGTGGAATTTGATTAATAAATTCTTTTAATGGTGCATTTGATTTTGAAAGTTGTTTCTTTGACTATGCAGTCATTTTAATAGGTTGTGTAAGTGATGCAGATTTGGTTTTGGGAAATCTTTTAGTGCGTATATATATTTTTTTAAATGGTTTATTTGTGTGCGAGTGTAGTGTTGGTTAGAGATAACAAATAATCTATTTTTTTTATGATCGACATATAACATGAACTATAAACCACATGAGCACAAATGGAAAGCCTCGGTACTAGGTGGACGGAAAAGGACTAGTGCGCTAGTGATACAGAAGTGGCATCGGCCCGGTTTCACTTAGCTGGATTGACGACTACAACACTAACTAAACTTTTGTATGATGTTGGGAGACCACTAGGTTATGGATGTGTTGCCCTACTAGTGGCTCGTGCACGAGAATGGATATTTCTGTGTTTCTATACCATTTCTCACCGAGACACGATATTCTAGGGTCCCACCTCTCGCTAGTATCTTTAGGGCCTCTTCCATGTATTTGTCCTCCTCTTTTGCTTTGTGCTCACCGTCGGCACACAATGTGGTGTTGCAGTTACCATGAATGTGTGTGTGCGCATGTGTGTTGTAATTCAAGATGTTTTTCTTTAAAGTAGTTTTCTTTAAAACGATTTTCATTTAAAAAAAATTAAGCACTTATTAGTTTGTTTTAATTTTTTAATTTTTTTTGCTTTAAATTGCAAATGTATTTGTCATTTAATAATTAAACGTGGAAAGTTTTCTCAGTGACATCCTACTGGGCTTTTATATCACACCCTACATACTCCTTTGGGTGTTTGTAGATCCTGTTTTTTTTTCTTTCCAGGTTGAGGCATCGAGCATTGCGATGATGGTCCGAGTTGTTTTGGTTTCCTCATGTAGGTTGGTGGTGGTGGCTTGGGGATGTGACTCCACACATCGCACAGAGGTTTGAGTTAGTGTTTTGGTTCTCATCTGTTGTAGTCTCTTTTGGGTTTTTAGTTTAAGTTATAAAATTTAAATCTGAACTTAGTTAAGACCATGTTTGGTTGTCTGATCTTTAGTCTTAATTTATTCGTCTTGCGGTTTGTTTTATATCTACCTATTCGGGTAAATCATACCCAAGTTATATTTTTGATACCCATGCACTTGTGCCAGCCCATGGGGATCGGAAACGCCCCTCGAGCCTTGCCGTGGATCGGGTCGGGCGTCAGTTTGATGATGACCCGGCCTGGTTCATTACAATTACACACAAGTGGTAGATAACCGATAAGAATAAAACCAATTTCACACATTAAGATAATTATTCTTTCAAATATGAAATATTATTTTTTTAATGGGGAAACTATTTTCAATTTTATTTAATGAAAATTTTAAATAATTTATTTTACAAAATTAATATCATTTTTAAAATATTAATATAAAAAAAATTTGGAACGTTTTTTGTATTCTTATGAGAAGTTTCATCTTTTGATGACATGATAAAACACTAAATTTTAATAGAAAACTACATTTTCATTTAATTTATTTATAAATTTAAATACTTTTTATCATGGTTTTAAATTGTAATTAGATATATTACAAATCAATTAATAGAATTTATTTTTTTTAATTGATTTCACATTAAAATTGGAAATAAAAACATTTAAAAAATTTGAACAGTTACTTGTTGTCTCATCTCGTCTACAAGACTAATTTTCAATTAATTTCCCCCACTAATGAGTTTATAAATTGAGAAATTTGATTGAATATCTAGATTCAATTTTTTTTTTTAATTTTTAATAATTTGAACTTATTTTTTTTAATAAATATTTTTGAATGGAATTAAAATTAATTATATCAATTTAAGTAAAAACGAGTTTACATAGTTGTTAAATATAAAATGTAAGGTATAAAAATTTTCATACACTTATCCAACATCCATTTTAAATATATATTTATAATTAAACCATTAATTTCTATATTTTTTTATGTAATCCTATTTGTTGGTAAAAACATAGTGATCACAAAATTATTTACAAAAATTCCATGTGTGTCCTATCCCTTCACTTATAAAAGGGAACTCACCCCTCACATATTTTCAAATCTCAAGAACTTTTTCTCAGACAATACCAACAAAATTTTATTCCAAATACCCCATATTCATCTTAAAATACTCAAATTTAGACTAAATCCAACCATGAAATAAATTTTATTAAAACAAAATGTAGTTATCCAATGAAGATGTAACATACTTCAATAAGAACTTTTCTTTTCTTCCTTTATACCCCACCTCAATTATTATAACTCCAAGATTATTTAATCAAATAAGTATCATAAATATACCAATATTTCCATCATTTTTTGTTTATAAACTAAACTCACACACACATCCATAAAATTGGATACAAAATCAGCATTCATGTGTTTGAGAAACAACATCCTTGAGAACCGATATTGTTCATTCTTATATTACCTCCTTTCGTGGTTAGGAATAATAATTGAATAAATATTTTTATTTGAGATATATATTTATGATATATATTTTTTATTTTCACTTCTATAATTATTATATGTCATATAACTTCATGCTTCTAATTTTATGGGTATAAGACATCTTCGTTTTTTGATGAGTGGACTACCTCGACCTAAAAAAGAAGTGATTCAATCACACATTACATGGAATATATTAAAAATGTTTTCGTTAAAGTTATATCATATATATGTACTTATTATTCTAATTTTATTATAATAAATATATATATCATAAAATTTCATTCTTTTAATGTAATAAGAAAACGGAAACAATATTTATGCTTATGTGTGACCTACTATCTCCTTGAACAGTATAACTCATTTCATATTTATATATTTTATAGATATATATAAATAATTATATACTGAATATATATGATATTGATTTCATTATTTATATCATTAAATATGTAAATCAGGATCTAAGTAAGAGGATCGTTAATAACAAGTCATAACATATTAGAAAAAAGAGGGTATTATCTAAATCATAACATTAACAAGGAATTGTTTATAAGAGGGTAATAAAAAATCATAACAAAATCAAAAAAAGGGATAATATATAATAATATGGGTTTTTAGTATATTTATAATATACTTAACTTTTTTATATATAAGGTTTAAACATGTATAATAAAATTCAAGATTTAGGTATGGGTATTCTCGTCCCACTTTTATTTATACAAGATATACACTATATTCAAAAATTATTATTGTTTTTTGGGGTATATATTGACCTATGAAAGGTTGGATAATAAATTTAATTTATTTAAGGATATTAAATTTTAAATTATATGTTTTTTCTATCAAGATTATTTACATTTATGCTTCCATTAATGAAATATTATAATCCATATCGCAGTAATTATCCTTAATATTATTGTATAAGGTTTATTCATGATATATTCCAATAATGGTACCATTTTTCCGTCATTGGTAATTATGATAATTAAGTAAATGTTTTTATGAAAATCTATACTAATTCCTCTCTTTGACCAAAAATCTGTTTTATTCTGAAAAATTGTTTTGTAAAAATGTTTTTATAAATGTTTTTAAATGATCTTTTAAGATCATTTTCAAGTAAAATTGTTTTAATTTTTTTCAATAATCCTTTAAAAATAATAAAGGAATATTTTTTTTCAATATGTTATCAAGATTCACTTTTATGTTTTCAAGGTTGTTTTAAATGAAAAATACTACACGGATGTAAAATAATATTTTATATATTTTAAAATGTATTTTAATAAAAGTTTTTTCCAAAAATGTTTTTGGTTAAATATTTTTTTAAATTATTTTCAATTATTACGTTACATGGTTTGAATATGGTTCTCAATGAAATGTATTTTGAAAATTATTTATATCTTTAAAAAATGAATATCAACAAAAGGATATTTTTTTCTTATAAACTGATCCAAGTTATATTTGAAAAATTCTTATCTATTGAAGATGAGATCCTTTTATATAGTTTATAAAGTTTTGGGAATATTATCCATATAGAAAACTTTAATTATTTCTTTTCAGGGTATATGTTTAAGAAGATGTGTTTTTTATGAAACCAGTTCATCTTCCATGTGTCATACCATGATAAAATTATTATGATACCCAAATCCTTTAATGGGATATTATATGATGATATAATTATGAAACTCTACAATTTTTCATAGGCTATTATATTATGAAATGTCTATAATACTCATTTCATTTCATGAGTTATGATAAAAGTTTTATAAGACCAATCAAATTTTATGCATCTTGATAAGTTGAATATTTTATTATCATATCATACACATATGTCTAATTTCATAATGTGATGAGTGGGACCCATATTTCCCTACAATGCCTTGGGTAAGGATATATATATCATAAGATAAAATGGGAATCATGTCAATGGATGATATCCATAAGGGGAAACTGATGTGTTTTGATCCACAAAGGGAAACCAGAGTGTACTGAAAGACAATAGGAAATGGGTGAGTTCTGTTCCACAATGGGAAACATGTATTTACTAATCTATATTGGGAAATAGTGTGTCCTCATCCACTATGGTAAACATGCATGTCTAGATCCACTTTGTTTAAGCTCTTGATTTTTAACCACGATACATGAAAAGGTTTTTTATTATTATGATCATTCCACACTTATATGACACGAGTTATAGTAAATGATTGATTTACAATAATTTATTACCCATATAATTAATTTCTAAGGGACTACCCATATTTATACCATGACTCATGTATATGAAATTTTATGAGTAGTGTTAGATCTTAAAATGTTATTCTTATGTTTTATTACCCTTCTTCTAATTTTATGCATACATATATCCTTTATTTGATATTTATGAGAATATGAGATCACCCTTTCTTATGTTACCTTTACCCATGTTATGAATAATGTTTTTTATTAGGTGGACTAAATAAGATGATATTTGTGGAAACTATTGAATAACATTCAATAAAAAAATGATTAGTTTCCATGTTTCCATATTCAAAATTCTATGAAGGTCATCATGCATGTACTTTTTTAGTTTTCTAAATATTAATCTAAATAGATGAAATATCCTTGTATGTTAAGCCGGTGTCTCTACAGTTATTATCAATGGATATATTTTTTCAACCATTATAATGTAGAATGGAAAAAATTTATTTATATGAGTATGGTTATTTTTAATAATCTATCTAGTGATGTCTCTAAGCATAATACAAAGGTGTCATAGATTTAAAAGTAAGTTTTATGATTTTGGAATTATGTATGTATGTATTCTTGATTATGGGTTTTATACAATGATAAGTGTTTCTTATACTATTCTTCAATGTCTTAGTAAATAGTGGGAAGTATAAAAAATTTGGATAACACTGAGTCTATTAGATGCGGAAAGTATGGGCACTGTACAAATTGATGTCCTAATTGGAAAATTGAGTAAGGTAATTTGGAAGGTGGTACATGTAATGGTTATAAGAATAAGCATAAGGAGACTACAAACGATATGTATAATGTGTGGGATATTCTAATAGTGCTATTTATATTAAAGGTAAGAAGAATGATTAGATTTAGGGTAAGTATTTGTACCACATGACTCACATTTCATATTCTAGTAAAGGGGTATTATGTAATAATCTGATTGAGATTTTGTAATAGATTAAGAAAAAAGTTTGATGATTTATTTATACATGTTTTGTAATTCAAAGATTATGTTATAACAATCATGAAATATATATATTTTTTTAGTATAATTTGTTAATTAATTATTTTAAATGATATGTTTAATCGGGATGATGATGTTGGTTAATGATTGAATCGATAAATTTTGTTTTGATTAAGGGAAGGGAATCCTTAATGCATTCCTGATGTATGGAAATTTATTTTTAAGTTGTAAGAAAATATGATTGAAAAATATAATGTAAATTTGATAGTATTGAATAAAATGGAACTAATTATTGATTTCTTGACCAAATGGTCTATGTTATAATGGATGAATTTTACAAATTTTTGTGGATTTAGGGAACATATCTAGTAATATTAAGAATTAGAAATCATGTTTTTTTCAATAAGTATTTATTCGAATTTAGGTTATTAGTGTGCTTCTAGATAATACATTATGAAGGTTTTAACATGTTTGGAATGTGAAAACCAAGAGATACATTATGGTATCTAAGGAATCCCTGTTAAGTTGATATTGATAAATTTAGTGACATTATTTTGAATGTTATAGATTTTCATCTTAGGGTAGTGTTACATTGTTGACAATATATTGAATGGTTTATGTTAAAATTTATATGGTGTTATAGATATTAATATATTATCTATCCATATAAGGATTTATGCATATTGGATAACCATTACTAACCATTTTTCTATGATGTTAACTAAATACATATGGAATGGCCTATAATTCTTTTTATGGATCTCATGATCTTCTAATTCCTAAGGAAATAAAAAATATCTATCATTTAATAGAATAAGAGATGAAGTGTAAGTTGATCAAGGAATAAATAAAGGGTAATATTGTGCTTATGAAATGGAATGGAATCCAGTAAGTACATTTTCTTGTAAAAATTATAGAATTTTATGAAAACTGAATTGACATAAAATGTTGTCATATTTTCATCACTGTTGATGATATCAATGACCACTTTCACTAAATATTGGGTTTTGGTGGTGTGATTATTAACATTCTCTGGATCATCCAATTTCTTATAATCAGAGATTATCACACATTATAATTATTTTATATTTTCCTCCATGTTCAAATCATATTCTATATTCTCCTACAATGAAACAAAGATATGAGTTTCTTTGGGTAACCATTATGGTACAAAATTTTCATTTTTAAAGGACGTTTTAGTATTCATTTCAAGGTTTTGGGTTTCTTTGAATGGGTCATTAAACTGTTAAATATTTGATATCCTAGATGGATTTAGGGAATAAATTTATTTTAATGGGGCTATAAAGTGACATCCCAAGATATTTTGAATTAGTTTTAAATAAATTTATACATATTTGTAATGACCCACTTATTCTCATTGGCTTGAGAGTACAAAGAGTCATTACATGGCGTTAAGCAACATCCCCAAGGCGCCAAAGGCTGGTAATAAATGCCGAAGGGTTTCAAAAAAAGTGGGGGACGATTTAACCTTTTAGAACATACCACATAGCCAACAACCATAACCAAAAAAATCAACTAATGATGCATGATAAATGCTAAGACAACTCAACAATTTATCTTATCAAAAACCAACCAAGAGTACCATAGTGGAAACCAACACTAAATCAGAATAAAGAGAAGAAAGTAAAACTAAAAGACTACAAGACAACAAACCAAATCCAAGCCTCACAAGCTCAATGTTCTAATCATCACGAACCATCCCATGTATCATGAATTAGTTCTATAAACATGTGACATTTTATGTTTGCCAACATCCCATTATATGACATTTGCGAAAGCCCCAACGTGCCAAAGCAGGGGGTGAGTAATGAAACTTAGTAGTTTTTTCCCGAAGACTTCCCAACCCATGCCTCTAGGATAAAAAATGTTAGTAGATTTATGTAAAACAATTTATATAAAACAATTACAAAATAGTTCACAATATAACAAGTTCCATGTCAAACCCATTTTCCAACAAAAACCATCTTTCTCGAGAAAAGAAACCAAGAAATGTTTCCAATCAAATTCACATTTCCATTTTGGCACATTCATTCCATTTCATAAAACCACTCAACCAACCATGCATGCAACCTAGAAGTCCTTATACTCACGAGTGACGAGTTATCCTTCTACTAAGCTATCACTTAGTGGACTACCTTGATGGGTGTACTTCATTCCCTTATCCGTCCCTTTTGATAAGGGTACTTCTCGCCCATATCTAACCCAACCTTTTAATGAGGGTACTTCTTGCCTTTATCCATCCCAATGCATATGAACACACACCACAACCCATGAAAATCCATGCCAAAACCATGTGTGTTTAAAACCATTAAATAAAGCATCAAAACTTTTATTAAAAACCATTTTATTCAAGAAGAAAAAAACATAACCTATTTAAAATCACCATTTTAAATTCACTTCAACTCACACTTACCAAAAACCCACAATTTCTATCACCCGTTACTTAAAAGGGGTTTCAACCATTATTTCATAGAAGATAAACAAACCATTTAAATAAAGGAAAACAATTTGAAACTATGACATCAAGTTATAAGAAAGAGGAATTCTGAGTGAAGCCACCTACCTTAACAAATTAGGAGAAACCAACCAACAGTCGAAGAATGCCAACAAAACTGAGGCAACTACTCCTCGAAACCTTCTTATTTTCCTTCCCCTAGTACCAATGAAACCAAAAACCGACTTAAAAGTCATCCAATACCTTAGATCTACCCCATTGGGCATAGATATAAGGATCCATCAACAGGGAAGAAGGTGATCTAATAAAACTAAAGGAAACTAGACTTACCTCGATCAACATGCCTCTAAACGCCAAGGCAAACCTCCAGATTGCTTCCAAAACGCCTGGTAATTGTTCTCCCACCTTCATAAGAGAAAAATGCCGATTTAGGGCCGTCTAGAAGAAAAATTGATTGTGTTTAAAGATAAAATGGATTAGATCCTTAAAAATAGGATCTATGTTGACCCTGCGCATAGTTAGTCCGCATGGTTTTTAAAATCGTGTGCTAACCATGTTGTAGTCACTGCTTTGATGGGGAGCTCTGCACGGCCTCGTCGCACAGTTTTCCCAAACTGTTTGCACATTGTGTGATTTTCTCTGTCCAAAGTGACCACCACCTACACGGCTTCCACACAGTTTGTGAAAACCATGCAAAGCCCTTGCGTCACCACGTTATTCCCTTTAACATTTTAAAAGTCTCCAAACATTCCCAACCATTTCTCATATTATTCATGTACTTAAAAAACATAAAACAAGGGTTACTTACCAGAAACATGGGTACTACATTCTCCCCACCATTGGTCTTTCCGTCCTCAGAATGTTGAAAAAAAAATCACATGCCTGAAGTATTTCTGGACATTTCTCTTTCATTTATTTCTCACGTTCCCAAGTCTCTTCCTGAATCTGACTATGTTGCCACAAATCCCTCACTAGACTAATGCTTTTTCCACACATGACATTCTCCTGCCTATCGAAAATCTGCACCGGAATATGTACCAACAAAGCATCTGGCACTAGGTGAACGTTATCCCATCTGATCTAATGGTTAGGATCAGGCAGATACTTCTTCAACTGAGATATAGGGAACACATTATGCACTGCATTGAACCATGGTGGTAATTCCAACTGATAAACCACCTCGCCAACCCGTTCCAGTATCTAAAAAGGACCTATATATCAAGGAGATAATTTTCCCTGCTTTCCAAAACAACAATGTCCAAGCCTTGGAGAGATTCTCAAAAAGACATGATCACTCACCGCAAACGACAACGGTCTTCTACGATGATCCACATAAAATTTATGATGACTCTATGCCATCTTCATCCTCATTTTTATCAACTGAATCTTATCCATTGTTTCTTGGACAAGGCTCGGCCCAACTAGTGATGTCTCACCTATTTCCACCCAACAATGTGGAGAATGAAATGGATGCCCATACAATGCATCAAATGGAGACATGTGTATCGAGGCCTGATAACTTTTATTATATGAGAACTACACTAAAGGCACATGATCTTCCCACGAGCCACCAAAATCTATTACACAAGACTGCAACATGCCTTTCAATGTCTGTATCATCCTCTTGGATTTTCTATCCATTTGCGGATGATACGCCATACTCATATTCAACTGAGTTCCCAGGGCATTCTGTAAGGATCACCAGAAACGAGATGTGAACCTCAGATCTCTGTCTGACTTGATTGAAATTGGTATGCCATGTCTCTTTACCACTTCTCAGATATAGATTTTTGAAATATCTTCCACCATATGAGTTTCACGAATATGGATGAAATGGGCCGACTTGGTTAGACGATCCACTATCACCCAAATGGCACCGTGTTTCTAGACCATTCTTGGAAGACCTATAACAAAATGCATAGATCCATGCTCCCATTTCCACATTGGAATTGGTAGAGACTGCAATATAACCGCTGACCGCTGATGTTCTGCTTTAACTTGCTGACAAGTTAAACACCTTGAAACAAATTCAGCTACCTTCCATTTCATGCTGCTCCACCCAAATTTTGCCTTTATCACCTTATACATTTTATGTATTCTTGGATGAATAGCCCATCTAGAATGGTGGTAGGAATGAAGGAGTTTTTCCTGATCAGTTAAGGGTACAACCATCCGATCAAAAAAAGGAAAAACTAAACTCCTATCCAACTTCCATCCCTCAATGGTCTCCCCACCATTGAGTTTTGAACTCCTAGAAACACAGTCTACATCGGATGCATGTGCCTCCTTTATAATCTCCACCAAATCTGGAAAAAGCACAATTTCAAAGAAAACTACAACATCAGATCAGTCTTCACATTCCATATGCATGTCGGCTAGGACCGACATCAACTACCACTCATCTGAAGCTTCTTTAGCTAACTGAAAATATGACTTTTTTCTTAACGCATCAGTCATTGAATTTCCTTTTCCCGGTGTGTACATCAAGTCAAAGTCAAACATTTGGAGATACTTCACCCACCTACTTTGCCTCAGATTCAAATATCCTTGTGAGAAAATGTGTTTCAATCTTTTGTGATCTATAAACATAGTAAATTTCTCACCAATGAGATAATGTCTCGTTGTTTTCAAAGCATGGACGACTACATCCAACTCAAAATCATGTGTTGTGTAGTTATTTTCATGCACTCTCAACTGTCTTGAGCCATAAGCAACAAAATGGTCTCCTTGCATGAGAACACATCTCAACCCATATCTTGAAGCATCACAATACACCACGTACCCCTGTCCTGATTCTGGAACAATCAAGATAAGTGCTAATGTAAGGTAAACTTTCAACTCTAGAAAAGATCTCTGAAATTTCTCAGTCCAATGAAATGCAATGATCTTATTTTTCAATGCTGTCATAGGCGAAGCTAGTTCTGAGAAGTCACACACAAAGCGTTGGTAATAACCAGCTAGAGACCAAGAGGTCTTTGTATTTCAAAGACATTATTCAGAGGTTTCCAAGAAAGAACAACCTCTATCTTTTCTGGATCCACTCAAACACCTTCTCAGAAACAAAATGACCTAGAAAGCGTACCTCTTGTATCCAAAAATCACACTTTGATAATTTTTCATACAACTGATGGTCTGTCAAGATTTCCCACACTATTTCCAAGTGTTTCTCATGTTCAAACCTTGTTCTTGAATACACCAATATGTCTTCTACAAACACCATAACAAAAAAAATCCAAATATCGCTGAATTATCAAATTCATCAATGCCATAAAGACTGCTGGTGCATTAATAAGACAAAAAATCATGACTACATATTCGTAGTGACCATATCTTTTTTTGAAGGTCGTCTTCGGAATATGCCCCTTCCAAACTCGAAAATGGTGATATACTGACCACAATTCAATCTTAGAGAACCACTAAGCTCTCCTAAATTGATCAAATAGGTAATCAATGCATGGAAGTGTATATCTATTCTTTATCGTAACTTGGTTAAGTTTACGATAATCCACACATAGCCTCAAAGATCCATCTGCTTTCTTTACATAGAAAACTGGTGATGCCCATGGGGACATGTTTTTCTGAATAAAACTGTTGTTTTCTAGTTCTTCCAACTACACTTTCAATTACTTTAACTCTGTTGGTGCCATCCTATAAGATGGATGTGAGATAGGACTGGTCCCCGGAAGGAGATTGATCGTAAAATACACTTCTCTTATAGGTGGTAACCCTAAGAAGTTTTCAGGAAAAGCATCAAAAAATTGATCCACGACTACTGGAAAACTATTATTCATGATCTCGTACATTGATTCCAACTTTAACGCAGCCAACTGGTAAGAGATCTTTGCCACTACTGGTGGAAACAATCCCGTTGCACCTGCCTTCACTACTCTTTCTTTTTTATAGAGATGTTGGACTCCATCCTCAATCGTGAAACTAACTGTTCTACTATAACAGTCGATGTGAGACCTGAACTCTGTCAACCAATCCATTCCCAAAATTATATCATAGACATCCATCTCCAGTACAAATAAATACCAATTTATCTTAGCTCCATCAACAGTTATAGAACATTCTCTACCCATGAAGGCTCTACAATTTCTTTCACAAAGAGGAGTTTGAAGTATTATCACAAAAGGCATCATTTCATGTTTTATATTCAGAAAATCAGCAATACCAAAAGCAATAAAAGGATTCAATGCACTAGTATCAAACAACACTTGCATGAGGATAGAATTCAAAATAACCATTTCACTCACCATAGACTATCCAAACTGGTCAACCTCAATCATCTGTTCTGCTCCATAAAATTGATTTGTTGCTGCACTTCTCTCTTTATTTCCTAGTTTAGGTTGCCCTGCCTAAGGAGTCATGGTATTCCGGGAATCAACATGGATCGCTCTGTTTTTCTAGCGATACTGATTAGGCTATCATCACACTATCGAATCATAAGATGCTTGCGACACCTGAGAAGTGTTACGAACACCTGACTTTGGAGCACTGCGACAATATCGCTGAATATTTCCCATATTATTGCAATTGTGGCACGCTCTAGGTGGTGCTGCACATTCTCGTTTCATGTGATCAATCAAGCCACGTTGAAAACACCTGGCTTTTATCATTGGTCATGGGGGAAGATTCATCGATCCAGTCGTCTGAATCTGATTCGCACTCCCACCTTAGAAGTAGGTGTCCCTCTTCCGCTTGTTCCCAACATTAGAGTTACCACCTGTTCCCATGGATATCATCATACTTCCTCCTCCCATAACTCTGGAGATGCCTATTTTAGCCACTGTTTCTCTATTTACCTTCTCCATATAATCTGTAAAACAGAGCACATCTATCTTCGAACAAATCTCATGACGCAACCCTGATTCAAAGATGCGTTCATTCAGCGACGCACTAGCAGCAACATCTAGTGAAAAGCGCACTAAATTCAGGAATTTAGCTGCATACTCTATGACAGAGTGATTCTCCTACTTCAGGCTGAAAAAGTCCATCATTGTCTGAATCTTGAACGTGTGAGGATAGAATTTTTTATTAAACAATTCCTCAAATTCTTCCCAGCCTAGGCCTTGATCCACCTTATCCTGCACCACAAGCTCCCACCACTGCCGTGCAAGATACTCCAGAATATAGGTCACCAAATTTACTTTCAGTTCTACGGGTGTGCTGATGAAATTGAAGATACAATTCATCCTACTCAGCCACACCTCCACTCTTTCTAGTTCATAATTACCCTGAAAGATGGGTGGATTCTGCTTCTGGAACTAGACGAAATGGTCTACATGCCTTGAATCATCCCTCTGATTCCCTGTGTCCACCACCTGAAATGCTTGAACTATACTTTGGACTAGCTGCGGGTTTACCTATGGCTCAGGTGTGACCACATTCTCTGCATCCTCTTCTGTTTGGTTTCTACGACGCCTAATGGGTTCCATATTCTATCTAAACAATGCATGCTGTTAGTCTCACTTCCTAGCGACTGAAGGCTTAGCATTTCAATTTCTATCACATTTTTATCACAACATTGATTTCCAATCATCAATCTTTTCCACAATTACCCATTTCTATAAAAAATATTTTCATTCTTTTGAAAATCAATCTATTTTCAAAACACATCAACCATTCACTTTTAAAAATCTTTCATTTGAAAAACAAGTTTAAAATTTTCCGAAATCACTCTTTTGCATCAAACTATAATCCATTTTTCAAAATGATATATACAATCTTAGTGGGAAGTCATTCTTCTAATGCATTTAATGCTCATATCATTGGATAAACCCATGACAATGAGATTTGTTATCCTATAAGTGTCTCCAAAACATAGCGTACCCAACTCCATGGTAACGTGATGTTTCGCATAAAAAGGTTAGCTACATATTTTTATGCTCTACATTCCATGTTCCGACAATCCTACTCCTTCCTAAAATGACCACCCAAGGAATAGAAATGTAAGAATTCAATGCCAAGACCAAAAAAAAACTGATGACTACTTGTTCCACAAATAGAGGAACATGCTGATTGCATTTATACCCCAAGGACCGAACAAACTGATACCATTTGTAATGACCCGCTTATCCTCATTGGCTTGAGAGTACAACGAGTCATTACAAGGCCTTAGGCGACTTCCCCAAGACGCCAAAGGGTGTCAATAAATGCCGAAGGGTTTCAAAACATGTGGGGGATGATTTTCCCTTTTAGAACATACCACAGAGCCAAAAACCATATCCAAACAAATCAACTAAATTGTGCATGATGAAATATTACACAACTCAACCATTTATCTTACCAAAACCAACCAAGAGTACCATAGATGAAACCAACAATAAATCCGAGAAAACAGTAGAAAGACAAACTAAAAGACTATAAGATGACAACCCAACTCCATGCTCCACAAGCTCCAAGATCCAATCATCACGAACCAGCCCAAGTATCATGAAGTATTTCTATAAACATGTGACACTTTACCTTTGAAAACATCCCGGTATATGACATCTTCAAAAGCACCAACCTGCCAAATCAAGGGGTGAGTAATGAAACTCAGTAGGTTTTCCCCCAAAGACTTCACAACCCATGCCTCTATGATAATACATGTTAGAACATTTATATAAAATAATTTATATAAAAAATATTCCAAAACAGTTCACAATATAACAAGTTCCATGTCAAAACCATTTTCCAACAAAAACCATATTCATCAAGAAAAGCAACCAGAAAATTTTCCAATCAAACTCCAATTTCCATTTTGGCACATTCATTCCATTTCACAGAACCACAAAACCAACCATGCATGAAACTTGGACCTCACTATACTCGTGAGTGGTGAGTTATCCTTCCACTAAGAAGTCACTTTGTGGACTACCTTGATGGGGGTACTTCACTCCCTTATATGTTTCTTTTGATGGGGAACTTCTCACCCTTATCCATCCCAACCTTTTGATGGGTTTACTTTACTCCCTTATTTGTCCCTTTTGATGGGGGAACTTCTCGCCCTTATCCATCCCATCCTTTTGATGGGGGTAATTCTCACTCTTATCCATCCCAATGCATATAAACACACACCACCACCCATGAAAATCCAACCCAAAACAAAGTGTGTTCAAAACCTTTCAATAAAGCATCAAATCTTTTTTTGAAAACCATTTCTTTCAACAAAAAAACCATAACGAGTTTAAAATCACCATTTTAAATTCACTTCAACACACACATTCCAAAAACACAAAATTTCCATCACCCATTACTTAAAATGGGTTTCAACCATTCTTTCACAGAAGATAAACAAACCTTTGAATCAAGGAAAACAATTCGAAACTAAGCCTTCAAATTCTAATAAATAAGAATCATGAGTGAAGACACCTACCTTAACAAATTAGGCGAATCCAAACAACGGATGAAGAATGCCAACAAAAGAGAGTCAACTACTCCCCGAAACCTTCTTAAATTCCTTCCCCTAGTTCCAACAAAACCAAAACCAGACTTAAAAGGCATCCACTACCTTAGATATTATCACCATGGGAAAAGATCTAAGAATACATCAAGAGGAAAGAAGGAGATATAAGAAAACTAAAGTAAACATGACTTACGTCGATCAACCAGCCTCTAAACACAAAGGAAAACCTCCAGATCGCTTCCAAAATTCCTGGTAAGTTTTCTCCCACCTTCACTAGAGAGAAATCCCGAGATATGGATGTCTAGGAGAAAAACGACTGGGTTTAATGATAAAACAGATTTGATCCTTAAAAATAATATCTAAGTTGAACTCGTGCATGAATATACCACACGGTTAGTCAAATCGTGCACTAACCGTGCGGTAGTCACTGTTTGGAAGGGGTTCTCCGCATGGCCTCCTCGCACAGTTTTCCCAAACCGTGCACACACTATGCGGTCTCCTCTGTCCAAAGTGACCACCACCTGCACGACTTCAACACGGTTTGGGAAAACCGTGTGAAGCCTATGTTTCACCACTTTTGGAACTTTAACACTTTAAATGTCTCAAAACATTCCCAACCATTTCTCACATGCGTCATGTACTTAAAAATCATAAAACAGGGGTTACTTACCAGAAACTGGGGGTACTAATTTTTTTGATATTTTTCATTTCACGCAACATTGGATGTGTGTGATGTTATGTGATATAACTATGTTTGTTTTGTGTTATGTGCAAAAAAATGTTGTGATTGCACTAAAAAAACACATATATTAGTTTTCAGCACATTAAAAACTATGTTTTACTTTTATTTACCATAATAAAAAATTTATCTCACTATCATTTTTTACCCAACATACATAGTTTTACCAAATACAATTTACCATTAATGTTATTATTATAATATTATTATGGTTTTCACCTAGATGTCGTAATTGATGTAATAAATATGATTAGTTAAATAATTAATATATTCGTTACACCTGTATGAATGTATAATTATTTAGTTTCCAATTAACTATAAATAGAAATAAAACCGTTTTGAGAATACATGAAATCAATTGATGGAAAGCTATATGTATGAAATTAAATAAGTTTTACCACAAAAAATTTATTAAAACAATTTTGGAAAACTATTATAATTAAATATACTATAAAAATATATTTTATTAATTTTAGTATCTAAAATTATTCAATTTTTTTTTCAACACAAGAGATAAGAATGAATCAAATTTTATGCATAAAGACATATATACATTATTAAAGGTAATGTGAATGAATTTTAATGGTATCAATATTTTAAATATGATTTTATAAAATTTTATAATTTTTAAAGGAGAAAATAATTTTTTTTTAAAAAAAATTCTTTTGGGAAATTTATGGTATTTTCATTGATGTTTAATTTTTAATGAATAATGAAAAAAATACTGAATTTTAATTTGAAACATCATTTCCAACTAATTTATATATATTGATAAACTGTATTTAAATATTGATTTAATGTAAAATTACATAAAATATACATAAATTAAAACAAATATGGTAATTTTAAGTGATTTAATATTGAAATATGATATAAAAACATTTCATACATTTGAACATTTTTAGTTAAAAAAACTATTGTCTCATCCCATGAACATGATTAATTTTAAATTGACCTATTACACACATATATATATATATATTATCTATAAAAATGGATTATATATTTTTAAAAAGAATAATTCATAATTTATAATATGGTCAAATTATATTTTTACCCCAAATATCAGTGAAATTAATTAAAAAAAATTTAGAGTGGTTATGGTAAAAACAAGTTTATTTAGTGGTTAAATATAACATTTACTGTATAGAAACATCCTTAAAAATTAAAAAAATCATTTTATTTCCATATATTGACATATAATATTCATTTGTAGAATTTTTTATGTTATTTAGACCTCTTGGAAGGTAAAAACATGTGGAGTACACAATAATTTTTAGAATTTCATGTGTTTCCACTCCCTCCACTTATAAAAGGGTACTCACCAAGTAACTTATTTACACCTGTAATGCCTTTTATATCAGCCAAAAAAGGAGAAAATATCTTCAAAATTTCCTACCTTAATCATAAAATCCTCACTTTGGGTTGAATTCCAACAATGGAATCCCTTGGTGGAAATAAATAAGATTTAACCAAAGAAAAAATAAAATATTCAAACAATAACATTTATTTTATTTCATTATCCACCCTATAAATTATTATTATTACATGATTGTATAATATATATATATATATAATAAATATATATAATTTTATGCTAGTGTTTATACCTATACTCACACACACATCCATCAAATGGGATGTTGAATCATCATTCGTATATACAACAGACTACAATTACATGATCTGATGTCATTCATTCTTCCATTACCACATATCAGGGTTGTAAATACTAAAGAAAGTATTATTTTAAATTATATATTATATATTTATGTTTTTATTCATTTTTAATTATTATATGACACATAAATTCATGTTTTCTCTTATGTTTTAATTTGATAACTTTGATTGTGGACCTGTGGACTACCTCCTCCTCAAAGCTATTTGATTCCTTTACAATTTACATGGAATGTATTAAGGATGGGTTTATTAAATTTTTATGATATATAAGAAAAAAAATTCAAACTATGTCAATATATATATATACTTAAATATATGTCACTTGAATTATTTATTCTATACAACATGAAAATGGAAACAATGTTCATGCATACCTACGACCTACCATCTTCATGAATGTTGTATTAAAATTAAAATTTATATATTTAATATATTTTTATATATACATATATAAGAAAATATATTATATATTTATATAGAATTTTTCAAATTCTATAAATAATTAAATCATGATATAAGTATGAAGATCAAGAATAATAATTCAAAACCTATATGAAAAACAATGTAACTATTACCCAAAACAAATCATTATCATGGAATTGTTAATGATATGGTGATATAGAGTCAGAATACTATCATATATGGTTTGATATATATTAATATGTTTATTTGGTATAATTTTAGTGAACTAATATTTTTTATATAGTAGTTTTGAACATGTTTGAA
This sequence comes from Viscum album, assembly GCA_963277665.1. NCBI lineage: Eukaryota > Viridiplantae > Streptophyta > Magnoliopsida > Santalales > Viscaceae > Viscum > Viscum album. The sequence continues at coordinate 44,499,779 of OY728139.1, read as the reverse complement.
GATAGACAAGACATAAAGTAAGGGTTTTCTCATCCCACTTTTATTACTCTAAGATATATGCTATATTGAACACTTATTATTAATATGTGGTGCATATACTGAAATATGAATTTTCCTAATGTGAATTTTCATTGTATAATTATTTTTAATGTTCCAATTTATTGTTTTATATCAGAGATCATAATATTTAAATGTTCCTCTTCTAGTAAAAAGATTTGTAGTCTCAAAGTTATTTCTGAGAGACTTTTGAATTTTTTTTGCATGATTTAAAAATAAATGTGGATACTAAATTAAAGATGGGGGTGAATTGTATTTTTAAAAAAATTGGTTTTTAAACATAAAAATTACTATTTTTAATAAATATAAACAAGATAAAGTCATATACCCTAAAATTGTTTTATTAAACAAACATGCTAGTGTATGGAAATATGGTTCCGAAATTCAAACTTAAGGACAATTTACTTTGGTAAAGATTATATCTTAAATCATATAGAATATTATTTAAAAAACTACAAATAAGATTAAGAAAGAATAAGATGGATATAATTTATTCCTTTATCATAATATAGTTGAAATAAACTTGAAACAAAACAAGTAACATGTATGAAATCTTTTAACCCAAAGAGAAGGGTATCCAAAAACCTTTGATAAAGATAACTTGATTCATACTTTCATGAAAGTCTATCTTACCCACACCAGGTTAAGCCCTCGATAAGAATATCGAAATCTATATTAATATCCCCACATGTCCTCGATCATTAAAGTAGTCGGCACCTCTGTATTTCTATCCTCATAAGTCCTCAAACCTTAAGATAGTAAGCACCTCTGTCTTTATATACTCAGAAGCTTACAATTGTACACATTAAAAATTAGAGTCGCATCAAAAAATTTGGAAAATATGTTCAGTACACACAAGGAATGAGAGTCTCTCTCTATAGAAATCCCTTTAGCAGTTTGCAATCTTTAGGGTGATTGAATGGTAATGAGCTCGTTCAAATGAGCACCTATTTATAGGCAATTCTACAATGGTCAAATCCCTCCTCCAATGATCATATTTTTTCTTTAATTTTAGAGGGACCTATACATGTGTCACTCAAAAAATGGTTAGTTAGAAATATATTGTATGACATCATTTCATAACATGTGTAAGGAAAATGAAGATACATAACCAAATCTATTTTTCAGAGTCTAAGGAAAAAATGAATTTTGGATTCTAACCAAATAAACATTCAGAGTCTATAAGATATGAATATTCAGATTTTGTTTTACAAAATAATTCAAAATATGAATTATATAGATTATGGAGTCTGAATTCCAATGAATTCAATATCATAATTCTGGGGAATTTAGTGTTTGAATTTTTAAGAGTTCGGAGTTGGAATTATGAGGGATTTTGAATAAAAATAAAGACAAATTGGAGTCTAAATTCTAAAGAATTCAGGGTCCGAATTATGAGTAATTCAGAGTTGGAATTCATAGAATTTTGATTCTGAATTGCATATAATTTAGAATATGAATTTCATAGATTTTGTTATCTAGATTTTAGAGAATTCAGAATCTAAATTTTAGAGCATTCAAAGTCTAAATTTTAAAAAAACTAGAATCTGAATTTTAGAGAATTCGGAGTCTGAAAACAGAACACTCTATTTCAATGGAATTGTAAGATACAGAGTTTTTTATAAGAATTTGAATTTTATATTTAGGAATAAAATTAGTTATATTTAGAGAAATTATAAAATGAAAAATGAAAAAAAATATTAGGATAAAAATTTCCATAGAGATTGGAAATTTATCATAGGAATATAATTCATCAGGAAAAATAAATCTTTCCTTAAGATAAAGTGTTATTGATTTTCAAAATATAGAGAAATGGAAAAGTCATAACGTAATCATATTGACTCAACATTATTAAAAACTAGATTCCTTTATGTGGTATATATTATTCCCATGAGTGTGTTATAATATCCATGTCCTTAAATATCTATTTATTTACATATCAATTTAATTTTCTGTATTTCACAAGGTATTATGGTTCAAAAGTTACCAAACTAGTAAGGTAATTTTGTCTCAATTTTCATTCTTTGAGTCAAATGTTTTTTAATGCGCCTACATTTATTTACAAGGTATTTATACATCCATTTGACATGTTATATCATCCATATAAATAATTTCATGTTATTTTATTCATGATGAAACGATATTCTTTCATGTGAATTTTGATTCAATGTTAATAATGTGGTATGCTTTTATTGCTACAATCTCTTCTTTTATTGTGATTTTTATGATTATGCGTCCATTTAAAAAGAATTACAATCAATATCCCTATAATTATAATCAGTATTACATTAATAAGGTATGTAATTATATATTAATGTAATTGTACCATTTTTTCACTCTATGGTACATATAATAATTAATTTTTTTTAATAAAATCTAATAATATTTCTTTCTTCACTTGAAAATATGTTTTATTAAAAAACATGTTTTCTAAAAATGTTTTAAAATAATTTATTATAATATATTATAAGGTAACGTTCATGTAAAAATATTGTCTAAATTTTTTCAATTTTCCTTTATATGTTTTCAAGGAAATGGGTTTTAATTTATTTCAAGATCCCCATATATGTTTTTTATTTTAATTCCAAAGAAAAAAATTTCAAGGAATTCAACATATCTTTTAAATTATTTAAAATCTATTTTCAAAGAAATGGGATGTAAAATTATTATTTGTTTTCAATAAGTGTTATAAATTATTTTTTAATCTTAATAAATATGTTTTAATATGTTTTTAAGGAAAATTATTTTGAAAATATTATATCACATAAAAAAATTGATTTTCAAATAAAAGTCTATTTCTTTCAGAAATAATTCAAGTAATCATTAAAAATCATTCTTGATCGGGGATAATATCCTTTAATATAGTTTATGATCTACTAGTAATTGTTATAAGGTAACCATTCTTATTTTTTCCTTTAATGATTTATCTTTAAGATGAACTTTTAAGAAACTTGTTCATTATTCACATGTTATAACATTAAAAATGATTATGAAAAATCTTCATTTCACAGGTTTTTATATAATGAAATTATTATGAAAACTAACTCTTTTACATAAGTTAGGAAATTATGTAATATTTGTATGTCCAATTTTATTTCAAGTGTCATGATATAATGTTTTGGATACCCAATTCTTTTTATGGGCCATGATATGTTGAATATTTTATTATCTTGTTAAAAAAGTATGTGTGATTTCAATATATGATAGGAGGGAACTATATCTCCCACCAATGTATTGGTTAAATATTTATATATAATGAGATAAATTGTTAATAATGTCGACGAGGTTGTTCTATAATGGGAAAAATGTTCCTCCAACTAAAAAGGGAAAACAAGCGTTTCGTAACTCATAATTGGAAACAATATTGTCTTAATCCATAATTTGAAACATTTGTGTCCTCATCAAAAATAGGAAATAGGTGCATCCTGATCTAATATAAGATATTGGAATGTACTTATCCATTATCTCAAAGGTATTGGTAGTTAACCTTGACACATAAAATTATCTTTTATATTTATGATGGTACCAAAATAATATGACATGAGATTATGATTCATAATTTATTTATTATGATTTATCACCATTATGATTCATGGATTATGAATACCCAATATTTATTCATTGAATCTTGTATATGATCATTTATATGTGGGGTTTCATGTTATAATATTATTCATTGGTTATATTACCATTATGACCACGTTATGTTTATGTATCTCCTTTATTTATCCTTAATGAGTATCTAATCTTACACAATATTATGCTTCCATGCCATAGGTTGTGAAAAAAGTATTTTGTATGAGTACTAATTAAGTAGTTATTTGTAGGAAACATTGAAGATCTTTTACCAGGAAATAATATTATGTTTCCATATTTCCAAAGATACTAAACTGTTACGGTCATTGGGCGTATACTTTTTTAATTTACTAAACATTATTCTAAATATATGTAATATCCCTATATTTTAATCCTTGGTATCTATAAGAATTATATAAATCTAGTATCTTTAGAAATTAGGAAAAATAATAATAAAATGGCTCATCAGAGTTGTACATAATCTCTTTATTCTTTCTAACTAGAAACATTTTCAGATATATCATTCACAAAAACATTTTTCATAACATGGAGAATAAAAATATTATAAAGGGTTAGATTTGGTTCTTATCAAGGGTAAAAAGGACGATATCAATGATCACAAAAGTATAACATGAGTATATGAGTACGAGAGCATGTTATTATAATTTTAAAACCATTCATTGAATATCAAAAATCATAATTTTGAGTTATGAAATAAATGTGAATAGTTTATATGATATGAATAATAAATAAATTTAATAACATGATTCGTGAGATAATAAAAAAGGAATAAATCAAGAGTTTGAGGTGTATTACTAAGCATATAAATCATTTAATCATAAGTAAATCCTTATTAAAATGTCTATAATAGTGGACAAGGTTCAATATCAAAACCATCAAAGAATCAATGGTTTACTAAAAATACAATAATTATGGTCAAAGTACCTTATTAAAATGGGTTTAATTCTCATTAAAATCCTATTTTTCACAAGAGATATAAATATTTACCTAATTAATTGGTCGAAGATATAGGTTCCACCCATATATATTTTTTAATCATATATATGTGTCCCACAATATCATAAAACATTCCCCATATCAAAAACTATATAATGAAATGGTTTCCATATGATATTCATTAGTCCACCATTTCATGACCCTTGGAAATGAAATTGGGTTTGAAAACATTTCATCATAGCATAACCCATGGAAAAGAAATGTGTTTTATAAACATATTTTCATAATAATAATAATATTAATATTATTAATATTAATAAAATAGTATGAATGTCATCATTGGATCATATTCACTGTAATGACTAAGTAACATAAAAGTGTATCATATTTGATATAAAAAGGTTTTGAAATATCACTTCAGACATTTATTTAGGAGAATAATATTTCATTGAAAATAATATGTTTAAAACAAAATTCATTTAATATCTTGGGAACCATTTTCCATATAATATTTCCTTAGAAAATTAGAAAGGATGTTTCATGTAAAATAAAATTCTTGATAGAGTGAAATTTCATTCATGTAGAACATTTCAAAATAATGAATTCCTTTCATACTTTGGTAGAAAGTCAAAAAAATTACTCGTTAGAAAATTTAAAAGAATATTCTATTTAAAATGTTTTTTAAAAATAAAATGAAGAGTGTATTAATAGTAAAAATTTATATAATAATATTAAATATATTTTTGGAGTTATTTTTTTAAAACATGGATATGGAAAAAATGTTTTCAACTGAAGATAAAAATTATGTTGGTTTTCCATAAAAATTTTCTTATACCTTTTGAGATAATAATAAGAGGAAAGTGAAAGGGGAAATGAATTTATAATTAAATAACCAATTTTGAATAAAATTAATGATTTTCCTGATAGATATATAATTTTAATTCATCATTCAAATCATAAACATAAAAAATCACAATTACAAATAAAATATTAACATGAAACCCTTAACACTTCAGAAAAATTTGAATCCTGAGCCTTAGGAAAAAATGAACCTTGTAAAGATATTTATATAATATAGTTTTCATAATTATAATCTTTTAAAAACAATTCATTTGATGTATATACACCACACAAATTAAACATGTTCTGTATAGGGTATGTGTCCCACAGAAGTAAAATTGACAATAAAATTTCTAAACATATATATTGAATTTCTTCATACACGCTCAATCCTATTGAATAATAAATATATTTTTATTATAGTATTATTATATATAAAGATTAATATATGGAATACCATATATGATTTACTTTTATCCTTTTATCTTCCTTATTTTAACAATTCCTTATTAAAATAATGTTTTAACTAATAACTTCATCATTTTTATTGAGTATATTGTTATAGTTGTTTCATTCATTTTAATTTGATAATTGTTTTATAATCTCCATATATTTATAAATGATATAATTTTAATATATATTTATCCTATAAATTATTATATTGACCCAAAAAAATTTATAGACATAGAAATATATCACACTATTCATGGAGATGGTAGGTTATGCCTACACTCAAAAACATTTATCATTCTTTTGATGAATGTAATGAAAAAAGGTAAATATTAATTAAAATTTAAATGATAAATTTTATGTCAAATATATATCATCTCTATTCATAAAATCCATCAGAATTACCATCCATTAAAATATAAAATGAAAAAAAATTACATCCCAAAGTAGAGGGGGTTTTCCACATGTACACTCGAGTGACGTAAACGTTTTCCACTATATAAGTATACAAGAAGTTACATGAAACATTAAAATTTTATAATTATATTTATTTCCTAATTATTATATAAATATGTTAAATCCATCATTATATAATGTTGTGATAGGTTGTTATGGTAAAATAATTACCTAGATTCGTGTGGCGGTAGTCATCCATAAATATGGTTGAAATTTTCATTTCCCATTTGGTGGAAGTGGAAATGAATATAAGTTATTCCACTAAAATAATAAAATATAACTATAAGGTAGATATTCATTTTATTATATAAATGAATTTTAATTATATTTTAATGAGTTAAAAGAATATATAAAATGAAAAAACAATCATATGAACTATACATCTTCTTTGGAAAACCTCCTCGTATTAAAAAACAAATTTTTAAAATAGATTGATAATAAAATTAAGGACTATAGGTGTGGGGAGGGAAGTATAGAATGTATTTGGGCTGGTATTAGATAAGAAAAAATGGATGGAAAGTGTGAATTTTATTGGAAATGGAGTGTGTTTTTGTATGTATGGGAGAGGTCCATTGTAGAATATTTGAAAAGAAAAAGGTATAAATATGTTTTACACATGAAAAGAGGCTTCAAATGATCCTATTATATAAAAATAGATGGGATATGGCTAACATATTTTCCACAAATAGGAATTGGGAATGTTTTTATGAAATTATTACCCTTATATTTTAAGTTTCATGCCTAGTAATCCCATTTTAACATTAACTACATTAATTAATTATAAATACATTTACAATTCATTATAAAAATTAATTAGTTTAAATTATCATATAATTGGAATTTTTCTGATTGAAAATAAAAAATTAAAATTTTTCCAAATCTATTTCATATTTTTTAATTATTTATTTAAAATTTAGCCCCTAAATTTGGATAAAAAGTGGATTTAAAATGAAAAATTTTCATATGTATAGAATATTTTAATATTTAAATTCAACATAATATATGTTATAATGTCCTATATTATATTAATTATATTATAATTTAACTAATATTATTTTTAAAATCATTTTATATTATAATTTATGTTTACCAATACTTTAAATGAAAATGTAGTTTTCAATAAAAATTTGAATTTATTAGTATTAATAAAAATATATATCATTTTAGAAAACCATAAAAATTAACTCAATGATTATTTTTATATTATGATTTCAAAAATGAACTTAATTTTTTCAACTAAATTAATTATATAATTTCATTCAGAAAATAAATAAACATAATTTTTCAGAGTACATTTTTTTGAAGAATAAAAACACTTAACTAGAAAATATATTCACTTTATCTAAAACATTTATAAGTAATTTTCAAAATGATGTAAGTTCCATTAAATCACCATATTCAATAATTGGGGTATAGTTTTCTTATTAAAATAATAATAGTAATAGTTTATTATGGTTTGTTAAAACAGAGTATTTTGTGTAACTGATAGTATCAAATAAATTAAATATATTTGATTAAAATATTTCATAAAATCTAAATATGGAACAATTAAAATTTAACCTTAACCATTTCAAATCAATTTTCAACTTTTAAGGGACATGAATGTGATTTTAAAAATTTCATGTGTCACATAAATACCCCATTCATGATAGGATCAACAATTTTCTATCGAGTTGAATTAGTATATATTTTTTATATTTATTTAGTGGTTAATTTTTTTTAAAAATTATCAACGTTTAATGTCATATTCAGGACTACTCATATATCATAACATGAAATGCATAAAAATTAAAACATATAATCTTTAACCATAATATATACATTATAATTATCCATTCAATTCATTTGAAACTATAATTCATTCAACATATATTAATTTTAATATTTTAAAACCATTAATTTCATTTTTCTACCACTCCTAAAGGAAATGCGTGCAAATGAGCCTTAGCCCAGTTGGTGAGGTATCTTTAAGTGCATCCACAAGACCCAGGTACAAATCCAGGTAGAGGCATATTTCCGAGTACTATAGCAGTACTGTAGTAGGCACTGTAGTAGTACTGTAGTAGCACTGTGCACTGTGCAGTACTGTAGCAGAACAGTACACTGTACATGTACTATAGCAGAACTGTACACTGTGCGGGTACTATAGCAGGTATTGTAGCAGATATTGTGGTAGGTGATGTTTGGTACTCTAGTAGTTGGAACTATTCACCATGGGCCACTGTTTTGGGTTTGGAGTCTTTAAGGATTTTTGTCCACCCAGGCCTTCGGGTCAGTAGGGCTTTCGGGACACCTTTATGTCTTTTGGGCCACCTCAAGGCCTTCGGGCCGCATGCAGTTTCCCCAGACACAATTTAAAAAAGGAGCATCCCTAGAAGAGGATTCAGAGCAGGTGTACTCACCAGAGCAAAGCCAAATGGATATGTCAAAATGAGAGGGTATGACTATGCCATCGGGACCAGCCTGTGCTGGAACAGGAAGCCTAGCCAGACGAAATTGCGAAGGTGGAGAGCTACTATCATGATGCAGATGTTGGGTAGGGGCAGTTCCTCATAGATAGTCTGGTGAAATTCCCTAAGACCTTTAGGTCATGTAATATCCTAAGCCTACGGGCCATGTAATCTCTAAGCCTATGATCATTGATAGGGTTCCCCCTCATCCCTTGAAATTGGGGTTATCAAAAATCAAAAAAATAAAGGCCTTCGAGCCATTTGGGTAAAAGCAATGCGTTATCATTGCATTAGCTGTCAATGTATTTATATTATCTCTAAAAATAAAAAATAAAATAATATTAAAAAATAATGTATTAGTATTAAATATTCATTTATAATAATTAATATAACCTTTTTATAAATATGACAACAAATTAGAGATATTAAAATAGACTGAGTGACATTATGTAATTTTTTTAACATAAAATAATATAGTGGTCAAAAACAAACTATTGTTGTAAAAGAGAACATATTTGGATGGTTGGATGGTCTTGGTCAAATTAAAACTTTATAATGATATAAAATAATGTGTAAAAATTATATTAAAACATTAAATAATAGTTTTAACCTTCATTAACCTATTTGACACATTACAATAGTGATAAACTTTTAACTAGTTTACTATTCCTTATGGAAACAAAATCTATTAAAACTATTAAAATTAATTTCATCATGATTATAAATAATAAATCCATTTTTCAAGATACAATTTAAATTATTGGAAGAAGTCATTTTTAAAATAAGTGTGTATAATACAATGAGAATCAATTTTTATAAAAATGAGTTTTTGGGAATAAAAATAATTTTATTAAAAATAAAGTGAAATAAAGGTTCCTATATCGACGAATATGTTATTTTTAATGAAATACATCTTCTGTGACTATAAAAATATTTCCAAAATACAATGATTATTTAGAATAAAATTATTTAAATAGAATAATGAGAGATTTGCAAAAAAATATATTTTCCATAGTTCACTAAAAAATAAAACTTTTCATAAATATATAGAAAATAATTAAATATATATTTATGAAATTATTTTTTGAAAAATTATATCCTTTTCTCAAAAAAACATTATATTAGTGAAATAAATTAATTATAATATCTACTTATAAAATGGAAAAAATACTATTTTTTTAAAATGTATTTTAATTTTAGAGCATAACATTATTTTATTTTTTTAAATTGTGTAATAAATATAAATAAATGAATGTTTATAAATTAAATTATTTTTATATATGAACTAATTATTTAATTATAATAATTTTCTATAGTATATCGTAGTTCACTTAATATAAGTGTTGCATATAACACATGCTATAAATATATTATTTAAAGAAAATAAATTATAAAATATTGTGGTGTTCAATTTTTCACCACATTCACCAAAGCATCGTTGATGTTATGGTCTACTACTAATATTCCATTTCTATAAGTTATTTTTTTAGATCCTATAATAAAAATTCATGTGAATTCCTTTTAAAATACATAATTGAATATTATAACAAACTAATGGATGAAAATGGGATTTTCCATATATATTTTAGTAACCTAAACACAAAATATGTTGTTTTGAAAAATTTACTCATTTTAATTCAATTATTTACCTAACTCACTACTCAAACCCTACCTAATAATTATTGAACAACCATTCATCTAATCTAAATAATTTCTTAACTCAAATGTTAAAATTCAATTTTAAATTTAAAATGAATACATTAAAATTTAAATAAATTATATTATAATATTATTATCATTTAAGGATATATAGTGAGTGAACAAATAATTTTTTATTAAAATTGATTAAATTTAAAATTAATTAATAAATATAATATGAATTTATCCCAACATGAATAAATGTATCAAATATTTTTAATGGTATTCGAAAATGGTAAGATTATAAATTAATGATTATTCTCTTATTTGGGTTTGGGATTATGTTTCTATTAAACATCAAACCATACATGAATATTCCTATGGATTAAAATTAATTATCGTAATCTTATAAAATAACTAATTACCTAATAGTGTAACTATACTTAATCATGTCGAGTAGTGTAATAAAACTGTTAATATATATATATTATCAATAAATAAATAAAATAAAAGAAATTGAATAACTACAAAATAAAACTTTTGAAAATAAAAGTGTGTTTGTAATTTTCTTATGACATAAGTTATTTTAATATTAAAACTACTAAAAATTAAGAAATAAAACTACCCAATACATCCATTAATAAGAAATTAGTTATAAATAATCAAAATGTCAAACTATTAAAATACAATTTCTATTGTTCTAGATTTATTAAAACCAAAGGAACTCTAAAACAGTGTTCTTAGTGTTGTGTCACACTAGTTTTTTAATATATTTAACATGTGTGGGAATTTAATGCAGAAAATTTAATTATGGATTTTAGTTTGAGGTCTATGTAAGCCTATGAAATAATTAATAGATTTAACTATATTCAACACAAGTTTTCCATGTTTAGTCAAATGTTTCATTAATTTTTTGTTAATGAATGATGTTTTTAGTAGTGTAGACCCCTTGATATTGCACCCATGGAATGTTGGACTAATTGTATAGCTTATGTTAGAATCTATTTTGACTTCACGAGTTTCATTCCACAGATTAGGAAAAAAGGAAACACAAAAATATGAAATGTAAATTTTCTATTCATTACAAAAAACTAATAGAATTGAAAATATTTTGACGAAATCTCATAGCCAAGGGATTACTAGTTTTTTTATGTAACCTAGAGGGATAGTGTTAAAATAGTTATGGTGGTAATTTTTTGAGTTAATTTAAATTTAATATAACAACCTCTTTGCTGAGTCATTTACTTAATGCATTGAAATTATGATTCTGACAGAATTCTAACAGTACTATAGTGGTGGTTTTGTAAGGGTGTACTAGAGTTGTCTTGTAGTAGTGGGTATGATATTTTTTAACTATATATATTTGTATTTCGGGAATGTGGATAGTCTCATAGAGCTTCATATTATCCCTTTGGGGATGGTATTTTGACCTAATTGGTTACTGTGAGTGCATATTTTTCATCCTTATGATTCCATCCTCAAATAATTAAGCTAAATATTTTAATATTTACATTAATTGAGAAATATTACTGTAATTTAGAAATTTAAGAAAATAATTGGTTTTCAATTTCACCAATCACTTTATTTTTTTATATTATTTAATTTTAATCATTCATTTAGGATGTAGGAATATTTATGTCATCAATTACAATTATCTTGGAAGATATCTCAAAGGATTCAATTTCTAAGGATCAATCACTTACACCAATATTATTCATTTTATTATTTAATGATGGGAACCAACATTTTTAATCATATTATTAAATTAAAAATAACGTCATGACTAAATTATAAAACAATTTGATTTCAAAATAATAATACGTAATAAATTCAAATTTCCTAAATATTTTTCCCATTAACATATTTTAGTATAATAAATCTCGTTTTGATGTGAATATAATTTTGATACTAAAAAACTAAATGTTATAAAACAATATGATTTGAATCAATAAATTTGATTTCATTAATAATCAGTTTTCAGGGAATGTTGGTTGTTTAATAATATAGAATCCCATTAATTATATGATTCAATGGGGTTTTCATCCTGTAAACCTTAATTACATTTGTGTATATCTTTTCTGGTAAACATTAATTTTTTAAAATTAACATCACGAAAATAAGGACATCCCTACATAATACATATCTTGACCTAAAAATCAAGAATTTCTTGAGGGAATACTCAGTTTCAACCTGTCACCCAAATTGTAATCTAACACCACATTTTATTTAAATATTTATAAATATATTTTTATTAATTCCCTTGATGTAATATTAATTATTATATATATAATTTCAATTATTCATCATTTTTTATGATAATGATTAAATAATTTATTTATTTTTGTTTATCATATCAACTAAATTGGTTAACATTATCAAATTTCACAAACCCAATAGAATCGATATATTCTCTTTTATAAATGAATATTATATGGTGCATAATCAAAAATTCATAATAAAATATATTTTTTATATTTTTTTATAGATTCTATGTATGAACCCTAATAAAACTGATAGAAGTTCAAAAAATATTAATATAATATTTATATTTATAGATGGGTGAATTATTTATGATCTGAATTATGTTTCTTTATTTATTCTATATTATTTAATAAATATTTTATGAAAAACCAAAATGAATTTATCCAAATGTTTTATATGATATATAGAAAATTATATTTTTAATGAATTTTATTTCTATGTGTGTTAGAATTATTATTAATTTTAATTCAAATAACTAAATTATATGTAAAATAAATGATGAGGAAACTTTTTAAATTTTAAATTTATTTTTTCATGGAAAATAATGTAAAAGTGACATGTTTAAATCCAAAATATATTAAATATTGTAGAATAATTATTCATGTGTAAATAAATATTGATGAGGCATAGAGAAATATATTGGGGTGGTCTCATACCTGTAAAGATCACAACCCTAGATTAATGTGTGCACCTATAAATTATGATCTCAAAGAAGTTTTCGGATCCTTTAATGGAGATATAAAATTTTAAATAATTGCACTAATATAATGCTATTATTTATGATTACTATTTTTGTCATCTTTTTCCTAGAAAATTTTTATTAAATAAATTCAATATAAATTTATTTTTGGGAAAAGTGTTGAATATCTGTACATTGATCTATGTTTGAAATGGGGTATTTGAATAAAAATTGGGAAATTAATATCATTTCATGGTTTATTTTAAATTATCTATATTGATTTATATAAAATGGAATTATTTTGAAACAATTTGCATGATCATGATGGGTTTGTTTTTTCACACCATGCATATGTATTTGGTGGATTAATAATATGATTTTCTAGGATTAGGTAAAGTAAAGGAACCATTGGGATATAGTGGGATTTCATGATATAGGGACACAATATTACAATATTAACATGTGGTGTGAGATACAAAAATTCTTCACAGACATGGGTAATTAGTGAAACCATTATCTTGAGAGTTTTTTGAAATTGTTTTCATGTCATCCGCTTTATTCCATAAATTCACGTATTATCTTGTTGTGACACATTTGGTTTATTTTATTGGTTGGTTTTTAATACACTTTTTGCTAAATTTGTATTCAAATTTTTATGGTTCTTTTTTATTACATGTTAGCCCATAGGGATTGGGAGTTTCATAAGGACATATTGCATGTAGAGACCCAAAGATTTATGTACATGGACATTACATTATTTTTTCGGAATACTTAATACATAACAAAAACAAACACCGAAGTACCGTAATAGTTTAGTGTCTTTGGAATCTCAGAACATAATCTTCCAATCATGGTGAATGTTCTTCAACATCTCCCATAGATATCTTCCCCTTTTTTCCTTACCTAAAACCATTCTTTATAACCTGGGGAAAAGAAAACATATAAAGGGTGAGCTCCAATGCTCGGTAAGGGTAAGCATGGAGAAAATAAAACAAACCATATACATTTGAACATAAAAACATGAACATAATGTTTAAACATCGAAATCTTGAGCAATGACATAATAAATGGAAGTACGTAAGGCATGGAACATCAATCATGATAAAATAGCTTGGAAATAAAACTTGTAATTATGGAAAAACATTAAGCACATGATATTATTTCCATAGTAGCCAAGACATTGCTGCAAAGACCATCTTAGTGGACAAATTCCCTTTCTGAATCGAGTTACCTCCTCGTTCCAGTCCTGTATCACTGAACCAGATTAACTTACCGTTCCATCCATATCTATATCCTGAGATATAATTCTTTACCCAATAAATTGGAGGGAGATATAGGTCCCACCCATCTCATAATGAAATCATTATTACTTGTGCCACAAATTAAACATAAATCATTCATCAGAACCCAAAGAAAAAAAAAATGGATTTCATAAACATCATCCCCTCATAACATAAACTATATAAAACAAATGGATATCATCTCATCATAAGAATAATCAAACCATGTAAATAATAGAGACATTATACTTGAATCATAATCATACTAAATAATTTCATCTTAGATGGAAAATAGTTTTGACAAAGCACTTGAAATGAATTCTTGAGGAAAATATCCTTTTTTCATTAAAATCATTTTCTTATCACAAAATGCCATTAAATTTTAAAAGAAAGTGATTTTGTTGAAAAAAATTATGAAATAGTGCATAGGAAGCTTCATGGAAATAATTCTTTATAAAACCGTAAAAATCTGTTCATGCCGTATAAGTTAATAAAACATTCTTCTCATACTTGTGCAGGAAAAGTCAAAAAGAACCTCATATGGTAAAGAAAAGAAATATTCCTTCCATACGATGTGGTAAAAGAAAAAAGGGTAAAAATGAATTTAAGCATAAATTGAAGAAAATTAAACATTTTATGAAAAAAATTTGAGAACATATGGACATGGGTAATAAACTAAACCCCAGTAAATTCTTACGAATAAACAATCACGGATAAGAATGAGATTGGAAAAATTATCCTTTACCTTAGGTCCGATATGCTTCGTACATATCCGAAACTCCTGTATAATGTTTTAAATAATGTCATTTACTTATTACAGAATAATATTCATTTTTATTATATCATATATGGTTCACTTATGACTTTATATTACCCGTTTTTTTGCAAATTCCATTTTAAAGCATCATTTTGGGTAAAATCGTTTAATTTATCGTACTTGTTTGGACATGTTGTTCTTGATATAATTATTACTTATATCATGATTTAATTACTTGTGGAATGTAAATAATGATTTATATATCATATATATTCGGTATATATTTATATATAAAATAGATAGATAAATGAAATGAAATACACCGTTCTTGGAGATGGTACGTCGTACGTACGCATGAACACTGTTTTCCCTTCCTTATTGACTTGAATAGAATTAAGTAAATGACATAAATATATATATACATAAATACATTAGCATTATTATGTCATATATTTCATAATTACTTATTATATATACTTTATAATCATTCTTTAATTGTTAACATGGAAAATGAATCTCATCGCGTCGTGGAGACGGTAATCTGTACGTACGCACGAGCGATGATATCATTACCATATTTATTGAATGGAATTGGAGTGGATGATATAATATCATATAATTAGTATGATTTTATAATATTCATATATATTTATTCTTTACACCATTATACCAATCCAAGTAGGGTGGTGGTGGAAAAAAGATTACACCACGGCGTGGAGACGGTATTCCGTACGTACGCACGCGCGATGATTTCATTTTTTGTAGGTTGGATATAAGGTGAAATGGGGTTGTTTCATATTTATAATAACATATCAGTGTATATGTAACACTTATGTTATTAATTTATAATGAAACAACTAAAGAATAGAAAGTAGAAGAAGAAAGAATCTTTAAAGAGTCAGTAGAAGAGATTACCTCTTCCTCGATGCACCTCCTTTAAACTTCTTCTTAGGGAACTATATTTGATCATTTGAGAAGACCAGAACCTCTATGATATAACTAGAGTGGTTTAGAAGAGTAATTGGTAGGGTTTGTCTGAGCTTCAAGGATCAAAAGGGTGTGAAGAGAAGAGGGAAGGGGTGCCCTTTTTATAAGGGAGGAGAGGGGCACCTTAGGAAAACTTAAAACTAGATTTGATCATTTGAGAAGACCAGAACCTCTATGATATAACTAGAGTGGTTTAGAAGAGTAATTTGAAGGTTTTTTCCGAGCTTCAAGGTTCAAAAGGGTGTGAAGAGAAGAGGGAAGGGGTGCCCTTTTTATAAGGGAGGAGAGGGTCACCTTAGGAAAACGTAAAATATTATTTTATAATAAAGTCATATTCGGTTATTATTAGCTCCAAATTGATTTATTTCAAAGATAAGGTGGGTATGGGTCTAAATCCTCTCAACCAATATGTTTTAGTCATGTTTAGGTTACTATTTTATCCTTATCATTTAGATTTAACTCTAAGTTAAATAATTTAACTTTTACCGTGCCTTTTTGTTTTCTTACACTATATGGTTAATAAACTTACTATAAAAATCCAAAATAACCCCAAGTGGTTTATTATGAATATATATATATACTTATCTGAGTAATTTGTCCGAACCATAGATTCTTATGAATAAAATAACAATTAATAATATAATATTTGTTTTAAAAACTATTTTATGTCAATTTTGACACTATTTGGTACTTGATTTTTGTGAAAATTATAACAACATGATTAGTTCTAAAAAAGTTAAATAAATCAATACTAACATGTCATATTAACCAATAAGACATGTTTAATTAATTATTAGTTAAAATTACATTTATTTGGGTATTTATAACATCAATTATGTTAATATTTCATTAATAAGGTAATTACTACATCATCATTGTGTCATAAATAAATTTAATTACTTAAAATCTAAAAATTATAAATAAAATTCCATTATGTATTAAATCCTTTTATCTTTCTAATTAATATTTATAGTCTAATATATATTATGTATAACCCTATATTAAAAATGTTTTATTTATTAAACTTTGATTTTAACTATTTTAATTCTTATATATATAAAATAATAATAAATTTCCTAATCTAATTAAAGTGGACCTCAAGGGTAATATTTTATCCCTAATATTGTTTTTTGGTCGAAAAAAACTTATCAAATAGAATTTAGGACATGTTTTAGGTTAATAATAATATCATTTTTACCCTTAATTACCCTATTTACTTTTAACTGTGGTAAATAAAAGCAAAAAGTTACTATTCAAAACAAATTATTTTTATCTTATTGAACCACATTTTACTCCTTGATATTAACCGTGTCTCTTGAATTTTTGAAATTCCACTCACAGAAGCGGCAAAATTATGTTTTATGTAAATTGTCAAACTCTCCTAGGAGGTGGGTAAAAGGCGGTGAAAAGTTCAATAAAATTTTTATATGTCTAGAATTATTATAAAATGACTCCAATGAATTAAATTGACCTTTTATAGGTATTATGTATCAATTTTTACCTAAAATAAATTTAAATAAAATAAGTTATTATTTATTTAAAAATTCTGTTTTTAAATAGTAACCCAATGTTTTCACTATTCATCAAAAATTGAAAGTTTTCAGAAAAATACCAAAATTTAACCCTAGTCTAATTTCGATATTTCGAATCCAAAAATGAAGTCCATTTTGAAAGATAAAATTTATAAACTTCCAAAAAGTGGGTATTACTATTCATAATGACTAGTTCATATTAATATTATAATAATATATCGTTTAGTGAAACTCGGTATTGTGTACTACACACGCTATCGAGGAAGGTATTGATTGATTTCAATGTAAGACAAGTCAGGGATGAGTATAGTGAAAGCTCCTTTTGGTGTAGCATATAACACAAGACATCAATGAAATTAAAAAAATACCATTTTTTATAAAATCTTAGGGTGTTACATTGTACCCCCATTAAAATGAATTTTGCCCTCGAAATTAGTTGGGGTTATAAATGGTTTACTACTCAAAAGATTCATTAATAGAAACCCACATCATAAAAAGGAATACCAAAACTGAACTTTAAAAACTATATTTTGAAACGTAACGGTTACCCAAATTAACTAATCACTGGGTTTCCACATAAGAGAACATAGGTGAAAATATGGAAGAAAAATATAACCATCATGATCCAATGACGAGTGGTAGAGGACATGGCTATGAAAAATCCAAAAATCACAAAGCCATAAATTTTTTATGATCTAAGGTATCATCTGATTCATCGGATATAAGGGCACTAAGACAAAATTTTTGGTTTTCAAGATGATTTCCCTAAAGTTGATGATTTTTTGAATTAAAAGAAACACATACTTGATTTTGGTACAATTTTATCATTGCTCTTGTCTTGAACAATTTCTACTTCATCTCTTAAAGAAATGAAGTTGAATTTGTCTTTTGCGAAGTGTTAGCAGGTCATGCGATAGAATGACCGGTTATTCCATCTGTCTCAAACATAGGATTAGCAAAACTTATATACATAAGTCCATCTTATGGTGAGAATAATCATATAAGGTTCCAAAAATGGACTTATACTTCATCTATCATACCTATTAATAAAATAAAACTTGTTTCTACTAATCGGGGACTTCCTGTAGGCCAGTGGTAGGCGATAAAGGCATGTTGCACTTCGGTTGTGGGTTCGATCCTCGCAACCCTATCCGGCACAATGAGTTTTTGCACGTTCTGCAGGTTGTCCCTTTTCTTAAACTACACTATTATAACATTATATCAATAATATCAGAAAACTTTCTTGCCTTAAACAATACTAAATTATGTTCAACATAATACAATCCAATCTTTAGGCTTATCCAAAATAATTCTTTCCAAACTCATAGTATAAATAGAATGATTACTAAAAAGGTCATATATAAAGCATGTGAATACCATCATTTATCCCTCATATATCTTGTTGGTCACATTTTAATCATGTGAATACCTTAATCATGTATTCTCTTGAAAAATGAATATCTATTGAACCTTAGTGAAAACATGAATGCTGTCAAAAGTTAACTCCTTCCAAAATCAAAAAATTCTATACACTCAAACCATGATATAACCTTGTCCTTATATCAGTCATGAGCTCATGAATACTCTCAATTATTTTATTTTCTCCTTATCCATTCATTATGTGCATATCATATACTTTCAAAAATATTTGAATCACTTTTCATGGTTACCGGTACCATAAAATAATCAAAAACCACAATAAACCATTACATAGATATTCCAATGTTCCATAATACTATAAATGAGATTCCACAACATTATTTTGAAATCCCTTTACATAAAAACATAATCATTCCACCACATTGTTGTCATACTCAAAATTGCTAATAGTGATCGCATGTGACTTCCCTTTGTCCTTTTCCTTAAGAGGTTGCTCACGTTGATCTTCATTAACCCTTGGATTGGGGCATTGATTAGCATAATGCCCCATTTTCTTGCACATGAAGCATTTATGTGTTGGTGGTGAATTCTCTACAACCTTTTATTTATTCACATAATTAGAAACCCTTTTTCCATTGCTTCGACACTCAGCTCCTCGATGACCTTCTTTTCCACACTTTAAACATTTTCTAGTCGCTTTATGACAATCTCCACCATGCTTCTTTCCACACTTTGAGAATAAAGAAACATTTATCTTCTTTTCACCATTATTCCGAGATTTCTCCTTGAACTCCATATTACATTTCTTGTCAAAACCATGAGATGAATATACAACACCAACATCCATTTATTCCTTGATAGCACAACACACAATTTCTTCATAGCTACTGAAGTCTCTTATAGCTAATGCCCTTTGAAGACTTGGTTTTAAGCCACTGAATAATCGATCAACTTTACATTCAGGTTGGATGATAAAGCCAGATGCATACCTTTCATGCTTTATAAATTCTCTTCGTATATACCAACAGATTCATCATCCTTTTGCTTTAGCTCAAGGAAATCATTTTCCATCTTTGTTTGAAGAATATGAGGTAAGTAATTATTGAAAAATAAGTTCCTGAACTCATCCCATTACATGGATTCAATTTTATCTTGGGGCCTCATATTCTTAATTAGAGTCCACCATTGATCTTCTTGACCTTATAAACGGTAAATAGTCAGAATAAACTTTTCATGTTCCGAATAGCGATGTATGGAAAATATATTTTCAATGGTATCGATCCATTGTTCAGTAAAAAGTTGATCATAAGACCCACTAAAAGAAGGTGGACATTGCCTCATGAAGGACTCAATAGAATATTGTTCCCTTCTATGCTCATTTGAAAGTATAGAATGATTCATAGATTGTGTAAGTATAGCAATAATATTTTTCACTCCATCACCCATAACGTTGGTTTGTTCAGGAGGACAATCATTGCATCGTCCATTACATTGATCAACACGGTTCCTTCGGGTTCCATCCATCGTCTAAAACCGAAAAAGAATAGTGTGAGAGGAAAAAATCATGATAGGGAAAACAACATAATAAAGGGAGAGTACCTTTGATATCTAATATCATAGGTTTAATTATAATATCATTACTGTAATTCTATGACTATAACCTATAATTATACTTAACCTTAGAGACATCCCTAGACATACCTTGGAAATATCTCTAGGGGTATCACTAATGTTTTAGCATCCTAGTTTCCCAAGGATGACTAAACCAAACCTCTGATACCCACTGTAGAGACCCAAAACTTGACGTACATGGAAATTACATTACGTTTGTGGAATACTTAATACACAACAAAAAATAGACACCGAAGGACCGTAATAGTTTAATGTCTTTGGATACTCGGAACATAATATCCCTATCGTGGTGAACGATCTTCAAAATATCCCATAAAGATCTTACCCTTTTGTTTTCTTAACTAAAACCTTTCATTATATCTTGGGGGAAAGAAAACATATAAAGGGTGAGCTCAAATGCTCATTAAGGGTAAGCATGGAGAAAATAAAAAAACCATATATATTTGAACATAAAAACATGAACATAATGTTTCATCATCGAAATCTTGAGCGATGACATAAAACATAGCAGTACGTAAGGCATGAAACATAAATAATGATAAAATAGCTTGGAAATAAAACATGTAATTGTGGAAAAACATTAAGCACATGATATGATTTCTATAGTAGCCAAGGAATTTCTACCAAGACAATCTTAATGGACAATGTCCATTTCTGAATTGAGTTCACTCCTCATTCATGTCCTGTATCACTGAACCGGATTAACTTACCATTCTGGCCATGCCTATCCCATGAGATATAAATATCTACCTAATTCATTAGAGGGAGATATAGGTTCCAATCATCTCATAATTAAATCATTCTTACTTGTGCCTCAAAATAAACATAAATCATTCTTCACAACAAAAAGAATAAAATGGGTTTCATAAACATCATCCCATCATAACATAATCCTTATAAAACAAATGGATATAATCTCATCATCAGAATAATCAAACCATGTAAATAATAGAGACATTATACTTGAAACATAATCATACTAAATAATGTCATCTTAGATGGAAAATTGTTTTGACAAATCACTTGAAATGAATTCTTGAGGAAAATATCCTTTCTTCTTTAAAATCATTTTCTTATAAAAAAATGACATTAAATTTTAAAAGAAAAGGATTTAGTTGAAAATAATCATGAAATATGGCATATGAAGCATAATGTAAATAAGGATTTATAAAACTGTAAAAATTTGTTCATGCCGTATAAGATAAAAAAAATTCTTCTCGTACTTTTGCTAGAAAAGTCAAAAAGGACCTCATATGGTAAACAAAAGAAAGATTCCTTCCATAAGATGTGGTAAAAGTAAAAAAGGGTAAAAATGACTTTAATCATAAATGGATGAAAAGTAAAAATTTTATAATTTTTTTTTGAGAACATAT
This sequence comes from Viscum album, assembly GCA_963277665.1. NCBI lineage: Eukaryota > Viridiplantae > Streptophyta > Magnoliopsida > Santalales > Viscaceae > Viscum > Viscum album. The sequence goes on along the minus strand of OY728139.1, from coordinate 44,477,473 downwards.
GGACATGGATAATAAACATAACCTAGTAAATACTACGAATAAACAATCTCGGATAAGAATGAGATTGAAATAATTATCCCTTACCTTAGTTTTGATATGCTTCATACATATTCGAACCTCCAATATAATGATTCAAATAATGTCATTTACTTATTAAAGAATAATATTCATTGTTATTATATCATATATGGTTCACTTATGACATTATATTACCGGTTCTTTTGCAAATTCCATGTTAATTTAGCGTTTTGGGTAAAATCGTTTTATTTATCGTAATTTTTTGGACATGTTGTTCTTGATATTATTATTACTTATGTCATGATTTAATTACTTATATAATGTAAATAATGATTTATATATCATATATATTCAGTATATATATATATAATAGATAGATAAATGAAATGAAATACACCGTTCATGGAGACGGTAGGTCGTACGTACACATGAACGCTGTTTTCCTTTCCTTATTGACTTGAATGGAATTAAGTAGATGAAATATATATATATATATATATACATAAATAAAGTAGAATTATTATGTCATATATTTCATGATTAATTATTATATATACTTTATAATCATTCATTAATTGTTAACATGGAAAATGAATCTCATCGCGTTGTGGAGACGGTAATCTGTACGTACGCACGAGCGATGATATCGTTCCCATATTTATTGAATGGAATTGGAGTGGATTATATAATATCATATAATCAGTATGATTTTATAATTATCATATATAGTTATTATTTACACCATTATACCCATCCAAGTAGGGTGGTGGTGGAAAAACAGATTACACCATGGCGTGGAGACGGTATTCCGTACGTAAGCACGCGTGGTGATTTCATTTTCCGTAGGATGGATAGAAGGTGAAATGGGGTTGTTTCATATTTATAATAACATATCAGTGTATATGTAATACTGATGTTATTACTTTATAATGAAACAACTAATGAAGAGGAAGTAGAAGAAGAAAGAATCTTTAAAGAGACGGTAGAAGAGATTACCTCTTCCTCGACACACCTCCTTTAAACTTCTTCTTAGGGAACTAGAGATGGTCTTTTGAGAATACCAGAACCTCTATGATATAACTAGAGAGGTTTAGAAGAGTAATTGGTAGGGTTTGGCCAAGATTCAAGGCTCAAAAGGGTGTGAAGAGAAGAGGGAAGGGGTGCCCTTTTTATAAGGGAGGAGAGGGGCACCTTAGGAAAACTTAAAATATTATTTTATAATAAAGTCATATTCGGTTTATAATAGCTCCAAATTGATTTATTTAGAATATAAGGTGGTTATGGGTCAAAATAATCTCAACCAATTGGTTTTAGACATGTTTAAGTTACTATTTTATCATGGTCATTTAGATTTAACTCTAATTTAAATAAATTAACTTTTACAGTGTCTTTTTGTTTTCTTACACTATATGGTTAATAAACATACTATAACATGCCAAAATAACCCCAAGTGGTTAATTATTAATATATATATATATATATACTTATCTAAGTCATTTGGCCGATCCTTATATTTTTAGGAATAATAAAACAATTAATAATATAATATTTGTTTTTTAAACTATTTTATGTAAATTTTGACACTATTTGGTACTTGATTTTTTTAAAAATAATAACAGAATGATTAGTTCTAAATAATTTAATTAAATAAATAATAACATGGAATATTAACCTATAAAATTATTTTAATTCATAAAAAGTGTAAAATTACATTTATTTGGGTATTTATTACATCAATTATGTTAATATTTCATTAATAAGGTAATTACTGCATCATCATTGTGCCATAAATAAATTAAATTATTTAATGTCTAAAAATTAAAAATAAAATACCATTATGTATAAAATCGTTTTAGCTTTCTAATTAATATTTATAGTAGAATTTATCTTATGTATAACCCTATATTAAAAATGTTTTAGTTATTAAACATTGATTTTAACTATTTTAATTCTTCTTTAAATAAAATAATAATAAATGTCCTAATCTAATACAAGTGGACCTAAAGGGTAATATTTTATCCCTAAGGTTGTTTTTAGTCTAACTAAACTTATCCAATATAATTAGGATATGTTTTAGGTTAATAATAATATCATTTTTACCCTTAATGACCCTATTTACTTTTAATCGTGGTAAATAAATGTAGAAAGTTACTATTCACCAAAAATTATTTTTATCTTATTGAACCAAATTCTACCCCTTGATATTAACCATGTCTCTTGGATTTTTGAAATTCTACTCACAGAAGTGGTAAAATAATGTTTTATGTAAATTTTCAAAATCTCCTAGGAGGTGGGTAAAAGACGGTGAAAAGTTCAATAAAATTTTTATATGTCAAAAATTATTATAAAATGACTCCAATGAATTAAAATGAACATATATAGGTATTATGTATCAATTTAGACCTAAAATAAATTTAAATAAAATAAACAATTATTTATATAAAAATTCGGTTTTTAAATAGTAACCGAGTGTTTTCACTATTCATCAAAAATTGAATGTTTTCAGAAAAATACCAAAATTTTACCCTAGGATAATTTCAATATTCCGAATCCAAAAATGAATTCCATTTTGAATGATAAAATTTATAAAATTTCAAAAAGTGGGTTTTTCTATTCCTAACGGCTAGTTCATAATAATATTATAATAATATATCGTTTAGTGAAACTTAGTATTGCGTACTACACACGCTATTGAGGAAGGTCTTGATTGCGTGTAATTCAAGACAAGTTTGGGATGCGTGTAGTGAAAGCTCCTTTTGGTGTAGCGTACAACAGAAGACATCAATGAAAATAAAAATAACATTTTTCATAAATTCTCGGGGTGTTACATTGCAGATTGACTCAGATGCATGGGTTAATGGGTGATTTGGGTTGGCTTAAGACAGTGGTGTGAAAAATCAATCCTGAATTTCTTACTATACATCATGTATATGTCATTTTATATAGTATTTTCAAAATTTAATCATATTAAAAATGAAATTTGACATATCTCATTCAATATAAATATATTTAAACAAAATAAATATAAAAATATTTTTTATTGAAAATATCAAATGTGTGAAATGTTTTTACACATTTGGTAAAATTAGCACACTAAATGGGGGATACACATTTAAAATTTATTTATCCCCATATTTATGAAATATCATGTAATTATTTCATACTTTTAGTAAACATTTTGATAAATAAACATTCCATACAATATTATTTATATTGAAAAATATAAATAAACGATATTTATTTATTTCAAATTAATGCAATATTTTCATTTTGTGTTCATTGTTCAAACAATTTGGGTTTAGATTCATAAATGTTGTAGATTTTAAGATTTTTTGTGTATATGATAGTGTGAGTGAGGTTCCCCTATCAAAGAACCAGATCGGCTTCCTCATAAAACTAAATTTGTATGAATGAATGTAATATATATATATATATATATATATATATAATTTTTGGTAAGATACTAAAATAATTAACCTTTTAAATAATAAATTTAATAAATGTTAATATATGTGAAGGAATTATATGTTTCAAGTTATTAAATTGGTTCTTATATCATATTACCCATGAAATTACTTCACATTATTGTATCATGTGTATATTTTAATATGATATTTTTTTTATTTTTATTAGAATAATTGTCCAAAAATATTTTTCATTACATGGACTAAAAAATTTTATTTTACTATTTTTATAATGAAAACAATTTAGATATTTTAAAATGTTGTCATTAATTATTTTACATTTTATTTTTTGTGATTTGGAATAAAAATAATTTTAATATTAACAAACATAGAAGAACAATGTTTTTAAAAAAATTATTTTTTATTCTATCAAATATAATTTTTGACATGACGAGAAATATGTCTTTAATAAAATATTTCTCTTACAATATTTCATTAATAAAAGGGAATAATGCACCTAATAACCAATGAACAAATTCTAATAGAAATTATGTTATTATTATTTTTAGAACATCAATGAGTTCAATTAATTTCTATTCCTAGAAGATTAAATTTTATATAAAAAATTTATATTTTATTAGAGACCTTGGATTATGATTCATATAATATTATTCGATAAAAAAAATATATATCTATTATTTTTTGAATGTGTAAATAGAAAATTTTGCCCTCTATAATTAATATGACAAACAAAATTATGTATATTATTAATTCATTACTATAAATTCAGAGGAATAATTAGTATTTTAAATATATACATTAATATGATATTAGGAGAATCAATAAAAAACCATATATAATAATTTATATCAAATATGGAAGAGGTATTCTATTATAGTTGATATGATGATACCCAATTTTTCTATAGGGTTACCACAGATTGTCAGATGATGAAAAGAAATAGTTAAATCTATACATATTTTCTTCATGTGGCTTTGTGTAAATAAAATTGTACAAGAATAAATATATGCACATGTAATTAAGAAGGATTGGGAGAAATATCCTTCTTAGAATGTAATTTATGATATCCTATATTATTCAACTGATGACTTTGCAACAGAATTGATTTTATATGGATACACATTTGTTAGTTAAAAAATGGTATTTATATAAATGTTATTATTTTGTATGGAGTAATATAATTCGATTAATTGAATTTTTTTAATGTAATAAAATAAGTACTATAGGAATATTTTTTTAAAAATAGGGTATAATTAAATGATATATTTGAATGTTTTTTATTTATTATTCTATTACGAATACACATCATATTTTCAAGGGGAAAATTGAATAATAAATGGTGATAATGATACTTGATTTGTTTCATTTTAATATTTTTCAAATCATTATACAATTTAATTGCGGAAAATGATAAAAAAATAGTACCATTTATAGTTACTCTCTTAAAAAACAATGAGTGAAAAAAGTGAAACGATTTAGTATTTAAATTTTTAAATTTGTTTATTTGATTTATTTTGATTATATATTTATTTATAATGAAATAATGATAGATTATTAAAAAAATATCTAAAACCAATACATGATCACAAACATAGAAATTTTATCAATAGATTTAACATTCTGATATCTATTTTTATGCATATTTGACATATCTCTGGTACATATAAATAAAATAAATTAGATAATAAACATCCCATATAGGTTCTCTTTTCTCCCTCTAGATTAAATATATATATTTTTAATAAATTTATTAGTCACCCCCATAATTTTTGAGAAAATACATTACAATGTCACATAATATCATATTCCAACCAAATAAATCTTAATTGAGATTATTATTTTTAAATCAAAATTGAAAATATTGAAAAACAATGAATATTATTGAAAAGGATAAGGGGGAATCGGGCATAGTGAAATTAAAGCCTTCAATAAGATTCCTTTCACTATTCATAGACATCATCCAGTTTTGGATCAATAATCTCTATGGTATAATGTTTTGAATGGGGAATAATTCCCCTCAAAAGGACATCATTTCAATGGGTCTCGGGTAGTGGCCTTCTTCTCTCTTGAGGGTTTTCTTGTGGACTTTGAGGTATTGGAAAAAGAAAATTGAAGGAACTTGGGGGATGGTTGAGGCATTCATGTTTTTATGATAATTTTTTATGTTGATATAAATTATATTTTCCAATTGTTTGGAATTTATACCCACCAACATTAAGGATGGACTAACAACATTTATCGACTAGATTATTACCCATACAATCGATTCCCTAATTTGGGTCCCTAATTCCAATGTTTTTAGTATGATCTCTATATTAAGTGACACACTAGAAAATATTGATTCAAATGCATCCAATGAGTTAAATAATATTTTTATAGCCTATATTGTAGTCCTACATATAACTATGGTTTATCATAGGATTTGAATTAGACACATCATAAAAGGAATATGGTGCCCCCGTATTAGTGTAAGATGGGATTAAAATATGCATTTTTCAAGTGAATGACTATTAAAACATCAAAACATTAGTTACATTAAGATATTATGCATTTGTATTAATCATTAATGACTTAAAAAACATGTAATAATCATTCAAAATGACCAAATGATTCAATATCTCAATGAGCAAGCGTTATGGGACACACATGTCGGCTGCCAAGAAATGGTAGATGATGGTAAAATCTATTCATTGACTAATGGTAACCTATATAAGTGGATTAGATCATCCTATTGGGGTTGTAACACATTATATAAATAGTAACATATCTTTTTTCAACACTAATATGTAATCATTTTTCAGAGGATGTGCTAACATAACATTAGAGTTTGATGGATCATCTCATTGCTTATTGGGATTCTAGTGGATAGTGTCTTCCACTACATTGATCATGATATGATCCTATAAAGGATAGTTATGTTATCAATATTACCTTCATCCTTACATCAATATATTTTTCTACTATTTTTACAATGAATGACTGTATTTTTATGTTCTATAAGGCTACATCATAACATAATATATAATGTGGTTAGGTGTACACCATGAAATAACTGTTATTAGAAAAATGATACAAAGTATCATAATGCTTGGGTTTATTTAATTTATAAACAAGATATGGATAATTTTCAATATAGTTTATAATACACTAAATTATCATTTTTTTGTTCTATTCCATATGATATGATATGATATGGTTAATAATAAAGTAGACACCGAATTTTTTCAAATAGATTATCAATGCTAACATCAATATAATAGATATCTCCAATTATGAATGGTCCATGTACAAGATCAATTAAGAAACATGTAGATGGTGTAATATGAACTAAAAGTTAGTTCTATCTCTTAATCAACTGCAATATGTTTGTCACATATAGTAGTGTGGGTGGCATGTGTAAGGGTATACATGCATCTCGTAGTTTGTCATAATTTATAACAGAGATTAGGATAAGAATATTTATGAATTTTTAATACTATAATATTATATTAAGGAAACAACATAATATTATAGAATCCCAACTCATTGTTGCACTAATCGTCAGTGGTAGACAATATTAAAGCTTGTGATTAATAACAAATCTATCTTTCATAATTTATAATATATGACTAAAATGAATAAAATTAAATATTTGGAAAAAATGATTATAGAATAAAGGGGTTTGATGTTATAAATAGGAGGTGTTATGTCTAAATAAAATACAAAACACACATATTAATATCTTATCTTTGTTAAAAATAAATTAAATATAAATTAATTACTTTATTATTTTCAAATATTCAAGTATATATAATTTTTATATGATATTAATATTTTTATTAGTAGTCTGAGATCTTTTATAGAAAATAATGACCTCTTTATTTATAGAAAAATAAATATATACAAGTCTGAAAGTAAGAAATTTACATTGATCCCTCCTATGAATAAGAAGATGATCACCCGACACTTGATCAACCTAATTATATGATGTAATATTCACTCATTTGTTAAAAAGACCATCTGCCAACGATTTTTATTCTCTATAAGAATGAGTAACAATATATTATTTTAAAAATATAAGGCATTAACATCTAGTCCAACTGTTGGTGAGCTTCCATGAAAGGTGTAATGAACCTATCCAAATAGTAAGGACAACAGTTGTAAAATCACATTCAAGCCTAATATTATCATATCCCCTTTACTTGTCTTGTTCATTAGACATAATAACCCCATGAATTTTTGCTTTGAGAGTGGACACATTAAAACATTATTCATAAAGAAACTCGAGAACAAAACCCAGACGATCCCTAAAGACCACCCCAAATACCTAAGGGCCCAAATTCCCCCTTGAGGCCCTAACTGAATTAATTTTGATTCATCCATAAAATAGAGCCTACCAAAATACCTCAAACAAACAATGTGGAGGGGAAAAAATACCCTTGACCCCAATCGGGTTGAGAACCGAGAGATCATGTATTGAATTGTCATAGTCATTACCTTGAAGGACTCTCTTATTGTGTATAGTAGTTAGAATACAGGACATGGAAGGTCCTATAAGAAAAACCTGAGCCTCATTTATAGCCTCTTTTATATAAGTATAGATGATGTGCACTAGTTCTTATGTGGAATCATGAAAAAGAATCCAGAGTTGTGATGATAGGTTCAGGTCCCCCCAGATCCTAATGAAATCGCATATCAAACTGGCACATGACAAGTGGACATCCAAAATGTCATATACTGCTTTCCACATTGTTGAAGCTGCTACACAACTTAGAAAAATGTGATCACCATCGTCCCGGTGATGATGTCATTACACACACCTAGAGTAGAGTGAAATTCTATAATATTGAAGATAATTATTAGATGGAATTTTCTTATACTCCAGTCTCAAAACAATGGTTGCCTGAGAAGGTTTTAAGAAATAGATGTGCAGACTTCCCATACACTTGAAGTCCGATTTTTTTGCTAATAGAATTCATATAAAACTCATTGGAGGATAGTATTATATTCGAAACCGACTCCCATGCCAATACATATCACTTTTAGGGGAATAAGTAATTATCAATAATGGAAATAATATGTTTCAGGAGATTTTACATGGATCTAAGATGTTCCTTGATTGATAAATCCAATTCTATATTTGGTTTCTCCTCCAGAAACAGTTCTTCTATGTGATTTCCATCCCAATTACATTTCTATAATTTTAAGGGAGACTCCCTATATACTATCCATCATGAATCAACATCAATCTTTTATAACATATTATTGAAATTAGGCCACATAGAGGAATTGATTAAATTGAAATTTTAAGATTTGAACCTATGCCTAATTCTGGATCTAAGGAATCCATGATAATTAGAGTAAACATTGAGGAGCCTCCATATAAACCCATCCTGTAATGAATCATTAAATAATCCGTGGTTTTTGAAACATATTCCCCCTCCTCATAAGTATTTCAAACATAATTCCATGGAACTATTTCAAGCCACTTGTCTAGGATTCTACCACTCTAGATGAAGTTCATGATGGAAATGTTGATTCGCATAAGTAGGGAAATTAGCCATTTGTACAATATCAAAGAGTACAAAAATACATAAGTGATGATTAAATTTACAAGACACACCCTTCCAGCCATGGATAACAATTTTCCCTTCCAAGAGGACTGTTTCCTTCTAATCATACTAACAATGCCAGAAAAATGAACCACCTTCGGTCATCCCTAAAATATGGGTACTCCCAAATAAACGAAAGGGATGTCCCCTTCCCAAATTCCCAACACTCTGTTGATATAGTGATGAAGAAATTTAAATATCTCTTGAGTAATGTATCATAGGGTATATGGACATTGGTTAAGAATTTCCAGTACCCTAACGGTTATGAATTTTTCTTCAACTATGGGGGATAACTATCATGGTATCAAAGACTGATCTGGTAGAGATCATCAATTTCATACAAGTATAAACCTTTACACAAAAAATATTTTCATTTAACATGGGCATCAGATATATTCAGATGCATGTAAGGATGTTTGGAATATATTTTTGTGTACATAAAAAATATATCATTTATGTAACGAGTTATATATTAATATATATAGAACATATTAATTTATGGGATGAAATATGGATTAAAAACTATATAATTATAGGAACACATATTCAAATGAATAAAACATTAGATAATATGGGCTTTATGAGATTCCATATTTTTCTAATGAATACGCATGTGAAATATATTAATTTGGACATACATTATAAGAAAACATCTCGAATAATAAGTGTGTAGATTCTTCTAATTAAGATACATGTCTAGAACTCAATAGTTGAATTCTATTTTTTTCTATCAAATTAGGGATCCCATGAATTATCATGTGTAAGGAATGGTCATAATTGATATTTTAGGATCACATTGGGAGAAAACTAAAACTGGGCAGTGGTGAAATATTTCCAATATTATTTTATTATGACTAAAACTTTAATCACTTTTAACCTTATCTCTAATTAAATGAATGTATATATTTTTTTTCTCACTTTATATAACCAAGGGATAGAATGTACTAATAGTTAAAATAAAAGAAAAAAAACTGACAGAAAATTTGATTAATAAGGTTTGTCTCTAAAATGGATGAGTGCATCCCCAGAGCAATATGGTTATTACCCATGAAAAAAATCCCTTTAAATTATCAAATGGAACCCAAGAAAGTAAATGTCCTTAGTCTGATACATGGGCTATAAAAAATCACCAAAATACCAACATTCATTTCTCATTATAGAGATATAGGATTTTTCCTATCCGTTATGAATATAAATTTGTAATGATAATTAAAATGTCATTTATGATTAAAAATGGTCTAAATTTATTAAAAAACTATTAAAATTACATAGTACACATCAATATTCTTTAAAAATATAAATTAAATGAATATATCAATGAGTTTTTATCCTCTATGGTATTGGAATATAATTTTCAGAATCCAAAAGGAATATACACCTATTCAGAATTATATAGTAGATGATGAAAATATGATCCTCTCTAACATTATTTGGACTTGAAAAATAATCATCTTTAATTCAATAAATTTTATTAATGATGTAGAAGTGATTTGTGAAATATAAAATGAATCTTGTAGGTTGAATTCTACTGTGGTTTGAAGAGATGATCTTGAAGATGAAAATATTGCTTGAAGAGATGAATAACTATCCAAATGCTCTAGAAAGTAACAAAAGATATTTTATTATTAATAATATATTCGGATGATGTTTTGGGGTCAGATGTTAGTTATTATGAAGGATTCATGGCCATTTAAAGGGTTTTTGAGATTATATAGTTACATCTGGACACATTATGAGATATTTTGGATAATTGTAAGGCTTTGTTACTGATGCCAAAATTTAGCATTGTGTGGTGTTTATATAGGTTTTTTACTTTTCATCTGATGCATTGATTGTGTGTGTGTGTGCATATGAAAATAATGGTCATTAATGACTATGTGGATCTATGTGTAATATAATTATGAAGAAAATTTGTTATTTGAGAAATAGTTATGATATTTGAGAAGTTCATAAAATATTTTTAATGTCTGTAATACATTTTTTCATCACATTAAATGTATGATATTATAATAAATTATCTATGATCTCCATATGATATATGTGTTTTCATGATATACTAATTTTTAAAAATATTACTGATATATGATCATCTAGAAATAAATACTATGAGGATAGAATATATCATTCAATTCATTACATATATTTTGAAATAATCCAGTATCATTATCAGTACAAGTGGATCTTGATTATTCTAGATAATCAAAGTGGAAAATCAATGAAGGTAGATATAGTTTGATATTAATTACTTATATAGAATAAAATACCAAATTGTATTGATATATTGATAAAATTTAAATAGAATTAAAATATGTGGATTTTTTTAAATAATTCTTTATGAGAATAAAATTGTGGTATTCAAAGATATCACGAGCTTTTGACATAGCCGGAGTGTTCTAGATGACTAAATTAAGATGATTTTATTTATTTATTGTAATTTCATAATGATGATTATGAATATTTTAATTACAATATTAATATGATCATATGAATATATTTTTTTGGTTAATGAATGAAAAAAATAGTGTTCTCAACTCTGTGCATATTATATAAGTGTTGTAAGTCTATCAAATATGATGGTGATATAATAATACAACAAAAAATAAAAATACATGTGAACTATATATAGATAGAAAGAAATTTATTGTGGCTTGTATAAGAAAAATTCTATGATCTAAATAAGAATAAATAAAATGGTAGATAATTAAAACCTCATCAATTTATGATTATTTTCCAAATAAAAATATTGTGATAGGGAATCCTAAATACATTTTGTACTATAGAAGTATGAAAAAGATTATGTTTAGTTAGGATTATATAAATTTTATTCCAATTTCATGAAGGTGATAAATACAATCTAAAATCATTTTCCTTTAATATCTTTGAATGATTGATATATCCTATCAAACTATTGTAGGTGGGGAAGAAGGTTATATATTTTTCAATCATAGAAGAGACGTATATTGTCCCCACTGATTTTTATTGATAATAGGTATTCCAAATCTAGTATCCCTATAAATATAACATCAATTCATCATTTTTTGATAATTTTTAGTCGGTTTAAGCACTTGTACTAGCCCAATGTGATTCCCTTATATTAGTTCAATTTTAAATGAAAATGGGAGTTGTGTTCTGGAAAAATAACCAAAAAATGGTTATAAAGTCCACCATATTATAGAAAATCTTAATTAATGTAATGTAATTCCATATTGTGTTTTTTCTTTTTTAAAATTCATATATTCCATTTAATGGTGAGATATATTGATATAAATAAGTGGTTCGTTAATTGAAAATTTGAGGAGGTGAAAATGGATACAAGTTTTTGTAATATGAAAATAGTATTATCAATGATTAATCCCCAGTGTTATTATTATCACAAATTTATTGTAATATATCAATTACCCCTATATATTCATATGATAGTGTATGGGATCCCAACATTGGTAGAACATACCCATTTGAATGAATAAGGTTATGAAATGTGTTATCATTAGAATGAATCCTACACTTAGTAATCGAAGTGAATTCCTTTATTTCTTGTCTAATTTTATATACCTCATAGGTATATTTAATTTATAAATTTATCATTTCATTAAATAACTATATTATTATTTCCAATAACATTATATATCCATGATTTTAATGATTTATTTTTGTAAATGTTGTTCCATCCATCAAATTATTACATTCGAATAATATTAACCTATAACTCTTTACACAACTCATAGTTTTCTAAAAAGCCAAAAGTATAATGAAATAATGATTAGACACATCCAAATGTATCATATTCATATGTTATATTTAACAATTATTATTTAATGGTTTACAATTATACTTTTTTTCTGATCTTAAAATGAGTAATTTTGGATCCATAAATAGAAAAACCCACCTTTCTAGAAAATGGGGGAACCCTTCAAGCTAGTGGGATGTATGACCTAAATTTTCTCTACCATAGCATACATTACTCAAGATGGATTTAATTTCCATCATAACTATACCCCAAAATATGTATAAAATATATTGAACATAAAAATTCATGATAATAACATTCATAACAAATTAAATTCATTGTAGATTTAAACCAAACTTATTTTTTTGTACATGTAATGTAGTTCATTTCATGAAAATTTTAAAATAATAATTTTTTCTTCTAATTAATTAATAAAAAATAATTTCTTTATATTAAAAAACTAAATAAATGAATATTTAAAAAATACTAATAACAAAATTAAAATTTAATTTCTTTTTTTTTCAGACAAAATGTATTAACATAAGAATTTAATTTTTTATTTAGGCATTAAAACCATCTATTTACAATGTTTAACACATATATTTTATAATAATTGTTTCTAAAATAATGATTTTTCATATTTTTTAATTAGATCATAACTTTAGACTGATAGGGGCTTAGTCAGTCATATGCTACAATAGATGCAAGTAAGGATGATTGACACAATAATGTGTGAAAATTTATTTTTACTACATCGCATCCTACTTAAATTATGAAGGTATTAAAAATTCCTACGATGTTATATATCATAAACTTTAAATAACTACCTAATTAATGTTTTAAATGGAATTGGTCACCTACCCTTCTATATGTGACAACCGTTTTGTGGATAATTAGAAGCAAGTGATCACATTAAGTAGATGTTCAGCCTTACAAAAATGGGTTTATGACTCTTATATATGGTGAGTTGTAATTAATGATTTTTATTATATAGTTGTAACAGTTTGATGACATGTTTTGAAAAACCCTTTATAGTCAATGTTATCACCTTTACCAAACCATATAGCATAAAAACCATTGAATTTATTTTATTATAAAAAAAATAACTAATCATTCCACATGGATAAATAAAATAAAATCTTGCAATATGATATCATATGTCATAATTCAAAGCTGGGTGACTTAACAATAGATGCTCAACCATGTTTTGTAGAACACTATGTTATGGACTCATACACCTAAAAATATGAATGTTATTTGAAAATTTAGTAGAAAGAAATATTGATTCAAACATGAAGGTGAATCTGATACCATGGAGGTGTATTATAGAAATATCTTATATATAACACAGTGGAAGACACCCATTAAAATAACCTATCTGTCATCATCGATTCAACATTCAATAAGGAATATAAAATAAAATCAGGCATAACTCTATAAGAGAACACTGAATCATTATTGATCTCAATACAAAATGATTCATGGATATCCCAAATAAACCATAGGTAGTCAGTTTCCTCAATTGGGACATACCCCAAAAATTATAATCACAATTATCTATGAGATTATCCATAAAACAAAAAAGTTATACTATAATATTCTCTACAAATATGAGTAGAGAATTTGGAGGGGAAGTGAAATTTTACCATGGAAAGATAAATTTTCACATACTTAATAGGATGATTTTATCCATTTATATTGGCTTCCTTTAGTTAATGAATAATGTCATAAGTCAGATTTAAATGCATGGAAGAAAACATGTGTCTCCCAAAATAAATCCCATTTGGGATATATAATTTCTTGAACATTTCAAATGATTATTAGGTTTTTATAAAGACATAAATGTTAAATCCAAATGCTCACTATAGAATGTAACAATTTGGACGACATGGATGAAATCATGCACATGAAAAATCATATAAATACCCATATAAAACTATGATAGAAGAACTATATTAGTTTTATGGTATGTATATGTCTAAAATTAGGATATTTATGATTTTATTTGTAATGACCCACCAATTCTCATTGGATTGAGAGTAAGAAGAGTTATTACTAGGCCTTAAGCGACATCCCCTAGGCGCCAAAGGCTAGAAATAAATGCAGAAGGGTTTCAATACAAGTGGGGGGTGATTTACCCTTTTATAACATAGCCCAGAGCCAACAAACATAACCAAACAAATCCATGAAATGATTCATGAAAAAATCAAAGCAACTCAACCATTTATTATATAAAAAACCAACCAAGAGTACCACAGTGGAAACCAACACTAAATCAGAGTAAACAGTGGGAAGACAAACTAAAGGACTACAAGACAACAACCCAGCTCTATGCTCCACAAGATCCAAGCTCCAATATCACAAACCAGCCCATGTATCATGAAGTGATTCTATAAACATGTGACACTTTACCTTTTCTAACATCCTGATATATGACATCTTCAAAAGCACCAACGTTCCAAAGCATGGGGTGTGTAATGGAACTCAATAGGTTTTCTCCGATTACATCCCAACCCATGCATCTAGGATAAAACATGATAACACATTTATATATAAAACAATTTATATAAAACAATTCCAAAATAGTTCA
This sequence comes from Viscum album, assembly GCA_963277665.1. NCBI lineage: Eukaryota > Viridiplantae > Streptophyta > Magnoliopsida > Santalales > Viscaceae > Viscum > Viscum album. Next base: position 44,462,122 of record OY728139.1, on the reverse strand, counting down.
CAATATAGCATGTTCCATGTAAAAACCATTTTCCATCAAAAACCGTCATTATCAAGAAAAGAAACCAAGCAATGTTTTAGATCAATTTCCCATTTCCATTTTAGAACATTCATTCCATTTCAAAAATCCGCACAACCAACCATGAATTCAACCTTGACCTACTTATACTCACGAGTAGTGAGTTATCCTTCCACTAAGCTCTCACTTAGTGGACTACCTTGATGGGGGTACTTCACATGCCCTTATCTATCCCTTTTGATGGGGGTACTTCTCGCCCTTATCCATCCAACATTTTGATGGGGGCACTTCTCACCCTTATCCATCCCACTGAATATGAACACACACCACAATCCATGAAAATTCTTTCCAAAACCAAGTGTGTTCAAAACCTTTCAATAAAGCATAAAACCTTTTATTGAAAGCAATTTCTTTCAAGCAGCAAAACCACAACCAGTTTAAAATCACCGTTTTAAATTCACTTCAACAAACACTTTCCAAAAACAGACAATTTACAACACCCTTTACTAAAAAGGGTTTCAACCATTCATTCAAGCAGTTAAACAGACCATTTCAATCAAGGAAAACATTTTGAAACTAAGCCATCAAGTTCTAAGAAATAGGGATCTAGAGTGAAGCCACCTGCCTCAACAAAATACGTGAAACCAACCAAGAACAGGTTCGAAACACCATGACACTTCATTAGATTCCTTACCCTATATCTAACCAACCAAGAACAGGTTCGAAACACCTGACTTAAATGTCATCCACTACCTTATATCTAACCACCTTGGTCATAGATATAAGGATCCATCAAGAGGGAAGAAGGAGATCTAACAAAACTCAAGGAAACGAGACTTACCATGATCAACCGGCCTATAAACACCAAGGAAACCCTCCATATCACTTAAAAAATGCCTAGAAAGTGTTCTCCCACCTTCACCAGAGAGAAATCCTGAGCTAGGGCCATCTAGGAGAAAAAATGAGTGGGTTTAATTAAAAAACGAATTAAATCCTTAGAAATAGGATCTATATTGACTTCGTGCACGGTTAGTCTGCACGGTTAGTCAAACTGTGTGCTAACTGTGTGGTAGTCACCGCTTGGAAGGGGCACTCCGCATAGCATCCTCGCACGGTTTTCCCAAACAGTGCGCACATAGTGCGGTCTCCTTTGTCCAAGGTGACACCACCTGCACAGCTTCCGCACGGTTTGGGAAAACTGTGTGAAGCCCGTGCATCACCAACTTTATCCCTTTGAAACTTTAAAAGTCCAAAAAATTTCCCCAACCTTTTATCATATGCTTAATGTACTTAAAAAGCATAAAACATGGGTTACATACCAGAAAGAGGGTGTACTACATTCTCTCCACCATTGGCCTTTCCATCCCTAGAATGTTGAAAACCATCGATTCCCTGAAAGAGTTTTGGCCACTACTCTTTCATTTCTTTCTCGCGTACCTAAGTCTCTTCCTGAATCTAACCATGTTGCCACAAAACCCACACTAGCTGATGCTTTTTCCATAAAAGACTTTCTCCTGCCTATCCACAATCCACACTGAAATATGTACGAACGAAGTATCCAGCTCTAGGTCAACGTGATCCCATCTAATCACATGGTTAGGATCAGGCTGATAATTCTTCATCTAAGATACATTTGAAACATTGTCCACTCTACAGAACCGTGGTGGTAATGCCAACTGATATTCCACCTCACTAACCCATTCTAGTACCTCAAAAGGGCCTATATATTGAGGAGATATTTTTAACTGTATCCCAAAATTACAATGTCCATGCCTTGGAGAGATTCTAAAAAAGACGTGATTACTCACCGCAAACGATAACAGTCTTTGGCGATGATCCCCATAAGATTTCTAGCGAATCTGTGCCATCTCCATCTTCTTTTTTTATCAACTGAATCTTCTCTGTTGTTTCTTGGACAAGGCTTGGCCCAACTAGTAAAGTCTCACCTGTTTCCACCCAATAATGTGGAGAACGACAAGGAATCCAATACAATGCTTCAAATGGATCCATGTGTATCAAGGCTTGATAGATGTTATTGTGTGAGAACTACACTAAGGGTATATGCTCCTCCCATGATCCACAAAAATCCATTACACAAGCCCACAAAATGTCTTCCAAAGTATGTATCGTCCTTTCAGATTGTCGATCCATCTGTGGATGATACGCGATACTCATATTCAACTGAGTTTCTAGGGCTTTCTGTAAGGATCGCCAGAAATGAGATGTGAACCTTAGATCTCTATCTGAGACGATGGACACTGGTACACCATGCCTCTTTACCACTTCACGGATATAGATTTTTGAATGATCTTTCACTATATGGGTTACATGAATAGGGATGAAATGGTCCGACTTGGTAAGTTGATCCTCTATCAACCAAATGGCATCGTGTTTTCGAACAGTTTTTGAAAGACATGTAATGAAATCCATAGCTATCATCTCCCATTTCCACATTGGAATTGGTAGATACTGCAACATACCCGCTGGCCACTGATGTTCTGCTTTAACTTACTGATAAGTTATGCACCACAAGACGAACTCATCCACATTCCCTTTCATGGCACTCCACCAGAATTGCACCTTAAAATTCTTATACATATTTTGTTTTCATGGAGGAACATCCCATCTGGAATGGTGGTAAGCCTGAAGGTGTTGTTCCTGAGCAGTTAAAGGTCAAACCATCTGATCTCGAAACTACAAAACTGAACTCCCATCCAGCTTCCATTCCTCAATGGTCCCCCCACCATTGAGTTCTGAACTCATTGTGACACAGTCTACATCGGATGCTTTTACCTCCTTTACTACCTCCACCAAATCATGAACAAGCGCAATTGGAAATAAAACTACAACATCAGCTCAGTTTTCACATTCCACATGCATTTCAGCTAATACCAACATCAAATTCCACTCATCTAAGGATTCTTTCACCAACTAAGCATACGACTTTCTGCTTAATGAATTGGCCACTGAATTTTCCTTACCCGCTTTATAAATTAAGTCAAAGTTGAACAATTGAAGATACTCTATCTATCTCCTCTGCCTCGGATTCAAATCTCGTTGTGAGAAAATTTGTTTTAGGATTTTGTGATCCGTAAACACAGTGAATATCTCACCAAAGAGATAATGTCTCCATGTATTCAAAGCATGGATGACTGCAACTAACACCATATCATGTGTTGGGTAGTTCTTTTCATGCACACTCAAATGTATTTAGCCATAAGCAACAACATGGTCTCCTTTCATGAAAACACATCCCAACCCAGATCCTGAAGCATCACAATACACCATATACCCCTGTCTCGATTCTAGAAAGATCAAGATATGTGCTGATGTAAGATGAAACTTCAGTTTCTGGAAAGACTTATAACATTCTTATGTCCATTGAAATGGAGCATTCTTCTTTGTCAGAGTTGTCATTGGTGACACTAGTCATGAGAAATCATGCACAAAGCGTCGATAGTAACCAGCTAGACCAAGAAAACTACGTATCTCGAACACATTCTTCTGTGGTTTCCATGAATGAACAGCTTCTATATTTTCTGGATCCACTAAAACACCTTTCTCAGAAACAACATGGCTCAGAAAGCATACCTCTTGTATCCAAAAATCTCAGTTTGATAATATGGCATACAACTTATGGACTCTCAAGATTTCCAACACTCTCGCCAAGTGTTGCTAATACTCAGCCCTTGTTCTTGAATAGACATATATGTCATCCGAAAACACCACAACAAAAGAATATATATATCTCTGAAATATCCGATTCGTTAATGCTATAAAGACTGCTGGTGCATTCATAAGACCAAAATCCAGGACTACATATTCATAGTGGCCATATCTGCTTCTGAAGGCTATCTTTAGAATATCCTCTTTCCAAACTCGCAACTGGTGATATATTGACTGCAACTCAAACTTATAGAACCAATAAGCTCCCCTCAATTGATCAAACAGGTCATCATTGGGTGGAAGTGGATATCTATTCTTTATCATAACTTGGATAAGTTTATGATAATCCACACATATCCTCAAGGTTCAATATACTTTCTTTATAAACAAAACTGGTGCTGCCCATGGAGACACACTTGGCCGAATAAAACCTTTGTTATACAGTTCTTCCAACTACAATTCAATTAATTTATCTCCGTTGGTGCCATCAGATAAGATGGAAGTGAGATAGGACTCATCCTTGGAAGGAGATCAATCATAAAATACACTTCTGTTATAGGTGGAAACCCTAAGATGTTTTCAGGAAAAACCTCATGAAATTGATCTATAAATACAGGAAAAATTTTATTCACGATCTCGTCCGTCGATTCCAATTATAACACAGCCAACAGGTATGAGATTGTTTCCACTACCAGTGCCATCAAGCCCGTTGCACCTGCCTTCACCAGTCTTTATTCTCTAAAGAGATGCTCGATGTCATCCACAGTTTCGAAACTGACTATTCTGCTATACCAGTCGACGTGAGCCCTGAACTCTGTCAACCAATCCATACCCAGAATTATATCATATACTTCCATCACCAGCATAGAGAAATCCCTTTTCAGCTCAGCTCCATCAAAAATTATAGAATATGCTCTACAAATGAAGGCTCTACAATCTCTTTTACTGAGAGGATTTTGAAGTTTTATCATAGAGGGAATCATTTCATGTTTTATGTTCAGAAAATCCACAATACGAGAAGAAAGAAAAGAATGCAATGCACCAGTTTCGAACAACAATTGTATGAGGGTAGAATTCAAAATAATCGTACCTCTCACCGTAGATAGTCCAGACTGGTCATCAACAATCACCAATTCCACACCATAGAATTTCTTTGTTGCTGCACTTTGTTCCTTATTGCCTTGTTGAGATTGCCCTGCCTGAGGTATCATGATATTCCAGGAATCAGTATGGCTAGCTCTGTTCTGCTGGCGAGTTTGATTTTTCTGTCCTCGCCCTGTCGAAGCATAAGATGCTTGCGACGCCTGAGAAGTGTCATGAACACCCCATCGTGAAGCACTATGACAATATCGCTGAAGATGCCCCATCTTGTTGCAATTGTGGCATGATCTCGGTGGTGCTGTACATTCTCATTTCATGTGGTCAATTGAGCCACATTGAAAACACCCAGCTTTCATCATGGGTCATGGAGGAAGATTCACCGATCCAGCCGTCTGATTCTGATTTGCACTCCCACCTTGGAAGTAGGTGTCCCTCTTCTGCTTGTTCCCAGCATTAGAGTTCCCACTCGTTTCCATGGGTATTATCATACTTCCTCCTCCCATAACTCCTGAGATGTATCTTTCATCTATTTTTTCTCTGGTTACCATCTCCGTATAATCCGTAATCCAGAGCCCAACTATCTTTGAGTGAATCTCCTGTCAGAATCCTGATTCAAAGATGTGTGACTTCAACGATGCACTGGAAGAAACATCTGGTGAAAAGTGCACTAAATTCATGAATTTAGCCGCATACTCCGTGATAGAGATATTCTACTACTTCAGGCTAAAAAAGTCCGTCATCCTCTGGATCTTGAACGTGTGAGGATAGAATTTTTTATTGAACAATTCCTCAAATTCTTCCCAGCCCAGGCCTTGATCAACCATATCCTGCACCGCAATCTCCCACCACTATCGTGCAAGATCCTCCATCATATACGTCACCAACTTTACTTGCAGTTCTACTGGTGTGCCGATGAAATCGAAGATATGATTCATCCGACTCAGTCACACCTCCATCGTTTATAGTTCAGAATCACCCCGAAAGATGGGTAGATTCTGTTTCTGGAACTAGACGGAATGGTCTACATTCCATGACTCATTCCTCCGATTCCCCGTGTCCACAGCCTGAAATGCTTGAACTATACATTGGACTAGCTGCTGGTTCACCTATGGCTCAGGTGTGACCACATTCTCCAAAGCCTCTTCCACTTGGTTTCTACGATGCCTAATGGGTGCCATTTTCTATACAAACAACACACGTCGTTAGTCTCACTACCTAGAAACTAAGGGATTAGCATTTAAATATCTCTCACATCACTATCAAAACATTGATTTCCAATCATCCATCTTGTAATGGCCCAAACCTCTCTAGTCCATTACTTTGTAAAAATGTAGTGTTAGATTTTTACTAGAAGGTCAATGTGACTTGGGGGGTGCGTTTTGGTGGAATTTTAAGGAATATAAAAGGGCAGTAGCTTTCGCATGGGATACACATGGTTTTTCTAAACTGTGCAGCTAAACCGTGCGTGGTTGGTGTTAGAGATAGTGGACAACACATGGTTAGTGCACTGTTTGGCTAACCGTGTGAACTAACCATGTGAGGAGTGTTTGGAGAGGTAGTAGCTAATGCATAGTTAGCGCACAGTTTGTCAAATCATGTGGACTAACTATGCAGGCACTTAATCATAGATCCTAAAATTGTGGATCTAACTCATTTTTCCTCTAAATGGTTCGTTTAAGCTCTTAAGAGGCCATAACTCAGGATTACCCTTCCTTGAAGGTAGGAGAATCTCTCCCAAGCATTTTGGAGGTGATCTGAAGGCATCTCTTGGTGAATAGAAGCCATTTTCTTGAGGTCTGTGATCGTTCTTTTTTGGTTTCTTAGATCTACTTAGATCTACTTCTCCTCTTCCCTCGGTTTCATAGATCTACAACCGTTATGGGTAGATCTAAGTGTTTGGATGCCAAATATGTTGAGATTTGGTCTTGATATTTCTAGGAGGAGAGATCTAAGGTGGGTTTTTTTAGAATCAACCCAGCTTCCTTCTACATTCTTCGTTGTAAGGGTTTTCATCAAAAACCTTGAGGTAGGGGACTTGTTGATTCTCTTTATTTTACATGAAATTGTATTTTTAGCATGTTTAATCCCCCTGGATGACAAATGGAATTGATGTAATAAATATTTTAACCATATAAAGAAACTAATATCGATTGTATGTTATTGCCTCATGTTTTTCTAGATAGCGTTATATTTATGCATGCTTTGATTTTCTGTTCATTCGTGATGGAAATTGGTAAAGAACATAAATTGGGATTAATTGATAATAGTTTAGATAAGGATAAAGAGGCATGAAAATGAATCCGGTTCTTGTTGCAATTTTATGTTAATCAAATTGCTGTTGTAAACATGTTTAATCTTTGTGATAGCTTATTGGTTTGGTTTCTCGATGTTTTAAACAACGAATTATAAACCTGTTGATTCAAGATGGTTTAAAGATTTTATTTTTTGATAATACGTTGAAGGGTTCTGAGTTACCCTCTTGATTGTTAAAGGTCCAAGATCCCAATTGATGTGATGGTTGCTTTCCTGCTGCTTGTGCTTTGATGTGATCCTAGATGGTTGTTATGATATGTGGGGGCATAAAGGCCTATTGGTTGTGGCAGAAGACGGCGCCTAGGGTGGAGAGATGCATCAGTTTATGCATGTGGGTGTCGGGGAGGACATCAGGTTTGATGGATTGGGATCAATGTGATTGTTGGTTTCTTGGTGGTTCTTTGGTTGTTTATTTTCTTTACTTTTCCCCACTGCTCAAGGCAGTTGGTCTTGCTTACCCTTCTCCCGAAATAGGAGAAGACGCGCGGGGTATCCCACATGATTTCTTTGTCTAGCTTCTCAAGGGAGGATGGGTCTACACCCTTTCTCTAGGTGGAAAAGACTCTATGGATAGTACATCTACTCATAGTGTTGAGCCCCCTTGTGTTTAGTAGCATATAATTATTTTCTAGAATGCCTGGGAATTTGGGAAATTAATTTTGTAATGAATAATTGAATAAATGAGTTTAACCAATGGGGTTGGAGTTTCCAGAACATAATGATGAGGTTGAAAACTGTTGAAGGAAATAGTTGACTTTGGGTGTGTTGATAATGAACTTTAATATTGATTTTTTCATGGTTAATTAATGTTTAATGAATTAATTAACATACAATGGAACTGATAAAATGGAATTAATTAATCTAATAATGCTCTTTAAATGGTTGTGTGCTTATAGGATACCAATTCTTAGAAGTGGCAGCCCAGAGTCCGAGAGACGTTAGATGTAGTTGTATCTAAGAATAGGTTATGCCAATAGTGTGGCTGTGAGATATAGTGTATTTTGTAGTTTTTGTGTTTTTATATGCTACTCCACCCTGTCAGTAAGGGAACTGACACCTCGGGTATTTTGAGCCCTGGGGGGGTGGTGTTTTCCCCAACATTCCAGTGGGAGGATGAATGGATGACTACCCCCTTTGGCCCCTCTCTCTTCTCTTGGTAGATACTAGAGCCATTAGGTACAACGGTAAGTTTTACCTCTTCTATGTGTGTAGAATGATGTAATGGATTGTGGTTATTCACACTCATGTATTCTGGATATAGTATCCTATGGAATACTATAGGTGTAATATGTATAGGTTGTTATGGCTTGAGGATCCTTACTCGGTGTATGGGCTATAATGGCTTGAGGTATAATACCCGATGTATGATACACGTTATGCGAGCTGTGGTGGCACCCAGAAACTACCTGGTTACTTTTGATTGTGAGTAAGGTGTGGTGCTTCACGCAGGAGTCTATAGGCATGCATTTGTGGTGTACGACATGCAGATTGGGGTGCTTCACCCAGGTGTCTGCGAGAAAACCTTTTTGGAGAGAGATGCTTAGGACATACGACATTGGGGAAAAGCGGAAAAATAGTGGGGAAGTAGTAGCAGGGTACCCTTGATATTATTTATTATATGATATATTATTATATGAGCTACTTGGTGAGAGTATCCATGGTGTGGTTGGCAACTTAGTATACATGTTAGGTGACGACTTAGTTTCACTTGATCATCACTGTGATCTAGCATGCTTTTTTTTGAATGAGTGGTTTCTGGGAGGATCCTACTGAGTATACATTTATACTCACCCTACGTATATATAAACAGTTTTTTAGTTTACTTGGAGATGGTTGGAGATTAAGATGGTTTCTACTAGCATGGGGTTTCAGGAGCTGTTCGGGCTTGTGGTTGCAGTTGTTTTACTTTCTTTTGGGTACTTGCTATTTTTTCCCTTTTTTTGTAGTACATTTTCTTGACATTCCATTTGTGCACTTGGGTTTATTTTACATTTCTAGTTCTGAGTTGGAGTTTATTGGTGTCTATATTATCTCTCCCTTTTTCATGTTTTCTCTTAGAGGGTAATGCCTCCCATTTGTGTGTTACTATACCCTCAGTGCTAGTTGCCAACCCGGGGCCTACTGGAGGTGGGACTCGGGGGGTCATTATCTTTCTTCTCACATTTCCATCCCCAGAGGGGTACACTTTTTGGAGAGGGGGTCATGACAGAGTGTTATAAGAGCCAGGTTGAGAGATAGGATGGAGTTTGGAGTTAGGTACATGTGAGGTTGCATGGGTTGGTAGGGAAACTGTGTCATTCATGTTTATCAAGTGAGGTAAACACTGGAGAACGACTGAGACATAGAAATTTTGTCCCCCCTATGATCTGATGTACGGAAATTTATGTTTACAATGGAAACTAAACAAGGTGATTCTAGTTGTAGGGTAGAGACCTAGGAAAGTATCATGCATCATTCTTCTTTGTGTCTGTGTTTGAATGGGTAGACATTGGTATAGGTCAACCTAAAATGAATGAAAGAAAAAATAAATTTATTAATGTTGAGTTTTCCATATTCTAGGTTTAGGAGGTCTAACGGTTTGTTATTTTAAAGGTATGGCTGCAGGTAAACATCCTCATCAGGTTTGCACAGAAAATTTCCAACAGGATATTCTAGCAGATCACCGCAGGGTAGAGGTTGACCATGACAACACTTAGAGGAAGAAACTCCAAGAGTTTCAATGCCAGAGTCTGCAGAAGTATGAGGGATCCGTTTCAGATGCAGTCACGGAAGACTGGTTGGAGGAGGTCGAGATCGGCTTTAGTTCGATCCGTGCTCAGAAGGAGCATTGGGTGTCCTTAGCTGTGACGATGCTACGTGGAGCAGCAAGGCAGTGGTGGTTCTTGTTCCTCGAGGATCGTGAGGAGTCAGCGATCTCATGGGAGGAGTTCTGAGACATGTTTACAGTCGAGATCCTTTCCTCGAATGTAAAGGTGTCCAGTCTCCATGAGCTTCATACCCTTCAATAGGTGAGATATACTGTTTGAGAGTTTGGAATCCATTTCAAGAACATTTTACGGTATGCTTCGGAACTGTTACTAGATGAGGAGGCCCGGGCGAGGCATTTCGAGGAGGCTTTGTGTCCAGAGATCTAGTGGCCGGTCACCCCATTTATGTTGAAGACATATCTTGAGGTACTGGAGAGGGCAGGGGTTGTCGAGAGGACTTTGTCCAGGACAATATCATCACGATAGGTGGATCATCATGATCCCTCACGAAGTAAGGATGTTGTCTGGGGTTCCTGATTTTCAGGGTAGAAGAGTTTCCGTTCAGCCAGAGGTAGGTCCCAGCCCTTCACATCTCGTTTCTCCAGAGGCTACAACTCTAGAGCCTATGCCATGGGATCAGATGCTTGTTTTTCTTATGGTGGTCATGGCCATCAGTAGAGGGAGTTCCCAACCTTTTAGAGTGGTCATCATGCATAGGGTGCTATGCTCCAAGTTCCTCCGTTAAGGCAGTTCCAGCCGAGGGAGTAGCAGCCAGTTGCACCAGCTTTAGATTAGAAGAGGGTAGATGGGGCAGACAGAGGATAGCCCCATGACGCTCCCCATCCTCAAAGAGTAGTGCATGACCGTGGTGGTGGTCGACATCAGGGTCAGAGAGGCGATGGAGGAGGTCGTGGTCAGCTTCTTGCTCTAACGTTTCTAGCACCAGATGAACCATATGTCATTCAAGGTGCCCTTTTCTTGTTTTCTACCTTGTTGTATGCCTTGTTTGATTCAACAGCGACACACTCCTTCATATCACCTACCCTTGTCCGTGCTTTGGGACATGAGGTAGAGAGGCTTCCAGTGCCCTTAGCATTGACTACGCCAGTTGGAGGTTGAGCTAACATGTTTGAATTATTTAGAGACTGTGAACTAGAGTTGGGGAAACACCGCTCTTGCAGAGATTTCCTATGTTTATGAAAACAACCATATGATGTCATCTTCTACATGGAGTGGTTATATTTGGTGCAGGCTATCGTGGATTGCCTTAGGAAGAAGGTCATTTTCATTAGTGTGGATAGAGAGAACATGTTGTTTGTTGGTGAGAGAAAGCCTCAGATGGGTCATAGGCGCGTATCATCCCAATCGTCCATGATGGCCAAGATGATGTAGAGTTCTTCAGAGGTTCAGTAGTTGGAATTCCTTGGGTCATAGAGGAGTACCCTAAGGTCTTTCTAGAAGATGTTGTAGCCTTACCCCCTCGACGAGAGATCTAATTCGAGATCGAGCTGCAGCCAAGAGAATCTCCTATCTCTATGTCTCCATATAGGTTATCCCCTTCTATGTTGCGAGAGATACGTATATATCTGGATGGTCCATTGCTGTTCGGTTTTGTTCGGCCAATTGTGTCACCATGGGGTGTACCAATTTTTTTTGTGAATAAGGCCGACATCAGTTTGCGGTTATGTGTCGATTATCGTCACTTAAAAAAAGTGACAATAAAGAATCACTACCCTCTTCTGCAGATTGATGACTTATTCGATGAAATAAAGGGTGAAAGTTGGTTCTCAATGATCGACTTGCAGTCAGGATATCATCAGATTCATGTGAAGAAAGAGGATATTACAAAGACTGCTTTTCGTTGTCATCATGGGCATTATGAGTTCATTATAATGCAGTTTGGCATGATGAATGCTCCAGCAGTATTCTTGGGATTGATGAATGTTGTGTTCTGTGAGTTCTTGGACAAGTTCATGGTAGTTTTCATCGATGAAATCCTTGTGTACTACACATCTAAAGGGGAGCATGCAGAGCATCTTCGAGCCATTTTGGAAGTTCTTTGCCAACATCAGCTATTCCGGAAGTTGTAGAAGTGTGAGTTTTGGGCTCGAGAAGTCTGTTTCCTGGGGCATGTTGTGTCCCAACAGGGAGTAGTTGTGGATCCATCGAAGATAGAAGTAGTTGTGTCTCGGGCAGCCCCCAAGACAGTGTCAGAGGTGCGAAGTTTCCATGGTATCGCAGGCTACTATATGAGGTTTGTAGCCAATTTCTCACGAGTTGTGAATACTCTAATAGATTTTACTTGGATGAATCAGGAATTCATATGGACTGATCAGTGTCAGGAAGCTTTCTATTATCTAAAGGAGAAGTTAGTAAGTGATCCAGTCCTTTGTTTTCCAACTGAGGGAGTTTAGTTTTATGTTTTCTTCAATGCTTCAAATCTGGGGTTAGCCTATGTTATCATTTAGAAGAGGTCAGTTGTTTCATATGGGTCTTGGTAGTTGCATCCCCATGAACGCAACTAGGCCACCCATGATCTTGATTTGGCATCCATGGTTTTTTCATCGAAGTTGTGGAGACATTATCTCATTAGTGAGCGCTTTTTGGTTTTCACCGATCATAAGATTTTGAGGTATGTTTTCTCACAGCGCGACTTGAACTTGCGGAAGCATCGTTGGATGAAGTTATTACAGGAATACGACTTCGAAATATCTTATACACCTAGAAAGGGGAATATTGAAGAAAATGAGCTGAGCTGAAAGTCACGTAGTGATGCTGTGCATAAATATGGTTACTCTTGAAGAGTAATGGAAGAACTGTCAGCATTACATCTTGATATGGGAGAAGTTGGGGGGTAGAGGCTGTCTTATTCAGATGATGGTACAATCATCCCTGATGAAAAATGTGGAAGAGTCCCAGTTTGGAGAACTAGAGAAGGTGGTGAGACTTCATGGAGTCCCTAGGATGACCATTTCTAATTGAGATCCTTGTTTTACCTCCAGAGTGTGGAGAGGTCTCCAACATGCTTTCAGTTCTAAACTTTTCCTTATCACTTCTTTTCATCCTCAAAAGGATGGTTAGATAGAGCGAACCATCCAGACTCTTGAAGACAAGTTATGCACTTGTGTTCTTGATTTCTGAGGTTCATGGATGAGGCACTTACCCATGGCTGAGTTCACTTATAATAATAGTTTTCACTCCACCATAGGTATGGCGCCATTTTGAAGCCTTGTATGGTCAGCCTTGCCATTCCCTGTTTTGATGGACTAGGGTTGGAGAGTCAGCAATTCTCGGACTAGAACTAGTGCATAATACAATAGAGGTGGTTCAGGTGATTCGTGAGCGGATGAAGACAATGCAAGATCATCAGAAATCATATGTCGGTCAAATAAGGAGGCCCTTAGAGTTTAATGTTGGGGATCATGTGTTTCTGAAGGTGACTCCTCATCGTGAGCAGCAATGGTTTGTTCATAGAAGTAAGATTTCTCCTCGGTTTTTGGGGCCTTTTGAGGTGTTAGATCATGCTGGAGTTGTGGAATATCTAGTATCACTTCCCCCTCAGATGATTTAGATACATGATGTTTTCCATGTAACACAGCTCCGTCGTTATCTTCACGACGACTCTCACATCATCGATTGGGGAGAGATCGATGTTTATGGTGATGAAACCTTTGAGGAGCGACATGTATAGTTCCAAGACCACAAAGATAAGGTGTTTCATGGGCGTTCTATCCACTTAGATCGTGTCTTGTGGTTACAAGGTGGCTTGGAGGAGTGTACCTGGGATCGTGAGTCACAGATGCATGTCCAATACCCAGAGTTGTTTGATGTTTTACTCTCTTCATGTATCATTTTAACTTTTGTGGTTATGAAACTTTCATGTGTATGTGATGGTTCCCTTTTTTTCTTTTGTGGATTTCTCTCTTTTGAGAGGTGTCTCGAGGGGTGGTTGTTCAGACCATATTTCGTTTTCACTTCAGGTGGATTTTGGATTCTCAAGGACAAGAATGTTTTGAGAGGTATCTAATGTAATTTCCTGGACCACTCCAGTCCATTACTTTGTGAAAATATGGCGTTAGAGGAGTTCTGAATGGTCAAGGTGACTTGGGGGTGAATTTGGGTGGACTTTTAAGGAATATTAAAGGGCATTAGCTTTTGCACGGGCTGCACATGGTTTGTCTAAACCATGCGGACAAATCATGTGAGGTTGGTGTTAGAGGTAGTGGCTAACGCACAGTTAGTACACTGATTGGATAACAGTGTAGATTAACCGTGTGAGGATTGTTTGGCGAGGTAGTAGCTAACACACGTTTAACGCACGGTTTGTCAAACCGTGCAGACTAACCATGTTGGCACTTAATCTTAGATCCTAAAATTGTGGATCTAACTCATTTTTCCTATAAATGGTTCAATTAATCTCTTAAGTGGTCATAACTCGGGATTACCGTTACTTGAAGGTAGAAGAACCTATCCCAAGCGTTTTGGAGGAGATCCGAAGGGTTCTCTTAGTGAATCGAAGCTGGTTTCTTGAGGTATGTGATTGTTCTTGTTTCGTTTCTTAGATATACTTTGATCTACTTCTCATCTTCCCTCGGATTCTTAGATCTACGCTCTTTATGGGTATATCTAAGTGTGTGGATGCCAAATATGTTGAGCGTTGGTCTTGAAATTTCTAGGAGGGGATATCTAAGGTGGGTTTTTGGAGAATCAACCCGGCTTCCTTGGGCGTTCTTCGTTGTAGGGGTTTTCTTCAAAATCCTTGAGGTAGGGGATTTATTGCTTCTCATTCTTTTATGTGCAATTGTATTGTTAGCATGTTTAATCCCCCTAAATGAAAAATGGAATTGACATAATAAATATTTTAACCGGATAAGGAAATTGATATCGATCGTATGTTATTGCCTCATGTTTTGATAGATAGTGTGATATCTATGCTTGCTTTGATTTGTTGTTTGTTCTTGATGGAAATCGGTAAAGAATGTAAATTTTGATTAATTGATAATTGTTTGGCTAAGGATAAAGAGGCACGAAAACAAATCTGGTTCTTGTTGCAACATTATGTTAATCAAATTGGCTTAGTAAGCATGTTTAATCTTTGTGATAGCTTACTGGTTAGGTTTCCGATGTTTGATCCAACGATTTATAAATCCATTAATTCATAATGGTTTAAAGATTCGATTGTTTGAAAATTTCTTGAAGGGTTCTGAGTTACCCTATTGATTGTTAAAGGGCCAAGAGCCCAGTTTATGTGATGATTTCTTTCCTGCTGCTCATGCCATGATGTGATCCTGGGTGGTTGTTGTGACATGTGGGGGCATAGAGGCCTTTTGGTTGTGGCAGCAGATGACGCCTAGGTTGGAAAGATGCACCCGTTTATGCATGTGGGTATCGGGGAGGACACTGGGGTTGATGGAATGGGATGGATGTGATTGTTGGTTGCTTGATGGATCTTTGGTTGTTTATTTGCTTTACTTTTCTGCACTTCTCAAGGTAGCTGTTCTTGCTTACCCTTATCCCGAAAAAGGAGAAGATGCGTGGGGTGTGCCACATGCTTTCTGTGTCTAGCTTCTCGAGGGAGGATGGGTCTACGCTATTTCTATAGGAAGCAAAGACTCAATGGGTAGTAAATCTACTCACCGTATTGATCCCCCTTGTGTTTAGTAGCATAGAAATATTTTATAGAATTCTTGGGAATATAAGAAAGTAATTCTTTATTGAATAATTGAATAAATGATGTTAACCCATGGGGTTAGAGTTTCCGGAAAATAATGATGAGGTTGAAAACTGTTGAATGAAATATTTGACTTTGGGTGTGTTTCTAATGAAATTTAATGTGGATTTGTTCATGGTTAATTAATGTTTAAATAATTAATTAACATACAATGGAATTGATAAAAAGGGAATGAAGTAATCTAATAAAGCTCTTTAAATGGTTGTGTACTTATAGGATACCTTGTCTTAGAAGTGGCATCCCGGAGTCCGAGAGACATTAGCAATAGTTGTGTCTAAGACTAGTTTATTGTAACATCCCAAGTAAGTAATGAATAATAAATACTTTTATCTATGTCTATTAATGATTAGATAGTGTCTTAGAGGCTTAAAATGAAAATAAATCCAATCTTAAGCATGGAATACACTAATATTCTTAAAAGACTGTTTTACTTCCTTTTGATGGAAAACCCTTTTTAAATGTATCTTTTGACAATTTTATAAGCTATGTTTGTCAAAAATAAACTTATTATTTATGATTGGGACATCAAAATTTACTTTGTGTGAATTTTTGGTATTTTTCCGATAAAGTTCATTTTTTAATGAATAGTGAAAAATGTTGTATTTTAATTCAAAACCTCTTTTTAATCTAATTTATTTATATGATTAGATTATTGTTTCGGTGCGGATGTGCGTCGGGTTACGCTGTTCCGCCAGGACGCGTTCGCGCGTGCACCCGTCAACCCGAGGGGATGGGCGCGCGGCTTGTGGTCCCGCAGTCCCGCTTTCCAAGGGCGGGCGGCATCCGTCCCTTATTCAGGGGCGTCTGCTCCTTGATCGAAACCGGGATGATGGGATGTCGGCTTCTCCTTCCTTGGACGTCTCCTCGGAACTTGTCGCCTAATCCGGGTCTCCCTCATAGACTTAAGAATGTTCGTGAATCTCGTTCCCGGCGCCATATCTTCATGGACACCGGTTAATTACGCTGCTTCCGCCCGGACGTTCCAAGGAGTCTGGGCGGGGCAGCAACCTGCGGTGAGAAGGCCGGGTGGCTCTGGGTGCTGGGGGCGTGTCGTAACACTGCGGCTCTGCACATCTGTCTTCCGTCCCTAATAGGGCTTCTCGAAGGCATGATGGCCTGAGGCATCCCGTACTAGGTGCGGGGAACTGTGTCACCTGAGGTTTTCCTCAGCTTCCCGTGTTTAACACGGGGTATGCCGCGAGTTTAACGTCCAGCGGGGACGGCATCGGACCGATCAACACGAAAAGTGGATCAGATGACAGAACCCCTTGCGGGGAACCTCCGACGCTGGGGCCAGCACATGGGCGGCTTCCCAAGTAACGTGGAGTGAAGTGAAGTGGCATGACCCCACCGGGATGTGGCGGCCCGGGTAAGGATCAGGATGGATGATGGAGTAAAGAGCTTGGACCCCAGAGGGGCTTCCTACGTACCGCGCGTTAACACGGATCAAAGTCAACGTAGTTCGGGTATACAGTTTAACGTCATGCTGGACGTCGGCAAGCCGACTCACGAAGAGGTCGAGGCCGCCGGGCGGAGGATTGAACCGAACCACCTCGCACAGAGGGGGATGGAACGGCCGGGTGGATCACAGTTTCACGTCATGCTGGACGATAAAAGGGGAAATGGAAAAGGGGGGCTGTGGGGAGGCACCGCGGAGATACACACGGGCAGTCTCCCACAGGGGCGGATTCATAGGTGAATCGACGCAAGCGTGAACCCTGGAGGGGTCCACTGATGGACGAACCGACGTAAATACGACCGGGACGACCAGGTGGTGGGCTTGAACCTCGGGGAGACTTCCTACGTACCCTGTATAGAAGACAGGGATCAAAGTCCACGTAGTTCATTCTGTCAGGACTTACGCACTTGGGGCAGCCCGGTTGCGGCAAAACTCAGTTGGAAGGGACTCGGACCAAAAGCAGAAGACACCTCGATCCCAGTCATACCCTCTACTGGCTTCGGCCGTGGGGAGGCGCAATGGAGATACACATGTGCAGCCTCCCACGAGGAACTAGGGGTTTGTAATACCCTGCCCCCGTAGGGAAAAGCCACTCCCATTAAATCGTCCCAAAAGGGGGACAATCCCGACATCCCTGCAGAGACGAGCGGGTGGGGGCCACATCCAAACCGGGGGAGACCCTGCGTGCGAGGCACGTGATCGAATGATGCAGACGGTTTAGCGTCTTGCCGGACGAAGTACAGTTTAACGTCATGTGTTGAGGACGAAGCGGACGGTTTAACGTCTTGCCGGACGAAGTACAGTTTAACGTCATGTGTTGAGGACGAAGCACTTGGCAGTTTAACGTCTTGCAGCGCGGACGATGGAGGCTAGGCAGTTTAGCGTCGTACAGCTTGGACGTATGCTGAACAGTTTAACGTCTTGTAGCTCGGACGAGGTACAGTTTAACGTCGTGCAGGACGTATATGCAGTTTAACGTCATGCTGGACGAATATGCAGTTTAACGTCATGCTGGACATACGTGCGTGTCACTTCGCGCAAGCCTGGAGGGCCGCACGGGAAGACAACGCACGGTGCGGGCACCCAGGATGAGGATCATCGGGCGCCACGCAGGCGGGTACCCTTAGAAGGTCAACGGGGACGACCCTGGCAGATTGCGCGCAAAAAGGAAGCTTTGCGCGCAATACTGCGGGCCGGCGCGCAATCGGGGCGGCTGGCGCGCAATTGGGCCAGTGCCTTGCGCGCGGATACTTGAGAATGCTCACACCGGGCTTCGAATAGCGCGCGGGGGCAACGGCTCATTCTCTAATGAATGGCCACTTGAAAGAAGGGGGGGTGCGCGCAATCGGGCCGGATTGCGCGCACCCCGGGGGCAATTGCGCGCAAGCGGGTTCTTTTGCGCGCAAAGGCCTTAGGGTGAGTGTTTATTCAAATGAAAGGAGCCAGCGGGGATTGCGCGCGAAGGCGGACCCCGAGGCTTTCTTGCGCGAAAGAAAGGAGGTTACCTGAAGTTCGTCATTGCGCGCGGAAGGGGTTGAATTGCGCGCACGGGAGACGTTTCGACTTCCAGCAACCTTTGAAACGTTGGGGGTCGCCTTGTATTTATAGGCAACCCCGGGCGCGGAATCCAGGGTGCGAGCGCGAAATTCCCCCCGCGGGCGCGGAATCGGGCGCGGCGCGCAAGGGAGTCGCGCGGACCCGCGGCGCGCAAAATTGCGCGCCGGACCGGCGCATTGCGCGCATCCCGGGGGGTTTGCGCGCGGAACATCACCTTTGCGCGCGGGCCTCTGAAATTCCGCGCAAGGCCTCCGGGCCCTCCGAAACATCCTTCCGACTCCAAATATGACCTCGCTTTCCGCATCCGGAGCTTCGTTTGGGAACAACGGACTTTTCCGGCGTCTACAAAAGCCCCCCCTCGGAATCTGATCGGCGAGAGGTCGCAACGATCGGGTTCCGAGGGAGACGCCGGAATGCCGAAGTCCTGGGCGGCGCGGGACTTAGGCGCGCAAAAAGGGGCGCCGGTCGCGAAATTCGCCGCTGCGGTCGCGCAAAGCGCTTTCCGCGCAGCGCGGACCCGGCCTCGCCTATAAATAGGGGCGCTGGGTCCCGCGTTCCGTACTCTGGCCTTCCGCGCGATAAGCTCCAAAGCTCTCGTGCGCGAAATTGCCTCTTCCGGTCGCGAAATTCGCCCGATCGGCGCGCAAAACCGTCCGGATTTCGCCTGTTTTTGCGCGAAAACCCGGAACTTTGCGCGACAGTCTTCCCAATTGCGCGCCATCCACTTGGATTGCGCGCCAACCTTCAAACTTTTCCACCAGCCTCGTCCGATCCCGCACTCTTCATCCCTTAACCCGCACGACTCCCGAAACTTCTGAGATGGCCGCGCACAGAGGAAATGAGGGGGATGCCGCCACTCGCAGAGCTGAGATGGCGACGAACGAGGAGGTTTACGGAGCCAAGGAGATTGTTTCCAACAATCAATCCTTGTTCGACTTACTAACGCCGGCCCAGAAGACATATCCACTGTCGGACAACCTGCCGCTCTGGAACTTCGGCATCCTCGATGAGGTTCCGGTGCCAGGATTCGAGGTTGATGCGCCGCGAACCTGGGTGACTCGGGAGGACGAGCTTCACCGCTATAACATCACCAACAATGGGCATCCTGCCAGGGAAACCAGGCACTTGGATGTCTACGTCCTGAACCCGAGGACGCGAACCATTGATGGGGGTGAGCCTACAGCGGAGAATTCTCCAGCCCTCTACTCGAGCACATACCTTCAGAGTGTCACTGACGACACCAAGGGCTGGCTGAAGGACTGGGACTTGCGATCCGGGGGCAACTTTACCAGTGAATGGGCCTGGGCGTTCTGGGTACGCCACACTTGCGATCACTTCGCAGAGGAGCTGCGGTACATCGGCCTGTTCGAGGCGGTGTGGACGTCGCAGTTCCACTTCTACCAGCAGTCTGAGCTCGGGCCGGAGCTGTTCACTCGCTGGTCCCCGGATACCAACACCTTCCATCTTCACCATGGGGAGGTCGGCATCGGTCTCTGGGACATCCACTGCATCGGAGGTATCCCACTGGAGGGCTACCAGTACGATGAGTTCCTGCCACCGAAGAACATCTGGGAGGACAGGTCACGGACTCCCATTCTGACCTGGCATCTTCTTGACCTGGCTACGCAGCGGCTCGGGATCCAAGACTTCCAGAAGGACATAGCCTACAAGGATTGGTTCGGCCAGTTCCTGGAGCATGACCCGGCGGTCAAGATGCCAGGCAGGGGGAAGCGGTGCCCGACCGCAGCTCAGAGGAGCCGGAACGGGTCGTACTGGCGGGTCCTGGAGACGGGCGATTACCGCTCATGGGGGTACCGCGTCATCGAGGCCCGGGACCCGAACGTCCGGTACGCGGCGTTCCTGGCCGCCTTTCTGAGCGGGTGGCTCCTGCCAGTGCGGGATGCGAGGATGGGCGTCCGCCCGGCGACGCTGGCGATGGCGGGCGCCATGGCTGCCAATAAGAGGTACAACCTCGGGGTCCCAGTACTGGCGAGGCTGTATGCCATTCTGGGACGCATCTCACGAGGGGGGTCGCCACGAAGGATCTGTGGGCCCTTTCAGTTCTTCCACGGATGGGTGGCTGCTCACCTCGGTGGGTATACGTTCCCAAATGCCATCAGTCCTCCGGGCAACGGCCTGCGACCCTCCCTGCTAAACATTGCGGGGGTCGCTCCGATGACCCTCAGTGAGGAGGGCGTGAGGGTTCGGATTGGCAATCATGCCAATTTCAACTTCAGCCCGTTCCCCACTCCCGTCGGCCAGATGATCGACAACGGACAGGGCCCGCTGGAGCAGCATGAATACTTCCTGAACATGCGGGGCGGGGTGCTCGTGACTCGGATCGACGGGAAGGTGATCTGCGAGCCTTACGTGCCGACCCGGTTCGCCAGGCAGTTCGGGTGCCTTCAGCGGATGCCGAAGAGGGTATTCACTGCTGTCCAGGAGGAGATGAACCCTGGCGTCCTTCGCCAGATGTGGCTGATGTTCGTCGCCTTCGGCTCTGGCGACGTCATCACTCTCCCTCCTACCGGAGTTAACGCAGGCTTGGCAACCGAGTACGCCGAACACTGGGCCATCGCGTACCCTGAGGGGATCTTGCGGAAGCTAGTTCGGCGGCTCGAGGCTACCCGTGCGGAGACCGGGCGTCAAGGAAGGAGGCGAGGCGCCGCCACACAGGGGAGAACGGAGGCGCGCCAAGCAGCGGGGCCGGCGCGAGCAGGGACTTCGGCGGCGGGCGCATCGCAGGCTGCCGCTACGACCTCAGCGCCCAGAGAGGGGGCACATGCGGCGGTCGAGGAGCGGCCCGGGAAGCAGGTGAGACGTCTGCTCGAACCCTCCCACGATGCAGTCTTCCCGGCGCTGTGGTCGGCCTGGATGACCCTGCGGCAGTCACTGGGGACCGACGTCATCTGGCGAAAGATACTCAGAGAAGGAATCTATCTGCCAGAGGTCGGGCGCCTCCAGATCACCGACAGGGTGGACTTCAACCGGCAATATGCATATCTGACGGCCATGGACGAGTACGCGCGCCAACATGGTCAGCGTGCGGAGCCATCCCTTCTGGTGAAGGTGATGCTCGGTCTCGAGCCCGCTCCGGAACAGATGCCGCCGGAAGAAGATGACAGTAACGACTCCGATGAGGAGGAGACGGGGGAGGATGAAGGCTCCGAGGGAAGGTCCCATCGGGGGAGCCCACGGGAGAGCGGCGAGGTGGCCGGCTCTGACAACGTTGATGTCACTGAGCTCCTCGAGGTCCGCTTCTATCCCTACTCAACTTGCTTCATCCATTCTCTTATGCAGCTTCTAACCCGTTTCTCCATCCTTCTCAGGAGCACACGGACGTCGGTCAGGCGTCCTCAACAGGAGTAGGAGAGGCGCCAGCAGGACAAGGCGGGGGCCAGGCACCCATTATCGAATTGACAAGCGCTAAGGGGTCCCCTGCTGCAACTGTTCCTGCGGCGACCGGGGTAGCGGAAGATGATGCTCCGAACTCCCGTAAGTCTCCCTACTTTACTGCTGGTGCTTGCCATTGACGATCCGTGACTAACCATGGCATGCCCTGCGCAGTGATCTCAACATCGGAGGCTCGTCGGGTTGCCGAACCCGGGCCATCTACGAGTGGACCAGTGGTGGACATGCCGCCTGCTCCGGAACAGGCTTCCCAAACCGAGCCGGCCCCACCAACTGCTGATCAAGGGGCTGCGGACGTCGGCGGTGCTGCCACCGGAGAGAGGTTGGGGGCTGACGAGGGTGTCAGCACCGCTGGGGAGAGAGAAGAAGGTTGCCCGGATGTTGGGGAACCTATCCCTCGTGAGGACCTCCCAGGGGCGGACCCTGCAGCAGACCTGCTGGCTGCCTTCCCTTCCTACCGGCCTGCCGACCCCGAGGAGATGGATGACTCGGACGCGGAGGCGGTCGAGGATAGCCGGGTAACGCGACGCAGGGGGTGGAAGTGCATCCAGTGCTTCCTCAAGCGAGACCCATCAGAATGGCTGGGGCGCATGGGATCACTTCAGACCTGGCTGCGCTTCCTGTGTGCCGGGGGAGCTGATGCTCAACGCCTCCATCTGACGGTCCGTGATTTCATGGCCGAGAAGATGCGCGAGAGCCGCCGGCGTGCCGACGTCGCACAAAGTCGGGACATGTCGGAGAGCACGCAGGCGCTCATCGCGGCAGAGCAGGAAGTCCGGCGCCTCGAAGGGCAGGCGGCAGAGAAGGAGGCCTTCGTCGCAGCATGTACCGAGCTTGTGGAGCAACTATCGGCACAACTGATCGACGCTCAGGTACAGCTGACGGAGGCGGGCCAACAGATGGTCACACTCCAAGTCGAGCGGGAGCGTGCACAGGCCAGGATTGACGAACTGCGTGCTGCGACCGCCGACGAGGAGAGGGCACGCAGAGAACGAGAAGCAGCCCTGGAGGCCGCCAGCCAAAGGGTAGCGGCATTAGAAAGACTCATTCAGCACGCTAATCCCTAAGGGCTGTTTTTTGCCATTCCCAGAACATTTGCTTCCGCTACTTAATATTTTGATCCACTTGTATGAATCGCCATATTTATCTGCGTCTTTTGGTTTAACATGCTCAACCACAAATTGTTGTCTTGCGGGAGTGTTAACCAAGCATCAGGCATCCATAATTGGGCCTGGGTTTCTGGAGAAAAGAGGGAGGTCATTCCTAGGAAAGGAGACCTCAGACCTAACCAATGTATCGTCCCCCAACTTGTTCCAACACACGAGCGGGACAACGCTAGGGGCGTTGAGATTTTATCCGAACATAGGGAAATGAGAAAGGGTGAATCGCGTGTCCCGAATCCAGACATCCACAACGGTCGGCCTTCCAGGAAATGCCCAAGACGGTAGGCGGACAGTGGATCGACCATAACAACTGCAATAGACGGACCGAAAAAGGCCATCATTCATATTGCAGGAGGCGGACCACATGTCATCATGAATACCGCTTTGGGGTTCCTTCAGACACAAGGGTGGAAAATCCAGATCAACAGGGCATGCGAAGCGTGGGGCGAAGTGACGATTTGTTCGGGCAGAATCCAACGCTCTCAAAATTGCGCCACCGTGGGGAAAGCGTATTAGGCGGATGCACTAATCTGGCCGTGAGTCACCTCAATTCTCAGACAGCACCTCTCTGACGAGGAAACCGTCGCTTCCCATCCTTGCGATGGGGCATCCCGAGCTGAATCGGGGAGAATATTACGACTGCACCACTCTACCCGATGTCAGGCCAGACGGCCGACGGCGAGGAGGGGCGGGACTTAACGATCCCTGAGGCTGGACCCGAGTCGAAATGCCCGGGCGTTCCTACGTACTCCATCAGGCTGGAGATCAATCCATACGTAGTTCTGAGAGTGCAGTTTAACGTCATGCAGGACGTAGGACCCCATTTGGGGTAGATCTTAGTTTAAGGTCTTAGAGCTCGGACCATAAGGGCTGGATCTTAGTTTAAGGTCTTAGAGCTCGGACCATAAAGGTGGAGGATCTTAGTTTAAGGTCTTAGAGCTCGGACCATAGGGCTAGAGGATCTTAGTTTAAGGTCTTAGAGCTCGGACCATAAGGGCTAGAGGATCTTAGTTTAAGGTCTTAGAGCTCGGACCATAAAGGCTAGATCTTAGTTTAAGGTCTTAGAGCTCGGACCAGAAGGGGAGATCTTAGTTTAAGGTCTTAGAGCTCGGACCAGAAGGAGAGATCTTAGTTTAAGGTCTTAGAGCTCGGACCATAAAGGGGGGATCTTAGTTTAAGGTCTTAGAGCTCGGACCATAAGGGGGGATCTTAGTTTAAGGTCTTAGAGCTCGGACCATAAAGGGGGGATCTTAGTTTAAGGTCTTAGAGCTCGGACCAGAAGGGGGGATCTTAGTTTAAGGTCTTAGAGCTCGGACCAGAAGGGCTCAAAGTACGCCGCATCCGGTCATATCCCCTGGATATGCGAAGATGCACTGAGGGATAGTGTCAGGAGTGTCGAGTTTTCGCCTGGTCAGAATGGGAGGTGGGAAATGTGAATCATGCGGCCATTCACTCGAGGACCGGGAGCACCGGCGTGACGATATGAGAGTACTGCCGACCGTGGCGGAAAAGCAGCATCAATATCGCACTAACCGTTGATGGAATGAGGCAGCAAACGAGCATCGACCGCTCAATCGCAGGATTCATATCGATTTGCTGCCCGAGGCCATTGGGGGTACCGGCCCGAGTCGGTGGGAGAGCACTGAGGCATTGTGTCCGAACCGTTCGCGAGGGCTCCACCCAGGGCGTAGACGATGGGTCCGAATGAAAGGGAGCACGAAGCCTGACAAGTGGAGGAAACCTGACCAAGCGGATCCTGACCCTCCTGGCAATAAACCAGAGTACTCTTGACACCGGTGGACCACTGCAAGGGGTCGGGTTACACGCCTTGAGGGTGACCTGAAGGCGGCGGATTCCCCAGAGAAGGGGGAATCTCTAAGAGGTGGGGGGCTGGACCCGAAGTTTCAAACATCCGGGCGTTCCTACGTATCCCATAAGGATGGGAATCAAGCCGCACGTAGTTCTTGAAGCGCGGTGCAACACAATCGGGCACCAGCGCGGGGAAGAGTGCGGGTCTGACCCTCGCACACAAAAGGAGCGGCATTTGATATTTCTTGTTTGTCCTTAAAGATGAATGGTTTTTCTTTGTGCGGCGACATGCCCGTGATTGAGAAATCTCTGGCGTCGCCACAATAATCAAGCCATGGAAGGCATTGATGAATGGTGTGGTCATTAACCAGCGCCCAACATGAGTGTCCCCTGAGGAGGACATCACGATGCAGTGCCGTTTTTCGTCGGGCGGCCAAGACGATCACAGTTTACGGTCGTGTGGTAGGACCAGACAACACAGTTTAAGGTCGTGTGGTTCGGACCATGGAGGAATCCGCTTATTGCGGTACGGCGGACACGGCGGAGGTGGGAGCATACCCAGCCCTGCGGTCACGCACGATTCCAGGAAAAGAGTCTTGGGATAGGGGTCTGCGTATGTCCATCACCCGAGGGGCAGAGATGCTAGCCTCCAGATATACTGGGCCCAGAACGCAATTGTTCGGGCGACTCCCTCCTCCTTATGGGGACGAGGGTCCAGCTACGCATGGCCCTTAGGGAGGATATCTGCATATATCCTTGGTGCTCAGATCATGGGAGCCTCGAACGACATCATTACCCTGGTTGGTCTGCCTAACGTGTAGAGGCGTACCGGAGGTCGGTATGAAGAGAGTGTCAAGATCCCACTACAACGCACAAAGGCGGAGTGTGATGAGGACTGCGCAACCAATGTTCAGAGCCCGAGAGAGCTGACATGGCGATCAAGGACGTTGCTGACGCATTCGCAACACAACATCTGATCGCGTCAGCCTAAGACGGGGCAAGCAAACGAGCATCAACCGCTCAATCGCAGGATTCATATCGATTTGCGGCCCAAGACCCACCGGTAAATCGACCCGGAGCGGCGGGAGAGCACTGAGGCATCGTACCCAAACCTCTAACGAGGACCCCTTTGAGTGAAGGCTCGAACAAGAGGAAGCGCGAGGCCTGACAAGCAACACAGGACTTGTCGGGATTGAATCTGACACTACAAGTCATAGACCGAAGCACCCAAAACATGTTAACAGATCTCCGGAAAGGGTCGGAGGACTCACCCTGAGAGCAACCGAAGGGGGGCAGGTCCCCGTGATCAACCAAGAGACGGGGCTGGACCTGAGACACAAGCGTCCAGGCGGTCCTACGTATCCCATAAGGATGGGAATCAAGCCATACGTAGTTCTTGAAGTGCAGTTTAACGTCATGCAGGACGATGAGGGGTGTGAGGTAGTCCCACACACGGGGGAGGCGTACGGCGCGACCAGTAGACCGACGTGAATGAGGACATAATCCCCTGCTCACGCGATACGCCTCGCACAAAAAGGAGGGGAACTGGGGCCAGAGGCCCAACGCGGGATAGAGATTCCCGGGAAATGGGGCTGGGCCTGAAACATGAATGTCCAGGCGGTCCTACGTATCCCACAAGGATGGGAATCAAGCCATACGTAGTTCTTGAAGTGCAGTTTAACGTCATGCAGGACGATGAGGAAAAAAGAAGGGGGGAGCAGAAGGCATCCCCAAACGTGGAGGGGGGCGTACGGCGTGACGAACAAACCGACGTGAATGGGGGCATAGCCCCGCACTCACACCATACGCCGCACACCCCGGGGCAACTGGGCCAAGGGCCCGAGATGGGATGGAAATTCCCGAAGGATGGGGCTGGGCCTGAAACACGAGGGTTCAGGCGGTCCTACGTATCCCATAAGGATGGGAATCAAGCCGCACGTAGTTCTCGAGTGGCAGTTTTACGTCATGCAGGACGAATGCTGAACAGTTTAACGTCTTGTAGCTCGGACGTAGTGCAGTTTAGCGTCATGCAGGACGAAGCACTTGGCAGTTTAACGTCTTGCAGCGCGGACGAATGCTGAACAGTTTAACGTCTTGTAGCCTGGACGAATGCAGTTTAACGTCGTGCAGGACGTGGTGACACTCAGGCAAAGTATTGCTTGAGGAACCTAGCGTTGGTGGGAGGAGTGACACGCTCACCATCCATAGTTGCTAGGGAGTACGCGCCATTGGGATAGACCTTGTGGACAACAAAAGGTCCCTCCCACTTGGGCTCCAACTTGGGCGGCTTCCTGCCAGGGATCATCGGTGCTCTTAGGGCTAGCACTAGATCACCCTGCAGGAAGGAGCGGAGGCGAACCTTCTTATTGAAAGCTCGAGCCATCCTGCTTTGATGCCTCTCCAAGTTGTGCAAAGCGCGAAGTCTATTCTCATCCAGTGCTTCCAACTCGACTAGACGGGCTTCAGCAACTCTGTCCGGCGCTTGCTGGTCGTAGACCGCAGTGCGCAAGGACGGTAACTGGATCTCGATGGGCAGGACGGCCTCAGCTCCATACACCAGGGAATAAGGGGTCATCTGGGTGGAATTGCGAGTCGTCGTCCGATAAGCCCAGAGGGCGTTGGGGAGCTTGTCCGGCCAACTCTTCTTGTTCTGACCAACCATCTTTTGCAGAATGTTAGAGAGGGTTTTGTTAAACGCCTCGATCTGTCCATTCGCCTGCGCATGATAGTGAGATGTATGGTTCGAGCGGATGTTATACTTGGCGTACAACTTCTTCAACTCGGCTGCTCGGAAATTGGTTCCGTTATCCGTGAGGATAGCGTGAGGCACTCCAAATCGATAGATGATGTTGGAGGTCACGAAGTCAGCGATCGAACAGGATTTGACCTCTCTGAGCGGAATCGCTTCTGCCCATTTGGAGAAGAAGTCCGTGGCGGTCAGAATGAACCGGCACTGGCGAGCTGTCGCCGGCGGGTAAGGTCCCACGACGTCCAGTCCCCAGACTGCAAAGGGCCAGGAATACCTTGTGGTATGGAGAGGCTCCGGCGGCCGATGCACAAAGTTCGCATGAACCTGGCACGCATGGCACCTCCTGGCGTACTCGATGCAGTCATGGATCATAGAGGGCCAGAAGTATCCCAACCTCCGAATCTGGTGGGACAGCTTCGGCCCAGTTTGGTGGGCGCCGCATGAACCAGCATGAACCTCTTGCATGACTCGTGGGATCTCAACTCCCTGAAGGCAACGGAGGAGAACACCATCAAATCCGCGTTTGTAGAGGATCTGCTCCAGGCCGGGACTGCTCTGGAGGACGAACTGCGATGCGCGGCGTCGAACTCGCTCGCGCTCGGCCCGATCTGACGGAAGAATGCCATGTTGGAGGTACTCAACCAAAGGCGTCCTCCAATCAGGGGCTGATCCGACTGCTATATCTGGGGTACTCGGGGCTCCGGGCATAGGGGCAACCGTGGTGAGATTACTTACCAACGGGCCGCGATCTTCTTCCGGGATAACGGGAGCGATGAGACTGCGGCGCGTCACGCGGACGATCAGGTTGTCCTGTTCAGGTTCCGCAAGCGACGCAGCCAGGCTGGCCAAAGCATCTGCTCGACCGTTCTGCGACCGGGGAATATGGACAATTTCTGGCCGAGAAGGGAACCGGGCCATCAGAAGGAGGGTGCACTCCAACAATGGCACAAGTTCCGGCTTCCTGACAACATAGTCTCCATTGATCTGCTTAATGACCAGTTCGGAGTCCCCTTTCACGCACAGACGGGGCACGTCGATCTCGAGAGCTAACTCGAGGCCGGTGATGAGGGCATGGTATTCCGCCTCATTGTTGGTACAGCCCTCTGACAACAGGAAAGAGTATGGCAGCACGGCTCGCTCCGGGGTAATGAAGACGATGCCCAAGCCCACTCTATTGAGCTTAGGATTATCGAGTCTTCTACCGGTGGGGCTCCGGGAGGCACCGTCAAAGTGCATCTGCCAGCATGGATCGGCTCGATCAACCGAGAGAATGGTCTCATCAGGAAAGCCTAGATCCAGCGGCTGATCCGCGGAGGTCGGGTGAGCGGCCAGAAAGTCTGCCAACGCTTGCCCTTTGATGGCCTTCTGAGACACATACCTGATGTCGAACTGCTGGAGAATCACAGCCCACCGCGCTAGACGGCCAGTCAACATAGGTCGGCTCAGGATATATTTCAACGGGTCTACCCGAGAAACCAACTGTACCTCATGGTGCTGCAAGTAGTGCCGTAATTTCTGTACGGCAAATACGAGCGCCAGGCAGCTCTTCTCGATGGGGGAATAC
This sequence comes from Viscum album, assembly GCA_963277665.1. NCBI lineage: Eukaryota > Viridiplantae > Streptophyta > Magnoliopsida > Santalales > Viscaceae > Viscum > Viscum album. The sequence continues at coordinate 44,432,834 of OY728139.1, read as the reverse complement.
CTAACCTCCGCATCGAGGAGCATGCGACTGAGGTAATAGAGGCTATTCTCTGTTCCCTCGTTGTTCTTCTGGGCGAGAAGGGCACCCAGGGACCGTTCCAGGGCGGTCACATAAAGGACCAGCGGCTTTCCGGATACGGGCGGCATCAGGACCGGAGGTTGAAGCAGGTACTGCTTGATTTCCTCGAAAGCGGTCTGACACTCTTTATCCCATACATAGGTGACACCCTTCTTCATAAGCCGAGAAAAGGGCTTACACTTGCCGGCCAGATTCGCGATGAATCGGCGTATATAGGCTAAGTGGCCTTGGAACCCTTGCAGTTCCCGGACGGTACCCGGGGGAGGCATCTGGCTAATCGCCCTGATTTTCTCTGGGTCGATCTCAATACCCCGGTATCTTACCACAAATCCAAGGAACTTTCCGGAGGTGACCCCAAAGGCACACTTCAACGGGTTCATCTTCAGGCAGCGAGACCGGAGGAAGCTGAACACTTTCTCAAGATCTTTGAGATGGTCCTGACGCTGGCGCGATTTGACAACCAAGTCGTCGACGTAGCATTCCACCAGTGTGCCGAGGATTGGCTTGAATATGCGGTGCATCGCCCGTTGATAGGTGGCACCTGCATTCTTCAGGCCGAAGGGCATGACCCGGTAGCAAAAGGTACCTTGGGGGGCCCTGAAGGCAGTGAACTCCTCATCCTCAGGGGCCATCCGAATTTGGTTGTATCCGGAGTATCCATCCATGAAGGAGAGGGCTTGGAACCCTGCTGTGGCATCAATCAACAGCTCTGTCACTGGAAGGGGAAAATCATCCTTCGGACAGTGGCGGTTGAGATCGCGGAAGTCGATGCAGACTCTAATCTGCCCGTTCTTCTTCCTGACCGGCACAATGTTGGCCAGCCATTTGGGGTACTGAACTTCCCTCACGAAGTTGGCTTTGATAAGCTTGTCAACTTCGGCCTCAACCATGGCACCATGGGATGGGTGCATTTTCCTGGGAGGCTGCTTGAACCCGCGATGGTTCGCCGGGAGACCAAGGCGGTGGACGGCTACCTGAGGATCTAGCCCCGACATCTCGTCATAGCCCCAAGCGAACACATCACGGTGCTGCCTGAGAAAGTCCACGTACTGCTGCCGCTCCTCAGAGGGCATGGCGGCACTAACCAACGTGGGTCTTGGATCGGCCTCGGTTCCAAGGTTCACCTGTATTAACTCATCGACCGTGGCGGGGACGCCCTCCTCAAAGGCTGGGGGTGCATCTTCCACGTCCTCTCCACTCGGGGAGGGATCATCCACGGGAGAGACTGCGTTGGAAACTGCATTGGGGCTACCAGATCCTGCTGGGCCACTGGTGCTGGCGCGGGCGGTCGCGGCCGTCTCATCAGGAGACTCGCGGACCGTCAAGACCATGGCGACGTCCAACCGGTGAATCGGGAGGACGTAAGCGTCATCCAGACTTGCCCAGGGATCGCTTGCAACAGCGACAGGCTCAACCTCACCTGCCAGGATCTGCTTATCCTTGCTCTTGTAATAGTCCGCGTCCAGATAGCGGGCTTCACATGAGGCAAAAGGAGAGGCATCTCCTTGAAGCACGCCTACTCGACCATTAAGGGAGTATTTGAGGCATTGGTGGTATGACGAGGGAACCGCCGCATGAAGGTGAAGCCATGGCCTGCCCATCAATGCGTTATACGCAGTGTCCTGAGAGACTACCATGAATTCGGTGTTGGCAACCAAGTCACCGAACTGGGTCTTCAAACGTATCTTGCCGACCGGGGTTTGCTCGGTGCGGTCGTACCCCTGGATCCTGAGGTCGGAGGGAATCAAGTCATCCTCAGACAACCCCAATCTCCGGAGCGTCCGAGTTGGAATCAGATTAATCCCGGACCCCGTGTCGACAAGACAACGCCGGACTTCAAGGCCATTGAACTGGCCAGTGACATACAGCGGACGAATGTGTTCCTGTATAGGAGGGTCTTCATCCTTACCAGAGAAAGAGATAACTGCCTGACATTCGGCGTCCTCGATCGTTTCGGCGTGAAAGGCCTCTGCAGCCGCAACCTCTGTCTCAAACTGGAGGGGGCTTTTCAGGGCTTCAACGAGTGCCTCGCGCATCTCAGATGACATGCGCAGAGCCTCAAGGATGGAGAGCCTTGCTGGGATGTCGGCCAAGTGCTTCAGGACATCATACTTTTTGTCCAAGCGCGAGCTCCTAGTTGCAGGAGGTTGCTCTGCGGTTGGTGGCATGACGGGCCTTACCGGTTGGATCGGCGGCCGACTGGTACTTGGCGCATCTCGCTGTTCACTGGTCGCAGTCCGGGAAATGGTCACCGTACTGGAGTCAGGAGGCCGGGATGGACTTGTGGCAGGGCGGAGCTGGTCGTGACGCGGCTGAGGCGGTTCTGCCCGGTCCCATACCACAAACAGTGGCGGAGGCGAATCCGTCATCCCCGGATGGGGAGCCTGCGCACGTTGAGCTCGATCTTGAGCCTGCTGCCTAGTCTCAGTGGCGTGCACGGCCTGGCTGGAGGTACCAACGGCTGTGCCCCGGCGACTCCTGCTGCTGCGGTTCTTCCGACGGTGGCGACGACCGGGGACACTAGGGAGGTCCACCTGGTGTTCTTCAACGTCGGGAACCGAAAAGGGATTTACCAGCTCGACGGTGTTAACCGAAGCGTACCCAATACCGTCATCGGACGAATCATCCATCACCGGGCGGATCCGAGGAGGGACCCCCATCTCCGGGGGCATGAAATCGCCGAGAGTACGGGACAGTGGCGGAACTGGCGGGGCGCGCTCTTCCTTCTTGCGCTGCCGCCGTTTGCTCCTCTTGGAGGAGGCAGGCTGGGACGACGATGCCGAAGCAGCACCCGCAGGTTCTGGGGGCTCAGGCTGATTCAAGCGCGCACGGATGATTCCATGGGCGCGAATGGTCGTCTTGCGGGCCATCCAGTTATTGTACTTCTGGGACCCGCGGTCGGAGACCAGCTGCCATTCGTCCTCGTTGCCACTATCGTCATCTGATCCCACGAACACGCCCGCCACTTGTGCTGGAGCTGGGCCCAACCTGATTACATTGTTGTTAATCTGGTCTTGGAGCCAGTCCTTGAACACATAGCACCGCTGGATGGTGTGCCCCAGGGCTCGATGGTAGGGGCAGTAGCGGGGGTTATCCGTGAGATGTGCCTCCTCTGGCTTCCAACACTCAGGCAGTCGCACAATCCTCTGCTCCAAGGCGCTCCAGAAATAACCGGGGACCTGATCCTCATGGAATGAGTACGTCAGGTGTCGCGGGCCCCTGGGAGCGTGGTCTTGACGAGGGGCCGGAGGGGCCTGCCGAGGAGGTGGACCCTGATTATCTCGCCTGGGTTGCGGCGGTACATTACGCGGAGGGGCTGGCCGGTTCTGAGGCTGCCGTTGCTGGGCCGGGAACTGAGCCCGTGGAGGCGGATTCCTGTGAGGCTGTGGAGCTGGCCTTACCGGCAGCAGCTCCAACGGCCTGGGAGCCTCTATCTGGGCCACAGCAGCGGGCTCAGCCCTGCTGGCTCTCCTTGCAGGAATCATAGGAGGCAGCGGGTGTGCCTGGCTGGCCTGTTGCAGGGCTTCCTCAAGACGTTGAGCTTTGTCTGAGAAGTCCCTGAACCCTCCGGGGTAATTTTGAGTGATCAGGGAAGGGACCAGCTCGGTCTTGACGTTCCCGACGCACATTGTCAGCAACTGCTCCTGAGTCAATGGCATGTCAAGGGAATACGTGAGACCCTTCCATCGGGCGACGAAGTCCGCGACTCGCTCATCAGGCCTCTGCTTGCACTTGAAGAGGTCTGCGATACTCGTCTTCCGGGTCGTGGAACTGAACTGGTAGAGGAACTGTCTACGGAGGTCCTCCCAGCTGGTTACCGACCCGACGGGAAGCTGGCTGTACCAGACAAATGCTGGCCCTTCCAGTGTCTGAACAAAGCAGCGAAGCTTAGCGGCCTCTTGCTGCGCCGGAGTCCCCAACATAGGCCCGCACCTCGAGTTGAAGTGGGCCAAATGCTGTGGCGGATCTCCAGTCCCATTGAAGGGGGCGAAAGTGGGATTCCCGAATCCCGGAGGCGCCGGCATGTCATCCACCCATGCTGGGTATGGCTTGCCGTCCGGTGGGATCGCCACCTGCCGAGTCTCCAAGGCTTCCAAGCGGGCAATGAGTGCCGCCATCGGATCGTCCGGACATGGGTTCCAGTCCTGGCGAGGATCTCTAACCACGAGCGCATTGCATGGCCCTTCAATCGGGTCGTCGACCGGGTCGTCGAACTCGGCAGCTCGTGGGATGGCTGGCGGAGCGGCCCTTGGGGCAGCGGGAGGAATCCGAGCGGGGTCCCTCAAGTAGTCCCGCCGCTCGGGAGGGTGTGGCGAAACATACCGCGCCCTCTTGCCATAGGCAATGGCCTCTCTCCTGTCGGCGAACACGGCATGATCACGGTTGCCCGGGAGAGTCTCGTCGAGGTGCGGTTGTTCCGGTCCCTGCTGTCCTGGCCTGGGATCACCGTAGTCAGGCCGCCGTTCTGCAGCGCGCTCGGCGAGGAGCTGGTCAACCAGCTTCTTCTGTTCGGCGAGCTGCTGACGTAGCGTAGCCTTCTCGGGATCCTCCTCTGCCCTCTGCATGGAGGCAGATGGGTCGGCGGGCTTTATAGCCTCACTGTGCTCTTTTCCTTTGCTGACGTTTCGGCTTAACGTCAGTGCTTCAGTGGGCGCGGGGAGCCCCAGGAGGTTCCTCTGATGACGAGTGACTCTCACTGATGGATCTGACGACGGCTTGTCTTCGGGGGGGAAGCCCCCGTCGAGAAGTTCCAAGTCGTTCCCCTCTCCCGACAGGTCAGCCATGTTGACCGTTCCTGTCCCTGGGGATATACCCTCAGGGCCACCCAGCGAATCGGGCTGTCGGCGGATCACACTGAAGCGTAGGGCAGCGTACTGCCCCCATCCACGGATATACACGTGGGGAGTGGCTTCCTCGATAACTTTGCGGAGTACTTGAAAACACTCAACGCATCGTTGTTGGAGGGCCTCATGGTGCCCAAATGACCCGAGGTGCCGAACCGCGGGGAGCATGGCCAGGTCAATTTGACGGCACTGCTCACCAATATCCCCCAGGTGCGCTTGACTCCCGGGGTATGGAATTTGTAAGCGGTGAAGACAGGAGCGAGTCTCCCGGAGAGTTCGGCGGAAGCATTCGAACTCATCCGGGGTGAGCGATTCGGGTGCATCAAAGCCCGGTCCTGCGACTGGCCAAAACTTCTCAGGGAAGTGGCCCTCTGCAAGGACGGTCCAGAAGCTCCACGATTCAAGCTCGGGACCCAGATCTCCTTGGTCCTCTTCCATGGCTGGGAACGGACGGGAAACTGGTAGTGGTGCCGAGGCGGGCCGCCGGGCCGACGGGCTGGCCGGCGGTGAATACGGAGAGCAGGCCGATTGGCCTCCATATCCCGGGCCTCCCCCTGAGGGTGGCGGTGGCCTGGCTACCACATCACGATAGGACGGGCCGGCGAGCGAATATCCTGCCGTAGCATCGGTGCTCGCCGAGGGCGCACCAGATCGTGGTTCGACCGTCGGTCCCCAGAAAAAGTCTCCGGTTTCTCTGATCGAGACGGAAGGCACTTCCGGAGGGGCCGGTACCAACCGCAAGTTTGATCCTTGGGGGTCTACCAGGCCCTCGTTACTCCGGATATACCTTCGGAGAGAAGCGGGGATCACATCGATCTCGCTCTCGGGAAGCACGAGGCTGACGTGCCGCATTCCTACCCCTGCCCTTGACTGGCGGGATTGGGGAGAGGGCTCAGTCGCCGAATCGTACTCCGCCTCTGAGTCAGAGAAGCAAACCGGTCGGATCTCTGTCCGGAATTCCGTAACATTCTTCCCTCGGCGTCGACGCCTTGCCTTCCTGCCCCTGGGTGGTTCTTCGGGGCAGGGCTGATCTCTGTCCTGGCGTCCTCCGGCCGCACTGGTGCTGGGGCCAAGAGGACTGGGAACCAAGGTGCGAGGGGCACCGGGACAGATATCAAAGGGGACGCGGGGAGAGATGATTCCGGGCAGGCCTCCGGGCCGGGATTGGGAGGTGGGATGACCCATGCCTCCAGAATCGGCCACGCAGAGTAGACCCTGCCGGTGAATAGCGCTACCGCGAGGTGGTCCGCGGTGGCTACTGCCAGTGCCAGCAACCGGGAGAGTCAACCCAACCTGCCTTTGGGGCGGTCGGGGCCTCGATCCAGGTCGGGAATAGGAGTTCCCCCGCTCAGGATGCGCAGAGGCCTGGCGACTGGAGCCAGCAGTGGCTTGGGCCAATGCGGCCGCTGTTGCCAGAGCCCCAAGGTGGGCATCCTCTTCCGCTCGTGCCCGACGTTGGCGTCGAGACAGACGAGCCGGGATGAGCGGCGCGGGCAGGTGGAGAGCCTGTTCCTCGACTTGAGGGGCCTGGCGGCGATGTCGCCGTGGCCTGGCGGGAGCCCTTATCGTGGATCCCTGGAGCGGACCTCGGATAGGGTGATCCTGGGCATCTCCCACCTCATCCGCATAAGGAAGGGAACTGTCAGAGCGCTCCGGGGATAAACTCCCGAAGCGATTGGACGTTGAGGTAGGCAGCGGTGCCTCCCTGCGCGGCCCTCGGGGGCGGCGGTGGTGGCGAGGCGCAGCCTCCTCAAGGTCCAGGCGAGCCATTTCCCTAGTGGGGATGACTCCCTCTTCCTCGTATCTCCGCACCAGGGTGTTGATCACCCTTCTCTGGATGACCTCCGAGGGGGAGAGAGGGCGTGGTCGTCCCGCAATTGCGGCTGCTGGGACGACTGTGGAACGGGCAGGACCGCGCGGAGTAGCCGCGTCGGTGTTTCCCCCGTCCCTGCGCCAGTGGGCGGGTGGCGATCGGGCACTAGATCGGGCGACCTGATTTCTGCAAGCAGGGAGAATGACCCATTAACACTGACAGGAAAAAGGAATCGACAACCAACCATTAGCGCCACGACGCCTTCCGTGGGGGGAACCCAGGCCCTCGACGTTGCGAGACGGAGTGCCCGATGTCCCTTCCCCAGCCCCTGGCGGGTAAGACTGAATGCTTGGCCGGGCAACACGCCGGTCTTCCAACACCTCTGAAAGCCATCGGTCTTCGTATTGAGGAGAAGAGCTTCACGTCGGGTTCACCATTTTTCTGTTTCGGTGCGGATGTGCGTCGGGTTACGCTGTTCCGCCAGGACGCGTTCGCGCGTGCACCCGTCAACCCGAGGGGATGGGCGCGCGGCTTGTGGTCCCGCAGTCCCGCTTTCCAAGGGCGGGCGGCATCCGTCCCTTATTCAGGGGCGTCTGCTCCTTGATCGAAACCGGGATGATGGGATGTCGGCTTCTCCTTCCTTGGACGTCTCCTCGGAACTTGTCGCCTAATCCGGGTCTCCCTCATAGACTTAAGAATGTTCGTGAATCTCGTTCCCGGCACCATATCTTCATGGACACCGGTTAATTACGCTGCTTCCGCCCGGACGTTCCAAGGAGTCTGGGCGGGGCAGCAACCTGCTGTGAGAAGGCCGGGTGGCTCTGGGTGCTGGGGGCGTGTCGTAACACTGCGGCTCTGCACATCTGTCTTCCGTCCCTAATAGGGCTTCTCGAAGGCATGATGGCCTGAGGCATCCCGTACTAGGTGCGGGGAACTGTGTCACCTGAGGTTTTCCTCAGCTTCCCGTGTTTAACACGGGGTATGCCGCGAGTTTAACGTCCAGCGGGGACGGCATCGGACCGATCAACACGAAAAGTGGATCAGATGACAGAACCCCTTGCGGGGAACCTCCGACGCTGGGGCCAGCACATGGGCGGCTTCCCAAGTAACGTGGAGTGAAGTGAAGTGGCATGACCCCACCGGGATGTGGCGGCCCGGGTAAGGATCAGGATGGATGATGGAGTAAAGAGCTTGGACCCCAGAGGGGCTTCCTACGTACCGCGCGTTAACACGGATCAAAGTCAACGTAGTTCGGGTATACAGTTTAACGTCATGCTGGACGTCGGCAAGCCGACTCACGAAGAGGTCGAGGCCGCCGGGCGGAGGATTGAACCGAACCACCTCGCACAGAGGGGGATGGAACGGCCGGGTGGATCACAGTTTCACGTCATGCTGGACGATAAAAGGGGAAATGGAAAAGGGGGGCTGTGGGGAGGCACCGCGGAGATACACACGGGCAGTCTCCCACAGGGGCGGATTCATAGGTGAATCGACGTAAGCGTGAACCCTGGAGGGGTCCACTGATGGACGAACCGACTTAAATACGACCGGGACGACCAGGTGGTGGGCTTGAACCTCGGGGAGGCTTCCTACGTACCCTGTATAGAAGACAGGGATCAAAGTCCACGTAGTTCATTCTGTCAGGACTTACGCACTTGGGGCAGCCCGGTTGCGGCAAAACTCAGTTGGAAGGGACTCGGACCAAAAGCAGAAGACACCTCGATCCCAGTCATACCCTCTACTGGCTTCGGCCGTGGGGAGGCGCAATGGAGATACACATGTGCAGCCTCCCACGAGGAACTAGGGGTTTGTAATACCCTGCCCCCGTAGGGAAAAGCCACTCCCATTAAATCGTCCCAAAAGGGGGACAATCCCGACATCCCTGCAGAGACGAGCGGGTGGGGGCCACATCCAAACCGGGGGAGACCCTGCGTGCGAGGCACGGGATCGAATGATGCAGACGGTTTAGCGTCTTGCCGGACGAAGTACAGTTTAACGTCATGTGTTGAGGACGAAGCGGACGGTTTAACGTCTTGCCGGACGAAGTACAGTTTAACGTCATGTGTTGAGGACGAAGCACTTGGCAGTTTAACGTCTTGCAGCGCGGACGATGGAGGCTAGGCAGTTTAGCGTCGTACAGCTTGGACGTATGCTGAACAGTTTAACGTCTTGTAGCTCGGACGAGGTACAGTTTAACGTCGTGCAGGACGTATATGCAGTTTAACGTCATGCTGGACGAATATGCAGTTTAACGTCATGCTGGACATACGTGCGTGTCACTTCGCGCAAGCCTGGAGGGCCGCACGGGAAGACAACGCACGGTGCGGGCACCCAGGATGAGGATCATCGGGCGCCACGCAGGCGGGTACCCTTAGAAGGTCAACGGGGACGACCCTGGCAGATTGCGCGCAAAAAGGAAGCTTTGCGCGCAATACTGCGGGCCGGCGCGCAATCGGGGCGGCTGGCGCGCAATTGGGCCAGTGCCTTGCGCGCGGATACTTGAGAATGCTCACACCGGGCTTCGAATAGCGCGCGGGGGCAACGGCTCATTCTCTAATGAATGGCCACTTGAAAGAAGGGGGGGTGCGCGCAATCGGGCCGGATTGCGCGCACCCCGGGGGCAATTGCGCGCAAGCGGGTTCTTTTGCGCGCAAAGGCCTTAGGGTGAGTGTTTATTCAAATGAAAGGAGCCAGCGGGGATTGCGCGCGAAGGCGGACCCCGAGGCTTTCTTGCGCGAAAGAAAGGAGGTTACCTGAAGTTCGTCATTGCGCGCGGAAGGGGTTGAATTGCGCGCACGGGAGACGTTTCGACTTCCAGCAACCTTTGAAACGTTGGGGGTCGCCTTGTATTTATAGGCAACCCCGGGCGCGGAATCCAGGGTGCGAGCGCGAAATTCCCCCCGCGGGCGCGGAATCGGGCGCGGCGCGCAAGGGAGTCGCGCGGACCCGCGGCGCGCAAAATTGCGCGCCGGACCGGCGCATTGCGCGCATCCCGGGGGGTTTGCGCGCGGAACATCACCTTTGCGCGCGGGCCTCTGAAATTCCGCGCAAGGCCTCCGGGCCCTCCGAAACATCCTTCCGACTCCAAATATGACCTCGCTTTCCGCATCCGGAGCTTCGTTTGGGAACAACGGACTTTTCCGGCGTCTACAATTATCTTTTGAATTGGTTTTTAAGTTAAATTAGAATATATTTTTACCATTTAATCCAATGGTGGTCATTAGGATTAATTTCACTTTGAAATTGGTCATAAACTAATGCCAAACTTTTCATAGATATTATTTCAAAAAACCCGCTATTTGTCATGACAACGGAAATTAGTTATTAAATTAATTAATAAAACTTATATGTTTTTAATTTTTTAAAATATACATAATTTTTGAATTCGGAATATCAAATATAGCTTAGGGTGAAGTTTTGGTATCTTTCTGAAAAACATCAATTTTTGATGAATAGTGAAACCACTAAGTGGTAGTTAAAGAAACTGATTTTTCGTTTAAATGAAACTTTTCCAATTTTGTGATTTGATTTTCAAAAATCTGACATACATGGTTGTCATTTAGAAGTAAAATTTGGTTCAATTAGATTAAAATAATTTTTTTGTGAATAGTAACTTTTATGTTCTTAATCGCGATCAGTGGTAATTAGTGTAGTTTAAGGTAAAAATAATGTTTTAATAATATGAGATGAGCTTGAAACATGTCCTACCATCATTGGATGTGTCATGGACGACCAATAAAATCAATGGGTCAACTTGGGGACCCCATGGAGCCACTTTGGTTGGGAAATGACATAAATAACTTTTTATTTAATGTTAAAGTAAAAATGACACAAACAAGAGATGTTTTACTAAAACAATTTTTACGTGGGGTTATACAAGTCAGATTTTTTATTATAAATAGTCATTGGAAAGATAAAAATATTTCATACATCATAGTATTTTTTTTATAATTTTTATACTTTAAATAAATTAAATTATTTATGCCATCATGATGATGTAGCGATTACCTCATTAATAAAGGATTTAAATAAAATGAAATGATAATGTAAAATCTAAGACCTACACATATCCAAAACCTATTGGATGGGTGTATTTCGAACCCTTATTACCTTACCCTCTAATTATATCAATGTGGGACCTTTTTAATCCGAAAATCATTTTCAAATAATGTAACATTTCTTTACTTTCCTAGAGTGCCCCTCCTCTCCTCTTATAAAAGGCCCCCACCTCTACCTCCTTACCCACAATCCCAAAGCCTTTTGATTGGGAAACCCCTTCCCATTTTGTCTATAAAATTCACTATATTACTCTTTGAAGCCTCACATTGGGCAGAAGTCTTCCCAAGGAAGCCTTTGAGCTCAAACCAAAGGGAGTTACCCGATTTTAAGGTAATGTCTTCACTTGAGTCCTTTTGTTTTATTTTGCTTCTCCAACCCCCTAAACTCTTTTTATTCATTTCTTTTGTAACAAATACAGTATCTTAAATATACTAGGATGTTTTTATAAGAAGTAATAGAGCTACACTTACACACACCAACATCTAATGGTTAAAGGACATACTGTTTCCGTGGATGGTGAATTTATGGCTCCTGAAACGATGATTGTTCAACATTCTTTTAACATATTCAAAGGTGGCCATTAAGATGTCACTATATTTATATATGATATATAATATGTTTATGTTTTCCTTAAGCTTCTGTATTTTTCATTTTGGTCATACCTTTATCATTTCCATTATGGGTAAACGCGATATCTTCATTTAAGGAAGTGCGAACTACCGCCCCCTCAAAGTGATTTGATTCATTAAATACCATATGTGGGACATATAAAGGATGGAGTTATGATATTATATATTATATTACACTGGAATATAATATACCTTTATATCATTATGATTTCATTCTATAAAATACGAAATAGAAATGAAAGTAGCATTCATGCGTACGTACGACTTACCGTCTCCATGAACGGTGCATTTCATTTCTTACCTATAAATAATTATGTAATATTATAAATGCATGTATATACTAGATATATGTGATATATATTATATATACATCATTATTATAATTCTGGATATAATGGATACATGAACAACTTGTAATTATAAAGGGCTTATTTTTGACTCAAGTACCAATGATCGTTAAAACGACCGTTATTAACTTAAATAATTGCATAGTGTTTATGACATGGAAATAAGTGATATAAAAGGAATAATGAACATTAAAAAGGTTCTTAAACAAGTATAAATTAACTCAAGTTTATTATTTAGGAGATTAAAGAACGACCGAGTCAAGTCGGACCCGAGGTATGGGACTTCATCTCAATCTCCTTTCATTGAGGCATATTTTGTTTTATACACAACCTTCTTTTATACGGTGTATAAACCCCTTTGACTTTTACATTTATTCAAAAGGAATCCTTTTTATACGAAGCGTTTAATAAATGACAAAAGGGAATGTTTTTGTCGTACATATGCGGCGATAATGACTCTTCCGCCGCCGTGACCATTATTTGAGTTTCAGCTTCCTCTACAAGCCATAACTTAAAAAAAAAAGAAAAATAAATACCATGTTTTACTTTTCTTTTATTTTGGTATTGAAAATTGTTTTCATAATGTTTTTATATCAATGTGTTGTATTGATATCTTGTGATTTAAGGGTGGAAATGTTATGTTTCCTTTATACATGTTTTATGTGATACGATTATGTTGTGGTTCTTGGGAATTATTATTAAGACGGGTGGTTCCGTGATAGACTAAGGGCGGGTGAGCCCGATATAGCTATCCAATGCATTGGGTAACGCGAAGCAGTGAAACGTTAAGGTTTCTCTGAAGAGATTTAGGGAATATACTGTGATGGGTATTCCAAACGTAACCAAGAGGGTTACTCCCTACGTAAGAATGTTATGAATGCCTCAAGTTACCTTTATGTATTATGATTTCAATGATTTATTCATTATTTGATGAGGTATGTTAAAGTTCTTATGTTTTATGGGTAAAGTATGATTTCATTCTTATGTATATATGTACCCATGTTTCCTTTCCGTATTTTTATATCCCTTACTGAGCTTTTTATGCTCATCCCAAGTTTTTTTGAATTTTTTTTCACAGGTCAAGGGAAAGGTACATGATATGATGATAGTGTCAAGGAAGTGTCAAGAAAGAATCCATGTTTTATTTTAAATATGTTTCCATTGATGAGAAAGAAGAATACTATCTTTATGTAACCACTTTGTTTATATGTGGAATGTAATGCAAGTTTTATGATCCAATTCTCTAAAACTCTAAACACGAAAATATCCTCAATGTGTAATCTTGTAATAACTCAAGATTAAGTAAGGTTTAAGGCTGGGGCCTTATAGTTGGTATCAAAGGTCAGTTTAGATAACTTTAGGAGTTAGAATTCTATTAAATGATTATCCAAAAATATTTTTTTATGGTCAAATTGAAGTGATATAGTATTTGAAGATTACCATGTTGCTTCATCTAAGACATGTTTGTTCAGAATGGTTTTCCACAGAGGAAACAGGGAAGCAGTGCTAGGAAGGCATACAGAAGGAAATAACCTTCCGAATCAGCATCCTGAGATGGTCGGAATTGGAACTGAACAGTTTGTTGTAGTAATGGTGTAGTTGACTCAAGCGATAAATGGTGGTGGTATCCATGCACGAGATCAGCCAGATCAACCGCAGAGGAACATGTCAGTGGTGGAACATTTCATGAGGCAACATCCCCCATCATTCAGAGGATCATCTGACCCTGTGTTAGCTGAAGGGTGGATTAAAGCACTGGAGAAGATTTTCGATGTCATGGGGTGTTCAGACAATCAAAAGGTTAGTCTTGCTATTTACCATTTGGAGGGTGAGGCAGATCAGTGGTGGTCTATGGTTAAAAATATCAGGGGCGCCGATGAGATTTATGCTCTTGACTGGGATGAATTCAAAGGTATGTTTCTTGAGAAGTATTTTCCTAGGGCTATTTGACTTAGGATGGAAAATCAATTCTTGTAATTGAGGCAAGAGGAAGACTCAGTGGCTACCTATGAAGAAAGGTTCACTCGATTGGCAAGGTATGCTCCAAATTTTATCCGAGACCTTGATAGTAAAATCAATCGTTTTTACTCAGGATTAAAGCCAAAATATCGAAGGGCATTAGCTCTTGTGATTTTAAAAGTTATGAAAATCTTGTTCGATGTGCTGAGAAGGTGGAAATAGAGTTTGCCGATGATCAAGTTTTCTATAACAACCAGCAGAAGAAGAGACCGAGGTGGCAGGAGAAAGGGAATAATTCTTCAAAAAAGTCTGATGGTAAGAAATCTAAGTTTCCAGTTTGTGATAAATGTGGTAAAAGGCATGCTGGGGAATGTCTTCTGAATTCGGAAAAGTGCTACCGATGTGTTAAGATGGGACATAAGGCTCATGATTGCACTGAAAAAGATCAACGTGAAGGTAATACCAAATTTGATTTACAGTTAGTGAAATGTTATAAGTGCAATGAGATGGGTCACTATGAAAACAAGTGTCCGAAAAAGAGCTTGAGTGATGGGAAGCAGTTAGACTACAAGCAGAAAGGGGTGGTGAAATCCTTTGCAACTACTTCAGTAGATGTCGGGCCATCAAATGAAGTTGTATCAGGTACTTTGTTTTTTCAGATTATGCTAGTGTGTTGTTTGATTCGGGGTCTACACATTCTTTCATCTCTAAAAACTTTTCTAGTAAAATGGGAATACCATCTCAAGAAATGACTCCTGAACTTTTGGTAAAAACACCTGGGGGAAATGTTGAGGGAAAAAGAATTTATAAGAATCTTCATATCCTTATATGTGGAAAGAACCTACTTGCAAACCTTATTGTTCTATCTCTAGTAGAGTTTGATGTTATCCTGGGTATGGATTTGCTCTCTATTTACCATGCTAAGATTGACTGTAGAGCTAAAGAAGGTTCTTTTTAGAAAGAATTTCAGTTTGTGTACAAGAATGAACCCTTACTGTTGATAACTTATCAAGAGGCCAAGAAACTTGTAAAAGATGGAAATGAATGTTACCTTGCACACATTGTTGAAAACAAGGGAACTGTTCAGATTAATGATGTGCCAGTGGTAAATGTGTATCCTGATGTTTTTCTTGATGAGTTTCCTGGAATAATACCAGATCGGGAAGTTGAGTTTACTGTTGACTTAGTTCCTGATGCTAAGACAATTTGAAAACCCCCTTATCGAATGGCTCAAATTGAACTTTTAGATTTGAAGGAGAAATTGCAATATTTATTAGAGAAAGGTTTCATTCGACCTAGCACATCACCATGGGGTGCTCCTGTTTTATTTGTTAAAAACAAATATGGTTCAATGAGACTTTGCATTGATTATAGTGCCTTGAATAACATCACTGTTAAGAACAAATATCCTTTGCCTCATATCGATGATTTGTTTGATGAGCTCCAGGGAGCTCAGTATTTTTCAAATATTGACTTGAGATCGGGGTACCATCAGCTGAAGGTAAAGGAAGCAGACGTTCCGAAGACTGCGTTTCGTACAAGATATGACCATTATGAATTTTTAGTAATGCCTTTTTGGCTAACCAATGCACCTGCTGTATTCATGGACATAATGAATAGAATTTTCCATGAGTTCTTGGATAAGTTTGTGGTGGTTTTCATTGATGATATTTTGGTGTTTTCTAAAAGTAAATAGGAGCATGAAAGACATTTTAGGGTTATCTTGCAAACCTTAAAAGAAAAGAAACTGTATGGAAAATTCAGCAAGTGTGAGTTTTGGTTGCAACAAATTTCATTCCTTGGTCACATTGTTTCTAAAGATGGGATAACTATTGATCCTGCAAAAACAAAAGTTGTGGAAGACTGGCCAAGACCCACAAATGTAACTGAGATTCGTAGCTTCCTTGGTTTGGCAGGCTATTACCGAAGGTTTGTTAGAAATTTTTCACGGTTATCTAGTCCAATGACTAAGCTAACTCGGAAGGGTGTTAAGTTTATCTGGACAAAAGAATGTGATGATTGTTTTCAGGAATTGAAAAGAAGATTGGTGAATGCTCCATTTTTGGCACTACCTTCCAGGAATGGTGAGTTTTTTATATACAGTGATGCTTCATTGAAAAGAATTTGTTGTGTCCTAATGTAGAATGACCAGGTAATTGCTTATGCTTCACGTCAGTTGAAAACTCATGAGGTAAATTACCCTACACATGATTTGGAATTAGCTGCTGTTGTTTTTGATTTAAAAATTTGGAGGCATCATTTGTATGGAGTAAAGTGTGAAATATATACCGATCACAAAAGTTTAAAGTATATATTCACTCAGAAAGAGTTAAACATGAGACAGAGGAGATGGCTAGAATTAATCAAGTATTATGATTATACAATTCATTACCATCTGGGAAAAGCAAATAAAGTGGCTGATGATTTGAGTCGAAAAATTAATGCTTCATTAACAATGTTGCGTTTGGAATGTGATCCTTTGGTTAAGGATTTGATGAACTTTGGCATAGAAGTTTTTGGCGTAGGATGTTCTTCTGTTTTGTTTCAGGTATCAGTGAGATCATCTCTATCAGATAGAATCAAGCAAGCACAGAAGCAAGACAGTGAGTTGCAGAAAAAGGTAGATCTGGTTCAGAAAGGTAAGTTTCCTGAATTCAACATTGATAATGATTGTGTTTTGAGATTTGGGAAGAGATTGTGTGTGCCTTGTGATTCACAGTTGAAGAGAGAGTTCTTATGTGACGCTCATAGTTCTCCGTTTTCAGTTCATCCTGGAAGTACTAAGATGTACAGAGATCTGTGGGAGTATTATTGGTGGGATGGAATGAAAAGAGATATTGCTGATTTTACTGTGAAGTGTTTGACATGTCAATAGGTTAAAGCAGAGCGGTAGTTACCGAAAGGGATGCTTCAGCCTTTACCAGTGCCAGAGTGGAAATGGGAGAATATATCCATGGATTTTGTTGTGGGATTACCGAAGACATCTCGAGGTAATAATGCAATCTGGGTTATTGTTGATCGCTTGACTAAATCTGCTCACTTACTTGCTATACGAGATACTTTTTCCCTAGATCAAATTTCCCGTTTGTATCTTAAAGAGATAGTCAGGTTACATGGGGTTCCTCTCTCCATTGTATCTGACTGTGATCCCAGGTTCACTTCTAACATTTGGAAAGGCCTTTAGAAGTTGTTGGGTACTGAATTATATTTTAGTATAGCTTTTCATCCTCAATCATATGGGCAGTCAGAACGAACAATTCAGACCTTGGAGGATATGCTACGAGCTTGTTCGATGGATTATCAGGGAAGTTGGGACCAACATCTTTCTTTGGTTGAATTTTTATATAATAACAGTTTTCATTATAGTATACAGATGGCACCATTTCAGGAATTATATGGGAAGCGGTGTCGAACTCCAGCTTTCTAGGATGAAGTGGGTGAAAGGAAGTTGATGGGACCAGAATTAGTAGAAGAGTTGGCAGAAAAAGTTCAGCTGATACTGAAACACATGAGAACAGCTCAGAGTAGGCAGAAGAGTTATGCGGACAACAGGAGGAATGATCTCTCTTTTGAGGTAGGTGATCATGTTTTTCTCAAAGTATCACCATGGAAAAGTGTGATGCGATTTGGAAAGAAAGGAAAACTGAGTCCAAGGTTCATTGGACCATATGAAATTCTGGAGATAGTTGGATCAGTTTCATACCGAGTGACTTTACCTCCGAGTTTATCTCAGGTACACAATGTTTTTCATGTTTCGATGCTGAGAAAGTACATGCCAGATCCATCTCATGTTTTGAGTCCAGAGGTAGTTCAGCTGGAAGAGAACCTATCTTATGAGGAACAACCAGTCCAGATTCTTGACCACAGGGAGCAAGTGTTACGGAATAAGGTGATTAATCAGGTAAAGGTTTTGTGAAAAAAACCACATGATGGAAGAGGCAACATGGGAATCTGAAAATAAAATGAGGGATAAGTACCACCATTTATTCGATAAGTACCCCCATTTATTCGATAAGTAAATAAATTACGGGGACAGAATTTTCTAAAGGGGGAAGGATGTAACATCCCAAGTAAGTAATGAATAATAAATATTTTTATCTATGTCTATTAATGATTAGATAGTGTTTTAGAGGCTTAAAATGAAAATAAATCCAATCTTAAGCATGGAATACACTAATATTCTTAAAAGATTGTTTTACTGTCTTTTGATGGAAAAACCTTTTTAAATGTATATTTTCAAAATTTTATAAGCTATGTTTGTCAAAATAAACTTATTATTTATGATTGGGACATCAAAATTTACTTTGTGTGAATTTTTGGTATTTTTCCGATAAAGTTCATTTTTGAATGAATAGTGAAAAATGTTGTATTTTAATTCAAAACCTCTTTTTAATCTAATTTATTTATATGATTAGATTAAAATTTTAATTGGTTTTGAAGTTAAATTAGAATATATTTTTACCATTTAATCCAATGGTGGTAATTAGGATTAATTTCACTTTGAAATTGGTCATAAACTAATGCCAAACTTTTCATAGATATTGTTTCAAAAAAACCCGCTATTTGTCATGACAGTGGGAATTAGTTATTAAATTAATTAATGAAACTTACATGTTTTGAATTTTGTAAAATAGACATCATTTTTGAATTCGGAATATCAAATATAGCTTAGGGTGAAGTTTTGGTATCTTTCTGAAAAACTTCAATTTTTGATGAATAGTGAAACCACTAAGTGGTAGTTAAAGAAACTGATTTTTTGTTTAAATGAAACTTTGCCACTTCTGTGATTTGATTTTCAAAAATCCAACATACATGGTTTTAATTAAGAAGTAAAATTTGGTTCAATGAGATTAAAATAATTTTTGGTGAATAGTAACTTTTAAGTTCTTAATCGCGATCAGTGGTAATTAGTGTAGTTTAAGGTAAAAATAATGTTTTAATAATATGAGATGAACTTTACACATGTACTACCCTCATTGGATGTGTCATGGCCGACCACGACAATCCATGTGTCAACTTGCGGACCCCATGGAGACACTTTGGTTGGGAAATGGCATAAATAACTTTTTATTTAATGTTAATGTAAAAATGACACAAACAAGAGATGTTTTACTAAAACAATTCTTACATGGGGTTATACAAGTCATATTTTTGATTATAAATAGTCATTGGAAATCTAAAAATAATTCCTACATCATAGTATTTTTTTAATAATTTTTAGACTTTAAATAAATTAAATTATTTATGACATCATGATGATGCAGCGATTACATCATTAATAAAGGATTTAAATAAAATGAAATGATAATGTAAAATCTAAGACCTACACATGTCCAAAACCTATTGGATGGGTGGATTTAGAACCCTCATAACCTTACCCTTGAATTATATCAATGTGGGACCTTTTGAATCCGAAAATCATTTTCAAATAATGTAACATTTATTTACTTTCCAAGAGTGCCCCTCTCCTCCTATAAAAGGCCCCCACCTCTACCTCCTTACCCACAATCCCAAAGCCTTTGGCTCGGCCAACCCCTTCCCATTTTGTCTCTCCACTTCCCTCTATTACTCTTTGAAGCCTCACTTTGGGCATAAGTCTTCCCAAGGAAGCCTTTGAGCTCAAACCAAAGGGAGTTACCCGATTTTAAGGTAATGTCTTCACTTGAGTCCTTTTGTTTTATTTTTCTTCTCCAACCCCCTAAACTCTTTTTATTCATTTCTTTTGTAACAAATCCAGTATCTTTAATATACTAGGATGTTGTTATAATAAGTATTCGAGCTACAATTATACACACCTACATCTAATGGTTAAAGGACATACTGTTTCTGTGGATGGTGAATTTATGCCTCCCGAAACGATGATTGTTCAACATTATTTTAACACCTTAAAAGGTGGACATTAAGATGTCACTATATTTATATATGATATATAATATGTTTATGTTTTCCTTAAGCTTATGTATTTTTCATTTTGGGAATACCTTTATGGTTTCCATTCTGGGTAAACGCGATATCTTCATTTGAGGAAGTGCGGACTACCGCCCCCTCAAAGTGATTTGATTCATTAAATACCATATGTGGGATGTATAAAGGATGGATTTATGATATTATATATGATATTACACTGGAATTATAATATACCTTTATATCATTATGATTCCATTCTATAAAATACGAAATAGAAATGAAAGTAGCGTTCATGCGTATGTACGGCTTACCGTCTCCATGAACGGTGCATTTCATTTCTTACCTCTAAATGATTATGTAATATTATAAATGCATGTATATACTGGATATATGTGATATATATGATATATACATCATGATTATAATTTTGGATATAATGGATACATGAACAACTTGTAATTATAAAGGGCTTATTTTTGACTCAAGTACCAATGATCGTTAAAACGACCGTTATTAACTTAAATAATTACATAGTGTTCATGACATGGCAATAAGTGATATAAAAGGAATAATGAACTTTAAAAAGGTTCTTAAACAAGTATAAATTAACTCAAGTTTATTATTCAGGAGATTAAAGAATGACCGAGTCAAGTCAGACCTGAGGCATGAGACTTCGTCTCAATCTCCTTTCATTGAGGCATATTTTGTTTTATACAAAACCTTCTTTTATACGGTGTATAAACCCCTTTGAATTTTACGTTTATTCAAAAGGAATCCTTTTTATACGAAGCGTTTACTAAACGAAAAAAGGTAATGTTTTTGTTGTACGTATGCGGCGACAATGACTTCTCCACTGCCGTAACCATTTTTTGAGTTTCGGCTTCCTCTACAAGCCATACATTTTTAAAAAAGAAAAAGAAAAATAAATACCATGTTTTACTTTTATTTTATTTTGGTATTGAAAATTGTTTTCATAATGTTTTTATATCAATGTGTTGTATTGATATCTTGTGATTGAAGGGTGGAAATGTTATGTTTCCTTTATGCATGTTTTATGTGATACGATTATGTTGAGGTTCTTGGGCATTATTATGAAGACGGGTGGTTCCGTGATAGACTAAGGGAGGGTGAGCCCGATATAGCTCTCCAATGCATTGGGTAACGCGAAGGAGTGAAACGTTAAGGTTTCTCTGAAGAGATTTAGGGAATATACTGTGATGGGTATTCCAAACGTAACCAAGAGGGTTACTCCCTACGTAAGAATGTTATGAATGCCTCAAGTTACCTTTATGTCTTATGATTTCTATGATTTATTCATGATTTGATGAGGTATGTTAAAGTTCTTATGTTTCATGGGTAAAGTATGATTTCATTCTTATGCATATATGTACCCATGTTTCCTTTCCGTATTTTTATATCCCTTACTGAGCTTTTTATGCTCATACCAAGTTTTTTTGAAATGTTTTTCACAGGTCAAGGGAAAGGTACATGATATGATGACAGTGTCAAGGAAGTGTCAAGAAAGAATCCATGTTTTATTTTAAATATGTTTCCATTGATGGTAAAGAAGAATACTATCTTTATGTAACAACTTTGTTTATATGTGGAATGTAATGAAAGTTTTATGATCTAATTCTCTAAAACTCTAAACCCGAAAAGATCCTCAATGTGTAATCTTGTAATAACTCAAGATTAAGTAAGGTTTAAGGCTGGGGCCTTATAGTTATGCCCATAGTGTGGTTGTTAGATTTAGTATATTTAGTACTTTTTGTGTTTCTATATGCTAATACACCCTGTCAGTAAGGGCAACTAACACCTTAGGGATTATGATCCCTGGGGGTGTTTTCCCCAACACTACGGTGGGAGGATGAATGGATAACTACCACCTGTGGCCCCACTCTTTTCACTTGGTAGAAACATGTTCCACTAGGTTCAGCAGTTAGTTTTTCCTATTATATGTGTGCAGAGGGATGTAATGTCTTGTGGTTATTCATAAACATATATACTAGATGTAGTATCCTATAGACTACTATAGGTGTAATGTGTATAGGCTTTGATGGCTTGAGTATCCTTACTTGGTGTATGTCCTATAATGGCTTGAGGTATAATACCCGACATATGATACACGTTATGCAAGCTATGGTGGCTCCCGAAAACTACCTTATTACTTCTGGTTTTGAGGATGGGGTGGTGCTTCGCCTAGGTTTCTGCGGGAAAGCCTATATGGTGCATGAGGTGTAGATTGCGGTGCTTTTCCCAGGGGTCTACGAGCAAGCCTTTTTTGAGAGAGATACTTAAGACGTGTGACGTTGGGTCAAAGCGGAAAACCAGTGGGGAAGTAGTAGCGGGGTACCCTTTATATTCATTATTATATGATATATTCTTGTCTTTGTTACTTGGTGAGAGTATCCATGGTGAGGTTGGGAACTTAGTATACCTATAAGGTGATGAGTTAGTTTCACTAGTTGTTCACGGTTCGTTAGCATGCTTTCTTTATTTTTGCACGAGAGGCTTTGGGGAGGATCCTACTGAGTATACTGTTATACTCACCCTACATATATATAAAATGTTTTTTTGGTTACTTAGAGTAATATGGATATCAATCTGGTTTCTACAAGCTTGGGGTTGCAGGAGCTGTTCAGGCTTGTGGTTGTAGCTGTTTTACT
This sequence comes from Viscum album, assembly GCA_963277665.1. Taxonomy (NCBI): domain Eukaryota; kingdom Viridiplantae; phylum Streptophyta; class Magnoliopsida; order Santalales; family Viscaceae; genus Viscum; species Viscum album. Next base: position 44,410,532 of record OY728139.1, on the reverse strand, counting down.
TTCTTTTGGGTACTTGCAGTTTTTCCATTTTTGGTTGTAGTACTTTTTCTTTACATTCCATTTGTGCACTTGGGTTTCTTTTAAATTTCCAGTTTTGAGATGAAGTTGAATGGTGTCTTTCTTATCTATCTCTTCTGCATGTGTTCTCTTAGAGGGTAATTCCTCCCATTTGTGTGTTACTATAACCTCGGTGCTAGTCTCCAACCCAGGACATTCTAGGGGCGAGACTCGGGGGATCATTATCTCCCTTCTTGCATTGCCAGCCCAAGAGGGGTACACTTTGTGGGGAGGGGGTCGTGACACAACTTTTCCCCATTTACAAATTTCTAAAAAATCTTTTCTGTCATTTGAAAATAAATCCATTTATAAAATACATCAATCATTCTATTTTCAAATTCATTCATTTGAAAACATGTTCAAAAATTTTCCGAAATCGCGATTTTTCATCAAATCATAATCCATTTATCAAAATGTTATATGCACTGCTAGTGGGAAGTCATTCCTCTAATGCATTTCATGCTCATATCATTAGCTAAACCCATGGAAATGAGACGTGTTATCCTATAAGTGTCTCCAAAACACTTATGTACCTAACTCCCTGGTAACTTGAAGTTCATCATAAAAAGGTTAGCTACGTCTTTTTATTCTCTACATTCCAAGTTTTGACAATCCTACTCCTTCCTAAGATGACAACCCAAGGAATAGATGTGTAAGAATTTAATGCCAAGACCCACAAAAACTGATGACTAGTTGTTCCACAAAGAAAGGAACAAGCTGTTTGCATTTATACCCCAAGGACCGAACAAAATGATACCATTTGTAATGACCCGCCAATTCTCATTGGCTTGAGAGTACAACGAGTCATTACTAGGCCTTAAGCGACATCCCCAAGGCCCCAAAGGATGGCAATAAATGCCGAAGTATTTTAAAACAAGTGGGGGATGATTTACCCTTTTAGAACATACAACAGATCCAACAACCATAACCAAACTAATCAACAAAATGATGCATGATAAAAGATAAGACAACTTAACAATTTATTTTATCAAAAACCAACAAAGAGTACCACAGAACAAACCAACACTAAATCAGAGTAAACAGTGAAAAGAAAAACTAAAGGACTACTAGACAACAACCCAACTCCATTATCCACAAGCTCCAAGCTACAACCTCATGAACCAGCCCAAGTATCACGAAGTTTTTCTATAAACATTCGACACTTTACATTTTCCAACATCCCAGTATACGACATCTGCAAAAGCACCAATGTGCCAAAAGAGGTGGTGAGTAATGAAACCCATTAGGTTTTACCTGATGACATCCCAACCCATGCCTCTAGGATAAAACATGTTAGTACATATATATATATATAACAATTTATATAAAACAATTCCAATACAGTTCACAATATAGCATGTTCCATGTAAAAACCATTTTCCAACAAAAAACCATCTTTCTCAAGAAAAGAAACCAAGTAATGATTCCGATCAAATTCCCATTTCCATTTTGGAACATTCATTCCATTTCACAAATCTACAAAACCAACCATGCATTCAACCTGGACCTCTCTATACTCGCGAGTGTTGAGTTATCCTTCCACTAAGCCGTCACTTAGTGGACTACCTTGACGGGTGTACTTCATGCCCTTAACCATCCCTTTTGATGGGGGTACTTCTCGCCCTTATCCATACAACCTTTTGATGGGGGTACTTCTCGCCCTTTTCCATCCCAATGAATATGAACACACACCACAATCCATGCAAATCCTTCCCAAAACCAAGTGTGTTCAAAACCTTTCAATAAAGCATCAATACTTTTATTGAAAACCATTTCTTTGAAGTAGCAAAACCACAACCAGTTTAAAATCACCATTTTAAATTCACTTCAACAAACACTTTCCAAAAAAACACAATTTCCAACACCCATTAATAAAAAGGGTTTCAACCATTCTTTTACAGTAGATAAAACAACCATTTCAATCAATGAAAAAAATTTGAAACTAATCTTTCACGTTCTAGGAAAGAGGTATCAAGAGTGAAGGCACCTACCTCAACAAAATAGGCGAAACCAACCAAGAACAGGGTTGAAACACGAAAAAACCTCATTAGATTCATTCCACTATCACAAAAAAGAACAAAACCCTACTTAAAAGTCATCCACTAACGTAGATCTACCCACCCTGGGCATAGATCTAAGGATCAATCAAGTGGGAAGAAGTAGATCTAAGAAAACTCAAGGAAACGAGACTTACCTTGATCAACCGGCCTCTAAACACCATGGTAACCCTCCAGATTGCTTCCAAAATTCCTGGTAAGTGTTCTCCCACCTTCAACAGAGAGAAATCCCAAGATAAGGCTATCTAGGAGCAAAAATGAGTGGGTTTAATTAAAAACGGATTATATCCTTAAAAACAGGATCTATGTTGACATCACGCACGGTTAGTCCACACAGTTAGACAAACCATGCGCTAACCGTGCGGTAGTCACTACATGGAAGGGGAACTCTGCACGAACTCCTCACACGGTTTTCCCAAAATGTGCACACACCGGGCAGTCTCCACTTCCCTAGGTGACACCTCCTACATGGCTTCTGCATGGTTTGGGAAAACCATGCGAAGCCCGTGCATCCCCACCTTTTTCCCTTTGACACTTTAAAAGTCTCCAAACATTCCCCAAAAATTTCTCAGATGCTTCATGTACTTCAAAAGCATAAAACAAGGGTTACTTATTAGAAATAGGGGGTACTACATTATTATTTACGTACAATTATTATATCACTTATAACATAATGAATTCAATTTTTTGTGAATATGATAACGTCCCTCGAGTGTACAGAAGAGCATCTCCTCATGAAGCAACATGATTCAATCACGCTCCCAAAAAAAGGTATGAAAAATGAGATTAAGGTATATTTATGACATAATAAGTATATAGAATAATAATATAAAATTTACATTTCATTACATAAATCGAACAACAAAATGGAAACAACGTTTACGCGTATGTATGACTTAACTACTCAATAGACACTGTATTTAATTTTCTATCAATAAATTTGAGGTATTACTATAAATAAATATACACTGAATATATATGATATTTAATTTTTTTTCTTAATTTTTTAGGTTATAGATAATGAAAAAAATAATAAAAATAATAATATAACAAATCAAAACAGTAATGGAAAACGAAGTAGTTATTACCAGAAATGTACCATTAACATGGAATAATTGATGAACTTGAAATAAAAGGACGTAATAAAATTATATATGGGGTGATATATGTAAATAATATTCTTTAAAATATTTATAATAAAATTTAATTTATTATATATAAATATTGATATAGTATAACAAAATTTATGACTTAAGGTAATGGATTTTGGAATCAATTTTCATTATTTGAGATGGATAATAAGTTACACACCAATATTCAGTCATGAGTTGTATGTAGATCCTATTTTAAATTTTATATAATGAATTTATTAATCATCTTGATATTTTATGTTCTATTTTTTATTCCATCACGAGGATTACAAGTCAATATTTCCAAATTGGTATAGATTTTCAATTCCCATCGCATCATTTTATCGATTTTTTAATATTATATTTATAAGGATAAAATCATATGAATTTTTTTCAGGAGACTCATAAATTTTATTATACTTTGGTTATTATTTATATTTCAATTAATTTTATCATTTATCCACTCTTTGGTACATCCAATAATTTAGAAATTGTTTTGAATAATACCCATCTTTATTTCATTACTGGTTAGAAATCTATGTTCTTCCCAATACATGTTTTCTACAAATTAATTAAATATTATTTATTATTCCCATTATATTTTTATAAAAATGTTTTAAGAAGGATATAATTTTTACAATATTTTTTTAAAGCATTCTTTATTTCATTTTCCGAACAATTCTTGTTTGGATTTTACTAAAAACGTGGATGGAATCATTATTTTAAAATATATTGTATGAGCCTAACTCCCAATCATCATGACCATTATCTTATTAGTTCTTAATTCACAAATTTTCATGTTTATATTTGAATAAAAGTATTTCCAAAATGTTTTATTTTTAATTTGTTTTCGTAGTGGAAGAGATATTTTCCTCATGAAAATTATTAAATGATATTTATAGTTTCCATTATAATATTAATATGTTATATTAAATGAAACTATTTTATATTTTTTTTAATATTTAAAAATATATTTTCCTTGAAAATTAGTTTTACTCAACAAATGTTATAAATGATTTATCAAAATTAATTTCCATCTAATATTAAATCTGTTGATTTTATCTAGTCATTTCAAGGGATATGATCCAAGGATACCATTCCTATTACTTCCAAAAATTTCTTATTTTTATGATGGATTAATGATAATAAAAACCATTTAAATTCAAAAGGTTATACGACTATAAAAATATTAATAAAACCACTTCTTTCTGGGGGTTATGTTTTTATTAAATGAGGAAATAATGATGAAACCTGCCACATTTTTGGATCTTGTCATATTATTATATCATTGTGAAACCCATTTCATTTCATGTTTATTGATATATTAAATGTTTATGATCATGGGGAACCAATAAATATGGTTTTCATTATGATATTATTGGGACCTATATCTCTCTAAAATACATTAGGTAATTGTTTAAATCACATGAGACAGACATGACTTGAACAAGAAGTAAGACATATTCTATAAGAAACATTTCTGAAATGATGGTATTGGGAGTGTTCTTTGAATACTATGATAGATTAGGGAGTTAACCCATTACAATATTATATCCTTATAAATTATCCTCAACTAATATGGAAATTATATTCTATATGTATGTGTATTCCAAAAATATATGTCTTTTTCCAATGTTATGCTGTCATGGAGCATGTTATTTGCTTCTCTTATGATTCATGTCTTATGAAATACCAATATTTATTCCATGAATCAAGATTATGATCTTCTACATGCAGGTTTTTTTTCAAATGTTATGTTTTTTATTATCGTTCCATTATGAGGATGTTATACTTTTATATCTCCTCTGTTTTCCCTCAATAAGTATCTAATCTCATCCTATCTTAGTTTTCCATTGACCCAGGTTAGGAATACATGTATTATGTATGAATTTTCTATGAATTATGATATATTTTTAGATCGTAATGGTAGATTATTTTTCTCACATATGGGATTATTGTTTATGTTTCCATGTTACCAAATGCACTAATCTATTATAATCATCTAACATATGATTTTGTAACATAACGAATATTCATATAAAAAGATGTAATATATATGTATGATAACCCTAGTAATGAATAGTCATTATAATAGTTTATATTCATTTAACCTTAGTATTCTTCGATGAGATATTCTTAGTTAGATCCCCATGGTGTTGTCTAACGGTAAGTATATGGATGAGTCAATGTATAAAGAATTATCCTCCAATTTTTGTAATGTATAATGAAAGTCGTTTCCACAAAATTACATTAGTCTCTAGATACTATAAGTGGATGTGGATATGGAATAGTTGTATATATGGGTATAACTATAGAATGGTAACATTGATAAAGACTCAATAATCACATAGTGCATGATAATGAGCCTTGTTGAACAACTACTATCGATCTCCCAAGTATATGGTTAGGAAATTCACAAATTTAGTATGAACAATAAAAGAGGATTTAAATAGATGATGAATATAAATGAACTATGATAATACTATGGTGTTTTTCATTAAATAATGTGTCATTATTTAGGGATCTTATATGTTAATTTTTCAAGAATTTGTAGTTCCCCACCAGGATTATACATTCTTACACTTTTCTTTTTTGTTTTATTCAACGGTTGAAATAGGAAGAAACCATTTTAATGATGATTTAATTAAAAAATGAAATTATTTTCCTCAGGATCATTATAATGATAATATAAATATAATGAAAAATAACATTTTTATCCTCACACGACTTTCTCAAGATAGGTATCATAATATTCCTTTATAAACGAAAATGTTTGGAAAATATTTTAATGAGTTCTTCAGAAGGTAATATCCACCATCTTTTAGTGGTTCTTCAAATTAAATGGTTTTTTAACAATAGATCAACATCAATTATTGATATTAGTTTAAGAATATATTTTTAAATAATTACATTCCTCATTTTATTTATATGAAGAAAGAGAATGATTTTAATGAGCTAATACTCATGGATGATGAATTTTTTGATACCAATGCTGATAATTTTACATGACTAGTGAGATACACTTCTGGTTCTACCATCCAACTTGAATTTAATGTTGATAGAACCTTCAGTTTATTAAATGAAATTACCTAAAGAGAATTATCCATAAGGTACATTGTTATCTATGAATATTTTGTTCTATTTTCTATCAAGGTGGAGATGTTTTTGGTATGAAATGTCAATCCAATGGTTTTCATAAGAATAGATAAATAAAATTCAATAAAAAATATAATAACCCTAGAGAAAAGAAGTTAATATTTCCTTTATAATCAATGTTTCGGGAGAACTATGTTGGAATTTATCTTAAGGGTAATATAAAACTTTTAAAGTGTTTATTGGAATGATGTAATGAAATTGTCTAACAAAGTAATGGAAAAAACATTGCTAATGATGTTAATAGATAAAAAAATTCATATAATGAACAAAACACACTCTTATGTTTCAAATTCACGGGGTATAATAATTATGATAACTTATTCCCAAGTCCAATGGTTAATGTTGAAAACCTATGCTATTAACTAGTTAAGGTTAGAGACAAAGTTTTTTCTCGTTTGATCTATATTTTTTATGAATGGTGCCCTAATGAAAAGATAAAATGAACACTAACCAACAACCATAGTATTGATATTATCTCATTTAACTTTGGATTTATCCATTATTTCATGTCTAAATAATTTTAAAAGTGTATCAGGATTCATTAAAAAATATTAGATGTATAATTAAAAGTGAGAACCCATAATGATAAGATGATCATTTCAAATTCCTATGATTCCTCTATGATTGAAATTGGTGGGAGTGTTGTTCTTGAAAATATTTCCATTCATCTCCTAAATTAATTTTATTTCATTTTGGGCACTGATTTGATTTCACATCATAAATCCCACATAAATTATTGAGAATGAAAAGTCACATTTTACATCGCAAAAAACCTACGATCATCTATCAATGTGATAAAAAATATGAAATTATTTTTTAGATTAAATCCTTCATATGGGTCTTAATTAACATTCCACAGGATTTTTTATCTCCTAAGGTTGGGAACAAACTCAAAATCGATGACATCCTTATTGTACGAGAATTTATTAATGTCTTTTTTAAGTGTTTCCTAGAATTATTATAAAATGTGATGTTTATTTATCAATATAACTCATACCCAGTGCCATTAAAATTTCAATGAATTAATAGAGAATTTTCCCAACTATGATGCGGGAATTGAAGAAGAAACTCTAGGAAAACCAGTAAAAGGTATTCATTTGTCCATGTGTTTGACCTTTGGGTAAACCTATTCATTTTAAAAAATATGTATCAATGTGGATCTATATAGATTATTATTAGCTGAAAAAGATAACAATTATGAACTAGTAGCTTTATGAACATATTGATTATATGTTTGATCAACTATGAAAATCTCAATACTTTTCTATGATTACTCATCGTTATGGATATCTTTAATTGAGCATAAATAAGGGTGATATAAAGATGATAATAGTCCATAAAATGTATTGATACAATGAATTTATAGTTATGAAAGTTTTTTTAAAAATTCCTCTTATAAATATATAGATTTCATGAATATAGTTTTTTGCAATTACCTTGATCCATTTATGTTAGTATTTATATATGATATTCAATATATCTAATGATAAAAGAAGATAATAAAGATAAATTAAGAATTTTAGAAAATACCCTATGGAGAAACTATATGGAAGATTTAAAATATGTAAATTTATGACATATAAGGTTTCATTTGTTAGTTATATGATGTCACGAGAGGGTGTATTAGTTGATACATCAATATCAGAAGCAATTGAATGTTAGTCAAAACAAAAAAAGGTTATTGAGAGCCTTAGTTTTTCTAATTTATTTGGATATTATCTTTATTTTTTAGATAATTTATTACGACTCTCTAATCCTATGACCATGTAGACTTTGAATGGATCCATGTTTCTCTAGACGGATAAATGTGATGAAATTTTCATGGATCTAATGATATGTTTTCCATTTGAATCTATTCTTACATTACCTGGTAATGGAGAAGGTTTTGTAATCTATAATGATGCATCCAAGAAATAATTGATATGTGTTATTATGTATATCGAAATGTATATATATTATGCATTATGATAATTTAATATTCAAGAGAAAAACAACCCAATTCATGATTTGGTGTTAGTAAGGGTAAATTTTCATTAAATATATGGATCCATTTTAATTATAGAGGAAGTTATGATATACATACCAATAATAAATGATTAAATTATATATTCACTTTGAATTATTTAAATATGTTCCAAATAAGATGATTGTATAATATTAATGATCGTTATTACTCAATAAATTTACACTATATGAATGGGAAAAAAGTGTATGTGTAACACCCAAATATTGTTTTAAAATAGTTTTTTAATATTATTTCTTTGAGTTCTTATGTTACCAAAAACACTATGATATGTTCGTTAGATAAATCAATTAGTTTTTAAGAAAAATAATTTTATTTTTAAATTTTTTGAATAAGAAATTATGACCTTATTATTAGAATTATGGTCATGAACATGATTAACACAATTATGAAATTTTGGTTTACAGATGTTAAATCCTTTTCAAATTAAAAGGAAATCATATTTTGAATAACTAATTAAATTAACATAACTCTGTTTTATACCAATAAGATAAAAAATTAAACATGATATATTACATTAATGATTAATATAATTAAAATTTTCAATATTTTTTTAAAGATTTGTCTTATGTGTTTGGTAGACATTATATAGAAATAAATCAAGACTTATGATTAAAAACTATATTTTTTTCAATACAAATTTATCATATTTTAATTAATACTCTATTATAAAACTAAATTTTTATGATTTTAGAAATTATATTTGAAAAAATTAATATTTTTCTACTAAATACGCCTATAAAAATTACCATGGATGATTTTTTGGAATTTTTCTGACATATTTCATGTTTATATCAATAGTAAAAAATGTTGACCCATAGTTGAAAAAAAAATTTGTAGCTAAATAATTTGTTGTGATATATTATATCATTGAATAGTTTTAAAATATAATTTGATCAATTTTATATCATTTTCCCTATTTTGGTAATAGGAATCAATTTTAAATTGGATTTGAAAGTAACAATCTTTAAATATTTTGAAAGTTTTCGCTTTTGAAAGTAGTTTTCATATTACATCATCAAGATTAATTTTAAATTATTTTTATCCAATTAAATGTTGAGAAGTTTTAGAAATGGATTCAATATTTTTAATTTGATTGTCAATATTCATTAAATATGTATATTTTACTTTTTGAAAATATAAATAGTAAATTTAGTAATTTTTTATTACCGTAGTTAAGGGTAAATCTAGTAATTAAGGGTAAAAATAATAATATTAATATTGTAAAATTAACATATTATTTTTCCTAATTTTCTTAGATGGGTGATTTTTTATGAAAATCATCTTTGGGTTTATTTTATTAGATTTTGGAGCCACATCCACAACATTAATCCCTTTATAGTATTTTATACTAATGAACAGAAAAAGATGTCATACTTATGTTTTTATAACTATAAATTTTTAATATTGGGTTACATAGATGTTATATTTTACAATAAAATTAATTTAAATTATAAATTATTTATCGACATCAGGGGAGTTGACTAAATATTTTTATGCGATAAAATATATATATCTTAAAAGTTGACATAATGAAGATACTGTAATTGTTTAATTAATGAAAATTAAATGTAAATGATATTAGAAACAATAAAATAAATACAATTTGTGATTATTAATGTCATTAAATAATTTTATATATTTCATTTGAAATTACAATAATGGTATAAGAGAATGTTTTCAAATTTATCTTGCTGTTAAGATATTTTTAAAAACCCATGTAATGAATATTGTCAAAATTGACATTAATGATATTTTAAAATAAATAATATTTTATAAAATGATATAAAATTCACAAAAATATAAAATTTATTGAACTGATTTGGAATAGATTTAAAATTTCAACAATTATCCATTTATGGTTCACTTTTTATTTCGTAGTAACTATATTATACTACAAATGGTAATGACACATATTATAATTGTAAGAGATAAAAAAGAAAAACAAGGGTTAAAGGAATAAGAAAAGGATTAAAAATATATTATTAACATGTAAAAATTTAATTTAAAAAATTATTTTCAACCCAATATCATCCTATATTCTAAATTAACCAGTTTTAATTTTTTTTTATTATATTAAATTTATTATAAAGTAATCTTTTGAGAAATTCCAAAAGTACCTATCCCCTCTTTTATAAAAGGGAATATCTTCTTCCCTTTTCATAACACTTCAAAAATAAGTTGGTTTATCCATCCTCTATTAAAATATCCTCCCAAAATTATTCCATTTATCATAGAATTATTCATTTGGGAAGACACCGATGATATGAATTTCTTATAAGAAAATCAATGAAGAATCCTGAAGGAGATGTAACCATCATCACCAAACATTTTTATTTTATTTCTTCCATAAACCCATTAAATTATTTTTATTTCACTTATATACTATATCCTACATCTATTAAATATAAATATATGTTTTTAATTTATGATTTCTTTAACTACACACATGTCATTTGAATGGGATACAAAATCATCGTTCCTTCGTACGAAAGACTACTGCCTCACAAACTAATTTCACTCATTCATCCAATAAAACATTTCAAGGTTGATAATAATAAAGTATCATTAATATATATATATATATATATATTTTATTATTTAAATTTTATATCCCATATAACTTCATTCATTCCATTTTTTCAGAATACGATAATATCATCCATGTGTACGACGAACTACATCATGTCGAAGTAATGCAATTCTTCCACACATTAAAAAGAATTTATTTTGAATTTTTTAATAAACCGATGTGAAATATATGACATTAAAATGGTTAAATAATAATAATATAACATATAATCATCTTTATTTTATCCCAGTATGGAATTGAAAATAGCATTTATATGTACATACCACTCACCATCTCCTTGAAAAGTGTATTTTATTTTCTATCTCTAAATTTTATTAATTGCAATAAATATAGATGTGATGAATATTTATAATATTTGTTTCTTGGTTATAATGTTATATATGATGAAATCATTATTTACATATGGGACAAATAATAACATGTCGAATTATGAAGGAATACAAAGAAATTATTACCCAAAACACAATATTAAAATGGAATTGTGAATAAATTAGTAATAAAAAGGTATGAGTAAATAATATATGGTATTATATAAATTAATATGGTATATGGAAGGTTTATAATAAAATTATATTTTTTTATATTGGCGGTTTGAATATATATGAATGATGTCAATACTTAATGTAGCATGATCTCTCGTCTCACTTTTTTCTTCAAGAACTATTCTGTATCACCCTCTCTTTTCTTTTGTGTGGTGTATATACTTCCCATTAATATAATCTATGATACTTATACCTAAATTTATTTTAATTTACATATTCATTTTATGATATCTCAATCATGGGTTTACGATTCAAAATTAACCATATTAGTAAGCATATTTTTTATTCTCAACATGACTTATTCGAGACAGAAGTTATGTTATGCGCTTATATTTTATTACGATGTGGATATACTGACAATTGGAATATTATTTCATCAATTAATATCTTTTAAATAAATTATATGTTTCATTTAATTTTATTTTAACTTCAGTCATGAAATTTTATTTTTCAAAAAATAGGTTTTATAAAAATGCTTTCAATTTTTTTACAAATGATCTAATAGTTTTAATGGGAAGGATTTAAATGATTTTTAAAATGGTTTTAAAAGTTTAATTTATAATATTAAATTTTCATTTTCAATGAAATTGGTTTGATAAATGTTTTATGAATAAAAAATATTTTTTCAATGGGGAAAGCATATTTTACTCAAGATTTTTTTTAAATTATTTTTTAAATTACTTTTTATTTAAGATGACATCTATTGGAATTACACATTACTTACTATGTATATTAAAGAAGGATGATATTCATATTATTAAAATTAGTATTTTATTTTGGGATATTATAATGTTTTTCAATCCCAATACATTTCAATGCAAGATGCTATGGTGAAATGTTTACGAAAACCATTTCCTTTCTTGATTTATGACGTGAAGAATGATTTATGAACTTATAGAGAAGATAAGTATGATTTAATTATATAACTGGTGGGACCTATATCAATATCTAGTTAATTGTTCTATTATTTATTTTCTTTTATTGCAAATGGTATATTGGGGATCATCTAATTCCCACAACAAGAGGGTTCATGAGATGTCATCATACACCCACAGTAGGAGGGTACACTGGAGGTCATCAAAAGACCACAAATAAAATGTACACAGGAGGTCATCCAAATCCCCAAGAAGTTGTATGTGAGATTATTCCTATCCTATGGTGTTATAAATGTCTTGGATGTTATCACTAATATAATATATTCAATGAATAAGTTTATGTAAAAAAGTCCATGTCATATGTCATTGTTATACTCTCATGGATGATGTTTATTGAGTATATAATGAATCATGTATTATGAACTACCAATATTTTATTACATGACTCATGATTGTGATATTTTATATACATGATATGGGTTTCAAGTTTTATTCTCATGTTTTCATATCATTATTCTCTTGTAATGCTTACGTATCTTCCATTATTACCTGTAATTAGAATCTATGGTCATCAATTCTTATGTTTCTTATCCCTATATTATAAAAAAGGTTTAAAGAAGGATTAATAAAGTAGAAGATATTTATTAGATTTATTGAATATTTTTCACCAATGATAAATAATGTGTTCCTTGTTTCCATAGGAAATAAACTATTATGATCCCCAAGAATATGTTCATGTAAAACAATTAATATTCATATGAAAAGATGTAATATCCATGTTTGAAATAGATGGTTAATTATAGTAGGTATTAGAGATAAGGGTTAGCAATCCTTTGTAATGTTGGATATTATAAAATTTGTTAGAACCCTAAGGATTAGTCTACGTATAGGTTATAATCAAAATATTCTTTGACCACCCTGATTAATCTTGAATTAAACATATACTGCCATAGACTGAAATTTTAAAATAATGTTCCCTTGATAATATGGTTTTACCATTATGATTAGTTTTTATGATGCTATGATTTCTATTTTTATTCAATTGTGCGGAACTCAAAAGAACCATGTTAATGATAAATGTGTTGACATACAAAATTAAATTCTTCCTAAGAAACCAAGTCTTATGATTTTATGAATGAAAATAATGGTTTTTTCAGACATCATTTTAAATATATAATTCATGTTCAACATTGAAATGCAAAAAAGATGAAACAATGTCTTGTCAAGTCCTTCATGGGGCCACAGACTTCTTTTAGTGCTTCCAATGATCCAATTGGTTTGAACAATAGATCAATACCACTGAAATAATATATTCTATTATTTAGTTTTTCAGGAATGAAAAATTCATTATGGTTGTTTATTGTTTATAATTTCAAGCTGATCAATAGTGGAATCTTATTAAGAACATAATGCCATAAAATAAAATTAAATCTATTGAATAAGAAGAGTTTTAATGACATTTTACATTAAGTACTTTACTCTTATTCTATTAACTATGATCGATAAGGAATTCCTTGTGCTTATAAAAAATTATTATGAATATATAAAAAGATAAAAACATAATATTACAAGAATATCACGTTATTCATATGGTTTAATCGCAAATTCCAAAAGAAAAATTGAACACTTCTTTAGGGGCCTAAGGCCACATCCTTAAAAGGACTTATATATAAGAGAAATTAATAGATATAAATAATTGGTTCGATGTGAACGGAATATAGAAATAGTGATTGGATATTTCCACTATTCATCCATTTTTGATAATAAAATAATGATCCAGGGTAATGAAAACCTAAATTGTGGAAGAAAAATAATGTGTCTTTATGATAGAAATATGGGAATAAGTACTCAGCTAAATTAGTGAAAGGGAAAAGTGGGTGCTACAGGCGTTGAACAAAAGTTCATGGAGAGGATTAATTCTACTGTGATGTGAAGAAGGTATATAAGGTTATGAAAAAAGAGAAGTCTCCACAAAATACACCATCCACACTTACATTGTTTCAATTTCATGAACTTTAATAATTTTATTAACAAGTTCCCCAATATAAGGGCTAATGTGTATGATAAGATAGAAAAACCTCTAGGGTAAATGGACCAAGGGATATCTGATTCCATCATAATGGATGAAGTGAACCATGGTAATTAGTGAACATATATCGTCCTCTTCTAATTTTGTAATTTCATGTTTTACTTTTAATAAATGATACTTATTAAAATCTTATTGTTCATGCGTTAGTGAAATTTCATGTGGATATCATATTTTATTCTCGAATAATTAAATCACATACTCAATTGGTACAAGGTTAAATGAAATATTTTGATGCAATTTTTTTCATAATAAATCATCTTATATAAGTAATGTAGAATCAAGTATATACACAATATGTATTTACAAAATACATTATTAATTTATTCATGTATTTGGAATGTGGAAATAAAGATATACATTATAATATTTTGGGGAATAATGGTAAGATTATGTTGAGATAATTATTAAAAAATATAATTTTTGGAATGTTTAAAGGGTTATAAGGATAACCACTTTTAAAAACGATTATATTGACCTTTGAATGAGGTTTTAGTGGTTTATGTTAAGTTATCCATATAAATATTTTTTCATATTAGAAAACACGAGGTACCTATTTTGTTATGATGATAACAAGAAATATATTGACTGGATTGTCATCATATTATAGATCTTAGGATCCCCTAGTTCTACAGGTATTATGATTTCAACTTCACTTCATGGACTAAGAAATAAAGCACAAATTGATCCCCGAATAACTAGTGAGTGAGAAAATACATATGAGATTAATTCAAGTAAGTATTTCTTATCAATTAAATTGGAATTAAATTGTTGTCCTATCATCATCATTTAGGATGATAGAGATGAAATTTCATACTGATTAGATCCATGATTTCTTGGTCATTAGACATCTAACTAATAAATTAATTTTCAATTTATGACATTCACATTTCATGGGGTGTATAAAAAGAAAGTTATTTTTCGAATTCATCACAATGGATGGTCAATGCTGTCTCACTTGAGATACTTCTCTGTTTTGTCAACTCACTTAACATAAATCCAATTAACCATTTTTTTATTATTTAAATAAATAACCCCCTCCCCACAAGGTGTACCCCTCCTGGTGTGGTAATGTGAGAAGGGTTATAATGTCCCCTCGAGTCCCGCCACTAGTAGGCCCCGAGTTGGTATCTAGAACCGAGTGTATAGTAAACACGAAAATGAGTGGCATTAATCTCTAAGAGAAAATAAGATTAATATAGAGATAAGATAGACACCAACCAACTCCAACTCAGACAAGAAAAAATGAATTCTCAAGTACACAGAATTAATGTTATGCAAAGCCACTACAACTGAAAGGGGAAAACTGCAAGTACCCAAAAGAAAGTAAAAACAGCAACAACCACAAGCCTGAACAACTCCTGCAACCCCAAGCTATTTGAAACCTGATTGATCTCCAACTTGATCTAAGTGACATGAAAAATATTTTATATATACACATGGTGAGTATAACAGTATACACAATAGGATCCTCCACATAGCCTCTCCTAAAAAATTAAAGAAAGCATGCTAAAGAACAGTGAACAATAAGTGAAACTAAATCATCACCTAAACAAGTATATTATATTCCTAGCCTCACCATGGATACTCTCACCAAGTAACTCGTACAAGAGTATATAATATAATAAATAATATTAAGGGTACCTGCTACTACTTCCCCACTGGTTTGCTATTTTTCCCCAATGTCGCACATCCTAAGCATCTCTCTCAAAAAAGGCTTGCCCACAGAAACCTGGATGAAGAACCACAACATGCACCTCATGCAACAAAAAAACCACATCCACACAAGAAAGAAACCAGGTAGATTCTGGGATCCACCACTGGTCACATAAACTGTATCATACACTGGGCATTATACCTTAATCCATTACATCCCACACACCGAGTAAGAATCCTAAAGATTTCACAACCTATTCACGTTGCACCTGTAGTAGTCTATAGGATACTATATCTTGAATATACGTGTGCGAAGAACCAAAATCCATTATAGCCTTCTACATAATGATATGAGGAAAACAAACCATTGTTCCTACCTACACAAGTAACTAACAAGAAAAGAGAGCGGGAACAATGGGGGTCGTCAACCATCCATCCTCCCACCAGAATGTTATGTAAAACACACTACAGGGATTAGAATCCATGGGGTGTCAGTTGACCTAAAAAACTGGGTTGTGTAGCGTATTGAAATACAAAAAGTTCCGAATATATTATAACATACAACCACACTTTGGGAATAACCTAGTCTTAGACCCAACTACAGCTGATGACTCTCATACTCCTAGCTTCCACTTCGGTGACTAGGTATCATATAAGAACATAATCATTTAAATAGATTTATTACATTATGTCATTATTTTTTTATCTATTCAACATTAGGTTAATTAATCCTTTAAACATTAATTATCCATTGGAAATTTTCACATTTTATTTTATTAGCATCACACCCAATGTCCAATATCCCCTTAAATTGTAACCTCAACATAGAATCCTAGTAATCTCCATCCCAATGGGTTAACATCAATTATTCAATTATTTATTTAATACATTACATTCCCATATTCCCTAGAATTATAGAAAACATTCCATGCTAATAATCAAAAGGGGGCACAACAGGGTGAGTAGATGAACAACCTTTCGAGTCTTTGACACATATTGCAAGAGCGTAGACCCATAATCCCTTAAGAAGATAAACGTAGAAAACACATGGAATACCACACACATCTTTGGCACTTTCAAAAGAAGGGTAAGCAAGACCAGCTACCTTGGCAGCAGGGAATGTAAAGGAGATAAATAACCAATAAGAATCAGAAAAAATACAATCTTTCACGTCAAACCCATTTCATCATCCTCGGTGTCCACCCTGACTCCAACTTGCATAAAACTATGCATCACACCACTCTAGTCATCAACTGCAACCACAAAACGTAAGCCTATATGCCCCCATATATCACAACAGCCATCCAGGATCACATCACAACACAAGTAGTAGGAAAACAAATATCATATCATTTGGGATCTTGACCTTTAAACATGGAAGAGGGTAACTCAGAACCCTTGAACGAATTATCTTTTATCAAACAACTAGTTCGTTAATCCACCTTGGTTTAATCGATTTGTTATTCATCGGTTTCAAATTTGGAACCCTAACAGAAATACATCCAAATTATTTAAACATGCTTACTGAACCAATTCGATTAACATAATAGTACAACAAGAAGAACCAGATTCATTTTCATGCCTCTTTATCTTTAGCCAAATAGTTATCAATTAATTATATCTTTACATTCATTACCAATTTACATGAAGAACAAAAATCTAAACAAAGAAAGCATAGATATCACACTATCTTGAAAATCAATAGGCAACAACATACGATCGGTATATATTTATTTATCCCGTTCAAATATATATTATTTAAATTCCATTGTGATCCAGTGGGATAAAACATTCTATCAATACAGTTTCATGTAATAGAAAAGAGAAGAAACTAATCCCCTTCCTCAAATGGTTATTGACGTTATTTATTTGAAAATGTGCCAAAAATGGGTTACAATCTCCTCCACCCATGACAACTATATCCACCTTAGGATGAAAGGACACCACCACACCAGTCAACACCTAAGAAAATTCAACTAAGAACATAGAGATATAATTCAATAAAAGGTCATGGAGAGACAGAAGGAGATGAACCCAGAAGAATGATGATAGAACATGCCTTATATCAGAGATCGATCGATACTGCTTGGTTGCACCAAAAATAGAGGGGAACCAATACAACAAGGAATGATTGATTGTGATACTCCTACAGGATGGAATGAAGGGTTCGAGCATCTCACAACTGAGAATAAGGAAGAAGAACAAGGGAGGGAGATATCTCATCCCTTTATAAGATATAACAGAGTGGCGGTTTAAGATACGATGGATTTTTCCATTAAAAATAGATAAAATTAACCCTTGTGGTTTGACCAAGTAAAATAATCCTGAGACTTAGGAATAATTAATATAGGAGTTATGGTTTATGAATCGGCTGTAGAGTCCTTAAAATAAGGATTTAAATTCATTTTACCTCAAACGAATCATCAAGGAGTGAAAATGTAGGAAGCTGGAAACACTGTTCATGAACACGAAATTTAGCAAAGGAAATAAAGGCTACAGTTGGAAAATCATAGTTCTGGAAACACTGTACATAAACCTCCCCATTCTATAAACACTGTTCATAAACCACACCATTATCAAAACACTATTCATAAACTCAAAATTTGGAAGTAGATATATAGGCTACCATTGGAACCTCACCATTCTAGAAATAGGGTTCATGAACTCACAATTTCAAATAGTAAATATAGGTTACCATTGGAAGCTCACTGTTATGGAATCACTATTCATGAAATCAAAATTTGGCAAAGGAAATTGGTCATTGTTGGAACCTCACTATTGCACTGTTCACTTAAGGCTACTGATGACACTGTTCACAGAAGTTCACCATTGCACTGTTCACCTAAGGCTACCGATGACACTATTCACCTAAGGCTACAGATGACACTCTGAACCTACGACTACTAATAAAACAGGTCTCCTAAGGCTACCAATGAAACTGTCCACTTAAGGCTATCGATGACACTGTCCACCTAAGGCTACAGATGCATTGTTCACCTAAGGCTACCGATACACTGTGAATCTAAGGTTACCGATCACACTGTTCACCCAATGCTACTGATGACACTGTTCTCCTAAGGCAAACAATGCACTGTTCACCTAAGGCTACCAATGCACTAATCATAGAATTAGAAATTGGGAAAAGTGTTGGGAATAAGTCACCTTGACGTCCTAGAACACCTTAGACACCAGATTTTCACAATGGAATGGACCAGAGAGGTCTGGGCCATTACATCAGATACCTCTCAAGACATTATCGTCATCGAGAGTTACAAACCATCCTAAATGGGAACATAAAATATGTATGAACAACCACCCATAGAGATAACTCTCAAAAGAGAGCACGACACAAGATGAAACCAAATAATGACATTTCATAAACACGAAGGTTCTATAACCACAAAGGGGACATAGTTACATGAAAATAGTTAAAAATCAAACCAATATGGGTACTGATAATGTATCTTTGACTCACATTCCTAGGTACTCTCCTCTATGCCACCTTGTCACCACATGACATGAACTAAGGGGATAGAATGCCCGTGTGACACCTTCACATTGCTGTCTTGGATCTCCACATGTTTCTCCTCAAAGGTCTCATCATCATCATCATCAGTCACTACCCAATCGATGATGTGAGAGTCATCGTGAAGATAATGACAGACTTGTGTTACATGGAAAAGATAATATATTCTAATCATCTGTATGGGTAGTGCTACTCGATGTGCCATAGATCCAACATGATCTAAAACCTCGAATGGCCCAAAAAACCTAGGAGAAAGCTTACTCCCACCACTAAAACTTCACTTCCCACGACCGGGAGTTACCTTTAGAAACATGTGACACCCAACATCAAACTATAAGGGTCTCCTCATTTGATTGGCATAATATTTATGATGATCATGCACTGTCTTCATCCTCTCACGAATCAGCTGAACCATCTCTAATGTATTTGACAGTGGTTTTGGTCTGATAATTTATTACTCTTTGACCCCAGTCCTGAACAATGAAGAATGGAATGGACATCCATACAAGGCTACAAACAACTCTATACCGTTGGTGGAGTGAAAACTATTGTTTTAAGAGAATTCCACCAAGGGTAAGTGCCTCATCCACAAACCTCCAAAATCCAGGATATAAGAGTGTAACATATCTTCAAGATTCTGGATGGTTCTCTCGATCTGACCATCAGTTTGAGGATAAAAAGTTGTGCTAAAGCATAGATGAGAACCAAAAGCATGCTGGAGACCTCTCCACTGCCTATAGGTTATATGAGGATCTCGATCAAAAATTATCATCCTTGGGACTCCATGAAGTCTCACAACCTCCTCTAGATACTGTATTGATAAAACTTCCACGGATCTTGACTCATTGATTAGTATAAAGTGGGTCGATTTTGATAGGTGATCCACTGCCACCCAAATAGAATCATTTCCTCCCAGAACATTAGGTAAAATAGTATCAAAGTCCATGGATATTTCCTCCCTCTTCTAGTGAGGAACATCTAATGGCTGAAGCTGACCACCATGAACTCGGTTTTCGACCCTCACCTTCTGGAAGACCAAACATCTAGACACAAACTCTACTACTGCATGTTTTATCCAAGGACACCAAGATTCACTCCTCAAGGATTTGTACATCTTTTTCATGCAAGGATGCACTACTAAAGTTTAACTATGGAACTCTCAGAGAATCATCTCACGCATCACCAAAGGAACAAAAATCTTTCCATGATATAACACTCGGTGTTGTTCATCCTCAGTACAACCATTAATAGCCTTTCCACAAACAACTCATTCTCTACAGACCTCCACCTCAAGATCCCCCAACTGGGACTATTCCACCTGCTCACCAGAGATAACTACACCGTCATCTAAAAAAGGAAACCTCTACCCCTAACTTCTCCCATATCAAGATGTAATGATGAATGTTCTTCTATTACTCTCCAGGAGTCACTAGACCCTTGCACTACATCACTACATGACTTCCAACTCAGTGCATCAGCTGCAACATTTCCCTTTACAGGTGTATGTTATATTTTGAACTTGTATTCAGGTAAAATATCCATCCATCGATGTTGTCGCAAGTTCCAGTCACATTGGGAGAAAACATACCTCAGTCTCTTATGATTGGTGAAAGCTACAAATCACTCACCAATGAGGTAATGTCTCCACGACTTCAGAGAAAAACCAATGGATTCCAACTAAATATTATTGGTGGCATAGTTACGTTAATGGGGATGTAACTTCCGAGAACAATAAGAAATAACTGTTCTTTGCTACATTAGAACAAAACCTAACTCTAGATGTAAAGAATCACAGAAAAAATCAAACTGTACTCCCTCAATTAGAAGATAAAGAACTGGAGTACTTACAAAATTCTTTCATAGATACTCGAAAGATGTATGAATCTGATCAGTCCATATGAATGCCCAATACATCATGGTCAATGTTGTTAGAGGAGTCAAAACTTGAGAAAAATCTTCTACGAACCTCTGGTAGAAGCCTGAAGGCTAAGGAATCTTCACACCTCTGACACTGTCTTGGGGGATTCCAATGAAAAAACTGCTTCTATATTCGATGGATCAATAGCTACTCCCTGCTAGGACACAACATGCCCCATGAAACTGACTTCTCGAGCCCAAAACTCAAACATTAAAAACTTCCCAAACAACTGATGTTGACAAAGAACTCTCAAAATGACATGTATATGCTCTGCATGCTCTACTTCAAATGTGGATACCCAAGGATGTCATCGATGCAAACCACCATGAACATGCCAAGGAAATCATGAAACAGAACATTCATCAATCTAATGAATGTTGCTGGATCATTTGACATGCCAAATGACATTACATTGAACTCATAATGCCCATGACGAAAATGTAAAGTAGTCTTTGAGATATCTACATCATTCACTTAAATCTGGTGATATCTTGATAGCAAGTCAATATTTAATATCCATCTTTCACCCTTCAGTTGATGGAATAAATCATTAATCCGCAGAATAGGATAGTGATTCTTCACTATCACTTTGTTTATGCGATGATTATCGACACACAACCGCAAATTGTCATCATCCGTCTTCACAAACAAAACTAGTGCACCTCACAGTGACACTCTCGGCCGAACAAAACAACAATATAATATACCACCAATCTCTATATGTTTCTCTCGTAACATAGAAGGGGCCATTATATATGGATACATAGAGATAGGAGACACTCCTAGTAGTAGGTCGATCCTAAACTGAATTTATCATCGAGGGGGTAAGGCTAAAACCTCTTTTTGGATGACATCAGAGTACTCTTCTATAAACCAAGGAAACACCAGCTATGGAACCTCTAAAGAACATAGAATTGGATCATCCATCATGGATGATAAGGATGAAACACGCCTCTGACCCATCTGAGAGTTTCCCTCACCAACGAACACCACTAGCTCTCCATCTGCATAGAAGAACACAACCTGCCCCCTGAAGCGATCCACGATAGAATGCATTGAATACAACAAATCCATGTTGATAATGACATCATATGGTCTTATTTGTAAACATAAGAAATCTCACCAAGTGCAGTGCTTCCCCAACACTAGATCATAGTATCTACATACTTTAAACAAGTCAGCTCAGCCTCCAACTAGTGTAGTCAATGCCAAGGTAATTGGAAGCCTCTTTACCTTAATTCCCAAAGCATGGACAAGGGTAGGAGATATTAAGGAGTGTGTCGCTTCAAAATCAAACAAGGCATACACCATGGTAGAAATCTAGAAAAGTGTACCTTGAACGACATCTGGCTCTCCCGGTGGTAGGAATGATAAAGAATGAAGTTGACCACGAACACTTCCACGACCTCTCTAACCTAGATAACGATCACCACCAAGGTCGCGCTCTACTCTTTGAGGATGAGGAGCTTCATGGGGATATCTTCTATATGCTCTATCTACCCTATGCATATATAATGCTGGTGTAACCTACTACTACTGCCTCAGTTGGAACATCCCCAAAGGAGGACCCTATAGAGGAAAACACGGTCCATGATGAAGGATCTGAAGGTTCGGGCATTCTCACTAATTAGGACCTCAACCACTACAAGAAAAACAAGCACCTGATCCCTTGGCATGGGAAAGAGAGCTATTTCCACTAGAGAAATGAGACATAGAGGGCTTGGACCTACCCCCGAACAAATAGAAACTCTTCATCCCTAACAACTGGAAACCCTGGACCACAGCTCTGCTTAATGAGGAATCCTGAAAACTCCCCTATCATGATGATCCGGTTCTGGACAATGTCCACATGATGACCTTTTCCCTCACCAGTACCTCAATATATGTCTTCATAATAAATGGGGGGACTTGACGCTGGATCTCTGAATGTAATGCCTCCCCAAAATGCCTCACCCTAGCGTCCTCATCTAGAAACAGGTACAAAAATATCATAAAAGTTTCTCTAAATGGATTCCAAACTCTCAAACACTAGAGCTCCACTATAAAATGGTAAGAAACTCCTGGCGACAAGAATATTTTGTAGTCAAAGAAAGAAACCTGATACTAAACATGTCTCGGAACACCTCTTATGAGATCACCGACTCCACACAATCATCATGGAACAAGAACCACAACTGCCTCGCTACTCCACGTAGAATTGTCCCATCCAAGGACACCGAGTGCTCCTTATGGGCACAGATCGAGCTGAAGCCTATCTTGACCTCCTCCAACCAGTCTTTTGTGACTGAATCTTAAATGGAGCCCCCGTACTTTTGCAGATTTTAGCGCTGAATATCTTGGAGTTTCCTCTTCCAAGTGTCATCATCGTCATCCTCTACCTTATAGAAATCTGCTGGCACAACCTTCTGGACATTTTCTAAGCTATATTGACAAGAATGTCAACTTGGAGACATACCTGTAAACTAATAAACAGTTATAGGTCCTAAACCTAGAATATGGAAGATTCTACATTAAATATTTAATTGAACTCTTTTATTCATTTTAGGTTAACCAATCCCAAGATCTACCAATTTAATCACATGCACAATAAAGAATGATGCACAATCCTTTCCTAGAAGTGTACCATGAAACTAGTGTCACCTTGTTTAGTAGCCATTGTAAACGTAATGTTACATACATCATATCATAGGGGGCCCTAAATTCCTATGTCTCAATCGGTCTCTAGTGATTTACATCACTTTCTAAACATGACTGACACTATTTCCATACCAACCCATGAAACCCCACATGTGCCTAACACCAAACATCATCCTATCTCTCAACTAGACCATTGGTACCACTCTTTCATGACCGCCTCCCAACAAGGTGTACCCCTCTTGGGCCGAAAATGTTAGAATAGAGATAATGACCCTTAAATCCTTCCTCCAGTAGGCCCCAGGTTGGCGACAAGCACCAAGGGTATAGTAATCATTGAAATGGAAGGCATAACCCTCTAAGAGAACACATGTTAAAGAGAGAGATAAGTTAGACACCAACTAACACCAACAAAGAAAACATAAAAACAAAATCCCAAGTACACAGATGTAATTTGATGCCATGATACTACAACTGAAAGGGAAAAACAAAAAGTACCCAAAAGAAAGTAAAAACAACAGAAGCCACAAGCCCGAATAGCACCAGCAACCCCATGCTTGTAGAAACCATCATGATCTCCAACCTGCTCCAAGTGACATAAAAAAGAGTTTATATATACATAATGGGAGTACCACAATATACTCAGTATGATCCTCCCCACATCCTCTCGTGAAAAAGTAAATAAAGAATGCTAAATCATAGTGAACAACAAGTGAAACTAACTCATCACCTAAATAGGTATACTATGTTCCTAGCCTCACTATGACTACTCTCACCAAGTAACACATGGAAAAGTATATAATATAAGAAATAATATCAATATTACACCACTAATACTTACCCACTTTTTCCCTTATTTTCTCCAACGTTGCACATCTTAAGCATATCTCTCCAAAAAGGCATGCTCGTAGACACCTGGGCGAAGCACCACAACATACTCCTCTTGCAACAAAACCACCAATTCCACTCAAAAATGTTACCAAGTAGTTTTTGGGAGCCACCACAGCTCACATAATGTGTATCATACGTCGGGCATTTGACCTAAAGTCACTACAGCCCACACATTGAGTAAGAATCCTCAAGTCATCACATCCTAAACACGTTATGCCTATAATAGTCCATATGATACAATATCCAGAATATATGTGTTTGAATAACCACAAGCCATTATAGCCCTCTACACACATATATGGGGAATACTAACCAATGTGCATACTATTCCATATATCTACCAAGATATGAGTCTGGGGCCAAAGGGGGTAGTTAGCCTTCCATACTCCCACCAGAATGTTGGGGAAAACACCCCGAGGGCTCAAAATCCACAGGGTGTCTGTGGCCCTACTAGACGGGGTAGAGTAGCATATAGAAACACAAAATGTACAAAATATACTGTATCTCACAGCCACATTATGGGAACAATGTAGTCTTGGTCCTAACTACAACTAATGTCTCTCGGACTCCCGGCTGACACTTCTAAGACTAGGCATCCTATAAGCACACAACCATTTAAATAGATTTATTAAAGTCCATCATTCCCTTTTTATCAGTTCCATTTTACGTTAACTAATTATTTAATCATTAATTTACCATTATCAATTTCCACATTATATTTCATTGGAATCACTCCCAAAGTCCAATTTACCTTTAAATTGTAACCTCAATATTGCGTCCCAGCAAGCTCCAACCCCCTGGGTTAACATAATTTATTAATATATTTATTTACAACATTATATTTTCATATTACTAGGCATTCAAGAAAACATTCAATGCTACTAAAAACAAGGGGGCTCAACATGGTTAGTAGATGAACTACCCATCAAGTCTTTGCCGCCTATAGCAAGAGAATTGAAACATCCTCCTTAGAGAAGCTAAAAATGGAACACATATGGAATACTGCACCCATCTTCGCCCCTTTTGGAGGAAGGGTAAGAAAAACCATCTATTTTGAGCTATGGGGAATGTAAATTAGATAAATAACCAATAATAATCAGCAAGATTTCAAACATTCTTATCCAACCCATTTCAGCATCCCTAGTGTCTTCCCTGACACCCACATGTATAACCCGATTTATCTCGCCACTCTAGGTGTCAAATCCTGCACAACTACTAGGCCTTAATGACCCCACATAGCACAAAAACCATCCAAGGTCGCATCTCAACACAATAAGTTGAAAAAAAAACATCATATCAATTGGGCTCTTGGCCCTTAAACAAACAAGAGGGTAACTCATAACCCTATAAGGAATAATCTTTTATCAAATAACTAGTTCTTTAATCCATCATTGATTAACCAGTTTGTTATTCGTTGGTTCCAAATTTAGGAACCCTAACCCATAATATATCACAAATAATTAAACATGTTTACTGCAACAATTGTATTAACCTTAAATTACAACAAGAAGAACCAGATTCATTTACATACCACTTTTTATTTAGCCAAAAATTTATCAATTAATTCCATCTTTATGTTCATTACCAATTTCCTTCATGAATGAAAATCTAAAATAGAAAGACGAGATATCACACTATCTAGAAAATCAAGAGTCTATAACATATGATCATTATCAATTTATTTATCCATTTAAAATATTTTTTATGTCAATTACATTGTGATCCATTTGGATCAAACATGATAACTATACAGTTGCACATAAAAGAAATGTTAAGAAACAAATCTCATACCTCAATCGGTTCTTTATGTTATTTATATGAGAATGATCCACACAATGGGTTACAATCTCCACCGCACTTTACAAAAGTATCCACCTGAGGATGTAGAGACACCACCACACTAGTCAACACCCAAGAAAAATCAATTAAGAACCTGGATATTGAATTCTATAAAAGTTCAAGGAGAAACAGCAGGAGATTAACCCAAAAAATGACAATAGATTATACCTTATATTGGAGATCGATCGATACTGCTTGGTTGCATCAAAAATAGAGGGAACCAATATATGGAGGAAAGATTGATTGTGCAAATCCTATGGGATAGAATGAAAGGTTCGAGAATATCACATATGAGAACAAGGAGGAGGAACCAGAGAGGATGATATCTCGTCCCTTTAGAAGATTTAACAGAGCATCGATTTATGATATGATGGATTTTTTCATTAAAAAAATATTGCATTAACCCATGCGGTTTGACCATGTAAAAGCATCCCAATCCTTAGGAATACTAAATATTGGAGTAATTGCCTTTGAATCAGCCATAGATTCCTTAAAACAAGGATTTACATGAATTTTAAGGCAAAAGAAATGTGAAAAAGGTGAAAATGTAGGATGCTAGTAGTATAATTCATGTAAATGAAATTTGGAAAATGAAATATAGGCTATAGTTGGAACCTCACCTTAAAAAAACACTATACATAAACCTCACCATTTTGGAAACACTATTCATAACCCTCCCAGTTTTGGAAACACTGTTAATAAAAGTCACCGTTCTTGAAACACTATTCATAAACCTCACCCTTCTGGAAACACTGTTCATTAACTCAAAATCTAGAAAAGGAAATATAGGCTACCATTGGAACCTCACCGTTCTGGAAATACTATTCATGAACTAAAAAATTGGCAAAGGAAATAGAAGCTAAAGTTGGACCTTAATGTTCTGGAAACAATATTCATGAAGTCAAAATTAGGAAAAGGAAATATAGGATACTGTTGGAACATCACAGTTCTGGAAACATTGTTTACAAACTCAAAATTTGGAAAAGTAAAGAGGCCACCATTAGAACCTCACCATTGGAACCTCACCGTTGGGACCTCACCGTTGCATTGTTCACATAAAGCTACCGATGACATAGTTCACAAAAGGTTACCGTTGCACTCATCACCTAAGGCTATCGATGACACTGTTCACTTAAGGCCAACGATTCACTGTTCACCTAAGACTACCGATGAAGCTATTTTCCTAAGACTACCGATAAAACTGTTCACCTAAAGCTACCAATGACACTATCTGCCTAATGCTACCGATGCGCTTTTCACCTAAGGCTACCAATACACTGTGAACATAAGGCTACCGATGAAACTGTTCACCAAAGGCTACTGATGAAACTATTCTCCTAAGGCTACCGATGTAGTATTTAGCTAAGGCTACTGATAGATAGATCACAAAACTAGAAATTTGGATAATTTTTGGGAATATGTCACCTTGACCACCTGAAACACCTCTGACACTATATTTTTCCAAAATAATGGACCAGATAGGTTCGGGCCATTACAACAATTTTTTTGGGTTTTTGTGTAAATGAAATAAAATATCTGAATTCATATTTATACTCACATGAGAATCTAATCAAAATAAAATTATAAAGAAAGGACTACATTTTAGGGTTTTTATGGTTTCAATAATTATTCTCCTTTAGATGTTTGATTTTAGTTTGATAATAGAAACTTAAAAGATCATTTATGAACAACCATTATTTATTTATAAACTGTAAAAATCATTGAACACATAAGTAATCATAATTCAACCTCCTCCTTTAAAATGGTATGTGTAATCACATTGTTCATGGATGTTCCATATTCTAGGACCAGACTCTATCGAAACGTTTCACTCATTTATTAGTTCAACCACATCATGTAAACAAATAATCGATGGAGAGAGTGAAAATAGATAAAACATATTTAGATATATCATGTTTCATTTCATTGTGGGGTAGTCACCACATCTGGAACATTCATCTTAATCATTCATGGTCCTCAATTCAATTACAAACATATAATAAACTTCATGAAAAATTCAAGAACACCTTGACCACCTACCAGGCCAACCCATGGAGTCATCCATTAATTTTAGAGATCAAGATATCACAATGGTGGATGAAAGATAATATAATTTTAAAATAATAAAATATAATAAAAGAATTATGAAAAAAAATAAAAAATTAAAAGAAGAAGATTGATAATTATAATAAAAATAAAATGAAGAATGGTGAGGTGATATATAAAATAAAACAATAAAATAAAATAGAAATTGGATGACATATAGAGAGTGATAATAAAATAATATAGTACAATAAAATAATTATAGTGAATAAAATAATATAAATAATAAAATAAATCTATAAATAATAATAATACTAGTAATAAAAAATTATATTAATAATAAATAATAAAATTAAAAAGAAACATAAATAATAGATTAATTAAAAAGAGGAATAATGAAAATAAATAAATAAATAAGGATGATGGTGGAGACACATTAAAAAAATGCATGTAATTAAATTTATTTGACATAAATTAATAGTCCAGAATAAAATATAATATAAAACATAAATCAAAAATAGAAGAGAATTAAATAATAATGAAAATCAGGACATGAAATAACTCAACCTCTTTCATGGTGGGTTCCCTTGTTAGGACATTGATTGATACCCTAAAACATGCGTTAAATCCTCCTTATATAGGTCAAGGGGGGTTCCAAACATTCTTATATAAATTAAAGATCATCAAAATCACTCTTTAAGATATCCTCTAGATTCTTTCCACCGAAAGGTTACGCATGATTTACCACATTAATGGCCTAATTTTTGAAGGTTTTGTTATTGAAATTTACAATAAGTTATGTTCTATACTGACCCTAAAAATTAAAGTGTAATTGAATATCTATATAAGATATAACGATACAATTAATTATTCACACTCTTTCCCTATGAATATTTTTTAATTTGTTTTCTAATTTTTGGTGTCTAATGGCCTCAATAATTTTGGAATACATCCATGATCAATGATTTTAGAATGATCCATTGAATAATATTTAAATTCCAAATTGAAATGTCTTATGTGTATATTTTTTTCTTGAGTTATGACTCAATTACTACGGTGCAGTCAATAATGTTTTCCTGAACAAATTTTCTACTTGATTAAATTTTAGTGCCCATAGATGATTAAATCAGATCCTGCTCTAACATCATATGTTGAATCCTATAAATCATGTACTATTACCAAAAATATCATTCACATTGGGACAATAATTCAAATTTTATAAACAAAATACCAAATTGATTTAAATCTAACAAAAATTATATAATTATGCAATATTCACATTTTAGCCCAAAACACACCATAAATCCATAATTGATGAAAATAATATTAAATTTATATATTGGTAAGGATTAGATAATTGAAAAACATATTAAAAATGAATAAAATATTAGATATATAAATTCCCCCACATAGATACTTATATTTTATTCATGTATAAAATCTCAATAATGAATTAAGAGGGAACCATTTGTCCCATTATTCAAATTCTAAAGGAATAAAATAAAAAAAATTATCAATGTAAAAAAATATCACATTCCAAATATAATATCAATTCAATTATTTAATTTTAAATTAAATAAAAATTCTATTTATTTTTCTTTTCCCCTTCGAAAAATGATGGAACTTCTCCTCTCATTCATTTATGTTCCTCAATTAATTTTAATTCAACAGTAAAAATTAGGATCTACCGTACAATGGATTATTTTCCCCCATAAACCATGATTAAATTTAAAATTATTTATGATCATATCATTATTTCAAGATTATTATCTATAGTCGTGTAAATGAACCACTTCCTCAACTATGTAACAATAATAGGCACATAAAATCAAGAGGACTTGTAATAAATGTTCAAATGACTATGAGGCTTATATTTGGTGGAATTTGAATCTTTAAAAATAAATTCTCAAGGAGGGTGTTTATTTATTAAATAAAATGACTGTTATTAAATTTAAATATGTCATGATATTATACCCTTCAATTTATAACAACTCCCATCGTCCCCGAAACATAAAAAATGATCATGACTAGTTTAAAAATAATGAACAATTTTTTCATCCTATTAAATTTTCCCATATTTTTAATTTCTTTTTTTTTCAAAGAAAATTTTCATATTTTTAAAAAAAAAATCATTGGATTAAATTTAAATACACCACCTAACCATAAAAATTATAAATCATAGGTACAATAATTGTGATTTTTGGTTTTCCCAAATCACAACCCAACATTATCTATTTTTTATTTTATTTATTTATTATAAAATATAGAAAATATATGATGAATAATGAAGGAATCAACGACCATATATTATTACAATAAAAATAAAAACCATACTTATTCATTAAAATAAAAATAAAACCATCCCATAAGGTTCCCTTTAACTGTACACTTCAATATTAAAATATCATGCAATTACTAAGAGGAGGGTTGTAATGGATAAAAATAGATCAAAATATATCTCATTCTAAACAATGTTATTAATTATTTATAAAGGAAATAGAAGTAACTATGTAAATTTTTTCTTTAAAATATAGTTGGTTTTTCAAAATATTCCTCATTCATTTTAAATTTGGGTTTTCACTGTAACAACTTTGAAAATATCAAATGAATGTTCTGGTTGGTCACATGGCCCAAGATCACTCAAGAAACATGCTTAAGAAAAAATCAGAATTATATGGACTTGATATCATCTATGTACTGGGAATATATTGTTCTTTACAATAATTGAACCAATGATTAACAATAAAAAACAGATCACATAAATTTTGGAAATTCAAAGAGTGAGAAACATTGGGAAATTTGATTACACAAATCAATCAATTACCTTAATTAACAATTCTTCATTTTTATATCCATTCATTATATAAATCAACCAATATTTCATTTTACTCATTCAATTTCATTATCATTACATGGATTCACAAGATTCCATAGAAAAAAATATCTCTCAGAAAATTCATATAATGAATATATCCAAGAATGGGCATGCAATTTTACTTTAAATCTCCAAAATTGTTTTGGGTAAAAAAATATAAAGTGTTTAAAGAATGAAGATAACTGTGAACTCACTTTCCCATGAATCTTATTCCAATTTACACCATTACAGTTGGGGAAATATTCTTCTATAATTAGCCAAAAATCGAATTACTTAATTAAGCATATGAATCATGTCATTGAAGCTCAAAAAGATAGAGGGAGTGGGATACATGCTTGAATAATTCCGAGAAATTAATTTGAACTTTAAAATCCATGAAAGTAAGATGAAAGGAAAAATTGTTTGTATTATATATAATGTCATCCATTAATTTTTACTACCTCCATTGGAAAATATGAAATGTTATCTAAATATTGATAGTGGTTTCATATTCTTTGATTTTAACCACAACATGTGGATTTTTTTGAGATTTTTCAACATCCTTCTTGGTGAAAAATTATCCATGTATATATTACACCACATCCCCACTTCCTAGTTTTAAAAACCCTGCATGGATGAGGTAGAAGGAAGTATGGATCATCATATTCTTTTATTTACACTTGTGGACGCATCTACTCCTCCTATAATGTTAGCAATACATAGTATTCAAAATTTGAAAACTATTTTACAGTTTCCTCTAACTCAACCACTTGGGTATTCTCATGGGATTCATCAATTTAATGTTTATTTAAATTTGGGAGCTTCTTGTGTTCCTCAATGGGTGAGTGTCCAGTTTCTTCATCTTTCATCAACGGCATGGAATTAAATAAAAAAAATTCTAAATTTCATATTAATAATGAGTGATACTCAATTAATATTGAATATATTAAAAAAACAATGGTTTCGAAGAACTGTCATATCCCTAAATTGGTTCTTGTTAAATTAGTACCTATGTGGTGATTTCCACTTGGAGATGGATGAAATTATTTAGCGAAAGATAGTTAAGATCCTCCATTTATTATCAAATCCATCATTTCGATAGATTCTTCCTCTAACATGGTTAGAGTTATATGAAATATAAATATATCTTCTACATAGTAAGGATCAATGAGATCTTGTTGTACCATATACTCATTCTAGAAGACATCCATTTTTGTTGATCTGACACAACTATCTCCCAATGTATGTTTTCCTCATCATGAATCCACTCTAGATCATCAATGAATATTTCTATTTAGATCCTTATATGGATGGGATGGGGATACTCTTCAAGATGGTCCTTGACATCATTGATATCTTCAATAAAACCACCAAGCTCTGATGTCACATTGTATTTGGTCTTCAGTTATTGATAATCTATTTAGACTTTATCAGCCATATCCTCTAGTTCTTAATTGAAATCATGATTATATTCCCATTTATCATAAGAATTTATAGGTTAATGATTTCATTTATCTATTATAGGTCATACAACACTTTATATTTTTGAATTACTAGATCTTTCAATTGATGGTGATTTTTCCATTATTAGAAAAATTTTATATTCGAAAACATAATGGATTTTTTTTTATAAAATAAATAAAATATATAAAAAAAATTAAAATAGAAAAATTTATAAAATAAAAAATAGGTTCCCCAACAACTATGCCACTTTATATAAACACCTATCATGATGCATGAAAAAACTAAATTAATTTCCTAATGCAGCATAGTGGTTGGTTATGGTCGTCTCGCTGGAGGAGATTCTCAATTTGGTCGACTCACATAACCAAAATTCAGCTAAGCTATATTTTTATTATTTATTATAATAAATCACTTTTTTCAATGAAATTAAATATATATATTCTAATTTATACTATCATGAAAATTTAAACCTAATAAAATTTTAGGGAAACACTTGGGTTTGGGTTTAATAATTACTTTCATTTATATGTATGATTTTTCTTTGATAATAAGAACATTAAATATAATGTCTTAACTAATATGATTTATTTAGAAATTTTTGAAATCATTGAATTCCAATGAAATCTCAATTCCTCGTCCTCCTTTAATCAATGAGGTAGACACACCATGGTCATGGATGTTCCATCTTCCAAGACCTAGATGTATAGATGTCACATCATCCATTTATCATCTCAACTCCATCGTCAATATAACTAAGCAAAATAGTTGATAAAGGTGATTAACTTTATGAATAGAAATATTTTGAAAAGAATGTAATTAAAAAAATTCACTACATCAATGAAATTTGACTTATCTACATAGGATAAAGAATTCTATATTAAACATAAAATGATCATTAAAAAAAATTGAATAACACCTTGACCAAAACCTAGAGCATGAATTAGGGTCAGAATATCATTTTCAAGAGTAAGATATCATAATGGTGGGTGGGAGAGAATAGAATAATAAAATAATAAAATAGGTTGAAATAATTAGAAAAAATTAAAATGAAAGATAATTATAAATAGAATGACAATAAAGTTGAAAAGAAGAATAGTAATGGGAGAAATAAATAAAAATAAAATAGAATAGAATAGAATTTAGATAAGAGAGAGGGAATAGAATAAAATATTAGAAAAATAGATAAATAAAAAAAGAAAATAATAAATATAATTTAATATTAAATTAATAATTATACTATTAATAATAATAATTACCCGTAGAAAATTTCTAGGATATCATATACATGAATGACCTCTAAAAATTAACTTTTATTCTTCCAATCCTTGTTATTTGGGTAAGAAATTGAAAGTACCTAGAATAAACTCATGTTTGGATTTGTTTCATTGAGTTTTCTTGATTAATATTTTATTTTTAATGGGAATATCTAGGGTTTAGGTGAATCATGAAACATAAAAAATGGAAGTAAATCAGTGATTAAAATTTTAAAAGGGAATTAGTAGATGATATGGTGACATGTTCCTATTCTCTAGAACCTTATATCAATAATTTGAATAGACCTGTGAAAAATACTCATATCATTCTCTTCCCACACATACTTTGGATGAGATTATGCTCATAGTTATTAATGATCTTAATATTACATCATTTTATAGTCTATATCATAGTCGGCACACAAATCCACATGAACACACATGTATGGGGGCATAACCAGAGCCCCCCCAATACACCATGAAAATGCCCAATAACCCCACTCACACATAGGTAAAACTATGAAAGTATGTGTTTTCCCCATCCTTATACTATAATACCTTTGTGAGATGAACATCCCTTAGGTTTGTGGTCTTATATCATTGTGTGGTTGATGATTTATCTTGGCTGGACAATTTTTTAAAATTACACATAGAATATATATCATGTAAAATTCCATCATATATGAAGTCAAAACATAGAAAATCACATGGATATTATACTCATCCTTATTTATAAAATATTAACAGAATACTTGACCTTATGTAATGTATTTTTGATGGAAATCTATATTTTAATGGTCTTCAATGTTGTGTATAGTCTTCATGTAATTATCTACGATTTTGTGAATATTATAAATTCAACTTCATTACCTTTTGGAATATCCACTTTAAAGAAAAATTCATCGTCAAATTATCTATCTTTACATCTTATTCATTTTTATAAACAATGTGTCAAATCAATTTACATGGTGACAACTGTATTCTAAAATTTTGAACAGTTAATTATTTTGTAATAATTTTAAGATTAAATTAATAAAAAACATTATTAAAATAGTATGTATTGTTTACTATTTTTTAAATCCATTCACAAAAGTTATATCTAACTAAATATCAATATTAAATATTTGGGATACATCAGTTGAAATTCCAATAATTTCATTCTATATTTTTCACTGTATTGAAATAATTTAAATATATTGATATTTATTGACCACCATTAATAAATAATGAAACAAATTGGAAACAAATACCCCTAATATACAATATGATATCAATTCCAATAATATTTTGTAATACATCATTCTTTATAAAAATGTTATAATGAATTACACGTAGAAAATTTCTTATATAAAATTAAAATGTATAATATTTCATTACAAAAAATTTATATCCATATTCTCATAAAAATACTTCATATAATTTTTATATTTCAGATGATGTCATTTTTCTTTCACTTCATTAATGTATTATATATAAAAATCAATATTTCCATGGTCTTTATTGTTGTGAATATTCATCATGAAATCATATTTTCATGGAATTGAATTTATCGATTCCACTTCTTATCTGTTTGGAAAATAATTTCCGGAGAACTATTTAACATAAAATCATCCTTCTTAAACTCATATTCAATGTTATAAAAAATTTCCATGTCAAAGCACTTGGTTACCAATACATTTAAACTAACAAATACTTCAAAAGAAATCAGACATATATATTGGATGTCTTCAATTGAAATTATTTATTAAACTAAGACTTCATTATTATCTTCTACATCCATTATTTTGAGGTATATTTACATTAAAATTAATATTGGATAAGTGGAATACATCACATGAACATCAATGAAATTATTTCTAACTTCTTAAACATATTGAAATCAGTGAAATAGATTTCTATTTAAATTAATTTTTTTTAAAATCCATGATGTCTATTGAAAACAATGACAACTCATACAGAAAGTGGGATCTATATCAATAATCATATGGGATATATAAATACTTAGGAAACATAAATGGCACATGACTATAGTATTCATTTCATATATTCGTGACATTAGAATATAATTTCTATTATCTAAACTGAAATTTTCATCAAAATTAAATAGTAGATGAATGTTTTAGGATAATCTCCCACTTTTTTCATCCTATAAAAAAATCATATTAAATTTCATGAAATCTATTTATGATATAGAAGTAATTAATACTTATAATAATTAGTTTAGGATATTTTTTTTGGTTGGGATATTTAAGAGGCCATCATGAAGAAGCTAATCTTTCATAAAGACATGAAGAAGCATCCAATAGATTTAGTAACAAAAATTTTATATTAAATGAAGAATTAATTTTTTTTGATGTTTTAAGATGGGATGTTGGTGATTTTGAAGGCCTCAGGATGATTTTAATGATTTAATTGATATTATAGATATGTTGGGACACATTCATTGAAATTTGGGTTCTGGTTAGACTTTGTCGTCCATGTTATAATTTGGTTATGCCTAGTTCATATTAGTCTTTTTTATTATACATGAATGATTATGTATGTGCATTTTTGTGTGTATGAATTCATTGGAAGATGTATGGTTATAAATATATAGGTATAAGAAACTTATTGAGTGTATAAAATTTTACAAAATCATGTATGTTATGCTATATGATCATAAGATGCTTTTGAATTGATTAATATATTTTATAATCTCATTAAATTTATGATATTATAAAAATATAGTTGATATATATATTTATTCTTATGATATTATTATTTTTAAAATAATAATAATACATAAACTTTATGAAGGAATTATTATGAAGAGAAAATAATTTATTTTATTCATTAAGGAAATATTTAAATAATAAATGAAAATTCTTATTCTAAGTAGATCATGATTCAATTAAAGAATGAAGGGGACAATAAAAGGAGGTAGTTAGAGTCCTATATTATTTATATACATTTATGGAAACAACACATTACCATTCATACATGTTTAAAATTAAAATGGAATTAATTGTTGTGGATTTTATGGGGAATTTAGTTTGAGAAGAACACTGTGGTCTTATAAAATATTAGAATTTTTTTGATCCCTTGTTTTCAAGAAGATTGAAAAGGGAGTAGTTTTAATTATAGTTAGTTGAATAATGTTCCTAACGAAGAATATTAAAATTTGAATTGAAATATTCACATAGTGATATTAATATATATTCTAAGAGGAAAGGAAAACATAGTGCTCTTGACTATGTGTATCCGACATATATTATGGAAGTCTAATAAAGATGAAGGTATGATGAGACAATAATTATGAAATGAACATTTATCAAAGAGATAAATGGTGTGTTATAGGGATAGATCAAGAGTTTCTTAAAGAAGATTAATTTTATGTATTATTTAAGAATAATAAATTATTGATAATGATTTATAACCATTTAAACTACGAATTATTTTTATTGCTGAAGAATTTGAGACACTGGATTACACCCATAATCTACTATATAATTATGAAGAATATTTTGTCTTGTTAGGCTTATAAAAATTATATTTCATTTACACTATGGTGGTAAATCTTGAATACAATGATTTATTATTGAAATTTGAGGAAGATTGAAATATCATACCAAATTATTGAAAGCAGGGAAGAATTTTAGATATTTTTCAGGCCTAAATGTGTCTTATGTTTTCACCATTGGCTATTTTTAATATAGAGTAAGATGAATCCTATATCTCTATAAAGAGGACAATAATTTGGTGTTTTCTATATTTTTTGGTTAGTTATAAAAAATGTATGGTCTAAAAGAAAATACCTATTGTGAGATAATTTTGTTAATTTATCAGGTGTTATCTAAATGAGATAATAACAAATATGTACTAGAGATGTAGTCATCCATATTAAAGTTGAACCCTCTTAATAAAAGGTAATTTTCTTTTCATTTAGTTACTTTATAATTTTATATTTGTTCTATCCATCCATGAGAGAAATTAAGATATTCCAGTGTTATATTCACCAAACAGTTGACGTTGTTGAAATGAGTAAACTTTATAATCCTAAGAAGATAACATACACAATGATTATCACCTAGTGTTAGTCCTATCCCAAAGATGTCATGACAAAACCATTTTCACCATACCTTATTCAATACAATCCATCGTCAACCTACTTTAGAAGAACATACCAATTTGAATAATCAATATGTAGGCATTTTTTATTAAATTGATTTTCAAAGTTTGTAACTATGGGGTTTTATGGTGAAAAAATTTTATATATAAAAATTGAATATTTAATGGATGAATTGTGAGTTTCATGAAATATTTATTATCTCATGTTTTATTTAGTTATGTATGCGTGTTTCTAATGATTTAGTTGTGGAATCCCTATTCCATGAATATAATTATTATGTTAAAGATAATCTAATATGTTTCTATTTAAATAACTTATATTTTATATTACACACATTAAAGTAGAAAGATATAATGTATACACACATCTAAATGTATCATTCAGATATGGTACATGAAACTATTTTCATGTAATGGATTGAAATTATTTAAAAATGATGATCTCTACAATATAAATATGTAATAATTAGATATCCAATTCACACTTTTCAATAAAATGAAAAATATTTCAAGTCTCTGGGATGTCCGATGCTATGATCCTCTGCCATATGATACATTAACAAAAAAGGATTTAAATTACATCATAAATATAGCATATGTAATTTTCAAACTATATACAACATCTACATTTATTCTAATGACTTTAATATCATAACTAAAAAAAGGTAGATGAAAAATAAATATTATTTTTTAGTCTAATTGTTGGACCCCAGTTGTGTATTTTTTTTGTATTTTTGTCAGTAGGTCAATATTATGATGAATGAAATAATGGTCAGAAGAATTTAAGGAAATATTATAATCAGATCCAAAATGATAATTGGTTCTTGAATGATAATTTGATCCATAATGACTATCAGATCATGGATGATAATCGAATCCTGGAAGATTAGATATAGAATCACGAGTATCATATCCAGACATTGTAAAGGGTCAACATATCAGTGAATCATAATGAGACATTGATGTAACTTCATATATTATATTTATTCAGGAATGAAATTGGTGATTGAAATGAGGAAACCACTTCGACATTAGAATGACTCCAATATAAATGTGGTGATTCTTTTCTAATCATTATTTCACATAAATAATAATTCCAATCTTGAACTTATGATGTAATCTTGATGGGTGAAAGAGATAAAATTGATTATGCCGATAAAAAATGAATCATACTCATATTTTTCATAACCCGGTGTAAGGGAAGATAATGATTTTGCCATTTTTTTTGAGAAGAAAAGGTTTTTGGGAATCCTACTCCAGAGATCATTCCTAGGATCATAATATTGAGGCTAATTGTACTCATGGAAATAAAATTCAGGATAAAGGAATGATAGAAGGTACTTAGAATCATAATTAGAATGATAATACCCATAATGATAGTACTTAGGAACTGTAGCATTAGATTATCCATCAAATGCCTAAAAAATGAACATACCCATAATGACTGTACCCAGAAATAATCCTACCCAGAAATGATCATATTTAGAGAAATCGTACTTGGATTTCTAAATGAAAAATTGTACTGGGATTTATGAAAGAAAAAGCATACTGATATTTCATAAGAAAATATTTAACTGGTTTTTCTAAATGAATGATTCCATAGAATATCGAAAAATCAAGGTTATTTAAAGATTAAAAAACAAATTTAATTAGTAAAAGGGAGATCCTATAATCTATGAGATTTGAAGAATCAAAATTTTATTGAATGAGTCAAAGATAAATCCAATGTTTATGGTGTTTAAAAGAACCTATAAATTTGGAGGTCCAAAGAAAAATAGAGCAGAGAACATTTATAATATAGAACATAGAATGATCAAGTTCCCTAGTTTAGGAATTTTTTGGACATGTATTGAGTACCCAACCAAGTATTGTTTTTCATTTTTAACCTGAGTAAGATTCATTTAATGATGTTTTTCAGACTGGGTTTTTGAGAGACTATTCAAGAACAAAAATTTTCATAAGTGAATTTTGGAAGTTCTTAAAAAATGTGAAAATGTAGATTTTGATTCCTCTTATATGGGGATGATGTGAATACTTTATTAAGTAGATCAAAAAATAATAATAATGTGAAACCTGTAAGTGTGGATGCATAACAGTTGCTGAAAGGGATTTTTTTAGGTAGTGGATAATGGAAAAGATAGTTGGGGGTTAAAACCAACTATATCATGAATACTTTTTCTAGGATTATTGAATTTTTATTTTCTTATACCTTTTTATCCTGAAAGAAGATATTGACATAATTCATGTTGGTGGGACAATCCAACATGACAAGGAATTAGACTTTGTACGAAACCTTGTAAAGATCATGTGATGCATTATCTTTATATTTGATGAATATGAAATGTGAGGTTCTGAGTTTTATTTGAGTGGATCAATAATCAAAAATGATTCAAAGGATACAAAAGGTTTTACTGAGGAGTTAATAAAACATTATTTTAAATGAAAAAGGAACCGTTTATTTATCCCCCTTCTTAGTTCTCTCAATCCTACATGGGAACAATAATTTATATCCCAGGTTATATCTCCTTTGAATGATCCATCTATGAGAATGGAGAAAATAAATTCCATGAACTATAAGGGGAATCAGTATTTAAATGGAAAGAATTATCATTTCTGGAAAAAAATAATGCTTCCATATCTTATGTCCCTTGTATTACATCCAGTATTTTTATTACATAACTTCTCATTACATTTTACAAATAGAGGATCATTAAAAGTTACTAACTATAAATAATGTAAATAATACAGGAAAACATATGTCATTCATCTAATCGACTCTTAATGATTCATTATAAATTTATCCTGAGTATTATTATTGCATCCCATAAATTGGTGACACACATTAAAGGAAAGGGTGAGTAGAAGGCCAAATAAGGGTAAATAATGGAAACTGTTTACTAGTGACATAGATAAGAACTTGATGAAATACATAATGACCTAAGCAATTGAAAAAAGGAAAGAATAATAAAAATAACATGAATCATAACATGAAAATGTTGATACAACTTTTAATTTAGACATTCATAAGCATATCACCATGTTCCATCCCCATGGTGTCATAAATATTACCACGGTTATTCACCAAGGTATTGTAAAACATGTCACCTCTATAGAGTAATTACATTACCCAATGCATTAAAGTGCTATCAGGGTAGGGAACACACTTAATGAGCTTTTATATTCATGTGAGACCCATAAATCAAAATCAAATATTTCATAAATAACCCAACGAGAATTAAGGAAATGGGTTATATATCAAAATCATAACATTTTAAAAAGTTCTTAAAAACATGATCATTATGTCATTAATAAATCATCAAATGGGAATGAGGCATTTATGTATGTCAATTAAAAAATATAATATATCATTTTTATGTTTTGATAAATACATATGGAAATGAAATATTTTTGGTTATTCACATAAATAAAATAAAATAATTTCAAGAGAAAAAGAGAGAGATTTTGAGACAAAAAATAATGCAGCATAACAGCTATGCAACATGGATTTAGAAAACATTAAAAAAGAGGGAATATGGATAAACCATTCATAAAAGACTCATAATATAGTATAGGGGATGAATAAAATGTAAATAAGAACATGGTATGAAAATTTCAAATACATACCACATAAAGATAACTTGAAAGGAAAAGATAAATATGAGAATACCCTTACGAAATTTCGACTGCTTAACGACGTCACATAAACATTCATAAAATGTGTTGATAAAAGAAAAATGGGTCATTATTCAATTTTAAACTATATGAATTGTAAAGGGGATATGTAATTACATATTACATCATCATAAAATGTAAATTAAAAAGGAATAATATAAAAGGAGATCTTGAAAAGTAGAA
Organism: Viscum album; assembly: GCA_963277665.1. Taxonomy (NCBI): domain Eukaryota; kingdom Viridiplantae; phylum Streptophyta; class Magnoliopsida; order Santalales; family Viscaceae; genus Viscum; species Viscum album. The sequence continues at coordinate 44,367,973 of OY728139.1, read as the reverse complement.
GGGTGGTAGAATCCATTACATTAAACAGTAACTTCTAGAACACTATGATCGGTACCTTGGGGGATTATGGAACCCTAGTAGGACTATTGGGTGGGAAGTAATACTATAAAAATGTCATGAAGAATGATTTTCGAATGAATGTAAATAAAGGAATGAATGGATATTTATAGAAAAAGTGAGGTAATAGTTTATTAATTTTTAAATGACACCTCATTAGTGGTATTTTCAAAACTAGGGGCTTGCCCTTGGTTTTTTCCAATGGTATTATCTAAATGGGAAACCTCATATAATATTTTAATTCACATGATTCTACCAGCATCTTATATTACTCATTACATAATCATGACATAGTCATGTTGTCATTAATCATACTGAGAACTCGAAATTGCATTTTTACCATTGTTCAAGAATGAAACTATTTTTTGAAAAATCCCCAAAAAAACACCCTAACCATTTTTTAGATGTAGAATTAAAAATTTAACACCATTCCCTTAAAATTAATTTCATTTTAAATTAAATTAAATAAATAGAATACTAATACTTAACTAAAAATTTCGTAAACATTAATTTAAATATACTATGATATTATTATATCAGATTACCATTTACGATGAATAAAATATATTTAGGCTTGCTTAGGTGAGGTTGTAATTCCTTTGGTCAAATTACTATTCATGAGGGAAATATTACTATTTCAAAGGGTCTAATTACTATTCAATAAAAAATTCTGTTGATCTTATTTCTTTTGCCATTCATAAATAATATTAATCATATAATGTTAATCTTGAAAACACAATTCATCAAATACTATTCATAAAAAAATTAATATTAATCAAAAAATTTAATCATATGATAAAAGTACAAAATATTCACTGAAGATAAATTTTGACATTTTGAATTTAGAAATGAAGTTTATTTGACAATAATAATTCTTTACGTGTGAGAAATTTAACTTTCAAATATAAAAATACTTATTTATTAAAAATAATAACAGATTGAAAGTGAATAGTGAAATTTCATAGTGAAATTTCTAACACAAAAAAATAATATTATTTTATAAATTAAAATTAAAAAGGGATATTTTTATCATACTATTAAATTGAAATAATCGTTATTTAAAATAAATTAATTTTTAAAAATAATTATATTTATTCATAAATGTAAAATTTGTGTTTGGAAAGCCAATTTATCAAATTTGACTCAATTAAACATATATATTATTAATGAAACTATTCTTAAATATGTATATCACATTATTTTTTATAGTTGAACTAATCCAAATTTACGCATGATGTATAATTTCTCATTTAAATAAAATTTAATTCTATGTTCTTCTGTTGTAAAAAATAAAATAAAAAGTTATTTGGAGGAAAGAGATCCATAAATAAAGGAGGTACATTTTTCAGATCTTTACATTCTTCCGCCTTAAATAAATTACATCCCCAAAATTTTCAAATATTAAAAATGTGGTAATATTATAAATCATATAATTCTATTATAATTTTATGTCTAAAAAACTCATACATAAAAACATTAATCATCTTCACTAATTGCATTTTCTATAAATCCTTCATAATGGTTCCTAAAATCCTTGTGTTTAACCAAACACATCCTCTAGGAGTGTCAAACTTGGAGTGTAGTAAGGCCAGTTTTTGTGTATCAGTTTTTATTCGAGTCTAGCTTAATGAGGTGTTATAATGTTTTACCCATAGATCCATCTGTTCCAGTGCCGCATCCACTTGTTCGTATCCACGTTGGGATTTAATTGTTCGAAAACCACTTACTTAGTATTTCACCAAAATTCCATGATTTTTTCCTATAATTAAACATTTAATAGGGTTCTTCCTAACTTTTTCATGTCCTAATTTCCACAAATAACTAATATATCATTTGATACCAACTATGACATCTCACATTCTAACTACGTAATGTTTCATTATATTTTATAAACAAAGGATCGTTAATGTTTAATGTCTTCATAATAAGGTACTTAATACATAACAAAAGAATTCATTTTTCTAATCCACTAGTAATACTTCATCATTAGTTCATTCTATGTCAAATTATGGCATCTCATAACCTGGGGACACATATCAATGGAATGGGTGAGTAGAACGCCTCATATGGGTAAATAAGGGAAACAATTTACATGATATATCAATAATAACTTGATGAAATACCTAAACACATGATTAATTGGAAAAATATATATATCATAATAAAAATAACATGAATCATGACCTGAAAATGTGTCCACTAAATTTAATTTAGTCATTCATAAGCATATCCTGAAGGTCCGTCCCAACGGTTTTCTAAAAATTACCAAGGTTATTCACCACGGTATCCTAAAACAGGTCAAATCTAGAGATTAATTACATCACCCAATGTATTGTAGTGCTATCAGGGAACAATATTAATAGGTATTAATATTCATGTGAGACTAACTGATAATAATCAATAATTTCATAAATTACCCAGAGAGAATAAAAGAAATGGGTTTCATATCAAAATCATGGAATTTTTAAAAGTGCATAAACACATGATCAATATGTTATTTATAACTAAAGGAATGCAATTAAGGATTTCTTATAAGTTAATTTCAGAATCAAATATATCATTTTTATTTCTTAATGAATACCCCTAGAATTTAAATATGTTTAAGTATACAAATAAATAAAATAAAATAATTTCTTGAGAAAAATAGAATGATTTTGAGATGAAAATGCCATAGTATAAAGGCTCTGAAACAAGGGTAGAGAGGATAAATGGGTAAACCATTGATAAAAGGCACATAATATAGAATAGATAAATAATAAAATGGAGATAAGATCATGGTATGGAAATTTGAAATACACACCACATAATGATAACTACAAAGGAAATGAGACGTTTGTGAATTCCTTTACAAAATTTCAGTAGCCTAACGATGTCACATACAAATTTATAAATTTTGTTGATAAGAGAATAAGTGGACTCTAATAAATTTTAAACTATATGGGAAGTATGTGGGATATGTAATTACATATACCAACATAAGAAAATGTAAATTAAAATGTAATTACATAAAAGGGGTGCTTGAAAAAGAAAAGGGTGGAAAATTCCATCACCTTGAAGAATAACATCTAAAACGATAAGATCGAGACCATGAGAGTATAGAGGCACCATGGTAAGACTCCATGGGAGGTAATAATATCATATATTCATTAATAAAGATTTTTTATTGAAACAGAAGAAATTAATTGGTGCGTATTTTTAGAAAATCTGAGGAGATATTTTATTAATTTCAAAGGACACCTAATTAGTGGTATTTGAAAAACAATGCATTTGGCCATGGTATTAGCCAATTGGGAAATCTCGTATCATATTATAATTTAAAAGAGTCGGCGAGGATCTTAACGTACTCATTAAATCATCATGACATTTTTATAATGTCATTAAACATACCGAAAACATAAAACTATATTTTTTCTATTCATAAAAAATTATACTATTTCAAAAAAATCTAAAAGATTCACCCTAACAATTTTTCAGTGTGTAAAATTCAAAAGTGAACTATATTTTATAAAAAATTATTTAATTTTAAATAAATTAAATAATTAAAATATTAAAACTTAACTAGTAATTTTTAAAGCATTTATGAACTTATAATATAATAGAATTATATCACATTACCCTTTAAGATGACTAAAATATATGTATACATTGTTAGGTGAGGTTTCAATTATATTTTTCAAATTACTATTCATAAGGGTAACACTAATATTAAAGAGGGTCATGTTAATGTTTGCCTAAAAATTAAGTTGATCTTATTAGGCTCTAAATATATTATTGATCGTAACTGTGTATATATGTTTTTCGAAAATAATTACACAAAATTAATTTTTAAATAATTATTTACAAAATATTTTGTATTATTCATTAAAAACAATATTTATTAAATTATATTCGTCAATAAAACCCTATTTATCCAATAAAATTCATCAAAAAATTATTATTCCTCTAAAAATTGATACATATTAGAAAACTACTATAAATTCCATGAAGATTAATTTTGACTTTTGGAATTTAAAAATGATGTTTATTTAACCATAATAATTCTCTAAGTATGTGTAATTTAAATTTTACATAAAAAAGACTTAGTTATTAATAATACTAAAAGATAGAGAATGAACAATGAAATTTCATTGTGAAATTTTTAACACTAAAAATACAATATTTTATGATTACCTTTAAAATGGAATGTTTTAATAAAAATATTTAATTAAAATAATAATTATTTAAATTACCATAATTTGATAGAATAATTATATCATTTCAGAGAAGTTAAATTTGGTTTTGAAAAGGAAATTTATCAAATTTGACTTAATTAGTCATATATTTTATTAAGATAAAATATTCTTAAAAGTGTATAGCAAATTATTTTTCGTAGTTTTACTAATAAAAATAAATTCATTATGTATAATGTTCTCATTAAAAAAAAGTTATTCTATGTGCTTCTATTGTAAAAAATAATAAAATGTTATTGGGTGGAAATAGATCCATAAATAAAAGGGGTACATTTTTTGGGTCATTACTGTAACACCTAGAGATTTTATAACATAGATTCTTTAAATAATCGCGATGTCTTGTGTTATACACTACACTAATATTATATTTCACTATACGGATCGCTTTATTATCTTGTTTCATAGACAACACTATTCTTGTTTTGTGTTGCACACAATTTCTAGTTCCTTTGATTGAATTCATTTCACGCAATAATGAGTATATATTTTGTTAAATTTATAAATGATCTAAGTTACGATTATTTTATACAAAACGCTAATTGAATATTTCACTACACAGAACACTGACTTGGCTTGCGTTACTTCCAAGAGCGACCATGTAACACCCTGATATTTTATGAGAAGTATTTTTTTTATGTCTTATGTTATACGAAACATCAAATAAATCTTTCACGACACACAGCACTAGCTTGTCTTGTGTTACACACAATCGCGACCTTCCTCGATTGCGTGTGTAGTACGCAATACCGAGTTCAACTAAACAACGATATTTTAATATAATATTATAAACTAGCTGTTATGAATAGTATTAACTGAATTTTAAATATTATAACATTATTACTCATCTTATATATTTTCTAGAACATGTTATGAGAACAAAATACATTTTTCGGGTAAAATAAGTATTTTTTAAAAAATGCAGTTTTGCCACCTTTTGATGGCGCACCCACTTTAAATCTAGTTTTTGACAGGTTTATAAGTTCAATTTGACAAAATTAAATTCTTATTTGGAATCAAGATATAAAAATTTACTTTGGATAAAATTTTCATATTATTCTGATAACCTTCATATTTTAATGAATAGTAAAAACACGCTATATTATAATTAAAAACACCTTTTTTCATTGCAATAATTTATATGGTTGTATTATATTTTTAATTGGTTTTAAAGTGTAATTATAATATATTTTTACCATTTAATCCAATGTTGTTCACAGAAATTAATTTCACTTTGAATTTGGACATAAACAAGTGTCGATCTTTTGATAGTTCTTGTTTCTTAAAAACATGCTATTTGTTTTGATAACGGGAATTAATTTTAAAATTAATTAATTCCAATTATATGTTTTCAATTTGAAAAAATTGAAATCATTTTTGAATTCGGAATATCAAATATTTCTTAGGCTGAATTTTTGGTATTTTTCTAAAAAACTTCAATTTTTGATGAATAGTGAAACCACTTAGTGGTAGTTCAAAAAACCGAATCATTCATTTAAATGAAATTTTTCCACTTTTGTGAATTTAATTTCAAAAATCTGACATACATGGTTTTTGTTAAGAAGTAAAATATGGTTCAATAAGATGAAAATAATTTTTGGTGAATAGCAACTTTTGTCTTTTATTTACTGCAGTTAAAGGTAAATAGGGTAATTCAAGGTTAAAAGAATATTATAATAATTAAAAATTACCTTAACACTTGTCCAAACCTTATTGGATGAGTAATGACCGACCATGGGCATCCTTGGGTCGATTTTTGGACCCCAAGGAGCCACTTAAGAAAGAAAATGACACATTAAATTAATTAATTTACCAGAAAGGCTCAGCCAGGGACAAAGTCCCTGACCATTTATTAAATAAAGGAAAAAAGTACAGCAAACAAGCAGTAAAAAGAAAACAAGCTAGGAACCATACCCGCCATCATACCCATCACCATCTCCATAATCAAACTCCTCATCTGCAGTTGCCGACTCCCATTCCGAGCTTTCATATTGCTTCATCAGCTTCACATACTTCCGTCTGAGATTCATCTTCTCCAATTGCACAAAAGCATCAGAAGAAGTCATTACCTTACCATTTCTCAAAGAAGATCTAGTGGACATCGGCCTTAGTAAAGAAGAATAATCTTTCCGTTGTCTTCTTTTTGGAGGGGCGGTAGAGTTACCCACACATTCTGCCATCACCTTCTTCCCATGTTGGACAACATCACTAAAAGAGGTACGGACATTGCCATCAACCTTTTTCTCACTATCAGAAATATCCCCCCATTTCTCAGGAAATCACACCATCCGAGGACAGAAGTTCACACCTTGCTCAGGCTCCACATGACTGTTAGGACCAACCAGTGTTAAACACTGAGATTGAGCAACTTTCTCAAGCTCTCCAGACGTCCCAATCTGCATACTATCCCCAGCCTGCAGATTACTGCTTTTCATCCTTGGAGAACTGCCATGCAACTCAAGAGCTGCAGCAGGAACTTGGCCAGAACCCAAACCATACACCATTTGAAACTGATCCACCTCAGTTTCAGCATCCACAAGACCAGCAAAGCAGTTGCTCACAGCAATTCCATCAGCCTTTTTCACATGGTGAGATTTCAGCCCATGATAGGTCCTAACCCATCCATCAGCATCCTCCGCAGGATCCTCAGCCTGCATAGGCACTGTAATCCTAGCCACTGCCTCTTTTCCTCCCACTATACCCAACATCTGGCCATTAACCACTCCAACCGACTGTTCATTGAAAGTCTCACTGCCCAAAGAGCCATCCATGGGCTGGGTCTCCTTATTTCTTTCAGATTCAGTCTGAGCCTCCACCTGCTGATTATCTGTAGGTCGAGACTGGACTTGCTCAGCCTCTGCAATGCCAATGGGCCCAGAACCAGGACACCTCCCCCCATTGAGATCACCTATCAACCTACCGAAAACATCCTGAACTTTCGGATTAGCGTGATTAAGCAGCAAGTTGTCCTGCCTCCCCTGTATGTCACCGCAAGAGAAACCCAAGCCAGCAACAAATGGGACAACCCCTCTGTTGCCTTTGTCCAGACCCTCACTCCGGGCCACCATACCAGCATCCGATGAACCACTGGCCTCCTCTGGAGCATTGCAATCGACCTTGGATGTTCCGTCAGCCCGCACACCCTTTACTGCACATCCATTGGGAGAGCCCCAATTATCATTTCTCCCAACCTCCCTTGGAAGAACGGTGTCTCTCCAAATCTCCCTAAAAGAAGACCCCTGCCGGCACTGCTCTGAGACATGTCCAAGTCTCTTACATTTAGAACAGAAGTCCATCCACTCCTCATAGATAAATTTCTGTTTACATCTATACTGATCACCGATCGTAATCCAGACAAACTCAAACGGGGCCTTTGACACATCCATCTCCACACAAACCCTCGGATTCACAGGGTGACACACCGCACGCGTATGATTATCAGAACAAAGATACTTCCCAATGATATTACCAAGCATCTTAATGATAGAAGGATTTTGAAAAGGTAATGGTAAATTAGGAAAACTCACCCAAAGCGCCACGGAAGGCGGGTCACGGTTCATGTCGAAGTCAAACGACCAGCGGAACAAGATGAAGCGGCATCCATTGCAACTCCGGGGCACCCTAGACCAGGCGAGGATGAGATCCTCCTCGGAAGCAAAGCGGATCATGATATGCCGATTTCCAATCAAGCCAACTGTAGCCCACTCCTGGAGATCCCAGGTGTCGAAGATGAGTCTGTCGAAAGAATCCACCGAGGGTCTTCGCTGCTTAAATCTCGCAACCAAAGTGAGGTTCAGAAGCGCAGAAGATTCAGCGAATTCAGAGTTCGAGATCTGAAGATTCGGGCAACCCTGAATGAGTAACTAAAAAAAATGTTTTTGTAATTAATTTTTATAAGGAGTTATATAGATTATATTTTCGACTATAAATATTGAGTGGAAAGATAAAAATATTTCATACAAGATGATATTTTTTTATAATTTTTAGACATCAAATAAATTAAATTATTTATGACACAATAATGATTGAGAATTTACCTCATTAATAAATGATTTAAATAAATAAGATTATAATGATTAAAATATGTTCCAAAACATGTCCAATTCTAATTGGATGATTTTATTTCGACCATGATTCATATTATCTTCATCTTTATTGATTTTAGGACCTTTGGAAACCGAAGATAGGTTTATAATAAAATAATATTTTCACACATTCCAAAGGTGCCCCTCTCCTCCCTTATAAAAGGGCACCTCCTCCCTCTCCTCCTCACACCACATTGAGCCATAAATCTCAGCCAACCCCTGCCAATTTCTCTTATCCACTTCCCTCGAAACATCCTAGAGGTCCGGGTCTTCTTCAAAGACCACCCTAGTGCCCTAAGAGGAGGTTAAGAAGAGGCGCGTCAAAGAAGAGTTAATATCAATTACCAATCCTTTCCAATTTCATTCTTCTTCAACTTCTGCTTATTCAGTTGTTTCATTATAAAGTAATAAAAAAAGTATTAATTATATACTTATATGTTATTATAAATATCAAACAACCCCATTTCACCTACTATCCATCCTATGGAAAACGAAATCACCGCGTGTGCGTACGTACGGAATACCATCTCCATGCCGTGGTGTAATCAGTTTTTCCACCACCACCCTACTTGGATGGGTATAATGGTGTAAATAATAACTATATATGATTATTTTAAAGTTATATTGATTCGGAAATAGTATACATACACTTCAATACAATTCCACGATCATGGGAATGATATCATCGCGTGCGTATGTACGGCCTATGGTCTCCACGATGTGATGCGACTCATTCTACAAGATCTTCATTGAATAATGATTATATAAATTTATTGAATGACTAAATATTATATATAATACACTAATAACATTCTATAAATGGGGTATCTATAACCTAAAAATAAGAATAAGAATTTATTTAACAAAACACGAATAAGAACAAAAAAACAATAAACTACTGAATAACAAGTATAAATGAAATATTACTAATAAGAATCTAAGAATATGACCATATATGATATCATAACAATGAGTAAGATTATGGAATAAGTCAATAACGTTATTTAAATCATTATAAAGGAGTTTCTTACATGTAGGAAGCAAATCAGACCTAAGGTAAGGGAAAATCTCACAATCTCATTTTTAGCTGAGATTGTTTACACTTTGGTATTTACTGGGGTATATTTAACATCCACATCCATGTTTACTCAATATGTAATATCATTTCTATCCTCCTACAATTATTTAAATCCAATATTACTCATTTGAGAGTTTTAGTAAATGATATGAAAGGATTCTTTTGTCGTTTTTCGTATGAGGTACTTTTTGACGTTTTCATCCAATATACGAGAAGAATGTTTTTTTAACTTTTACGGCATGAATGGATTTTATGATTTCTTAAAACATTATTTCCATGAATATTCCTTTATATGTTTTGAATTTTATTTTTAATCAACTTATTTTAGTTTAAAATTTTATGACAAGTTAGGAAAGGAAAATGTTTTTGAAGTAGAAAGGATATTTTCGTCAAGAATAAAGTTCAAGTGTTTTATCAAAATTATTCTCCATATAAGATAATATGTGGTTCTATTTCTATCCTTACTTTTACAATGATTTGATTATGTTATGATGGAATTATTTTTATGATTCCATTTTATCTTAAATGGATTATGTTATGATGGCATGACATTTAAGAATCCCAATTTTATTACATGGGTTATGCGATGATGTATGAATTATGATTTTGTGGCACACATAAGAATGGTTTCATTATGAGATGGGTGGGACCTATATCTCCCTCCAATGCATTGCGTAAAGATTTATATAACATGAGATAGACATGGATGGAACGGCAAGTTAAACCGGTTCAGTGATACAGGACTGGAATGAGGAGTGAACTCAGTTCATTAATGGATATTGTCTGCTATGATAGTCTTGGATATGTGCCTTGACTAATATGAAATGATTTTCTATGATTTTGTGTGTATGACACAAAGTATCATGATTTATGTTATGATTATTTGGGATTACATTTCACCACTATGATTTATCCCATGTTTTGATATTACGATCTCTTCTGCAGGTTAAGATATTCATCATGTTATGTTCTTATTAATATGATATGATTGATATTTCTTTTGTTTACCCTTACTGAGCATTTGATCTCACCCATTTGTATGTTTTCTTTTCCCAGGTCTGGACTAAGGGTATTAAGTAAAATATGCCAAAAGGGACTCTAGATATGATTAAATAAATGGGAGACAACGTAAATGATTTATGAAGGAGTTGTTTATGTTTCCTAGTTTCTAAAGACACTATACCTATATGGTTTTTATGTTTTTGTTATATGTTTTAATAATTATGCTTTAGTTTTTGAATTAATAACCATGTATGTAAAGTATGGTTTGTTATAGTTGGTATCATAGGAAATGTATAGTCAACCTTTGGAAACTAGGATGTGAAAGCCTTAGTAAGAACCCTAAGTATAAGTCTATGCATAGAACACAATATTTTTGTTTTAGAAATGGCCATGAGTAACCTATGATAAGACCTTAAGTGTGAAATATCATTCTTGATTATGTATTTTTACTATTATGATTAGTGTTTCTCACACTATGATCATTGGTTTTAGTCCATGGATGGAACCCGAAGGAACCGTGTTAATGATGAATGTGATGGGAAATGCAATGATTTTCCCCCTGAGCAACCAAATGTTATGGGAGCTGGAATGAAAAATATTTTAGCCATGCTCACACAACTTTCTCAAGCTATGAACCATGCATGAATTCAAAACGAACAAAGTAAGGGGAAACATTCTGTTGAATATTTCATGAGGCATCACCCACCTTCATTAAGCGGGTCTTCTGATCCATTAGTGGATGAACAATGTATTAGTACCACTGAGAAGATATTTTCAGTTCTAAAATTTTCTGAACAAAACAAATTCATCTTAACAGTGTATCGTTTGTAAGGTGATGCTGATCAATGGTGTAATATTATCTAGAATACAAGGCAAAGAGATGAAATTGAGTCCATGGAATGGGACAAGTTCAAGAACTTATTTTTAAATAAGTACTTCCCTCGTATTCTTCGAACAAATATGGAGAAGGATTTTCTTGAACTGAAGCAAAATGATGATGAATCTGTTGGTACCTACGAAGAAAATTTTACAAGACTTGCAAGGTATGCTTCCGGAATTATTATCCTACCTGAGAGTAAAATCGATCAATTCTTTAGTGGCTTAAAACCAAGTCTTCTAAGGGCGTTAGCCATAAGGGACTTCAATAGCTATGAGGAAATTGTTCGACGTGCTCTCAAGGATGAGATGGGTATTGGAGTAACCCATCAGTCATATGGGTTTGATAAGAAGAGGAAAATGGAATTCAAAGGAAAAACTAAAGACCACACTGAAAAGAAGATGAGTTTTCCTTTATGCTAAAATTGTGGAAAGAAACATGGAGGGAATTGTCTTAAAGGGACATTCCATGGTTTTAATTGTGGAAAAGAATGTCATCGGGCAATTGAATGGTGAAATAATGGGAAGAATATGTCTAATGATACGAACAAAGAAAGGGATACATAGAATGCACCTCCTACACTTAAATGTTTCAAGTGTAAGGAAATGGGGCATTATGCGAATAAATGCACAAATACAAGGGTTGTTGATGTTGATCAACGTTAACAAACTCTTAATTCCAAATAAAAAGGAAAGTCACATGCAATTACTATCAGCGATGTGGTGTAAAATAACGAAGTGATGAAAGGTACACATACCATACACTCTAAAGTAGAAAATGTTTTATTTGATTCTGGATCCACCCACTCTTTTATTTCTGAATAATTTTCTAAGGGTATCATCGTATTACCTCAACAATTAGATATTGAGTTAGTTGTGAAAACCCCTAATGGAACGACAATCACATCAAAAGTTTACAATTCTTCTTCGATTGAAGTTTGTGGGAAAGTGCTTCCAGAAAATCATGTGATCCTTCCTATAGTGGAATTTGATGTGATTCTTGGCATGGATTGGATTTCATTATATAGAGCTCATATCAATTTCCAAATAAGGGAAGTCACATTTCATATTACAGATCAATCTATGATCATCTATCGATGCAAGGATGAACATAACCTTCCAATGGAAATTTATTCCATCTTATGGGTCTTGATTCCACTAAATGAAGGTTATCTATCTCAAATGGTTGGAGAGAAACTCACGATTAATAATATTCCCATTGTACAGGAGTTTGATGATGTCTTTCCAAAGGAACTTCCATGTCTTCCACCAAATCGTAAAGTTGAGTTTTCAATGTAACTTATACCGGGTGATATGCCTATTTCAAAGACACCTTATAGAATGGCCCCAATTGAGTTGCAGAAATTGAAGAAGCAACTCCCAGAGAATCTTGATAAGGGATTCATATGACCCAGTGCATCACCTTGGAGAGCACCTATTCTGTTTGTTACGAAGAAAGATGGATAAATGAGACTCTGAATTGATTATCGAGAACTTAAAAGGATCACTATCAAGAAAAAATATCCTCTCTCACACATTGATGACTTATTTGACCAACTAAGTGGATTTCAATACTTTTCCAAGATTGATATTTTTTCAGGGTATCATCAATTAAGGGTCAAAAAAGAGGATATACCAACGACGGAATTCCGTACAAGGTATGGAAAATATGAATTTATAGTGATGCCATTTGGTCTTACTAATGCCCCTGCTATCTTCATGGATCTAATTAATAGAGTCTTTAGAGACTATCTTGATCAGTTTCTGGTAGTCTTTATATATGATATTATTGTCTATTCGAAGATAAAGGAATAACATGAAGAGCAATTGAGAATTTTATTGAAGACCCTGAGAAAGGAGAAGATTTATGCCAAATTTACGTAGTGTGAATTTTGGATTTAAAAAGTTGCATTTTTGGGTCACATAATCTCAAAAGAGGGGATATCTTTGGATCCCGCAAAAACAGAGGTTATCGAAAGATATTCGAGACCAACAACAGTCACTGAGATCCAATGTTTTCTTGGTTTGGATGGATATTATCGACGTTTTGTGAATGAATTTTTCACGATTATCTAATCCACTCACTAGGTTGACTCTAAAAGGAGTTAAGGTCGTGTGGACAGAGGAGCGTGAAGAGAATTTCAAGGAGTTGAAAAGAAGGTTATCCAGTGCACCTGTGCTCACACTTACTTGTAGTGGAGAATGGTTTGTGATCTATAGAGATGCATCCAAGATGGGATTGGGGTGTGTTCTCATGAAAAATGATATGGTGATAGCTTATTCATCACGATAGTTGAAAATCCATGAGCAAAATTACCCAACTCATGATTTGGAGTTAGCTCCAATAATCTTTGTATTAATGATTTGGAGGCATTATCTTTATGGTGAACGGTGTGATATTTATACTAATCATAAAAGTTTAAAGTATATTTTCACACAAAAGGAGCTGAATATGCATCAAAGGAGATGGTTGGAGCTGATTAAGGATTACGATTGTTCAAATCATTACCACCTTGGAAAAGAAAACAAGGTGGGAGATGCATTAAGTCAACAAGACCATGCTAGCTTATCCATGATAAGGATAACAAAAGATCCAATATTTACGGATTTACAAAGGATGTATCTTGGAATTATAATGGAAGGGGAAAAGTCTTATCTTTCTCAAATGAATTTTCAACCATCTATACATGTGATGATTAAAGAGGTACAAAACGAAGATGTAGAGTTACAATAGAAGGTGAGAAATGTTCCTTAATTCAACCTTGATTGTGATGGGATAATAATGTTCAGGAATTGGGTTTGTGTTCCTCCCATACAAGAATTAAATAAGAGCTACTGGATGAGGCTCATACTTTTTCATTCTCTATTCATCCTGGAAGCACGAAGATGTATAGGGACCTGATAGAGTACTTCTGGTGGGATGGAATGAAAAAGGGATGTTGCTGAATATGTCTCCCGACGCATGGTTTGTCAACAAGTTAATGCTGAGTGATAGAAGTCTAAGGGGATTTTAGAACCATTACCCATACCCGAATGGAAATGAGAAAACATCACTATGGACTTTGTCACTGGACTTCCTAAAACATCCAAAGGAAATAATGCAATTTGGGTCATATTTGATCATCTTACGAAGTCACCACACTTCATTGCTATTAGAGAAGATTTATATCTAGATCATCTTGCTAGGATATATGTAAAAAAAGTGGTAAGATTGAATTGAGTACCACTTTCCATTATATCTGATCGGGATCCGAGGTTTACCTCAATGTTCTGGCGAAGTATTCAGCATACTCTAGATACAGAGTTGAGTTTCATCACCGCTTATCATCCTCAGATAGACGATCAGTCTGAGAGAACAATTCAAACTCTAGAAGATATGTTAAGATCTTGATCTATGGACTTCAAAGGTGGTTGGGATCAACACCTACCTTTGGTGGAATTTTCATATAATAATAGATTTCACACCCGCATTCATATGGCTCCTTATGAAGCTATCTATGGAAATAAATGCCGAACTCCAACTTGTTGGGATGAAGATGGGGAAAGAAAGCTATTAGGACCTGATCTTGTTGATGAGATGGCAGAAAAGGTCAGATCTATTCAACAACACATAAGAGAAGCTCAGAGTCGACAAGAAAGTTTTGCTGGCAACCAAAGAAAAGACCTAGAGTTTGAAGTGGGTGATAAAGTGTTCTTACGAATATCTCCTTGGAGGAGAGTAATGAGATTTGGAAAGAAGGGAAAGTTGAGCCCTAGGTATATCGGTCCTTTAGAAATACTGGATCATGTTGGGAAGGTAGCTTACCGATTGGTTCTTCCACCAAATCTCTCTCAAGTTCACGATGTGTTCCATGTATCTCTCCTGAGAAAGTACATATCCGATCCATCACATGTACTAAGCTCAGATGTTGTACCGCTGGAGAAAGATGTTTCTTATGAGGAACAACCGATAGAGATTCTGGATCATAGCGAAAAAGTTCTACGGAACAAGACCACTCGCTTGGATAAAGTTTTATGGATGAACCACCAATTAGAAGAAGCTACATGGGAGCTTGAGGATATGACCAGGGAGAGGTATCCTCATCTATTAGTTACGAAGTGACGAATTTCGAGGTCGAAAATAATTTTAAGGGGGGATAGAATGTAACACCCTGATATTTTATGAGAAGTATTTTCTTATGTCTTATGTTATATGTAACATCAAATAATTATTTCACGGCACACAACATTATCTTGGCTTGCGTTGCATGCAATCGTGACCTTCCTCGATATCGTGTGTAGTACGCAATACCGAGTTCCACTAAACAACGATATATTAATTTAATATTATAAACTAGCCGTTATGAATAGTATTAACTGAATTTTAAATATTATAACATTATTATTCATCTTACATATTTTCTAGGACATGTTATGTGAACAAAATAAATTTTTCAGGTAAAATAAGTATTTTTAAAAAAATGCAGTTTTGCCACCTTTTGATGGCGCACCCACATTAAATCTAGTTTTGATAGGTTTATAAGTTCAATTTTACAAAATAAAATTCTTCTTTGGAATCAGGATATAAAAATTTACTTTGGATAAATTTTTCATATTATTCTTATAACCTTTATATTTTAATGAATAGTAAAAACACGCTATATTATAATTAAAAACAATTTTTTTCATCGCAATAATTTTTATGGTAAGATTATCTTTTTAATTGGTTTTAAAGGGTAATTAGAATATATTTTTACCATTTAATCCAATGTTGGTCACTGGAATTAATTTCACTTTGAATTTGGACATAAACAAGTGTCGGTTTTTTGATAGTTATTGTTTCTTAAAAACACGCTATTTGTTTTGATAACAGAATTAATTTTAAAATTAATTAATGCCACTTCTATGTTTTTAATTTGAAAAAATGGACATAATTTTTGAATTTGGAAAATCAAATATATATTAGGCTGAATTTTTGGTATTTTTCTGAAAAACTTCAATTTTTGATGAATAGTGAGACCACTTAGTGGTAGTTAAAAAAACAGAATCATTCATTTAAATGAAAATTTTCCACTTCTGTGAATTGAATTTTAAAAATCAGACATACATGGTTGTTATAAAGAAGAAAAATTTGGTTCAATATGATGAAAATAATTTTTGGTGAATAATATATTTTGACTTTTATTTACTGCAGTTAAAGGTAAACAGGGTAATTCAAGGTTAAAAGAATATTATAATTATTAAAAATTACCATAACACTTGTAAAAACCTTATTTGATGAATAATGGAAGACCATGCGCATCCTAGGGTCGATTTTCGGACCCCATGGAGCCACTTATGAAAGACAATGATACATTAGATTAATTAATTTAATGTAAAGACAAAATTGCCATTAACAAAAATATTTTAGTAATTAATTTTTATAAAGAGTTATATTAATTATATATTCAACAATAAATATTCATTTTAAATCTAAAAATATTTCCAACATGGTGATATTTTTTTATAAATTTTAGACATCAAATAAATTAAATTATTTATGACACAATAATGATGAAGTATTTACCTCATTAATAAATTATTTAAATAAATAAGATTATAATGATTAAAATATTTTCCAAAACATTTCCAATTCTGATTGGATGATTTTATTTCGACCATGAGTCATCTTATCTTCATCTTTACTGATTTTTTGACCTTTTTAAACCAAAGATAAGTTTATAATAATATAATATTTTCACACTTTCCAAAGGTGCCCCTCTCCTCCCTTATAAAAGGGAACCTCCTCCCTCTCCTCCTCACACCACATTGAGCCTTCATGCTCGGACAACCCCTGACAATTTATCTTCTCCACTTCCCTAGAAACATCCTGGAGGTCCTGTTCTTCTTCAAAGACCAACCCTAGTGCCCTAAGAGGAGGTTAAGAAGAGGCGCGTCAAAGAAGAGGTAATATCAATTACCGATCCTTTCCAATTTCATTCTTTTTCAACTTCTTCTTCTTTAGTTTTTTCACTATAAAGTAATAACAAAAGTATTAAATATATAATAATATGTTATTATAAATATGAAACAACCCTATTTCACATACTATCCATCCTACGGAAAACGAAATCACCGCGTGTTCGTACGTACAGAATACCGTCTCCACGCCGTGGTGTAATAAAGTTTTCCACCACCACCTTAATTAGATGGGTATAATGGTGTAAAGAATAAATATATATGAATATTTTAAAGTTATATTGATTCTGAAATAGTATAAATACACTTCAATATAATTCCACGATCATGGGAACGATATCATCGCTCGAGCGTATGTACCGCCTACCGTCTCCACAATGTGATGCGACTTGTTCTACAAGATCTTCATTGCATAATGATTATATAAATTAAATAAATGAATAAATATGATATATATTAAACTAATACAATTATGTAAATTAGGTATCTTTAACCTAAAAATAATAATAAGAATTTATTCAACAAAACACGCATAAGAACAAAAAAATCAATAAACAACCGAATAAAAATAGCAATGAAATTTTACTAATACGAAGCTAAGAATATGACCATATATGATATCATAAAAATGATTAAGATTCTATAATAAGTCAATAACATTATTTAAATCATTATACAGGAGGTTCGGACATGTACAAAACAAATCAGACCTATGGTAAGGGAAAATCTCTCAATCTCATTTTTAGCCGAGATTATTTACACTTTGGTATTTACTGGGGTGTATTTATCATCAAATCCATGTTTCCTAAGTATGTAATATTATTTCTATCCTCCTACAACTATTTAAATCCAATAATACTCATTTGTGAGTTTTATTAAAAGATATGAAAGGAATCTTTTTTCATTTTTCATACGAGGTACTTTATGACTTTTTCGGCCAAAGTACGAGAATAATGTTTTTTAACTTATACGACATTAATGGATTTTATGATTTGTTAAAACATTATTTCCATGAAGCTTCCTTTAAAAGTTTTCAAGTTTATTTTTAATCAACTTATTTTTGTTTAAAATTTTATGACATGTTAAGAAAGGAAAAAAATTGAAGTAGAAAGGATATTTTCCTCAAGAATAAAGTTCAAGTGTTTTATCAAAATTATTCTCCATCTAAGATAATGTGGGGTTCTGTTTATATCCCTATTTTTACATTGATTTGATTATGTTATTATGGAATTATTTTTATGATGTCCTTTTATCTTATATAGATTATGTTATGATGGCATGACGTTTAAGAATCCCATTATTATTACATGGGTTATGCTATGATGTATGAATTATGATTTTGTGGCACACATAAGAATGGTTTCATTATGAGATGGGTGAGACCTATATCTACCTCCAATGCATTGGGTAAATATTTATATCTGATGACATAGACATGGATGGAATGACAAGTTAAACCGGTTCAGTGATACCGGACTGGAATGCGGAGTGAACTTGGTTAAGTAATGGACTTTGTCCGCTATGACAGTCTTGGATATGAGTCTTGACTAATATGAAATGATTTTCTATGATTCTGTGTGTATGACACAAAGTATCATGTTTTATGTTATGATTATTTGGGATTACATTTCACCACTATGATTTATCCCATGTTATGATATCATGATCTCTTCTGCAGGTTATGATATTCAAAATGTTATGTTTTTATGAATATGATATGATTGATATTTATTTTGTTTACACTTAATAATCATTTGATCTCACCCTTTTGTATGTTTTCTTTTCCCCAGGTATGGATGAAGGGTATTAAGTAGAATATTCCAAAAGGGACTCTAGATATGATGAAATAAATGGGAGAAAACATAAATGATTTATAAACCAGTTGTTTATGTTTCCCAATTTCTAAAGACACTATACCTATATAGTCCTTTCATGGTTTTGTTATATGTTGTAATAAGTATGCTTCAATTTTTCAATTAATAACCATTTATGAAAGTATGGGTCGTTATAGACCGTCCTCGATAGCTTGCATTATAGGGAATACCGTGTTTTAATAAATAACGATATATTATTAAAATATTATATAATAATCCATTCTGAATAGTATTAACCACATTTTTTATAACATTATAATTCATCTTACACATGTTTCTAAACATGATATGAGAAAAAAATCAATTTTTTAGATAAAAGAAATATTTTAAAAAAATGTTGTTTTACCGCCATTTGATGGGGCACCCCTTTTAAATCTATTTTTGGACACATTTATATTCTAAATTTGAATAAATAAACATATTATTTGGAAATGGGACATAAAAATTTACGTTTTTTGAATTTCTTGTATTTTTTTAATTGAAATAAATTTTACTAAATAGTGAAAAAACTATATTTTAACTCGAAACTGCATTTTCATCTAATTTATTGATATATTTATAAAACATTTTTAATTTATTTTAAAGAGTAATTGGATTATATTATTATTATTTAATAAAATTAGGGTTATTAGATGTAATATAAAATTTACATATAATATAAAAACATTTCAATATTTTGATAGTTATTTCATCATCAGAACCCGCGTATTGTTTTGAAAACGGGAATGAATTTTAATTAAATTAATGTAACTTTTGTGTTCAGAATTCTGAAAAATGGATTCAATATTTTGAATAAAAATGTTCATATTTGGTAAATAAGTACCTTTTTTTAGAAATTATGATTAGTTACTTCAGAAATTATTTTATTTACCAGGGCTATGAAGGTAAATCTAGTAAATTAGGGTGAAAAAATAAAATTTTAATAAACTTTAACTATCGTAACCCATGTATGAAAACTATTTTATGAGATATTTATGACCATGATCTAATTTTGGTTTATTTTGGGACCCCATGGATTCACTTGGATCAGAAAATGGCATTTCATTAGAATTAATTTAATGTAAAAATAATTATAACGTAAAGATATGTCTTTTACTAAATTTATTTTAAAATTTGGGTATAAAAATGATCAATATTTATATATATAGTAATTATTAAGATAAAAATATTTCCTATATCATTTAAGTTTATTCATAATTTTTATACATTAGATACATATATTTATTTATGACACAATTATGTTGTAGTGATTAACTCATTAATGAAGGAATAAAAGAAAAGAATTTATAAATATTCAAATTAATTTAATTTGAACATTTTGATGCCATAATCGATTTTTTTTGGATGGAACTGACATATTATGGGTGATTTAATGCCTTTTATTCTAAATAATCTAGTTGTTATGAATTTTGTTTTAAAAGGCAAGTGTGAATAGTGTCCAAAATTGACGTAATTCAAAATATAGTTCATTAAATGATATTGAATTCCTAAAAATATAAGATTCAGAAAAATAGTTAATATAATATCATGGATATGGTAAATAAAGTTTTTTTGGTCTTCCTCCATGATACGATAATTTTATTAACCCCCAATGTTTAAATAACAATATATCACGGTATGATTAAAAAGGATAAAATAAGGGTCGATCAAAAAAGATAAGGATAAAAAAATATTCAAAACATGTCTAAAAATTATTGTATTATGGTAATTAAAACCAAAATCATCCTATATTATTATTAGATAATTTGTTTTACCATTTTTTAATCAAAATATAATTTTTAATAAATTAATATATTGAGAGTTGCCTAAAGTGTCCCTCTCATCTCTTTTAAAATGGCACCTCATTCCTATCCTCTTCACACCATTTGGATCCTTCAATATCATCCAAAAGCTGACCATTTGACTTATAAACATTCATATTTACATTCTAGATGTTATTTTCATCTAAAAAGTCCAACTCTAGTGCCCTAAGAGGAAATTTAAAGGAGGCACGTCTAGGTAGAGGTAATCTCTTCTACTATTCTTTCAAATTTATTTCTTCTACTACAAACTATTCTTTAGTTTTTTAATTATAATTTAATGAAATAATTATCACAAAAAATTATTTTTTGTTATAAATATGAAACAACCCTATTTCACATTCTTTCCATCCTATGAAAAATGAAATCCATGCACTTTGTATGTACGACTTACCATCTCTACACTGTGGCGTAATCTATTTTTTTCCACCACCTTACTTGGATGGGTATAATGGTAGATACAATAACTATAGCTTAATATTATGACATGATACTAATTATGACATATTACACACCATCCAAATCAATACCATTCAACAACTATGGGAACGATATCGTCGCTCGTGCGTTCGTACGGTTTAATGTCTCCACAATGTAATGAGATTCATTCTCAATGTTAACAATTACAGAATTATCATAAAGTATATATAATAAATAATTATGAAATATATTACCAAATAATGATACTATATTTATATTTATATGTGATTTACTTAATTCCACTATAATTTAATATGGAAATGAAAACAATGTTCTTGTGTACGTACGACCTACCGTCTCCATGAAGGGTGTATTCCATTTCATTTATCTATCTATTATATATATATATACTGAATATATATGATATATAAATCATGATATACATTCTTGAAGTATGTAACACTTGATATAAGTAATAATATCAAGAATAACACCTCAATACATGCACGATAAATAAAATGATTATTACCCAAAACGTTGCATTAACCAGGAATTGAAAAATGAACATGTAATATAATGTAATACATGAATCATATATGATATAATTAATATTATATTGGATATTTTTCATGTCAATAATATGTTTTAACCCAATATATAGGAGTTTCAGACACATACGGATGAAATAGGACCTATGGTAAGGGATAATTTTGCAATGTCATTTTTATGTGAGATTGTTTATATGTAAGTATTTTATGGGTTATATTTATCATCCACATACATATTTACTATTTATTTAATATTATTTCTATGATTTGAAAATTATTTAAATTAAATTTTACCCTTTGGGGTTTTTTTGGAATTGTACGAAAGGAATCTTTTGTCATTATTCAATTAGAGGTACTTTTTTACTTTTCTGGATAAAGTGAAGGAGAATGTTTTTTAACTTATATGGAATGAAATGATTTTTATAGTTTCACGAAGCCTTATTTCCATAAATATTCTACTAAAAAATTTCTTTTTTATAATACAATGATTTCTTTTCTTTAAAAATTGCATGTTATTTTGAGAAAAGAAGACATTTTTGAAGAAAAAAGGACATTTTCTTCAAGAATTAAGTTCATGTGTTTTCTCAAAATTATTTTCCATATAATATGACAATATTATATGTTTATATCCCTATTTTTATTTTATATTATTGTGTTTCTGATTTAATTATTTTAATTAAATTCATTTATTTTATATGGATTATGTTATAATAGAATGACGTTAAATAGACTAATTGTATTTCATGGGTTATGCTATGATGAATGTTTTATGTTTTCATGGAACATGTAATAATGATTTAATTATGGGTTTCTGGGACCAATATGTCCCTCAAATGAATTGGGTAAATATTTTTATATAATGTGATAGAAATGATGGGAGCGGAAATTAAATCCAGTTCAGTAATACATGGCTGTAACGACAAGTAAATCTGGTTCTGTAATACATGGTTGGAACGAAAAGTAAACCCAATTAATTAATGGAAATCATCCTATATGATGGTCATGGAAATAAATAATTTTCTATTATATAAATCATATTATTTTCATAATGGTTTTCTAAAATTAAAAATTTTATACCGATGATATTTTATCATGGTTAATGTTCATTTATGATCTATGACTTATTACTGTAATGATTTATTTCATGACTCAAGATTTTGATGTTTAAACTTTATGTTTATGTTTATATATTCCAATTTTAATGGTTTATTTTATGTTCTCCATATTTCTTATTATTTAGCATTTAAAACCACTATTTTTTTGTTTTCTTTTCCCCAGGATATAAAGAATGGTTTTAGGTAGGAAAAAATTGGAAGATCCTTATGGTTGATTTTGAAGATATTTCACCAAGTTATAAGATTATGTTCTATGATTCAAAAGAAACTAAACTAATATTTTATTTGGTCATGTTTTTGTTTATTTCATTTAATTAATCCGAAAAATAAATGCAATGTCCATGTCTGTCGTGCATGGGTCACCCCAGTTGGTATCAGAGTGAAGGTTATGTTAACCTTAGGAAACTAGTATGCCAAAACATTAGTGAGATACCTAGATATATTTCTACGGTATGTCTAGTAATTCCCATAAGGTTATGTGTAAGTATAGGTTATAGTCCTAGAATTATTACAATGATCTTGAATAACCTATGATTAAACCTAAGATATTAGATATTGAATGTACTCCCCATTGATTATGTTGTATTCCTTGTATGATTTTTTCCTCACACACCGTAATTTTTAGGTTTTAGACAATATATTGAAACAAATGAAACGATGTTAATGATCAATTCACTATGAAATAATTTTTTTTCTCACGAACCACCATATTTTATAGGAGATGGAGTGAAAAATCTAATTTCTATACTTACACCAGATATGAATCATTCCTGATTTCCAAATGTGCAGAGAATTGAAAAACATTTGATTGACTCCTCCATGAGGAATCATCCACATTCTTTCAGCGTGTCTTCTGATCCACTTGTTGCTGAACAATAGATGAGTAAAATTGAAAAGATAATTTCCATCCTTCATAGTTCGGAATGTAAAATTGTTTTTCTATCATTTAGAATGTGAATCATAATAGTGGTGGAATCTAATTAAAAATACCAGGTAGGAAGATGAAATTGAAACCATGGAATGGGAGGAGTTCAAGTAATTATTTTCCAATAAGTACTTCCATTATATTATTTGAACAAAGATGTAAAATGAGTTCCTTGATCTTATGAAAAAGGATGATGAATCCATAGGTACAAACAAGGTGAATTTTACAAGACTTTAATGGTATGCTTCCAGCTTTATCATCTAACTTTAAAGTATTGTTGATCGAATCTTCAGTGTCTTAAAACCCATTCATTGAAGAACAATGGCTATAAGAGACATGTTAACTATAGAGAAATTGTGTGTTGCACTGTCAAGGTAGAATTGGAAGTTTGTTTTATATATCTATCTCTTGGTTTTAATAAGAAATGAAAGATGAATTTCAAGAGAAAATCATAGAATAACGATGAAAAAAATATGAATTATTTTTATGCTCAATTTATAGAAATAAGAATGGTGGATATTTTCCTAAAGGGACTAGAAAATGTTTCAAGTGGGGAAAATAAGGTCATCTAGAAGATGAGTGCTGAAGTAATGGGAAAAAGGATTCTAATGTTGTGAATAGAGAAAAGACTACATAGAACACACCACAATCACTTCGATTCTACATTTTCAAGGAAATAGGGGGGAGGTTGTGCTAATTGATGCAAAAATCCAATAGTTAACGAGGATGATCGAATTAAACAACCACTTAAAGCAAAAGAGAATGAGGCATAACATGCAATCACAAATGGAGATGATGTGTATGTCAACAAAGTGGTGGAATTATTATGTAATGGGATTCCTAAATAGTGTTGTTGAATCACCTTTATAGTATTATAGAATATTGTAATGTCTATGTATTGGTCCATTGTTGTTTTCCATAAGTATACGATACTAGTAAAAATGAAATTTGATTAAAACAATTTTGAAAATAACATCATATGCACATAATGAAGGGATAATAAGATAATGATATTATTGATAATATTCATGATCTCATGAATTTAATAGGGACAAAGTGATATAATTTTTTGAGAGTATATAAGTTTTGGTATTTTTGAATTGTGGAAAGAGTTAATTTTGATAGAATTCAGGTTTTCACTAAGGTTCTATGGTAATTCATATTTTTATCATGTTTCAAGACAATACATGATTAAGGTATTTACATATTTGGAATTTTTCAACCAAGAACTGCCAAATGAGATTTGTGAGACAAATGTTAAGACATTTTAGTCCACCTCTTTTAAAGATTTCTATTTTCGTTATTTTTGGAAGGATTGAATTGTTATCCATTTATGTATAGTATGAGTTATATTCTGGATTAAGTTTGTTAGTTTAATGAATTATCTCACTAAAGATGGAATTATGCATATTTGATAAACTATTCTAATTTTTTTGTTGATACAGATTAAATTAACTTTATATCCCCTGATCTTCTAACACTTCAAGAATGAAAAATTCAACTTCAATCCTTTAAATAACTGATGATGTGGAATTATTTTCGGGAACGATCAACGGTTCTGAAATCAAGTATTTCTATCTTCCCATGAAAAAACATTATTCAACATTAGGAAAAGGTCCTCGACAACAAAAAATGTTATCCATTTACCTTCTTATCTGATGAATCATATGGTCCCTTAAATCATCACATATTTATGGATTTCTGTTAGTTAAATTTCTCCAACCATGTTCTCTATCTATATCCATCAGAACATGATGGTTGGATTTCTATTCCACGATCATGTTTTGACTTACCACCTATGTTTTCCTATTTGGAAACCTAGTGATGTGTAACTTTGGTTAAACATTATATTTCTAACATTCATTTTAAAATGATATTGTAGTATCCCTTTTTACAATTTGGGCTTCCATGAATGAAACATTCAAATAGAAAACTATTTATAACCCCGAAAAATTGCTTTGGAGAAACTACTTTTAATGGTAGTAGAATGTAACACCCTGAGATTTTATGAGATATTTTTTTAATGTTTGTGATGATTTTTTTCTATGCTACACCAATATAATCTTGCGCTATATGCAACATTTTATTAGCTTTTAGTATACACAATACTAGTCTTGGCTTGTGTTGTACACAATTTCAAGTTCCTTTAATAGAATTCATTTCATGGAAAACTGAGTATAGATCTTTTCTGCTTATAAATGAATTAATTTTGGATTATGTTATATTCAACACCAAAAGAGGCTTTCACTACTTGAAACACTGACTTTTCTTGCATTACATGGAAGGACGACCTTCCTCGATAACTTGTGTTATAAGCAATACAATGTTTTACAAAACAATGATATAGTATTAAAATATTATATAACTAGCCATTATGAAAATTATTAACCACATTTTTAATTTTAATTAAAATTATAATTAATCTTACACATTTTCTATAACACGATATGGGAACAAAATCATCTTTTCATATAAAAGAAGTATTTTTTAACAAATGTAGTGTTACCGACTTTTGATAGCACACCGATTTTAAATCTAGTTTCTTACAATTTTATAAATTTAAATTTTCAAAATAAAAATCTTAATTTGAAAGGGTCAAAAAAAGTTACATTTATTGAATTTTTGGTATTTTTCAAGAAAAACAAAATTTTACTGAATAATGAAAAATACTACATTTTATCTCAAAATTTCCTTTTTATCTAATTTGTTTATATAGTTAAATTATTTTTATAATGGATTTTAAAGAGTAATGGGATTCTTCTTTTATCATTTAATATATTTTTGGTCATTTTAAAAAATTTCCCTATTAAATTTGATATAAACATATGTCAATCTTTTGATAGTTATTACTTCATAAAACCCCACTTTTTTAGTTTTGACAATGGGAATTAATTTTCCATTAATTACAGAAACATATGTTTTTTGAATTTGGAAAAATAGATTAAATATTTGGAATTATAAAGTTAAAACTGTGTAAATAGGTACCTTTTATTTTACGAAATTATGAATATAAACATATAATTATTTTATTTCCCATGGTTAATAGGGTAAATCTGGTAAATAAGGGTAAAAAATAATATTACAATAATATTAAAATATATTATCATGTGTCATAATCCTAATGGATGAGATATTTTGGACCATTGGAATCCATGGGTCTACATTGGGACCCCATTGATTCATATAGATTTGAAAATGACATTTTATAGGAATTAATTTAAAGTAAAGATAATTATAACCTAACCATATATCTTTTAAAAAATTGATTTTATTATAGGGTTATATCATTGATATATATTTCTATATATATTAGTTACAATGAAAGAAAGATTTCATACATCATGGAATTTTATTTATAATTTTTATACATTACATAAATATATTTATTTATTACACAATTATGATGTAGTGATTACCTCATTAATTAATGATTCAAATAAATGAATTTATAAAAATGAAAATAATTTTAATTTGAAAATTTTGATTCTCTTGAGATTTCTTTGTTTGAAATTTAAATATTAGGGATAAATTAATTTATTTTGTTCAATGAAATAAGGTTGTTATGAATTCTTGTTAAAAAAAGTCAAGTTTAAATAATGTCCTAAATTAACATAAATCATAAAATAGTTTAGTAAAAGAAATTAATTTCCTAAAAATATAAGATTCATAAAAATGGTAAATATAAGTCCAAATACGTGATAATTCATATTTGTGGGGTCATTTTTCATGATATGGTAATTACATTATACGACAATGGGTAAATAACAAGATATACTTGTACGATTAAAAAAGGTAAAATAACGGTTAAACCATAAAGATGAGCATAAAAACATATTAATAACATATCCAAAAATTAATTTATTGTATTTATTCCAACCTAAATTAAATTATATTCTAATTAAATAGGTTTTGTACCATTTTTAATCAATATTGAATTTATAATAAATGAATATTTTGAGAGTTTTCTAAAGTGCCCCTCTCCTCTCTTATAAATGGGCACCTCCTCACTCTCATCTTCACTGCATTTTGAGACTTCCAAATCGGCCAAACCCAAAAAATTTCTTCTATACACATCCATAGTAACATTATAGATGTCATGGTATTCTCCAAATTCCATCTCTAGTTCTCTAAGAGATAATTTAAAGGAGGCACGTTGAGGAAGAGGTAATCTCTTCTACCGATTTTTTCATATTTATTTATTCTTGTACATCCTCCTCATTAGTTATTTAATTTTAAAGTAACTAAATAAGTATTAATAATATTATTATATGTTATTATAAATATGAAACAACCCTATTTCACCTTCTATCCATCCAATGAAAAATGAAGTCATCACGCGTGCGTACGAACAACTTATCGTCTCCACGCTGTGGTGTAATCTGTTTCCCCCCCCCACCAAAATTTGATGGATATAATTTTTAAAATAATAACTATATATTATTAATATAACATGATACTAATTAAGATATATTATACAACATCCACATTAATACCTTTCAAAATATATGGGGAATGATATTGTCGCTTGTGCGTGCGTATGACTTACCGTCTCCACGACGTAATGAGATCCATTATCCCTGTTAAGAATTCCAAATTTGATTATAAATTATATATAGTAAATAATTTTGAAATATATGAAAAAATAATGAAACATTATTTATGCACATATATATATATGTCATTTATATAATTCCATTAAAATTCAACAAGGAATGGAAAATTGCATTAATGTATTAGTATGACCTACCGTCTCCATGATCATTGTATTCTATTTAAATTATATATCTATTATATATATATATATATATAATGATTATATATGATATATAAGTCATGTTTTTCGTTATGGATTTTATTAAATCATGATAAAATTAACAATATCAATATTAACAATTCAAAACACATACGATAAATAAAATGAATATTAACCAAAACGTTGCTTTAACATGGAATTGAAAAATGAACGTGTAACATAGACTCATAAGTGAATCATATATGATATTATTAATATATATATGGTTCTGTGATAAGATAATAATATATTTAAACACAAAATGTCGGATTTTTTGATACATACAGAAGAAATAGTACCTAAGGTAATGTATAATTTTTCAATCACATTTTTATCAAAGATTGTTATATGTAAGTATTTTTTAGGGTATGTTTATCATCCAAACCCATGTTTTCTAAGTATATAATATTATTTCTATTCTTATACAATTTTATAATTTTAATTTTACCCTTTTGTAATTTTTTAAACGATATGAGATGAATCTTTTTTCGTTATTTGATTTGAGGTACTTTTTTACTTTTCCACCAAAAGTATAAGGATAACATTTTTTAATTATATGGAATGAACATATTTTAATGGTTTCATGATGTCTTATTTCCAGGAAGCTTACTCAATACTATTTAACGTTTAATTTCATCTAAATTATTTTCTTTTAAAATTGCATGGAATTTTGAGACAAGAAAACATTTTTGAAGAAGAAAGATTATCTTCCTTATGAATTACATTCATGTGTTTTATCAAAATTATTTTTCATATAAGATGACGTAGTGATATTTTTATGTCCCTATTATTACTTTGATATGATTTTATTTGTGATGTAATTATTTTAATGAAATCCATTTATTTTATTTGGATTTTTTTATAATGGAATATGTTTGAGAGACCCATTTTATTTACTGTATTATGATAAGATGAGTGATTTATGTTTTTTTGGAACATGTAAGAATGATTTCATTATGATATGTATGGGAAATATATATCTCTCCAATGAATTGGGTAATTATTTACATCTCATGAGGTAGGCATGAGATGAATGAATAGTAAATATGGATTATTAATACAGGGATGGAATGACATGTAAATCCGGTTTATTCATACATGGATGGACTGCCTTTTAAACCCAGTTCAGTAAGGGACTTCCTCCAAAATGTTGGTCTTGGCTGCAATGCCTTGGCTACACGGGAAAATAAAATTATGTGCTTAATGGTTTTCCAGAATTCCATGTTTTATGATAATTATTTTTTGTTTTGGTTAATGTTCCTTTTATGATCAGTGGAAAAAGTACTAACATGATTTATTTCATGAATCAATATTTTGATATTTATTCTTTAGGTTCCTATTTATACATTCAAATGTGTATGGTTTGTTTTAGTTTCTCCATGTTTACCCTTAATGATCATTTGAGCTCACCTTTTTTATGTTTTTCCCCAAGATATAATGATAGGTTTTAGGAAAGAAAAAGGGGAAGATCATTATATGAGATATTGAAGATCATTCACCAAGTGAGAAGATTATGTCGATGTTTCTAAAGACACTAGAATAATATGGTGTTTGGGTATCTGATTTTGTCATTTAATTGAGTATTCAGTAAAAAAATATTATTTACATGTACATAATGCTTGGGTTGCTACAGTAACACCTTGGTTATGATTTTTGGAAATTACTACAGATGTCTTTTCTCCCCATAATAATAATACTCCTCCTACTACTATTAATTAGAGAAATCTTGAGAATGGTGGAAGAGATAAAAATATTTTAGTCTCATCACTTTATGAATGTGATATTTTTAGACTAAAGAGAGTTGAAACCACTAAAAATATATTTAATACATTGAAAAACATTTATAAAGGTAATATAATAGTGAATAAGGAAAAGTTAAAACTCGAGAGGTTAAAATATAATGATCATAAAATGGATATACAAGAATCTGTTGGTGTCTTTTTTATGAGGGTAAATGATATTGTTAGGTCCATAAGATGTTATGGTGAGAAATTAGAATACTATAGTATTGTTAAAATGATCATGAGAATTATTCTAGATAAATTAGATTCCAAGGATACAATTTTTGATGATAGGGATCTTAAAACTCTATCTCTAGATGATCTTGAAAATATTCTCATTACTTATGAAATGAGAAGTGATAATTTAGTGAGAATGATGGAAAATTTTGATCAATCAATAAACATTAAATATTCATTAAAATGGATAATTAATGAAGATGATGTTAAAGAATAATCAATTTAATAGGAAGATGATGATTTTAACACAATTGTTTACCTCCATTCAAAGAAATACATTATAGGAAAATGGAAAAGTAAAACTCATAAAATATTGAACTGTAAAGGGAATGGAAATATTGAAAAAAAATTCTTTGGAATAATGATAGGCAATAAGTTTACAAAAATGATGATGGGAATCCATTTAAACAAAATTATAAAAACAAAAGTAGAAGAAATAAATGGAACGATTTCCTTATGAAAAAAATTAAGAATATTTATTTTTGAGCACGATAAATAAGAATGATTACTAGTCTGATGATGAATTTTATAATCAAATCTACTTTATTACTCAATTTATAAATGTGGGTGATTAAGCTTCTAGTGATGATGAGAAAAATGAGGCCAAAAATGGAATGGATTCTCCGAAAGGATCTGAAGAAATAAATTGAGAAGAATACTCAACATGAGAAAAAATAAAATAAGCTGAAGAATGATGTTGAAATAATTACATTAGAGAACTATGATCATGAAATAAAAAAAATGGTTTTTAAGATATGTTTACTAGTAATGGGAATCTAAATAAGATAGAATCAATAATTGTTCATGAAAGTAACTAGAGCAAGTTGAAGATAGCTGAATCGGAAAAAATCATTGATGTTTTGAAAAATCTATTTATTGAAGAAGAAGAAGAGTTTTTAAAAAAATATCCAATGTTTCTCAATCTAAAATGTGAGATAAAAAATTTGAAGATAAAACCCCACCGAGGAAATTGAATTTAAAGGTAAAAATTCAAATTAGGCGAAAATAATGGTTTACAAAATCCAGTTTTTAATAAAAAATATTTTATCTAGAAAGATATGAATTATTCATGAACATATACTCCTGAGAAAAGTGGTCTTATATTTGTAACAAAATATCATAAACTATGTCTGGATAAATTTTCATATCAATATGAAGGATCGTGATTTCATTTTTACATATGGTGTTGTGGAATTTTTGGACATAGAAATGTTTTTGTGATGGTATAACATGTCTCAACATGGAAATAGGTAGGAATAAAGGGGGAGTTATTATGTGAAAAGAATATCAAATTTTTGTAAAAATAATGTTGATCTAAAAAGGGAAAATCAAAAGATGAATAAATTTATGTATTTTAAGACAGATGAGTGTGTTATGAAAGTGGATAAAAACATTCTGAATCTAAAAGAAATTATTCTTAGTTATTTTTTAAGAACAATTTGATAATGCAAGAAATTTAAAAGAACCAGAAAAATTAGCAAAAGAAAACTGGAAGAAAAATGTTTTTTATGATGTGAAAAAAGCTGATAAAAAGGAATTAATAGATTCTGGGTTGAAAATTAAGAAAAGAAATAAATGATCTGAGAAATAAGGGAATATTAATAAATGTTGTTTGAAAATAATTTCAGAACAAGATAAAGGAATGAAAGGGTTGCTAAAAACACAATACAACAAAAATCATTCAAGAGGGAAAAAGAAGTTTACATCCTTATCATATTTTTACACAAATGAATAGAATAAATAAAATAATTCCAATATAAATCAATGAAAAATATGAAAAAATCAAGATTTAGATAAGACTATGAGTGCGAACATTGTTTTAGAAGCTATGAGATTCCTCCTTATGAACAAAATATTTGATTATGTGCTAAATTGAATGGAGTTAAAGGAGTTCATGAAAGGAATCTGATATTCATGGGGATGTTAATCTTCTTTCAAAAAAAAGTAATGAGGTAACAGACAATGTTTTTTGGAATTTTATATTTAAACACCATAATTTTTGGCATGTTGGTCTATATGGGTTCATGTTTCTTCTATCTTAATAAAATTCATTTCATGATTTCCCCGAAAATGAGAAAGTGGATGTAAACATGAGAATGTAATAAATTAAATTTGGGAAATGGAAAACATTGATAACCTTAAATATACATGATTGTTTTATACCTTGGGTTCACCCACATAGAATTTGATTTGTTTAGTTATAGGCTCTTTTATGTGAAACTCAAGTAATAATTATATTAATATTAAGAATAGATTCATGTTTTTTAGATTAATGCACA
Source organism: Viscum album (assembly GCA_963277665.1). NCBI lineage: Eukaryota > Viridiplantae > Streptophyta > Magnoliopsida > Santalales > Viscaceae > Viscum > Viscum album. The sequence goes on along the minus strand of OY728139.1, from coordinate 44,334,942 downwards.
TTTTTTTAAAATGAGAAGATTTTTAATAGGAATGAAACATTTTATAGTGACCCCATTAAATTTCATTAGCAAAAATGGCAAAAGAAAATAATTAGGGGAGAGGAAAACAAAATAGGGAGAGACAAGGAATATGAGGAGAGATTTAAAAGACATGGTTATGAAAATTTGTGAAAAGAAAACAATACCACATATATTTTCGAGAGGTTAAATTTAAGTATTGAGTTGTGTATTGAAGAAAACAAAAAGGTATAAATTATTAAGCACAAATAATTTTTTTGTTGAATTTGTTGTCAATATATCAATATGTTAATGAAATAATGTATGGTGGGATAGAACTGGTGAAGATGATAATAAGATCCAAAATGATAATCAGATCCAGAATTATAATTGGATACAGAAATATAATCTGATCCTAGAGGATCCGAGTCAAAGTCATCGGAATTGGATCCATACATTGGTATGAGTCCATTGATCGAAGAATTGTAAGGAGACATTTATTTAATCAAAGAAATCATATAGACTCTGGAATGAAAGTGGTGATCATAATGATGATTCCATTTTCGATTCAGAATGTCTCCAATTTCAATCTGATGATGAATTTTTGATATTTATTTTACATAAATCATATATTTATTACAGATCATATGATTCAAGCTTGATGGGTGAAAAATGGGAAAAGGGGTGTTGTCGATCAAAAATTAATCGTACAAAGATTTCTTATATATGGTTAGAAGAGAAGATGGAGAAGTTTTTGATTTTTTTCTATGATGAAACAATTTCTTGGAATAATACTCAAGAGTTATTACCCAAGATCATCACATGCATGATTATTATACTAATAGAAATAAAATTTTGGGTAAAGGATTGAAAGATGTTGTTAAGGATCGTAATACGAACGATTGTTCCATAATGATCATAATCAGGAACTATAACATTAGATAGTCCATCATATGAATAATAAAATGACCTTACCTAGGATGTTCATACAAAAAACGATTGTACCTAGAAATGATCAAACCAAGAAAGTAATTACCATTAAATGATCTTACCTAGACTGATTGTACCCAGAAATTATCATAACAAATAATGAACGTACTAAAAAAATCATACTAGGGTTTATGATTGAAAATTAGTAATTGAATTTATGAATGAAAAATCATATTGGTATTTCTCAAGAAAAAAGTCATAATGGGTTTTCAAAATGAATGAGTTAAAGGGAAATTTGGAAATAACAAGATTTTATGATTCAAAAAGGAATTTAATGAGTCTCTGGGAGATCCTGAAAATGAAGGATATTTTATGATTCAAAATGGAATTTAATGAGTCAGATATTGATCCAATATTTAAGGATAGTTGATGATTTGGGAAATTTTTATGTTTATATAAAATGATAGTTGAGTACATTTGGAAAATAGAATATGAAATATTCATGTGATCGAGCTCCATTATTTGTGTAATCGGTATTGAGTTCCCAAAAAATCTGTGTTTCAGGTTGGAGCTAAGGATAATTCATATGGGGATTTTTTTTGGACTGAGGTTATGGAAGAATATTCATGAAAAACATATTCCTTTAGTGAATTGTATATTTTCATCAATAAGGTACAGAAGTAGAGTTTGATCCAGCTTTCTGGAAGAGGAGGTGAGGACTCTCTGAAGTGGATTAGAAAAGAAGAATGAGGTGATCCTTTTATCCATGGACTCTTACTAGTTAATGAAAAGGCTTGTTTTGGGATGAAAATACATGAAATGATAGTTCATGGGTATAACCAACTATAATAGAAATGTTTCTACATAGACTATAGAATTATTCTTTCATTTTTTAATTTGTATTCCAGAAGAACGTGGTGAAAGAATCCATGTGAAGAAGATTATGGGACTATCAAAAATGGCATGGAGTAGGTATTTTTACCAAATATAATAACTTTTGGGTGCTTATTTCCCTTTTAATTTGTTTCATATGAAAGGTGAGTTTGTGAGATTTATTTGAGGTGATTGTTACACAAAACTGTTTTAGATGTTATGTTAGTTTTTGTTATGGAGTTAAGAAAAATTCATTTAAAGGGAAAATAAACCACTGATTCTCCCCTCTCAGTGGTGTATTTCATACTTTGGAATAACACAAATAATTTAACTCATGTAATAAAAATTTAAAATAAATAAATATTCATATATATTTAATAATACAATATATTCATAACATATAAACATTTCACATCGATAATTGTTTATTGAGAATAAACAAAGTAATAAAAAAATTATTTTATTTGTTCAAATATGATATATTAATGTGAAAATTCCATTTTTTATTTATGTATAAAAATTTCATATTTACAATGTATAAAACCTATATTTTATAAGTAATCATTTTCAGAATAAAATATTTTATTTTTTTAGACATAATCATAATTTAGTGCTTACTGATGCTTTAGAAATCAAATTCCATAATAGATGCTGTTGTTGACGATTAACACTATAATGAGTGGTGATTTCATAATATTATATGGATGCCTAATTACTATATAAAGGTATTAACAAATATGTATGATATATTTGATAATTCATATCGTAAACCATGAATATTTATGGGGTGCAAGTTTAACTTGACATAGGTCACCTTGCCTTCGATATGCAATAACCATGTTTTTATTGAATGTGAGTATAAGCTAAATTTTAGATCTTACTACACCTTAACTATGTTTATAGATGACTTGTATACAAGGCCCAATCATAATTTTGGATTTCTGATATATCATTGTTATGACACAATGATATATGATTGATAACCCATTGTAGCCTATGATTTTATCCATATCAATTCTTATGGAATAGAAAAAAAATATTATTTTAATATAGTATACACTATAATTTGAACTAGGAATACCTTATGGATGAATAAAATAAAATCACATATTTGAATATTTTATATCATAATTCTAGGTGGAGGGATATAATGCTATAAAATCAAACATTTTTATAGTACACAACAATATGGCCCTACACACCTAAAAATATGTTATTATTTTAAAAATAAATAAAAACATGGATACGAAAGAAAAATATGACTTATTGAGTAGTCTTGTATGATAATATCACCATCAAAACAGTGGAATAGAACCAATAAAATACCATATTTATCATCATTAGGTAGTTATGAATTGAAGAACAAAAATTATAATCATACATATCTTTTCCAAAAACAACTCCATATTTATTGATCTCAATACAACAACATTAATGGATAAAAAACAACCAAAATAATATTACCTCTATTGGGATGTACCCTTAACACTAGATTCCTCATAATCTATGTGATGATCCCTCAAAATCCAATGGTTTTATAACACCGTCTATGAAAATCTTTATAGAGAACATGTAGTATGTTGGAGATTCTATTATGGATAGACTGTACCAGACATACCTAATAAGAATGATCCATACAATTATATAGTCCACTTTCATTCCATGAATATAGTCATAGTTCGTCTACCGATTCTTAGAATATCACATGTGTTTCCCATAACACATGAATATTGAGATATATATACAATTGAATATTTCAAATGATAAGTACATGTTTTTTGAATTGGTAAATGATACATCCTAACGGATTATAGAAGAATGTAAACATTTGGAAGATGATGAAGTAGTCATAAACTTGAAAACTCATATCATAACCACACCCTACACTATTATGGAGGAAACTAATAAAATTTATGATATTTCTATATCTATCCTATGATGCGTCCCATTTATATCTATGATTATGATATACACTATTTTAAAATCATGATTGGTCTACTGAAAGATTTTCAATCAACTCTATCTAGAGTGTCAATAAATATGATGACTATACTAAAAAACATCAATTGTAATTAGGTGTGAAAATTAGAAAAGTAATTGTATCAGTAATAAGAATGTGGATACATTATGTAATTTTATTCCTAGTGGGGGGATTCCCGGATATTGGAACATCTCATTCACATACTCCAGGATAACGATCATTCAAAACATGAATTTTTCACCCATATAAAAAATTCAACATAATTCATTTAGTAAAAATGACACAATCCAAAAGAGGACCCCTCTATAAAAAAATAAGGACCTTACTATAGACCCATAGAATGAATTTCTTTTATGAGTGAAGTATTTATCAGTTAATACTTTATACTAATGGTTTTATTGATCATATAAGAATTTATATCCATGTTTAGCCAAAAGAGTTCCATTGAATTAATTTAAGTCTCTAAGCCTCATTCCCCTTATCCTTTTCAATAAGACAAACATTATTCCATGATTTTATGTTTTATTAAATAAAAATTCCTATTGAATCTATGGGAATATTTTTTTGATTTGACTATGTAATATTTTTTCTCTAAATTTATATTGGAGAAGATTCAATTTAATTATATAATAATTATTAAATACATACACATAAAATATACCTTTATGGATAATAAATAATTATTTTTCATCTTATATATGTTTTGGATCAAGATCAATTATACATTCCTATATGGGGCTGAAAAAATTAAATAATTTCATTTTAGATCTATGTTGGTGACATTTATTAATTTTAAATTATTTAAAATTTAATTTTTAGATTATTTAATATAAATATATATATATATACAAAAAAAATGAAAAACATAAAAAAAATTAAAAATTATATTATTTTTCATTCTTGGCCCTTACAATTATTAAGAAAAACATGAAAAGATTTTTTCGGTTTTGGAATCCATTTTTGTAAGAATATTAAACCATGATATATAAATTTATTAAAAAATTGAATCATCTTATATAGGGTTTCTCACCGGATCTCCTAACATTTTTTCATTGAGCTTATGATGTGTATTCGTAATAGAACAATAAATAAATAATTTTAAAAATCATTACGTATAATAAAGAATTGTTTCCTAATAGTTTTCCCACATCACCTCTATTAGGACATTAATTTTTTTTAAATAAAATCAATGTTTAAATATATAAAAAAATGAAATTTATATAATAATCAAATTTGGAATAAAAACGATTTCTCCTACAATCAGTTTAGTAGTAAGGTAAACAATTGAATAATGTTGAATCCCCTTAATTACATGTTTTGATGATTTTTATGCATGTAATATTTAATATAATGTCTGTATCGCTATACTTGTATGCATAAAATTATAAAAAGACACATGAAAAAATAGGGACAGATCTACCAGCTTCTTGTCATTGGGTAGAAATCCTTAAACACAATGTGGAAAAACTGGTTTTCAACCATTCAATCATATATGGATCCCCTAAGATATTTTTTGTAAAAACTTATATATAGTTTTTTATTTGTTACCTTGATCTAAAATGAAAGTATATATATTAAATTTTATTTATTATTCTTGGATTTTTTAATGATAAAATAATTCACTACTTATTGTTTATCATGTTAATTATATAGGGATGACTACTTTAATTTCATAGACCTAAATGAATAGATAAAATTCCATTTTTTGATTAAGAATATATGGTTTATAATCAATGTTCTGTAATCAAATTTAATAATATATATATATATATATATATATATTGTATATTTCATTAATGAACATTAATTACACCCATTGATGTTCTAAAAATAATAATAACATGGAATTTATAGAGATTGTGGATTTTATTGTGATGTGAATCATTCCTCATTATTAATTCTATGTTATAAAATATTTGATTTATGCAAAAATACATTAAATATATTAAAACCCTTTATTTTATAGATAAAAAATTAATATTAAATAGTATGTTACTTTTTCATTCATATTTTTTAAAATTAATATTATTTTTACCTTATATCATAAAATGAGATATTAATTTTTTTATTCATAAGAAATTAATAGATACTAATTTTCATCCAATAAGATAAATAATACAATCAAATTATACTTCTTATATAATTAATAAGAATTTAAATTTGAGAGTTTCTATAATAGTCCACTTTATGATGTTTTTTCTAGAGTTATATATTATAAGATCATATAGTAAACTATAATATATAATTTCATATAGTCAATTAAATTTGATAGATTTTAATATTTTTAATGGCACTTGTTAATTAATTTAATCAACAATAAATATATATATATACTAATATCATGCATAACAAAATATTTTTTATGGGAGTTGTTCTACTTTCTATGAAAACACTTCTACCAACATGAGACTATATGAAAAAACATACTTGAAATTCAAAAATTTGATAAATTTAAACTCATATTTTGATGAAAAAATGAACAACATGGGAATGAATTATTTCTATTTTTATTAAATAATTAACATATATTATATATTTTCCTTAGTATAACTATTTCTTTAATATAATTTTACTTATCAACATGAGTAAAAAAACAAAAAACTATTCCATATTTTTTTTAAATCCATCTCTCCAAAAGTAATGATGTTGTTTTCTTATATCCATGATTTTGTTTTCTTAAGACTTTCATCATTTTGATTGAATTGAAATCATAAAACATTTTAACATTTAATATTTTTTTTTAATTTTTTTTAATTATATATATATATATATATTGATAGAGATATTTCAAAATATATTTATAAATATGGTGGAATTTTGACAATATGGTGTGGTTGTTACGTAGTTACATGAAAAATGTGTTCTAGTTTTAGGAATCGCTGCTTCTAGGTGGTTTCCATTGGATTCATTAATGGAACCAAGAACTTAAAACAATTCTTTATCCAAAGGGGACCTGGTTTCCAAAGGCAAGTTTTCATTAAGTATGAACATTACGATACATAAGAATGTACATTGGTTGAGAGGATAGGTGGTTGGACTCATTACACCCTTTTTGGGGGGAAATAATTCATATTCCAAGACTCTCTTGGTTAATTTATGTTATTTTTATGAATCCTTATTAATTCACTAAGCATAACATAAGTTTCCCTTGGAATTTATAATCACTTATTTACATGTGTAAAATTTAGAATCATCATTAAGCATGCAATGCTTTTCATTAATAGAGATATATATATTTACTCCTGGTTCTCTATTAATTTTATCCTCTAATATTATATTTCTGAATTATTTTAATCATCATTACGATGATACTAGTTTTTATGCCCTTCCTCAAGGAACACTGGGATTTATTTTCTTCCGGAGAGACGAAGGCTTGTTTTGATATTTGGATTTTACCCATAAAATGGGCTACCTAAGTATCATTGTTAAAGGAAATAGAACCCTCGTAGATTGATGCTTCTTAATGGGACACAACATACCTTTTAAAGTTATGTGATAAGGACTTAACTATACAGTTTATTGTCATTTGGTATGGACATCTAAGAAAAAGGTGCTTAGTCAAGGTTTGGTGTGGGAATTATGTCAAAACAACCCAATTTACTTGGAAAGAATATGGTTTTCCAAGTAATATTATACCCTATTGGGAATATGGCCAATGGAGAACCGAGTTTATTTTAAATTGTTAGGTTTTAAGGTCAAGGAGGTATCCTATGTATCCCATGTGTATAGGAATAAAAACCCACATATTCAATATGTCTCATAGGATAGTGTAGTCCTTTCATACAAACGTGATCGGTCTTATATCCTAAAAAGGATTCCTTGATGATTTAATTGTTTAATTTGGGTCCCATTCCTATTGAGGAAGCTCAGATTAAGGGAATTGGGTTTGTATTCTGGAAGAGGATATCTAGTGAGCTCTGGCCCTGAGTGGGCTTTCTACATATACTAATTATGGTGTGAATCATTGTTCTCGTTGTTCATTCACCGTGAGTGTGTGGGAAAATGTTTTAATCATCACGAATATTTAACACCATGTGAGTCATGCTTCGTGTGAGAAAAAAAGAGTATGAGAATGGTTCAACAATGACATATACACTTTTCCTTCTCTGCTGGTGGAGGAGGGAAGGCCTACGAAAATAACGGTGGATGAGGGAATGACGACCTGGGAAGAGGGAAATGCAACGATCCCTGCCTCTCTTCTTCTTACATTGGACAAGGTTCTAATAAATAGAAGAAGGGTTGAATGTTAGAAGGCCTACAATAGGATGACTTCCCATGAATTTATCCTGGTAGGGGTGGGATACATCTCCTTTTTTCAAATGGAAGAAAAGTAGGTGTGAACTTACCTACCTTATCAGAAATTTGAGGATCCATCTCTTTGAGAAGGGTGAGGATTGGACCCAAACCCTTATTCTCAGAACCAGGAACATCTCAGTATTGTTCTTTGGAGGAAGGTCCATCTAAAAATTTATATACAAACCCATATACATTCAATGAACCCTAACATGTAGTATATTGGAGATTCTATTATGGATAGACTGTACCAGACATACCTAATAAGAATAACCCATACAATTATATAGTCCACTTTCATTCCATGAATAGAGTCATAGTTCGTCTACCAATTCTTAGAATATCACACTGTGTTTCCTATAACACATGAATATTGAGATATATATACAATTGAATATTTTAAATGATAAGTACATGTTTTTTGAATTGGTAAATGATACATCCTAATAGATTATAGAAGAATGTAAACATTTGGAAGATGATGAAGTATTCATAAACCTTAAAACTCATATCATAACCACATCCTACACTATTATGGAGGAAACTAATACAATTTATAATATTTCTATATCTATCCTATGATGCGTCCCATTTATATCTATGATTTTGATATACACTATTTAAAAATCAAGATTGGTCTACTGAAAGATTTTCAATCAACACTATCTAGAGTGTCAATAAATATGATGACTATACTAAAAAACATCAATTGGAATTAGGTGTGAAAATTAGAAAAGTAATTGTATCAGTAATAAGAATGTGGATACATTATGTAATTTTATTTCTAGTGGGGGGATTCCCAGATATTAGAACATCTCATTCACATCCTCCAGGATAACGATCATTCAAAACATGAATTATTCACCCATATAAAAAAGTCAACATAATTAATTTACTAAAAATGACACAATCCAAAAGAGGACCCCTCTAGAAAAAATAAGGACCTTACTATAGACCCAGAGAATGAATTTCTTTTGCGAGTGAAGTATTTACCAGTTAATACTTTATACTAATGGTTTTATTGATCCTATAAGAATTTATATCCATGTTTAGCCAAAATAGTTCCATTGAATTAATTGAAGTCTCTAAGCCTCATTCCCCTTATCCCTTTTAATAAGACAAACTTTTTTCCATGATTTTATGTTTTATTAAATAAAAAATCCTAATGAATATATGGGGATATTTTTTGATTTGACTATGTAATATTTTTTCTCTAAATTTATATGGGAGAAGATTCAATTTAATTATATAATAATTATTAAATACATATGAATAAAATATACCTTTATGGATAAAAAATAATTATTTTTCATCCTATATATTTTTTGGAGCTAGATCAATTATACATTCATATATGGGGCTGAAAAAATTAAATAATTTCATTTTAGATCCAAGATGGTTACAATTATTACTTTTAAATTATTTAAACTGTAATTTTTAGATTATTTAATATAAATATATTTATATACAAAAAAATGAAAAACATAAAAAAATTAAAAATTATATTATTTTTCATTCTTGGCCCTTAAAATTATTAAAAAAAACATGAAAGGATTTTTTTGGTTTTAGAATCTATTTTTGTAATAATATTAAACCATGATATATAAATTTATTAAAAAATTGAATCATCAGATATAGGGTTTCTCACCGGATCTCCTAACATTTTTTCATTGAGCTTATGATGTGTATTCGTAATAGAACTATAAATAAATAAATTTGAAAATTATTACGTATAATAAAGAACTGTTTCCTAATAGTTTTCCAACATCACCTCTATTAGGACATTAATTTTTTTTAAATAAAATTAATGTTTAAATATATAAAAAATTTAAATTTATATAATAATCAAATTTGGAATAAAAACGATTTCTCCTGCAATCAGTTTAGTAGTAAGGTAAACAATTGAATAATGTTTAATCCCCTTAATTACATGTTTTGATGATTTTTATGCATGAAATATTTAATATAATATCTGTATCGCTATACTTGTATGCATAAAATTATAAAAAGACACATGAAAAAATAGGGACAGATCTACCAGTTTCTTTTCATTGGCTAGAAATCCTTAAACACAATGTGGAAAAACTGGTTTTCAACCATTCAATCATATATGGATCCCCTAAGATATTTTTTGTAAAAACTTATCTATAGTTTTTTATTTGTTACCTTGATCTAAAATGAAAGTATATATATTAAATTTTATTTATTATTCTTGGATGTTTTAGTGATAAAATAATTCACTACTTGTTGTTTATCATGTTAATTATATAGGGATGACTTCTTTAATTTCACAGACCTAAACGAATAGATAAAATTCCATTTTTTATTAAGAATATATTGTTTATAATCAATGTTCTGTAATCAAATTTAATAATATATATAATTGTATATTTCATTAATGAACATTAATTACACTCATTGATGTTCTGAATATAATAATAACATGGAATTTATAGAGATTGTTGATTTTTTTGTGATGTGAATCATTGCCCATTATTAATTCTATGTTATCAAATATTTGATTTATGCAACAATTCATTAAATATATTAAAACCCTTTATTTTATATATAAAAAATTAATATTAAACAGTATGTTACTTTTTCATTCTTTTTTTAAAAAATTAATACTATTTTTACCTTATATCATAAAATGAGATATTAATTTTTTTATTCATAAAAAATTAATAGATACTAATTTTTATCCAATAAGATAAATAATACAATCAAATTATACTTCTTATATAATTAATAAGAATTTAAATTTGAGAGTTTCTATAATAGTCCACTTTATGATGTTTTTTCTAGAGTTATATATTATAAGAACATATAGTAAACTATAATATATAATTTCATATAGTCAATTAAATTTGATAGATTTTAATATTTTTAATGGCACTTGTATGATGGAATTTTGACAATATGGTGTGGTTGTTACGTAGTTCCATGAAAAATGTGTTCTAGTTTTAGGAATCACTGCTTCTAGGTGGTTTTCATTGGATTTATTAATGGAACCGAGAATTTAAAACAATTATTTATCCAAAGGGGACCTACTTTCCAAAGGCAAGTGTTCGTTAAGTATGAACATTACGATACATAAGAATGTACATTGGTTGAGAGGATAGGTGGTTGGACTCATTACACCCTTTTTTGGGGGAAATAATTTATATTCCAAGATTCTCTAGGTTAATTTAAGTTATTTTTATGAATCCTTATTAATTCACTGAGCATAACATAAGTTTCCCTTGGAATTTATAATCACCTATTTACATGTGTAAAATTTAGAATCATCATTAAGCATGTAATGTTTTTCATTAATAGAGATATCTATATTTACTCCTGGTTCTCTATTAATGGTATCCTCTAATATTATATTTCTGAATTATTTTAATCAACATTACGATGATACTAGTTTTTATGCCCTTCTGCAGGGAACACTGGGATTTATTTTCTTCCGGAGAGACGAAGGATTGTTTTGATATTTGGATTTTACACATAAAATGGGCTACCTAAGTATCATTGTTAAAGGAAATAGAACCCATGTAGATTGGTGCTTTTTAATGGGACACATCATACCTTTTAAAGTTATGTGATAAGGACTTAACTGCACAGTTTATTGTCATTTGGTACGGACATCTAAGAAAAAGGTGCTTAGTCAAGGTTTGGTGTGGGACTTATGTCCAAACAACCCAATTTACTTGGAAAGAATATGGGTTTCCATGTAATATTATACCCTATTGGGAATATGGCCATTGGAGAATCGAGTTTATTTTAAATTGTTACGTTTTAAGGTCAAGGAGGTCTCCAAAGTATCCCATGTGTATGGGAATAAAAACCCACATAGTTTGATATGTCTCATAGGATAGTGTAGTCCTTTCATACAAACGTGATCCTTCTTACATCCTAAAAAGGATTCCTTGATGATTTAATTGTTTAATTTGGGTCCCATTCTTATTGAGGATGCTCAGATTAAGGGAATTTGGCTTGTATTCTGAAAGAGGATATCTAGTGAGCTCTGGCCCTGAGTGGGATTTCTACATATACTAATTATGGTGGGAATAAATGTTCTCATAGTTCATTCACCGTGAGTGTGTTGGAAAATGTTTTAATACTCACGAATATTTAAGCCCATGTGAGTCATGCTTCGTGTGAGAAACAAGAGTATGTGAATGAATCAACAATGACATATACACTTTTCCTTCTCTGCTGGTGGAGGAGGGAAAGCCTACTATAATAACGGTGGATGAGGGAATGATGACCCGGGAAGAGGGCAATGCAACGATCCCTGCTTCTGTTCTTCTTAAATTGGACAAGGTTCCAATAAATGGAAGAAGTGTTGAAGGTTAGAAGGCCTACAATAGGATTAATTCCCATGAATTGATCCTGGTATGGGTGGGAGACATCTCCTTTTTTCAAATGGAAGAAAATTAGGTGTGAACTTACCTACCCTATCGGAAATTTGAGGTTCCATCTCTTTGAGAAGGATGAGGATTGGACCCAAACCCTTATTCTCAGAACCGGGAACTTCTTAGTATTCTTCTTGGGAGAAAGGTCCATCTAACAATTTATATACAAACCCATATACATTCTATGAACGCTAACACCATTGTAAAAAAATGTGGGAAACCACTGACTCGGGTTATAACAGCTAAAATATGAGTCACTCTGATGTGTCTTTCCTAATGGGTAGATAAGTTAGGAGGTTTTTAGTGGATGTCTCAAAATAATCCCTTTCAAATAGGGGAGCCAATGAAGAAGAATATTTTCCATGAATGGTTTTGAGGAAGGCTTGATGGATTGTAGACTGAAGAGAGTAAGTGAATCAAAGAGGGGATCCCATGTAGGTAAGGGCGTATAAGTATGGGTGCGCAAGTAGACTTGGGAAACCTGATATTCACTTAGTGCCAGACAACCTATATGTTAATACATGGGAAATACTTGGCTCAAGACTTCAAGAGTACTCACAGTTGGTCTCAGAAGTGGGGTGCTCATGTTCCTATGAATGGAATAGGTGGCATGCAAGTGTTTATAGATTAGGGATGTTGGGAACAATATAAGTGCAAGTGTTATGGTTTTTAATCACAAAAAAGACATAAGTCCAGTGATATTCCTTTAAATATTCCACGCATGGTGTTTAAGAACTACCTTTAATGTTTAGGAAGACTTGGGCGAAGCACTAGGGTGACCACAGATGCAATTGAGAATTCATGGAAATTCATCCATATAAATGAAGGCCCCAAGGGTCTATTAACATTAAAAAATGGGACCCTTGGAAAATGGAGTTTGGGAGTGCAAGTAGGCTATTTGACATTTTGGGCTGTGCAAGTAGGTTGCGCACATACACCCTTTTGTTAAGACTAAGGTTACACAAAACTCATGCCTTGAAAAATCTTGAAATTCTTCATGTATTTTTCCCTTTTCTTTCTATGGAATTACCCTTTTGTCATTTTTTAAACTAGTTTACGGGTTAGAGTTTCAATAAATTCCCCCCTCAGAATTGGATCCGGAATGGAAAGAGGATCATATACTGAGGTAAACAAATGATGGTGAAGGAGGAGAGTATTGGGGAGAGCCTGTGTAATTCGCCCGAGACAACTGATTGTGCAATTTTGCAGTTTTCAAGAATTTGTTGTGTAGGGTGAAATGAATCACCAATATATAGTGGAGTCACATCCGTGAAAAACCTCACGACTTCCAATATTTCAGCTCTAGGGGCGCAAGTATTCTTCAATCTAACACTTATGATTCTCCATGCTTCTTCTGTATGTTCTTTAGTTACGTGCTATTAGATGGGAACCATACTTGTTCACTGACGTATACTTGCACCCCAAGTTTATACTTGTGATCCTTAATGCCTTTAATGATTTTTTTCTTCAAACACCAACAATGAGCTTACTTAAAAAATTATTTCTATTTTTTTATAGGTTCAATGGCTCCCAAAAGAATTGTAACAACTAATGAGATTTCCAGCAAGAGGATTGATGACATGATGAATATTTTTTTTCTTGATTACTTTTTCTTTTGTGACACCACCCTTCCAAACATGGAAAATATTTGATGAAGTATCATTTCAAATTTCCTTGAAGCAACTATCTGACTTTGTATTGCAATGGCCATTTGTAGGATGTAAATATTCAAGATCTAAAGAACAATGTCCCATATTCATAGTTTCATGAATATAAAAACTTCTCATCAGACATTGTTTTTGTTGGGGGATCATTTCCTCATACTGGGACAATAGAGAATTCTCATATTATTGATCATAGCACATGCGCTCCAGATTTGATGGGACATGCACCAGAGCTGCAGCTACACTGTTATTCATCCATCATTCAGGATTCCCAAATGGATCAGTCCAAAGGTTGGAAAAAAAGTTGGGGATTCTTCCTAGAAGGAGGTATAAAACCCACATGGATGACGACATACTGGGATCCTAAGACATGTTCAGAATTTATAGATGACTTGAAAGGAATCATGATTCATGAGACCGTTTGGGATGTGAAAAAATATGTGTAGTGGAATAATGATTTCATGCTAGAATTATTAAGATTATGGTGCCTAGAGACTAATTCCTTCCATTCAACACACAGAGTTGTAGGAAAAATCTTTTCAGATGTTTACAATATTTACGGAGATACAATCTAGAAAGACATTTATAATGAGTTTATTCCTCCCAAGGTGACATGAAATGACTCAAAGAAGACACCATCTTTGGTTAATGAGTTGATGAAAATTTTTAAAAAAACTCAATGACATAACCAACATGATATCGTGCTCTAGTAGAGATATTCATCTAGAGGTATGGATGGAATTTTTTTTGATAAAGAAGGAGGAAAAGGGGCCCACATACCCTCATCCAACCAGATATCCAAAGGAAGGGAAGAGAGGTACCCCTGCCACCTTTTGGCCATCATAGGTGAAAATAGAATTTGACAAATGGGGATATGAAATCAACCCAAAAATTCTTGTAAAGACACTTCTGGTAGGTATATTGGTCATGTGGCTCCGTGTGTATTTATTATAAGTCATAGACTCCAAAGAAGGTGTGAGGCCTGGAAACATTGATATTGCGGCCGTGCTGGAAAAGAAAAGTATGGTACGGTTGGACACTCTTGTTTTGCCTAAGATTAATCAAAGGTTGCTGAACATTTACAAAGGTAAATGTCTGAATAGAATATATGTACCCTTCCAGGTGTTGTGGTTATGGATCGCTACTCACTTCAGAACTTATTTTGTACATTGTGGAGTGCAATTGTTCGGAAATTTTTTCTGACCATCAGTTCAGGATTTCTCTTATATTTCACCCTTATCTCTGAATTCTTATGAAATAAAGGATAGATTGAGAATGCATAAGGATTTACATTTATTTACTTATGGGAATACTCCTAAGAGGAGATTTGTCGATGATGAGATGGCCAATTTGGAATTGGGGGCATATATGCTAGCTTATAGAGATGGCATGTTGGACAGCAGAATCAACGAAGAAATCATATGTGAGGCCTATGCTCATTATATATTTGTGAATAAATTAAAATTTCTACAATATAATACAATTCCCTCCCTTATGCATGTTAGATTAAATTAAAACCTAATGGTTTCCTAACATCTATGGTTGTTGACATATGCAGAGAAGATTGGGGAAATTTTTAATTTTTCTACTGTTAATGCATTAAGAAGATTAATATATGGTATAGAAGAAACTAGGTTGTATCATACCCTGAAGGGGTATTAAAACATGTTTTCCCTTGAGTGGGGTTAAAGAGATGTAGCAGGGGAGAGCCCCTTCATTTGGATGGTAACTCTTCATCATCTGGGTCTGACTTGTGAGAACCAGAGGGTGGAGGTGATGATGATCCAAATTCAAATTAGAGACCTCGTTCCAGATATAACCCTCCTACTAGAATTAATAGATCCACTCCATCAATCCCTACTGAAGTTGTATCGTCAGGATCTGGTCTCTATCATTCTAAAGAGAAACGATTTCTATTTTATCATCCCTAATTTGTGATTGTTGGGGTTGGGAAGAAACCAAAATCTAACATTGCATGATTGTCTCCACAACTGTCTAACATAAACTCTAAATATATACGACCAGAGGCTGTTCAATCATAGCAGAGTCTGTACTGTGATGCTGAAACCATGTTGATGGGTCTGCAGGAAGCACTGCATATTCAAGGAGTTGGGAATTTATGGGCTTCTATTGAAATTCATTTTATGTATTATCCCAATGAGTTGAGGACTTACATTCAAGAGCGGGAAATGCTCATATATGCCTTCTATGAATCAATTCTTACCAAAATGTGGGTGAAGTAAATGATTGATCATGGTACCACCAATGTAACACCCCGAGCTTCCACGATACGCTTCTCATTCAATAATGCAATAGCTTGCATTGTACGCAATTTCGAGTTCTAAACACTGCGACTAATCAAAGTAGCCATTATGAATAGTAATAACCACTTTTTAAAATTATAGAAATTTTATATTTCAAAATGGACTTCATTTTTGGATTCGGAATATCGAAATTAGCCTATGTTGAATTTTTGGTATTTTTCTGAGAACTTCTAATTTTTATGAATAGTGAAAAATACTTTAAAACAACTTTTTTAATCAAAATAATTTATTGTGATAAATTATAATATTTAGTGGTTTTATGGTATAATTAGAATATATTTTTACCATTTTGTCCAATGGTGGTCATTAGAATTAATTTAACATTGAAATTGGACATAAACAATTGCTAATCTTTTGATATAAATTGTTTCTTAAAAACACGCTATTTGTCGTAACAGCGAGAATTAATTATAAAATTAATTAATGAAACTTATATGTTTGGAATTTTTTAAAATAGACATCATTTTTGAATTCGGAATATCAATTATAGCTTAGGGTGAAATTTTGGCCTTGTTCTGAAAAACATCAATTTTTGATGAATAGTGAAACCACTAAGTGGTAGTTAAATAACTGATTTTTCGTTTAAATGAAATATTACCACTTCTGTGATTCGATTTTCAAAAATCCGACATACATGGTTGTCATTAAGAAGTAAAATGTGGTTCAATGAGATTAAAATAATTTTTTGGTGAATAGTAACTTTTAAGTTCTTAATCGCGATTAGAGGTAATTAGTGTAGTTTAAGGTACAAATAATGTTTTAATAATATGAGATGAGCATGACACTTGTCCTACTCCTATTTGATGAGTCATGGCCGACCAAGACAACCCATGGGTCAACTTGGGGACCCCATGGAGTCACTTTAGTTGGAAAATGACATTAATATATATTTATTTAATGTTAAAATTAAATTGACACAAACATGAGTTATTTTACTAAAACAGATTTTAAGTGGGGTTACACAAGTCCAAATTTTGACTATGAATATTCATTAGAAATATTAAACGATTTCCTACATCATAGTATTTTTTTTTATAATTTTTAGACATTAAATAAATTAAATTATTTATGACATCATTATGATGCAGCGATGACCTCATTATTTAACGATTTTAAATAAAATGAGAAGATAATGCAAAATTCAAGGCTTACACTTGTCCAAAGCCTATTGGATGAGGATATTTAGAAACCTTATCACCTTATCCTAGAATTATATAAGTGTGGGACCTTTATAATCCGAAAATCATTGTGAAATAATGTAACATTTCAATCTTTCCAAAAGTGCCCCTCCTCTCCACTTATAAAAGGCCCCCACCTCTCCCACCTCATTTACACTTTCAAGCCATTTGGATCGGCCAAACACTGACCAAATACTCTCCCAACTTCCCCCTCTTACTCCTAGAAGCCTTACTTTGGGAAGAACTCTTCCCAAGGAAGCCTTTGGCTCAAATCAAAAAGAGTTACCCGATTTTGAGGTAATGCCTTCTCTAATGTTGTTTTGTTTTATTTTTCTTCTCCAACCCCCTAAACTCTTTTTATTCATTTATTTTGTAACAACACCAGTATCCTCAATATACTAGGATTTTGTTATAAGAAGTATTCTAGCTACACTTACACACACCTACATCTAATGGTTAAAGAACATACGGTTTCTGTGGATGGCGAATTTCTGCCTCACGAAACGATGATTGTTCAACACTCATATAACACCTTAAAAGGTGGCCATTAAGATGTAACTATTTTTATATATGATATATAATATGTTTATGTTTTACTTATGCTTCTGTATTTCTCATTTATGGCATACTTTATGATTTCCATTATGGGTAAAACGCGATAATTTCATTTTAGGAAGTGCGGACTACCGCCCCCTCAAAGTGATTTGAATCGTTAATGCCATATGTGGGATGTATAAAGGATGAAGAAAATGGTATTATACACTATATTATACTGGAATTATATTATACATTTATATAATTATTATTTAGTTCCATTAAATATGAAATTGAAATGAAAGTAGCGTTCATGCGTACGTACGGCTTACCGTCTCCATGAACGGTGCATTTCATTTCTTACCTCTAAATGTTACGTAATATTATAAATGAATGTATATACTGGATATATAAGATATATATGACATCTAAATCATGAATATAATTCTGGATATAATGGATATTCTACCACATGAACAACTTGTAATTATAAGAAGTTTATTGTTGACTCAAGTTACCAAAGATCGACAAAATGACCGTTATTAACTTAAATAATTACATAATGTTCATAACATTGTAATAAGTGATATAAAAAGGATAATGAAATTTAAAATGGTTCTTAATAAGGTAGATATTAACTCTAGTTTATTATTCAGGAGGTTAAAGAACGGTTGAGTCAAGTCGGACACAAGGTAAGGGAATTTCTTAACCCAACTTCCATTCTTTGGGTTAATCTCCTACTTTCAAATTATGTCATGATATTATTATGTCCTATTTTTTATTTTTACTTTATTTATGTGTACCTATAGTGAATACACATAATAGATCTATTTTATTTTAAAAATGATCTTTTTAAGGACTTCGTCTCAATCTCCTTTCATTGAGGCATATTTGCATTTATACACAACTTTCTTTTATATGGTGTATAAACCCCTTTGACTTTTATGTTTATTCAAAAGGAATCTTTTTATACGAAGCGTTTTACTAAACGACAAAAAGGGAATGATTTTCTTTCCGTACTTATGTGGTGACAAAGACTTCTCCGCCGTCGTGACCATTATTTGAGTTTCGGCTTCCTCTACAAGCCATCATTTTTTTTAATGAAAAATAAATACAAAGTTTTAACTTTATTTTATTTTGGTATTGAAAATGGTTTTGAAAGCATTTTTATTATATCAATGTGCTGTATTGATATCTTGTGATTGAAATTTGGAAATGTTATGTTTCCTTTATGCATGTTTTATGTGATATGATTATGTTATGGTTTATGATATGTTTAAACCTATTCATATGAGGAATGCATTGGACTTAATAAGTGACGGGTGGAGCCCACTATAGCTCCTCGATGCATCGGCAGGTCTCATGAGACAAACTAGTGTCTTGTCACGAGGCCTTGACAAAATCTTATTTGTGGTCTTGGCACGAGGCCTTGACTACGTGGTTATGATAGTCTGGCATTATGCATTCCATCATTATGAAAGTGGTTATTGATATTGCATGTGATTATTCGACCAGTATAATATCCATGTGAAGAAGTGAATGGCATTATCTCATTTTACTTTTGCCATATTATGTTGAAGTTCAAGTTTAGAAGGCTTTTGTTTTAGTTATACATTGCCTTAAATGTTAATGTTTATTTATGAAAGCTTCTGCTATATTGTTAACCTTACTGAGCATCTGAGCTCACCCCTTTCAATGTTTTAATATTTTTCCAGGATGTGAAGAAGTATTTTATGAATGACCTACAGGGGTAGTCAGAAAGGGATATGATTGTGGACTATGAAGACCATGTTATTGTAGTTTATTTAATTTTTGATGTAATGAAAGACTTATGGATGTATCTAGTGTTTCCAAGGCTACTAAACTAATCGGTCTTTCGAGACTTGATCTTTTGTGATCATGCCAATGTTACGAAGTAACGCACCGGCTCAGGGTAGCTGGGGTCGGGGCGTTACAGTTGGTATCAGAGGTAGTTTAGTACAAACCTTGGAAGCTAGATTTAGATAAACTCTGATTAGAGCACATAGACCTAAGATGAACTTTGAGGATTAGTATAGAACAACTTCCTAGAATTTTAGTATTGTAGAGATGTTCTGAGTTTTCTGAGCAATACATCCCTGTCTGGATACGAGCAGGTAGAGGCGGCTCTGGCACAGATGTACCTAGGGGTAAAACCCGAAAACACCGCTTTGAGCTAGACTTGAACGGGAACTGGTGCACGACAACGGGCCTTGCTGCACTCTTGGTTACGACACTCCCGGGGGATATGCTTAGGATAATTCTCGTTTTCTTTACAAACCACTATGAACGGTTATGAGGATATACTTCCTCAAAGAAAACCTTTTTATGATTATGGATTATATCCATAAATAGTTCAATTTATTATAAGTGTTTTCAAGTTTGTTATTATGTATTTCGATTCATAAACTAACCTAGTTTATGGCATTGTATAGAAATGACGCCCAGTAGAATGAATGTGAACTCCATCAATACGTATGATCCAAAGAGTAAGAAGGATCATATCTTTCATGGTATTAAGCCAACATTTAGAAGGGAAATATTCTCCCATGTGTTATCAACATATGATGAAATAGTATCATGTGTTAATAAGATAAGTAGAGAATTCTCTGAGTCTTATGGATTTGAAGGGATGAAAGAGAAGAAAAGGATGGAAGAGAGAATGATGGATAAAGGGACGAGGGAAAAGAAGAATTTTCCAATATGTGATAACTGTGGGAAGAAACACCTTGGAATTTGCCTGAAGGGAATGAGAGTTTGTTATAAGTGTGGAGAAAAAGGACACCAAGTGCGTGACTGCAAGGGTAAGAAAAAGGTTTCAAATGTACAATGCTTCATCTACAAGGAGTGGGGACACTACACAAACCAATGTTCAAATCATCAGAGTATGCGCCAAATGATGTTATTGGATAATAATCAAGTTATGATACTACCACAGATGAGGAGGAATGATTAGTGTTCTTATGTTGTTATTAAAGAATTTTGTAATTTGAGTGTTGGATCAATGATGTACTGGTTATAATAATTATGGAGTATATATGGATTTTACTGCAGTACTATTTCATCTATGACTTGAGATTGTGTGGAACCAAGAAAATTGACTCCACATTAGGTTAAATTTTTGGAAAATATATGGTTGAGAGAAAGATAGACCATAATATGGTTCTGATACTGAGATTGTGATTTTGGAATAAGACATTATTGATTTGGATAAATTATATTGGATATACTTAACTTCCTTGAAACTGATTGATGTTTTGTATACATTTTTGGATAGAAGGAGTATATCTAGTATTCTATAAGGAATAAGGGAGCATGGTAATTCAGTATGTTTAAAAAGAATACATGATTAAGGTATTCACATGTTGTTACGTGGGAAAAAGGATCTTCATTATGTTTACCTTCCTTATAAAATTTGGACTGTGAGTTGGACTGAAGTATTTTGGATACTATAAAGGTTGGAATGGATTAAGTTGATCTTTGGATAGTATTGTTTAAGGTTAAAGCATTTTTGAATATTATTTTTGGAATATTATAATACTATAGTTTTAGGAAAAGGACAACCTGCAGGGTGGGGCATAACCCGTCGCGTCGGACAAAGCTGCAGGAATCGAACCTACAACCATAGTGCGACAAGACATTATTTCCTACCACTAGCCTACAGGAAGTCCCTGGTTATTAAAAAATAGTTTTACTAATCTAAATGGTATGTGTTAACATTTTGAACCTTATACAATTAGGATAAATAGAATGTTTTTGAGTTCCGTTACCATTTGGAGTAAAAGTTGGGTTTGTGGTAAAAATTTATTAACGAATGAAAGTATACATAACAAGTATGTATATTCCCTTACATTCTTAGTAAATCTCCTAAATAAATTCCTTAACATTATAAAAGGTAACTTAAAACAAAAATGTTGTCGGTTAACTTTTCCAACTGGGGATTCAATGACCGTTTAACCAATCACAAGTTTGTGATTTTCTTGTGGTTAAACTTTCTCCTAATCCTATTTTCTATAACTCTCCATCAGACCTTGATGGTTTGTTTCTCCTCCATATCCATATTTTCATATAATCCTAGAATGGGCTATATCGGGTGACCTTTGTACTTATCTTGCTTTCTTTTAATGTAATATATTTATTAACCTTATTTCCGATGTGGGTTTTCCTCAAAGGTATTTTCTCTTTTCAACCTTTTATTTTCAAAGAAAATTTTAAAATTGCGAGGACGCAATTTATTGAAGGAGGGGAGAATGTAACACCTCGAGCTTCCACGATACGCTTCTCATTCAATAATGCAATAGCTTGCATTGTACGCAATTTCGAGTTCTAAACACCGCGACTAATCAAAGTAGCCATTATGAATAGTAATAACCACTTTTTAAAATTATAGAAATTTTATATTTCAAAATGGACTTCATTTTTGGATTCGGAATATCGAAATTAGCCTATGTTGAATTTTTGGTATTTTTCTGAGAACTTCTAATTTTTATGAATAGTGAAAAATACTTTAAAACAACTTTTTTAATCAAAAAAATTTATTGTGATAAATTATACTATTTAGTGGTTTTAAGGTATAATTAGAATATATTTTTACCATTTTGTCCAATGGTGGTCATTATAATTAATTTAACATTGAAATTGGACATAAACAATTGCCAATCTTTTGATATAAATTGTTTCTTAAAAACACGCTATTTGTCGTAACAGCGGGAATTAATTATAAAATTAATTAATGCAACTTATATGTTTGGAATTTTTTAAAATAGACATCATTTTTGAATTCGGAATATCAATTATAGCTTAGGGTGAAATTTTGGCCTTGTTCTGAAAAACTTCAATTTTTGATGAATAGTGAAACCACTAAGTGGTAGTTAAATAACTGATTTTTCGTTTAAATGAAATATTACCACTTCTGTGATTCGATTTTCAAAAATCCGACATACATGGTTGTCATTAAGAAGTAAAATGTGGTTCAATGAGATTAAAATAATTTTTTGGTGAATAGTAACTTTTAAGTTCTTAATTGCGATTAGAGATAATTAGTGTAGTTTAAGGTACAAATAATGTTTTAATAATATGAGATGAGAATGACACTTGTTCTACTCCTATTGGATGAGTCATGGCCGACCAAGAAAACCCATGGGTCAACTTGGGGACCCCATGGATCCACTTTAGTTGGAAAATGACATTAATATATATTTATTTAATGTTAAAATTAAATTGACACAAACATGGGTTATTTTACTAAAACAGATTTTAAGTGCGGTTACACAAGTCCAAATTTTGACTATGAATATTCATTAGAAAGATAAAAATATTTCCTACATCATAGTATTTTTTTTATAATTTTTAGACATTAAATAAATTAAATTATTTATGACATCATTATAATGCAGCGATGACCTCATTATTTAACGATTTTAAATAAAATGAGAAGATAATGCAAAATCCAATGCTTACACTTGTCCAAAGCCTATTGGATGAGGATATTTCGAAACCTTATCACCTTAGCCTCGAATTATATAAGTGTGGGACCTTTAGAATCCGAAAATCATTGTGAAATAATGTAACATTTCAATCTTTCCAAAAGTGCCCCTCCTCTCCACTTATAAAAGGCCCCCACCTCTCCCACCTCATTTACACTTTCAAGCCATTTGGCTCGGCCAAACTCTGCCCAAATACTCTCCCAACTTCTCCCTATTACTCCTAGAAGCCTTACTTTGGGCAGAACTCTTCCCAAGGAAGCCTTTGGCTCAAATCAAAAAGAGTTACCCGATTTTGAGGTAATGCCTTCTCTAATGTTGTTTTGTTTTATTTTTATTCTCCAACCCCCTAAACTCTTTTTATTCATTTATTTTGTAACAACACAAGTATCCTAAATATACTAGAATGTTTTTATAAGAAGTATTCGAGCTACACTTACACACACCTACATCTAATGGTTAAAGAACATACGGTTTCTGTGGATGGCGAATTTCTGCCTCACGAAACGATGATTGTTCAACACTCATATAACACCTTAAAAGGTGTCCATTAAGATGTAACTATTTTTATATATGATATATAATATGTTTATGTTTTACTTATTCTTCTTTATTTCTCATTTATGGCATACTTTATGATTTCCATTATGGGTAAAACGCGATAATTTCATTTTAGGAAGTGCGGACTACCGCCCCCTCAAAGTAATTTGAATCGTTAATGCCATATGTGGGATGTATAAAGTATGAAGAAAATGGTATTATACACTATATTATACTGGAATTATATTATACATTTATATAATTATGATTTAGTTCCATTAAATATGAAATTGAAATGAAAGTAGCGTTCATGCGTACGTACGGCTTACCGTCTCCATGAACGGTGCATTTCATTTCTTACCTCTAAATGTTACGTAATATTATAAATGAATGCATATACTGGATATATAAGATATATATGACATCTAAATCATGAATATAATTCTGGATATAATGGATATTCTACCACATGAACAACTTGTAATTATAAGAAGTTTATTGTTGACTCAAGTTACCAAAGATCGACAAAACGACCGTTATTAACTTAAATAATTACATAATGTTCATAACATTGTAATAAGTGATATAAAAAGGATAATGAAATTTAAAATGGTTCTTAATAAGGTAGATATTAACTCTAGTTTATTATTCAGGAGGTTAAAGAATGGTTGAGTCAAGTCGGACACAAGGTAAGGGAATTTCTTAACCCAACTTCCATTCTTTGGGTTAATCTCCTACTTTCAAATTATGTCATGATATTATTATGTCCTATTTTGTATTTTTACTTTATTTATGTGTACCTATAGTGAATACACATAATAGATCTATTTTATTTTAAAAATGATCTTTTTAAGGACTTCGTCTCAATCTCCTTTCATTGAGGCATATTTGGATTTATACACAACTTTCTTTTATATGGTGTATAAACCCCTTTGACTTTTATGTTTATTCAAAAGGAATCTTTTTATACGAAGAGTTTTACTAAACGACAAAAAGGGAATGTAATTTTTCCGTACTTATGCGGTGACAAAGACTTCTCCGCTGTCGTGACCATTATTTGAGTTTCGGCTTCCTCTACAAGCCATCATTTTTTTAATGAAAAATAAATACAAAGTTTTAACTTTATTTTATTTTGGTATTGAAAATGGTTTTTAAAGCATTTTTATTATATCAATGTGTTGTATTGATATCTTGTGATTGAAATGTGGAAATGTTATGTTTACTTTATGCATGTTTTATGTGATATGATTATGTTATGGTTTATGATATGTTTAAACCTATTCATATGAGGAATGCATTGGACTTAATAAGTGACGGGTGGAGCCCACTATAGCTCCTCGATGCATCGGCAGGTCTCATGAGACAAACTAGTGTCTTGGCATGAGGCCTTGACAAAATATTATTTGTGGTCTTGGCACGAGGCCTTGACTACGTGGTTATGATAGTCTGGCATTATGCATTCCATCATTATGAAAGTGGTTATTGATATTGCATGTGATTATTCGACCAGTAGAATATCCATGTGAAGAAGTGAATGGCATTATCTCATTTTACTTTTTCCATATTATGTTGAAGTTCAAGTTTAGCAGGCTTTTGTTTTAGTTATACATTGACTTAATTGTTAATGTTTATTTATGAAAGCTTCCGCTATATTGTTAACCTTACTGAGCATCTGAGCTCACCCCTTTCAATGTTTTAATATTTTTCCAGGATGTGAAGAAGTATTTTATGAATGACCTACAGGGGTAGTCATAAAGGGATATGATTGTGGACTATGAATACCATGTTATTGTAGTTTGTTTACTTTTTGATGTAATGAAAGACTTATGGATGTATCTAGTGTTTCCAAGGCTACTAAACTAATCGGTCTTTCG
This sequence comes from Viscum album, assembly GCA_963277665.1. Lineage (NCBI taxonomy): Eukaryota > Viridiplantae > Streptophyta > Magnoliopsida > Santalales > Viscaceae > Viscum > Viscum album. Next base: position 44,308,850 of record OY728139.1, on the reverse strand, counting down.
AGACTTGATCTTTTGTGATCATGCCAATGTTACGAAGTAACGCACTGGCTCGGGGTAGCTGGGGTCGGGGCGTTACAACCAAGGTGATTATTCATTCATTAAGTGAAGAATGGAATGACTTTATAGATCCTGAGGAAGTAAGTTTCCTTTCCCTCATAGTTGTTTCTGCATTTCAATTTGAACTTCAATAAAAACATTGTTACTTAAGGGAAATATCATCTTATGATAATGCTGGTTAAAGGAAAGACATCTAATTTTATTTCACTACAGTATAGCCCCAGAGGAATATCTCTTGGAGCTACCAGATCACCCTATGAATTGGGAAAGATATATCATGGCAAACAGGCCATGGGGGATGAAATAGAGAGGGTATTGGGATCTCTAATACCTATATTTTGATAGTATGATGCATTCCCTCCTATGAAATAGAACATTAAAAATCCCCCAAAAAAGAGAACCTTGGTTAACCACTTTTATAGTAGTGGTAAGGCTCCTTGACAATCAGGAATTTTATTCCTTATTCAAGAAAACGTGCTTAAATTTCGTAGGATTAGATGGGCTTCTTAATTTTGTTCAATAGAGGAAACTACTGATAAGCATCAAGGAACCACATGGGGTGCTGTATAACATGCACAAATTCCTACCAATCTAATGGTTCTTGAGGAGGAATTGAGGCATGAGGAACCCATGTTTGTTCCCATCATTGCTCTCATACCTACTATCAGAGGAGATGAGGCTTCTGGTAAATCAAAAATACATCATAAGGTTAGGTTCATCACATGCACTAGAACATCTAGAAATAATTGACACTAACCCTACAACTGTTGCTAAGGAAGGTACTCTGGGTCCAAGGATTGCGGAGAATGGTTGCGTAGAAAACATGCTAAGTGATCCCTTGGGTGAGACTAACCTAGGATCTAAGATATCATTGGGTGAAATGATGAACCACGACATGTATTTCAAAATGTATTAGAACATGATAATATACTAAGTGATTTAGATGATTTTGGAGTTACTTATATAGAATCAACTAGATGAGAGATTTCATTATTTGTCATATTAATCTATTTATGATTATCTTTTTAACCATGGTTGGTTGAATAATGCAGTTACATCTAAAGAAACTGATTTTGCAATGACACTTGAAGGAAGTATTGATATTAATATCAATCCCATCATTGTAGAGACATTGTCTCAGGAGGATATTGAGATAGTAGATCTTACTGAAATTAATTTTGAGGGTCCATAACACATTAAAGATAACACTATTCATCTAGAAACATCAATCAAATTTAAGGAATCTATAAATATCAAGGAGGAGTCCTCTTGGATTGTGGACATAGTGTTAGGTAAGACATACTAATATTTGTATTTCATTCACTATCGTTATCTCTTGAATCTAACCATAAGAATAATTCATAATTTATTATATAGGGCTATCAATATCAATGGCTAGGTCTGGAGGTGATGCCTTTGCATCAACCCAATCAATATTGGAAGGTGAAGCATCCATTGTTCAGGAAGGAGAAGGACATGGCACTTCTTGAAGTGTATTAATACTTGAATACATCATTCATGAAGACAGTGATTCTGAATCTGACCCAGAATTTCAAAAGGATCTTCAACTTGCATGTCACAAAGAATGATAGAATATATGGAATATAATATCTTAGATGCCACATAAGGAACTATCTTCAAGAATTCCACAACTGTCATATGAGTTTATCACAATAGGATTTAGCGATTCTGAATACCGAAAAATTCATACCACTGTGAAAGAGATTATTCAAAGGAGAGTGAAAAAGAAAAATCATTGGAAAGAAATGATAAATGCCAAACTGTGGATCAAGATTGAATACTTCCAAGTAGTATTGTCCCATGCTGAGGCTAATCATACTGGAAATTTCAAGGGACTGAAGTAGAAAATTAATGAAAATACTGTTCAACATCTTCATCATCATCAAAAGTTAGATATCATTATAGGGGAGTTTGAATAGCTTCTTATCTCATTCGATGATATCTACATAGATGATGGAAAATCCATTGCAGATGCTAGAGAAGCACGTCTTCATGCTAAAGAGAGGGGATCGGGTCCAATAAATGAGCTTCAACTAGAAGCTGATGGGGCTCAAGAGGATATCAATCAAATGCGTAATTATATAGAAATCCATTTATAATTTCTGATTTCTAACAAAATATATACTCTATGATGTGGATGTTCTTCAAGGAAAGTTATCATAAATGAAAATCATTTTTTCTTCAATCATTTATGATTTCAATCTTAGTAACTACCTTTGTTTTACCTATACCATTGGGCCTAAGAAGCATAGTTTGATATTTTACTGGGATATATGGACAACCCCTCAAGCATTAAATATTTTTTCTTTTTATTGATTAATATTACCTAAACCCTAAAAAATGTACGCTTGGTGAGCTGAAACTCATATTTTGTTCAGATTTCCCTTCACGGGTTCTCAATCATGCGAGTACCACGTCTCTTAGTAGTTTAGAATCATTCATGTTAGAATATAGAGGGACAATGTTTATGGTCTAAATAGCTTTGACCATAAATTTTAATCTAGATCCCAAAAAATACTTGGTGGAAACGAATTTCTTTAATATTCATTAAATATTTCCAAGGGAATCATGAGCCATAATTTTTTGGTCACCAAATTTAAAACTTGTATCAACATAAGTGGGGTATTTTCCAAGAATGATGTTTCCATTATTTGACAAACCTGTTATGGGGGTTGTATTATGCCGGGAAAACTAGGGCATATGGTGCATGGCCAAATAGTTTCATCTTTTGACTGAAAGGCCTCTTATGTAGGAAACATATGCAATGCTACCTAAAGGAACGTGATGCATAGTCGGGAAAAAGTTTTCCTAATAATTTACAAATGTAGTATTGATAAAAAAGTAAAAATAGAATTTGGGTGACTCAAGACCACCATTGGTGGGTTTTCCAAGAAAAGGTATTTTATGAAGAAATGGCCATTTTATTCCGACATTTGTGATGAATAGGGAAACTACTATGCAATTTTATGACTTATAGTGAGGATGGTGTACTGTGCAGTTTTAAGTCAAGTAGTGAGGACGTTGTACAATTCAGTTTTTAGTCATGAAATGAGGATATTATGTAGTGTTAATTTATGGTCATTATCTTTGACCAATGGTATGAAAATATTCCAATTTGTTGATAATTATTTTGAAAAAATACTACAATATTCAATGATGGATGGGAAAATTGTAAACTGAAATTTATAAATTTCTATATATGAAGAATGATATGGAAAAAGGGTTAAAGACATTAGAGGAAGTCTTTTCCAAGAATGAAGTTACCATAATTTAATAATACTATTATAGGGGATGTATTATATAGGGCCAACTGGGGCATATGCTGCATAGACAAACATTGGCATATTTTGATTGACAGTCCCGTTATGTAGGTAACTTATTCAAGGCCACCTAAGGGCACATGCTGCATAGTCAAGAAAAAGAGATCTTACAAATGTTGACACTCTATTTCAAAAACTTGAAGACTGGTTTTGGAGATTCATATTTTCCAAAGCACATAGTTTGGTTTATTTAGAAAGGTACCTAAATATGGAGAGGGTATTTCCAACAAATATTTACAAATAATTTGAGGAATAATATTTTTACAATGGTCGGACCCTAACGTAGGAGTTGTGGGGTCTGCAGTTTTAGGTCATAAAACATTGACCATAAACAGAAACAATATATTTTAATGTGGCCAAGTGATTCTAGGGTTATTTTATATTTATTTTAACACATGGAAAAGGAATTGTGTAAACTATGATCTTGAAGAGTTTCAAATCGAGAGAATGATTATGGGAAAAGTATACTTGAATAACTGTTTTAAAATACTGATTCTTGTATATTATCATCAATGTTTGAAGGGGACAAAGACACTATAACAAAGAATGAAATTAAAATTATTTGACAAACCCTTTATGGAGCATGTATTATGCAGGGCCAACTGGGGCATATGATTCATAGCCAAATAGTGGAATCTTTTGACTGACAAGCTTGTTATATAGGAATCTTATGCAAGGCCACCTAAAGGCACATGCTGCATAGTCAGGAAAAAGAGTTCTCGGGTATTAAAAACTCTTCCACCATAAACCATAAGAATGATTATGAAGATCTGAAAAATATTTATGATTAAGAGTTTGAAACATAGAAGAGGGTTATTCCCATCGCACATAAAAAATAATTTAATCAATATTGTCCATGATTTTGACATTATTTAAATAAACATGACTCATATGTAATGTGGAGACTTTATTTGATTCCATTGAATTAATATTGTGATGTGTAGTTTAAAGTCATGCAATGAGGAAATTATACTATGCATTTTGAAGTCATGTAGTGAAGACATTAATAGCCCCATAAGAAATTGAGACACTTTATTTATATAAAGAAACCTTTTACCCAATTCTTAAGCCCACGTGTGCTATGATTGGTGTGAGAAACAAGGATTAGTAAGGGTTTCTTCTATAACACAAAGGTGAAACAAGTGAAGAATAGGGATTTTAGATTTTCATATAGTTTAATGTCTTGCAGTAAGGAGGAAGATGAACCAATGTGATAAAAAGACATGTTGTAGCTGGACTAAGGGATAAATCCCACATGTCTCTACATGTCTTGCTATGGGAAAGAATCAAGCTAACATTCCCTATGAATTTATCTAAGCATTCCCTATGATGGTATGATTAAAATTTAAAGAATAAAGAGGTTTTGTTTTGTTTTTAACATGGTTGGGAACAATATTGGATATCTTAGCATCTCTATGTATCTCAAGTAGATGAGAATAAAGACATAAATAGTTCTTTAAATAATAATTTCCCACACCAATCGAGTTTGACATGGGAGATGGTGGCTTTTACATATTCTTAAAAAATGATTAAATTTAAGACACAAGATAGTATGAAAATAAAATCATGCATCTTAAAAGAGCACTATGTATAGATCTAGTTCATATAAAGGAGAAGAAAATGGAAAATAAATTTTTTTTATTGAATATTAGCCCATGATTTGAGATCCAGACATCTCAAAGAATCTCAAATAGATGAGAATCAAGCCAAACCCAGTTCTTGAAATAAGGTCCCTATGCAGATCTGACTCAGACATAGGGAAGAGAGGGACTCATGTGCCCCTAAGGGGTAGTAATTATGTCCATGATTATTTCTTATGGAACCTCCTAACGTCAAATAGAGAAGACGTTAACCATTAAAATGATGCAATGTAGTTTAATGGTGTGCAACAATAACAAAGAGGCAACACATTTTAACATCATGCAACATGGACACTTATAGTAGTTACACTGTTTAATGTCTCCCAACTAGGACTTTGTACTGTTCAGTGGTAGGTCTTGTAGTAAGGACATGGGGCTATGCAGTTTTTAGTATTGCAGTAAGGACTAATGATCTGTGCAGCCACACAAATTATTTCTCTATGAATGATTCAATGGTTGGAGTTTTAATGATCTCTTCATCCATTGTGATAAAGGAATATGATCCATTTGAGTAGAACATATTGATATAATAAGTTCCATGACACATTGGATAAATAATTGGATATTTCTTTCCTCATATCCTTGGAGTACTGAGGACCAATACAAATTCTTCTTGACGAAATTAACGAAGGAGAACTTTTTTGTTAGAAGATCGTGTTGTTCAATTATTATAGAATTATAAAAGATGCTATGTACTCATTCTTTTCTCATATAATTATTCCAAATCATTAAACTATTTCCTTGAACCTTCATCTGTAGACAACTGATCACAGATCACAACTATGAGTGAAGGAAATTGCATTTCAATTGGCAATACTGCTTTTGTTCCATATACTAATGGATAAGGTGTTTCCTAGGTAGCAGTATGGGTAGTATCCAGATAACCCACAAAGCATTCAATTTTTTTTTCAAGCCATGATTTCTTATCTTTATCCACCATCTTCTGGAGTATATCTGATAGGGTCTTATTTAATGCCTCAATCTATCCATTGACCACTTCATGATAGCGATATGAATGGTTGAATTTGATATTATGTTCATGATATAACTTTTTTAGCATATTAGAACAAAACTTTCTGCCATTTTCCATCAAAATAGTATGAGGGACATCATATATGACGATGATATAAGTTTTAACAAATCTATTAATGATTTTGGATCTGATTTCTTTGAGAGGTATTCCATTAGCCTATTTGGAAATGAAGTCATTAGCAATAAAAATATACTTGAACTTATTAGCCATGTCAAGAGGATAAGGTCCTAATATATCCATTCCCCATGTGGAAAATGGCCAAAAGTATTTATCTATATGTAGAAACTCTGGGGGTTGATGAATGAAGTTGGAATACACTTTCTAGGGATGGAATTTCTTAGTGAAATTTGCATAATCATACATCATTGAAGGAAAAAAGTACCAGAGCCTTTAGATCTAATCAAAGAGTCTCTGCACAGACTTATGGGCACCACAATATCTTGAATACACTTCATTTATTACAACTATAGTTTCATCTCCATTAATACATCTGAGAAGGATTCCATTGAATCCTCATTTATTAAGGATCTTATGGTGGTCTACATTATCATAATGTGAAAAAATTTCCGCTTGTCATTGTATTTGTTTTTTTTCATCCATATCTGCTGGAAGTACCCCATTTTGAAGTTATTCCCCAATGAGAGTTATCTATATGGTGGTATGACCATATGGATCAGAAATAGGGATAATATCATTAATTTCGTCCCTTATGGGTTGAATGAAAGGTGATAACACATGATGATGGGCTATGTTAATGATTGTCTCATCCGGATTTAGATCTTCCAGAGCGGTAACATCATTATATAGTGTATAATCTTGTGAATTTTGTGATCGAGTGACATAATACAATGTCAGCATGGAGATAAATTCAGCCATTACCCCTCTGACGTAATCACACAAAGGGAATAACTCTTCTTTTCAAGTAGAATATGCCCCTTTATTTTTATGTTTTCTAATTCTGAATCACATTTTACATTTAAGTTGTTCACATTCACCTGAAAGGATAATTCCAAACTGGTGATGGAAGCTTGATATTCTTCCTCATTATTGGTACCACCTTCTGACAACATAAAGGAGTATGGAAAAAATGCCTTTTCTGGGGAAATAAGGAAAATTCCTAACCCAACATTACCGAGTTTAGGGTTTTCCATTTTTTACCCTGTTGGACTTCTGGAGGCCCCATCAAATTACATCTCCCATGTTTGGGAATTATCCAAAATAGAGAAAAACTTTTCATTAGGAAGTTCAGTATTCAATGATATGTCTTCTATAGATGGATGTTCAACATGGAATTCAACTAGATCTTGGCCTTTTATTGCCTTCTAAGTTACAAAATGGATGTCAAACTATAAGGCCCCAGCCTTAAACCTTACTTAATCTTGAGTTATTACAAGATTACACATTGAGGATATTTTCGGGTTTAGAGTTTTAGAGAATTAGATCATAAAACTTGCATTAAATTCCACATATAAACAAAGTGGTTACATACAGATAATATTCTTATTTCCCATCAATGGAAACATATTTAAAATAAAACATGGATTCTTTCTTGACACTTCCTTGACACTATCATCATATCATGTACCTTTCCCTTGACCTGTGAAAAAAATTTCAAAAAAACATGGGATGAGCATAAAAAGCTCAGTAAGGGATATAAAAATATGGAAAGGAAACATGGGTATATATATACATAAGAATGAAATCATACTTTACCCAAAAAACATAAGCACTTTAACATACCTCATCAAATCATGAATAAATCATATAAATCATAAGACATAAAGGTAACTTGAGGCATTCATAACATTCTTATGTAGGGAGTAACCCTCTTTGTTACGTTTGGAATACCCATCACAGTATATTCCCTAAATCTCTTCGGAGAAACCTTAACGTTTCACTCCTTCGCATTACCCAATGCATTGGAGAGCTATATCGGGCTCACCCGCCCTTAGTCTATCACGGAACCACCCATCTTCATAATAATGCCCAAGAACCTCAACATAATCGTATCACATAAAACATGCATAAAGGAAACATAACATTTACACCTTTCAATCACAAGATATCAATACAACACATTGATATAAAAACATTATGAAAATTATTTTCAAAACCAAAATAAAAGAAAAGTAAAACATGGTATTTATTTTTTTCTTTTTTAAAAAAATTATGGCTTGTAGAGGAAGCCGAAACTCAAATAATGGTGACGACAGCGGAGAAGTCGTTGTCACCGCATACGTACGACAAAAACATTCCCTTTTTTCGTTTAGTAAACGCTACGTATAAAAAAATATTCTTTTTGAATAAACGTAAAATTCAAAGGGGTTTATACACCATATAAAAGAAGGTTGTGTATAAAACAAAATATGCCTCAACGAAAGGAGATTGAGACGAAGTCCCATACCTCGGGTCCGACATGACTCGATCGTTCTTTAATGTCCTGAATAATAAACTTGAGTTAATTTATACTTTCTTAAGAACCTTTTTCAAGTTCATTATTCCTTTTATATCACTTATTTCCATATCATTAACACTATGTAATTATTTAAGTTAATAACGGTCGTTTTAAAAATCATTGGTACTTGAGTCAAAAATAAACCCTTTATAATTACAAGTTGTTCATGTATCCATTATATCCAGAATTATAATCATGATGTATATATAATATATATCCAGTATATACATGCATTTATAATATTACATAATCATTTATAGGTAATAAATGAAATGCACCGTTCATGGAGACGGTAAGCCGTATGTACGCATGAACGCTACTTTCATTTCTATTTCATATTTTATAGAATGGAATCATAATTATATAAAGGTATATTTTAATTCCAGTATAATATCATATATAATATCATAGTTCCATCCTTTATACGTCCCACATATGGTATTTAACGAATCAAATCACTTTGAGGGGGCAGTAGTCCGCACTTCCTTAAATGAAGATATCGCGTTTACCCATAACGGAAACCATAAAGGTATACCCAAAATGAAAAATACAGAAGATTAAGGAAAACATAAACATATTATATATCACATATAAATATAGTGACATCTTAATTGCCACCTTTGAAGGTGTTAAAAGAATGTTGAACAATCATCGTTTCGGGAGGCATAAATTCACCATCCACGGAAACCGTATGTCCTTTAACCATTAGATGTAGGTGTGTGTAAGTGTAGATCGAATACTTACTATAAAAACATCCTAGTATATTGAGTATATTAGAGTTGTTACAAAATAAATGAATCAAAAGAGTTTAGGGGGTTGGAGAAGCAAAATAAAACAAAAGGACTCAAGTGGAGATATTACCTTAAAATCGGGTAACTCCTTTTGGTTTGAGCTCAAAGGCTTCCTTGGGAAGACTTCTGCACAAAGTGAGGCTTCAAGGAGTAAGAGAGGGATGTGGAGAGTCAAAATGGGCAGGGGTTGGCCGAGCCAAATGCTTTGGGAGTGTGGGTAAGGAGGTAGAGGTGGGGGCCTTTTATAAGAGGATAGGAGGGGCACTCTTGGAAAGTAAAGAAATGTTACTTTATTTTAGAATGACTTTAGGATTTTAATGGTCCCACATTGATGTGTTTCAAGGATAAGGTGATAAGGGTTCTAAATCCACCCATCCAATAGGTTTTAGACATGTGTAGGTCTTATATTTTACATTATCTTTCCATTTTATTTAAATCCTTTATTAATGAGGTAATCGCTGCATCATCATGATGTCATAAATAATTTAATAAATTTAATGTCCAAAAATTATAAAAAAATATCATGATGTAGGAAATATTTTTAGATTTATAATGAATATTTATAGTCCAAACGATCATTTATATAGACAAAATTAAAAATATTTTACTTAGGTGATAAATTCTTTGTTACATTTAACATTCTTTAAAAATAAAAAGATAAAAAGACACTTTCTCACAAAAGTGATTCCATGGGCCCCCCAAGTTTGGAACAAATAATCCCATGGTCGGACATGATACAACCAGTAGCCTTAGGACACATGTTGTGGTCATTTTTATTATTATGATATTATTTTATTATCTTTAACTACCCGATTACTCATTAATCAAGATAATTAAAAATAATTACCGTCGTTACTATTCATAATGTCCAAAAACAAAAGAGTCTTGATTACATAATTTGGACCTTCTGATTCCAAATATGTAATCCATTTTACCAAATTCCAAAAACAGAAATTGCAATAGTTGATTTAAAAATAATTCCCGTTCTCAAAACAAATAGCGGGTTTTTTTTGAAACAATATCTATGAAAAGTTTGGCATTAGTTTATGCCCAATTCCAAAGTGAAATTAATCCTAATGACCACCATTGGATTAAATGGTAAAAATATATTTTTATTTAACTTTAAAACCAATTCAAAAGATAATATAATCATATAAATAAATTTTATTAAAAAGCAGTTTTGATGTAAAATGCAGTATTTATCACTATTCATTAAAAAATGAACATTGTCAGAAAAATACCAAAAATTCACACAAAGTAAATTTTGATGTCCCAATCATAAAGAATAAATTTATTTTGACAAACATAGCTTATAAAATTTTCAAAAGATAGATTTAAAAATGGTTTTCCATCTAAAGGCAGTAAAACAATCTTTTAAAAAATATTAGTGTATTCCATGCTTAAGATTGGATTTATTTTCATTTTAAGCCTATAAAACACTATCTAATTCATTAATAGACATAGATAAAAATATCTATTATTCATTCTTACTTGGGTTGTTACATCCTTCCCCCCTTTAGAAAATTGCGTCCTCGCAATTTATTTACCTATCGAATAAATGGGGGTACTTATCCCTCATTGCATTTTCAGATTCCCATGTTGCCTCTTCCATCATGTAGTTTTTCCACAAAACCTTTACCTGATTAATCAACTTATTTCATAACACTTTCTCCCTGTGGTCAAGAATCTAGACTGGTTGTTCCTCATAAGATAGGTTCTCTTCCAGCTGAACTACCTCTGGACTCAAAACATGAGATGGATCTGGCATGTACTTTCTCAGCATCGAAACATGAAAAACATTGTGTACCTGAGATAAACTCGAAGGTAAAGCCACTCGGTATGAAACTGATCCAACTCTCTCCATAATTTCATATGGTCCAATGAACCTTGGACTCAGCTTTCTTTTCTTACCAAATCGCATCACACTTTTCCATGGTGATACTTTGAGAAAAATATGATCACCTACCTCAAAAGAGAGATCCTTCCTCCTATTGTCCGCATAACTCTTCTGCCTACTCTGACCTGTTGTCATGTGTTTCTGTATCAGCTGAACTTTTTCTGCCAACTCTTCTACCAATTCTGGTCTCATCAACTTCCTTTCACCCACTTCATCCCAGAAAGCTGGAGTTCGACACCACTTCCCATATAATGCCTGAAATGGTGCCATCTGTATACTAGAATGACAACTGTTATTATAAGAAAATTCAACCAAAGAAAGATGTTGGTCACAACTTCCCTGATAATCCATCGAACAAGCTCGTAGCATATCCTCCAAGGTCTGAATTGTTCGTTCTGACTGCCCATCTGATTGAGGATGAAAAGCTGTACTAAAATTTAATTCAGTACCCAACAACTTCTGAATGCCTTTCCAAAAGTTAGAAGTGAACCTGGGATCACGGTCAGATACAATGGAGAGAGGAACTCCATGTAACCTGACTATCTCTTTAAGATACAAACAGGGAAAGATGATCTAGGGAAAAAGTTTCTCGTATAGCAAGGAAATGAGCAGATTTAGTCAAGCGATCAACAATAACACAGATTGCATTATTACCTCGAGATGTCTTTGGTAATCCCACAAAAAAGTCCATGGATATATTCTCCCATTTCCACTCTAGTACTGGTAAAGGCTGAAGCATCCCTTTTGGTAACTGCCGCTCTGCTTTAACCTGTTGACATGTCAAACACTTCACAGTAAAATCAACAATATCTCTTTTCATTCCATCCCACCAGTAATACTCCCGTAGATCTCTATACATCTTAGTACTGCTAGGATGAACTGAAAACGGAGAACTATGAGCTTCACATAACAAATCTCTCTTCAACTGTGAATCACAAGGCACACACAATCTCTTCCCAAATCTGAAAACGTAATCATTATCAATTTCGAATTCAGGCAACTTACCTTTCTGAACCAGCTCTACCTTTTTCTGCAACTCACTGTCTTGATTCTATGCTTGCTTGACTCTATCTGATAGAGATGATCTCACTGATACCTGAAACAAAACCGAAGAACTTCCTGCACCAACAACTTCTATGACAAAGTTCATCAAATCCTTAACCAAAGGATCATGTTCCTAACACAACATTGCTAATGAAGCATTACATTTTCGACTCAAATCATCAGCCACTTTATTTGCTTTTCCCGGATGGTAATGAATTGTAAAATCATAATCCTTGATTAATTCTAGCCATCTCCTCTGTCTCATGTTTAACTCTTTCTGAGTGAATATATACTTTAAACATTTGTGATCAGTATATATTTCACACTTTACTCCATACAAATGATGCCTCCAAATTTTTAAAGCGAAAACAACAGCAGCTAATTCCAAATCATGTGTAGGGTAATTTACCTCATGAGTTTTCAACTGTCGTGAAGCATAAGAAATTACCTGATCATTCTGCATTAGGACGTAATCAAGTCCTTTCAATGAAGCATCACTATATATAACAAACTCACCATTCCTGGAAGGTAGTGCCAAAACTGGAGCATTTACCAATCTTCTTTTCAATTCCTGAAAACAATCATCACATTATTTTTTCCAGATAAACTTAACACCCTTCCGAGTTAGCTTAGTCATTGGACTAGATAACCGTGAAAGTTTTCTAACAAACCTTGGGTAATAGCCTGCCAAACCAAGGAAACTACGAATCTTAGTTACATTTGTGGGTCTTGGCCATTCTTCCACAACTTTTGTTTTTGCAGGATCAAAAGTTATCCCATCTTTAGAAAGAATGTGACCAAGGAAAGAAATTTGTTGCAACCAAAACTCACACTTGCTGAATTTTCCATACAGTTTCTTTTCTTTTAAGGTTTGCAAGATAACCCTTAAATGTCTTTCATGCTTCTCTTTACTTTTAGAAATCACCAAAATATCATCAATGAAAACCACCACAAACTTATCCAAGAACTCATGGAAAATTCTATTCATTAAGTCCATGAATACAGCAGGTGCATTGGTTAGCCCAAAAAGAATTACTACAAATTCATAATAGCCATATCTTGTACGGAATGCGGTCTTCGGAACATCTGCTTCCTTTACCTTCAGCTGATGGTACCCCGATCTCAAGTCAATCTTTGAAAAATACTGAACTCCCTGGAGCTGATCAAACAAATCATCGATATGAGGCAAAGGATATTTTTTCTTAATGGTGATGTTATTCAAGGCTCTATAATCAATGAAAAGTCTCATTGAACCATCTTTCTTTTTAACAAATAAAATAGGAGCACCCCATGGTGATGTGCTAGGTCGAATGAAACCTTTCTCTAATAAATCTTGTAATTGCTCCTTCAACTCTAAAAGTTCAATTTGAGCCATACGATAAGGGGGTTTTGAAATTGGCTTAGCATTAGGAACTAAGTCAACAGTAAAATCAACTTCACGATCTGGTATTATTCCAGAAAACTCATCAGGAAAAACATCAGGATACTCATTTACCACTGGCACATCATTAATCTAAATAGTTCCTTTATTTTCAACGATGTGTGCAAGTTAACATTCATTTCCATCTTTTACAAGTTTCTCAGCCTCTTGATAAGTTATCAACAGTAAGGTTTCATTCTTGTACACAAACTGAAAGTCTTTCTGAAAACAAACTTCTTTAGCTCTACAGTCAATCTTAGCATGGTTAATAGAGAGCCAATCCATACCCAGGATAACATCAAACTCTAATAGAGGTAGAACAATAAGGTTTGCAAGTAGGTTCTTTCCACATATAAGGATAGAAAGATTCTTATAAATTCTTTTTTCCTCAACATTTCCCATAGGTGTTTTTACCAAAAGTTCAGGAGTCATTTCTTCAGATGGTATTCCCATTTTACTAGAAAAGGTTTCAGAGATGAAAGAATGTGTGGACCCCGAATCAAACAACACACTGGCATAATCTGAAAAAACAAACAAAGTACCTGATACAACTTCATTTGATGGCCCGAAATCTGCTGAAGTAGTTGCAAAGGATTTCACCACCCCTTTCTTCTTGTAGTATAACTACTTCCCATCACTCAAGCTCTTTTTCGGACACTCGTTTGCATAGTGACCCATCTCATTGCACTTACAACATTTCACTAACTGTAAATCAAATTTGGTCTTACCTTCACCTTGATCTTTTTCAGTGCAATCACATGCCTTATGTCCCATCTTACCACATCGGTAGCACTTTTCAGAATTCATAAGACATTACCCAGCATGCCTTTTTCCACATTTATCACAAACTGGAAACTTAGATTTCTTACCATCAGACTTTGTTGAAGAATTCTTCCCTTTCTCCTGCCACCTTGGTCTCCTCTTCTGCTGTTTGTTATAGAACAATTGATCATCGGCAAACTCCATTTCCACCTTCTCAGCACATCAAACAAGCTTTTCATAACTTTTAAACTAACGAGAAGCTAATGCCCTTAGATATTTTGGCTTTAATCCTGAGTAAAAATGATTGATTTTACTATCAAGGTCTCGGATAAAATTTGGAGCATACCTTTCCAATCGAGTGAACCTTTCTTCATAGGTAGCCACTGAGTCTTCCTCTTGCCTCAATTCCAAGAATTGATTTTCCATCCTAAGTCGAATAGCCTTAGGAAAATACTTCTCAAGAAACATACCTTTGAATTCATCCCAGTCAAGAGCATCAATCTCATCGGCGTCCCTGATATTTTTAACCATAGACCACCACTGATCTTCCACACCCTCCAAACGGTAAATAGCAAGACTAACCTTTTGATTGTCTGAACACCCCATGACATCGAAAATATTCTCCAGTGATTTAATCCACCCTTCAGCTAACACAGGGTCAGATGATCCTCTGAATGATGGGGGATGTTGCCTCATAAAATGTTCCACCACTGACATGTTCCTCTGCGGTTGATCTGGCTGATCTCGTGCATGGATACCACCACCATTTATCGCTTGAGTCAAATACGCCATTAATGTAACAAACTGTTCAGTTCCAATTCCGACCATCTTAGGATGCTGATTCGGAAGGTTATTTCCTTCTGTATGCCTTCCTATCACTGCTTCCCTGTTTCCTCTGCGGAAAACCATTCTGAACAAACATGTCTTAGATGAAGCAACATGGTAATCTTCAAATACTATATCACTTCAATTTGACCATAAAAAAATATTTTTGGATAATCATTTAATGTAATTCTAACTCCTAAAATTATCTAAACCGACCTATGATACCAACTATAAGGCCCCAGCCTTAAACCTTACTTAATCTTGAGTTATTACAAGATTACACATTGAGGATCTTTTCGGGTTTAGAGTTTTAGAGAATTAGATCATAAAACTTGCATTACATTCCACATATAAACAAAGTGGTTACATAAAGATAGTATTCTTATTTCCTATCAATGGAAACATATTTAAAAAAAACATGGATTCTTTCTTGACACTTCATTGACACTATCATCATATCATGTACCTTTCCCTTGACCTGTGAAAAACATTTCAAAAAAACTTGGGATGAGCATAAAAAGCTCAGTAAGGGATATAAAAATATGGAAAGGAAACATGGGTACATATATACATAAGAATGAAATCATACTTTACCCATAAAACATAATCACTTTAACATACCTCATCAAATCATGAATAAATCATAGAAATCATAAGACATAAAGGTAACTTGAGGCATTCATAACATTCTTACGTAGGGAGTAAACCTCTTGGTTATGTTTGGAATACCCATCACAGTATATTTCCTAAATCTTTTCGGAGAAAACTTAACATTTCACTCCTTCGCGTTACCCAATGCATTGGAGAGCTATATCGGACTCACCCGCCCTTAGTCTATCACAGAACCACCAGTCTTCATAATAATGCCCAAGAACCTCAATATAATCGTATCACATAAAACATGCATAAAGGAAACATAACATTTCCACCTTTCAATCACAGATATCAATACAAAACATTGATATAAAAACATTATGAAAACCATTTTCAATACCAAAATAAAAGAAAAGTAAAATATGGTATTTATTTATTTCTTTTTTAAAAAAAGTATGGATTTTAGAGGAAGCAGAAACTCAAATAATGGTCACGACGGCGGAGAAGTCGTTGTCGCCACATACGTACGACAAAAACATTCCCTTTTGTCATTTATTAAATGCTTCGTATAAAAAAAGATTCCTTTTGAATAAATGTAAAAGTCAAAGGGGTTTATACACCATATAAAAAAAGGTTGTGTATAAAACAAAATATGCCTCAACGAAAGGAGATTGAGATGAAGTCCCATACCTCGGGTCCGACATGACTCGATCGTTCTTTAATGTCCTAAATAATAAACTTGATTTAATTTCTACGTGCTTAAGAACCTTTTTTCATGTTCATTATTCCTTTTATATCACTTATTTCTATATAATGAACACTATGTAATTATTTAAGTTAATAACGGTCGTTTTAACGATCATTGGTACTTGAGTAAAAAATAAACCCTTTATAATTACAAGTTGTTCATGTATCCATTATATCCAAAATTATATTCATGATGTATATATCATATATATCCAGTATATACATGCATTTATAATATTACATAATCATTTAGATGTAAGAAATGAAATGCACCGTTCATGGAGACAGTAAGCCGTACGTACGCATGAACGTTACTTTCATTTATATTTCGTATTTTATAGAATGGAATCATAATTATATAAAGGTATATTATAATTCCAGTATAATATCATATATAATATCATAGTTCCATCCTTTATACGTCCCACATATGGTATTTAACGAATCAAATTACTTTGAGGGGGCGGTAGTCCGCACTTCCTAAAATGAAGATATTGCGTTTACCCATAATGGAAACCATAAAGGTATGCCCAAAATGAAAAATACAGAAGCTTAAGGAAAACATAAACATATTATATATCATATATAAATATATTGACATCTTAATGTCCACCTTTGAAGGTGTTAAAAGAATGTTGAACAATCATCGTTTCGGGAGGCATAAATTCACCATCCACAGAAACAGTATGTCCTTTAACCATTAGATGTAGGTGTGTGTAAGTGTAGCTCGAATAATTCTTATAACAACATCCTAGTATATTGAAGATACAGGATTTGTTACAAAATAAATGAATAAAAAGAGTTTAGGGGGTTGGAGAAGCAAAATAAAACAAAAGGACTCAAGTGGAGACATTACCTTAAAATCGGGTAACTCCCTTTGGTTTGAGCTGAAAGGCTTCCTTGGGAAGAATTATGCCCAAATTGAGGCTTCAAAGAGTAAGTGAGGGATGTGGAGAGACAAAATGGGCAGGGGTTGGCCGAGCCAAAGGCTTTGGGAGTGTGGGTAAGGAGGTAGAGGTGGGGGCCTTTTATAAGAGGAGAGGAGGGGCACTCTTGGAAAGTAAAGAAATGTTACTTTATTTTAGAATGAGTTTCTAATTTTAATGGTCCCACATTGATTTGTTTCAAGGATAAGGTGATAAGGGTTCTAAATACACCCATACAATAGGTTTTGGACATGTGTAGGTCTTATATTTTACATTATCTTTCCATTTTATTTAAATCCTTTATTAATGAGGTAATCGCTGCATCATCATGATGTCATAAATAATTTAATAAATTTAATGTCTAAAAATTATAAAAAAATATCATGATGTAGGAAATAATTTTAGATTTCTAATGAATATTTATAGTCCAAACGATCATTTATATTGACAAAATTAAAAATATTTTACTTAGGTGATACATTCTTTGTTACATTTAACATTCTTTAAAAATAAAAAGATAAAAAGCCACTTTCTCACAAAAGTGATTCCATGGGGCCCCCAAGTTTGGAACAAGGTATCCCATGGTCGGCCATGAGACAACCAGTAGCCTTAAGACACATGTTGTGGTCATTTTTTATTATTATGATATTATTTTATTATCTTTAACTACCCGATTACTCATTAATCAAGATAATTAAAGATAATTACCGTCGTTACTATTCATAATGTCCAAAAACAAAAGAGTCTTGATTACATAATTTGGACCTTCTGATTCCAAATATGTAATCCATTTTACCAAATTCCAAAAACATAAATTGCAATAATTGATTTAAAAATAATTCCCGTTGTCAAAACAAATAGCGGGTTTTTTTGAAACAATATCTATGAAAAGTTTGGCATTAGTTTATGCCCAATTCCAAAGTGAAATTAATCCTAATGACCAACATTGGATTAAATGGTAAAAATATATTTTAATTTAACTTTAAAACCAATTCAAAAAATAATCTAATCATATATATAAATTAGATTAAAAAACAGTTTTGATGTAAAATGCAGTATTTATCACTATTCATTAAAAAAATGAACATTGTCAGAAAAATACCAAAAATTAACACAAAGTAAATTTTGATGTCCCAATAATAAATATTAAGTTTATTTTGACAAACATAGCTTATAAAATTGGCAAAAGATAGATATAAAAATGGTTTTCCATCAAAAGGCAGTAAAACAATCTTTTAAAAAATATTAGTGTATTCCATGCTTAAGATTGGATTTATTTTCATTTTAAGCCTCTAAAACACTATCTAATTCATTAATATACATAGATAAAAATATCTATTATTCATTATTACTTGGGTTGTTACACAAACTATTGCAGAATAACTACCCACTGTGCCAGACACCTTGTAAGAAAAGGACAATTGAGGATAAATTTGAGCTGGTTATTGTGAGATACCAATTGGACATCATGATGCAGTTGGTAGTGCCTCAATGTTTTAACTACAAATATTAATGCCAGAAAAAACTTTTCAATACTTGAATATAGATTTACTGCATCAAGCATAGTTAAACTGAGATAGTAAAGGATTTTCGTATTCCCAACATTGTTCTTTTTATCAAGAAAGCCACCTAGTGATTCCTCTGAAGCAGTCACATAGAGAATAAGTGGTCCTTCTTCCATAGGAGTAATTAATAGAAGTGGACACAAGATATATTTCTCTAGGGTATAAAATACTTTTTGGCATTATTAATTCCATTGTGAGGTGACTCTATTCTTCATAAATCTGGTGATGGAAAAATACTTGCCTGCCAAATTAGAAAAAAAGCCTCGAATATAGGCAATGTGTCCTTGATGTCCTCCTAATTCATTAAAATTTCTAAGAGGTGACATACCTAGGATTGATTTTGTTTTCTCTATGGTCAAGTTTGATTCAAAAATGGTGTACAAGGAAAACAATTAACATTCTTGATTTTATCCCAAAAGCACAATTTAAGGGGTTCATCTTCAAACTATGTTGCCAATGTTTATTGAATATGATCTGAAGATCATCCAAATGATTAGAACATTGTCTAGATTTTACCACCAAATCATACACATAACATACACCAAATTTCTCTAAGAAGGGTTTGATGATATGGGGAATGGCATGTTGGTTTGTTGGACCTGTATTTTTAAAGCCAAAGATCATTACCCAAAATCCGAACACACCTTGAGGGGATCTGAGGGATATATATTCTTCATCATTAGAGGCCATACAGATTTTATTATACACATAGTATCCATTCACGAATGAAATAGCTTCATATCTAGCAATTTCATAAATTAAAATCTATGTAATCAGAACTGAAAAATCATTTTTAGGACAATGCCAGTTAAGATCTCTGAAATCAATGAAAACACTGATTTTCCCATTCATCTTTTTCACTAAGACAATGTTGGCCTACCATTTGGGATATTAAACTTCCATGAAAATTTTAGCCTTTATAATTTTATCAACATCATATTAAACATTAGAGGAATGATTTGGGTGTGTTCTTCCTGCTGCCTGCTTGAATCCGAAATATTCTTTTGGAAAACCCAAATGATGGATAGCTACATTAGGATTATGTCACAGAATTTTTGAATAATTACGAGAAAAAATATCTCAATGTTTATTTATAAATAAAGTATACACATATTTTTCTTCAGAGGTCATGTACACACTATGTAGTGTGGGGCATGGATCTTATTAAATACCAAGATTTATTTCTCTATGCTCATCCACAGTGATAGAGACACCTTCCTCAAATATTGTAGAAGAATCCACGAGATCATTTTCTTCTTCTTCATTACGTGTTACCTATTATATTTATAATTTCATAGTAGATGATGAGGAAAAACATCTAGAGGTAGGGGAGTAGTCTGTACTTAAAAAAAATGATGAAGAAGCCACTATATCTGACCCTAATGATAATGAAGGGTCTTTCTATGAAAATAAAGAGGAAATTATAGAATTAGAATTAACATCTTTATCTCCCTCTAAATTTACTATAAATTATTTTACTCTAATTGAAAAATTAGGGTCTTGTTGTAGTTCATTGGATGTAATGATGACATCTAAATTTAAGCTTACATCACTACTTAGTGAATCAATAGTTTCTCCCATGCTGTCAGACTCAGTTTCCACAATTGACATTCTGGAAGTTATTAGATGCACTCTTAGTTTAGATTTTACCCTTCCAATTTGATTGATGGGTAGCACATACTCTATAATAAAAAGTATGAATGGGTTTTCCGGAATATTTTCCACGCTATTAGGAGCATTAATTATTCATGGACCTCATTCCTTTTGTGTAATAAACTCTTCCTCAATGTATTGAGATTAACACGTTTTGAATGGAGCCACATCGCCATACAATGTACCAATTTGATTATTGAAACCATAAATAATACATTGGTGGTATGATGAAGGTACGACCGTATGTTTATGTAACCAAGGCCCTCTAAGCATAATATTGAAGATTGGGCCCTAGTAAATAACCATGAAATCTGAATTAGACACAAGATCTCCAAATTGAGTTCTGAGTGTAATCTCACCCAGAGGATCTTGCTCATTATTTTCATATCCATGAAACATTAAATTGAAAGTAGATAAGTCAGATCCAGTTAGGCATATGCAACAAACTATATGAACTAGAACGAGGTTGAATCCGGATCCATTATCAATGAAGGCTTGTTGGATATTTATGTCGTTAACATTGCTAGATAAATACAATGGCCTGATATTTTCATTTACATTATCATATTCATCTTAATCTGTAATAGATATGACTATATGAAATTATACACGATCATTCTATAAATAGTAAACCTCTGCAGTAGAGATAGTGGTTTCATACTCTTGAGGACTTGACAAAGCCTTAATAAGTGCTTCTCAAAGATCATTTAACATATTCAAGGAATCCAGAATTGATTACTTGGAAGGTACATTGGCCAATTGTTTCATAACATCTTACATTTTATCTAGAGGTCAGTGTTTCATATCATGTAAATACAGTATTCAGTTGTCTTAGATGATTATGATTTTGATGTAAATATAACCAGTGTTGGATCAGAAGCTGAAAATACTCCTAGATTTGGTAGATTAGAATAACTAGGTCTATCTACTTTTTGAGAGGAAGATGGTGTGACTTCTAATTGGTCCACCAAAATAATCATGATAGAACCAAACATATTTTGCATTGAATAATTTCCTTGTTATTATTGTGCCAGCTGAAGGGAAATTCCTCACATTTCTGCATCATAGATGGTTTGAGCAGGGGTATATTTAAAATAGTGGATTCTATAATTCCCGCATCTTCCCATGTATCATCAACCTTGGACTGTTCCTCTAGTTCTCCAATTTGGTACATGGAATTCAGAGTCATTATAATTATAATTACCATTGGTATAAGGATATGTTAAGTGGATAATGTTAACAGAACTAAAGATCAATTTTCCATCAGATTAATATTATGCCTGACATGTTAGTTCTGGTTGTTCCATGTTGTGGGGCGGTGCCCATGATTTTGAAACATATGGCATTAAATCTTACAGGGTAAAGGCAATTGTTTTCCTTGACTGGATATCATCTTTTTCTGACTGCTCTTTTTCCTTTTTATCACCTCATTTCTTTAAGGATAGACCTTTTGATGAAGGTGGTTTTACAGTGGAAGGAGCGGTGGAAAACACAATTGGTTTTGTCAACAGTGTTCATAAAATTACATGAGTTTGGTTGATTGTTTTTATGATCATCCAATCATCATATTTCTTCACATATTGACTTTTGACTTCCTGTCATCTACCTTCTTCCTCTGGATTAGTAGTAATTACACATGCTACATGAGCTGAAAAACATTTCGACTTCAATTTTCTAGAGTCTACCATTTTTTACAGGAGGTCTTTGAAAACAAAACAGTCATAAATGTTATTCCCCAACATCTTGTGAAAGGGACAATAATTCAGAAGATCTTCACCTCCTTCTTTGTTTGGTTTTTCGGCCTTCGAAACTAAACCGAATATTTTTTTTTTCAAATTTAAGATGAAGTAACTGAGAACTTGTCAATTCATGAAGTAATAAAATTTTCTTTTTATTTCCTTAAACTATTTCTATCATTGATATATTTGATCATATTTTCAAGAAGGTTGTTGTTGTTGATGCTCTGGAGGAGATTCCATTATATACGATGATGTTTTTGAAGTGGAAGTCGGTGTAGATGCTTTCTAGAGTGTAAACATAGTAGCATCTGTTTTCCCTTTTCTCCTTCCCAAAGATGATTGAAGTAAATAAGTTTTATCCTTAGTCTCTATAATAGAATCTTCTATCTATTGAGAAACTCAGGTAAGGTCTTGAAACTCTAATTTATATTTTACAGTGATAAATGTGGTTCATAACTCATAACATAGAGTCATCATACCAATTACCAACATCTCTTAATGAGGTAGTGAAAAAATTAAGAAATATGTTAATTATTTCCATCACAGAGTTAAATATGAAACTATTTCATTATCTCTATGTTTACAATTGTTAAGAATAAAAATGGTCGTCTTCTATAGAGTTGATAAAAATTGACGAAGGAATTTCTGGAGGAGATATTTCCATCCAGTAATTTATTGAGATTGTAAACTTGTATACCAGACAAAATATGGTCCCATTAGTGACTATATATAACACCTGAGTTTTACTACATCATGTTGTTGAGGAGTTCCCATCAAGGGATCACAATGAGAAATGAAATGTGTTATGTGTTGTTCCAGATCTCCCAAACCCTTAATGATTTGGAATGTAGTATACAAGGAATTCAGCGTGGGAGGAATCAAATCGACCCATTCAGGGTAAGCTTCGTTTAGGGATGAACTGGTGCACATAATTCCTTAATATCTTCTAATCAAGTCATTAATGACTCAATTGTATTCATAAGAATTTGGGGAATATATAGATGATATTTACCATATGAAGGTATAAAAACTGGAGCTTGAGTTAATACAATGACCGACAAGACCACTAGTAGTTGTGCCAGTATTTTTTGTAGATAACCCATGGGAAATAGATTATCAGGATGTGTTTGATCCTACCTTGGTTTTATTCCAAATGGACAGAATTAATTATCCACTTCTGTAGTTTCCACAAGTCTTCTTTGCAGAACAGCTCCTATAGGATGTAAAAGTTGATGACCTTCCTAGATAGTACGTCTAGAATAAATGCTGCTTCTAAGTAACTCTGTATTGAGTCTTTTCAACTCTATCATTTCCACTTCATGTTGTGAGAATATCTCCTCATGAAAAGGAGATTGTCCTTATCTATTGGAAAAGTGAGATGCAATTTGAATTTTACCTTTCCTCTTGTTAGATTACTTTCGGAGGGGTGGGAGTTGGTTATTTGAAGGAATACCTAGATTCTGGGTAAGCCCACGATTTCAGGAATGTACAAGTCCTTCATTTTCCTCATTGTATACCATATTATGGATAAGATCATAATCATCTCAGTCCCCTGAATTATACTCCTTTTCTTGAGGGTCATCTGTGATGGTGTTAATGACATTTACTGACACATAATGCATTGAAGGAATTATTTTAGTATTATTGAATTGATGTATCTCTCTGTATCTTCCACGAGGCTCTATTATACTATATAATGGATTATAAGTAGCGGCTTGACAGAAAATAATCAGATGGTAATCCTCAGATAGTTCATTTGTGCACACTCTTTGTGGCTTCTTCCCTAATCAAATGTAAATTGACTTCCTTTGAGGAGTGGATTGTAGATGTGCAAAATACCCCAGCCTTGTAGGCTACAGAAATTTCTTTTCATCCTCTTTAAACCTTTGAAATTTGTTTAATTAATTTGAAGGTTGAAATAAATGATCCCCCAACCATGCATGCTGAGGTGATTCTTTAACTACTATGGCTGAGATTCGTGCAACTGGTCTTCTAATTTAGTGAATTTTGGTTCAGATATTAGCTAGGTTCATAATCTAACATCCACTAAAATATCTTATTTTGAATGATCATTGTGCTATTTCATACATTTTATTTCTCTGATAGCTAACATCCTCTATGCAGGATGCCTGCTCAAGATTCTCAGATGCATGATGTAAAAGTAACTCAACAACATCTTTTCATTGGTCCAAACTCTAATGAGAGCTGGTTGAGGCCTGTTCTCGAGTGTAAATTCAATTAAATACAAAATCTATTTTTTGTAGCTAACAGTGGGAAATAACATTAAATGACACCACTTTTGGATTACTTTGTTGATTTTGGAGTGCAGTGAAAGGTAATTCTCCATGTGCGCTGCATCCTCTAATACGAACACCAGATGGGGTGTTGAACATTAACTAGTAGAACCTCTGTAGAGCATTGAGGCATGCATGTTGAAGGGTTCTCGACTACTTTTTATCCTTTTGATGTTGGGAAAATGAGAGAGTTTTCAAGTCTATTTGATGTTGCATCCCATCTATTACATTTAAATTATTTTGATATTCATCATATGGTAATACATTAGTTTTCAAATGAATAAGTTTTTTTCCAAAAATTGAGGTGGATATCTTAAATACAATCTTCTTCCATGAATTCTGGAATGTTATACTTTGAATTCTCTAAAGTCCATTACATGACTGGTATTTCTCCTTTATCCAATTGTTTCATCAAGTTTAACATATCTTCATCATCTTTTACTAGATATTTCTCTACATGGTCTGATCAATGTTGATGCTCTGTATTAGAAGACAAATGGAAAAATGGAGGATTAGAGAATAAACATTCCCATAAGATGTATTCTGTTTGAGAGAGTGTTTCACCCGTCAATGACCATGCATCATACATGATGGGTCTTGTGTTTGTAAGTGACTCAAGATTGGAGGGATTTATCATTGCTAAATTATAAATTATAGAATTATCTTGACAATGTGGAATACTAATAGAGGAGGGAATTTCGTATTGAATTCTATCATGGGGATGACCCCATGTTGGATTATTATAAATGATGAATCCTCTTCCTCCATGGTCTTCTCACCACACGGAGGGTATCATGGCTCTTATCCTGAGATATGCACTCTGGATTGACTGAATTTTCATGAATCAAGACTTCAAGATGAAATATATGATGAGGAACTCAATGGTACAACTACTAATATCACAATATGTTAGTGAGAGGATTGGATATTGAGCATAAAAATATAAATGTCTGAGGGCTTCAAGAACTCTAGAATTAAGAGGATCCAAATTGGAGTTTGAATCGTGATTTTCCAACCATGTTTTG
This sequence comes from Viscum album, assembly GCA_963277665.1. Lineage (NCBI taxonomy): Eukaryota > Viridiplantae > Streptophyta > Magnoliopsida > Santalales > Viscaceae > Viscum > Viscum album. Next base: position 44,283,042 of record OY728139.1, on the reverse strand, counting down.
TGAGACTTATTCTTAGATGTTCTATTACACATAGTTGGGGCCACTTGTTGGGAGAAGTGGTTATCATGGGTAGGTGTATGTGTATTACTTGAATCAGACATCAGAACTGACCGATTACCTCAAATTGTAAAGGGTGTACGTTCCCTATCTTGTTGTCTGTATAATATGTGGGAGTATGTCCCATAACCCTATTAGACTGGAACAAAGGTTTTTATCTACACTGGGATGGAATTATAATCTTTAATCCAATATGTGTGAAAAAATTTATGTGTATGTTGCCCTGGTACTACATAAGTAGTTGTCATAATATGATGGCATGCTTTCAGAATATGGGCAAGGTTTTTTGTCTTCCCTTTCACCATTGATAAAATTTGTTTTGTGACTTCAGTAGATGGAACAGGAATATAAGTCCATTAAATATCAGAAGTAGTTTTATGTGCCTACTCTTGTCCTCCTTTTCCTATCAATGAGTTTGGAATGTACACATGTATGGGGGAAGAGAGTTGTTTCTGCACCAGTTTTTTCATCAGAGCATTCTGAGTGACTTATCCGGGTGCTTCCAAACAAAATCATTGGAAGTATTGAAGAATTTTGTTTTTTGTATGTTCCTACATGATATTTCCCATCAAGTATGGTTTATGGAAATTCTTCAATACTTGCAGATGAGACTGCTGGCAGAACTGTTGATTGTTAGCAGGTGTATGTTCCAATTTACGATTTTCCACCACGTTGAATTGGAAGGCATCATTAAATGCTGTCAAACGAGCCTTCTGACTAGATGATAACTTCCAACTAGGTGTGTGTTACTATTCATTGTAATCCATTGAGTTTATCTGGGGGATTGGTGGGTTTTACCTGAGGAGTCTGTTGAACAACAATATTAGTTAGGAAGTTCATATATACCCTCTCATTGTTCTCCATCAAGATAGGTTGATGTAATTCTCTAGTGGGGGAAGTGGTATGAATCTGATCTCTGTTGACTGGATGATGTCCTTTGAGGTTCTTCTTGCATGCCTGGTTCTGAGAGACCTTGGACAAAGGTCTAGAGGAAACACCACCATCATGATGGGGGTTCACTTCCACGCAATTCTGCTGGAGATGATTTTTGGTGGGAGTCCTCAGGAAGGACCCCTGCACTATTGAATTGATTCCGTAAGAAACCTCTTGATCCTACTCCCAATATTGTGGGAGGGATTGGTTATTGGGTTCCATGTAGAAGGACCTGAAACATCTGAAAATTATTGTTGGCACCATCATCTTCTCGATCATCGAACATCATTGGCTAGATGATCGAGGATTGTTATTGACTTGGAGGGAATATTAGGCTGTCTCAGACGTCAGGATTTTACTATGCTAGTGATACTCTGTTACCAACACATTAGAGATAAAGTGTTGAAGATGATGAGTGTACGATAATTTCTACATCATGGATAATGATACATCATGAGCAGTGATTGGAATGTTTGCTGATGTCTTCTTGAAGAAATCCTTTTGGGACTGAAAAAAATCTAATAAAAAACATGTAACAACAATAAACTAGAATAAAGTGACATATGTTAGATTAATACATTCTTTATTGATTCCTTTACTGGCCTTCCAATATCAATTAATAGGGTCCTAACAAGTGGGTAACATTATTAACATGGTTAATGATTCACATCGGGTTCGACATTTTTGTTTTGTTGTTCCTTGAAATGTGTGTTCTAATTTTAAGAATCACTACTTCTAGGAGGTTTCCTTTGGATTTATTCATGGAACCGGAAAAGTAAAATAGTTTTTTATCCAAAGGGGAACTCCTTTCCAAAGGAGGCTGTTTGTAACATTTGAACATTACAATACATAAAAATATACATTGGTCGAGAATATTGGAGGTCAGACTCATCACACCCCTTTTATGGGGAATTATAGTCTACTCAGGGACTCTCTTTTTAAATTTAAGATACTTTCATGAATCACTAATAATTCACCCAATAAAACATAATTGTTTCTTGGAATTTACAATCACATATTAATATGTGTAAAATTTCTAATCATCAGTACGCATTGAAAGATCCTCATTAATGGATATATCTGTAAGTATTCGAGCTTCTCCATCAATGGTATCCTCTAATATACTCTTTAAAAATTATTTTAATCATAATTATGATGATACTTGTTTTTAATCCACTCATCGCTATTCTCTGGGATTTATTTTCATCATGGGAGATGAAGGTTTGTTTTGATATAGGGATCATACCCATAAAATGGGCTACCTATGTATCCTTGTCTAAGGAATCAGAACCCTTGTAGTTTGGTGCCTCTTAATGGGACACATCATTCCTTTTAAGGCCATTTGACAAGGACCCAATCATACAGTTTAATTTCATTTGGTATAGACATCTATGCGAAAGGTTCTTGTTAAATTTTTGGTGTATGACTTATGTCAATACAACATAATTAACATGGAATGAATATGGATTTTTAAGTAATATTATATCATGTTGGGAATATGGCCCAAGGAGGACATGGTAATTTTTTTAATATTTGGTTTGAAACTTAAGGAAGCCTCCTACGTATCCCATGTGGATGGTAATAAAGTCCCATGTAGTTTAATAAGCCTCTTAAGAGAGTTTAGTCCTTTGAGAGAAATGATTTTGGGATTACTTCTTCAAAAGGATGCCATGCCGATTTAGAAGTTTAATTTGGGGATTATTCCTAAAGAGGATACATAGATTAAGGTAAATATGGATGGATTATTGGAGATTACATCCCGTGAGCTCGGTCCCTGAGAGGGCTTCCTACGTATCCCAATTATGGTGGGAATCAAGGTTCTCATAGTTCATTCACCAAGGGTGTTTGTGATAATGTTGTAATCATCATGAATCTCAAAGACCACATGAGTCATGCACAGTGTGAGCAACAAGTGGATGTGAAAGATTCTATAATGAAACCTAAAATTTTCATTTTATACTGGTGGAGGAGGGTGAGCCTATGGTGGTGATGGTGGATGAGGAAAAAGAGGCCTAGGAAGAGGGTGATGCAACAAGGCCTCCCTCTGTTCTCTTTATATTTGACAAGGGTTGAATGAAATAAGAAGTGTTAATGATTAGGGGGATTACAATATGATGGCTACCCATAAATTGCTCTGGGTAGGGTATGGAGACTTTTCCTTTATTCAAACGGATCAAAATAAGGTGTGATACGTACCAACCCTACCAGAAATTTGAGGTTCTAGCTCATTGAGAAGGGAGAGGTCGGGACTCGAACCCTTATTCTCAGAACTAGGAACCTACCAACATTATTCTAGGGAGAAAGGTGCATGTGACTATTTATATAAAAACCCACAAACACTCTATGAACCCTAACCCCATTATAAAATAGATGTGGGAAACCTATGACTATGGATATTCAATCCCAAATAGGAGACACACTGACATGTCATTCCCAGTGGTTTGATATGTATAGAGGTTTCAGAAGAGGTCTCAATAGAACCCTTTTCAAACAAGGGATCCAATAAAGAAGAAGCCTAGCCATTAATGAATTTACGGAAGGCTTGATGGCTTTTAGATTAAAGAGAGTAAGTGAATCAAAGAGGGGTTAAAAAGTAGGTATGGGTGCGCATATATGGGTATTCAGGTAGACTTGGGAGACCTGCTATTCCCTTAAGTGATGAACAACCTATATGGTAATACTTACGCAAGACTTGGCTCACTCCTTTAAGAATAATCACAGGTAATTATAGAGGTGGGGAGTTGAAGTTCCTATGAACGGAATAAGTGGAGTTCTAGTGTTTTTGATTTAGGTAGGTTGGGTTCTTTAGGCACGTATGTGTTATGGTTTTCAAAAACTAAAAGGTCTTATGTCCAATGATCCTCCTTTAAATCCTCAACTCAAGGTTCTTAAGAACGACCTTCAAAGTTTAGGGAGACCTGGGAAAAGCACTAGGGTTACCCGAGAAGAAATTAGGCTTCATGGAAATTCCTCAATACAAATGAAGGCCCCAAGGGTCTATTTATAAGAAAAAATAGGTCCCAAGGTGAAATGAGTTTGGGCATGCAAGTCGGCTAAGCTGCATTATGGGGCACGCAAGTAGGTTGTGTCCTAAAGCCCTCTTGGTCGGAATAAGGTGACCCAGAACTCATGCCTTTGCAAATCATTATTTTCATCATGTATTTTACCCTTTTCTTTCTATGGAATTTACCTATTCATTTTTTGACTCTTTGAAAGAACAGAGTGTCAAAAATGGTATAATATTTTTATGCTGTAAAGTTTGACATGTATGAAATCATAGCTTTATCAATGTCACAATCCAACCATGAAAAGTCATCATCATTGGAACCCGAGTTCATCCATAACATGTATTGAGGTGTGTTCCTAATCTGTATAGGATGAAAACTATAACATGAGAATCCTGAAAAACAATTAGGAAGGAATTTTACACAAATGCGTATCCAAAAATCATTTAATAAAATAAACACAAATAGGATCACATATGATAAAACCAATTTACATTGAATAGATAGGAAAACCAAATACCAATGTCAATAAACATTATGGTAACAACATCACTAACTACCTATCTCTGTGTTACATGGGGGGTTTCTCACCAAAAACATTACAACTGATATCCCATGTGCCACTATTATGAGTAACCACTATATCTATGTATTGAATTTATTTTTTATAAAAGTAAAAATATTATATATGTATTCTCCCAAATCCATATATATGGTGAGTGGAAAAATCCCAACAGGATCCAACTAATATTTCTATCAGAATAACATATTAAATAACCCATTAATATTTAATTTTAATTAAAAAAATAATGATAAAAAATTTCATATTTGGAATCAAAACCCAGATTGTAACCATTTATCAATACAATGATATTGAAAACTTTTCATGAAATTTTGTTTATCTAAAATTTATTTATAAAAAATCTATCAGAAAAACTTGTAAAGAATTTTTTTATGAAATAAAACCACTATTTTTATATGTTTCATGAAAAAATAGGTTAAATATTATTGATCATCACACATATCATTGATCATTAATTCCTAATAAATACATTACAAAAGGGTTATGAGGGTAGGGTGTTGGAGTGCACCACTAAGAGTGTCTCATTACCACATCAATGATTTGTTATAGTTTTTATTACCAATTATGATGCTGGGTAGAGCTTCAAATTCTATGTATTACTGTCATGGGATACCTACCTAAATTCCATTCCCCCATGTGCTTCAATTAAAATTATTATCATGGGATAAAAACCCCTTATCAGTCTCATCAGTCATTTTAAAATCATCATAGATCAATTCATGGGGAACCCATTCTAATTTAATTTAAAGAAAACAACATCAATGGTTCTTCCAAAACCCATTTCATTAAAAATAAGACATTTTAAGGGATATATAAAAAATCCATTAAGTCATAATTTCAACTCCAATATCAATGATATAAAGGTAAATTAATCAATTAAATTGAAAACCATATTTGACTTCAAATCTAACAATATTTTAGAGTTTTCATCAATTATTTTTTCATTAAATTATTATCTCCTAAATATAACATTTGAGGCCTAAAAATTGTTTTTATATTACAATTACAAAACATGCAAGAATCAATGATTCTATTTAATAGGGATATCATAATAATCCACCTACATAAATTATCAAAATAACAAAAATATGAAAGGGTATCCACCAATTGAGAAGGAGGTGACATGAAATAGTCCAATAAACTAAAAAAAATATTCTAGAGTTCTGATTAAATGATTGCATATGGTTTTAATGGAAGCTCAAAATAATGGAATAAGAGCATGAGATATAACCCTTCTAAAATAATATAATCCTCATTAGTTAGAAAGAACTATGATGAATAATTATTTTAGATGCTAAGAAATGATTTTGGTATATCTATGAATGTCCATGTGGGCTCCAAGAATCTCAGAGAGCAAATTTTGGTTGATAGAGGATGAGTGAAGAATGAAATGGGTCTTTATAGAAAAAATTTATAGTTTACCCATCCTATTTTTCACCAATATATGGATCACCGGTGAGTCAGTGGCTATAAACTGTATAGTTTATAGTGAACAACCATATAAATGGTAGTTGTAGGTAGATTTAAAGAAAATATAATTTCAAAAATCTAGCATGTATTTTGTAATCAACTAACTAATAGACATTATGTATCCTTGATTAGCATGGTTTAGGCCACCGAATTGGTTGAGGAAATCACAATCTAGACGATATACTACTTGTAGCTTTGACAACTATAAGATAATGTCCACACTAACAAAACACTCTCTGGTCATCTCCCATGATCTATTCAAGGATTTTATAATAAGTAAAAAAACTAGATGTTCACATGTAGAGAGAAAAAACAATATTATTCCCACAGCTAAAAAAATAGTGGGATATGAAAAATCAACCCACCATATTGATTCCTTATCCAAAAAGGATACTTTTTAAAAGTTGTTCCCCAATGAGAAGAGGAAAAAAATATATCATGAAGTACTATAATTTATAGATATCATGAAAATTTGATCCATTATTCTATAAATCTAAAACCAATATTATATATTCTCATAAAGAACCATTCCCTAAGAGTATGAAATTTAAATGGTCTCTCAATCATAGTCAAGTCATGGTCTATATTGTGGTATTCCTAATTCAGAATATGAGATGATTTAGGTTGATACTTATTATGTTGATACACATGGTAAAAATTATAGATCAAATTCATATGAGGATGTAAAGAATAGAGGTATTCAATATTTCTAACATTTTACATGTTCTCAAATGGTCCCACATACCTTGGTGTCTACATCCCTTCATTTCAATACTGTCAGTGACTTAACCAATGTAATAATTTATAGAATACCAAATCACCAATTGAAAACACTAAAGCAAGATGATATTGATTCATTTAATAATTATACTCTCTTTGATCTATCAATGCTTGGTGACGAGTCACCTGAATCTATACCATTATTTCTCATACTAAACATAGAGAAACAAATTATTATTAAAGCTTATATGACTAGTAAAATTGTTATTAACATGGTTGACCATATAATGCATAAAAATGGTCTAAAATTATAGATGATATAATAATTTTATAATATAAAATTCAAATGGTCCTAGATGAAAAAATTAAGAACCACTAAATTATAGAACACTATAGTGGGGAATGTTCCCAAGAATCTTAATTGAAAACTCTATTTGACCATTCATGAGAGGAAAATATGTTTTGACAAATTAAACGTCAACTAAAATCATCTCTTAGAGGTCCATATAAAAAAATATTTTATGTTCATATTTTTATATGTGATAATGATGGTGGAAACATAAAAAAACTTATTTATATCAGAAAAATACTACTTTCCCTAGTCCTCCACCTTGGTGGTTTCATAGATAGTTATAATGGGAGTTGATTTTTTAAATGTCCAGTTACCTCCCGAACATAATTCTTATAAGATAGATTCATTATTAAAAAAATAAAATACATTAATATATATTCAACCAACATTTTTTCATTTTCTAAGATAGAAATTTCCATAATTATTTTGATCCTCAATATTAATGTTATGGAAATTATAATAATGAGATAAAGGTTAGATGTGTTTTATTTAATAGATGTCCTCTATAACCACTGCTTTCTTCTTCTATTGTCATTGATGATGGGATACATAAGTCAAAACAGAATATCCTTGAATAATTACAATGTTGAATCATATATCGAAGAAATCATAATAAAAACACAGTCTTGTATTCCATCTGGTAGAGTCAAAATAACTTATTAGGCCGAATGAAACTTTATTTCGTTAAATGATGCCTAACACATCAAGTTTCATAAGAAATTATACCATTTATTGGTTAAGTTAGCCAATGATAAATAATTTATTGAATAATAATTCATTAAATTATATTAATAACTTACCAGAACTAGGAAAAATTAGATCTCAAAATCCTTTTTCAGTCCTTCCCATGAAATGACTGCCTTCACTTTTTCAAGTTCAACGAAGATATAATGTGATCAGACTACATGCCTAAAAAATATTACATCCCAGATATAATTGTAATTTTAAATATTTTCATACATTTGATGATCCCATAGTATTTAAAAAGACTTCCTTATGTAGTAAACATGATACAATTTGTTTCTACAGTAAAATTTAATTTATACATGAGTGGAACACAGAAAGAGTCATGGTAGTGGTGAAAATTATGGTTCTTCAATTCCCTGAAGACCACTAGAGGATTATACAGTACATACAACATCATAAGACACTCAAAATGTTCACACATACTCATAAACATGGTCCTCAGAATATCTAACTCAGGATCCAAATATGGTGTTAACCATAGTAAAGTGAAATTTTTGAGAACTACTTTTCCCCTTTCAAATGATCAAAAAAATAATCATTTCAAGGAAAATGATATTTGTCTTCACTATTTCCTAGTTAATCTTATGGTAATCGACACATTGGTTTTTATGTCTATCATAATCATTGGGAAAGTGAATAAGTTCAAATACTGTTGCAGAATACAGCACATGAATCCCTTATATAATTAGTCATCTGACTAAATTTTCATCTCAATTAATACTTCTAGAGAAATATTTTATATGGTAATTATAAAGAATGATTTTTTTCTTTCTAAATTAATATATAATTATCCCTCCCAATCTGGAGGAATTATAGAAAATTTATATGGGAATAAATCATAAGAATAATTGAACATTGGTGTATTTTCACCATAAAATAATTATTTTTCCAACTCACTAGAAAAAGTGTATATTAACTTACCATGAAATTGATATGGTGGTCAAAAATAACAAGTCATAATTTATTGAGTTTCTAAAAAAAGGGAATTTACATTGATAGAAATAATGAACACATGTTAATGATAAAATTTACATTAGTATTTTTGAGATACTAACCAATTTATTTATAAAATGGGGTAAAATAAGTTTATTTTAAGTCTTAAAAAATCCATGACTATGACTATTTCTAAAAATGAAAAGGAATAGGAGTGTCATTTGAGACCCTTCTCCCTATTCATGCTAACAAGAATATTTATCTTTTTAAAATAGGTAATGAGATACATTTAATGAATTGATATGTTCATATTGTGGTTTGATATAAAAATGTTTGAGGAATATATATCAAATAAATAAATCAAATAAGATGAATTAATTGAAATGATACCTCTCGTGGTCATTGGTCCCGTATCAAATTCCAAAAGAATATTTTCTAATACATTGAACTGATTTATTATATATTCAAATGTTGTTATGATATAGATGGAGATATTTTTTGGATCCCATAGTTTTGTATTCTATATATGTGTGTGTGTGTCTATATATATTAAAATCATAGTTTTTTCTATAGGCACACCACCCTAGATGATAACCAAGGGTTGACACCCCAAGGTTTGGGTTGGTGTTTTTCATAATATATTGGTGATGAGGATGACTAGATGGATACTAACACAACACTACTATATCTATTACGAAATGCTGTTATCAAAAGGCTTTGATGGAAAAAAGTGAATCTTTTACTAATGGAGATGATTGAAGAGATGATGAGGTGGATATGGTGGGGGTCGTGCATGGTAGGATGAGGGGACAACATTTATGTCCTCCATCAACATGATACCATACTTTTATGGTTCAATTTGTGGATGTTACATGTCAAAGTAGGTGTCTTAAAGTGATATTTGATGTGATATCCAATGATACTTCAATCGAGATATTATGTGATGGACAGTGTGTCATCCGGTGAGATGTGATGATATGTTGCAAGGTTTTCTCGGCCATGTTTGACACATGGGACAAATAATTAAAATAATGCTCACATATTTGTTTTGTGGTAGATAAATATCTTTAAGAAAGTGGTACATGGTACCTTTTTATAACAAATATTCTAATAATGTAAATATAATTGGATGAAATATTTGGTGGGTGTAACTTTGTGAGGAAATGATTTGTTAATTGACGTTATAAATTTATATTGGTTATTCTATATGATGACTAGTGAATTAAAATAATATTTTTTTCATGTGCATGAGATTAATTGATTGGTAAACAATTATAATACTTCTCTTCTCATCGTACAAATATATGATCTATTTTCAAGTTTATAGGAGGATATCATGGTCCATGATAAAAAGTATATACCCATACATTGGGGTTGTTGCTATGTTACTAACATATGAATTTATTTTTGGAATCTATTTAGATACTAATTTATTTATTACATTATACATTCATTGTGGGATGGTCTTTATCCATTATTTTATCTTAGGTCATGGAGTTACTAGATTTAGGATATTAGTTCACGTGATCATAATATAGAGAGCATAATGATTCCCTTATATGATAAATTTGATCCTTCAATTCTAATCGCTAACTCGGGGCCTACTAGATGTCATAATTGGTGTTCCATTATCTCTATATCATTATATCCATCTGTGGGGGTGACTTTTGAGGGAGGGTGCCTTGAAAGGAACCTAAACCGCTACACACCACAAAAGCTAGTTGGTGGGATGGTATCTTCCATATAGGAGATGTTGAAATTTTTACTATAACATCTCATCCTTCTCGAACTACCTCCAACATCCAGCTATGCATTATTTTCACAAAAGGACATGATTTCCTATAATAATACATCCGTTTATGGTTCATAACCATCAAAATTCAATTATGAATATAGGCTCAAATTTATACCCTCTTAGAAATTCAAAATTCAAAATTCCCCTTAAAAATAAAGATCCCATATGAATACAAGGAATTACTATAAAAACTGATAATTTTCATAAATAGATATAAAATATAATTTAATGAATAACCATGACACAAGATAGAGATTAATATCATTATTTTATAGGTTTAATGCCATTAAAATCCTAAAATCATAAAAATATGGTATAGAAGAGTCCTATGTCTTATCCCACGTATTTTATTATAATCAAAACCCTTATATTATATATCACACACAATAAAAATCATTATAAAACATGTAAGGGAAATGTAAAAAGGGTGAGATATTGTTACTAGAAATGGTTAAAAGGGGGATATAAATGATTATAAAATAATAACGTTGGAATAAAGGAATAAAAACATGAGCTTAACATTTTAAAACCATACCATATATGTAAAATATTATAATATGGACTAATTGAATAAAAATCTTGGGTGTTTATAATACATCAATCACATTGGAATAAATTATCATGATCTATGAGATAATAACATATACCTAATACATTATTTTGAATCATATTCACAAGTATATAAATTATTTATTTTCCTGTCAAGGATATTTTACATGGATATCATAGTGAAATGAGTTCACTCCCCATTCCATCATATTCGTTATGGTTCACTAAGAAGGAATCTATTGTGAAAAAAGTCCCATATTGAACTATGTTTACTCCCCATTCTTTTCTTGTTTATCCCATGATATTTAAATATTATCACAATGCATTAGATAGAGATAAATGTCATGCCCATCACATAATGAAAATAAACAATATGTGTGCCATAAGATTATAAAACATATCCCATATCATATCCCATGGAATGAAATGTATTTTATATACATTTCTTTAATTCTCACATCATAACCATTTGAAAATAAGAATGGTTTATAAACATTTCATCATACCTTAACCCATTAAAAATAAATGGGTTTTATACGTATATTTTCCTCATAATTATTATCAACAGAAATAAATAATGAGGATGGTATCATTTTATTGTATCATTATTAATTATTAAGTAACATCAAAGGTTTTCATCTAAGATGGATATTGATTTTCAAAGATAAATTCAAAAATTTGATGAGGAACATAACCTTCCATTGAAAATAACATTTTTTCATACCTGAAATTCATAAAATATTAAGTAAAATCATTTATTTGATTTCTTTAAATCTATAAATGAATATCCAATTAATATAATGTAAATTACAGTTGGTAATTTTGTTCATGTGATAAATAATAATAGAAAACACTCCTTCCACACATTAGTCAAAAGTTAAAAATGTACCTCATATAGAAAATTAAAATAATATTCAATTTAATGTTTTTTGAAAAGAAATTAATCAGTTAAAATGACATTAAATATTCATATAATAATATTTATATAACATGTGTTTGGAAGAAATAGGGGTTGTGACCCAGGATAGAAATAAATTAAATTTTCTTAAAAATATTCATCATTTCTATTGTGTATTTAAAGAGATAATAGTGGAAGGGAAATATTTATTCTGAATAAATAACCATGAAATAAGAATGATGAAGAGTTTCTTGAATGATATATCATAATATTTCATCGTTGAATGCCTAATCATAAACAATAAATATAATCAATGAGATTGTAATGTAAAACCTTTATCACATGGGAAAAATTTAAATCCTAAAGACAATGAATTAATGAAACATAAATTTAAATTTATATACCATTGTTTTCATGATAATAATACTAATATACATTTTTGGCAAGTATATAAACCATATAAAATAAATAAATGGTTTATAAGTCATGTATCCCATAAAAATAAATGTGAGACCAAAATCCCTTACATCATGTCTCGATATTCATAATACACTTTAGAAAAAACTATATCATAAATATATGATTATTATAAATTTATTAAATAACCATAATAATAAATTTAAAACCATATATGAGTTACTTATATTAATTTATAGTCCATTTTTTAAAATTCCTTGACAAAATCACGTTTTGGGTAATAAAATTGATGTTTTTATTGATATTTTTGTTTGGTAGTGGATAAAACACATTTTTATTTAATATTTTATTGATAATTAATGATAAAATTTCTTCACATTTTGATAAATATATTTATTTATACAATATTTGGGATTAGATCATTCATTTGATAATTTGATGGAAATTATGGTTTTACACATTATAATGCACTGTAGTATTTTGAAAATAAATATTTTTATATTTATTATTTGATATTTAATTTTTTGGACTATGCTCCAGAAATAATGGGATACAACTATTGTACAGAACATTATAGCTAAATGGTGCATTTTTTGGACTGAATGGACCATGAAGTCAGAGGTGGGTTGGACTCACCCGATTGGATATTAGTTCAATATTTGGGCCATAACCTCTTTATCCAAGCTTGGATAGGGACCAAAGTATGAAAGTATCTCACCAAAATAATTTTTCACAAATCCTTCTTCTGAATAAATAGTCGTTTCATGGATTTTGGAGGTCAAATGGGCAGTTCAAGTTTTCTTAATATTTTTTTTATGATTCCCCATTCACATTTGAACCCTTTTTTAAACCTTGCCTCCCCTCCTCAATATAAATTAGTTTTTATCACATTTGGATGGGTTGGGACGTCCATTAAGATTATGAGGGCATATGAGAATTTTTTTCAATCTAATTTTTTAAATAATTCTATAAGGATAGCTCTTGAAACGAGGATCCCTTCATCGAAGCCTTCATCATATTTTTCATAATAATGTTTGTCTTTTCACAATATACTTCTTAGTTCCACTTTTATTTTTTTCTCATTTCTTCTATTTTGTTCATATTTCTTCTTTTATTAATCTTCCTATTGGGTCTAGAATTTAAGAGTAGAAACAATATTGGGTTATAGCTTTTCAAATCTCTTGTGAAAGCAAAATGTTTCTATGATGATTACAACACTCATAGAAGAGTAGTTTTCTTTGTAATAGATCTACCAATTACCTTATTCATTTATTTAATTTGAATTAATGAGCTATTTTAATTCAAAAAATATGATATATTAATTGAGTTTTTAAATTAATGAATCTAAGCAATCAATTGAACAATTGACACAAAAACATGTGAGGTCGGAAGTTGTGTAAATTGTGAGAGTGTGAACTTATTCATCAATACAAGACCACATAGGATAAATTTTAAGAGGTAAAATACAATAACTAAGTTCAATTAATCATCATTTTCATAGTGGATACGTTCTCCAATTAACCACTAACCATAAGATAACCTAATAACATCAATCAAAGCATGGTTTTGTGATTGCTTGTTTTAAATCTAGCCTAGGGTTTTTGTAATTTCATCTCTGTGGTTAAGTTAACTCATGTATGGTTAGAGGGTTAACAAATTAATGGATTATAATTATGTGGATGATGATTTAAATTATAATGATAAATAATTGAGTGAAGAGGTATAGTTAGATCTATTATTCCTTTTAAAATATTTTATAAAAAACATCTTTTTGTTGTATCATTTTAATCGATCTTAATTTCAAAACAAAAAAAAACTTTTTCTAGAAAAATTCATTAAGATTTATAAACAGTAAACAACCCCATCCTTTCAATTAGTGTTTTTATTATATTTTATTTTATTTTTATAATTATTTTATGAATTTTTATTAGTTTACTTACTCCTTTGAGAGATGACCTTAGTCAGCAATTCTGCTGCACCCATGTACCAGAAAAATCACACTTCATTTGAGGGCACCCACGACACTGTCATTCTAAATTCCACCATTTCCAGGAGGCAAGTAATTATTTCAACCATTTAAAGGAAGATATTTTATTTTATTCTTATATTCATTCTTCTTTCTTTAACCCATAAGAATTTATCTTATTTTGTTTTCTTCTTCTTCTTCTTTTAGGACTATCCACTCAAACTTCTCATAAGTTAATTTATTATGGTCCAATATTTTTCTTTTCATTTTTATTTGATTTATAACACTAACTAATTCCCATGATACTTTAGATCATGATCGTGGGAATGAACGTGTCCTTTGGGCTTAGATCAAACATTCTCATTCTATAGGATGTTTCAACATTCAACAAGTAGGAGAAATTCCTCACCCCCAGAACATTGAAATAGGAAGAAATTATAATTCAACCATAAAAAAGATACAATTGCTGAAAATAATTGAAATTAACTTAATAGAACCTTTCTATAATTGGCTGCATGTGATATTAATTATCAACCAAAGGGCATTGCATACACAAATCTAAAATCAGACTTTGAACTGAAATCATGGTTAATTCACCTACATCCCAAATTTTATGGCCTCTCTGGTGAGGATCCCTATAGACCCCTTATATAATTTTATGTCATTTTATCAACCTTGAAACCATGAAATGTATCTGATGATCAAATCAAACTAATAAAATTCTCATTTTCACTTGATAGAGCTACAAAAGACTGGATGTATTATTTACAACCTGAATATGTAACTTTTTTGGAACAATTTGAAACATCTTTTCATTTAGAGATATTTTTACAGCATCAAGGACCACATCCATTTGAAAGAAGATATTGGGGATCAATAAATCCCAAGGGGAGTCAATGTATGATTATTGAGAGTGATTCAATAAGTAGCGTGAAAGCTTCCCACATCACCAAATCTATGAGAAACTCCTCATCTAATAGTTCTATGAAGGATTCACACCTATGGAGAGATTCATTGTGGATGCCGTTGGTGGAGGAGCATTGGTGGAAAATTCAATAGTAGTTTCACGTGCATTGATTGACAAAAATGGCCCAAAAATCTAAACCGTTTCATGATTGATGAACTCTACATGTTCAAGGAGTACATCAGGTAAGTCCTTCTATTGAAAATCATTTTATTGATACAATGTTATACTAATTGACTAATATGGTGGGGAATATTAAATTGGAAGAAGAAATTACCAACCCCCTCCTTAAAGGCCTTATGTAATTTTCACTGAGACAATCTACCCAACAGACCGTTGCCCCCACTATAATAAGCAGAATATTGTGCAGTAGTGTTTCTTAAGATACCATTTTAGCATCAATGACAACCATATCCTCGAATGAAGTTTGATTCCTTTGCACCAATTTACAAACATGGGTGGAAGGTTCAATCATACATTAGGTCTACCTTGGGACAACAATAAAGGCCCCCATTTCCAAAATACTTCTATCAGCCTCCACCTTAGCTACAGGGTTTCCAACAACCGCAAATGAGAATTTAAGCCCAAGCATCAACAAACCAACAACAAGAGACTTCTAATACAAAGGTAGATTTTAATACTATTTATATTTTGATACAAATTCTTCTTAATCAACAGAATTAGTTGAAGTATCATGGTTTAGAGATGAGGTAGTTTAAAACTCAAATATTCCAGATTGCCACCGCCCTCCATGAATGGTAAGTATGAATTCTGGAAATCTACCTTCCCAACCTATTTCAAATCCAAAGGGGAATGTTAGTTCCATCACATCAAGAAGTTAGAAGAAATCAAATGATGCTTCTCCACCTACCATTCCACCAGGATTCACCTTAACTTCGTAGAAGCCCCATTCAAAACCAGCTTATGGGAAACTCTAGGATAAAGATAACGGTAAGTTAAAGATAAATCATGTTCCTCCTAAATGACTTTTTTTCTAAATAGGGTTTTTGAAACCAAGAAGATAGATGTAGAGGCAATGAAAAAGGTGATTTTGGACACATTCAAGTGTGTGGTGATAAACATCCCCATTATTGGAGCCATTAAGTGAATCCCAAGGGATTAAAAATTCTTAAAATTAAATAGTACCATTCAAAGAGGGATCAAGGGAAATGAGATGTTCCATCTTGGAAGGAATGTTTCAACACTCATTACATCAAATCTAGTGTGGCCACCAATGTGCAAGGATCCATGGAAAATCACCATCCCAGGTGACATAGGGGAGTTATACTTTCTTTATGCTTTATGTGATATATGTGCTTCTATAAATGTGATACCTCACTTTGTATTCTCTTCATTATAGGTTGGTGAGTTGAAATGAAAAGAGTAGTGGTGAAATTTTCAAATAGAGATCCAACATATGCAGTGGGAGTCCTTTATTATATACTTGTTAGGGGAAGATACATGATCTTTCCAGTAGACATCTACATTATTAACATGTATGATGATCAAGTAAGTACTCATGCTCCAATTATCTTAGGTAGGATTTTCCCAAAAACATCAAAAACAATCCTAAAAGTCCATTAGGGTACTCTTTCCATGGAGTTTTGAGATGATGTTGTGATATTTAATATTATGGATTCCATGAAGTACCCCTTAGATGACCATTCAACTTTTGTTATCTGCCATTTTGATCCACCAAGTAAAAACCCCATGTATTTTGATTTTTTTATACATAGGGAGATTATGAGAATTTGTTCTAGTTTGATGTATAAGAGCACATACACACCAATTTCTACTGAATAATATTCTCTTAGATATGATTTTGAATTGGATTCATATTCTAATTTTGATCATGTGAACTCTAATTATGACATGGATATTTAGTATTCTAATGTATTTGATGAAATGTTATATATTTTTGATGATGTATATTCTGATACTGATGATATTTGTGAAAACATTCTAGTTTCTTCACTATAACCTTCCATACAACATCCACCTATATTGGAAATCATGGAATTGACACCTAATCTCAATTAATTATACTTATTGAGTGGTAAAAGTTTACATGTTATAATTTCAAACAATATCTCTTTTTAACATGATGAAAAACGAATGAATATTTTGAGGGAGAACATCAGGGGAATCAGCTAGACCTTGGCTGACATATTAGGAATTAGCCCATACATTTGCATGAATATGATTCTTTTGGAGGATGGGGGTAAACCTGTTAGGCAGCCACAAAGGAGACTTAATCCTACCCTTCTAGAAGTTGTTAAAAAGGAGGTTAATAAATTTCTTTAGGCTGATATAATTAATCCCATTTTAGATTACTAGTGGGTGATTCCTATTCCGGTTGTGCCTATGAAAATTAGTGTTACTTTCATTAAAAGCAAAAAAGATGAGTTAGTTTCGATGTGGGTAAAAAATAGTTGGCGTGTGTGTATTGATTATTAGAAACTAAATCAGTCTACTCGAAAGGACCATTTCCCTCTCCCATTTACTGATATAATGCATAAATGACTATCTCGGAAGACACATTATTGTTTCATGGATGTATTTTCTAGATATTTTTAGGGAACTATTGCTTCAGAAGATTAGGAGAAAAATACACTCACCTATCCCATCAGCATATTTTTCTACCATAGGATGCCATTTAGACTTTTCAAAGCCCTAGGTACAATCTAGAGATGCATGGTGAGTTTTTTTTTTCTGATTTTTTGAGACCTTCATAGAGGTATTCATGGATGATTTTATAGTTAATGGGTCTTCATTTTATGAGTGTATCTATAGTTTTTTAAAGGTATTGAATTATTGAATTGAGAAGAATCTGGTCATGAACATTGAAAAGTGTTATTTGAGCCTATCATTTTATTAGGGCATGTAGTGTAAAAACATGGTATTGAGGTTAATAGTTCTATGGTTGATATTATTTCATCATCACCATATTATTCATGTTTGAATGATTCTATATATTTTTAGGGGAATGCATGATTTTATTGACACTTTATTAGAGATTTTAGTAAAATTGCTCTTCCTATGTCATGGTTACATCAAAAGGATTCTGGTTTTGTGTTTGATGATTCATGTAGGAATTATTTTGATGATCTTAAACAAAGTCTTACCACTCAACCTTTCATACACCATCCACGGTGGGGAATTCTTTTTGATCTTATGTGTGAGGCCTCCAATATCGTGGTTGGAGCTGTCTTTCCTCAAAGGTTGGAGAGACGTTCACATTTCATTGCCTATGCATCGGGGACACCGAATTCCAGCCAATCAAATTTCACAACAACATAAATGGAATTTCATTCCGTTATATTTTCTTTTGATAAATTTTATTCATATTTATTAGGATCAAAATTAGTTGTTTTTTCTCAACCATGTAGCTCTGAGGTACATCTTGAATATGTCGGATACAAGGTCTAGGATAATCTGATGGATGTGACTTTTTCATGAATTTGATATTGAGATAATGGAAAAGAAGGGGACATAAAACCTGGTGGATGACCATGTGAGTAGCCTTACTCAGACATTAGAAGATGACACCTAGGACCATGTACCACTTCGAGATACTTTCCTTGATGATAATATTTATTCCATCATTGGTATGCATTCTTGGTATGGTGATTTAGAGAAGTACCTTGTTGCATCAAAAATCAATGAAAATTTAAAGAAACATCAAGTCACATAATTAATGAGTGAGTAAGGATTTGATGTTTGGGATGATCCATACCTTAGGAGCATGTGTAGTGATCATGTTATTAGGAGTTGTGTTCCTAATCATGAGTTTGAGTCTGTTCTTCAATTCTATCATACAAATGATTATGGTGGACACTTTGGACCCCAACAGATAGCTAGGAATGTTTTGGACTCTAGCTTATATGGTCCTAGATTATTCTATGATGCCCATGTGTTTTGTATGTCATTATCTTTTTGCCAATACACTAGGAACATTTCTTAGAGACAAAAGATTCCCCAACAACCCATACTATTCTATGAGATTTTCGATGTGTGTGGAATTTATTTTATGGGTCCTCTTCAGGTTCTTTTGGTTTCTTGTACATTTTGGTCACTGTTGATTATGTGATAAAATGGGTGGAGGCTAAGGCCACCATAATTGATGATTCACATGTTGTTGTGGACATTCTTAAAGCACAAAGTTTTTGTATGTTTGGAGTACCAAAGGCCATAAATAGTTACAAAGGGACACAAATTTTTAGTTGGAATTTGGATTCCCTCCGTAGAAATTATTGGGTGACACAAAAAACATCAACACCATACCACCCAAAACAAATGTCCAGGATGAGGTATAAAATAGAATGTTGAAACAAATTTTGGATAGAACTGTGCATCCAAATCGGAAGTATTAGAGAAAGTGCTTGAATGATGTGCTTTGTGTTATAGGATGAAATAAAAAACTCTCATCGGTATGACCCCATTTAGGATTGTTTTTGGGAAAGATTTTCATCTTCCCTTTTAAGTCTAGCATCATGCTTTTTTGGATATGATGAAACGAAAAATGGATTTTTCCCAAGGAGGAATCTAAAGAAAGATGCAAATTCAAGAGTTTTAGGAGATTCAATTATCTTATTTTTTGAAATCAAGGCTTTAAAAAGAATAGTAAAAATCATATAATTAAAGAATCATCCAACAAAGGAGTTTAATATTGGAGAAAAAGTCCTAATCTACAACTCACAACTAAAGCTGATGCCTAGTATAATGCATTCCAGATGGTTAGGTCCTTATATATTATATAATTTTTTTCTTATTTCACAATGGACATCACACAAGAGGAAACTGGAAGGAGATTTACAGTCAACAGATAATTTTTAAAGAAATACATTGCGGGACATCCAACTAATGTAGTGGATTTCATCACATTTCATGACCCATCATCACTTGAGCATATCAGGTTGTTCCCAACCCTTTCACTATTATATTCTTTTTCCTATTTACAATTATAAATTTCATGTGAATATATCATATTATAGTTTCACATTTAGGACAATTCAAAATTTTAAGTGTGGAGGAGGGGACAACATTTTTGGGATGATATTTAGGATTTTAATTTGTCTGTTTTATTTGTATTTTCTGTTAACTATTTGGTTAAAATTATATAAAAAACAAACCAAAAAAATCATTAAAAAAGATACAAACATTTCATGTTACATTCTCATGTGGAATATAAAGAAAATTCATATTTTCAAAATTCATTGGTAGAAATATAATCATGAATAAAAGTTCATCATCAAGGGTTGACTTTTATAAAAATTGAAGTCATCGATGATTTGAATGGTTGTATCATTATAAAAACATTTAGATTTTGATATCATTTTTTTGATATTTATTCTGGTAAAAATGTGTAATTGATTTCTCTAAAAAACATGACTTGTGTGTTTCTATTACCCAATTGAATGTATATCCAGAGTAAGTATTTTTTTCAGCATATAAAATTGTGTTTCAAAATGTTCATTTCTCTTCTGATCATTTCCATCACTGTACCAAATTGACTTATGAATTTGAAACTAATATATTACTATTTTAATCCCTCTAAAACGTTAAAAAATCTAAAAAAATAATCAATAAAGATAGGAGTGATGAAATTTACATCATGTTGGGATATTTAGGTTAGGAGCTCATGGTTTGAATTTTGGGAAGGCATAAATGATTGGGTTTTTGAATTTGATTACAAAGAATGGTGAATAGGTTCTATGGAATAAATTAGGTAAGAAGAAAAGTTTTATTGACCTCAATATACTAGATAAAGTGTGGAAAGAAAATCTTGGAATGGTTGGCACACACACACATGGAGAATTAGGGGCATGGTAAACCCATGACTTGTTTCTATGTGATTAGTGATATAAAAATCACTTGATTTTCTTTTTAAAAAATTAATGAGACTATGAATTTTAAATTTATCAATATTTACTCTTTATGGGATTCTTAGTTTGCCTATATTTGAACTGTGGATTGAGAAATTTTAATATGCATATATTTTCACAATATTTATGAATAAATGAAATGTGGGTTTTCCCATGAGTGGAAAATTTTATGCGTGGAGGAGTTAATAAAACATATTTATATTAAATATTTTATTGATAATAAATGATAAAATTTCCTCACATCGTGTTAAATTTGATTATTTTTTAAAAAAATTGGATTAGATTATTCATTTGAAAATTTTATGGATATTTTTGTTTTACCCTTTATAGTGCACTGTATTATTTTGAAAATAAATTTTTTTATATTTTTTATTTGATCTTGAAATTTTTTAATTGTGTTACTGACATAATGAGAAAAAACTTTATTTCAGTAAATTGGAGAAAAATCATGCATTTGGTTGGAATAAATGGACCATGAATTCCATGGTGGGAACAACCTGCTACATTGAATATTGGATCAGTATTTGGGTCATTACATCTTTTTCTAAGATTTTAAAGGGACTATATTTTGAGAGGGTCTATGTAATGGAACTGTGAACAAATCATTATACTGTAAAATTAGCTGGTTCTTTCAGTTTGGAGGTCAAAGGGACCGTTCAATGTGGCATAAAATATTTGGCCGAGATTCCCCATTCATACATGAAACCGTATTAATCCTAGTCTCCTCTCCACTTTATAAATTCGGGTATTTATAATTTAGAGGGGATGTGATGTGAATTAAGAAGTTTAGGGAAGATGATAAGTGTTTTCATTCTAATTATCCATGCAATTCAATAAGGGTATCTTTTGAAGAAAGGATCTCTTCGTTGAAGACTTCTTCTTCTTCCTCATGTTGTAATAATTTTGTTTTCACAATATACTTCTTATTTCCACATTAATTTATTATTTTTTCTTCTATTTTGTAAACATTTATTCTTCTATTTATCTTCTTTTTTGGTACGCAATTCATTAGTAGAAATAATATTGGGTTATACCCTTTCAAAACTCTTGTAATGAAAAAATGTTTTTATGTTGACTACACCACCCATGAAAGAGTAGTTTTCTTAGTAATCGATATTTCTATTACCTTAATTATTCATTTATTTTGAATCATTGAGCAATTGTAATTAAGTTAATATGATATATTAATTGAGTTTCTAAAATAAATTAAACTATGAAATCAATTTTACAACGGACACAAAAACACATGAGGTCAAAGTTGTGTAAATTGTGAGAGTGTGAACTTAATCGGTAATACAAGACCACCCGGAATAAATTTATAGAGTTCAAATATAATACCTAAAATCAAATAATCATCATTTACAGAGTGGATATCTTCTATAATTATCCACTAACCATAACCTATCCTAAGAATATCTATCAACGTAGGGTGTTGGGATTTCATGTTCTGATGCTAGCCTAGGGTTTAAGTAATTTCATCCTTGTGGTTATGTTAACTCCTGTAGGGTTCGAGGGTTAAAAAATTAGTAGATTATAATTAGTGTATATTAATATAAATGATAATGATAAAAAATTTAGTGAATATGAAGAGTTAGAATGATTATTCCTTTTAAAATATTTTTTAAAAAACATTTTCTTGTTGTTTCATTTTAATCAAACATCATTTCAAAACCAAAAACAAAAAAAATTAAATCTTCTTCCCGAAAACATTTTATATATTTATAAAAAATAATAAATTCCCATATTTTAATGTATTATTTTTATTCCACTTTATTTTATTTTTTAATGATGTTAATATGTTTTTTTAAATTACATACTCTTTAAAAGATGACCTTGGTCTGCCACTCTAAGACACCCAATTACCCAAAAAATCACACTTAATTTGAAGGCGCCAATGACAGCATCTTTTAGAATCTTTAGTCCTTTTAAATTGTTCATGGTACCATAATATTTATAATTTTATCTATGATATAAATATCATATATAATATATATATATACATTTTCATAGTCAACAATATAATATTGATATTGAAAAATCAATCACACAATTAATAGAAACGGCTGGTCATACATACGTATAAACACTACTTACATTTCTTAGTTACTGAATGAAAGAAAAGTTAAAAACGAATTTAACTTTAAATATTAAATTTTATTTAATATATATAATTGTAATTCATTTAATCCTTCATTATTACATTTAATGAGAAAATTAAATGAAAATAATTCATATCGCCCTATGAATGAACTAGATCACACATACTCCTGAGTGATGTTATTGTTTTCAAATTGATTGTAAGGTAATATGGTACAAGTTATATTAAAGATATGTATTTTTTATAAATATTATATAAATATTATAAATACATCACTATATTCATCTATGATAGGTGGTGATGGAAAATGAATTACATCGATTCACGAGGTGGTATTAAACAATACAAATGATCGGTAGTTTTGTTTCCCATTTGATGGAAAATAATATTGACATAGGTAATTAAATTAAAATATTACCAAATATGTAATTTTTAGATAAATAATTTATTAGAAATAATATTAAATTTTTTTGGATGATTATAGAAGAAGAAATAAAATGAAATGTGAAATTTTAGAACTATAGATCTTCATTGGGAACCCTCCACATGATATAACCAAAAGCCCTATTAAGATGATAAAATAATAAAAATAAGGCTTATAAGTATTTCTTATGGATTTAAAATATTTATTAGGATTTTAATTTAATGATAAAAAAGGTTTTCAATGTTATAATAATATTGAAGAGGGGGTCTCGTTTTTTACATTTGGAGTGGATATACATGGAGTTTTTGATAAGAAAACCTTATACCAAATTTAAAAACTATCAAAATGCATCCAAAATGGATAATTATGTAACATTAGTTGTGATAAGGTCTGAATATTAACATGAAATAACAATTAGACGCCTTTGTAGGTCATTTTTACTATTGGATTTACTGTTTAACCCCTTATTAAACCATTGTCGACCATAATTATGGTAATTAATTATTACTCATTTTTCTATTAATTATGAAAAAATATATAGTTTAACATATAATATATTTTTAATAACTATTATAAAAAACATTTAATCTATTTTTTTTCAATTCATATAATATTTAAAATTTAATTTAAAATTAAACCCGTAGATAAAGTAAAAAAACCAGGTTTCAATGAAAGCATCTTTATAAGTCTAAAATGTTTTAATATCTATATTTAGAATAAAATTTATTGAAAAGTATATAATTGCATTAATAATATTATAACTAAATTCTTTTTACTATTTAAACAATTTGATTAATTTATTTTAATTTTTAAATACATTAAACTAAAAGGTAATTATCATTATAAAACAACATTTATCACTATTCATAGAGAGATTTATATTTTATTAAGTTTATCATTAATTAAATTTAAGATAATTTTTATAAGATGATTAAAAAATAGTTTAAAAAATAGTTTATATAATATTATAAAAACCAATATTATTTTTTTCTCAATAAATTTTTTTAAAAATGTTTTCATGAAGCATATAAAGAAATTAAAAGAATATATACATTATTTATTTAAAAAATTATATATAATTCCCAAAATTTGGTTACCAATATTTAGAACTACATATTTAAAATATATTTTACAATATTCATTATAAAATAATAATATTTATTGTAAATTTTAGTTTGATAAAATCGGGTGTTAAAGGTAACAAAATGTATAGAATAAATTAAATTTATTTTAAAATAAAAATTCATAAATATCATGGAATCACATTATAACTCATTTAAATTAATCTATCCCTTGAAATTACATCACATTTTTTCAAAAAACATACAATACAACTTTGTAAACACAACATCTGATTTCAACATAACGACCTCAAATTTGTGCTTTCACAACAACACATTATCCAGGTGACTGGCCTAGTTTCATACAATTTTATCATTATGATCAACTAGTTATTCTTAATGTGTTAGATAATTATATATCCCTATTACCTCTTATATAATTAATTGTGATGGTTCAAAAAGTAATTCCTTGAGAGAGATATATGGAACACATCATGAACATGTTAGAGGTCTCATAGAAGTTCCAAACAATATTATATGGTCTAAATATGGTCAATAAATTGAAAGGGACCATTATAAATTATTGTTAACTTTAGCTTCTTCAAAAATCCAATCAATATATTCTAGGATCTATTATTAGAATACATTTTCACCAACATTGAAATGAATATCTCTCTGAATATTTTTCACAGAACTTCTCTATCCGCTCTTAGTTACCTCAATGTGATTTTAGCTGGATTTTAATTTCATATGAATTAAATATACTATCTCTGGTACCAAAAAATTTATTACTATTACTTCCTGAAATAATACTATAGTTTTACACTTATTACCATAGTTTGATTCAAAAGGATAAATACAAACTCCTAGGTGAAAGCTATTACTATATAAAGACACCATGAGAGGAAGGTGTTGACATAAAAATCCATGGATATCTATAAAAAAGATCATAGAAAACTCTTATGGTTTGAATTTATTTCTTATAATAACCATTTATTTTATGATGATTCCTTGTGAAAAATTTCAATTCAATAACCAGAGCCTGCTGAAGTATTCTCCAGATCTTCAAGGAAAAGCCCGGATCACGATCAGATACGAAAAAATGAGATACTCAAAGAAAATGACCCACTTCATTAATATATATACATGAAATATTATATAGTTTGAAATATTTTATGATTTAATTGAATTTTTATGAATTTATAAGATTATTGTCTAAAACCCATATAACGGTGTTCCCTTTAAATGTTTTGGGGAGTCTGGGGATAAAACTGTGGAGATACTTTCACATTTCCATTCTGGTAAGGTAAATTGGGGTAACATACCCTTATAACTTCATCTCACACCCACAACTATCATAAATACCATGAAACTCTATAAAAGTATAAAATATATCTCCACATGTTGTCAGAACTAATATCTAAAATGAAAAACTATGAGTCACCTCTAATAGATCATTCATCAAATCAGTTATCAGAGGAACAATTACACAATTCATGAAACTTATCATTCCAGAAAATCTACGATAAAACCCAAAAAATTCATCACCTCCTTATGAAGATCTATATATTCCATTTAAAACTCCTTAGTATTCACTTGGATAAGTGGTTGAACGCTTATTTGAGAATGATAATATTTATCCACTTCCATCTTAAGTTCATGATCCATCCTTTGAAAATCCATAAAAATTTGATCTTATGTGATCCCCAACACGGATAATACTACATGTAATTTTAACTCAAAGCATTGAACTCCTTCTTAACTATCCCATGGTAGAAATGATTGGTATTGTAAAAATATTTCATCAGGTCAAACCATCTTCTATGGAACATATAATACCCTTTTTAGGGAATACATACTTTAAATTTTTATGATAATGATATATGCTGCTAGTTTCTCTATAAATATAATGCCTCAAAATATATAATATAAAAATAACCATATATTTCCCCAATTCTAGAGTTGGGTGCTTTTAATCATGAAGCATCAATCGACAAGATGCATAAGCTATATCCATATCATTTTTCATGATCATGTATCCCAATACCTTATTTAATGAATCTATTTAGATTACCAACCATTTTAAACTATATTGTATTGTAATACCAGGTGAACTATATAAAATTCTCTCCAATTCCTTAAAATTCTCTTCGCATTAATCAATGCAAAGAAACTTGGATCCCGTCTGAGTTAACATGGTGAGTAGATTTTATATCCATGATAATTCATCGAAAAAGTTTTGATAATATATATAAAAACCACTAAAATAACTTATCTCAATTCTGGTGGTTGGTGTAGGATAATAATCAACAACATTTTTCATTGATGGATTCACTAATATACCATCACATGAGATTATACGTCTAAAAAATGAAGCTTTCTTTTTCAAAATTCATATATTCTATTTTTTTCATTCTATATCCTTTATCATAAGGTCATCAGTAAAATCCCCATGTTATGTTTAGGATACTCATTAATATGCGAATTTATGTGAAATAAAATCAAAAAAATATCCAAAAAATCATTATAGTAATCTCTAGATACAATATTCATTAAATCCTTGAATATTGTAGGGGAATTCGTATAACCACACACTATCACTACATATTTATAGTGTACATGCCATGAATGGAATGGTCTCATGAGTATATCCTCATTATTGACCATCAATAGATGACATACCATATGAAGGTCAATTATTTAATTTTATGGAGATTCAAATGATGATTATATTATTGACTAAAAATTTACTTTTTATTATTTTCTTGCACACTTTTAAGGAACAATGTGAGTAACCAGACAAACCATGAAATTTTGATTAAAGAAGTCATTAATATAGGGTATAAGACACATGTTCTTAACTATGATCTTATTCCGTTATAAGTAATTAATAAAGAGTAACATTGTTCAATCAATCTTCTTAATAAAATGAACTAGTGCACTCCAAGGGAACACACATGGATTAATAAATTCCATATCATGATTAATACCGATTTTATTCTTCCATTTTAGAAACTTTACCAGATATTTTATATAGGGTGACTTTCAAATATGTGTAGTAAATGTTTGGAGTTCAATTGAAAATACACCTTCATGATTCAGTGGAAAATTATGAAACACTTATAAAAACAAATCAATAAATTCATGCACAATATGCATATCATTGATTTTAATTTTCTCCCAGACCGTTTGAGATAAACAACACTTTTTCATTCTAATAAATACCCATACAATTCACATTATTTCTTGAATATGTTCACATTTTTCAAGATAATGATAGATGATAATAGATAGGTTCAGAATATCAAAAATGACTTCCCTTCCACTGTAGTTTACATGAGATTAATATAAATAAATTCATTCCATTACCAAAATAACATCACATTAAACCAGAAGAAGAAGAACATTATTTTTATGAAGAATATTTCCAAAATATTCTACAAGAGAAGAATCATTGATATGAGATGTCAAAATCATATGATTAATGATTTTTACTAGAAGTTAAACATACAATATTTAAGGAGGAATTTTTAAAACCTTATCAACTACTTCACAATGAAAATAGTCATTTTATAGACAATTAAAGAGGAAATTATATGTTCTATAGTGGATCATAATATTATCTTCCACCATGACATTATTATACCCTTAATGTGAAATATATATCACATTAAATTTCCCTTATTATATTGTAATAAGTAGTTGTTGACATTAGACATCATTATTTCCCATTCGATTTTGGAAATGATTATCATCATTACTATGCACCTTTGATTTGAAAGATTAGTCTATTAGTGATTCATTCTAAGGGTATTTCACAATATTCCAATCATTATTTAACTTTAACCCATCATTTTATCATTAAATTTCCAAAAACATTTCCTTTACACACAGAAAACATTTATCAATTCTCTATATAAAATTCCTTCTTGTTTCCTTCCACACATTTATCATAGGGGAAACATGATATTTTTATATCAATGGCTATTAAAATTTCCATTGAATTATATCATCCATTAATTATCAGAACCACAAGAAATATGGGAATCTCTAATATCCATTTACCCATGATAAAACATAAGACAATTTCTGTATATCTAATAATTTCCTTTATGGAAAACACGCATCAAAAAATTTGTTTCAGGTCATATAATAATTGATCGACCTTAATTTCAGGTTGGATGATAATACTAGAGGCATTCCTCAAATTTATTGTAAAAATTTCCTAATAAGTACAAAATGATTATTCATAATTTGAGATTAGACCATAAAATTCCTCCTCTATCATCAAATAAAAAATATTATTAAGGAAATTATTATAAAATTTTATCTTTAATTAATTTCTCTCCATGATGTTAGTTTCTCATCATTATGTATTATTATTGTTGAGATTAACCCATTGATCAATCCTCATTCCAATTGATAGACGTTTGAAAATTTAAATCCATGTTCTAAACAATATGATATGAAAAATATATTTTCATTTCTACGTATACATTACCATGAGTCTAGTAGATCAACATATCCACTAAAATAAGTTAGATGATTCCCCAAAACAGGCTCAATATATTTTTTCCCACATTTTGTTGTTTGGATATTCATTATAATTCTTCTTTTGAAAAAGATCTCCAATCATATCGATGAGATTTATTGTTCAAAATAAAATAACATTAAAATAATTCATAATTCTTTTCCATGTAAATTTTAATTAACATAAATGTATCCCCTGGGAGTGTTGATCCTTTGGTGTATCAAGCCCCATCACCATTTAGTAGGTGATTATCTGGCCCATCTCAATAGAACCATTTTAGTGATATTAACACTAGATAAAATTTCACAAGAGATAAATATTGTCATAATATCTAGACCATGATGTTATTTAGGAAAACTAACTTCAATTGTATAGAAAAAAAGAAGTTTTTATCCTATACAAAGTGTTATTGTAAGTGTTCTAACTAAAATTTTCACATCCTAGTTTCCTAATTTTAACACAATATATCTCTAATTACAACTATAGAAACCCATACTTTTCATAAATAGATATCAAATATTATTAGATGAACAATCATAACACAACATAATAATCAATACCAGAATCATTAAAGTCATGTTTCATTTGACACCGAGAAACATAAATGATCAGTTGATATGATTTAGACATTATATACCACTTAGATCATTATAAAAATAACCCTTATAAACTATAAAATATATAATTTCTTTTTTCATATCCCTAGTAAATAAAACATAAGAAGGTTTGTTCTAATATTCTGAGTATTTAAAAAAGGGAGGTTTTAGTCGTCACATACCCATAATAAAATAATAAGCATAATAGAATATGATCATAACATTTTAAAACCATACCCTTCATAGAAAATATCATAATATTGGTTAATGGTATAAATCATGAATATTTATAAGACAAGAATCATAATGATATCAAAGAAACTGATCCCTGGTTGAAAAACATAGACATATGACATTAGTTTTTGGCATACATATAAGAATATAAATCATTTCAATATTATTCAATATTCATTACCGTGAATGTCATAGTGGAGAGGTATTCCCTCCCATAACCATCATATTAGTCAAGAATTACTCTTAGGACTATCATTGCAGATAACATCCTTTACTAAAATAGTTTCACTCTTAAATATGATAATATTTATCTAAATATATTACATTATTTACCAAATTCATTGGAGGGGGATACATTTCCCACACTAAGATAATTAAAATAATAAATATTTTTATCATAATTTCATCATAAAATCTTAATATCATTGGAAATTGGTTTTATAATAATTTCATGAATTCATGATATCATAATGTTTTGAAAAGAAACAGGTTTCATAAATATTTCATCAGAGCATGGCTCAAGTAAAATAAATGAGGTTCACAATCATCTTTTTATAATAATACTAAACCATACTAAAAAAGAATAAGGATGGTATTAATTGATCATATCCCAATTAAATAATAATTAACATTAAATGATGATATCATAAATAGAAAATTATTTAGAATAATGAAAAAAATTCAGTAGGAAAATAACCTTAAAATTAAAATTACTATTTTAAAACTAAAAATTAATAAAATATTATGGTAAAAATTTTATCCCAATATATAATATTAAACATAAAATTAAAATCAACCATGAAAATAATTATCATGATGATATAAATTTTCCTTTAAATTGTATATTTTAAACAAAAAAAAAATATATTTCATTATTTGGTTAAATGTCAAAAAAATAAAACATGCTTCTAAAAAAGATAAAAATGAAAATTTTAAAATAGTTTAAAAAAAGCTAACTATAGGTAAAAATTAATTTAAAAATTTATAAAATAATATGAAAAATACCATAATTTTTTATCAAAACATTGATATGGGAATAAAATTAAACTGAATAGTGAAATGAATTTTGTTTTCATAAAAACATTATATTCATCACCTTAGAAAATAAAGAGAGTATATTTAATTGTAAAACTTTTATTATAAGAAAATTAAAAAAGGTGGAGAAAATTCCCGATTTCCATGAGAGATAAAATGTATGATTTCATAATTGGAAGAATAATTAAAAATAATGCTAATAAAAAATAAGACTATAACATAAAACAATTATCACTTTAGTAAATTTTGTATTATAATATGGAAAAATAAGTATCCTTAAATTTATATCTACACCCCCTAATTTTTATGAGAATAACGATAAAACACATTCATGCGACGTACACAAAAAAGAATAAAGTCGTGCGTATGGAATTTTTCCAACATAAATAAAGGCGTGAATAAAATACCAATCCTTAGGTTTTAAAATTATTCTTATAACCCCATATAATTTTTTGTTTTTTTATCTTTGTAATGTTACCATTTCTGAAGGATTATGTTAAATAAAACACCAATTTTAAATGAATATTGAAATATTAATATAACATAGTAAATTTATTGATGGTAATGAATAGTATTACCAAAATTAGGAAATTATTATATTATATATGAAGTATAATTTTTGAAAATAATATTACATTTATTATACTCATGATATAAGAATAAATTTAGTTTTATGCTTAAAAACTGCATTTTTCTAAAAACCAATTTTATCGACATTTAATGGTGCATTTGTTTTAAAACAAAATTTTGAAACTTTAGTATAATTTATATTATAATATAAACATCATTTTCATAAAATGGACTATCATAATTTATGTTTTTTCAGTTTTTTTATTTCTCTGGTAAGTTTAATGTTTTGATGAATAGTGGGAAATACTGCATTTTAATTGAAAAATACATTATCATCTAAATTAAAATTACCATTAAATTATATTTTTAATTTGTTTTAAATTATAATTTGATCAATTTTGTATAATTTAATCAAATTCAAGAAAATAGAACCCATTTCAAATTAAAATTTTATATATAAACGTTTTAAACTTTTGAACATTTTTACATTTAAACCTCGTTGATTTGACCCATATACAAGATTAAATTTTAATAAATTATTTAATGTTTTTTGAATTTAAGATTATAAAATGGATTCCTCATTTGAAATAATAATTTACATATTTATAAAAAAGGTCCCTTTGAATTTTGGAAAATATGAATAGTGTTTTGAAGTTTTTTTACTGCGGTTAAGGGTAAATCCAGAAATTTAGGGTAAAAATTATATTATAAATATTATTATAATTCTCTAATACTTATCCAAATTTTAATTTAAAAGTACTTTCCAATGATATGAATTAAATAATCGGTTATGTGACCATTTATTGAAATTGTTAAGAGAATATATTCATTAAAATATTTTATTTATTAAAAAGCCAAAATGTGCATACTGTTCCTTTTTACAGGTAAAATATTTTTAATATAGTGTTATATAGGAGATATTTTAGATTATAAATCATTGTTTTAAGTATAAAATACTCATATAGGATATATTTTAGATTATAAATAAATAATTCAAATCTTAAATATTTATCTACACCATGGTAATTTATTTATAACTATTAATGATAACATAATTTCCAGAAATGGTGATATAATGATGATGTAGTAATTATTTAATTAAAAGTAGAATGAAATAAATGACACTAAAAATACTCAAAATAAATATAAGTTTATATGATTAAATTTCATAAATTAATTTTATTGATGAATTTGATATATTAGTGATATTTGAAAATATTTTATTTTAAAATATCATGATGTTGTGACTTTTATAAAAATCCAGGTGACTGATAATATCGAAATAGATACTAACGATATTTAGAAATTTTCTTTAATAAATGATATAAAATTCATAAAAATAAAAAATTATGAAAAACTGTACGTACACATATTAAAAAGTTATTAATGACTCATTTTTTGTCTTTTTTAATTTTATTGTAATTATATTATCCTCTAATGTGTAAACTATATGATATTATGATAAGATTTAGAATAGTAAAATAAGGATGACTATAAAATGATTAGGACTAAAAAATTATCATAATGTGTAAAATTTCCATTCAATGATTTTATTTCAATACATAGACAACCTAGATTTTAAATTACAAAATTAGGACATATTTGTAAATTAAAATGAATTCATATTAAATTAATATTTTGAAGAATTTTTGAATAGCCTGCCTCCTCTATTGTAAAAGGGAACCTCCTGCCTCACTTATTCACACCAAATTGAGCTTTTTTAGGTTCAATTAATCCTAGGAAATATATCATAAAAAATACTTATATAAGTTTTTAGGTATTTTTCTTATATAATAAGAACAGATCCATCAAAAAATTATATGAAGGATGTCAGCCAAAGAAGTAGAAATTATTTTTAAAAATTTTTTCATGTCCATTTCTTATTTTACAAAATTTTCATGTGTTGTTTCTATTATAAGGTAATAATTTCAATATAATATATATAATAAGATATTAGTGTAAAATTGGGACAACCATATTCCATGTTTTATCTATCATATGAAATGAAATAGCACCGTGTGTGAGTAAATACATCATAACATCTCAACGATGTGGTGTAATTTTTGCATAACTATATTACATGGATGGGTATATTGATGTTAATAATGGATATATATGTTACTTAACACATGATATATATTATGGATAATTAATATAACATCTACAAAATTACCATTTAACTATTAAAAATGATATTGTCCCTCGTACATACGTACGACTTACAATCTCTACGAAAAGCTGAGATACATCTATCATGAATACCATTGAAAAATGATTATAAGAATGTGTTTAATTTTTAAATGTGATAATAACAATAATAATATAGTTATTGATATTTTTTATCAATATCATATGAAATATAACTTAGAAATTAAATAAATACATTCATACAAAAAGGAATATGTTAACAAATGAAATAAGGGTAACAAATAAATATTTATAACAAACAGGAGATAAAATCATATAATAGAATCATATAATATATAATAAAAATACAAATTGTTATAGTATAAATTAATACAATAATACAAACCATTATATATGATGTTAATGAAATTACAACTAAAATAAAATGTGAGGTAAGAGTTTAATCATCTAGCCTTTACTTCTATGTGCCATATGTCATCTTCACCACTTATTTCATTTTTGTGATGTAAATACAACACATTTTAATATATAGCATCATTAATATATTTTTCTCCAGAGAATCTAAAGTATTATTTTATTTTATTTCATTCATGGGGAAAATTATTCAACTAATTACATGATTGTAATGATTTAATTCACAATGTCATCATTCATCGACATTTTTTCTATTTAAGTCTCCATTGGAGAATACTTACATTACAAGTCATTGTTTTATAAAATGTTATATAATGGACTTTAATATACTCCTATTATTTTTCGAATTCATTTATATTCATTATTTTCTATTTACAAATGATTTTGAAATAAATATTTTACTATTTCCTAAATAAGTTAATTTAAAATTATTCCCCAAAAATACTGAAGAATTGTTTTTTTAACAAATATAGAATCAACATATTTTCTTAGTGTCAAATATAATTAATACTTTATAGAATAAATTTTTTGTTTGCATTTTTTAATAGAAATTGTTTTATCATATAAATTCACAATGTTTTAATCATAAGTCAGTTTTATTTTATTATTATGCAGTAATTCACTCTGATGTGGTGTATATGATGTCCATTTGAAATGTATTCCTATGATTTATTCATTCGTAATAGTATTTTATGTTTTTTAATGGTTTTTAATTCAAACTTATTATAAATGAAACATTTCAATGTCGTATGGGATATTTGGATTTTTTTATATATAATGAATTATTTGAATATGCAGACATAGATTTGTCCCAATTATAGATAGCCCCTCGATGCATCGGTAGTTTCATTAGATGAAAATTTTAGAAAAAATGGTTTTCTATGAAAAATGATAAAATCTTCATTCCCAAGGCCTTGTTGGCAGTGGTTCATGCTCCAGATACATCGTGTCCAATAATTAAGCATCACATTTATTATGATTTTAGTGGTTTTTTACAGTATACATTCACTAGGAGAAAATATATCGATGCATTTAATTCTCATTTTATAAATTAAATGGAATATTTTTTTAGAAATTTATGTTTACATAAAATTTATGATAATTTATTCATTATTTATTTCTATATATAAACCCTTATTGATCATTTTATCTCACCATTTTATTTAATCACTTTTCCAATAGTTATAAAGATGAAATTGTTCTATATGTTTGAGGATGAAAATTGCATTCCTTTGTCAGGTTTTATATTTCCAATGTAATAAGGTTATGATGTATGTATCTAGTTTGTCATAACTACTAAACTATTTGGTTTTTTGCGATTTGAATCTTGTATATATGATAATTTAATAAAAATGGTATCAACTCAGGGATACTAGAGTTGAGGTCATTATTGTTGGTATAAGATAATGTTACTAGAAATCATAGGAACAAGATTTAGGAAAACCTAGATTATAAATTTCCACCCATTGATGGAATTTGGTAATATATCACAATAAAATAAGATTATTATTCAGAGATTAGTTATAGAAAATTTTCAATTTCTTTTATCTGATTCACTAGTTTTGAGAGTATACCTTTCATTTCATAATGTTATGATCCAATCAAGTGGATACCATTGTTTTTAAATGACTCATTTTACAATTAATGGACATTGTATCAACCCAAATAATCTATATATTTATTTAAATCCTACAAATGGTAAGGATTTTGGATTTTGAGATATAACTGGAGATGAACATCATAAAAATATAATGTGATAGATGACTCATGTTATTGTAGAAAACCATACCTTTGTAGAGAATCTTGACCCACAACATGGATAAAAAATGTTATATCACTTCATGAGATGAAAATCTCAGTCATTGAATTGTTATAAAAATACATTTTTAGCAGTGAAGTTGATATATTTTGTTGAGATTAGATTTATTTCTTCTAGATGTAATGAAAGGTATACGTTTTTCATGGAAATTTTTGGTCTCTCAGGTTATGAAAATTTAAGGTGGTCATACATTCAAAACACAAAGGAGGAAGAAAAATAGGAAAAATGTAATTGATGGATTTTAATGAAATTTGTTTCATAAAAAAATTCCCTCACAAAAAGTTACATGATATTTAGATACAATTCATGGGTGTAAGGAATAATAGAAGAGGAATAAATTTCTTTGTATGAATATAAATTTACAATTTTTTCATGGAATACTCTGGATAATGTATGTAATATAAAGGGAAATATTGATCCATTCATGGATGGGTTAAAAGCATTCCTTTGACGGGAACTGATTTCCCAACAATTCTCACCATAAATATATTTTTTCAATTGTGTTATCATGATTGAGAAAGAATTACCTATGATTTATGACATTAAGGGAAAGAAAGTGAATAAGGTAATATTGGGGTAGTATATGGACAAATAGAAAAAGGTAAATAATGATTATCCCACATATGAGAATTCTGGAATAAAATACTCTGGTGGTTTATTAAATGGAATGGTATTTCTTTATAGTTTTGGAAAAAAAAATTCACCAAATTCATGATTGAAAGATAAAAAGGAATCTATATATTTTCAATGTGTTAGGTGTTTGTAGGGATCAAACATTACAAATGAATTACCAAAGCACCATGTTAATATAACTCAGAAGAAAAAATTGATTAAGTACTTGCATATTATTTTACTATAGTCCAAGTGGAATAATTAATGTATTTTTATTATTTGGATTAAATAATTATATTTTAAATTCTATTCTTGTTATAATAATCATGTAATATATAAGTATTGTGTTGTAGAACTTCTTCTTTAAGGATTTTGAAATATTTATGTTAAAATTATGTTGATCTGGGTATTTATATGTTTGATTAATGACAATTAATTTGATATTATATTATTTATGTAATATAATGTAATGATGAGTTCAAAAATTTACTGACCATTCATATAAATTTTTTCACTTTGAATTTGGACTAACATATTTTGTATGAGTTCAAAATTAGCAAATTATGGAATGGATTTAGTTGAAAAATTCGATAATATTTTTTGATGTTAAAATTTTATTTATCATACTTGATAAAATATTCTAACCAATATGGTATTTTTAGAATTTTCATAGAAATTATAATGTTCTTATGGATCTCATGATTCATTTAAATTTCTTAAATCATGAAAATTATTCTTGAATATATATCTCGTGGTATAAGAAATTATATTGGGATATATCAAAGAACAACCAATGGATGATATTATCCTTAGGACATGAAACATAATAATGTATGTTTACATTCCCAATTGATAAACTAGATATTAAAATAATCCCTCAACTATTGGAAATGTATTATTTTACAAAAATGATACCTATTTACTTTTCATACTGAGTAATGAATAGTCTTTTTATTTATTACAAATTTATAGTTTTTGTATGGTTAACATACAAATGACCATGTTTTCCATCACTCTCCTCTAAAAATTCATAGTAATATTTCTATTACATGGCCAATTATTAAATTTCCACAAATGTTCTGTTATACGAGAACTTATATTAATGGTGACCATCAAATTCCAATTTCCTTCTTATTAAGAGAATATTTTATAAACAATATTTCTAATAGTGGGTTCATCCAAAGTTATTTTAACGTATAAATAATATATTTTTTAATTTTATTTTTTAATTTAGAAGATGAAATTTATTTGAGGAGGAAAGAATAAAACACCAAAATATTTCTTTTTTTATGTCTCTTGTTAAAGTTAATATTTTCAAAATATTATGCTACACACAACACTTAGCCTAAACGAACAATGAAATGTTAATATAACACGACATTTAAATTTGGGGGAATTAATTAAATTACTAGAAATATAATATTTATATATTATATGTATAATATAATGATTTAAATTCATCTTATGTATTTTATATGCATGTTATATGAATAAATAATGTTTTACCTTAAAAACTCAATTTTTCTAAAAAGTTTTTTTACCAAATTTTGATGATACATTATTTAGAACTAAATTTTGAAATTATTATATATTATATTTTACAAAATTGACTATATTTTTTAAGATAGAATATCAATATATACTTTTCATGAGTTCTTAGTATTTTTATGAAAAGATTTATATTTGGATGAATATGAGAAAACAATGCATTTTATTTGAAAACAATATTTTTGTCTAAATAATTAATTGTTTTTTATTATATTTTTGATTGATTTGGAAGTATAATTAGGTAAATTTTATATATTTTAATCTAATTTAAGTCACTGTATTAAACTTTAAATAGAAATTGGATAGAAAAATTTTATAATGTTGAACATTTTTACTTTAAAAACTCATTGTTTTGTCTAATCTGTGGGATTAAATTTTAATTTCATTAATCAATTTAAAGAAATTAAACTTTCAAAAATAAATTAACCATTTCAAATAATAACATTAAAAATTCTTCAATGTTCCACTTTTATTTTTGGATAACCTGAATTGTTATTTTTATTATTTTTATTACAACAGTTATGGGTAAATCAGGTAATTAAGGGTAAAAATATATTACAAATATTATAAAATTACCCAAAATGTTAATTTAATTTGATTTTAAGAGTATTATTAGTCCCTGCGCATTAATGAATATATTATGTGACCATTTATGTCTATTTTTAATAGAATATATCCTTTATAAAATTCTATTAAATTAAAAGTTAAAATGTTCATACTTTTTGTTTTTACAAGTTAAATATTTCCAATATGGGGTTATATAGGTGATACGATCAATTATAAAAATTAATTTGAATTATAAAATATTTTCTACATCATTGTAATATATTTATAAAATTTAATGATAATATAATTACCTTAAATGGTGATACGATGATGATACATTAACTATTTAATTAATGGAAGAAACAAATAATTGATATTAAAACTATTAAAATAAATATAATTTCATATAATTAATGTCATAAAAAAATTTTATAGAATAAATTAATATGTTAGTGATATTTTAAAATAATTTTTTCATATATATCATTTTGTTTTGATATTTTTAAAAATTCATGTATTAAATAGTATCAAAATCGTAACTAATGGTATTTTAAAACAAATAATACTTTATTAAATTATATGAAATTAATAAAAATATATAATTTGATAAAATTGTTGGGATAATGATTAATATGTAATGAATTCCTAATTTACAGGTCTTTTGGAATATTATAGTAATTATATTATCCCTGAAAGTGTAAATTATATGATAACCCTGTAAGAGTTAAAAGATTCAGATAAGGTTTAAAAGAAAAATATAATAATTAAAAAAATATTAAAAATACTTAATTTTATTTAATTTATTTCATTTAGATCCATAATTATCTTAGTATTAAAATAATTCACTTTTGATATATTATTAATATAAAATTTATTTATAAGAACTTAATATTTTGAATAAATCAAAGAGTTTCACTCTCCTCATTTATAAAAGGGAACCTCCACCATCACCTATTTTCACCACATTTAGAATTCATGATCAACCAATACCTACAATGTTCTCTAAAAAAATAATTATCCAATTATTTGAGGTGTTTTTCTTTGAAAAATACACACTCTATATCCCTTATGAAGAGATATAATTGAGGTCCTTTAAAGAAGTGGTAATCATTTTTACAGGGTCACTCTTGTAAATTAGTTCTTATTCATACTCTTCATGATTTTTTCCATTATAAAGTAATAGGTACATATATTTTATATAATGATATGTTACTACAACAATGGTAAAATTATATTCTATGTTTTATATATCTTATGAAAGGAAAAAGAACCACTGGTGCATACATACGACTTACTGTCTCCCACCATGGTGTAATATTTTATCATCACCACATTATTGGATTGGTATAATGATGAAAATAACGGATATATTTAGTAATTATGATGTGATATTATTTATATATAACTAATATACCTTAAAATTCCGTAATATTTCACCATTAAGATAATGATATTATCGCTTGTGGGTATGTATGGCCTACCCACTCCACAAAACAATGGATTAATATCCCTTCATAACCACTGAAATAGGAATATAACTATGTATTTAATGAAAAATATGATTCTTATATCATTTAAATCAATATAGAGCTGTTGTATCGATATCCTATGAAAAATAACTAACATATTCCTTAGAAAAAAAGCATAAGAAAATTATGTAGTTCACACATGAATCAAGGGTAATAATGAAATATTATTGACGAATGAGTGGGAAAATGATATTAGATGATCATATAAGATATCATAAAAATGAATGTATTCTTTTATAAATTAACAAAACAATTAAACAATTATACATGAGGTTAAAGAATGTATGACCCAATGGATGTGTTAGGTCAAGGTTTTCTAAAGTGATCATTACATCCGTGGAAAATTTGTCATATTCACCACTTATTTATTTTATACAGGGAAAATAATTACCATTTTGATAAATTAAGTAATTATTATATTTTTATGCATTATATAAAATATTTTATTAGATTTTATTTTTTTATTAGGCATACGATTCAACAGATTACTAATTGAAAAGTGTTTAATTGCCAATCTCATTATTAAATGACATTGTTTCTGTTTAACACTCCATATGGAAGTATTTATCTTCCATGTATTTCTTTTTTCTAAAAAAATCCATCATTATTTTATTATAAAATAATTTATTAAATTCATTTTTATTCATGTTTGACATGATACAAAATGTATTCAAAGGTATATTTTTTCATTTTATAAAAATTGTAATTTGAGACTTTTGTCACAAATATATAGAAGGAATGTTTTTTTACTTATATGTAATGAGAATATTTTTTCACATTCATATCACCTTAATTATTTAAGGATTACTTTGATTTTCTACATGGTTATTTTCAATGTTAATATTTTCTATTACAAATGTGTCATGTTTTAATCATAATTGTGACTTATTTATTATTATGTTCCAATTCACATTCATGTGGTGTATATAATATACATTTTGCATGTAAAATCAGGATTTATTTATTTAAAATGGTATTTTATGTTTTTTAATTGTTAATACTTTTTAAGGATCATAATTCATACATTTCCAAGTTGTATGGGATACTCAAATTTTTTGATATATAATGAAAACTTTGGATGTGCATACAAATGTGGGGCCCAGTTACAGATAGACCTTCGATGCATCAATAATTTCATTAGATAAAAATGTTTGAAAAATTGGGTTTTTACCAAAATTATAAAAATATATTGTGAATGGTCTTAATTTTAGTTGTTCATATTCAATATACTTGATTTCCAATATTTATGCATTGGTTTTTTTCAACAGCCTATTATTATTACCCATGATATTCTCACAATGATAAAAATATATGGATTCATTTCATTCTATATTTATTGATTAAATGGAATAAAATTTCAGTTAGTTTTATTTACATATTGACTTTTCTCATTTATTTATTATTTAATCCGCTATACTTAATCCTTAGGGATCATTTCAGCTAAACCTTATATATATTTTCTTTTCCCTAGGTTATGAAGATGAAATGTTTGTATGTGTTTGAGGATTAAAATTAATTTATGTTGTTATATTTTTAATTAAATATTAAATAATGAAACCAATTTTGTATCATGTTATTAAATACTACAAGAATATTTGTTTATTTAGTATTTTAATATTGTAATTGTGCCAATGTAATAAAAAACGACACCACATTTGGGCTACTGGATTCAGTGTCATTGTGATTCGAAAAGGCTAAAAAATAAAAAATAAAAAATATAGGATTATTATAAATTTATTATATAATAATACATAGTAATTTCATACCATTATTAATTTACTATTCTATAATTATCCCTTGTTTAATTAAAATTCTTAGTTAAAATAACTGTTTTTGTAATAACTGCATTGTTTTTATGCCTATTTTGGATTAGAAGTTTTCGTAATTTTAAATTAAACTAGGTTCCATCATCTCAAGAATTTTAAAATTATATAACTATCATATATGTTAATTATATATATGTTTATAATCATACATAAATGTTAGAGATATAATAATGAATCATAATGGTCATTGAGAGGGAATGTCGTTCCAATTCATGAACACTATTTCATTTTTTCGACAGATTGAATGAATGAAAAAGTGAGTACTAATTTACCTTAACATAATAATTATCATTTAAAAATTATCATTTATATTCATCAAATATATCCTTATTACCCTATAGGAGAAAAAGAAATTATTCACATAGATTTTTTGAGGTACTTGTCCACATGCAGGCACATGTAATGTATTTTATTTCCAACCGATTGGAATGTAAGAATGAATATGGGATGTTATAAATTTAGAATTATACTTATTTCATAAATATTTTGGACATATTACAAGACCGTCATTATATTTCACTTTTATAGGGGTTGATGGAGAAAGAAAGACATCTGTATTCGAGGTGGTAGTCCTCCTAACACATGATCGTCAGTTTTGTTTCCATTTGATAGAAGTAGATGTGGAAATATTATATGAAATTTTAATAATAAAATAAATGAATATAGAATAATTTTTTATTATATCATAATAATTGAATACTATATTAATGATATGGAAGAAGAAACGAAATGAAAATTTATGTTTTGGAACTATACATCTTCTTCAGATAACCTCCATAGGTTAGGACTAAAAGACATATTTGGATAGGCTCTTAACTAATATAAGGATTACATGATTTGGGAAAGGATTTAAGGAAATAATTTTTTCATGGAAGGGTAAAAAAGGATTTTTAATGTAAATAGGTGAGGAGAGTGGGTGACATTTTTTAAGTGGTTCAGAGGACACATTGGAATTTTTTAGAATAAAACGTTATATACAGATTATATACATTACAAAAGGGAAAAATATATATCATTATTGATCCCTAAATGTGATAATGTTCAAGCGGGACTATAAAATAGTGAATGTAATTTTTTTAAGGTCATTTTAGCCATATTTTTTTAACTTAGACCCCATAGTGAACATGTTTTGACCATAATGACAATAATTATTTTAAACTATTTATACAATTCATTAATACCACGAAATAAGTTACACTTATTATATAATATTATTTTTTCATACTAAAAAAATGAAATAATTTTTCTAAATAAATTCATATATGTAAAATAAATAAATTTGACACTAAACATGAATATGTGATGAAAAAGTGGTTTCTCAAATAATTTTTTTCATATGAATAGATTGTTTGAATATAAAAATTGAAGATAAAATTGGTTCTAATTTCCCATATTGGAGTAAATATAACATAATTTAAATAATAGTACTACTAAAAATATCGTAATGCCTAATATATCATTATATAGTAATTTAAAAAACCTATTATCCAATAAAAATATGTATTTTTCATTATATATTAAAAAATTAATCCTTTTAGGAAAATTTCAAAAATTAACTCTAATATAATGTCTACATAATGATTTGGAAATTGAAATTCATTTTGTCAGATATTTTTTATAGTTTTCAATATTATTTATATTATATTCTCTAGAAAAGGAATACATTCCATTTTTTTGTGGGAAAATATATTTTATAAGAAAATGATGTTTATAGTAGAATTTTATTTATTATATAAAACATTTATACATAATTTTCAATATTTAGTGAATCTTATTCATATAATAACTTTTATGTCATTTTTTATAATGTTATTGTTTTAATATTAATATTAATAATATATTATAGTTTATTAAGACTAGGTGATATTTGTTAAAAAAACTATAGGAGACATATATTTCATCTGAAAGAAAATTTCATAAAATATATAGTGTTTAATATTACAATTAAACCATAAAATTTTAAGAAATTTTTCAAAATTTAATTTTCATAAATGTAATTTAAAAAACATCAAGTGAATCATTAATAAACCATGCATAGTGTAACAACCCAAATATTCCTTAATGAAAATTCATCTTGATCTAATAAAATTTCTTATTATGTAAAATGGTTTTATAACATATTCACTTCTTTGATTTTATGTTTTGAGATTTTAAAATACCGTTATTAAATGTGAATATTGCTAATATGGATATTAAAAAATGATCATATGATTAGTATAAATATAGTGATTTAACACATCCAATTTAATTAGACAAAGTAAGTGATTGCCTCATACAGTAGAATTAAACCATTCGAAACCCATTTGTCAGAGCTCTAAAA
The DNA here is from genome assembly GCA_963277665.1 of Viscum album. NCBI lineage: Eukaryota > Viridiplantae > Streptophyta > Magnoliopsida > Santalales > Viscaceae > Viscum > Viscum album. The sequence continues at coordinate 44,238,457 of OY728139.1, read as the reverse complement.
GGAGGTGGCGTCATTGGACTTCACATTTGACCAAGCCCAAGATGATCTTCAGACCATTAAGCTCGTATGGAACAGCCTATGAGAGATGTGGAAGTTGTTAGAGATAATCACCAAAGGGATGTTATCCATGCAACCCCAAGAGTTTATCACCATCGCACATTATACCCTTCGGTCTTATGTGAGTGTTATAAGTGGTAATGTAACGAGTACATATTACTAGGATTACGTACATTTTTTATAGAGAATATTTTTTCATTTTATTATTGTTACATTATAATTAGTTTTTTAAAGAAAACTCGCATTTTTTGTTAATTAAGAAATCTATTTGGATGAATTAATAGATTATTTAATTAAATATTATTTTAAATAATAATTATTACTAATGTTATTTTTATATAATATAAATAACTGAATAATTATTATGAATATTATTGTTATTTTTAATTTGGTTTGAAGGATATTTTTATCAAAACCCATGATTTTTTTATAAAGGCCGATTTTTAAATAAAAGTAAATAATCTAATATTTGGGAAATTATTTAAATAAAATCAATATTTTATTGTAATTAGAAATTCTAAATTATCCAACGAAAAAGTTTACATATTTTTTTGAGATAGTCAAATTTTTGTGTAAAAATTAAATACCTTTTATATATATAATGTGATTTTTGACATCATAATGACCCAATAGTGATTTAATAAATAACTACAAACATTATGTTCAGCCAATATATGTTTTACCATATAAATAATGTGATTTTAGTTTGATTTTATTTAATTTTCAAAGCCTTAGTGGACCATCCAAGGCTTATAAAACATTTTATTTTTTTAAATGATTTCTTTGAGAGTGTGACTCACCTCCATATAATCTACCCTATTATATTTAGATGTTCATACATTGGAATTATAAAATAATGTTTTCCATTCCCCTTTCACAAAAACCATTGGCAAAAAACATGGGTTGGTGTTTTCTTTGGATTAGTATAATGTGTGGTGTGCCAATCCAACGTAATAAAGAATTCCCTCTACTTTCTTATATAAACCCACCCAATCTCCCACTTCTCCTTCAATCATATCCTTTGGAGCTCGACCAACCCCTACATGCTTATCTCCAGAATCCTCCCAAGGTTCCCATAGCTCTTAAGAATACTCTCTCAAGCCCCTCCCAAGCCTTTGGGGTCATAATTTCAAGTAAGGCATTCCATCATTTCTCATTTTTCCACGTTTCTTAATATTTTTATGCCATTTTATTTTCAATTGTAAATTTTGGGATATGGTTCTTAACCTCCCCCATACATCCATTTTTGCGTTTTTATGATGAGAGACCCATTTCTCTCTCATTAATTCCTCACATGTACACCCGTTAGCAATCCAAATTTCTATAAGTGATTCCTTCCATTTTCATTTCATTGATGTTTCTTAATATTGTTATTCCATTTTATTTTCAATTGTAAATGTTGGGGTATAGTTTCACACCAAACAAATATTCTACTCTTTATGTTTTAAATATAAAATACCCCATTATCTCTCATTAATTCCCCACATGTACCCATGTTACAATGCTAAATTTCAATATGAGGTTCATCCCTTTTTCATTTTATCCATGTTTCTTAATTTTGTCATGCCCTTTTAATTTCAATTATAAATTTTGGGGTATGATTTTTTACCACTACTATACTGTCATATATACGTTTTAATGTTGATAGAGCCCTTTCTCTCTCATATATTCCTTCCATGTATACCTGTTACCTTGCTGAAATTCTATAATGAATTTATCTATCCTCATTTACATTCAAGAAACTATTTTATATTATGAATCTACATTCTATTACATATGTTCAAAGATATTTCTATATGAACCCCTTCCTATCCATTTCATGTAAATATGATTATACACCCCTTTTACTGTCATCAACCATTTTTATGAATTCATAGGTCACATTATTATGCTGGAAAAATTGCACTGTGATTTTCCAAGCCCAAGTCATTGTGTAGTGAATACAACACCTATTTCTATATCAAAGGTATCAACCTTTATACACATTTACTTATTGATTATAGATTTTCTTGTATGGATTCCACAATCCTTTACCTTGTATTAAAATATTATGTTTAATGAATCCATATTTTATGATTCTTTGGGCACACTTATGCGAGAAATGGAATGTTTTAGAAGGGTTCACACTGATAGCACTCCAATTCATTGGGTAAATATTATTATCATTATTCGTAATGTAAAATGTGGGTTTAATCATTCCAATTCAAGTGAAATGAGGGTTTAATCATGATATTTCAAGTACAATGAGAGTTTATTCATGAACTATGTTCAAGGATCCTTGTCTTATGTAAATAACATGTTAAGTGTTTTTTCCATATTTCCATGTATTGATAATGATGCTACATCATGACTCTATGTTCATGATTCTTTTATGATCGGTTGATATGAATATTACCTAAAATTTATTTTATTCTTCATGTTTTTCCTTTTTTTCTACCGTACTGGGATTTATAACTCACTCTTTTCTTATGCATGTCTCCTGGTTTTCACATGCAATGATAAGTATGAGGGAATGTAGTGGTCATGTTAAAGAAGTTTTCAATAAATTTATAGTGTTTAATGTTATAAATCGTTATGTAATGTTCCTAATCCCTAAAGTCACTAGACCTCTTGATATTCCATGTTATATCAAGTAAATATTTTATGTAATAAATCATGATTATGTGTACAATAAAGATCAGGGTAGTTATAGTTGGTATTAAGGTATATGTTTAGTTATTTTTGGGATTAGGATTAGAAAACCCTAGTGACAGCCTTAGGGATAAGACTTTGAATAATAAGAACATCCCTAAATTTTGGTGAGTTTTGAGTTAGTGGTTTATCAAGAAAATACACCCTTGTCTTGATATAAGGAAGTAGAGGCCACTCTAGCACAGATGTACCTAGAAGTGAAAATCCCAATAAGAGTTTGCGGCATGACCTAGGGTATCCTGGTACACGACAACGGGCCTGTCTGCACTTTTGGTTACGACACTCCTGAGGGACAATCTTTATTAAATTAACAAGATTAGTATGTACCATTTTAAGGAAATAAAAAATAATCCCCTAAGAATATATGTTGGGAAGTAGATCATGGATAACAACTATTGAAGCATATTGATTCATTAGTGAAAGGAAATTTTAAGTCATTGCTTTTGTCTTTGGATTTCCCTTGATGTGTTTAATAATTTTAAAGTAATCATCCCAAATTCTATATTGGATAGAGTAGAACCAGAATCAAAAAGTGAAAGGAATGGTTATCGTCTATAGTTCTACACATTCTTTTATATCCTGATTGTCTAGTAGAATACTCCCAGCATCACCACAAATCATGGATGTAAAGATGTCGGTGAGTATGAAAAATGGGAAAATCATTTCATCCCATAAATATAACTCCTCCCATGTTATAATTTGTGGAGCAAACTTTCTAGAGAATCTCATCATACTCCCTCTGGTATTATTTGATGATTTTTTAAGCATGGATTATCTTTCCTTATATTGGTATAACATAAATTGATGTCAGTGGGAGAATCACTCTCCATATGGAGAATCAACCCTGATTCTATACAAGTGCAAGGAGTAAGATGAATTTTCAACTGCAACATCATCTCAAGCATGGATATTATCACCCTATGAGCACGTGTATCTAGTTTAGATGACTGAGTTTAGGAAAAAAACCATCCTTGAAGACATACCTATTGTGAGGGAATTTGCAAAACTTTTTACTAAGAAATTTAATGGTCTTACTCCTAGAAGAGAGGTTGAATTCTCAATTGAACTTATACCAATGGAATTCCCAATATCCAAGACTCTATATATAATGGCTGTTGTGGAGCTTGAGGAGTTGAAGAAACAATTATAGGTTAATCTAGATAAAGGGTTTATATGCCCAAGTGTTTTACAATGGGGTGAACCTGTCCCCTTCATTAATAAGAAGGATGGACCAATGCGCCTTTTCATTGATTATCATGAGATCAATAAAATCACGATAAAGAACATGTATCCTCTCTCCTGAATTGATTAATTGTTCGATCCACTACATGTATCATGAAACTTCTCCATGGTGGTTTTGTAGTTGGGATATTACGACGTATAGTTGAAGAAGAAGGATATCCCCATGAATACTTTTCATACAATATTTTGGCACTATAAACTCATAGTAATTCCTTTCAGTCTCACTAATTATCCGACAATCTTCATAGAATTTATGAATAGTGTTTTTAGGGATTACCTCAACAATGTTTTGGATTTCATTATAGATGATATTCATATGTCCTCCAAAACCATGGGGGAGCATGAGGAGGATCTAAGAACTATACAATAGGCCTTTCAAAAGGAGAAGCTATGTGAAAAGTACAACATGTGTGAGTTCTAGTTGAAGGAGGTCTCATTTTTGGGCTATAACATCACAAGAAATGGGATATCCATAGATCCCTACAGGATAGCTACAATGAAGGGATGGCCAAGTCAAAAGCAGTAACAGATATTCATAGCTACATTGTGTTAGCTGGATATCATCATCGATTGGTGAGAAATATCTCTAGATTGTCAAAACCTATTACCAGGATAACTCGAAATGGAGTCAAGTTTTCATGGAGTGATTAATGTGAAGATAGCTTCACATATTTGAAAAGGAGTCTTATCACTACGCTCATGATAACATTAATAACAATTGTAGAACGTTTTGGGGTATCTAGTGATTCTTAGAAGAAGGGAGTGGGTTGTGTGTTGATGCAAAATTAAAACATCATTGCCTATGATTCAATAAATATGAATTTTCATGATCAAAACAATCCAACAAATGATCTAGAGTTGTCTCTAGTGAACATAGATTTATAAATTTGGCGACATTATCTCTTTGGGGAGAAGTGTGAAATATACACAGATCCCAAAAGCATCAAGTATATATTCATACAGAAAGAGTTGAACAAGAACCAAAGAACATTGTTAGAGATGACCAACGACTATTATTTCTCAATCCATTACCACCCTAGGAAATCAAAGAAGTTGACAGATGCTCTAATTCAAAAAGACCTAACAATTGTACAATAAATGAGAACTAAAACAGATTCAATCTTCTTAGATTTCATGAAGATGGACATGATAATCATATATAAGGGTACATAATAAATCCTTTCATAAATGATTTCTCAACTGTATATTTTGGAAAGGTTAAAGGAATCTCAAAAGGATGATGTGGGAATTCAGAAAAAGTGTAAACTATATGAAAAGTTAAATACTTGGAGTTCAATGTTAATGAAGAAGGAATAATGAGGTTTTGGTCAAGACTATGTGTCTCATCGAATCTAGCGTTAAATAAAGAAAATTTGGATGATGTACCTAGTTTTAATTTCTCTATTCATCTAGGAAACACAAAGATGTATTGAGATTGTTGAAAGAATTATTGGTTGGATTACATGAATAATGAGATAACTGAGAATAAAACAATGTTCCTGGTATGTCAGGAGGTAAAGCCTAAGAGGAATATTTCTAATTTAATGATTTAACCATTACACATACCATCATAAAAATGGTAGAAAATCCCCATGGAATTTTTCACTAGACTTCTGAAGACATCCAAATGATACAATGATGTTTGGGTTGTTGTGGAGCATCTTACAAAGACTGCACACTTTAGTGCAATTCCGGAATATTTCTCACTAGATCAACTGGCACTGATATACATCAGATACATGGAATGTCTGTAGGGATTACCACAATATATTATATCTGATTGAGTTCCAAGATTCACCTCAATATTTTGGAAGAGTCTTCAACATGCTCTAGATAATAAGCTAAACTTTAGTATGGATTATCATCCTCAAACTGATGGCCAATCTGAGCAGACAATCCAGACACCTGAGGACATGTTGATAGAATGCTCAATAGACTTTAATGGAATTTGGGATCAACATATATCTCTTATTGAGTTCTCATAAAACAGTAGTTTCCAATAAAGAATTCAAATGGATCTTTATGATGCCCTGTATGGGAAGAGGTGTAGAACTCCAACATGTTGGGATGAAGTTGGGGAGTGAAAACTCGTAGGTCTAGAGATGGTTGAAGAAATGGTGGAAAAGGATAAGACTATCCAGCAGAACATTAAAGCCACATAGAGTCAACCAAAGAGCTATGGTGATAATCGTCGATGATACCTAAATATTGATTTCAAATACATGGTATTCCTTCACATAACACCATGGAATAGATTTATTAGACTTGTGAAGAAAGGAAAGATTTTTCACAGGTACATCTCCCCTTTTGAGATCCTTGAACGCATTGGAGTGGTGTCCTATCAACTAGCACTCCCACCAAACCTATATCAAGTACATGATGTATTACATGTACCACTCATGAGGAAGTACATAACTGATCCATTCCATTAATCAATCTAGAGGTGGTACCATTGGAGAATGAACTCTCCAATGAATTGAATTCGGTGAAGCTATTAGATCGCACAAAAAAAGTTTTCTGAGATAAGACAATGCCCCTCATGATAGTGTTGTTGAGAAAGCACAAGTTTGAATAATAAACATGGGAATTGGAGAAAGTGATAATGTAGCGTTACCTGCATTAGTTTTAGGGTGGTAAAAGGAAATTTTAAGGGAGAAATTTAATAAGGGACGAAGATTGTAACAACCTAATCTTTCATTAATTAAAATATCTCTTGATCTAATTAAATGTATTATTATGTAAAATCATTATATAAAATATTAAATAATTTAGTTTTAGGTTATTAGAATTTAAAATACCATTATCAATTGTGACTAATGAAAATATTTCCATTAAATAGTGATCCCATTATTAGTTGAAATATATGGCTTCAACTAATCCAATTTACTCAGAAAAAGGAAGTGATGGCCTCATCTAGTAGAATTGCTCCATATGAAGCCCATTTGTTAGAGATCAGAAATGAGGTAGAATCATTGGGCATTGAACTTGACCAAGACCAATCTGAGCTTCAACACGTTAACCTCGAATGAAACTACCTACAAGAGAATTAGAAGGTGATAGAGATCACCAACCGAGCGATGTTATTTGATCCACCCAAGAGTCTCTCAACATCACACACCATACCCTTCAGTCATATGCATGTTTTATTAGGGGTTATATAACAAAACCCTAGTACAATGATTATGTACATTATTTTTGTATTGAGAATATACTTTCATTTTATTGTTGTCACATTGTAAATAGTTTTTTAATGATCAATAGAATTTTTCATTAATTACATAATCTATTTTGATGAATTAATGTATTTTTTAATTAAATAATATTTTAATTATATATTATTACTAAATTTATTTTTATATAATATAAATTCCCTTATAATTATTTTTTATAAAATTGTGAATTTTATTATGGTTTGAATGATATTTTTTCCAAAACCCATAAATTTTTGGAAAATATGATTATTTATTTGAAAAGTAAAAAAATTCACATATTTAGAAAATTATTTAGATAAAAATAATATTATTTTTGGAATCAAGATGTTGAAATTATCCTAAAATTATTTTTTATTAATTTTCTAAGATAGTCAAATTTTATGGTAAAAAATAAATACTGTTTAAATATATAATGTGGTTCATGACATCAAAATAACCCAATAGTTATTTAATAAAAAACTATAAAAATTATGTCCATCTTATATATGTTTTAACATTAATATAATGTGATTTTAGTTTTTTTATTTAATTTAAAATTCCTTAGTGGGACCTCCAAGACTTATAAAACATTTTACCTTTTTTTAAAATGATTTTCTTAAGAGTGTGACTCACCACGACATAAGAAACCCTATTATTTTAAGACGTTTGGAAATTGGACTTATAGAATAATTTTTTCAAATCCACTTGGCAAAAACCATGGTCCCTTTTTTGGTTTGGATTAGTTTAATATGTGGTGACCCAAACCTAAAAAATAATGAATTTACCCTCCTTTCCTATATAAACCCTCCCAAGATCCCACTTCCTCTTCACTAAATTCCATTTATATTCAACGAAAACATTCTGAAATTTATCTAGAATCATCCCATGGCACCCCAATCTCTTAATAAGCCTCTCTAAAGCCCCTCCAAAGCCTTTGGGATCACATTTCCAAGTAAGGGATTCCTTCATTTATTTATTTATCCAAGTTTATTAATATTTTTATGCCCTTTTATTATCAATTGTAAATATTTGGGTAGGGGTTTCCCCTCTCCCATACTGCCCTAGTTATGTTTTAATGATGAGATACCGCTTTATCTCTCATTAACGCCTCCAATGTACACCTGTTACCATGCAGAATTTTTGTAAGGGATTCCTTCCTTTCTCATTTTATAAAAGTTTTTTAATATTATTATGACCTTTTATTTTCAATCATAAATTATGGGGTATGGTTTTTACCATCCCCAATAATACCACACATTATGTTTAAATGATGAGATACCCCTTTATCTCTCATTACTTCCTCCTATGTACACTTATTACCATGCCGAATTTTCATGTGGGATTACTTCCTTTCTTAATTTCTCCATGTTACTTAATAATGTTATACCCTTTTTATTTTCAATTACAACAACGAGGGTATGATTTTTATCCTCCCCTATACAGTTCTCTTTACGTTTTAATGTAGAGATACCTCTTTCTCTCTCATCGATTTCTTCCATGTATACTCGTTACCATGCAAATTTTTTTATAGGATTTCTCTCTCCTCATTTACATTCAAGAAATTCGTTTGTGTTTTGAATGTAATTCCATTACATATGTTGGGAAATGTTCTTATATGACACATGTACTGTACATTTCATGTAAATATGATGAGGCACCCATATCTCTATCATCACCCATTTTTATGAATGCTTAGGTTATATCGTTGTGCTGCCAAAATTTCACCATGATTTTCCAAGACAATGTCATTGTGTAGTGAATACCATGTCCATTTCTCTATAAAGTGAATTCACCTTTATGCACTTTCACCTATTGATTATAGAGTTTAATGTAAAAAATCTAAGTTCCCTTATCATTAAATAAAAAATTATGTTTAATGAATCAATTTTATATGATCAATGTGGCACACTTGTGTAGGAAATGAAATGTTTAAGAAGGGTGTGCACTGATAACGCTCCAATGCATTGGGTAAAGATTAGTATCATGATATGTCCAGTGAAATGAAGGTTTTCTAATTCTAATTCACATATAGTGAGTTATTAATCATGAAAATTCATGTGTAATGAGGGTTTACTCATTCTCTATGTGTAATGGGCCTTGGATCATTATAATACCATGTTAAGTGTTGTTGCCAAATTTCCATGTCATGAAAATAATGCTATATCATGCCTTTATGTTCATGTTAATTTTATGATCTATTTATATTCTTATTGCATAAAATTTATTGTAATATTCATGTTATGCATTTTTACTCCCTTACGTGGCTTTATAGCTCACCCTTTTCTTATTCATGTCCGCAGGTTTTCCCATACAATGTTATGTACGAAGGAATGTAGTGGTCATGTAAAGGATGTTTTCAATAAATATGTTGTGTTTCATGTTTTAATTCGTTATGTATGTTCTTAAGCCCCAAATAAACTAGACATCTAGATCTTCTATGTTGTACCAAGAGAAGAATTTTTGTAATAAATCATGTTTATGTGTGTAATAAAGAGTAGGGTTGTTATACCTAGCATGCTCAACAATTTCCTATCCAATTGAGTCATGATAATATTTTTTAAATTATTAATGATTAGAAAAATAAACCATTAAATACCCTTCAACAGAATCTTTATGATTATTCATAAATATTGACTTTAAATTCCACAATGTAGTAATTTAATAATAATATAAACTATTTTACCATCACTTATACATTATAGATATTGATGATATTCATAGGACTCAATAATTTATTAGAAATATATTAAATTTAATTTTTTTAATATAAATTGTTAATATTTTCTTATTCTTGAAATATATTTGCATTAACATATCATCTGAGTTTAAATAATTTATAATCTATATAAAAATTCAACAAAAATTCTATTTCAAATAAAAGTTATAAATCTTCAAAATATCTATTGAAAATTGTTTATAACTTCTTTCAATCCCTAGTACAACATAAAAGTCATATTAAAATATATATACTAACATTTTATAATTTTTATTAACATAAACTATCATAAAATTCATTTTCAATATCAAGTTTCAAAAAGTATTCAAATAATATAAGGTAGGATGGTTATGGTATAATTATTCTAATATAATTAAATAAAGGAATGAATTATATTGATTTTGAATCCTTATATCATAATTTTTTGTTAATTAACCATTTTAATCATTAACATTGTGATATACTTTTACCACTATCACAATTCACTATGAATTTAAATGTATGCAAAATATTTTCCAAATTTTAAATTCCTATTTAAAAATATAAAATACATTTTTAAATATTATTTTGTTTGATATGTACAAAAAACAAAACGAAATGTTTTTTCTTAAAATGTGATTTTATCCATAAAAGAAATTTTATACCCAATCCTTTTAAATGATGAATCAATTTAAATTAATTGAATTATTTTTAAAAAATGGTTGTCATTTTAATTTAAAGTAAAAAAAAATAATGTTTATTTTAAATAACATTTATTTATGAATAAAATGCGTGCTTTTGAAAAATCATAATATTTCCCATTTCACTCAAAAATAAATCTTTTTAGAAAAACATTAAACAAATATTTCTATTAATAATTTGAAATTATAATTTAAAAATGATATAAATATTCTATAATATAATTTGTAAATGTGGCAGAAACTAATTTTAAAAAAACAGTGCAAAAAATGCAATCAAACCGTTTTTCGATGAAAATCAGTGTTTTGTAAAATAATTTGATTTTATTACCATTAAATATCTAATATATATAAGTAAATAAATTTTACTTCATTATTTTGGTTATTTTATAAATTATTATGTCGTTAGAATAATTTATTAATAGTCAGAAATTTAATCTATTGAGATTAAAATACAATACACACATAAAAATTAGTTTACGAAAAATATATATTTTATCATTAAAAGATTTTATCATCATCTCAAACCAGTTAATAATAAATGTTTTATTGATTATTCTTCATATGAAGGATAACATTTATAACTATATATATCATAATACAATTATTCTAATTCATACCAACCATACCAATAGTCGTGTCATATCAATCATATTTAAATAATAACATTTCCATAGAAAGACATGAATCATTTAGGAACTGTGATATGTATACCATAGGATATAAAATGTATTACTTAAGAAAAAGAATTTAGAAAATCTTTTTCCATTACATTTATCACCATTTACCCCAAAGAGTCATCAATGTTATAGGTCAATACTATTATTCCAAATTTTTATGTTATTTTTTACCACTTACATAAAACATCTATGTATCTCTTTTATAATAAAAAATTGAATAATATAATAATATAAGAAATGAACAAATTTATTTTTCATTTATTCTTTAAATTTTTTACTCAAAATCTTCCAATTAATTATTGAATTATTTATTTATGTACCATAACTCGTTTATTTTTTCCAAAGTATAAAATTGATATATTAATTTTTAATGAATATATATGAATTTAAAATAATGAATTTTATAATATTTCTTTATTTAATGATATACAGAGAATGAATTAATTTTATTTCTTTATATGGATTGAAATTTTTAAATAATATTTTAATCTAAAATTAATTGAAACTAATATGAATAAGTATATTAAATAGTTTTAAATAAATTTATTTTTTTAAAAGATTAATCATTATACATTTAATTGTGTTTGGGTTTATGTTTCTCTAAATTAACCATCCATACATCAGTATTGATTAGGTTTTAAATTCACTATCCTAATATTATATAAAATAGCTAACTAATACCATAATTTTACCCATTCATGTTGAGTAGTTATGTAAACCAATTAATATGTACACAATATCCATAAATAAAACAATCAAAAAAATTTAATACCAATCCAATAAAATTTCCCCGAATAAAAGGATCTTAATCATTTTTTGACAGAAATTATTTTAATTTTACATTACTAATAATCATATCATAAAATCCCTAAAAATTATATTTCCATGATTTTAATGTCTTAAAATAAAATTTAAACACATAAATTTCAATTGAAATAACCTAAAATATAGATTAACCAGAGTAATACTAAATCATTATTCATGTTTTTGTATCCCACATGATGTTCAATAGAGTAAACTTGTGTTCTTATTTATTACACAACATTTATTTAAGGATTCTAATTTCAATTATTTGTATGTCATTGGTAAAAATAATAAAATAAACATTATCCATCTAAAATATTCAATGTCTATTAAAATTACTCTTGAAATCATTGATAACGTGTTTTTAACACCCAATGTTTTTGTCAATTAATTTTTTTTCAATAAATTAAATTTCATTGATGACATGTGTTTCCATCAACACCATATTATTAATTCATTATATGTAACACCAATTTATGATTACAATACAGAAAAATATTTATCTCGCAGTATATGAAACACTATTTTGGATTGTGTTACACATAATTTTGATTTCCTTTTATTACATTCATGACACAACAGAAATAGTATTACCAAACTACAATGCACAAATAATATTTTTAGTAAAATGTTATTATAGTTATCATTAGTCCATTAGAATGGTGGTTACTGGTAATATAAATTAAATTATAAAAATTGGGTTTACACATGTATATAAGAGTAATTTATCGATAACCAATTAACTAGAAATTAAAATTATACCCTTTTTAAAATAAAAGAAATATATTTTAGTACAACCATTTTATGAAATTAAACATGTTTTTACTCAATAAATTTATTAAAAATATTTTGATAAAGTATATTAATTAGTAATATATAAATTATAATTAATCAACTATTTAATGCTAATCTTGTGTGTTTTATATAAAAGAGATAGTAATGAAACCAATGCCACACATAAAGATATGTATTTTTATAACAGATAATTGTACCAACATTTACTGGAGATTCTATTTTCAATATAAATATTGAAAATATAATAATTTTTATTTTAAAAAATAAACATCCTCTTTAATGATTACTGTCAGAAGCATAGTGTTCATTTTTGGTATTTTTATAGTATGTTTCACTATTTATAAATAATGATAAAATTGGGAATATTAATTCCAAAATGAATTTTCATCTAATTTATTTATATAGAAAAATTATATTTTTAATTTTATTCCAAGTATAATTTTTTCAATTATACATCATGTCTTCATATATATGTCATTGGATCCAATTTCACATTGAAATTTGATATAAAAACATTTCCATCTTATATAATTTACAACTAAAAACCCCATCATCTCATCACGTCTAAAGGATTAATTTTAGAATCATTTATTCCACATATGTCATTTGAATTTATAATTTTTTTCCATATTTGGAATCTTCCAAATTTATAATAGATAGTATTTTTAGCTTAGTTTTTTCCAAATATATTAGACAAATTTGTTAAGATTAATAATAATGGTAAAGGTAAAAATGATATTTTACTAGTAAAACCTTATCGTAAGGGGCAAAATAACATAAAAGCATTTAAAAATAAATTGGAAGGACATATTTATACAATATACACAATTTATATAAAATGGAACATATTTTGAGGAACATTATGTATGGGAGACAACTCCTTAGTGTTTGTGTTTTCATATCTAAAAAAATACCACTCCTCCTCCACTAAAAAATAGAACTCACCCCCCACACTTATTCACATCTATAAATCCATTTATGTCATAGAAAAAATTTCAAAATAAGATCCAAAATTACCTCAATTTATCATAGGATCCTCCCTTTTTTCATAAATCCAAATAAAACTTTCTGTGAAGACCAAAATAAAATACTCCAATAAGAGATAACATCATTCCATAAGAACTATTATTTTATTAAATTATTCAGCCTTTAAAGACTTAACATTCAATGATTAAATGATATCAAAATCATACTAATTATCCTTAAATGATGTTATGTTATATTTATGTCCTATGCTCACACATATTTCCATAAAATGGGACACACAATCATCGTTGATGTTTACGATGGCCTACTACCTCACAAATTGATATCGTTCGTTCTTACATTTACACCTTTGATGATTGAGAGTAATTATGTAAATTATGTTATTAATATATATATATATATATATTGATATTTTTTATTTTTTATTTTTTATTATTTTTTTATATAATATGAATCATTTATTAATTCATTCTATTTTGTAAGAATATGTTATCATTGTTTTTGGACGTGTAGAATACAACCACCACAAACAAATGGGATACGTTCACACCATACATGGAATACATTAAATATTGACTTGGTAAAATTATATGATATATACGAAATAATAATTATAATATAATTATATAATATATACATATATTTCATTTATTTTGATTCTCCCAATACGGTAAGAAAATAGAAATATCATGCATGTGTATATATGGTCTACCATCTCCATAAATGGTGTATTCCATTTCAAAATTATATCATTTTTTTATTATTATCTGTAACAACCCAAGAATCCATGGTACGCTTCCCTTTGAATAATACAGTAGCGTGTGTTGTACGCAACTTCGAGTTCTATCACATACCACAACCAATCAAACTAGCCGTTATGAATAGTAATACCCACTTTTTTAAATTTTATAAATTTTATCTCTCAAAATGGTCTTCATTTTTGGATTCTGAATATAAAAATTAGCCTAGGGTAAATTTTTTTAACTTTTTGGATAACATTTATATTTTGATGAATAGTTAAAATTACTAAATTTTAATTAAAAACAAATTTTTTATCAAAATAATTAATAGTGATAAATTATGAATTTAAGTGGTTTTAAAGTACATTTAGAATATAGTTTTACCATTTAATACAATTTTGGACATTGGACATAATTTCATAATTAAACCGGACATGAACAAGTGTCAATCTTTTGATAGTTATTATCTTTTAAAAACATGCTTTTTGTTTTAACAACGGGAATTAATTTTAAATTAATTTCTGCCACTTCTGTGTTTTGAATTGGGAAAAATGGATTCCATATTTGGAATCAGGATTTCCAAATTTTGTAAATAGGTAACTTTTATTTTTAGTCATTTTGAGTAATTACATCGGTAAATATTTTATTAACCATGGTTAAAGGGTAAATCCAGTAAATAAGGGTAAACAATAATATTATAATAATACTAAATTACCCTAAAATGTGTCCAAAACTTATTTTTTGACACATGTCTGAACGTGGGAATCTTTTGGTCTATTTTGGGACCCCTTGGAGGCACTTGTAAGTCATAATGACACTTTATATTACTTAAGTTAAAATAAATACAAAAATGACAAAAGCATATATCTTTTAGAAAAACAATTTTTACATAGGGTTATATATGTTGTATTTTAGACTATAAATATTAATTAGAAAGATAAATTTTTTTCCTACATGATGGTATTTTATTTATAATCTTTAGACATTTAATAATTAATATTATTTATGACACAATAATGATGGAGTATTTTCCTAATTAATGATAGAATCAAATAATTGGTATTATAAATGTTAAAACTGTTATAATTTGAATGTTTTGATGAAATACATGAATTTTATTAATTAATATGACATTATAGGATTTCTGAAATAAATTTTTTTCAAATTAATAAAGTTTTTAAGACTTTAACAAAAATCAATTGTTGAATAGTGTCAAAATTCACATAAAAGAGTTTTAAAAACAAATATTATATTATTAATTGATATTAAATTCCTAAAAATAAATGACTCAGCCAAGAGACATATATCATGATAGGTTTATCATTAAGCGACCACTTGGGGGTCTCTTGGATGTATATAGTAAGTTTATTAACTATATAATATAAAAATACAAAGTGACATGGTAAATGTCAAACTAATTAACTAAGAGTTTAAACTAAAAGATAAGGTTAATATAGTGATATAAACCTATATAAAACTTATTTTTTGAGTGGTTTTCTACCTATCTCAACCATAAACTTTAAATAATACACTTTGGAGATATTAGAAACCAAATATGAATTTATTATAAAATAATATTTCTAGTGTTTCCAAAGGTGCCCATCACCCCTCTTATAAAAGGGCACTCCCCCTTCTCACTAATTCACACATTCAAAGACTCTTGGCTTGGCCAAAACCTGCCCAAATACTCTCTCATCTTTCCTCACTACAACTTATAAGCCTTAGTTTGATTATAAAGTCTATTTAAGGAGCACTTTTGATCAAATCAAAAGGAAGAACCCGATTAAGTGGTCATGTTTTCACCACCCACTTTCATCTTCCATTCTTCTTCAACTTATACATTCTTTGTTATTCACATTCTAAAATAATAACTCCAGTATCTTATATATACAGTGATGTTATTATTAATATGGTACAACCATATTCAGTATTCTATCCTTCCTTTGAATGACATGTCACCATATGTGCATACGTACGGCTTACCAACTCCACATCGTGGTGTAATTGTTATTTAATAAATTATTATATGTATGGGTATAATAATGATGTGCAATTAATGTAAATAATAAATATAACATAATAATAATTTTTTATATGTGATATTATCCAATTATATATTATTTTAATAACAAAATAATGATATTGTCACTCATGCGTACGTACGGACAACCGTCTCCACTAACGTGATGAGATTCATTCTCCATCATATCCATTCAAGTATAATTATAATTTTATGATTAAAAATAATGTTTATGGACTTGATATCATTCTAGATATGAATAATATACAACCTATCCATAACAAACACATCTTATGTAACAAAACATATACGAGTCAGTTAACAACCAGAACGACGATAATACTAAGATATTATTAACAAAGCAATGTTAAAAAATCATATATGATATCATATTAATGTATATGATTATTGTATCATTTAATAAGAATTATTTCACCATTATACAAGAGTTTAACCTACCCCAACCAAGGAAAAGTACAAGATAAGGGTTTATTTTGCAATCTCTTCATTATCCGAGGTTGTTTATACGTAACAATCTACTGGGACTTCTTTATCATCCACATCCATGTTACTTAAAAATGTATTTCAATTTTTTTTAATATTTACTAGAATATGGGTTAAAGTCATTTATACCCATGTTTTACTTTTTATATGTGGTTTATAAAGGAATCTTTCCATCGTTTTCCAAACAAGGTCCTTTTTATCCTTTTCGACAGAATTAAGGTAAGAATGTTTTTTTAACATATATGGCGGATGCGGCTATTTTCTGCCATTATAAAGTCATCGAAGCATCCCTAACAAGCTTATAAGGATATTTTAGTAGTAAATGTTTTATTTTATAATTATGTGACTTTTAAATGATTTAAAAAAAATAGATATTTCCCTCAAAGAGTTTTGATTTCATATATGTAAACATCATTTGATGGATTTTAAGATTATTTGAAGTTGATTTATTATGATACAAAACATCCATATTGTATTGAGGGTTTTGTGATATGTTTTACTGTAGATGTGTTATTCTTATACCATTCATGGTTTATGGTGAATGTATTTACATTTCATATGCTAGTTTTAATAAGAATGTTTATGTTATGTTGAAACCTGTTCATATGAGGAATGCATTGGACTTAATAAGTGATGGGTGGAGCCCGCTATATCTCCTCGATGCATCGGTAGGTCTAATGAGACAAACTAGTGTCTTGGAACAAGGCCTTGAAAAAATCTTAATTGTAGTCTTGGCATGAGGCCATGGCTATGTGGTTATGATAGTCTGGCATTATGCATTCCATCATTATGAAAGTGGTTATTGATATTACAAGTGATTATTCGAATAGTATAATATCCATGTGAATAAGTAAATGGAATTATTTCATTTTATGTTTTCCATATTATGCTAAAGATCAAGTTTAAAAGGCTTTTGTTTTAGCTATACATTGCCTTAAATATTTATGCTTATTTATGAATGTTTCCGCTATATTGTTATCCTTACTGAGCATCTGAGCTCACCCCTTTCAATGTTTTATTCTTCCCCGGATGTAAAGAAGTAATTTATGAATGAACTGTAGGGATAATATGAGGGGATATGAAGACAAGATGTTTTTATAGTAGTTTTCACTTTATCATGTAATGTAAACTTTATGAATGTATCTAGTTATTCCATGGATACTAAACTAATCGGTCATTCGAGACTTGATCTTTCTTGTAATCATACGAATTTTATGTAATAATGTACCGAATCTGGGAAACTGGGGTCGGGGCGTTACAGTTGGTATCAGAGGAAGTTTTGTACAAACCTTGGAAGCTATATTTAGATAAACTCTGAGTAGAGAACATAGATCTGAGATTGACTTTGAGGATTAATATAGAATAACCTCATAGAATTTTGGCATTGTAGAGATTTTTTGAGTTTTCCAAGAAATAAATCCCTGTCTGGATACGAGTAGGAAGTGGCGGCTCTAGCACAGATGTACCTAGGGGTAAAACCCGAAAACACCGCTTTGAGCTAGACTCAAATGGAAACTGGTGCCTGATAACGGGCCTTGCTGCACTCTTGGTTACGACACTCTTGGGGGATATGATTAGGATAACTCTCATTTTATTTACAAATAATTATTAAGGGTTTATGAGTATATAATTCCTCAAAGAAAACATTTTTATGATTATGGATTATATCCATAAATAGTTCAATTTATGTTAAGTGTTTTATAAGTATGGAATTATGTATTTTAATTCAAAAACTGATCTATTTTATGCCATTGTTTAGAAATGGAGCCTAGTGGAAGAAATGGAAACCGTATCAATGAACAAACTCCTTGTATGGATTTCCCTCCCGCTCAAGATAATTATAGTGGAGCAGGTGATGCAACTGGTGCTGATCACCTAATCACCATACTGGGACAACTCACTCAGGTTATGAATAATAACCATACTCATATGGAGCACCCTGATCCGCAGCGTGGAGTATCAATGTTAGATCGCATCATGAGGAAACAACCACCAACGTTCAATGGGAGTACAAATCCCTTAGTAGCTAAGCAATGGATAAATTCCCTAGAGAAAATATTTCAGGCATTGGGGAATAGTGAAAGGGAAAAAGTTATCATGGTAGTTTACCGCCTCACTGGAGATGCTGATCAATGGTGGGCATTGATTCAAAACACGAAAGAAGATGATGAAATATCAAATATGGAATGGAGGGTGTTTAAATATCTATTTTTAGAAAAATACATTCCTCGTGACCATCGAGTAGATGTGGAAAGTCAATTTCTGAGTCTGAGACAAAAGGAGGATGAGAATGTTGCAAAGTATGAGGCTAACTTTACAAGGTTAGAAAGATATTCTAGAGATTATATACGTAACCCAAGGAGTGAGATTGATTGTTTCTTTGATGGGTTAAAACCACTTCTTTGTCAAGCATTAGTCTCACAATCCTTCTCGTCGTACGAAGACATTATCTCATGTTCTATCAAGACAGAAAATTAATTCTCTAAGTCTTATGACTTTAATGAAAAGCAAGAGAAGAAGAGATCTGCTGATCAATCTCGGAATGGAAATAAGGGGAAGAAGGGAAAAGTTGAATATCCATCCTGCTGTAAATGTGGGAAGAAACACCCTAGTACATACTTAAAAGGAATGGGATTCTGTTACAAGTGTTGTGAAAAAGGCCACCAAAATCGTCATTGCATGGGGAAGAAGTAATCTACTGACGTGCAATTCTACAATTCCAGGGAGATGGGACATTATGAAAATGAATGTCCAAAGCATCAGGGGAACTTACCTCAGAAAAGGCCAAGGGATCAAGGCCAAGCTTATGCTATCACTACTAATGAGGTAGAAGCTCCTAAAGACGTGGTGGCAGGTAATTTAATGGTTTTTTCAAGTTTAGAAAATGCATTATTTGATTCTGGATCATCACATCTTCCCAATTTTCTATGAAAATTAGATATTTCCAATTTGATTTAACAAGGGAGTTGTTAGTTAAAACTCCTAAGGGAAGTATCATTGAAACAATGTTTTGTGAATTAGTCCCCATTACAACACATAAATGTTCTTTATCTACTGATCTCATCGTCATACCTATGATTGAGTTTGATATAATCCTCGGTATGGATTGGATTTCAGACCATGATGCGATGATTTATTGTAAGAAGAAGGAAGTTACGATTTTTGATGATGATGATAAGGAACACCTTATCTTTAGAGCAGAATCGTCACCACCCAATTATTAACTAGATCCACCCCCAGTAGCTTAACTAAATTCAATTATTAGTGAGGAAGAGAATGAAATTACTGTGGGTGAGGAAAGGAATGTTCAAATCGAGGATGTACCTATTGTGATAAAATATTTAGATGTCTTTCCGGAAGATTTACCTGAACATCATCCAGAACTAGAAGTTGATTTTTCCATTGATTTAATTCATGGATCAAGCCCTATATCGAAGACCCCATATATAATGACCATTGTAGAATTAGTGGAACTAAAGAAACAACTAGAGTAATTGAGTAATAATTGATTTATTCACCCTAGTGTTTCTCCATGGGGATCCCCTGTTCTTTTTGTTAAAAAGAATGATGGATCTATAAGGTTATGTATCGACTATAGGGAGATCAATGCTATAACAATAAAGAACAAGTATCCCCTACCTCACATTGATGATTTATTTGACCAACTGCATAGAGCTCAATAATTTTCAAAGATTGACCTTCGATCTGGATACTATCAGTTGTGTGTGAAGAAGGAATACATTCTGATGACAACATTTCAAACAAGGTACGGGAATTATGAGTTTACGGTAACGCCTTTTGGGCTGACTAATGCACCCTCTGTATTCATGGATCTAATGAATAGTGTTTTCAAGGAATATCTCGATGTTTTTGTGGTGGTATTTATTGATGATATCTTGGTATACTCAAAAATCTACGAAGATCATGAAAATCACTTGCGCAATATCCTGAAGACTCTGAGAAGACATGAATTATATGGAAAGTTTACCAAGTGTGAATTCTGGCTTCAGGAGACTTCTTTTCTTGGCCATATTGTCTCTCAAGATGGAATCTCTTTTGATCCTTCTAATACCAAGGCAATAAAATAATGGCCAGCACTGACAAGTAAAACTGAGGTACGCATTTTTATTTGTTTAGCAGGTTACTATCGACGTTTTGTGCAGAATATTTTCCCGATAAGCTAACCCATTAACAAATCTCACACGTAAGGGGTTTAAATTTGTTTGGAAAAAATAGTTTGAAGAATGTTTTGATGAACTGAAGAAAATATTAGTCAATGCTCCTATATTTACTCTATTATTGGGGAATGATGGGTTCATTATTTATAGGGATGAATCGAAGAAAGGACTTGGTTGTGTCCTTATGCAGAATGATAGGGTTATTGACTATGCATCACGACAGTTGAAAATTCATGAGCAAAACTATTCGACTCATGATATCGAGTTAGCAGTTGTGATCTTTTCTTTGAAGATATGGAGACACTACCTCTATGGTGAAAAATGTGAGATATATACTAATCACAAGTGTTTGAAGTATATTTTCTCACAAAAAGAACTCATCATGAGGAAAAATAGATGGCTTGAATTACTCAAGGATTATGATTGTATGATACACTACCACCCTAGGAAGGAAAATAAAGTGGCAGATGCTTTGAGTGGAAAAGATCATAGAGTTTTGAACAATATGAGAATTTAAAGGTATCCAATTTTCATGGATCTAGTGAAGATGGACATAGGAATAACCATGGAAGGTGAAACATCAGTGGTTTTTCAAATGGTTGCCAAACCATCTTTACTATAAAGGATTAAGAGTTCTCAGACTGATGATGATGAATTTCAAAAGAAGATTAAAGTTGTGAATGATGGGAGATTGAGAGACATTGTGTATGAAGAAGTAATTTTGATATTCGGGAAGAGACTTTGTGTTTTTGATATACCTGATTTAAAAAGGGAATTGGTAGACGATGCTCATAGTTCCAATTTCACTATACACCATGGGAGCACCAAAATGTATTGATATTTAAGTGAAAATTTTTGGTGGGACAACATGAAGAGGGAGATTGCTGATTTTGTGTCAAGATGTATGGTTTGTCAACAAGTGAAAGCTGGAAGGCAACAGCCTGGAGGAGTCATGCAACCTCTTCCCATACCGGAGTGGAAATGGGACAATATTATGATGGACTAATTCATGGGACTACCGAAGACTCCTAGAAGGAATGATACAATACGGGTCATTGTTGATCATCTTACCAAGTCAGCACATTTTCTTGTTATAAGGGAAGATTTACCACTTGAACTTCTAGTGAGGATATATATTAATGAAGTGGTGAGACTTCATGGAGTACCCCTATCGATTGTTTCTGATTGTAAATCCTATTTTACTTCAAGATTATAGAAGAGTCTTCAGAAAGCCCTGGATAATAAAATTCATTTGAGCACTGCCTACCACCCCCAAACAGATGGACAATCAGAACGGACTATTTAAACCATAGAAGACATGTAGAGATCCTGCTCACTTGACTTTCAGGGTATGTGGGATCAATATTTACCTCTGGTATAATTTTTCTATAACAATAGATTCCATAAGAATATTCAAATGGAACTATATGATGCGTTATATGGAAAGAGATGTCGCACACCAACCTGTTGGGATGATATCGGTGAAAGAAAACTTGTAGGCCCAGAATTGGTGGAGGAAACGATGGAAAAAGTAATGTTAATCCAAAACCACATCAAAGCAGCTAAAACTAGGAAGAAGATCAATGCTGATGACCGAAGGAAGGATTTGGAATTTCAGGTGGGAGATCATGTTTTCTTGAAGGTATCTCCATGGAAGGGAGTTATACATTTTGGAAAGAAGGGTAAATTGAGTCCCAGGTACATCAGACCCTTCAAAATTTTAAAACGAATTTGGGGCTGTTGCTTATTGTTTCGCAATGCTGCCAAGTATCTTCAAAGTTCACGATGTGTTCCATGTATCACTGTTGAGGAAATACATGCCTGACCCAACACATGTACTCACCTATGAGGAATTAGAACCAGAACCCGATCTTTCATATTGCGGAGAGCCCATCAGTATTCTTGATATAAGAGAACAAGTGCTGAGAAACCAGACGACTCGTTTGGTAAAAGTTCTATGAGGAAACCATAAGATGGAAGAGGGAACGTGGGAACCCAAGGAACTTCTGATGAAGAACCACCTGAGACTTTTCATGCGATAGTATTCTAGAAATTTAGAGGATGAAATTATTTGAAGGTGGTTATAATGTAACACCCCAAGCTTCCACGGTATGGTTCCCTTTGAATAATACAGTAACGTGTGTTGTACGCAACTTCGAGTTCAAACACACACCACAACCAATAAAACTAGCTGTTATGAATAGTAATACCCATTTTTTTAAATTTTGAAAATTTTATCTCTCAAAATGGACTTAATTTTTGGATTTGGAATATCGAAATTAGCCTAGGGTAAAATTTTGAACTTTTTGGATAACATTTATATTTTGATGAATAGTGAAAATTACTAAATTTTAATTAAAAAAAACTTTATTAATCGAAATAATTAATATTGATAAATTGTGAATTTGAGTGGTTTTAAAGTATATTTAGAATATATTTTTACCATTTAATACAATGCTGTTCATTGGACATAATTTTACAATTAAACCGGACATGAACAAGTGTCAATCTTTTGATAGTTATTATCTCTTAAAAATATGCCTTTTGTTTTAACAACGAGAATTAATTTTAAAATAATTTATGCCACTTATGTGTTTTGAATTTGAAAAAATGGATTCCATATTTGGAATCAGGATGTCCAAATTGTGTAAATAGGTAACTTTAATTTTTAGACATTTTGAATAATTACTTCGGTAAATATCAATTTACCATGGTTGAAGGGTAAATCCGGTAAATAAGGGTAAAAAATAATATTATAATAATAGTAAATTACCCTAAAACGTGTCCTAACCTTATTGGTTGATACATGTTCGACCATGGGCATATTTGGGTTGATTTTGGGACCCCATATAGCCACTTGTTAGTGATAATGAAACTTTATATTAATTAAGTTAAAATAAATACAAAAATGACAAAAGCATATATCTTTTAGCAAACAATTTTTTATATAGGGTTATATATGTTGGATTTTCGACTATAAATATTCATTAGAAATCTAAAACGATTTCATACATAATGGTATTTTATTTATAATTTTTATACATTTAATAATTAATATTATTTATGACACAATAATGATTGAGTATTTTCCTTATTAATGAAAGAATCAAATAATTGGTATTATAAATGTTAAAATTATTATAATTTGATAGTTTTGATGACATCCATGAATTTTAATGATTAATATGACATTACAGGATTACTTAAATTAATTTTTTCTTAATTAATAATGTTTTTAATACTTTAACCAAAATCAATTATTGAATATTGTCAAAATTCACATAAAAGAGTTTTTTAAAACAAATATTATATTATTAATAGATATTAAATTCCTAAAAATATAAGGATCAGAAAAGAGACTTATATCATGATAGGTGTGTCATTAATGGAACACTTGGGAGTCTCTTGGATGTATATAGTATTTTTATTTACTATATAATATAAAAATACAAAGTGAGATGGTAAATGTCAAACTAATTAACAAAGAGTTAAAATTAAAAGATAAGGTTAAAATAGTGACCCAAACCTGTCTAAAACCTATTGGTTGAGTGGGTTTCAACCTATAACCACCTTAAACATTAAATAATAAACTTTTGAGCCATTAGAAACCAAATAAGAATTTATTATAAAATAATATTTCTAGCTTTTCCAAAGGTGCCCCTCACCCTCTTATAAAAGGGCACTCACCCTTCTCACTAATTCACACATTAAAATCCTCTTGGATCAGCCAAACCCGGCCCAAATAATCTCTAAACATCCCTCACTACAACCTAGAAGCCTTAGTGTGTTCATAAATCCATCCTATGAAACCCTTTTGATCAAATCAAAAGGAAGAACCCGATTAAGAGGTAATGTTTTCACCACCCTCTTTCATGTTCCTTTCTTCTTCAAATTCTTATTTCTTTATTATTACCATTCTAAAATAATAACTCTAGTATCTTATATATACTGTGATGTTATTATAAATATGGTACAACCATATTCAGTATTCTATCAATCCTTTGAATGACATGTCACCATACGTGCGTATGTTCGGCTTACCGTCACCACGTCGTGGTGTAATTGTTATTCAATAAATTATTATTTGGATGGGTATAACAATGATGTGTAATTCATGTTAAAAATAAATATAACATGGTAATGATTCTGTATATGTGATATAATCTCCAATTATATATTAATTTAATATCAAAATAATGATATTGTCGCTCATGCATACGTACGGACTACTGTCTCCACAAACGCGATGAGATTCATTCTCCATCGTATCCATTCAAGTATAATTATGATTTGATGATTAAAAATAATTTTTAAAGACTTTATATAATTATGGATATGAATAAGATACATCCTATCCATAACAAACACGACTTAAGTAACAAAAAATATTCGAGTAAGTTAACACCTGAAATGACGATAATACTAAGATATTATTAACTAAGCAAAGTTAAAAGATCATATATGATATCATACTAATGTATATGATTCATGTATAATTTAATAAAAATTATTTCACCATAATACAGGAGGTTAACCTACCCGAACCAAGGAAAATTACAAGTTAAGGGTTTATTTCGCAATCTCTTCATTATTCGAGTTTGTTTATACGTAATAATCTACTGGGACTTCTTTATCATCCACATCCATGTTCCTTAAAAATGTATTTCAAAACATTTTTACAATTTACTAGAATATGGGTTAAAGTCATTTATACCATTTTTTTAATTTTTATAAGTGGTTTATAAAGGAATCTTTCCTTAGTTTTCCAAACAAGGTCCTTTTTAACATTTTCGACAGAATTAAGGTAAGAATGTCTTTTTATCTTATATGGCAGATGCATCTATTTTCCACCGTTATAAAGTCGTCGAAGCTTCCCTTACAATCTTATATGGATATTTTCAAAGTAAATGTTTATTTTACAATTATGTGAATTTTAAATGATTTAAAAAAATAGATATTTCTCTCAAATAGTTTTGATTTAATCTATGTCAACATCATTTGATGGATTTTAAGCTTATTTGACGTTGATTTATTATGATACAAAACTTCCATATTGTATTGAGGGTTTTGTGATGTGTTTGACTGTGGAAGTTTTATTTTTATACTATTCATGGTTTATGGAAAATGTATTGACATTTCATATGCTAGTTTTAATACGAATGTTTATGTTATCTTGAAACCTGTTCATATGAGGAATGCATTGGACTTAATAAGTGACAGGTGGAGCCCGCTATAGCTCATCGATGCATCGTTAGGTCTAATGAGACAAACTAGTGTCTTGACACAAGGCCTTGAAAAAATCTTATTTGTAGTCTTGGCACGAGGCCTTGTCTATGTGGTTATGATAGTCTGGCATTATGCAATCCATCATTATGAAAGTGGTTATTGATATTGCATGTGATTATTCGACTAGTAGAATATTCATGTGATTAATTAAATGGAATTATTTCATTTTATCTCTGCCATATTTGGCTAATTTTCAAGTTTAAAATGATTTTGTTTTAGTTATACATTGCCTTAAATGTTTATTCTTATTTATGAATGTTTCCGCTATATTGTTATCCTTACTGAGCATTTGAACTCACCCCTTTCAATGTTTTATTTTTCCCAGGATGTGAAGAAGTAATTTATGAATAACCTGCAGGGATAATATGAGGGTATATGAAGACAAGAAGTTTTTTTAGTATTTTTCACTTTATCATGTATTGTAAAATTTATGAATGTATTTAGTTATTCCAAGGATAATAAACTAATCGGTCTTTCGAGTCTTGATCTTTCTTGTGATCATACGAATGTTATGTAATAATGCACTGACTCTGGGAAACTGGGGTCAGGGTGTTACAATATCAATACATATATACAATGTATATATGATATTAGTATCACTTTTTCATTCTATAAATATGTAAATCATGATCTAAGTCATTGGATCAATAATAACAAGTCGAAACATATTTGAAAAACATAACAGTTATTAGCCAAAACATAACGGTAACATGAAATTGTTAATAAATAGGTAATATAAAGCCATAAAAAATAATATATTGTATTATATTTAATAGTATATTTTTTTGGTTTGTTAATACTAAACCTATTTTTATTATACATGTGGTTTTAAACGTGTATATAGAATTTCAAGACTTAATGTAAGGGAATCTCATCTCACTTTTTAATATACTTGAGATATATTCCATATTCACCACCCAATTATTCTAAATATTTTATAAAATATTATATAAAATATTATATCATGAATTTAATTTATTTCATTACCTAAAATTTTTAAATTAAATTTAATCTTCTAGGGGTCTCATGATTAAAATGTTACTCTGGTAGTAAGCTCATTTGAAGCCTCACTTTTATTTTTATGAGACTTATTCCATATTAACCACTTGTTTTTTTGGTATATATACTTTCCATGAAATTAATATATTATTATTTAAAAATTTATTGGTATTTACATATCAATTATATGATCCTGTGTTTTTGGGATTTGGGATCTAAATGTTACTAAATCAGTAACGTAATTATGTATCAATTTTCATTCCTTGGGCTGTATGTTATGTAACATACAAAAATTATTTCATGAGGTGTATATACATCCCCTTTGGCATGAAATATTGTGAAATTATTCATCCTAAGTATACTTTAATTTTCCTTTTATGTTATTAATTCAAAGGGTGTAATATTTAAGGTTACAATTGTGGGTATAGTTTATTGATATAAGATTATAATTTATCTAGATTGTTGATGATTATGCTTCCATTAATTAAACTTATGACCCATATCTCAAAAATTATCATGTCATATTAAGATAATATATTCAATATTTATTAATTCATTTCATATTAATATTTTTACACACCTGGTACTTAAGGTATCAAATTAAATCACTTTTTAGAAAATCCTACACAATTTCTCACTTCGTTCAAAAATATATGTTATTTTAAAATAGTATTTTCTAAAAAATTCAATATTTTTTCAACTAATATCATAATATCGCATTCAAAAAAAGTATTTGAAATTGGTTTATGTTTAATAATTGTTTGAAAAATATTTTTTAAAATCTATTACTATATATTTATTTTAAATGAGGTTTGGAAAGAAATTGATTTTGTAAATGCTACATGTTTTAAAAAATTGATTTTAAATGAATTTTTATTTTCATTATTACTAGGTCCAAAATGATGAATACCCTGAGGGGGGGGGGGGTTGAATTAGGGTGTGAATAATTTAAAATTAAATCCCGTTCTAATCTTGTTTCGTTGTTAAGAAAAACAGTCTTCTCTCTCTTTCCCGTTGCACAATATAAACATAAAGTAATGTATGCACAGAGCACAAAAATTTTTACTTAGTTCAACCTCACTGGGCTATGTCCAAGGAGAATGCACCAGCAATGTGCCAATGTATGAAATCCACTATAATAACACTGTTGTTTACAAGGTTCGGGATAGATCACTTCTATTCCCTAGCTCACAGCCTTTACAATGTTTCCGGTCATCTTTCTACTTTCCCAAGGGTTACTCCCTGTTTCTCTCTCTCTGGCTCACAGCTGGTGGAGAGGATCACCTTCTTCCTCTTCCTTTTCTCAATACTCTAGAAATGTTCCACTCACAGTTTATAGACTTGTTGGTCTCTTCATTATCACTAATGAATACATCCTCTGTTGTATTTGGATTCTCTATTGAAGTCCAAATTTCACCCGTTGATGAATCTCACTTTGCCCCGACAATATCGGGCAGTCTTCCAGCTTTCACGCAGCCCTGAATCTCTGCCGTGAATCAACCGTTCCTGGTGCCCATCTCTAATCCGACATGTAAGTCTCGGCACGCAAGTCAAAACTGGCATGCATGGCCACCTCAACCATTTGCACGACACAAGCTTATTCAACTCTAAACATGCGAAACACACACCCTTTTACGCCCAAACCAATATTGGCGCACAACCAACAACTTTCAAACTTCTTCAAAACTGGAACGCAAGTCCACCTCCACAACTTGCGCGACACACCCTTCTATAACTCAATACATGCGTGACTCACATCCTTTCTCGCCCAAAACACCTTAGGCACACAACTATCACCTCGCGCACAACATCTACTTGCGCAACCACACACAACTTGCGCGACCACCACACTTATGAGATGAGAGCACTGAATTTTATAATTTTTGAACTCTTCACCGAATGAGGATGGTTCGACCTGTATTTATAAGAATTTGGACACCCTGCGTGACGGCTCACATGTCTCCCATCAGCGCGCAAGTCTCTGTCGTGAAAATCACTTGTGAAACCAACCCCAGAACTTGTGCGCCCTTATCCCTTTTCCATATTTTGATGTTCTAATCTTGAAAAACATATGGCCTGTAATATTACCCTCCTTCAAGTCAACGACGCACATGTCCCTTTTCCATATTTTAATGTTCTGATATTAAAAAACATATGGCGTGCACGATTCCTCTTCTTCAAGTCAACGACGCCACCTTGTATCTGCCTTTTTTGTACTACCTCCAGATCATCCATTCATTTGTCGATGTTCTTGAATCAAACATTGATCGTTACCCATATCACTGGAACTCGACATTCCACCATGAAATACCCTTTGTCAATAAATTTGTATGTCATGGTTTTCTTTGTCAATAATCACAACACATTTGTCCACTTTTTCAACAAACACAATCACCTAAAAAATGCATCAATGATGCCTTGAGGGATTTTTTCCCAACAATTATGAAATGGTAGAAGTGGTAATTTAAAATAATTATACACATATGATTTAATACATTGATATAGTTTATTATTTATAAGGGATATGATGTAAGGTCACCATTATTTTTAATTTTTGGAATGGTTTATGTTTAATTTGACCAGTTGTTTATGAAACATTTTTATCTTCAACGGGTACACCATGATAAAATATTTATGAAAATAACTCTATTTAAGGGGTTTTTATACTCTAAAATGCTTTTGAAACCTATCTCATGTGCACAGTTTATAATATGATGAAATGTTTCTGATACCAATTTCATTTCATGAGTTTTGGTATGTTATTTTTGGACACATATATCTTTAAAGGCCATGATATTATGAATTATTTATTACATTTTTGCACACATATGTATTATTTCATTATGTAATTTTTGAGATTTATATATCCATCAAATTCATTGTGAAATGGTAGATGGTACATGAGTTCATAGGGATCTCTTGGTTTAGACAAAGCCCAAAAAAAATAGGGGACACAGGTTATAGACCGAGCCCAAAAATAAGAGGGTATATATGTTATTGCCCAATACCAAAAAAAGAGATTATATAGATTTTATCCCATGAATAAAAACATAGGATACATTGGTTTTATCCCATATCCAAAAAAATAGGTCACAAAATATTTAGGCCATGTTATAGATTAAGCTGGTACTTGGGTTGTAACCCAAGCCTAAATTCCAGGGGGTATACATCTTTTCACCTATGGTAAAAGTAGTAACATGTGTGATTAGATCAATCTAAACATGTTATGAATGTATTGGTAGGTACATTTGACATAATAGTTTTTATGTATATGTTCCTAAAAAAAATCCCATATCTTATTCCTGAGTTATTCCATCATGGATGATGTTTTTTATTTCCTTATGATTCCTATATTACGAACTGCAAATATTTATTACATGAATATTGATTATGATATTTAATATGTAGGTTATGATCTTAAAATGATTTATTTTTTCATTTTATAACACACACACGTTAATTTTATTCTTATGTATCATATTTGTTTTTGGATTACTAATAAATTGTGCTCACCATCTCATATGTTTCACTTCCCTAGGTTGTAACTAGTAGTTTTAAATTAGAGTACTAATAACAAATATACTTGGGAGAGGACAAGGAAATAATTTACCATGATTGAATAATATGATTCCATGATTCAAATTGTACTAAACTATTACATTCCACGAACATGTACTTTGGAAATGTGATGAATATTCATATAAAATTATATAATATCCTTACAGGATAATCCTGAGTTTTTATAGTTGGTATCAATGAAATGGTCCAGCCAACCTTTGGAAAATAGGATTAAAATACCTTAGTCAGGTCCCTAGTGATATTTATATGGATATGTCTAGGGATTCCTCTAAGGCCATATTGGTCAAAATTTTGAAAAATGTCCTTGTATTTTGTTAATGGATTGAGGGAGTGGTTTATAATAAATTACATTTATGTATGGATGCTAAAAAATGATTTTGATATGGAATATATGTACATTGGGTTAAGATATTTTAAAACACCATAATGAGATAAAGTCAATTAGAAACAAAAGCAATATAATAATCCTAGCCGCACATATGATTTAACACTCACTAGGAATATGCTTTGTAAATTTATAAACACTTTACATACCATCATGATGGATTTAAATTGATTACAAATATACATAATATAGGATAAATATAAGGATTTAATGTTTAAATAAGTTACAGTCATGATTTTGATAGCCTATATGTTATTTTAATAATTTGTTGTATCCCACTATTAATAGTGTTTCTCACAAAATGTTTTCTGTTTAGAAAATTATTATAACCTCAAAGAACCAAATTAATGAGAAATGGAATAGAAAATGAAATTAATTTACTCTGAGGAAACCTAATGTTATCGGAGTTGTAATAAGAAACTGTATTACTATGATCACTAAACTTTCTCAGGCTATGAATCATTGTGAACATACAAATGATAAACTAAGTGAACAATGATCAATTTAGTCATTCAAGAATTAACACACACATTCATTAAATGGTTCTGTGGACTCAATAGTTTCTGATAAATGGATTTGTACAATTGAATAGATAGGTTCCAATATCTATATTTTAAAGAATGAAAATGTTATATTTGTTGTCTGCCATCTAGAAAGTGATGTTGATAAATGGTATAATATTATCAGGAATGTAAGGTTAAAAGATGATATTCACTCCATTGATTTGGATGAGTTCATAGACTTATTTATAAATAAGTACATTCCTAATATTCTATGTACAAAGGTGAAAAATTATTTCCTAGATATTAATAATATATATTATCAATTCATTGGTTCATATGAATTAGTTCTTAGCAGGGTTTTGAGGTTCTCAATGAGTATTATAATCTAACCTAAATGAAAAATTGAAGCATTATCTATTGTCATAAAAAATTGTATTTGAATTCCCTTTTATATAATAGACTTTAACAATTATGAAGATATTTTTAGATGTTCTATCAAGGATTAAATTGTGGATTAAAGTTCATATCAATATCATTTTTTTGTGAAAAAAAAGAATAGAGTGTTGAAAAGAATATCTATGAACTATGGAGAAAAGTAAATGATCCTTCTATTATGCACAATGTGTAGAATGAGACATGGTGAGAATTGTCTTAAGGGGACTAAAAAATTATTTATGTGTGGATAATAAGTTTATTGACTAGCTAAATGTCAACAGGATGGAAAAAAGGTAGATAATGAAACGAATAAAGAGAAAGACCTACAAAATGCAACTCACACACTTCAGTATTTCAATTGAATGGAGTCTAGGGATTATGCTTGAAAGTTCACAATTCCAAGGATTATTAATGGTGACCAACTCCAAATCCCTCTAATGATGATGGAAAAATAGGAAATCATATGAAATCACCAAATATGAAGTGAATCATGATTATTCGGGAACTCCATAGTTAGAAATTTCTTGTCCCATTTTTTTGAAAATAATCTCCAAGAAAATATTGGTTTTAAACTTTTAGTTGAAATTGTTATGATTATATGAACTAATTATCTCTCGATTGATGGATTCTACAAAAAATGAAATCAAATTGATATCCTTCTAGTAAAAGGATTAACCCTTTCTACCAATAGATAAATTTGAATAAGATTAGTGATTTTTTTAGAAATAATTGGTGAATTATCCTCTAGGATCCTGAATGTTTGTAATTATAATTTATGGAAATATAGGTTATTACCACTTTTAAAGTGAATACATGATAAAGGTATCCATATTTTTTGATTTTGATAGTCAATTGATACAATATGATATATGGGGGATCAAAATTAAATTGATTTCGATAAATTTATTGAACTACCTTCCAATGTTTAGGATTTTCATCTTCCGAAATGGTTATAAGGTTAAATATTTAGGAAATTGTTTCTGTTGAACATTGAATTTGGTTTTATATTTAATCATTTTTCCACATATTGATATACATTAACCATTTCTATTTGAAGATAACTGATGATAGACTGAATGGCATATGATTTTTTATACATAACTTATGACCCATTAGAGCTTTATAGTTAAATGTTTTTTATTAAATTTTTTATTTTAGACATGTATTATAAATTTTTCATGGAATAAAAAATGGGTGATATTGTTCCTTTTAAATGTAATGAAATCATGTAAGTATATATCATAGTGAAAATATTTCAACTATAGTAGAAAAAGTTACCGTTTGTCATCATTTTAATGATATCAATGAACTCTTCATGCATATTATTTTATGGTTATATAGTTCTAAGTCTTATACATAAAAAGAACTTTCTTTTGATTAGTGTTATTTATCACCCTGTATTATTGTTTAAAATTTTCCTTTAATTTATATGTTTTCACTTTCGACCTATGTTCTTCTTTTTAGAAACATAATTATGAGTTTCCTTGAGTGCCCTTTATGATTCCAACCTTTTCTTTTAATGTAATTTTAGTATTTATTTTGACTATGTGGGTTTCTATGAATGAAAAATGTATGTTTTAAAACTATGATAATCTAAATTATTTTCAAGTGATAAATTCAATTTATGGGGTGTAAATTTTATCACCCAATGATTATGTGAGTTAAATAATATTTAATAAATTAAATTGTTTAATAAATTTATTTGCACACTTCACCAAGTTCAGATTTAATTATATGCAATAAAATGTTAAACATGACCTACATGGAAAAATTATATTATGTTGAGGTACAAAAAATGGTATGTTTTTTTTATTTTATATACAATTTCTAGTTTCTTCAATAACTTGCAAGACCGACAAAATCTAAATTTACCAATCTACGATTTCCAAGACTTTAGAAGTGTAGTCACAAATAAGAATAAATAAATAATGAAAATATGGTTTACACATGTATATAAAAATAATTATTTTGTGATCAATTAATTAGAATTGTAAATAAAATAATTTTGAAAATTTTGTAATTATTTCGATAGAAAACAAAATTTATGCCATCAAACACGTTTTACCTTAATAACTTAAATAAAAATCATTTGAAAAAATATTTTAAAGAAATATATATATATATATATTATATACAATGAACTATTCAATTTCAAAATGTATAATTTCTAAACCATCGAAAAGAATAAGACCAATTCCACACTTAATGATATATATTTATCTAAAATGTAATTATACTGCCTTTTAAAAGTCCCCATATTTTAAATATAAATTTATATTATTTTATATGTTCAGTTTGATAAAAAAGAAAATTTGTGAATGATGAACACAATAATTATCATAGAGTGATTTTTTAATTTTTCTTAGGTGTTTTATTTTTGGATAAATAGTGAAAAAAATAAAAATATTAATTTTACATTTAATTTCATCTAATTTATTTATATAGATAAATTATATTTTAAATTAGTTTTTGGAATGAACCTAAATTTTATAAATAAAATTTCAATTAAAATTCATTTAAATGTATTATTATGTAATATGGTAGACAAACAAACATTAAATTACATTAATCTACTGTATCCAATTGGATTTTAATGACTATTAAGTATATTTACAATTAATAATATATCCATTGAATTTTGATCATAAAATTAGTATAAATATAGGGTTTTAACAAATAAAATTGTTACAGACATAGTATGTTAGAGAATCAAATAGAAGGACCATACACTATAAAGCCCATTTATTGGAGCACCTGAGGGTACTAGAATTTATAGGCATTTAGCCATAGCAATCCCAAACTATGATCCAATAATGTAATCAGTAGTGAAACCTTCTAAAGGATAATTTTGAACTAATCGAGATAACAACCAAAACTGCATTCATCGAACGACCCCATGAAAGACCCAAAATCATGCACATTACTCTTCGGGTGTTTTTCGGTGTGTTAAAGGG
This sequence comes from Viscum album, assembly GCA_963277665.1. Classification (NCBI taxonomy): domain Eukaryota; kingdom Viridiplantae; phylum Streptophyta; class Magnoliopsida; order Santalales; family Viscaceae; genus Viscum; species Viscum album. The sequence continues at coordinate 44,203,034 of OY728139.1, read as the reverse complement.
ACATGTTTCAAGACCATAATAATAGGCATATGTAAATTATTTTTTAGATAATAATTAATATATATTTACCGTTTCATTTTTACTGTATAAATGATCTTTATTTTGATTCAATAAATCAAAAATAGAATTTTTAGTACAATATTAAATTTAATTAAGATATTTATTTTTATTAATTATTGTAATTTTAAAGAAATTACTTTTTAATAAAATATTATTATTTAATAATTTTTATTAAATATAAATGATCATATAATTTTTATAAGGGTTCAAAAAATGTTATTGTAAAAAACCAATCATTTTTAATAAATGTCAGTTATAATTTTGAAATTGAAAAATAAATTATTTAAAATATTATTTAATTAAAATGATTATTAATTTTGGAATCAAGACATTTAAATTATCCAATAGTAAATTTTTCATAATTTTCTAAGACAGTCGAATTTTCCGGTTAAAATTTAATACCGTATAAAAATACATTGTGTTTTATAATTTTATAATGACCCAAATGTTATGTAATTTGTAATATAAATGGGATCCATGAACAAATATATGTTTAAATTTAAAATAATATGATTTTTTTTAATTTATTTTGTAAATCTATTATGAATCCCCCATGGATTATAATATATTTTAGGATTTTATAATAATGTCTTTAAGAGTGAGAATTAACTCTACATCCCCAATGATAATATATTAATATGTTTGGGCCTTTACTTATAAAATATGTTTATCCATTCCCACAGTAATAAACCATTGGAAAAACATGAGATGGATTATGGTTTGGGGTATTTCATTACGTAGTGTCCAAAACAAAAAAAAACCAATAAACCCCCTCCATTCTTATATTATCCTACCAAATATAGCATTTCACTTGATAGAAACGACTTGGTTTACGTCCACATTATTCCATCATCTCCCTAGATCCCTATCAAGGCACCCCATGCTCTCATGAAGCCCCTCCCATGCCTTTGGATTCACGCATTCAAGTAAGGGACTTTTCTCTCTTCCTTCCAATTTGAAGCATCTTATTTGAAATTAGTTTTTTAAATTTCTAATTGTTATATTTTGATTCATTTATATTCATTCCATTACTTTCAATTTGATTTTATTTAATTGAGTTATCAACGATCTCTCCCCATGTGGATCCTAAACAAATTTGTTACTACGATGAATTTATGTAAGCGATCCTCAAATTCTCTTCTTTATTCATGTTTCATTTTGAACATATGAATTAAATTTCCATTTGATAATGATGGTACATATATTTACATGTACCTATTTTTCCAATTTTATGTTTATAATGTGGGGTTCCCCTTTCTATAGCATCAATCGTTTAAATGAATTTTTATATAACATCATTATGTTGTTGAAATTCCACTGTGATATTTAATACCAAAAAAATATGAAGTGAATACCATAAATATTTTTCCCTGAGGATTATTCACTATTATAAACACATACCTATTTATTGGGGATTAAAAAAATATATTTTTACACTCCTTAATTGTTTAATAAATTATGATGAAGAAATAATCCTTGTTTTGTTATCTATGTGGAAAACTTAAGAATGAGGATAAAATGATTATGATGGGTGCATCTACAAATCACTCAAATGAATTGCTAATGTTTAGTATTTTGATAAATCAAGTTGGTATAATAGTGTATCTGATTCATTTTATTGATTTTCCACCATTATATCTTGTGAAATTTATCATTGATGTGTTCTTATGATGCATTGATTAAAGTTGTTCCTACATTTCCCGTGGTATGATTATCTTGTTATATCATGTATCATTGTACATGTTTATGATTCCTACTCTATTTATGGCCCATTGATATGACTATTTCCTAACATGTATTATCTTCTTCATTTTAAATTTTTTTTATTCCTTTATTGTGCTCTATATCTCAGTCATTACAATTTTTTGTCTTCAGATAATCATATGTAGTTTCACGTATGAATGAATGTTTTGAAAATGTTATAGAGATTTTAAATAAAGATGATTTATTTCATGTTTTTGGTTTTAATGTAATGTACATAATTTCCAATGACATTAGGCTTATCCATATTCTTATTTTTATTATGTGTAATTTTATGTAATAACTAAATAATTCATCAAAAATGGTGAACAGGTTTGTTAATGTTGGCATTAGGAGAATTGTTTGGTTTTTCTAGTATTAGGATTATAAAACTAAAAATAAATACTTAGGATTATTTAACTCTAGAGAAATACAAAGGTATAATACTTATCACATGAAAACATCCCTATGTTTTTGTTAGTATATAGAATGTTTTTTATCATTCAAATACATCGATGGTAGGATACTATGAGAAGATGTGGTTCTAGAACATATATACCTAGGGGTAAAACTCTGAAAAGATGATTTGTGTCTGAGTTGGTGTAATATGGTATAAAAAACTGAGATTACTAGGAACATTGTTTGACATTTGAGGGGGGAATTCTCTGGTAAATTCATAAGATCATTACAAACTATAACTGAGGGGACAAAGAAAATCCCCTTAAGATTATATTATAGGAAATATATCATGGATAACATAGAGTGAAGAATACAAATTCACAAGTTTACGAAATATAAGCAATTTATAAGTTATCAAATTTTTTTCATTGGATTCCCATTTATTTTTTTTATATTTCAAAATAATTTTTCTTAATTTTTCTTTTAATCTAGCCAAAGAATGGTAATAGTGGAGTCCAGTTAACAACTGATGCGAAGAGAAATGTGATGACTACCCCCACGTTATGCCAATCCCGATGGGAGTAAGAATCACGCACTTTTTAATGATACTCTTTTAGCTAACTCATGTTCTGAATAAAATCAGTAATCATGAGGAGTACCAAACCCCCCTAAGAGAGAACAAACAATAATGTAGATCATCATGCATGAAATGCCTACTTCTTCAATTGATTATCTGATCACTTAATCATCAAATAATGGTTCAAATCCATTAAACATATATTATACATCATTTTATATATTCAATAAAATATGGTTGTTATGTATGTTAATCATATAGAGGTATAATTTGATCAAGGAACTAAATTGAAAGAAGAAGAAGAATGAAGAGTAGCTCGCATTGATGGATTGGAAGGAATTCTAAAAAATGTTTTTGATATATATTTTCCATGAACTGTCCATCTTAAAATAAAAATGGATTTCCCTTTAAACCTCTAAAATAATGATGAATCTATTGGGGTTTATAACGAAAAAATTACAATACATGCATGATACACCTCTGGTTTTATCGTCACCCCAAAATGCATGGTTGAACACTTATTTTTCAGGGTAAAACCTAGTATACCAAAAGCCGTGGAAATTCCGGACATTGATATATCTAAAAAATTTGAAATTATACATTAATTTTGAGATGTAGATAAAAATATATCATGGTTATGATGGGGATAATATGTATAAAGTAGAGTTAATTTTTTTTTGTCCAATAGAGGAATCAAATGTGCCATGATATTACAACCTTCCACTTGTTAATTTTTTGGGATGAAGAACTTTGGAAATTTCCTATGGGGAACAAGGATGAATTTTACGTCAGGCAAAGAAGGATACCTACCTAGAAATTTATGATATGATAATCCCACAATTGAGATTGAATAAAGGAATGCTTTAGTCCTCCCTCAACACATTTTCCATTTTTTCATCCACATAGAATAGGGGAACATTGGAAATTATTTCCCTAAGTAAAGGGTTTTAAGAGTCAACCATAAACCTCTAAGGTAGCAAGGGGATATTTTTCCATCACTACAATTGAATTAAATCTCAACAGAAATGGTGTGATATGTATGGTATTTATTCATTCAAGAATATGGATCATACTATTTTATTCTAGATATAAGAATTCCATCATATGAGGATTTTTAGTATAACTATAAAAAACCACCATAAAGCATTAATGTAGTGAATTTAGTGAAAACAAAAATGTGAAATTGTTGAATCCAAAGTATATAACTCCTTCCCAATCATTTTTTGTGGGGTGAACTTCCCAAATAATGATCTTATTCATCCTTTGAAAAAATTTGATTCAATTATGAGAATTGACTATATTCCAGGATATAAAGGCAACAAAAATTACATTGAGAAGTAAATCACATTCTATACGGATAATCGACCCCCGATTCCATACAAGTTGAGGGAGGAAGATGAATGTACATTAACACCACCTTCTCCAGTATGGATATTATTTATTGATGAGAAATAATATCTAGATAAAATTATTGGTTCTACAGAAATGATCATCCCGAATAGAATTCCTATTTAGGAGGAATATGATGATATGTCTCATGAGGAATTTTGGGGTCTTCCTCATAGCTGAGAGGTTTAGTTTTCAATCATTATTTTACATGGGGAATTTCTAATATAAAATACTTGTATATGATAGATGTTTGGGAATTTTAGGAACTAAAGAAACAACTATAGAAGAATCTGTAAAAATGGTTTATACAACCTAGTGCTTCACTATGTCCTGCACTAATCCTCTATATTAACAAGATATATGTGTCAATATGCATTTTCATCAATTATTATGGGCACATAAGGATCAAAATAATGAACAGGTATCATGAAACTCATATTGATGACTTGATCGATCAACAATATGGAGAATAATACTTCTTTAAGGTAGATCATTAGTTAGGATATTAACAAGGGTGATGAAGGAAATATCCCCAAGCCGAATTTCTATACATGGTACATTCACTGTGTGTTCACAATCACATCATTCAAATTGAATAATTATATATATTTATACATGGTCTTGATGAATAGAGTCTTTAGAAATTACCTTGAAAACAAATTCATAGTCTTTATAGATGATATTATTATGTACTCTAAAACCATGGAGGAAAATGAAGTGCATCAAAGAACTATGCTAATTTCATTTAGAAAAGAGAATCTCTATGTGAAGTACATCATGTGGGAGTTATATTTGAATGATGTATCATTCTATAAAAAAATCATCACGTGAAATGGGATATTTTCAACATTTTCTGAGAAATTTATCATGATTGATAAACCCTCTTACCAAGATAACTCAGAAGGGAGTCATGTTTTCTTAGAATAATGAATTTGAGGAAAGATTCATGGAATTAAAAGGGATTATAATCACTTCCCCTATTCTCACACTACCTATAAGTGTATAACTATTAATAATATTCCTTGATTCCAAGATGAAACGACTAGGCTATGTGTTAATGTAGAATTAAAAAGTCGTAGCCTATGCATCAGAGTTGTAGAAATTCATAATAAAAACAATCCAACACATGATCAAGAGTTGGAAGCAATGATTATATTAATGAAAATATGGGGGCATTATCGCTATGGGGAGATTTATGAGATAAATAATTATCTAAATTACTTAAAATATATATTGTCACGACCCGTCCTCGGGGCCCGTGCCATGACTACCCCAAGCCCGCCTTCCACAGGCCAGGGGCTGGCGACTAGCACCAAGGCGTAAATCCCGGTAAAAAGGGAAGGCATTGCCTTTGTAAAGTAAACAAGAACCGCAGAGTAAGCAAGAAGAAAAAGTAAACACTAAGTAAAAACTGGTACAACAGTAAGTGCGGAAAAGTAAATGGGCCAGTATTCAAACCCAAACTGAAATTAAAGTACAACTCGAAAGGGAAAACAACAACTGAAAAGTAAAAGATGCTACGCCGAGCTGTCCACTGGAAATCCCACCTGAAGGGTGGGTACAGATAGCTCCACTGCTCCTCGGGTCCCGCCGTCCGCTCCGAGTATGTCCACCCAGTGGTCCACCTCCAGGTACCGTCCTGCTCTGCAAGCCTCAACCACGATCAACGCTGTCTGTCGTCTGCAACCAACACAACGTAGTGCGGGCATAGCCCGTGCAGGGGTGAGTATAAGCTACTCAGTAGGGACCCCGAGACCCTCGAAGGTCTCCCAAAATCCACAAAGGATAAACCACAAAGGAAAGATACAATCACGAAGTAACAACCGAAACTGCTTAGGTATATGGCCATACATATACCTAAGTCATCAATTCCAATAAGCTCCATCCTCCGAGCCCAAGTACAACTCAGTCCACATAGGAAAGTATACATATTCCACACAAGAAATCAAAACGTAATCCACACAGGATAGCACAACACAATCCACACAGGAAAGCAAATAGGATTTAGCTCACACAGGTATACTTCTTAGAAAGATGATAGAGATAATCACATATCCATCTAAGTCGTCGGACCCACAAAGGATCGATAGGTACTAACCCCCGCAAAGACCCACACAGGATCGGTCCCACACAGGATCTGTAGGCGCTGGTTCACACAGGACCGCTGAGCGCTGACCCACACAGGATTGGACCCACATAGGATCGGTAGCACTGATCCACACAGGATCTCTGAGTGTTGTAGTGTTCGTCGTCGAATCCACTGAGGATCTCTGCACAGTCGTCGTCGCAGTCACAGTAGCAGTCGCAGCCAGCTCTAGGGTTTCCGCACACAGCAAGCTCGTTTGGGAGGGTCCGCTCCACGAGCCGAAAGGCTGATACATCAACTGTCACATAGACCAGAGTTGATGTATCCAAAAGTTATGTATCGTCAACAGGAACTCAACGTCGCAGATGGCGCGTCGATCGGACGCCCGGTCTGAGAGTTATTGGATTTTTGGTCCGAGGGGCCCGGTTGGTTTTTAAGGCAAAACCAACCCGACCGTACTCCACCTGCGTCCAAACCTCGGGCAGAGTATTCCAAAAGATCCATCTCACTAATAGGAACTCAACAAAGTCGATGACACGTCAATCGGATGTCCAAAGCTCAAGATATGAGTGTTTCCGCTCCGAGGGCCCGGTTGGATTCGTGTACGAACCAACCCGGCCGAACTCAAAGTAATCCGAAACCTTGAGTGAGATATTCCAAAATGACCGTCTCGATCCAAGGATCGCATCGCCGCTGACGGTGCGTCGTTTGGAGGTCCGTAGCCCGAGTTATGGGAATTTGAACACAAACAGTCCGATAACGGGGGTTTCGTGCCCGGACCGACCCGGCCCGAGACCCCCCGGTCGGCCCGAACCAGGTCGACCCATCCCGGAACGGGTCGGCCTGGCCTGGAACGGCCTGGCCTGGTTGGGCGCGGCCCAGCCCAGCGCGGCCCGGCCCGGCGCAGCGCGGCCCGGCTGGGCTCGGCCCAGCCTGGCCGACCGGCCAGGCGCCGGTCCGGCGGAGCGCAGTGCGCCCAGCGCGCTGCCAGCTCGGCTTTGGCCGAGCTGTTGGAAAAAAAGAGGGGGGCGCCTGCCCCCCTTGTGTAACCGCGACCCCCCCAAATAATGGGGGGCGTTTGAACGGCCGGGGGAATTTAATTCCACCGCCCCCTTCTCTTCCGGCCGGCCCGACCTGGCCGACCGACTCCTTCTCAACGGGACCGGCGGTGGCCGGTCCCCTTCCGGCTCTGACGCCGGCGGCCCGGTCCGACCGCCGGTCACCATGCTCCGCCGCGGCCCGGAACCGGCCGCGACCCTTGTCGTCCGGCGCGGTACGACGACACCGCGCCCCTCCGTCGTGGCTCCGCTCTGGCCGCGACGCCTTCAAATTCCTTCGAAGCGGCGCGACGACGTCGCGTTATTGTTCAAATTCTCGGCGGGGCGCGACAGCGACGCGTAATACTTTCCGAGCGATTCTCGCGTGGTGCGATGGCACCACGCCATCCCGTTCCATTCATAAAGAAACAATCATGAACATAGGAGGGGGTTATGCCGTGTTTGTGCGGTCCGGCCCCCTCTCATTAAAAGATAACATTTAGTCGATGAACCACGAAGTTCGACATGCTAGAATCAGGAACGGAAATAATTAATAAAAATAAAAATAATCCCTTACCTCGGTTCAGGAACGGTGTTCGTCAACGACCCGCGGAAGACGAGCGTCGCGGAGGTCGGGCGTCGTGGGGAAAGAACGTCGACGTCACGAAGTGAGGATTCGAAGTCGTTGACGGTGATTTCGTCGCAGAAAACCATCGTGGAAGAGGCGACGCGGAAGTAGAACGTCACGTCGCGGATACGGCGTCGCAGAAGAACTGTGTTCTTTGGCGGAGAAGTTCTTCGTTGAAGAATGGTGTTCTTCACGTTCATCGTCGAGGAAGAAGAAGATGAAGAACGCTTCCCAATCCTGTCAAGGTTGCAAAAGAAACTAACCAAAATAAAATAAGTCCAAGCCTTATTTTATTTACACATCCTAACCTCTTTGAAATTCAAAAGTTTGAAATTAAGTAACTCATCTTAATTAATAACACATGTTGTCAAATTAATTAGAGTGGAGTTATTGGGTAGTTTAAGGGAAGTTGAAGAGTTAGGGATCGTGTGGGCCCCACCACACTTAATCCTCTCAAGGGAGGTTATGTGGATGTGGGTCCCACCTCTAACTCCCTTTGGGAGGAAATAACCAACAAAGTTAAAAATAAATTGTGTTCCACAATTTGTTTAACTTCTTCTAATTCCCCCCAAAACTAACTCTCATACCGCATAAAACGCAACCTCGGAAAAGGTCTCCTTATGCGAATATTGGCGCTGCGAGTTCATTGGTGTCCTCAGATTTCAATTCTGAGCACCGGTTCAAAAGTTAGAAATTCCCGCTCATTCGTTCATTGAACGTACCTGATCCAAACTTCGGAAATTGATTCCGGGCACACCGGGCCTCAGAATCTGGTGCCGTCAGAAACCACGTTCTTGTAAAATTCCAAAGAAAATTAAGAAAAAATTTCCCTTGAATTTTAGGGGTCTTTAAATTACTCCCACCTCAGGGATTTACGTCCCCGTAAAGATACATCATAACTTGGGAAACAAATGTTGGTACTGAGCACGCATCTGAGCCTCCCGCTCCCAAGTTTTCTCCTGGAGGTTCCCGTGCTGCCATTTGATGCGCACTAGAGGAATCGACCATCCACGTAGGACCTGATCCTGTCGATCCTCTATCTCCACTGGGAACTTCGCAAAAGTCGCCCCATCGTCAATGTCAAGCTCCCCATGGTCAATGATATGCATGGGGTCATGCACGTATCTCCTCAGCTGAGACACGTGGAAGACGTCGTGCACCCGGTGCAACTGAGGTGGTAGAGCCAAGCGATAATCCACCTTGCCAATCCTGCTGAGGACCTGGAAGGGTCCGATGAAGCACGGAGATAACTTTCCGCCTCAGCCAAATCTCTGTAAACCACGTCGAGGTGAGACACGCAAGAAGACGTGGTCGCCATCCTAGAACTCTAGTGGCCTCCGCCTCCTGTCAGCGTATGACTTCTGCCGGCTCTGAGCTGTTCTCATCCGCTCCTGGATGACCAGGACCTTCTCTGTCGTGGCCTGGACCATCTCTCGTCCCACAAGTGCGGACTCCCCAGGGTCTGTCCAGCACAAAAGAGATCTGCAAGGTCGGTCGTACAACGCCTCGTACGGTGCCATCCCGATGGTGGAGTGGTAGCTGTTGTTGTACGCAAACTCCACCAAGGGTAGGTGGTCCTCCCATCTACGACCAAAGTCGAGGACACATGCGCGGAGCATGTCCTCGAGAGTCTGAATGGTCCTCTCCGTCTGACCATCCGTATGAGGGTGAAAGGCTGTGCTCAGACGTAGCTGCGTCCCGAACGCCTCCTGTAATCCCTTCCATAGCCGGTAAGTAAAGTGAGCATCTCGATCGGAGAAGATAGATAATGGCACACTGTGAAGCCGCACAATCTCCTGAACGTAATGTCGTCCCAAGCTCTCCACTGAGCCCTGCTCTCTGATGGGTAAGAAGTGAGCCGACTTGGTGAGTCGGTCGACAATCACCCAGATGGAGTCGTGACCTCTGGAAGTGCGTGAATGTCCAGTCAAGAAGTCTATAGATATCCCGCCCACTTCCACTCCGGGACCTCCAAGGGCTGTACCAAGCCTGCTGGTACCTAGTTCTCAGCCTTCACCTGCTGGCAGGTGAGGCATCGAGAAACGAACTCTGCCACAACCTTCTTCATGCCCGGCCACCAGTGCTGTCGTCTGAGATCCTGGTACATCTTCGCCACTCCAAGATATACCACCAAAGGAGAAGTGTGAAACTCTCTTAGTACCTACTCCCGTAAAGCAATTGGTACCATGGTACATCCTTTGAAAAGGATGTCCTGCTCTTCTCCAAAGGAAAATCCATCAGGTCCACGTCCTAAGGATATCTGTGCACGTCGCGTCTCACAGTCAGCGTCCCCACGCTGAGCCTCTCTGACCTGCTGTAGTAGTGGATGAGTGACTGTGAGAGACTGAAGGAAGGCTTCTCCATCTCTATCCACGAAGGATATCTGCAAAGCGGCTAGCTACTCTGTCGCCTCCTCAAGTAGCTAAATGCCCGTCCTCCTGCTGAGGGCATTGACTACCACGTTCCCCTTCCCAGGAGTATGGACTATCTCAAAGTAATAGTCCTGGAGGAACTCAAGCCATCGCCGCTGTCTCAGGTTCAGGTCCTTCTGCGAGAAGATGTACTTGAGAATCTGATGGTCAGAAAAGACTGTAAAGCGCTCTCCCATCAGATAGTGTCGCCAGGTCTTCAGAGCGAAGACCACTGCTGCTAACTCCAGGTCATGAGTAGCGTAGTTCTGCTCATGCGGCCTCAACTGTCGTGATCCATAGGAGAAAACTGCCCGCTCCTGCATCAGAACACACCCGAGTCTGGTCCCTGATGCATCGCAGTAGACTACGTACCCTACTCCCTCCTCAGGCAACCTCAAGATAGGTGCGCTGGTCAATCTCTGTCTCAGCTCCTGGAATCTCTACTGGCATCTGTCTGACCACACGAAGGGTTTACCCTTCTTTGTCAAAGCTAAGAGTGGTGCCGAAACTCTGGAGAAGTCTGGGACAAATCTCCAGTAGTATCCAGCTAGACCCAAGAATCTCCGCACCTCCTTCACGCTCCTGGGTGGCTCCCAAGCTAACACTGCCTCGATCTTCGCAGGATCCACTGCAACTCCTGCCTCAAAGATGACGTTTCCCAAGAAGTGGACCTCACGTATCCATAACTGGATCTTCGAGAGCTTACCATAATGCTGGTGCTCTCTGAGTGTGTCTAGTACAACCCGTAAGTGGTAGGCGTGCTCCTCCTCAGTCGTCGAGTAAATCAAAATGTCGTCGATGAAGACCACGACAAATAGATCGAGGTATGGCTGAAAGATCCTGTTCATGAGGTCCATGAACACTACTGGAGCATTGGTTACGCCGAATGGCATAACCAAGAACTCATAGTGGCCATACCGACATCTGAAGGCCGTCTTCTGCACGTCCTCATCTCGAACTCTGAGCTGATGATAGCCTGACCTGAGGTCTATCTTTGAGAACCACCGTGCTCCCTTGAGCTGATCAAAGAGGTCATCAATCCTCGGCAATGAATACGTGTTCCTCACTGTCACCTGGTTCAGGTGACGATAATCGACACATAGTCGCAAGCTCCCGTCCGCCTTCTTGGAGAAAAAAATCGGGGAAGCCTAGGGTGAAACACTGGGTCGGATGAACCCCTTTCCCTGCAAGTCCTCCAACTGTACCCGTAGATCTCGAAGCTCGGTGGGGGCCATCCGATATGCTGGAGTCGATATCGGGGCTATCCCGGGGTATAGGTCAATATAAAATTCAACCTCTCTGCGAGGAGGTAACCCTGGAACGTCGTCGGGAAAAACGTCTGCAAACTGATCCACCGCTGCAGGAAAACCAAGACTCCACACGTAAACTGCTCCCAGGATGAGGCTAGCCAACTGATGAGTGATGGGCTGTCCTCTCCTCTGCAGAAGTCCATCCTGTGCTGCGAAGGCTCCCTTCTCACCGGTGAAGGTGAACCTGCTCCCGTCGGTGTGTACACATTTCACCATGCGCCTAAAATAGTCAATCTGTGCATGGACCATAGATAACCAATCCATGCCCAAGATGACGTCGTAAGGCCTCGACACTGCTACAAGAAGATCCCAGCCGAAGCTCTCACCTCCTAGAGTAAGCTCACACTACCGGCACTAGTGCGTAATCGTCGAGTCTGCTCCCGTAGGAGTTTCTAGCCGTAAGGATCGAGCCAACAGCTCTGTCAAAATCTCCGAGCTCCGAACAAGAGCAGGGCTATGAAATAGTGACTCGCTCTTGTGTTTATAAGTACTGCAGCAAGGGTGGAATAGACACAGATAGTACCTCGAATCATCTCGGGCGCGCCGTGGTCGTAGGCCTCTGCTGCCTGGAGTTGTGCCTATCTCTGCCCGCCAACTCCCTGTGGTCGTGGTGGACCTCTTTGTGGTGGTGGTGGTAGAGCCTCAAAGCGTCGCCCACCACCTGCTGCTCGGCCAGCTCCTCTGCCTCGTCCGCCTCCTCCCTGCGGACCAACACGGTCGACCCTCTGCCTCTGCCTCGGTGGTCCCTCAACCGTCTGCTGCTCCTCGACACGGTGGGTCGGGCAGTCACGAGCCATGTGGCCCTGCCCGCCGCACGAGTAGCACTGTCTGCCTCTCGAAAGACTGGCTCCACGCTGTGTGCCCCGCACTGCTGAGCCAGTGTCCTGAGGTCGTCTACCAGATGGTCTGGTCTTCCTGGACCCCTGAGTCATCCATCGACTGCCTGCTGCAGAAGACTCTGCTACGTGCCGCCCAGTGGTGGGTCTCGGTGCTGGTGTAGACTCAGCAAGGAAAATCTCGATCAAAAGGTCCCGCTCCAGTACTCCTGTCTGAGTCGGAATGATGAGGGAGATTAGTGATGCCCTGATCTTGTGTCTCAATCCCTGCTCAAAGGTCCAGGCCCGGAAGAATGGGTCTCGTACCATCTCGGTCGAGTAGCGCGTGAGATCGGTAAATCTCGCCGAGTTCTGAGCGACCGTCATGCTGCCCTGCCACAGCTGAAGAAGCTCCTGAATGCGCACCGCACGGAGGGTGGCTGAGACGAACTCTGAGCGGAAGAGGCTCTCAAAGTCTGTCCAGAGTAGAGATGCCTCATCGTGCACCTGGAGCATCAAGCTCCACCATCGGCCCGCTGCTGCGTGCAGTAGGCTCACAGCGAGGATCACCATGAGGTCTGCTGGTGTCCTCACTAGCCTGAAAACTCGTACGACTGCCTCCAGCCACTCCTCGGCAGCCTGGGGGTCCATCTCCCCGCGGAACTTGGGCGGTTGCTGGCGCTGGAACTCATGCAGTGCACTAAGGCGACGTGCATCGTCAGCGGCTGGTGCTGGAAGTATCGGTGGCTCGGCTGGTAGAGCTACCGCCAGTGCCATTGCTGACAAAGGGCCCTGCACCGAGGCCTCATCGCTCGGTGGGCTGTCGTCACGCTCGACTCTCGGAACCCTAGCGGGCTGCCATCATGGGGCCATCCTGAAAAGGAAACAGGTGCGCCACGGTCAGAACAGTATACCTGGTGAGCTTATACAAAGTAATCACAAAGAAAACTTGAAACACACATGCAATTAATGTTTTCGTGCATTAAGTCGGAAATCAGAAGTCAGGGTCCTAGTGTACGGATACGTCGGCCGCCGCACCAACACTGGACTCCCTGGACTGATAACCACACTCAATACAGTAAACACTATTGCTTCACATATAAAAGATCAGAGTTCACGGTAGAACCGAACTCCTCTGATACCAATTTTTCACGACCCGTCCTCGGAGCCCATGCCGTAACTACCCCAAGCCCGCCTTCCATAGGCCAGGGGCTGGCGACTAGAACCAAGGCGTAAATACCGGTAAAAAGGGAAGGCATTGCCTTTGTAAGGTAAACAAGCACCAGAGAGTAAGCAAGCAGAAAAAGTAAACACTTAGTAAAAACTGGTACAACAGTAAGTGCGGAAAAGTAAATGGGCCAGTATACAAACGCAAACTGAAAGTAAAGTACAACTCGAAAGGGAAAACAACAACTGAAAAGTAAAAGCTGCTACGCCGAGCTGTCCACTGGAAATCCCACCTGAAGGGTGGGTACAGATAGCTCCACTGCTCCTCGGGTCCCGCCGTCCGCTCCGAGTACGTCCCGCCCAGTGGTCCACCTCCAGGTACCGTCCTGCTCTGCAAGCCTCAACAACGATCAACGCTGTCCGTCGTCTGCAACCAACACAACGTAGTGCGGGCATAGCCCGTGCAAGGGTGAGTATAAGCTACTCAGTAGGGACCCCGAGTCCCCCGAAGGTCTCCCAAAATCCACAAAGGATAAACCACAAAAGAAAGATACAATCACGAAGTAACAACCGAGACTTCTTAGGTATATGCCCATACATATATCTAAGTCATCAATTCCAATACGATGTAACCTCCGAGCCCAAGTACAACTCAGACCACACAGGAAAGTATACATATTCCACACAAGAAATCAAAACATAATCCACACAGGATAGCACAACACAATCCACACAGGAAAGCAAACATGATTCATCTCACACAGGTATACTTCTTAGAAAGACGATAGAGATGATCACTGATCCATCTAAGTCGTCGGACCCACAAAGGATCGATAGGTACTAACCCCCGCAAAGACCCACACAGGATCAGACCCACACAGGATCTGTAGGCGCTGGTTCACACAGGACCGCTGAGCGTTGACCCACATAGGATCAGACCCACACAGGATCGGTAGCACTGATCCACATAGGATCGCTGAGTGTTGTAGTCGTCGTCGTCGAATCCACTGAGGAACTCTGCACAGTCGTCGTCGTAGTCACAGTAGCAGTCACAGCCAGCTCTAGGGTTCCCGTACACAGCAAGCTCGTTTGGAAGGGTCCACTCCACGAGCCGAGAGGCTGATACATCAACTGTCACATAGACTAGAGTTGATGTATCCAAAAGTTCCGTATCATCAACAAGAACTCAACGCCACAGACGGCGCGTTGATCGGACGCCCGGTCTGAGAGTTATTGGCTTTTTCATCCTAGGGGCCTGGTTGGTTTTTAAGGCAAAACCAACCCGACCATACTCCACCTGCATCCAAACCTCGGGCGGATTATTCCAAAAGATCCGTATCACTAATAGGAACTCAACAAAGTCGACGACACGTCAATCGGACGTCCAAAGCTCAAGATATGAGCGTTTCCGCTCCGAGGGCCCGGTTGGATTCGTGTACGAACCAACCCGGCCAAACTCAAAGTAATCCGAAACCTTGAGTGCGATATTACGAAACGCCTGTCTCGATCCAAGGATCGCATCGCCGGTGACGGCGCGTCGTTTGGAGGTCCGTAGCCTGAGTTATGGGCATTTGAACCCAAACAGTCCGATAACGGGGGTTTCGAGCCCGGACCGACCCGGCCCGAGACCCCCCGATCAGCCCGAACCGGGTCGACCCATCCCAGAGTGGGTTGGCCTGGATTGGCACGGCTGGGTGCGGCCCGGCCTGGCGCGGCCCGACCCGGCGGGGCGCGGCCCGGCGCAGCCCGGCCCGGCAGACCGGCCAGGCGCCGGTCCGGATGGGCGCAGCGCGCTGCCAGCTCGGCTTCGGCCGAGCTGTTGGAAAAAAAGAGGGGGCGCCTACCCCCCTTGTGTAACCGTGCCCCCCCCCCCCCCAAAATAATGGGGGACCGTTTGAACGGCCGGGGGAATTTAATTCCCCCGCCCCCTTCTATTCCGGCCGGCCCGACCTGGCCGGCCGGCTCCTTATCAACGGGACCGGCGGTGGTCGGTCCCCTTCCAGCTCCGACACCGGCGGCCCAGTCCAGCTGCCGGTCACCATGCACCGCCGTGGCCCGGAACCGGCCGCGACCCTTGTCGTCCAGCGCGGTGCGACGACACCGCGCCCCTCCTCCGCGGCTCTGCTCCGGCCGCGGTGCCTTCGACTTCCTTCGACGCAGTGCAACGACGTCGCGTTCTTGTTCGACTTCCCGACGTGGCGCGAAAGTGTCGCGTAATACTTGCCGAGCGATTCTCGCGTGGTGCGATGGCACCACGCCATCCCGTTCCATTCATAAAGAAACAATCATGAACATAGGAGGGGGTTAGGCCGTGTTTGTGCGGTCCGACCCCCTCTCGTTAAAAGATAACATTTAGTCGATTAACCACGAAGTTCGACATGCTAGAATCAAGAACAGAAATAATTAATAAAAATAACAATAATCCCCTACCCCGGTTCTAGAACAGTTTTCGTCAATGACCCGCGGAAGACGAGCGTCGTGGAGGTCGGGCGTCGTGGGGAAAGAATGTCGACGTCACGAAGTGAGGATTCGAAGTCGTTGACGGCGATTTCGTCATAGAAAACCATCGCGGAATAGATGACACGGAAGAAGAACGTCGCGTCGCGGATACGGCGTCGTGGAAGAACCGTGTTCTTTGGTGGAGAAGTTCTTTGTTGAATAACGGTGTTCTTCGCGTTCTTCGTCAAGGAAGAAGAAGATGAAGAACACTTCCCAATCCTCTCAAGGTTGCAAAAGAAACTAACCAAAATAAAATAAGTCCAAGCCTTATTTTATTTACACATCCTAACCTCTTTGAAATTCCAAAGTTTGAAATTAAGTGACTCTCTTAATTAATAACACAAGTTGTCAAATTAATTAGAGTGGAGTTATTGGGGAGTTTAAGGGAAGTTGAAGAGTTAGGGATCGTGTGGGCCCCACCACACTTAATCCTCTCAAGGGAGGTTATGTGGATGTGGGTCCCACCTCTAACTCCCTTTGGGAGGAAATAACCAACAAAGTTAAAAATAAATTGTGTTCCACAATTTATTTAACTTCTTCTAATTCCCCCCAAAACTAACTCTCATCCCGCATAAAACACAACCTCGGAAAAGGTCTTCTTATGCGAATATCGGCGCTGCGAGTTCATTGGTGTCCTCAAATTTCAATTCCGAGCACCGGTTCAAAATTTAGAAATTCCCGCTCGTTCGTTCACTGAACGTACCCGAGCCAAACTTCTGAAATTGATTCCGGGCATACTGGGCCTCGGAATCAGGTGCCGTCAGAAACCGCGTTCTTGTAAATTTCTAAAGAAAATTAAGAAAAAGTATCCCTTGAATTTTATGGGTCTTTACATATATGCACATAGGAAGAGTTGAAAATTCACCAATAAAGATGGTTAGAGATGATTAAGGACTATGAATGTACAATTCACTACCATCATAGAAAACGTAAAAAGGTGTCGATTCTCTTAGTTGAAATAATCCAATAATATTATCATTTTTTATAATAGTGAATGATCCAGTCTTTATATAATTGAAGAATATGGACATGAGAATCAAAAAGGAAGGAATAACATTAATCCTTTTAAAAAATGAATTATCAACCAACTTTTGTTGAATGGTTAAAGGATGCCCATATAAATGATGTGGGTATTCTAAAGAAAGTGGAAAAAAATGAAATGTGAAATCATTGGAGTTGAATGACCATGAATAATGAATTTTTCAATTCAGTTCAGGTCTAGGTGATTCATCAAATACAAAGATAAAGATGGAAATATTAGTTGAGACATGTTATTTGACATTGTCTATTCACCTAAGAAGCACAAAGATTTATTGTGATCTTAGAGATCACTATTATTGGGACAACATGAAGAATAATATAATTGAATATACATTAAAGTGCATGTTATGTTAGTAATTAAAGGATTAAAGGATGTTGTCTAAGGGGATGATGAAACCATTACCCATACCATCATAGAAATAGGAAAACATAACCATGGACTTTTTTATCAGTCATATAATGACATACAAAAGAAACAATTTGATCAGAGTAATATTTGAAAATTTAACAAATACTTGAAAATTCATTGTGATTCTAAAGGATTTATAAATGGGGAAACATGAATGGAGACACATTAGATATTTTTGGTGGTTTCATGGCACACCGCAAGTGGTTGTATATTATTGATATATGATATTTTACTACAAGTTCCATAAAATCCACCAACATGATCTAAACAATAAGATAAACCTCAGTAAAATTATCCTCTTATAATTTAGGGACAATAGGATTAGAATATTCTATCACTGAAATACATCTTTTGAATATGATATTTTCACTTCACGGGAGGTTGGGACCAAAAAATCCATTGGTTGAGTTCTCTTACAAGAAAAGATTCCTCTTGATCATTCAAATTAGTCCCTATGAATCATTTTAATAGTAACAGGTTAATAACAAACATATGTTGGGATGATTTTGGGGAATGAAAATATATATATATATATCCTTAAATAGATGAGGAAATATTATATAATGATAAAAACATTCAGTAGCACATCAAGTTTTCTCAGAGTCTATAGAAGAGCTATGTAGATAATGTTCAATGAGAACTAGAGTTTTATGATGGTGACATTTTATTCCTCTATATAACTCCATGAAGAAATGATATGATATTTAGGACTAAATGAAATACTATCCGATTTTACATCATCCCTTTTGAGATCCTTGATCACATCATAGTTGTGGCCTATTGACTAGCACTAACACTGAACATATCTCATGTACATGACGTATCCTTGTTTACCTATTGAGAAAGTACATATTGATCCCATCATATGTACTCATACCAATGGTGGGATCATTGGATAATGATATCTCTTATGAATATTAGTCAATGAAGATATTTGTTTATCGAGAAAAATTACAGTTATATAAGATAATGACCCCTGTCAAAGTGTTGTATCGAAACCACATGTATGAAGAAGAAATGTAGGAAACTGAGGATGTAATGATGTAAAGATACCACCATCAAATTTATTACGGGAAATAATTTGGAGATAGGAATTTCTTAATGGTTGATCACTAGAACAACCTGAACTATTGTAAATTAAATTACCCATATAATACTTCTAAATGTCTTATTATTTAATATGGATATAGGAGAAAAAAGAAAATCATTTGTATTTATATATATCCATTTTGATTTTAGTTATATTTATGTATATTTATCATTGATAATTTTGTTTATGAATAGTAATCACAATATCTGTATACATATTGGGGGTTCAAAAATCCAAATGCCCAGATAAAGGAATTGATTACCTCAACCAGTAAGATCATTCCCTATCAAGGCCATTTGTCAGAGCTTCCAAGGGAGATATAAATGCTGGTATTTCATTTAGACAAAGACAATGCTTAGATCTAACAACATAAGTATGGGAGAAACCATTCATGGAATAAGTTCCACCTCATCGAGATCATTGAATAGTCCTTATTCACCAAACGACCCCAAAAAATATCCTCCATGACAGACAGTACTCATATGAACTATACTCCTTTATTAACAAGGATATGTATGAAGACCCTAGAAATAGGGATATGTTCATTATTCTGTGTATAAAAATGCATATATTTTTATAATATTATTGTTACTTTATTGAGGAATTATATTTTGATTCAGTTAAACACAAGAAAATATTTTTGGTTAATATTTAAATTCAATTAAGATATATATTTTGATGAAATTATGGTTTTTTAAAATAAATAAAATATAAATAAAATATTATTATTAATTTTTTTATTAAATATATATTATCGTATTATATTTATAATATTAAATGTAATTTTTATAAGGGTTTAAAAAATTTCATTGTCAAAATCTATTATTTTAAATACATGTGTGTTTTTATATTAAAAGTGAAAATAAACATATTTAAGATATTATATATTTAAAATGAATATAATTTTTGGAATAAAGATATAAAAACTATCCAAAAACTAATTTTTATAGCTTTTTGATAAATTAGAATTTTTTCATAGTAATTAAATCCCATTGAAATATACATTGTGTTTTATGATATACTAATGAATCATATCTGATGTAATAGTTAATATAAGTTGGATCCACAACCAAATATATGTTTTAACTTTAAAATATTTTTATTTTACGATTATTTTATTTATTTTGTAAATGTGTTATGAATCCTTTGAAGATTATAATTTATTTTATGACTTTAAAGTCAATTATTTAAGAGTGTGAGGCACATCCAAATCTAAAATAGTAATATTTTAATATGTTATACACTTAGAAATATAAAATAATTTAATCCAAGCACAGTTTTTATAAAAAATGGGAAAAATATGGGGTGGTTTTTGCTTTGTGATATTTTCTTATATAGTTTCCAAAACCAAAATAGTAATGAAATACCCCTCCATTCCTATATAAACCAACCCAACATCCCATTTTTCTTCACCAAAACTCCTTGGATCACATTCAAACCATTTAATACAATCCCAATAGTCCTCCCACAAAACCCCATACTCAAAATAAGCCCCTATCATTCCATTAACGTCACACAATCTTGTAAAGGAGTTTCCTATCCTCCTTTAAAATTCTAGCATGTTTTTTCAAATTAGTTCATTAATTTCATATTATTATATTATAATTCATTAATAATCATTAAAATACTATGAATGTTATGTTATTTTATGGATTTATCATTTATCCCCATATTTATACCCTTAACTAAGCCGTTCGTATGCTGAAATGTCATGAGGGATCATCAACTTATGTTCTTTGTTCATGTTTCTTTATAACGAAATGATTTTTTTCCATTTCCCACAGTTGGGACATGTCTTTCCCTGTCCCTATTACTGTCAATTGTTTTTAAATTATTATAGACCCGTTCTATTTCATCATCCATTTTTATGAATTTTTATGTAATTTTGTTATGCGAGTGAAATTTTACCACAACTGTCCATGCCAAAACACTTGTGTAGTGAATATCATAATTTTTTTTGAGAAAGGGATTTCAACATTTTTCACATATACATATTGATTAGTTACTAACATATATGTGTTCCAAAATACTTAATTGAATAATAAATAATGATGATAAATGAATCCATGTTATGAGATCTATGCGACACACTTAATCGTGATATTGAAATAAGTAGGATGGGTGAGCCTAGATAGTTCACAAATAAATTGGATAATGTTTAGTACCATGGAACGTCTTGTTGGGATAGGGGTGTACCAGATTACTTTATTGAAATAGTTCCACCTAGAATTCAAAGAGAAATTATCATTGGATTTTGTTTATGATGAATTGTATAATATTGTTAACACATTTACCATGTTATGATTATCATGATATATATTGTCTCATTGGTAATGATTATGAATGATTTTCTATTTATGACCAATTGATATGCCTGTTGTTTACCATATATTATCATTTTTAAGTTATGCCTTTTTTATACCGTAATTGGGATTTATTGCTCACCCTATTCTTACATTTTTCCACAAGATATCGTATAAGGATTCATGTATAAAGGAATGCAATGAACATGTAATGGTTTTTTATCCGTAAATAAGTTTTTTTTTCATGTATTAAGTTTTTATGTAATTTACCTATTTCCCAAATACATTAGACTTCTCAAACATTTGGGTTATATTAATTACATTTTTATGTAATAAATAATGAATTAATGTGGAATAAAGAGAACAGTTAATAAAATTTTGAAATATAATTTGATCATTTATACCTAAATTAATCCCATTTAGGTCATTATAAGAAATATCACATTGAAATGAAATATAAATACATATCAATATATTGAACATCTTGCTTTAAAAACTCGCCATCTCACCCCATCTATGAAATTAATGATAAATTAATTTCTGAAGTTTATGTATATTGAATTTTTAAAAATGGATTACATATTTTGAATTAACATAATTTATATTTTATTATAATTTCAATTTTATTACCTCATATATTTTCAAATATTATTATAATTAATTATTGTAATTAAGGTGAAAATGAGTTATATAGTGGATAAACAATATGTTAAAGGGCTAAATAACATAGAAACATATCTATAATCCATTTATAGAAATATATAGAATATAAGACCACATGGATCTTGAATTAATCATTTTTGGATGAAACAAGACTAATGTGATACATCACAATAGTGTTTACCATTTCATATTAACATGAATACCACTCTTCTTCCACTATAGAAGTGAACTCACCCCACTTACTTTTTGATTCCTATAATTCCCTTGGAATCATCAAAACACAACCCTAATAAGAACCCATTTTCCATACCTTCATCCTGTGATACTCCATTTAGGAATAAATCCAACCAAGGAAGCCATTTGTTGCAAAATAATATTTACTCAAAGAATAGGCAACATCCCTCATCAACCACATTGGTAAGATTTTTTTTAAACACCCCTCATTCATATTATTACATTATTATATAATAAAATTTGTATCCTTAATATACATATATGTTTTACCTTAATTTTTTGACCATCATGCACACACCCTTCCATCAAATGGGATACACAATCATCATTCATGTGTACGGTGAACAATCAACTCGCGAACCGATATCATTCATTCATCCATTGTTAGTATTCAAAGATAATAATAATGATGGGATAACTATTTTATATAATATATATGATATTTATCAGGTATTTATTCTTCTTAAATAATAATATGACACATATCACCACGCCTTCTATTTTTGGGAATATGATATGTTTATTTGTGGACATGTGGACTATCACCTCCTCATAGTGACGTGATTCATTCACACATTACTTGAAATGTATTGAGGATGGGTTTCGTAAAAGTATATGATTTATATGAAACAATAATTCTAATGTAAAAGTATTTTATATACCCATAAACATGCATGTTGTATATTTTCATTCTTTCAATACATCATTATAACTGAAACAACATTAATCAAAACGTACAACATACCTTCTCCATGAAAGTTGTATTCCATCTAATATTTATATATTTAATATATTATTATAAATAATTCCATAATGAATATATGTGCATTTTATATCATGTTTTAAATTATATATATAATTAAATCATGATGTAATTAATAAGATCAATAATAAAAAGTCACAAGATATGTAGAAACCAAATCATATATTAATAGAAATGCATCATTAACAAGAAATTATTAATAAACAGGTAATATAATGTCAAAATAAAATCATATATGGCATGATATATAGAAATATTTTTATTCATTATACTTATAATTAAATTATATTTACTATACACGTGTTTTGAATTTGTACAAATAAATTCAATACATTTAGTAAGAGAATCTTAACTGAATTTTTATATCCTAAGATATATTCCAAATTCACAACTCAATTATTTATTGGGGTGTTTATAATTAGAAATGAAATTTTATATAATTAATATAATTAATATAATTATATTAATTTAATTTAATTGAATTTAATCTTTCATTGGTCTCTTAATTAAAATGTTACTGAAGTAGTAAGGATATTTCAAGTCTCATTTTTAATTCTTTGAGACTTATGTAAAATTCACTAATCATTTCCTCTTTGTGATGTATATAATTTATATGAATTTATTATATTATATTTTTCCATAAATTAATGGATATTTACCTATCAAATTTTTGATCTCTCTTTCAGGGGACTCATGTGACGTCCCGGAACCAGCTTCCCCTCAACCTGAGCCCTGAGCCCAGTTGGCCACATGACCCCGGGCTCGTCTCCCCATAGGCCAAGGGCTGCTGATTAGAAGTGGGGGTGTAATGGTATGTCAGTGGGGAGAA
Organism: Viscum album; assembly: GCA_963277665.1. NCBI lineage: Eukaryota > Viridiplantae > Streptophyta > Magnoliopsida > Santalales > Viscaceae > Viscum > Viscum album. Next base: position 44,179,584 of record OY728139.1, on the reverse strand, counting down.
TGTAACCCCATGTCAGAGTACGTTGTGGTATAGTATAAAATGAACAAAATAGTGGAAGCACAACCAAAGGATAAACAGGAAAAAAGGGGAAACATACTAACCAAACAACAGAAGTAAGGAAGCCTTGATAAATATACAAAAGCCTCATATACAGTGTCTGGTACAAAATGGATGCATGACATGCTAATACAATGGAAACAGATGGAAATAATTCTATGCAGTAATACAAAAAAAGAACAAAAGTAGTCCACAAGAATCCCTAGTGATGATCAGTCCTCTTCTCTGGAACTCCAGCTAGAACATACATGTATCAACTACCTGAAGCTGGGCTTTGCCCCTACTAGTTCCTACAGTAGTAAAGTCTACACGGGTGCCCAGGAGGCCACCCGGGTAGGGTGTGAGACAAGTCTCTGTAGGACACCACCAACGATGTCTACATGTAATCCAAATAGGTGTTCACAAAAATAGTGAGAAATAGAATGAATGTAAGTAAAGAAAGCAATAAACAACCCTCCCACTCAGGTTCCAGAAGGACACCAAGTGGGTCTACCTACCTCAGCTCATGGCTGGTAGTCTGAATGAGTCACCTACTTATTTTGAGATATATATATATATATATATTCATATATATATATATAATATGTTGGGTAGGACCGGGATAGAACTCACAGACGTCCTTAACCCTGGGGTAGCGCTCTCGATCCTACCCCTGGCCCAACCTAGGGGAAGCTGTCACGGTCTATCCGAGAAACTGAAGGATTAATAATTATTCAAGGGAGCTCTCACAATCTACCCTTATCCCGAAGCCGTAACATAGGGGAGCTCTCACAGTCTAACCCTAGCTCGAAGCTATATCGTTTAATTAGGGGAGCTGTCATGGTCTGCCCCTAGCTCAAAGCCATATCATAGGAGAGCTCTCACAGTCAACCCCTAGCCTGAAGCTTAAAGATTTAATTAGCATAGGTTATAAGTCATAGACTTCTTATATCATTCATATCAATAAAACATGGAATTTCCATCATACAATATCACATATTCACATTTCAAGCAAACATGCATTTAAAATAATAAAAGGGGTTTAGGCCAACTCATCCTATCCAAGCCCTAACCAAACCATCCCATTTTCCTCACATGGAAAATGGATTTCAAGACATATCCATAAGGTCCAAAGGTTAAAAAGGGCTAAAACGCAAGGTATAACACCTATGGGTGTCCATATCGGGGTCATACGGTACCCAAACACCCAAATGAGGGTAGTTCCCCTAACCTCCAATCACAAGGGTCATTTATACAGTAAGTAGTAAATAATAATAAGAGTTTTAGAAAATTGAAAACCTCGACATGATGGTATAAACCCCAAAAGACGAAAACCCAAAATGAAAACCACATGACTACCTTCCTTAGGGCTGTAGATGTAGGCTCACTTGATATCGACCTCAGATTCGCAGTATATTGGAAGAAATCTGAGTTCCAGTCCAAAGACTATGGCCCTTCCAACACCTCCGATAGATCAAGAATCAGATTTCGGCTGAAGGCTCCACCAAGATAAGGGTGAGAGGAAGGTTCGGGAGCTTAATGGGGCTTCTCCTCTGGTTCTTTTCCAGAGAGCTGGGTCGTTACAACCTACCATCCTTAAAGAAACTCATCCCCATGTTGGCCTTCCGAGGGTACTGAGGTGTCATCAACGAAAAGATCTGGACATTGAGAACGTATATCAGCCTCTCGCTCCCAGGTCTCATCCTGTACCCGACCGTACTGCCATAACATCCGTACAAGAGGAACATACCTACCATGGAGTGTCTTCAAGCTTCGGTCAACGATTCACATTGGATACTACTCGAAGGAAGCATCCATATCCAGTTCAACCTAATCAGGCTGAAACACATGAGTCGGATCTGAAAAGTATCGGTGAAGCTTAGATGCATGAAAAACAATGTGTATGGCCTGATATCTTTGTGGAAGTTCAAGCTGGTAAGCTACTGGTCCGATATGCTTCACCACCTCAAAGGGTCCTACGAACCTCGGTGAAAGCTTACCCTGCTTTTGAATAGGTATCTACCCTAACCTGGGTGAGATCCTCAAGAAAACCCAGTTCCCGTCCTCAAACTCAAGTGGTCATCAGTACTTGTCAGCATAAGACTGCGGTCTAGACTGAGCTATCTACATATGCTTCCAGATAAGCTGTATCTGCTCTGTAGTCTCCTACACAAGATGTGGTCCTAGAACAGCTGCCTCCCCTACTTCAAGCCACCACAAAGGCGATCGACAAGGCTTACCATATAAATCTTTATAGGGATCCATCTCAATGGTAGACTGGAAGATATTGTTATAATTGAACTCAATAAGAGGAATGTGTTTCTCCCATGAACATACATAATCTAGAACCCAGGCATGTAAAAAATCATCCAGTACCTGTATAGTCCTCTTGGTCTGTCCGTCAGTCTGTGGGTGGTAGGCTGTGCTCAAAAGTACATGCGTACCCATGGCCTTCTGTAAACCCTACCAGAACCGAGATGTAAAACGAGGATCTCTGTCTGAGACAACAGAAAAAGGTGCTCCATGAAGGTGCACTATTTCCTTGAAATATATCCTTCCCAAGTCATCAACCGTGAGGGTCTATCGTGTAGAGACCCAAAGCTTATCGTACATGGACATTACATTACTTTTGCGGAATACTTAGTACATAACAAAAACACACACACAAGGATCGTAATAGTTTAGTGTCTTTGGAAACTCGGAACGGAATCTTCTAATCGTGGTGAAAGATCTTCAATATCTCCCATAAAGATCTTCCCTTTTTTTTAACCTAAAAACCTTTCTTTATATCCTGGGGAAAAGAAAACATAAAAGGGTGAGCTCAAATGCTCAGTAAGGGTAAACAAAAGAAATATCAATCACATAATTTTCATAAGAACATAACATTTTTGGAAATCTTAACCTGCAAAAGAGAGCATAATTTCATAACATGGGATAAATCATAGTAGTGAAAATGAAACCCTTACTTAAAACATTACTCATTGTGGCATACACACATAATCATAGAGAATCATTTCTTGTTAGTCAAGACTCATTGCCAAGACTATCTTAGTGGACAAAGTCCCTTTCTGAATCGAGTAATCCTCGTTTCAGTCCTGTTTCACTGAACCGGTATAACCTACCATTCCAGCCATGTCTATCTCATGAGATATAAAATCTTTACCCAATGCATTGGAGGGAGATATAGGTCCCACCCATCTTATAATGAATCCTTTCTTATGTGTGCCACATAATCATAAATCATACATCATCGCATAACACATGTAACAAAAATGGGATTCTTGAAACATCATGACATCATAAAACAAATCATATAAGATAAAGGAATTCATAAAAATATTTCCATCACAACATAATCAAACCAATGTAATAATAGGTATAAAAACAGTACCCTTTTATTATCTTAGATGGAAAATAATTTTGATAAAATACTTGAACTCCATTCTTGAGGAAAATATCCTTTCTACTTCAAAAACACTTTTCTTTTCTTAATATGTCATACAATTATAAACTAAAAGAACTTGATTAAAAATAAACTTGAAAACTTGTAAAGGAAGCTTCTTGGAAATAATGTTTTAAAAATCCATTCATGCCGTATACGTTAAAAAAAACATTCTTCGTACTTTTGTCGGAAAAGTCAAAAAGTACCTCGTACGAAAAACGACAAAAGATTCCTTTCATACGTATTACTAAAAACTCACCGAAGGGTAAAAATGGATTTAAAAAATTGTAGGTGGATGGAAATAATATTACATATTGATGAAACATGGATGTGGATGATAAAATACACCCCAGTAAATACTTACGAATAAACAATCTCGGATAAAAATGAGATTGTGATATTTCCCTTACCTTAGGTCCGACTTGCTTTGTAAGTGTCCGAACCTCCTGTATAATGATTTAAATCATGTTATTGACTTATTAAAGAATCATATTCATTGTTATGATATCATATATGGTTCACTTATGACATTATATTACCCGTTCTTTTGTAAACTCCATGTTAAAGAAGCGTTTTGGGTAAAATCGTTTCATTTATCGTAGGTGTTTTGACTTGTTGTTCTTGACATCATTATTACTTATATCATGATTTACTTACTTCCAGAATATAAAATATGATTTATATATCATATATATTCAGTATATATATATATATAATAGGTAGATAAATAAAATGAAAAACACCGTTCATGGAGACGGTAGTCCGTACGTACGCATGAACGCTGTTTTCCATTCCTTATTGTCTTGAAATGGAAGTAAGTAGATTACATACATATGTATATATATACATAAATCCAGTAGCTTTATAATGTCATATATTTCATTATTATTTCTTATATATACATTATAATCATTCTTAAATGGTTAACATGGAGAATGAATCTCATCGCGTCGTGGAGACGGTAGTCCGTACGTACGCACGAGCGATGATATCATTTCTATCAATATTGAATTGAATTGGAGTGAATTATACAATATATCAGAATCAATATGATGTTGTAATAACTATGTATAGTTATTTTTTACACAATTATACCCATCCATGTAAGGTGGTGGTGGAAAATAGATTACACCACGGCGTGGAGACGGTATTCCGTACGTACGCACGCGCGGTGATTTCTTTTTCTGTAGGATGGATAGATGGTGAAATAGGGTTGTTTCATACTTATAATAACATATCAGTATATGAGTGACACTGATGTTATTACTTCATAATGAAACAACCTAAGAAGAAGAAGTGGAAGAAGAAATAAAGATGAAAGAATTGGTAACGGTAATTACCTCTTCTTTGAAGCGCCTTTTGGAGACCTCCTCTTAGGGAACTAAAATTGGTCTTTGAGTAAGACCAGAACCTCTAGGATGTTTCTAGGTAAGTGGAGAAGAGATTTTGGCAGGGGTTGGCCGAGCTTGAGTGCTCAAAGTGGTGTGAGGAGGAGGGGGAGGAGGTGTCCTTTTATAGGGGAGGAGAGGGGCACCTTAGGAATTCTTAAAAATATTAATTTATAATAAATCTAACCCCACTTAAAAACCTCCAAAAATGACTCATATTCGAAGATTAGATGAGATAGGGTTGTAATCTCATCAACCAATCAAATTTAGACATGTTTGGATATTATTTTAAACCTTATCAATTAGATTTAACTCTAAGTTAAATAATTTAACTTTTACCGTGTCTTTTTGTTTTCTTTCACTATATGGTTAATACACTTACTATAACATGCCAAACGAACCCCAAATTGTTTATTATTAATATATATATCCTTATCTAAGTCATTTTGCCGAACCTTAGATTTTTAGGAATAAAATAACAATTAGTAATATAATATTTGATTTAAAAACTATTTTGTGTCAATTTTGACACTATTTGATATATGATTTTTGTGAAAGTCATAACAGAATTAAATGTTCGAACCAAGTTGATTAAATCAACATTAATATATCATAGTAACATAGAAAATTAGTGGAATTCATAAAAAATCTCAAATTACATTTATTTTGGTGCTTATAACATCAATTATGTCAATATTTTATTAAAAAGATAATTACTGCATCATCGTTGTGTCATAAATAAATTACATTATTTGATGTCTAAAAATTACAAATAAAATACCATCATGTAGGAAATCCTTTTATCTTTCTAATGAATATTTACAATCGAATTTATCTTATGTATAACCCCATATTAAAAATTATTTACTTATTAAACTTTGATTTTAACTATTTTAACCCTTCTTTAAATAAATTAATAATAAATGTCCTAATCTAATCCAAGTGGGCCTAAATGGTCATATTTTATTCCTAAGTTTGTTTTTGGTCGAAATACACTTGTCTAATAGGATTAGGACATGTTTTAGGGTAATATTAATATCATATTTACCCTTAGTTACCCTATTTACTATTAACCGCGGTAAAAAAAGTAAAAAGTTACTATTCACCAAAAAATTATTTTCATCTCATTGAACCACATTTTAGTCCTTGATATTAACCGTGTCTCTCGGATTTTCGAAATTCCATTCACAGAAGCGGTAAAATTATGTTTTATGCAAAATTCAGTTTTTAACCTACCACTTAGTAGTTTCACTATTCATCAAAAATTGATGTTTTTCAGAACAATGCCAAAATTTCATCCTAAGCTATATTTCATATTCCGAATTCAAAAATGAAGTCTATTTTACCAAATTCATAACACAAAAGTTGCATTAATTAATTTTATAATTAAATCCCGCTGTTAAAACAAATAGCGTGTTTTTAAGAAACAATATCTATCAAAAGATTGACACTTGATTATGTCTGGTTTAAATGTGAAATTACAACCAATGACCAACATTGTATTAAATTGTAAAAATATTTTCTAAATATACTTTAAAACCACTCAAATTAATAATTTATCACTATTAATAATTTCGATTAAAAAAGTTGTTTTTAATTAAAATTTAGTAATTTTCACTATTCATCAGAATATGAAAGTTATCCGAAATGTACCAAAATTTCACCTTAGGCTAAATTCGATACTCCGAATCCAAAAATGAAATCCATTTTGAAAAATAAAATTTACAAAATTTCAAAAAGTGGTTATTACTATTCATAACGGCTAGTTTTAATAACATTTTAATAGCATATCGTTGTTTAGTGAAACTCGGTATTGCGTATTACACACGCTATCGAGGAAGGTCGCGATTGCGTGTAATGCAAGGCAAGTCAAGGATGTGTGTTGTGCAAGCTCCTTTTGGTGTAGCGTACAACACAAGACATTAATAAAATAAAAAGAATATTTTTCATAAAATCTCGGGCTGTTACATTCTACCCCCCTTAAAATGAATTTCGCCCTCGAAATTCGTCGGGGTTATAAATGGTTTACTATTCGAAAGTTTCTTTAATAGAAACCCACATCGTAAAAGGGAATACCAAAACTTGGATTTAAAAACTAAAGTATGAAATGTAACGATTACCCAAATAAACTAATCACTGGGTTTCCACATAGGTGAAAATATGGATATGGAAGAGAAATCTAACCATCATGTTCTGATGGAGAGTGGTAGAGAACATGGCTATGGAAAAGCCAGTAATCACAAATCCATAGATTTGTGATGATATAAGGTACCATCTGATTTATCAGGTATAAGATCACTAGGACAATCATTTTTGGTTTTCAAGATCATTTCCCTAAAGTTGAAAATTTGCTTAGAATAAATACTTACTTTATTTTGGTACAATCTCACTGTTGTTCGTGCCTTGAACAATTTCCACTTCATCTCTTAAATAAATGAAGTTGAATTTGTCATTCATGAAGTGTTAGCAGATCATGTGATAGAATGATGGGTCATTCCATCTGTCTCAAACAAAAGGTTAGAAAAAGTTATTAAATATACATAAGTCATTCTATAGTGAGATTAATCACATATGGTTCCTAAAATGGACTTATACTTCATATATCATACTGCTTAATATAATAAAACTAGTTTCTACTAAACAGGGACTTCCTGTAGGTCAGTAGTAGGCGATAAAGGCCAGTCGCACTTCGGTTGTGGGTTCGATTCCTACAGCCTTGTCCGAAGCGATGGGCTGTCGCCCGTCCTGCAGGTTGTCCCTTTTTCTAGAACTACATCCCATCAATAATATCGAAAAAAACTTCTATCCTTAAACAATACTAACTTATGTCCAACATAATCCAGTCTAATCTTTAGGCTTATACATAATACTATAGTCCACTCTCATAATATAGTGACAACGATTACCAGAGATTTAATACTGTCGTTGATCCCCACATATCATAAGATATGTCTTGTTGGTCACATTCCAAACATTCAAAGTCCTTAATCATGTATTCTCTTGAATACCTTAGTGAAAACATGAGTGCTGTTAAAAGTTACCAAAATCCTCAAAATTCTATATACTCAAACCATGATATCACTTAGTCCTTATATCAATCATGAGCTCATGAATACTGTCAAACATTTCATTTTCCCCTTATCCCTTCATTATGCGCATATCATCTTCATTCCAAAAATATCTGAATAACCTTTCATGGATACTGGTAACATTAATCAGACAACAATGTTACAATCCTTACATGTCTCTTTATTCCATAGTACCATGAGATTACTTATACAACATTACACATGATAAACATATAATCATTCCACTACATTCTTAAACCATTGACCGAGCTTCAACAATTCTTTCATCTCACATACCATTGGTAGTCTCTTCATCATCATCCACATAAATACTTCCCATATGACCATACTGATTCTCTTCATGAGTCTTTCCCTTAGGGCATTTGTTTGCATAATGCCCATACATTCCACATTTAAAACACTTAACCATTTTTGATGTCGTAGCAATACCATTATCCTCATCCCTGGTATTAACTGAACCTTTTCCTTTGCACTTACTGGCTTTGTGTCCTTCTTTTCCACACCCAAAGCATCTTCCAGTTCCTTTGAAACATTCTCCTTGATGCCTCTTCCCACATGATTTACATAGGGGAAATTGAACTTTCTTTCCTCTATGATCATCATGAAACTCCATCTTTCTCTTATTAGCCGAGTCAGGAAACTTACCAAATTTTACTTTATTGATCATATTATGAGATTTCTGATTCGGCATAATAATGATGGTTGGACTTCCAAATCCCATTTCATTTGGTTGATCATAATGAATATCATTCCATTGTCCATCATTTCCTCAATTATCGTGAATCACCTTGTTTCCAGCCATTTTCTAAAACCCAAAAAGAATAGCGTGAGAGGAAAAAATCATGCTAGGGAAAACAACATAATAAAGGGGGAGTACCTTGAACATCTAACATCTTAGGTTTAATTCTATGATCGTTAGCGTAGTTCTAGTACTATAACCTATACGTATACTTAACCTTAGGGACATCCCTAGACTTACCTTAGAAATATCTCTAGGGATCTCACTAACGTTTTCGCATCCTAGTTTCCAAAGGTTGACTAAACCTTTCCTCTGATACCAACTGTAGAGACCCGAAGCCTGACGTACATGGACTTTACATTACTTTTGCGGAATACTTAGTACATAACAAAAACACACACACAAGGATCGTAATAGTTTAGTGTCTTTGGAAACTCGGAACAGAATCTTCTAATCGTGGTGAAAGATCTTCAATATCTCCCATAAAGATCTTCCCTTTTTTTTTACCTAAAAAACTTTCTTTATATCCTGGGGAAAAGAAAACATAAAAGGGTGAGCTCAAATGCTCAGTAAGGGTAAACAAAAGAAATATCAATCACATAATTTTCATAAGAACATAACATTTTTGGAAATCTTAACCTGCAAAAGAGAGCATAATTTCATAACATGGGATAAATCATAGTAGTGAAAATGAAACCCTTACTTAAAACATTACTCATTGTGGAATACACACATAATCATAGAGAATCATTTCTTGTTAGTCAAGACTCATTGCCAAGACTATCTTAGTGGACAAAGTCCCTTTCTGAATCGAGTAATCCTCGTTTCAGTCCTGTTTCACTGAACCGGTATAACCTACCATTCCAGCCATGTCTATCTCATGAGATATAAAATCTTTACCCAATGCATTGGAGGGAGATATATGTCCCACCCATCTTATAATGAATCCTTTCTTATGTGTGCCACATAATCATAAATCATACATCATCGCATAACACATGTAACAAAAATGGGATTCTTGAAACATCATGACATCATAAAACAAATCATATAAGATAAAGGAATTCATAAAAATATTTCCATCACAACATAATCAAACCAATGTAATAATAGGTATAAAAACAGTACCCTTTTATTATCTTAGATGGAAAATAATTTTGATAAAATACTTGAACTCCATTCTTGAGGAAAATATCCTTTCTACTTCAAAAACACTTTTCTTTTCTTAATATGTCATACAATTATAAACTAAAAGAACTTGATTAAAAATAAACTTGAAAACTTGTAAAGGAAGCTTCTTGGAAATAATGTTTTAAAAATCCATTCATGCCGTATACGTTAAAAAAAACATTCTTCGTACTTTTGTCGGAAAAGTCAAAAAGTACCTCGTACGAAAAACGACAAAAGATTCCTTTCATACGTATTACTAAAAACTCACCGAAGGGTAAAAATGGATTTAAAAAATTGTAGGTGGATGGAAATAATATTACATATTGATGAAACATGGATGTGGATGATAAAATACACCCCAGTAAATACTTACGAATAAACAATCTCGGATAAAAATTAGATTGTGATATTTCCCTTACCTTAGGTCCGACTTGCTTTGTAAGTGTCCGAACCTCCTGTATAATGATTTAAATCATGTTATTTACTTATTACAGAATCATATTCATTGTTATGATATCATATATGGTTCACTTATGACATTATATTACCCGTTCTTTTGTAAACTCCATGTTAAAGAAGCGTTTTGGGTAAAATCGTTTCATTTATCGTAGGTGTTTTGACTTGTTGTTCTTGACATAATTATTACTTATATCATGATTTACTTACTTACAGAATATAAAATATGATTTATATATCATATATATTCAGTATATATATATATATAATAGGTAGATAAATAAAATGAAAAACACCGTTCATGGAGACGGTAGTCCGTACGTACGCATGAACGCTGTTTTCCTTTCTTTATTGTCTTGAAATGGAAGTAAGTAGATTACATACATATGTATATATATACATAAATCCAGTAGCTTTATAATGTCATATATTTCATTATTATTTCTTATATATACATTATAATCATTCTTAAATGGTTAACATGGAGAATGAATCTCATCGCGTCGTGGAGACGGTAGTCCGTACGTACGCACGAGCGATGATATCATTTCTATAAATATTGAATTGAATTGGAGTGAATTATACAATATATCAGAATCAATATGATGTTGTAATAACTATGTATAGTTATTTTTTACACCATTATACCCATCCATGTAAGGTGGTGGTGGAAAATAGATTACACCACGGCGTGGAGACGGTATTCCGTACGTACGCACGCGCGGTGATTTATTTTTCTGTAGGATGGATAGATGGTGAAATAGGGTTGTTTCATACTTATAATAACATATCAGTATATGAGTGATACTGATGTTATTACTTCATAATGAAACAACCTAAGAAGAAGAAGTGGAAGAAGAAATAAAGATGAAAGAATTGGTAACGGTAATTACCTCTTCTTTGAAGCGCCTTTTGGAGACCTCCTCTTAGGGAACTAAAATTGGTCTTTGAGTAAGACCAGAACCTCTAGGATGTTTCTAGGGAAGTTGAGAAGAGATTTTGGCAGGGGTTGGCCGAGCTTGAGTGCTCAAATTGGTGTGAGGAGGAGGGGGAGGAGGTGTCCTTTTATAGGGGAGGAGAGGGGCACCTTAGGAATTCTTAAAAATATTAATTTATAATAAATCTAACCCCACTTAAAAACCTCCAAAAATGACTCATATTCTAAGATTAGATGAGATAGGGTTGTAATATCATCAACCAATCAAATTTAGACATGTTTGGATATTATTTTAAACCTTATCAATTAGATTTAACTCTAAGTTAAATAATTTAACTTTTACCGTGTCTTTTTGTTTTCTTTCACTATATGGTTAATACACTTACTATAACATGCCAAACGAACCCCAAATTGTTTATTATTAATATATATATCCTTATCTAAGTCATTTGGCCGAACCTTAGATTTTTAGGAATAAAATAACAATTAGTAATATAATATTTTATTTAAAAACTATTTTGTGTCAATTTTGACACTATTTGATATATGATTTTTGTGAAAGTCATAACAGAATTAAATGTTCGAACCAAGTTGATTAAATCAACATTAATATATCATAGTAACCTAGAAAATTAGTGGAATTCATAAAAAATCTCAAATTACATTTATTTTGGTGCTTATAACATCAATTATGTCAATATTTCATTAAAAAGATAATTACTGCATCATCGTTGTGTCATAAATAAATTAAATTATTTGATGTCTAAAAATTACAAATAAAATACCATCATGTAGGAAATCCTTTTAGCTTTCTAATGAATATTTAAAATCGAATTTATCTTATGTATAACCCCATATTAAAAATGATTTACTTATTAAACTTTGATTTTAACTATTTTAACCCTTCTTTAAATAAATTAATAATAAATGTCCTAATCTAATCCAAGTGGGCCTAAATGGTCATATTTTATTCCTAAGTTTTTTTTTGGTCGAAATACACTTGTCCAATAGGATTAGTACATGTGTTAGGGTAATATTAATATCATATTTACCCTTAGTTACCCTATTTACTATTAACCGCGGTAAAAAAAGTAAAAAGTTACTATTCACCAAAAAATTATTTTCATCTCATTGAACCACATTTTAGTCCTTGATATTAACCGTGTCTCTCGGATTTTCGAAATTCCATTCACAGAAGCGGTAAAATTATGTTTTATGCAAAATTCAGTTTTTAACCTACCACTTAGTAGTTTCACTATTCATCAAAAATTGATGTTTTTCAGAACAATGCCAAAATTTCATCCTAAGCTATATTTCATATTCCGAATTCAAAAATGAAGTCTATTTTACCAAATTCATAACACAAAAGTTGCATTAATTAATTTTATAATTAAATCCCGCTGTTAAAACAAATAGCGTGTTTTTAAGAAACAATATCTATCAAAAGATTGACACTTGATTATGTCTGGTTTAAATGTGAAATTACAACCAATGACCAAAATTGTATTAAATTGTAAAAATATTTTCTAAATATACTTTAAAACCACTCAAATTAATAATTTATCACTATTAATAATTTCGATTAAAAAAGTTGTTTTTAATTAAAATTTAGTAATTTTCACTATTCATCAGAATATGAAAGTTATCCGAAATGTACCAAAATTTCACCTTAGGCTAAATTCGATACTCCGAATCCAAAAATGAAATCCATTTTGAAAAATAAAATTTACAAAATTTCAAAAAGTGGTTATTACTATTCATAACGGCTAGTTTTAATAACATTTTAATAGCATATCGTTGTTTAGTGAAACTCGGTATTGCGTATTACACACGCTATCGAGGAAGGTCGCGATTGCGTGTAATGCAAGGCAAGTCAAGGATGTGTGTTGTGCAAGCTCCTTTTGGTGTAGCGTACAACACAAGACATTAATAAAATAAAAAGAATATTTTTCATAAAATCTCGGGCTGTTACATATCGCACATGTAAGAAATACGCAACCTTCATCATACGGTCGATGATAACCCATACCACATCATTGCCACGAGGTGACCTGGGTAAACTGGTAACAAAATCCATAGAAACATCATCCCATTTCCACTATGGAAAGGAAAATGGCTGCAAAAGCCCAGACAGACCCTGATGTTCCACCTTCACCTGCTGACAGGTGGAACAACGCGTGATGAAACCGGCTATCTCCCACTTCATTCTAGGCCACCAATACTGTCGTCACAAATCATGATACATTTTTGTGATTCCAGGGTGAACTGCCCAAGCTGAGGAGTGTAAATCCCTCATCAGCTCCACTCTGATGTATGCTAGGACTCATGCATGCCCACTGAACAACAAAGTATCACCCTCAACCATGGTGAAATCAGTAGAGGCATCATCAGTGACAGTTTCCCATAGGAGAAGGCCTTCCAGATCTGATAACTGTCTTGCCCTATCCCGTTTCAAAAGAGTATATGTTACCGGTAAGGATGAGAGAACGGTCTGACCCTGACCCTCTTGAACCTCAATGTGCATATTTGAAAATGGGGCCATCATCTTCCATTCCTCATTAGATTCCCAAACCACTTGCGACTAAGTTTTTCATCTTAGCTCATCGGCTACTGAATTTCTTTTCCCAGGAGTGTAGTCCAATTCAAAATCAAAAGATTGCAGGTACTCGGCCCACCTGCGCTAGCTAAGATTCAGATCCCGCTGAGTGAAGACATACTTGAGGCATTTGTGATCAGTGAATACCACAAAACACTCTCCCAACAAATAGTGTCTCCAACAGCGTAAGGCATGAACAACTGCTGTGAGCTCGTGGTCGTGCGTTGAATAATTCCATTCATGAGGCTTTAAATAACAAGAACCATACGCAACGACTCGCTCGTCCTGCATCAAGACAGCTCCATGCCCAATACCTGATGTGTCACAATAGACCGTATAAGCCCTGCCCGGCTCCGGGAAGATCAGTATCGACACAGAAGTCAGTCTTCCCTTTAGTTCCTGAAAAGCTATTTCAAAATGTTCCGACCACTCTAATCTCACCCCCTTTTTGGTCAAAGCTATAACTGGTGCTACTATGTGTGAAAAGTTCTGAATGAATTGCCTATAATATCCAGAAATCCCCAAGAAACTCTTGATATCGAAGACGATCATGGGTTTCTCCCAAGAGACTATAGAACTTGTTGAGTCAAAAATTCTCTTTTGACTTATATATTTTGTTTTGGAAATCACAAATGTCTTTTTAATCGTATCGTACTAACCCTATCAATCATATCGTACTGACCCTGTCAATCGTATGGTACTGACCCTGTCAATCGTATCGTACTGACTCTGTCAATCGTATCGTACTGACTCTGTCAATCGTATCGTACTGACTCTGTCAATTGTAATCATACTGACTCTGCTATTCATATTTTCATTACTTGTTTTGGTACTAAGTAAAAAATCTTGTTTCATACTAATCATTCTATTGTTTATCATCTTCATATATCTTGTTCTAACCAATACGATGTCATTGAGTTAGTTACAAACTAATCAAAACGATGTCGTGATTTCTCTTTCAATATGACCGTTATGATGCCAGGTGTCCAAGTCCCTCCGAGTTTTTCGGATAAATATGACTGTTGGAGGTGATGTGACCATTGGAACCTGAGGCCTATAAATAGGAGGTCATTTGAAGATGAAAGTAAGAAAACAAAGGACTTTTGGAACAACTGTGATACTCTACTTCTATCAAGTTCTAGAGAGAGACTCTATGACTTCTCTCATCTGCTTTATACATCCGATCATCATATCGAGGGATTTCAAGTAATTGAAAGACAGAGGTGCCGATTACTTACAAAATCAAGGGCTGCCAGGGGTAGGCAGACGGACAGACCGATCATCGTATCGAGGGCTACCGAGGATAGGCAGACTGATGTTCCGATCATCGTATCGAGGGATGCGAGGGATAGGAAGATAGACAGTCCGATCATCGTATCGAGGGCTCACCAAGGTGTTGGTGAGACAGACCTTTTATCCTAGGTGAAAGGATAAACCTTCTCTTTGGGTTAAAAGAATTGTAATTCTTTTACATTTCTGCTGCAAATTGTATTAGAAAGGAAATTGTTTTTGTTTCCTTTTCTATCTCTTATACATTTGTAATTGTTTCAATTACATCCATTCTATTACATATTGTATTGATTGATTCTATATGCTTTAAGGTAGAATCATTCATCTTTATATTACTCTGATTATTGTGTTCATCTTGAATACAATTGTTTAACATTTCATTAGTATTACATTAAATCATACCTTTTATATTCAATACAATTGTGGGTGTTTGTATTTGTATTAGTTTAAGATCATTTAAACTAATACTTAAGTGCTAAAAAACAAAGTTTTTTAAACCTACAATTTACCCCCCTCTTGTATTGTTCCATCTAATAGACATACATATCTACATATTCGATCCAACAATTGGTATTAGAGGAGGTTTTCCACTGATTTGTATTTCTTGTTCTATTTTTAGTAACTACACTAACGTGTGGAGTGGAAAAGTTTTTGTTTTATTAGATGGCAGGAATGAATATTGGGTCAATAGACAATATGAATCCTTCTAGACCACCAATATTTGATGGAAATGATTATGAGTAATGGAGATATCGTATGAAGACTTTTTTTATCAATACTGGTGTAGACAACTTTATAATGCTTACTGGAGGTTACAAAATTCCTGACAAAGAAGTCAGTACTTTTACTAACCAATAGAAGCAATAATATCAACTGAATTACAAGGTACACAATACTTTATTATGTTCTATGACCAGGAATATATACAGTCAGATATCTTCATGTGAAGCAACCAACTGTATTTGGAAGAAATTATAAGTCACTCATTTTTGTACATCCAAGGTTATAGAAACAAGAAGAGCAATGCTTCGAGCCAGTTTGTAAAGTTCAACAAAGATTTATGACAATAGTCAATAGCTTACAATCTATGGGTGAAAAAGGTCTTGATGATGAAGCTCTAGTAGATAATATTATAGATATAATGCCAAATGAATGGGAGTAAAAAGGATAGCTATTGATGAAAACATAAAAGTTTCTCAGATTTCTCTGGATGAACTCTTTGGAACTCTTCTACAGCACGAGACAAGAATGAAGAGAGATGCTGATTTCAACAAGAGGAATAATGGGAATAGAAGTGTAGACTTTGCATCTAAAGCTAAAACACCAGAAAGGATAATAGGATCCAAAGCCAAGAAAGTTGTTATATCTGATTCAAGTGATTGTAATCTTTCGGATAATGAGTTAGCCAATCCTGCTCGAAGGGTGAACAAGATTGTTGGAAAGAAATATTTATAATATAGATTCAAAAATAAAGATAGGAAGGATAAGAAAGATTCATAGGTAACTTGTTATGAATGTAAAAAAGCAGGACATATAAGGCCTGATTGTCCTTTACTGAAGAGGAAAGACAGAAAGGAGAAACACTCTCAACGAAACAAGAACAGTTTTTATAAGACAAAGAAAGTATTGAAGGCAAATGATACCTAGAGTGCAAGTGGTAGTTATTCTTCAGACAATTCTTCAGAATATGAGTCCTCAGGACAGAGGAATATCAGACTTATAGCCAGATTACCAATTGAAGATTATTGTCTCCTGGCTAAGGTACTCAATGCTGAAGCTATTAAAAATGTCTCTTTAAATGCAAATTATACTGATAATAGATATTATGAATCTTCAAATGGTGAATCTTCATCATTAGAGGATGATACATTACATTCTTTTGAAGAAGTCTCTGGATTTTCTAAATTACTTGAAAATAAAAAATTCTAAACTCAAGAAGAATCTTGAGAAAGAAAATTCTAGAATTTCAATCTTGACTAAAGAAGTATCAGATCTTTCTAAAGATCTTTATATGAAAACATCTGATTTTGAAAGTTTTTTAAAAACCCTTGAGAAAGTTAAATCTGAAAACGATAAACTTTCTAAGGATCTTGAAAATGTAATTTCAAAGAAAAATATTTTAGATCCTAACTCTAGTTCAAATTAAAATGGTTTGGAAAATAAGAATTTGGTTTTAAAACTATAGTCAGAAATTTTTTCCTTGAAAAAAAGTTTGTCAAACTTTACTCATGGAAAGGAAAACTTCGACAAGATGTATTCTCAAATTAGACCTTTGAGAAATCATTCTAGTCTTGGTTATACTTATCCCAAACCTGTTTTTAGTAATAACTATTTTGTTCCACAAAAAACCTCTTTTTGTACTAAGTGCCAATGTGGTGGACACTGGAGAAGAGATTGTTCTCTTAACAGAATTCAATCTTTAGGATTTCATAAATCTCATTTTGTAAAACAAATGTGGATTCCTAAAATTCTTTTATCTAACCCTTCTGGATCCAAAAAAGTTTGGATTCTGAAAAACTAATTGTTTCTTTTTCAAGAAAATGAGAAGTGTACCAATAAGAATATTTGGTAGATGGATAGTGGTTGTTCTCGACACATGACTGGAAACAAAGATCTCTTTGAAAAGGTTATCAAATCAAAAGGTGGAAAAGTTACCTTCAGAGATAATTCTCAAGGAAAGATTGTTGGTATAGGTAATATCGTTTTTCTTAGAAAAGTTCTTATTTCAAATGTTTTGTTTGTTAAGGGTCTTAGGCACAACCTCATCAGCATATGTCAATTATGTGACGAAGGTTACCTTGTGAATTTTAGAAATGATAAGTTTCTAGTCCACAATTCCAAGGATGAGGTCATTCTGTTTGGTCATAGGCAAGAGAATGTTTACACTATTAACTTAGAAGACCTTAGGAGCCAAGGCTTACCCTGCTTAAGTACAATAGAAGACCAATCCTGGCTATGGAATAGAAGACTAGGACACTGTAATCTGAGAAACCTTAGTAAATTCTCAAAGAAAAAACTTGTGAAGGGGCTACCAAACCTCAGATATGATTCTTCAAAAGTCTGTGATCCTTTTCAATTTGGCAAACAACATAAAACTAGCTTTAAATCAATTAATGACGTTTCAAATTCTAATGCATTACAGCTAGTGCATATGGATCTTTTTGGTCCCACACAAACTAGAAGCATTATAGGAAAATACTATGTATTTGTTTTAGTTGATGACTTTACTAGATTTACATGGGTCTACTTTCTCACAAAGAAATATAAAGCTTTTTCCTATTTCAAAACTTTTAGAGCCCAAGTTAAAAATGAGAAAAACCTACCATTGATAACTATTCATAGTGATCATGGTGGTGAATTTCAAAATTCATATTTTGAAACTTTTTGTAGTAAGAAAGGTATTATTCACAATTTCTCAGCTCTAATAACTCCTTAGAAAAATGGTGTTGTTAAAAGAAGAAATCGTATTCTTCAGGAAATGACTAGAACCATGTTGAGTGAATACTCAATTTCTAAGCACTTCTGGGTTGAAGCTGTTAGTACTACCTGTTATACTATAAATTGTGTTTTAACGAGACCATTTCATAATAAAACCTCTTTGGAGTTATTGACTGGTCGAAAATCTAAAGCTTCCTACTTCAAAGTTTTTGGATGCAAAGTATTCATTATGATTACAAAAGATAATCTACAAAAATTTTCACCAAAATCTGATGAAGGAATCTTTCTAGGATATTCGACAACTTCTAAGGCTTATAGAGTTTTCAATAAATACACTTGTACTATTGAGGAAACAGTACATGTAAAATTCGATGAATCTGATCCTTTTGTTTTCAACCAACCCAATCCTACATCCTCAGATGTGTTTTCTAAAAATGTTTATCAACCATTATTAGAAGATCACTATGATGAGAAAAATACTCAAGAAAGTATTCCTGAAACATTTACCACGGAAGATTTTCTACCATATGTTGATGAACAGGTTTTACAAAACCCAAATCAATTGTTTCTTAGGAATCATCCCAGTGATAACATCATTGGTGATGTAAATCAACCTGTAAGGACCAGAAATTCCTTAAGAAATGAAGTAGAACATCTTTCTTTTCTTTCACAATTTGAACCAAAAAGTCCAAGTGAGGACTTAGGTGATGATGATTGGATCAAAGAAATGCAAGATGAACTAAATGAATTTGAGAGGAATCAAGTATGGACTTTAGTTGATAGACCTAAAGAAACAACTGTAATTGGTGTAAAATGGGTTTTCAGAAACAAATGTGATGAAAATGGAATCATTGTACGAAATAAAGCAAGACTTGTTGCTTAAGGCTATAATCAACAAGAGGGAATATACTATGAAGAAATATATGCTTCTGTAGCTAGACTTGAATCTATTCGTATTCTATTAGCCTTTGCATCATATTTCAATTTCAAACTATTTCAAATGGATGTAAAATGTTCTTTTTTAAATGGTTTTGTTCAAGAAGAAATTTTTGTCGAACAAACTCATGGTTTTCAAGACCCAAAACATCCTGATCATGTTTTTAAACTTACCAAGGCTCTATATGGTCTTAAACAAGCCCCTAGAGCATGGTATGATATACTTACATGATTTCTTTTACAAAAAAATTATACAACAGGTATAGCAGATCCATCCCTTTTTATAAAATTGGAAAACAAAAATGTTTGATTGTTCAAATCTATGTCGGTGACATCATATTTGGATCAACTCAGAAATCTTTAACTGATTCTTTTGCAAATTTAATGAAATATGAGTTTGAAATGAGTATGATGGGTGAGTTAACATTCTTTTTAGGTTTTCAAATTTCTCAAAATCCAGAAGGAACATATATATCTCAACATAATTATATAAAAGATCTACTCAAAAAGTATGGATATGACAAAACTAAAAGTATTATCACTCCAATTGGTACCTCAAATACACTTGATCTTGATGAAACTGGGAAACCAGTAGATCAAAAAATATTTAGAGGTATGATAGGAATTTTTCTATACTTGATAGCTAGTCGACCCAACTTAATGTTTTCTGTATGCTTCTGTGCGAGATACCAATCTAATCCAAAAGGGTCTCACTTAAAAGTCGTAAAGAGAATCTTCCGGTATTTAAAAGGTACTATGGATTTAGTTTTTTTTTAATCTTCTGGGAATGATTTTGTTTTAAAACGTTTTTCAGATGCTGACTTTGATGGTTGTAGAATGGATAGAAAAAGTACACCTGGAACGTGTCATTTCTTAGGAGATTATCTGGTCTGTTGGTCCTGCAAGAAACAACACTCAGTAGCACTATCCACTGCTAAAGCTGAATATGTAGCAGCTGGAAGTTTCTGTGCTCAAGTATTGTGGATGCAACACACACTCACTGACTATGGAATGAGTTTCTCCAAAACTCAAATTCTTTGTGATAATACTAGTGCCATAGCTCTTAGTAAGAACCCAACACACCACTCTCATGCAAAACACATAGATGTTAGGCATCACTTTCTTAGGGATCACACACAAAAAGGAGATATTATTCTACAATTTATCGGAACTCAAGAACAACATGCTGACATTTTTAAAAAACCTTTATCTTCCGATAGGTTTGAGTTTATAAAATAAAATCTAGGAATGATTACATTAAAATAATCATTCATATCTACTTCATGTTTTACAATTCTCCTTACATTAAATAAATCCCTTTGAAAGGGGGAGGACATTTCTTTCTATGTTTTTTATGTTTCTTTTTTTCTTATGTTCTTTAACTATTTACTCTCCTGGTATGTGTTTTTGTTTTTCTGTTTATCGTATTGACAGTTTTATTGTTCTATCTTTTCCATCGTATCGACCGATGATGGTAATGATTTTCTTTTCCATCGTATCGACCGATGATGGTAATGAATTTCTTTTCCATCATATCGACCGATGATGGTAATGATTTTATTTTCCATCGTACTGACCGATGATGGTAATGATTTTCTTTTCTATCGTACTGTGAGTCCATGGAAATAATATTGTTTTCCATCATACTTTCAGTTCATGGTAACCAGATTGTTTTCCATCAGCTTGTCAGTTCATGGTAACGAGATTGTTTTCCATAGGCTTGTCAATTAACGGTAACAACTTTTTTTTTTCCATTGGTATGAAGATTGATAGTTTTCTTTCATTTCGCACGGTTGTGTATTATTTTTAGCTCTACTAAAACCAACAACTACCTTACGTTCTCTGAAAGGTACTTTCCATTTTTTTTATTTTTTTTCTCTTTCGTTTTTAATCCTAACCATTGATCTATTTTCCTCTAATCCTGACCATAGAAGATCAATTGTCACCCCTTTATCGCCAATAAATATCCCCCCCTCCCCAAACCACCTTGGTTTTTCAGGTTTTGAGGTGAAGCTCTGCTCCAATGGTTTTAAATCATTGTATGATCTTTCATCGGCAACACCTTTATGTCTCAGTCCTCTGCTAACAATCCCACCGAAATGTCTTCAAAGACTTTTACAGAGAAAGTCTTTTTCAGAGAAAGGTTAGTTTCTCATGACTTTTTTGATTCGTATGATTCCACAATCAGAAGAATAATTCTGTTTCAAGGATGGGAGCATTTATGTGTTGAAATACCTGTTTCTCAAGATCCGGTTCTCTTTGATGAAGTCAGCCAGTTCTATAAAACCGTATCTTTCGACAATGACATTACTATCAATTTTGCTGTGTATGATAGAAAGTTGTCTATTTCTATGAAAAAAGAAGCTCATTTTCTGAATGTCCCAATAGAAGGGGATTCTTTCTGTCCATCTCATAATATACCAGAGGAAGTTGGTACGTTTAATAGAGAATGTTATGAAAAATCATTTTTTTTATAAATGAACAGAAGAGAAAAGTGGCTCATCTTTCTCCGGACAATCGGTTTGTGACTTTATGGATGCAAGGTTTTATTATCCCAAGAAAGGGGTATAGAGAAACTCTGAAAGTTTCTGATATTTTTATGCTTGACTATCTTGTAAATATGAGAAAAGTAAATCTCATGGGATATGTTTTTGAAACCATTAAGAATTTCAATACTGGAGGGATTAAGTCCCAAATGATTATGTATCCAGCCATCCTTACAAAGTTTATTCTTGAGAGCATCAAGTTTTGCAACATTCCTTTAAAAGGAAACCTCATAGATCTGAAGCCATATTGGATTAGTAAGAGTACGTTGAAAAAGCTGAATGTTTGTTTTGATCCAAATACAAAACATTTTATAAGAGATGTAGAAGCTAAATCGGCTCAAAATCAATCAGAACCTATGCCAGCCAAAGACATTCCTTCTCTTATTGTTCCTCAGAAGTCTAATCCTCAAACCAGATCAAATCCAAAGAAGAAGCCTAAGTAAAGTAAGGAAGTTGTAGCCAAGTGGAGAAAGGATAAGGAAAAAATAAAGGAAGGTTATCCAAAGTTTGGACTTGATCCAGCCGAAGCCTTTGCTGAGAGATTAAGGGTTGAGGATACCCTTCAGGCTGAAAAGAATAAGAATGTTCTTTTGAAAAGAAAAGCACAGGATTTTGATGTCTGTAAATTATTGAAATCAGTTGAGGAATCTAGTGCTCAACTTACCATAGAAGTGCATCAAGAGCCTATCGTACAGATCTTTTCGGAGAAAGAAAAAGGAAAACAAATGATGGAAGAGATGGAATAAGTGGAAGAGGTGGAACGAGATTTTTTTTTAGAATTCCTTCAGACTTCGAGGAAGAGTAGGGAGGAATCAGTTCAAAAGTAGAGTGAAGGTGTTCAACAAACCCCTCATGCCGGTCAAACACCTTTTGAAACTTCTGAAACTCCGAATAAAACACCCCCTCAAGTAAAGCAAGGTGCTCAATCTTCTCATACTGAAAAAGTTATTGTCATCAGTGACAAAGTAGAAGAAGAAAGAAAGTAGAAAGAAAAATCAAAAGGAAAATAGCCAGTTGTTGACTCAAGACAATCAAATGAATTGCCTTCGTACGATGAAGATACTGATTTAGAACATACAATCTCTCTCAAGAAGAGTGATTACATTGTCCATGTTTTGAGAAGGGTTGATATGACCATTCCATATTTCTCTAGGCTGAAAGGGAAGATTGATTTCATTACATACAATCAAAAGAAGAAGTTTGGTTCTGTAAAATAATTAAGAAAAAAAGTTTTGTCAGTTGAAGCTTATTTGAAAGTTCTTTCAGAAAGTTCGGTTGCTCATATGAAGGCCTGCAACAAGATGAACAAGTGGTCGTACAAAACAGATAGCTCAATCAATGATCATGAGATAGCAATTGAAGATATAAGAAGGTTTTCAAATGAGCTTGCAATTGCTTTCAATAAGCTTGAAAGAGAAATGGTTGAAAGGTTGAATCTTTTGTCTTCCTGATGAGCTGATGTTCCCTCAGTAAAAGACTTGCAGGAGAGAATGAATGCCTTTCAGGCTGAGTTTTCGAAAGTTTCATCTTTCAAAGATGAAATTGTTCTCTTGAAGAAACAGAACTCTGGGTTATCAAAAGATAACAAGAATTTGCAAGATAGAATTGGTTCTCTTGAAGAAGTAATCGAAGTTCAGGAAGAGACAATCAGAAATCAGGATCAACTCTTTGCCGATCAACAAGACCTTCTCAGGTCTTAGGGTGATGCTATTTCTGAAGACAATAAGGAGATAAAAAAGATGAAGGAAGTTCTTCATGAGCTGATCAAAAAGGAGAAGGAAAGAAAAAACAAGCGACTTGAATTTATTCTCATGTTTAGTGTTGTTTGTAATGAAATTTATTTTATCCATTGTCTTGTGTTTATTTTCTAACTCTTTCAGACATTTCAAGTTTACACATTCTTTTTGTAAACCACAATGGGGGAGAATGTTTTATAAAGGGGAAGAATGATTCATAAAGGGGGAGAATGTTTTACAAAGGGAGATTGGTTTAATCAAATGCTTCGAAACCAAGGAAAAACTATGAATACAATCCTTAGGAAAGTATACACCTAAGGGGAGTTAGTTGTATTCAAATTCTTATTCATAAGAGTTTCCAATAACTCAGGGGGAGAAAAATATTTCTTGTTATATTTACTTTTTGTGTTGTGCTTTCCAAAAGGGGAGATTTTTGAGTCAAAAGTTCTCTTTTGAATTATATATTTTGTTTTGGAAGTCACAAATGTCGTCTTAATTGTATCGTACTGACCCTGTCAATCATATCATACTGACCCTGTCAATCATATCGTACTGACCCTATCAACCATATCGTACTGACTCTGTCAATGGTATTGTACTGACTGTGTCAATTGTAATAGTACTGACTCTGCTATTCATATTTTCATTACTTGTTTTGGTACTTAGTAAAAACTCTTGTTTCATACTAATCGTACTATTTTTTATCATCTTCATATATCTTGTTCTAACCAATACGATGTCGTTGAGTTTGTTAAAAAATAATCCAAACGATGTCGTGCTTTCTGTTTCAATATGGCCGTTATGATGCTAGGTGTCCAAGTCTCTCCGAGTTTTTCGGAGAAATATGATCGTTGGAGGAGATGTGACCATTGGAACCCGAGGCCTATAAATAGGAGGTCATTTGAAGCTGAAAGTAAGAAAACAAAGGACTTTTGGAACAACTGTGATACTCTACTTCTAGCAAGTTCTAGAGAGAGACTCTATGACATCTCTCATCTGCTTTGTGCGTCCGATCATCGTATCAAGGGCTTTCAAGTAATTGAAAGACAAAGGTGCCGATTACCTACAAAATTGAGGGCTGCCCGGGATAGGCAGACGGACAGACCGATCATCGTATCGAGGGCTGCCGAGGATAGGCAGACTGACGTTCCAATCATCGTATCGAGGGCTTCCAGGGATAGGCAGGCAGACAGTCCGATCATCGTATCGAGGGCTCACCAAGGTGTTGGTGAGACAGACCTTTTATCCTAGGTGAAAGGATAACACTTCTCTTTGGGTTAAAAGAATTGTAATTATTTTACATTTCCGCTACTAATTGTATTAGAAAGGAAATTGTTTTTGATTCCTTTTCTATCTCTTATACATTTGTAATTGTTTCAATAACATCCATTCTATTACATATTGTATTGACTGATTCTATACGCTTTAATGTAGAATCATTCATCTTTATATTACCCTGATTATTGTGTTCATCTTGAATAAAATTGTTTTACATTTCATTAGAATTACATTACATCATACCTTTTATATTCAATACAATTGTGGGTGTTTGTATTTGTATTAGTTTAAGATCATTTAAACTAATCTCTTAAGTGCTAAAACTCAATGTTTTTTAAACCTTCAATTCACATCCTATTTTATTGTTCCATCTAATAGAAATACATATCTACATATTCAATCCAACAGAACTCACCTTCTCAGGGTCAACTTAAACTCTAGACTCAGAAATAATGTGACCTAGGAAGTGAACCTTATTTATCCAAAAGTTGCATTTACTGAGCATAGCATAATGTTGATACTCTCTTAGTGTATTTGGCATGATCTCAAGATGGGTTTCGTGGTCGTGTCTCGAACGTAAATAGACTAAGATATCATCAACAAATAAAACCACAATAGAATCAAGGTAAGGGTGAAAAATATGATTCATAAGAGCCATAAACAATGCAGGTGCATTCGTAAGCCCAAACGACATGACTAGGTACTCATAGAGACCATACCAGATCATGAATATCGTACGAGCTATGTCTGAAGTCCTGACACGCACCAGGTGATAGCCCGACCTCAAATCTATCTTGGAGAACACCTTCGCTCCTCAGAGCTGATCGAAGAGGTCCTCAATTATAGGAAAAGGATACCAATTCTTAATCGTCAGCTGATTTAATTTATAGTAATCCACGCAAAGATTATGGGTACCATCTTCCTTCTTAGAAAAGAGAACTGGTAATCCCCAAGGAGATGTTCTGGGATGTATAATGCCTTTTTCATCCAGGTCATACAACTGACTCTTGAGCTCCAAAAGCATTATAGGTGCCACCCTATAAGGAGGAATGGTCACTGATGATGCTCCTGGTACAAGCTCAATGTTAAACTCCACCTCTCGCACTGGAGGTAGATTAGAGAAGTCATCAGGAAAGAAATCTCTAAAGCGCTCCAATACAAGAGGATAAGCAGTGGGTTATAACCCTTGGTCATCGAGATAAAGTCTGGAAACCTGTTCCGTGACACCCCCAACTTATGATGTTTGGGTCGTACTTGTGTCACACTAAGATCCCATTCTCCCTTATGCACATGTGTGTTTCCCTCTGGTGATGTAAACTTCACCCTTCGAAGATAGCAGTCAATATGTGCACTATAGGGAACTAACTAGTCCATCCCAACTATTACATCAAAACTTTTCATCTCTAGAACATACAAGTTCCAAACAAAAAGGTAACTACCCACCTCAAGGGGACAATTATTACAATGGCGAACACCCTTTGAAAGGACACCTAACATCATATCTAGCGTAATCACACCGTGGTACGACTCAACGTCGAGGCCCAAAATCTTAGGGATAGCCTCTGATATGAAAGAGTGAGAAGGGCATGTATCAAACAAATACAATACCAATGTAGAGGAAACTAAAATCTTACCTCATACAGTAGATGGCTCGAAATACTGCTCTTGCAGTGTAGGCTCGACTGCATACAACTAGCTGGTACCACGACCCTGAGTCATAGCCTGACTACCCTGAGCAGACCCGCCGTACTGGTGTTGAGCGTCATACGCCTGGTTACTTCTACCTCAACTGCCACAATGGCCTGATCGGCCGACAGTATTCTGACCACCTGACTGATGTGATCCTGCCGATCCAGCACCAGATCATGGAGCAGGTGAAGATCCCTACTCACTAGGCACTGGAGAAAATGTCCTGCAGAAACGTTGAAGGTGACCCATCATGCCATAGCATGTACATTCCACTGGGTTCCACGGACATTGTGCCCTGAGGTTTCCCATCCTCCCACACTGATGGAAAATATAAGAACTATCTATGTTGGGAGCCTGACTGCTACCTCCCCATAGGAAAACTCAAAACGTCTCTTCCGTCCTGAATAAGACCCACTGGAAGCTTTTGGTGCTGAACCGCCCTGGTTCTCACTATATGCTTCCTTCAGATTCTGCTCAATAATTAGAGCTTGGTTTACAATATCAAGAATAAATTTCAACCTGAACACGTTTACCTAATTCCAGATGGCGTAACTCCACCCATCCTCAAAATTCTTAGTAACCATCAGATCATCGACAGCTAGTGATGGGGAGAAACGCTGCAGCTCAGTGAATTGGGAAAAGTACTCCGTGACTGTCATGGTCCCATGCTGCAGGTTCATAAAATCCCTAGCTATGTCATCTCTCAGGGTCTGGGGAAAGAAAAATACATAATAGACTGCCTGGAAATATTCCCAGACCATGTTTCCCTACTGTCTCGACTGGGTGAGGACATCCCACCACCTTCTAGCTGAATCGCATAGCATATAAATAGCCAATTTGACTCTCCGATCGGGAGGCGTCTCGAGATGTTCAAATATGGTCTGGATCGCCTGCAACCAAGACTCAGTAGCAAGAGGTCTGCCATCTCCTGAAAAAGATGGAGGATGGTTTAACTGAAACTCATGTGTCAACTATGCCATACTCGGGGCAGGTTACACTCTACCTTGCATACTCTGCATCATCCTCAAGAAACCCTCATGAAATTGGGAATTGGTGCCCATCTCAGGAATAGAAAAAGGAGCCACGGGTGGCTCGACTGGGAGAGCAACTGGCGGCCCAGGGCCCACCACCTCAGCAACATGGTCGTCACCGCCATCAGCGCACATGACTCGAGGACGTCATGGAGGCATAATGCTACAATGCCAAATGAACGTCTCAGAAAAGGAAGCCATAAAATTAAAGGCTGAACTCTAGAAGACAAGACAGGTACTATGCCTTCCTACCTCTAAGATCACCTACCCAAACCAACAAGGGTTCTTAGAAAAACAAGAAAACATTCAATATTTTCAAATTCAGTGATATGAAATTTCCTAGCACATAATGGTCCATACTCCTCATGACCTGAAAGATGACACACACATGGATGTGATTTCTCATTTACTTTCACTAATCAAGAATTTAAATTTCCTTTATAGAAAAACATTGGTTTAGTTGGAATGTCATTTTTTGATTCATATGGGCCCATACACCTTATGAAACAAAGAGTGACACCCACTAAAACCACATAATTTCTCAATACAAAACAAGCATGAATGGCTATCACAAAGGCACACATATAAACAAGGCATGGAAATAAACAAAAGACAATGCTCTCAGAAAATTTAAACGTGGCATGGATATATGCATGGCCTGATCATATTTTGCCTATCGTGATCCATGTTCAAATGAATAACCCTCATTTCATCAGGTCAAACCATGAAATCCAAATCCCAACATTGAAAATCTTAATAAAATCTCAAGACATGTGAAGCACCCAAAGGTGAAATGGTATCAACAGTAAATAGAAGAATCAATAACAAAATAAAATAGGAAACTTGGCCCAAACCCCGTACATGGGTTCGTGATACCAAAGCACGGCTCATGGCTAATTCCCTAAGCATTCTATTTCTCCAAGTCTATCATCAACAAATAATAAATCAAGAAGAAATAAAATCCTCTGATACCACTTTGTGACGTCCGGGACCCGGCTGCCCCTCAACCTGAGCCCCGATCCCTGTTGGTCACATGACTCGTGGCTCGCCTCCCTATATGCCATGGGCTTCTGACTAGCAGCGAGGGTTTAATTGTACGTCGGTGGGGAGACTTTACCCCCTTTTCAGAGTACGCAGCTTGAAGCAGTAAAGTGAGGGAATAGCAGAAGAACAAACAATGGATAAGAAGGAGAATAGGAAAACATACAACCAGACTACAAAAGTAATGTAAACCCTATATAACATTCAAAAGCCTCATAGGCATTGTTTGGTACAAAATGGATGCATGGCATGCTGATACAATGGAAACATATGGCTAGCATGCTATGCAGTAATACAAAAAGAGAACAAAAGTAGTCTATGAGAATCCCTATCCAAGATCGGTCCTCTACTCTGGAACTCCAGATAGAACATAAATGTATCAACAACCTAAAGCTGGGCCTTTTCCCCTACTAGTACCTGTAGCGGTAAAGACTACACGAGTGCCCAGGTAGGGTGTGAGAGAAGTCTCAGTAGGCCACCACCAAAGATGTCTACGTGTAATTCAAATAGGTGTTCATAGTAAAAGTGAGCAATAGGTTTCAAGTAAGTAAAGCAAGCAATAAACAACCCTCCCGCTCAGGTTCCAGAAGGACACCAGGCGGGTCTACCTGCCTCAGCTCATGGCTGGTAGTCTGAATGAGTCACCTTCTTATTTATAGATAGATATATATATTCATATATATATTTATAATATGTTGGGTAGGACCGGGATGGAACTCACAGATGTCCTTAACGCAGGGGTAGCGCTCTCGATCCTACCCCTGGCCCAACCTTGGAGAAGCTCTCACAGTCTATCCCCAGCCTGAAGGCTTAATAATTATTCAAGGGAGCTATCACAGTCTACCCTTATACTGAAGCCATAAGATAGGGGAGCTCTCATGGTATACCCCTGGCCTGAAGCTGTATCATTTAATTAGGGGAACTCTCACGGGCTGCCCCTAGCCCAAAGAAGTATCATAGGGGAGCTCTCACAGTCTACCCTTGGACCAAAGCATTAACATTTTATTAGTATAGGTTATAAGGCATACACTTCTTATAACATTCATATCTATAAAACATGGCATTTCTATCTCACAATATCACATAATAACATTTCAAGAAAACATGCATTTAAAATAATAAAAGGGGTTTAGGCTTACTCATCCTAGACAAGCCGTAACCAAACCATCCCATTTGCCTCACAAGGAAAATGGAGTTCAAGACATATCCATCAGGTCCAAAGGTGAAAAAGGGATAAAAATCAAGGTATAAAACTTATGGGTTTCCATACCGGGGTCATACGGTACCCAAACACCCAAATGAGGATAGTTCCCATAATTTCCTATCACAAGGGTCATTTAGACAGTAAGCAGTCAATAAAAATAAGAGTTTTGGAAAAAGGCAAACCTCGGCACGACGATATAAACCCGAAAAGATGAAAACCCAAAATGAAAACCATGTGACTACCTACCATAGGGCAGTAGACATATTCTCACTTGATATCGACCTTAGATTCGTAGTAGATTAGAAGATATCTGAGTTCCAGTCCAAAGCCTGTGGCCCTTCCAACGCCTCTGACAGATCGAGAATCAGACTCCGGATGAAGGCTCCACCAAGAGAAGAGTGAGAGGAGGGTTTGGGAGCTCAAAGAGGATTCTCCTATGGTTCTTTTAGAAGGATTTGGGTCGTTACAACTCATGGTTTAGAAGATACCAAATTGTTAAAGTAATTTTTTATCAAATTTCCTCTTTTGGGACATATGTTATGTTACATGCAGATATTCATTCATGAGGGGTATATACAACCCCTTCAATATTTAAAATCTTGGATTTACTAATCCTCATTATATTAGATTTTTTATTTTTTTCATCAAGGGAATTTTTATTCAAGGTTTCCAATGTGGTAAGAGATTGTTTATAAAATTTAATCATTTATCATGTTTCCTTGTTATTATGATTCTATTGATTAAATATTAAGGTCGATCTCTCAATAATTCTCATTAATTTTTTGGTCCACTTATTATTCATGACATCATTAATCAATTGAAAAATTTTTACACTCATTATTATTTAATATATCTAAGAATTTTTTTCTTTTAAAGAATCCATTATAATTTATTACTTTCGTCAAAAAAATGTTTTAAAAAACTGCTTATAAATTTTCTTTCAAAA
This sequence comes from Viscum album, assembly GCA_963277665.1. NCBI lineage: Eukaryota > Viridiplantae > Streptophyta > Magnoliopsida > Santalales > Viscaceae > Viscum > Viscum album. Next base: position 44,148,596 of record OY728139.1, on the reverse strand, counting down.
GATAACTTAATAACATTATAAGCTCGTATTAAATAAAATATATTTATTAATTTTTTTTGTATATGAAATGGTTAATATTTTTAAAAGTATTCGGTTATATGGTTTTTTGGTATTGGGTTTCAAGGAACTAGATTTGGAAAATGATTCATGTTTAAAAAAGAGAATTTCATAGAGTGGGTTTTAGGCTTGTTAAATGTTCCAAGAAATCATTAAAAATCATTTTAAATATAGTATTTCGTAAATTTATATTGATTACTATTTATGGGGAATATTATCCAACGTCAACATTAATATAAATTCATAGAATTATTTATTTTCAATTAGAAAAGTTTTTTTAAACCCATTTCTATTCCGTGAATTATAAAATGATAAATTCTTAAGAAACACGCTTCAAATAATAGATTATTAAATTATAACTTGATTATAAATATTATTTCTTTTCCATATGTTATTATATGATTTAATTATAATGATACTGATTTTATTTAATGAGATATCATATGCTATTTGTAAAACCAATCTCTTTTTCTAGTCAAGATATGATTAATGCTTCATTATCATGTGGCATTGGTATGTATGATTTTATTATTTTATGAGAGGGGAATATATTTACCCCAAATGAGTTGGGTAATTATTAATGTTATATGAGATCAAATGGTAAAGAGGTTTTAGCCCATGCCCAAAAAAGGGTAAATGGTTTGTATCCCAATCATAGAAAAAAGAGTGTAAAAAGGTTATATACAAAACCGATAAAAAATATGGTACACATGTTATATCAGAATACAATAAAAGGGTAAAAAGGTTATGCCCCATTTTCAAAAAAAGAGGGCACACATTTTTAATATAAGAAAGAAAATAATAGAGTACATGGGTTGTGGCCCATACATGAATATAAGAGGGTACATAGGATGTAGCCCAATCCTGAATTAGGTACCCAAGTGACTAACCTAATACTAATATGTTATGATGGTCTTGGTTGGTAACCTTGACATAATATTTTATATTCGTATATTAATGAAATTATTCCATGTGTCATTAATATGTTATGATTTAATGAGTTTTGATCTGGATTCCCTAATGATTCAAAAATTATAAACTACAAATAATTATACAATGACTCATAATAATTATCTTTGATATATAACATATGATCTTAATATGTTATTATTATTTCACATACCCTTACATTTATTTCATTCATACGTTTCAATATTTTTTCCCTTACTAATCATCTAAGCTCATCATTTCTTATGTTTCCATTCACCAGTTTTTGAGGAAAGGATTTAATTAGGATTACTAATGGGGATTATCTTTTGGGGATAATTTGGAAAAATTCAAAAAGATAAGATATGTTGTTTCCAGGTTTCCAAATACACTAAAATATTAGAGTCATCAAGATATAATTTTGAAAATTTCTATAAAATCATCTAAAATAGTATAATATCCATGAATGTCAATCATGATTCATTATATGTCATGTTAGAATGTACAATGTCCACCTAATATTGAACAAAAAAGAATGTTGGTATCTTTTAAATGAATCTAATATCAAACATTTTTTAAATTATTTTTCATAAATATTTTACCTAAAACTAGAAAAAAAGTTCAAGTTCACAAAAAAATAAAATAAAATTTCCATTATTTATAGGTAACCCCATAGACAATGTGTTATAAGTCTTATTAGGTATCCTACAGGTATTGAATTCAAATATCAGTGGTGTGAATTTTATTAGATGTAGAACATGTACTATATCAACTTCTCTAATAGGTAATATTTCTTATGAATTATTATTCTTATTTGTAAAGAACACAAGTAGTATTATAATGGTGGTTTTTTAATAACGTACTATTGTATCCATGAAGCATTGGTTTGGAAAGTTTTTATTATTGATATTTTTACAATGGTATTATGTATTGGATTCAAAGGGTTACAACTAGCCCTAAGGGTAGTGGGGATAGTGGTTTCACCTTATTGGTTAATTTGAGTGCATATGTTCCACACTTATGATTTGTGTCCCAAATAATTTACATAATTAATGTAATATTTTAAACAATTCACAATTTTTTTTGTGATTATATTATTTAATGGTGAAAAATATATAATTAACCAAATGGATAAACTAAGAATAACTTTTCAGTTACATAAATAAATAAAAAAATATTGATAGTTATAAATATAATAACACCCTTTTTTATTAATGAATTTCCCCAAAATTTTTATTTTGTAAATGAAAAAATTTTAAATAAAAATAAATTTATAATTTCATAGAAAAAACTAACTGTTGTATAAAATTATAATTTCAAATTAAAAAATAGATTCAGACAATAATTAATTTAAATGTAAATTCAATGGGAGAATAATGCAGAATCCCATTAATTAAATTTTTCGATGAATTTTTCAAACTCATATCCTTAATTACTTGTGTGTATATATATATTTTGACCATTATATTTATACAATGTAACATTATAAAACTATGGGTAGAGATACCTTTTTCATGCCATCAGTGGAAAATCCATGGAAGATCTATGGATAAACATGGTTATATATAATCAACAAGATCTAAATCCCCCACAAGATTTCATGGAAATATTTATTTATATATGTTTTTTTATTCTATTAATTAAAAATTGTTGTATATATTAAAAATGATAATGATAGATTACTCTTTCTGTTTTTCATTAAATTATTTACTTCCTTTTTTAGTCATTTAAATTATTAATGGTTAAATTTTTTATTTTCATATATCCAATAGAATATACATATTTCAATGTCTCGATGAATATTATATTGTCCAAAATCCATTACCCATAAGAAAAAATAATCTTTTTTGTATAGATTTGATGCTCCTATTTAGGAAATGTAACGAGTCATTGAAGATGAAAGAATAAAAGTTACTTAATATATATCTATATATTTGTGGGAATCAATATTTTTGTAAAATATGTCCTTTTTTTCATTGAATATTAATAGATATTTTTTTTTGTAAAACTACAAAAAATATATAAATAGGGGTTATTCTTATAGATTAAATAATAATTTTAGAAAGATCATTTCATTAATATTTTAATAATAATTATTACTATTTTTAAAAAAATTCAAAAAATTAAATTTGAATAAATAATTAAATAAGTATTTAATTTTTCTAAAATAAATACTAGTCAAAAAAATTTCAATTTGAAAAATATAATATATTTTTAAACTATGATTCCTTTACATTTTAACATTAACGAGTTTGGGAGAACCATGTAGGGTTTGAATCATTCCACATATACTCATGGACCATTGTTAATGTGTACACCATCTATTTATGACCACTAAAAAGTGTGAGGATCCTTGATCCATTACCTATCTTAGTTGTTAGTTACCTTTATATCATTCTTGGATTTCTTAAAAATAATCCTTTGTTGTTTTTCAAGTAGATGTTTTGTAACTTGATGTGAAATTAAATATTTTTCTAAAAACACATTTAATATAATATTTAGATATTTTTTTGAAATATATGATTTGATTCAAACTATAAAAATGAATAAAATATCTTTATTTTTAAATAAATTTTTTTTTTAATATTATCTTCTTATAAAACACTTGGTTGAAACCTTTTATGATAGTTTTCTCACACCTTGCATATGGATTTGGGAGCAAAAAGGAAATGTATTTCTAGGTCCATTTAAAGGAAATAACCCACCTACAGGTGGTAGATATTCATGATAGAGGGACCTGAGAAATTGGTGGTAACACAATTTGGTGAGTGACCACTACATTCGAAAGAGATGGGTTGTTAGTGATATCAATTTCTTGACATTTTCATGACATTTTTTTCATGGATTCTTCTTTCTTCCGTGTTCTAATTTTTATTCTGGTTGGTTATTGTTTTTATATATTTCTATGAATTGTACATTTGATACTATTTTTCAGAGAATTCACTCTAAAATGTTTTCTTTATGATCTTGAGTTAGATGCAAACTTGTGGGGATTGTGAACGCCCTTAAGGGAATTTTTCAGACCAATTTGAATGTCTAGGTTAATGGTTGGTATGGGTTTATTTTTGACAAAAATGATATTAATAATTCATATATTTCATAATTAAAAACATACCTTTATTTGACCGGGCAATATAATCTCTATTTTATTATATGTATTAAGTATTTTTGACATATCTCTATCAATATATATATTAAAAATGAAAATAATTTTTTAAAATAATTCCAAATGTGTGAAGTGGTTTTATATATTCATTTTAATTGGAAAACTAAATAAATAAAAAAAATCATGATTTTGGTGCCTCCTGATACTAGAAATAACATCAAATATTTTCACACTTTTATGAAAAAATTTGATAAATAAAATAATTATGATACATTATTTAGAAAGAAAAAATATAATATATATTGATTTTTTATTTAAAATTTATTTATTTTTTACATCATGGATTAAATTTCATCAAAATAGTATTTAATATTCTTCAATGTTTTGGATTTTATGGTTTTTAGTTTCTATGCTAAAGGAAGGGTGATGATCCTATCATAAAAATTAGGCCATCCTCCTTTTGTAATGGTATTTTGAAACATGAAATATATATATATATATAATATTCAGTAAAATACATATACTATTTACCAACATAAATATTAATATAATTTAATTGTAATAGATGTGATGTTATTCTCTATATTATGTTACAAAACAAGTTTTTATATGATATTTCTCTAGAAATACCTTCAGAATTTGTACTCTTTCAAAAATTTAATGTGGCATTTTTTTTTTAATTTTATAAGAAGAATTATTTAAAATCATTTTTTATTTTTTAGTAAAAAAGGCTTTTTTATTGTATTTTGGAAAACAAATTAAAAATTCAAATTTATTCACATTAATTTACTAACATCTAATTTTTTGATCTGAAGTATAAATAATAATAATACAAACATATATAGAAATGATTTTTTTTAATAATTTTTTATCTATAAAGTGATACCTTTTGATATATTGTCGGTGGTTTCTAATAAATAATATTTTATTATTAAGCGATAAATAAATGGATATAGTTCATGTAATGATTATTTATCACTAAAATATAGATATTAAGTTATTATTATTATAAATTCTTTGTTGATTTTCATTAGGGTTAATTCAAAGAATATTAAACTATATAAGAAAATATATTTTCCAATGGATCTTGGATTTTATGCCCTAAAATATTATTTGATACATAATAATATATCTTTTATATTGTGTCAATGTATTTGGAATCAACTACCTTGTAAAATTAATTTCACAGTGGAAGGAAAAAAATAATTCTATCATTAACATAAATGATGACTTATCCTTAGATTCATAAATACATACATTAATATTTGATTATAAAAATTAATATAAAACCATATTCGCATGTTTACATCAAATATGGTTGTGGATTCAGAACTAGTTAACTAGATAAATCCGAATTTTCACGATGAATTTCTTTGTATTGTCTCCAAATGACAAGGAGAATGTAGGCTAATCCTATAATCTTAATAGTCCTTTTTAAAAATAAAATGATTACATGTATAGATATACACAAATTTAATTATTAATTAGGTAATAGAAATCATTCATAATATCTAATTAATTGAAATATATTTCATTCAACTATTGACTCACCACTAATCAAATTGTTAATTGAATCTGTTCTGTTAGTGTAAATATGATTATAATGTAATTCGTAGTTTTTTCTATAACTTTATTCATTTATTTTCATAATAAAATTTAGTGAACTAAAAAAATAAAAAAGATAAAAAAAATCAAGAAATAGGGTTTAATTATTTTTTATAATTGTAAGAATTTTTTTGTTTATATCATGATTATGATTAGACATCCTATGCTCATGGGAAAATGGAATGAGATCTAGTGAAAACACTATTTGAGGTGTTTCAATTTAATAATTGTTTTATATAAAGTTAAACTATATTTACCTAAATAAATTTTGAAAAAATAAAATCATTTCATGTTATTCCCTGAAAAAGTGTAGAATCTTAATGGTGTAAGGATTTGTTTTATTTTTTTATTTTTTTATTCTTATTAATATATAATTAACAATAGAATAAATTTTAAAAATTATGCAATTAAATGAACTCATGCATGGATAATGTGTGAAATGATTTCCTTTTTTTGGGATCCATTTTTGTATGTATATTTGATCTTGATCCAAAAATATATAAATATAAATTAATAGTAAAAACTAATAGTGGGTTTTTTTCTCATCCTCTAGATTTAAAAAATTTTCATTCAATAAATTTCCTCCTCACCCACATACATTTTATGAACATATATTAAATAGCTTCCCTTCGGTATAATGTGAATAATGGGAAGTATATCCCTTCTAAAGGACTTTATTTTGTTCTGTTTAGGGTAGTAGAATTCATTTTTCATGTGAGGTTGTATTGAGGATATTAAGTGTTAGATAAAGGATTTTAGTTAAATTTTAAGGATGGGTGAAGAATTAATTTTTTCATGATCGTTTTTAGATTATTTTTAATGAGAATTTAAAAGTTTTTATTATTTTTCTGCGCCCCCTTGGAGGGTCAAGTTACTACATGTATTTCCTTGTCGGTTATGTATACCACTAATTCTAAAATTTGTGTCCTGGATTCATATGACTAATTTTTAGTACAATCTCTATATTTTGTGGTAGGATTGATGTTATTTATTTAAATATACTAAAATAGGATATTTTCTTGGATTGGTCTATATCTAAGTCCAAGAGATAAGTCTGATGCATCATGTCGTGTGCTCTAAATATATCGTAACAAGAAGAGGATGCAACAATCATTCATTAGAATTGGTTTCTTATTAGAGTTTTCAATTGAATGAATTATTCCACATCATCCATGAAACTAAAATTTTCTATGAAATATTGGGATGTGTCATAATCATATTTAAAAACATGTAATTTTCATTTTAAATGTTCAAATTATTATACATCTTATTGGGAATCCATTACGGGAAACAAATTTCATGTTCTATGCACATGAAGTTAACCCGAAAACCTATTTATTTTCTAATGGTATCATATATAACTCAATATGATAATCATATTGAATATTTGTTTTATGATTTCTATCCGAACTGGAATTTCCCTATTCCTCTATTTCATTTACTCATCATTTCAAAGATGTTACAAGAATATATTTAGATTTCGAGGGATAATATCATAGCATTTGAGGATTCCACTGACTAGGGTACATCCTTATAATGTCAATTTTCTTTCGGTGTATTATTTTTCATCTCAATGAAATGGTCCAAATTATGATATACAAATATGTACTATTCTATGATGGGATCAACCATGTTTAAAATTTGGTTTATTCATTACATGTTGCCTCAGTTATTATTGATGTTATATTTTAAGGTGCTTCTTTAAAAACATTGATCATGAGATGATCCTAAATAACTGATCATTCATATCATAGTCATATTTATCTTTGAATAAACATGTTTTTTAATAATTTTTCAAAGAAAATTCATATTTTAAGGTGTATAATTCCATATCATAGCATACAACATAACAATGTTGACTGTCCCATATTATATTTTTATTGTATTATTATGATATAGGATATTTTAAGGTGGGATTTTAAATTATTTTGGCAGAAAGATTGTCTAGTATTTATTATAGTTTATAATACATTAAAATCCTATGATTTTCCCTAATATTTAAGATATAATATGTGTGATATTTTAGGTTATGATGATGAATATTAAATAGACCATTGAATAATAAAAATTACATAACAGACTTCTTAGATAAATATTGTTTCTGGTATAAGATTCATTGAGCTATTTTCATAAGGTGTAACATGAACTAAAACCTAGCGACTACTAAAAATAATATACACAACAATTGTGGTATATAGAAGGGAATATGGCATGTTATGTTTTTTAAATTTATCCTTTTTGGTCATAATTTACTCTATTGAATAGAGAATGTATTATCATGAAATTTTAATACATATGTATAGTATTTTGGAAGCCACATAAATTAAGAAATCATCCCTAATGATCATGCTAATTGTTTGTCCTATCCATTGTTGCATCTAATAATTTATAAAACCTATATTAATTTTATATTGTGAAATAATTATAAATTGGAAAATATATATTTTGCATCAAATGAATATAAAATATTTATGTTAGAGATTGTAAATATTAGATTTTTTATCCTAAAAATGATAATATCCTATTAAAATATCATATTTTTTTAAAAATAAAATATATCATAATTTATTTTAATATTAATTTAAAATTTTCATATAAATAAAATTTTAATATGAAATTAATTCGTTGTAAATTTTAATATATATGATAAGTTTCATATTATTCAATTTTGAAGACATGATTTCGTTAACAAGTAAAACAAATATTATATATATTTCATCTACCTTTCCATTTATTCTTTATTAATGTTTTGATTTTTAATTTATATGTTAAACATAGTTTTTACATATTTTTTGATAGATTTATGTTGTAATTGAAATATCTTTTCAGTAATGTATCCCATGGTAGGGGAACAATGGGTCAGGCTTCTAACTGTCTTGGGTGATTATGTATAGTACATGAAAATTATGGGGTTTTCTATATACATCTCGTAGATTAGTTATGTGGAGATCAGAAAGAAAATAAATTTATAATCCATTTCACGAATATCGTTGCATGTAAAGTAACCATTTGTTACTTTTGGAATTATGTAAACATGATTGGAAGATAGTTTGTTTCTGAAGGATCATATTAGATTATCCATGATGGGGATAAAAAAATAATGAATATTTTTTGATTTAAAAATTATGGAATTATAAATAATGAGGGATGAAGAAAAATCTTATCATTATCAAATGAATGTTAAACCATCTATCCAAGTGACAATTAAGAAGGCACAACATGAAGACGTTGAGCTAAAAAAAGAAGTTATAAATGTTCCCAATTTTAACCTTGATCATTATGGAATGAAAATGTTTTAAAAACTATGTCTGTGTTCTTTCCATACTAGATTCCTAGGTGTAGTTGGAGGAAGATTATAGTTATTCATTCTCTATTCATTCTGGATGTATGATGATATATAGGTATTTGAATGAACACTTATGTTGGATGCCATGAATTTCAATATTGCTAAGGTTGTAAAATAATTTTTTGTATTCTAGCAACATAATGATGAAATAAAATTTCCAAGGGGATTCATAAACCATTACCCAAACAAAAATGGACATGGGAGAGAATCCCAATGGGTTTTCTCATTAGACTAAAAATCATGCAAATGGTTTATTTATATATGGGTGTTAGTCAATCACCTTACTATGTCAGCACACTTCATCACTATTAGAGAAGAATTATCCCTAGACTATCATTATATAAAATATATTAATGAAGTGGTAATGATTCATGGATTACCACATTCCATTATATCATATTAGGATCTGAGTATCGCCTAAATTTTTTGGTGAAGTCTTCAATAATCACTTAATACAGAATTGAGTTCTAGTACATCATATCATCCTCAAACAGATGGTTATTATGAATGAACAAATCACACCCTAGAGGGTATATTGAGATCATGTCATTTTTCTTTTAAAGGATGATTGGATCAACACATTACTCTAGTACCTTTTTCCTACAACAACAAATTTCACTAACACATTAAGATGGAATCATATAAAGAAACCTTTGTGAAGAAATTTTGTGATCCAATGTGATAGGATGAAATGGGTGGAAGAAAACTATTAGGACCCGAGGTCACTAATGAAAGGGTCGAGTACATTTTTTGGGGCCTTTGTGAGATATTTGTTTTAATAATCACAAATCATGCATAATTATAAATCATGAAAATTCAAATATTATTTAATTACTAAGGTTAATCATATTAATGAATATTTATAAATGAATAAACTATGTCACATGTTATAATAAATTCCATAATTCAATAAATAATGGATATTTATTTATCAAATATAGTTACATGTTTATATATACATTTAATTTTTCATTTCACTAAGTTTGGTATTGTTCTGCATAAGATAGACACATTTTATGTTTTTAGAGACTCTGACACAGATTGGATCAATGGAATCACTGATGGATGACTCACCGATGAGGACTCACCAATAGAAGATGACACTGATAAAGGACTCCCTGATAGAACAAAAAACACACCAATGAATACCTCACCGATGATCGGTCACACCGATAGTTCAAGAGACTCACTGACGGGAAACACACTGATTGTTCAAAGGACTTATTGATGGGAAAGTCACTAGTAGATGACACACTGTTAGTTCAAAACAAGCCACTGATGATGAATCACCAATGACTGAATAAATTGAAAGTAAAAAATGACCCATCGATGCCTAGAGTCACTATTACTGACGAAAAGGACTCGCCAATACGGAGAGTCACTGATACTGATAGACCGATGCTAATGATTCACCAATATTTTTGACTCACTGATAGATATAAAACTATTTTTATTTTTCGAATTCAAATTTATACTTAATGTCCGTATTTATAAATATTTTTTTATGACATTAATTAAGGGTTTTTGTAGGATATTTAGCGGAAAGTACGAAGACAGTATGAAGTTTGTACATATAGGGAGATAATAATTTTTACAAGACCTCAAGGGATAAAAGGATGACATGATGGATCATTCAAGAATACACATAGATATACAAAAAAGTGTATGCTCAAGAAAGGAAAACTAATAAACACTTTAACTTTGAATCATACTTCCCAAACCCAATAAATCAATAGGAAGAACCTACTAAGAGATCATGAAATCGAGCTAAACCGGTTCAACTGACATGAAAATCTTTCAAATAAGATGATGAACATCTCTTACTCCTTGAATCAAGAATATAGAGGCTTGAACACATTATTTTGGAGTCAACATCTAGAAGACGACACAAACTCCATTCCACTACGTCGAATGAGTCAAGATTTGCACTACATAACACACATAGACTTCTAAAAAAAAACTCTACATCTTTAGCTTTGTTATGTTCATTTATCTTTATTTCTGAGAAGTTTGTGCATCTCTCTATTACACACACTGAGTCCTATGGATAACTTAGATATACATGATATCCTCAATATAAAACTCCTTTTTTCTTTTTGAATCCCACGTAGAATAGTGGAAGTTGTTCTGTGAGACATGTTTATTTTTTTTCCACAAATAACTATGGTAGAGTTCAAGTGTGACCTAGAATGAATTTTATTCTATTGTAAACCCCGATACATGGCGTGGATCAATTTTTTAAATAATTTAAACTGGTTGGAGGATGGTGATCACCATGTGGAAATGAATAATTATCGTCTTGAGAATGAACCTCTTGATTTAAATTCATATGTTCATATTATTATTTTCATTTACTATGATTTATAGAAAATATCATTCGCACAATGTCAAAACCCAATATATTTTTTATCATCTGTTTTTGATAGTTGTAAACTATTAGGTTAGTTTTAAAAGTTTTATTGATCTTTAGGTTAGTATAGCTGAGAACAAATCAATCTCATGATAAATTAATTGAACATGAATGACTCATATAAATTCACTATAAACAGAATTTGATTATTTTTTTGGGGGGAAACATTCAAATATACCATTACTAATAGAAATTTTTATACGGAATGAATTCACCCCTCTTGTGTACCCTACTGCAACCAACATTTGATATCAGAGGATTAATGAATTACATAGTTTTCAATTCATTTAAAAACATCTTCCACTGTGATTTAAGTTGTATGTTTAAGATCATAAAATTTCTATTAATATAATATTTTTTATCTTTAAAATATTTTAGAATTTTATATTAGGGACACTATATTAGTTGGATCTACTATGAATTTACCACATTTTTTCAATGGAACAAATTATGCTCAGTGGAAGAATTAAATTAAAATACATTTAAAATCATCATATTTAAAATTTGGACTACAATTGAAAGTAAATATGCACTCCCTAAAACATCTAGAAAGATTAGGTATGAATCTATCATGAGTTCCTAAAAAAACAACTATAATTAAATGAATGTTCTATATTGTGCAGTAGGATTTGAATAACATAATAAAAATTTATGTTGTAAAAAAGTTCATTATATTTCAGACACATTAACAATTTCCCATGAGGAACAAATAATGTGAAAGAGATGAGATTAAATACTTATATGATTAGATATGTTAATTTTAAAATGAATTCTGATGAATCGATTTCTGATATATATCTTTGGTTCAATAAAATTGAGAACACCATGATTTCTTTAGGAAGAGTTGTCACAGAAAAGGAACAGATCATGAGGATAATGTGATACTTACTATAGAGATGTCGAGAGTCATTAGTATCCATAAGAGAATCTTGTAACATTTACCAACTTTCTGTGAAGGATCTAATTGGACTGTTAATGATGTATGAAGATGATCTAAGGGTGAATCAAGAGGGGTAAGACCTAAAATGAAACTATTTATCCTTCAAGACATCTAATTCTAAGAGAAAAGTAAATGAGAATGTCCAATGTGATTTTGAGAGCACATATATTGAAGAATCAGCTTCAGACGGTGATGAGGAAATAAAGATGATGTGCATGATATTTGGAAACATTATGAGAAATAAAAACTTCTCTATGACACCACACTATAAACTAAAATTGGACAAAAAAGTCAATTGGAAAATGAATTGGAAGTATCCTGAAAAATTAGAAGAAATATTATTGTATGAATACAAAAGGAGAGGGTATGTTAAAGTTGAGTGTCCTAAATTAATGTATAAAATAAAGTATGAGTATAAAGATAGGAAATATGAGAACATAATGAAGGCCACATGGAGTGCATTTGAGGACATCTCTAGTGAATCTGATTCTTCTCATAATGATAAAGAATATATGTGAAACATTTTCTTTATGAAAAATACCTCATAGGTATAGAAAATCTATTTTGTATATAATTATTATTATTATAGAGATAAATTTGATTCTGAAATTGTGAAAAACAATGAACAATTTGGGTATTGTAATATTACTGAATAAACGTTTAATGAACCAAAGGGTATGTATACATCCTTAAAGAAATAACATGAACACTTGGAAAATATTATATGTAAAATTACTGTTAAAAAAGTGAAAAATTCACATCTTCTAAAGGAATATAATGACCTAATGTTTTCTAAGGATCATTTAAAGAAGGATATAGAAATGTTAACTAATGGGAAAAAGAAACATACTCAATTACTTTTTGAACAGATAGATCCTAGGTATATTACTAGAATAAGATATCATCCAGGGAAAGGAAATTCAACTAAAACTCATTTTATAAATTAATCTCAAAATTTTGATTCCCTGTCCAAAAATCAAAATTTTACTACAAGTTACAGTTCTGTAAAATATATTACTACATCATGTTTTCATGGACCATAAAGTGTTTGTTCTTCAAATACATTAAAATATATATATATAGGAAATCCATATGATAATTGTGGGTTTTTAATGAATTTATTAATAATGTTTCTAGACCAAGACAAATATTTGAACCATAATTTTTTTGATATATTTTTTTGTAGGTAAAGTACCTAAAGAGATCTGGTTAAATTTTTTTATACTTGGACAATGGTTATTTAAGAAACATGACCTAATATTACTCAATAATCAAGAATATCATCACGGTTGATGGAAGACATGTAACAATTTGGGAAAATGATAAAGGAAAACACTATCATCTTAATATATATTGGTAACCCTATTACTATTTAAATTTCCACAGTACTCTACATTGATGGATTAAAATAAATCTTGATTAGAAAATCTAAACTATCAGATGATTGATTTAATGTCAAATTTATAAATTCTATATTCCATGTTTTCTATGCCAAAAATAACAAAGTATTTACTACTCATAGAAATGATAATTTATATGATGTAGATTTAGACACATTAGAATCACATAATGTATTTTTCTAAGTGCCATTCACAAAGAGTCTTGGATATGGGATCGAATATTCAAAAATTATAATGTACACTCCCATAAAATATTAACAAAAAATGATTTAGTTAATGGTCATCCCAATATAGAGTTTCTAGAGAATAGAGTCTTCAATCCTTGTCAAAAGGGATAGAAATACAAAATCTATTTTAAACCAATGAATGAAGTTACAACTTCTCAACCACTCGAGTTGGTTCACATGGACATATTTGGACCATCTATAGTTTCATGTATCAAAGGGATGCCATGTGTTTATGTTATTGTAGATGAATTTTTTTGGTATACTTAGAACTTCGTCTTAGCTCATATAATTGAACCATTCTTTCATTTGTCTAATTATTCTAGGGCTATAGAAAAACATAGTTAAAATAAAATTAATCCTTCAGAAGTGGTTATGGTCGTCTGTTTGAAAATTAAGACGTTGAATCGTTTTTCACACAAAATGGATATAGTCATAACATATCTTCCCCAGGACACCTAACCTAATTGTGTAGTAGAATGAATAAATAGAACCTTTAAGGAAGATGACTAAAATATGCTATATAAATATGACATAGCAATTTATATTTAGGAAAAATATATTAATAAAACTTATTAAATAATAAATAGATTCTTAATTAGAACTATCCTTAAGAGAACTTCTTACGAGTTGTGGAATTATAGGAAAGGCAGGTTAAATTATTTTAAATTGTTTGGTTGTAATTTTATATTCTTAACACTAAAGATAATCTTGATAAATTTTCCTTGAAAATTGATGAAGGAATATTCCTAGGAAATTCAACATCATGAAATACATATAGAGTATTTCATAAGTGAGCTGAATGTGTTGTCGAATCTATACATTTCATGATTGATTAATTATATCCACATGAACCTATGACCTTACTAGAAAATCTTGAAGAGGATATGTCCAATTTGGACATCAATTATAAACCTTCTAAAATTCATATAAAGGAATTTTTAAGAACATAAATTTATATAAATTCCCCAAATTCTAGCCACAAAAAACCAATACCAACTAATGAACCTTAAATAATTATCCTTACGTTTACTAGACCTAATAGAAACTTTAAAATCCATCCCATAGATGATGTTGATGGAAATTTAGACATAGGAACACAAACTTGGGCCTCCTGGAAAAATAAGGTCCAACATCAGGCATTTTTGTTAGAACATGAACAAAAATATATCAACAATGAAATCAATGAAGAATTTTGGGTGATGTGTATGCACGAAGATTTTAATCAGTTTTTGAGAAATAAATTCTTGAAATTTAATGATCGATCAAAATAAACCATGACCATATGAACTAAAGAGGTTTTTATGAATAAATAATATGAAACTAGAAATATATTTAGAAAAAAATCTAGATTAGATCCACAATGCTATAATCAAGAAGAAGGAATTGATTATGAGGAGACCAAGGCATCAGTTGTCAGTCTTTATGCCATTAGAATCTAACATACATATGCAACACTTTTAGATTTAAAACTTTATCAAATGGATGTAAAAAGTTCATTCTTAAATAGGTATACAATTAAGGATGTTTTATAGGTAAAAGACATTAGGTTTTACAAATCTTTGTTTTCCAAATCAGGTTTTCAAATTATTGAATGCATTATATCTTTTAAAACAATCTCCAAGAACATGATATGATAGGTTAAGTAACTATTTTATCTCTATGGTTTTACAAAAGAAGTTTTAGTTCCTAATTTTTATAAAAAAATTCAAAAGATGTTTTAATATCTCAGATATATTTATATGATATTATCATTGGTTTTTCAAAAAATTCTATATGAAATTATTTTTAAAAAATTAATCATATTGAGATTGAAATGTGTTTGATGGTTCAAAATAAATATTTTCTTGTATTTATAACATTTAAAAACAAAGAAGGTATTATTATAAATAAACTCAAAAAATATATATATCCTTTGTAACAATATAGATTTTATGGAATTAAGAGTAGTGAAATGCCTATGAGTGATTATTGTATATTGGATCATGATGAAAATGGAAAATATTTTGATTAAATTAGATATAGAGGAATGATTTGGAGTTTACTCAACATTTAGTAGGCCGGACATAATGTTTAGTGTGATCATGTGTGCATGTTTTCAAGGACCCAAAAGAGTTTCATTTAAATGAAGTTAAATTAGCGCTCACATACCTCAAATATAGAACAAAATTTGGACTCTTCTTCCCTAGTGGACTAACTTTTGATATGGTTATCTATTCTGATGATGACTTTGGTGGATGTTAGTCTAATATAAAAAAGAACCTATGGAACATGTCTCTTTATGAGAATTTATTTAATATCATGTTGTAGTAAAAAAGAAATGTTTTGTTTCATTATCAACTGCTTAATTAGGGTACATTGTTAATGGTTGTTACTGTTAACAAAATTTGTGGATAAAACACACTTTATTTGGCTATGGATTTCATTTCAGACATATCCACATAAATTGTGGGAATATAAGTTCTATTATAATTTCTATGAAATAAATTTCATATTCTAAAAGACACATATTTATCTAAGACATCGCTTTTTGTGAGACCATTGTCAAAATAGTGATATAACTCTTGAGTTTATTGGGACATAACATTAACTAGCTGAAATTTTCATCAAACACTTAAACACTTAAAGAATGAGCTACATCAGGTATGAACTAGGAATGATAAATCTATAAAGACTATGTGACTTTATCCCCTTACAAAAATCTATTTTTTAGTGACACAAATCAATGTATCACCGATCAGGTGAAACTGATTGTGTGAGATATATATTTGTTAACCAATCTTTTGAAACTAATCTGGTGAATCCAATCAGGTAAAACCGATCGTGTGAAACTGATAAGATAAAATATATAAGGTGACACTGATCATGTGAAACTAATCTTGAGAAACCGATCATATGAAACCAATCGGGTGAAACCGATTATAGGAAATAGATCAACTGAGACTGATACCGATAAAGTGAAACTAGTATATATAGGTAATTTTTAGTAAATCTATTTGTTTGTAAATATTATGTACAATGACCCAGTTTCATTTTTTTACCATTATTATATTTTATGTTTTTTAGAATTATAACCCCTAAAAGATAAAATTGAATCGACCCACAACACTTCACTTCCCTCACAACCTTCAATCCTCCAGACTTTCGACTACCTCATTCAAACCCAATCCTTCAGAACTAGAAAGGAAAATTTTTAATGGAAGGATAAATTGAATCATCATCAACTATACATCATAAAGGATAATCATGCAGTGTCATAGGTACTGTGAATCTGTATTTTGGAAGCCGCATAGTAACACCTGAGAAAGAAGTGTCCACCAAATGGTTGTTGTCGAGAAAGTCTCTCTATCTGAATGTTTTGGAAACACAAGGTTCTATTACCTAGTCTGTAGATAATTAGATACCATTATACCCCAAACTAGTATTCCAATTGTATTTATACATGGCTGTGTTTTGGGAATTATCCAAGGAGGCTAGGTTGAAATTAGTGGTAATGGGTATGTAGATCTTGTTTTCCTCAAGAGAGTGGGATGAATGCTTAATTATTACATATGAAGTCATATTTAACAATGACCAAGGTAATATTCCACCATATTTAGACATATTTTCATATGAAAATTCATTGAAACAGTTGATTGGAAATGTGGAATAAATAATCTTAATATCATAAGAATTAGATGGGGAGGCTAGAATGCTATTCAAATTCATCCAACACTAAATAATCCCATGGAAGGTAGCTTTTTCTACATTAATGTATCAAGATTTCTTCCAGATTTAATTGTTTAAGAATGAGGTGAATTTGAAACTAGGTAGGTATATAATGGTACATATTTGTAAATTATCAAACCATCCAAGAAAGAAATCTGTTTATATTATCTGAGGATGATTTCTACAATGTTTAAGAAGCTAGGATGTGCAGATGATGAGAATTAAGTGATTAATTCTTATAGTGGTTTCTTCCAACCAAAATATATATGAAAAAAATAAAAAAATTTATAATCCATGGAATAGATGTTGGGTATGATATGAAGAAAAATTATATGAGCGTTATAATCATATAGATCATCCTACTAGACCAAGGGATCAAGAAGATCCAGATATTCAACCTTGTGAGATGGTTGGGTATTTCGATGGAGAACAGAATGAGGATAAGATTAAATGATAAGAGGGGTATCCTATAGATGATAGGAGTGACCTATATATCACTGAAATCCCTAGATAAATAGTGTATGGACTATAGTCCCACCATTACAATTACCTTCAAGTGAACCTTTATCAGATGATAATGAAGAAGAGGGTGAAGTCTCTAGTGTTGAAGATTATGTGTGAAAGTCTGATAATGATGATGATTATAATGATGATGAGGATGACGATGATCATGACCAGGTGAGTGACTTAATGAATGAATGATATGATTTTGTTAGTTTAGGTGAGGACTCTATGCATATAGATGATGATGAGGATGGTAGATAGGATGATGATGATCCTGATAGTCAGGTTGATGTTGATGATATTGATCATGATAATGTGAATGTTTGACATGAGTATAGACCTGAACACCCAGATGATGATCAAGGAATCATTCCATAACATCCTAATATATATGGATGGAAGACACGAAGAAGAATTTGAAGCCCATATTTCTATTTTCCTCTGAATCAAGAGGAGGCTCTAGTGGTTGTAGTGGCTGTAATTCAAGAAGAAGTTGATGTTCCGATTGTACAAGTACAACAGAATGATATTTTGGCTGGAGGTCAAGATGAATAAGATGCAGATTAGAATGAGGAATATCCTCAAGGAATAATAGTAAAAATTGATATCAAGGAACATAGTTATTGGACTTGTTTTTCTTAGTGTAATGGGAATCCATGATACATCTTTCTTGGTCTAGACTCTAATTCCAATGAGATGATGGTATCTCCTCCTGGTCCACATGCTTATATAGAACCAAATGATCCTATATCACCTCTCTTACCTAATGCTGATGGGCCTGTTGTACATTTAGTGCCTAGAGACTATGTCACCAAAGCAGATCTCGAATAACTCAAAGCTAAAATATGTAAATCTGTGAGATCCTCTATTGGATTAAGAAATGTAACTCGTACATCGTGGAATATTTCAGAGGATGATTTTACTTGGATTGAAAGAAATATAATCCAGGAGATACAACCCAATATTATCACTAAAACCAAAAAAATTGTAATAAATAATTGAACGCCGAGAGATGAAGTGAAGAAAATGTTTAATGAAATGGTATCCCTATCAAATGTTTTCATAACCACACTCGGTGATGATATGGAGGTTCTTAAAAGCTTTGTTACACATCTACAACATACTAATTTGAAATGGTTGAATGAAGATCTTGGAAAAATGATTTCTTATTCTTATAGTTCTAGATTTACCAGGTTAGTTAATGATATAGAGTCCCTCTAGACTTTGATAAGAGAAGAGGTGAGGTCCATTCAGAATGAATATGATAAATAGGACCTTTCAATAGTCCAAATGAATAGCGACCATGTTTATTACATGGTGAGACAATGTTCAAATGAGGAAACTACTTCTTAAAAGGAGATAAGAGGAAATGTGGACAACTATTACCCTTAAATATACACAATACATGAGTTGAATAACAACTTTAAGTATTTTTTGATAACCTCAAAATACCTCCAGCGATTGAGGCATTCATGATCCAAGTGAGCCAATGGAAAACGTTTACTCCTACTATGGAGAAGTTTATGGAAGAAAAGGAGGATTTCGAGAAGGCCATGTAGTATGGGGTGAAATCATCAATGATTTTATCAATCTTTGAAGCCCTACATATATGTATTGTCTGAGGATATAATTTTCCCTCCAGATGATTCAATCAGACATGGTTCACTTCCTGATACACAAATGATTGGGTCTCAAGCTTTATCTTAGAGTCGGCCAGTAATATAAGAGTAGCCTCAATGTCATGTTCTTCAATTGGACAGACCAATCCTTACATCTATTGTTCATACAACAGTTACTTTACCTGGTGTAATACTTCGACCAATCCATCCTACAACGACAACACCACTAGCTTAACATACAATTGACCCTTTAGACAAAATAAAATCTTCTAAAAATCCCAAGGCCTAGCTATTGATCATTCATTTATTGGGCTCCATACGTTTATTTTTTGATCAGTGTATTTTGATGATTGTACTCTTTTGTACAGTCATAAAAATATGCTCTCCTACATTTTGATTCAAGTTACTTTGTATTCTTTTTCTGAATCCTTTAAGTTTTTTTCAACTTTTTGCTAATCCCAATGGGGGAGAAATAAATGGATGGCATCCACTCTTAATATAAGTGGGGACTATATCTAGAATAGGAAATATGGTATGTAATAAAAAGAATATATATATATATATATATATTTATATCCCACCTCTGATATAAATCACTAAGACTTCTCAAATATTAAGGGGGATTCCAGTGATTTGATATAACTCTTTTATTCAAACCTTATATATATACTCTGATACAATTATTGAGGGGGAGCATAAAATGAAAGACATTATAGTTATATTGAGAATTCACTCTCACTGTTAGTAGTCTAAGTAAAGTCATTATTATTCCTTAACATCATGTATAACTCAACCATGCTAAAATTTTTGATCATCAAAATGGGGGATTTTGTTGGACCCTTTCTAAGATAGTTGTATTAATAATCAAAAATCATTCGCATTTACAAATCAGGATAATTCACATAATATGATATATCTAAGGTAAATCATGTCAATGAATATTTATAAATGAAAAAATTATGTCACATGGTATAAACCATTTCCATAAGTCAATAAAGTATGGATATTAATGTATATATATAGTTAAAAGAGTACAATTACATATAATTATGTATTTCACTTAATTTGGTACTTTTCTATATAAGGAAGACCCTCTATATGTTCTTCAATGTCACTAACACTAATCAGTTCATAGAAGTCACTGATGGCTAACTCACTGATGAGGACTCACTGATTGAAGAAGACAATGATGCAGGACTCATCGATAGAACAAACTACACATCGATATGAAAGTCACCGACAATAGGTCACATTGATAATTCAAGAAACTCACCAATGGGCGACACAACGATAGTTCAAAGGACTTACTGATGGATGAGTCACTAATAGGAAACAAATCGTTAGTTAAAAATGAGTCACTGATGATGACTGACCAATGCCTGAAGTGGCTGATAGTACAAATGACTCATCGTTGCCCGAAGTCACCAATACCATTGGAAATGAATCACTAACTCATAGCATCACTGATGCTGATAGACCGATGATAATGACTCCTTGACACTTATGAGTCATCGATAGTAATAATAACAATTTTTATTTTATTAATTATAATTTATATCTAGTGGTCATATTATGACAAAATAATGCTTCTGACATTAATTAATTATATTTTTTAGGATATTCGATGGAAAATTCGAGGACAATACGAGGTACATGCACATGTGGAGATGATTATATCTATGGGACCCCGAAGTATCAAATGATGAAAAGCTGGATTATTCAGGAATACATAGATACATACAATAAATAGGAGCACAATAAAATTAAAACCTAAGAACACTGGAAAATATCAACAATTCTTCAAAAACCCTTGAACTCAAAAGTAATAACATACAGAGAGATCATGAAATCATGATAAACTTACCTAGCTAATATGAACATCTTTTGATCAAGAAGCGGAACATCTCATACTTCTGGAATCCAGAACACAGAGGAGTTAACACTCTATTTTGGAGTCAACTTCTTGAATATAACTCAACCTTCATTCCACTACATCAAACATGTCCAGAGATGCACTACATAACACATGGAGACATCTAAAACTAACTATACATCATTATCTATGTTGTATTCATTTTTCAAAATTTTTGGGTAGTGTGTGCTTCCTTCTATTACACACAGACACACACACACTGACTTCTATTCATAACTGAAGGATACTTGATATCCACAATATCACACTCCATTTATCATTTTGTATCCCATGTAGAATAGTGTAAGAGGTTATGTGTGACATGTGTGTTGTTTTTTCCACAAGGAACAATGGTAGAGGTCAAGGGTGACCTGGAATGCTTTGTATACTATTGTGAACCCTGATCCACAGTGTGGATAAATATTGTTTATTAATTTAAATTTTATGGTTGTAGGTGATCCCCAAGTGGAGGGGACTAAGTCTCACCTTGATATTGAACCTCTTGTTTTAAATCTCGCTATGCCTATTGTTATTTTTTTTAATATGATTTATAACTAATCTCATTCAAAAAAAGTCAAAATCTGATAGTTATTTTGTCATGTGTTTATTTTATTTTTGAACCAGTAGGTTATTTTCAAATGTTATACTAATATTTTGGATAGTATAGTCGAGAACTAATCATTCTCTTGGGAAATTAAATGAACATGCAAGACTCTTATAAAACCACTACAAACAGACTTTCATTATATTTTTTGGGGAAAATTTAAATGAAGAAATCTTGAAGAGTATCTTTTCTAGGGACTGAGTTCACCCCCCCACTTCTATACTCTTCTCCAACCAACAGTTAGAACCATTCAACAACATATCATGGCATTTCAAAGTCATAAAAAATTCTTTGCTGATAACTGATGATGTGGTCTAGAATTTGATGTTCATAAAAAAGGTGTTTCTATGAATCTCACCATGGGTGATGATTATTAGATTCTAGAGTAAACGAAATCTATTACCAAGGGATATCATTACCATTGAAATTCTTGATCATATCTGTAATGTAGCATGTCATTTGGGACTTCCTAAATAATCGTCTCATGTCCATGATTTGTTCCATATATCTCTAATGCTGAAGTATATACATAAAACATTAAATGTACTTAACTCATTGGTCATACCTCTACTGAAAAATATTTCATATGATGAAAATCTAGTTGAAATTTTGGACTACATAAATTTTACTGTGAAACAAAACCACACCCTTTGTCAATGTTTTTTGAATAAATCACAAGTTAGAGGACGATATGTGGTAACTTGAGGATAAGATGAAGTATAAGTTTCCTAATATTGTTTACCATAATGAATAATTTTGAGTTTGAAATTAATTTTAAGGGGGTATAATTTAACACCCCATGTTTTTAATGACAATTTTTTGGAATGCATTTATTTTATTTGATGTCTTTTATAGAAATAAATCAAATATTATTTTGAAACGACACCGACTATGAATATTTTTTTTTCTATAACAATTTTTTGTATGTTACAAAAAATACAACATAGATTATATTTCAGACAACACCTACTTGGAATATGTTACACATAACACATATTTCAGAAACCCCACATACGACACTAGGTATATTTCAAACACTGTTTTATTATTATATATTTTTTAACAAATTATTTATAACATAGATGTTGAACATGGTAATATAAATATTAATAAAAAAATTTAAAATATTATTATAAGTTTTTTATATAAATAAAACATATTGATATTGAAATATATAATATTTTTTAAATTCCTTATTTGATTAAAATTAATATTTTATCAAATGAACTACTTCTTATGAACTACTGTGAAAATAAATAAACTTATATTTAGAAACATTTAGAAACGTAGTTTTTTAATATAAGATTAATTTTTGAATTTATCATTTAATATCTTATTTGGTTGATAGTTGGGTTTTTTTTGAGAAATATCATTTACGGATAAATAGTGAAAATTACTGAATTTTAATTCAAACAACTTTTTTGTAAAATTTATTTCTAAGGATAAATTATATTTTAATTTTTTTAAAAATTTCAATTAGATTTTATTTTTTATAAATATATAAAATTTAGGTAATTTTAACGAATATGACATAAAAATAGGATATTAAAACATAGAAAACTTTTGATCATTATTACTTTTAAGATATATAGTGTTGTCTGGTCAGTGGGATTAAATTTAATTTAATTTCTGCGATTAATGTGATTATGAATTTAAAAAATAGATTTCATATTTTCAATCCAAAAAAATTATAATTTATAATATATTCAACATATTTTTTTATCAAAAAATAGTATTGAAAATAATTAAAATTATTTATGGCGATTAAGGTAAAGTTAATTATTATGACTGAATAAAAATTACTCTTAAGGGCCTAAATGACATAGTCACTTGTCCAGGACCCTTGGGATGGCTTTCTTCATCCATGAAACTTCAATTACTGATTATGGATGGTTATTTATGAATTTGATAGGTGAAAACATGAGTAATCCTAACTTGTTTTAAAAAAATTGGTAGTAAGTCATTTCTCTTCCCTATTAAAGGCCACTAACTCTTGTTATTACTCACACCTATCAGAACAATTTTTTTCATCCAATATATTACCAATAAACTTAAAAACATCCATATAATCCTTCATGAGTCCTTTCTTTTGGAGTAAATAAATCCAAAGAATCCATTTGGAACAAACCCAATGGAGTAACCCAATTAGGTGTTATTATCATCTATCAAGCCCTATTGTTTTATTTTCTTTCTCCACCGCCTCCAATATTATTATTTGATCTTATAAAAAAACAATATCATAAATATAATGGAAATTTTTTATTCTTAGGGTTCAAACTAAACTTATACAGACCTACATAAAATGTGTAAACAACATATTATTTATGTGTATGACGAACTACCACCTCACAAAACGATGATTGTTCGTTCTTCCATTAACACATATCTTGGTTAGAATCATAATGGATAAATTATTTATATAAAATATATATGATATTTAAATTTTCTTTAATATTATTTAATTATTTTACCATTCACATATTTATAATTTCCAATTTTTGTAAATACGGTAATTTCGATTGAGAATTTTTGGACTACCACCCCATTGATGCGGTGTGATTCAGTCACACACTATATATAGTGTATTAAGGGTGGGTTCATTAAAATTTTATGATATATATAATATAATAATTATACTATAAAAACGAATTATATATTAATTTAAATTTATATAGTTATATGTCACATAATCTCTTTCATTCAATATGATAAAAATGGAATCATCGTTCATGTATATGTACTTCTTGTCGTCCCTATGATAAGTGTTTTAACATTCATAATTATATATGATATATATTATAATAATAAAATTATAATGAATATAAATTATATTTATTTCTTATTTTTACATTCTAGAATCCAGATATTATTATAAGGACTGAAGATATGACAAATTAAGACATATGCGAAGAACAAACCAGAGATTACCAGAAGTGGAAGCTTAACATATTATTTTTAACAAGTAGGTATTATGATTTAATAATAAAACAATGTATGGTATTATATAAAATAATATAAATCTAGAAACGATATATAATATAATTATATTTTTATGAAGAAATATTGTATGAGCACAAAGATAGTTAAGACACAAGGTAAGGGGATTTCTATCCCACTTGTATTTCTATGAGATTAACGCCTTATTGACCACTTGTATCTTTTTTGATGTAATTATATATACCATGAATATATTATATGGTTTTATCAATATGTTTATTGGAATATAAAAATCCTTTTTTTGATATATATCTCTCTTAAGAGATTTATGTTTAATTATTTACAAAACATGTAATGTAGTTTTGCCTCAATTTATTGTTATTGAGACCAATTTCATGAATTTCATGAAAAATACTTTAAAAAGAATAAAATTTGAGATTTTAAGGACACATTCAAGGAAAAAAAAATTAAATATGTGTTTTTTGGTTTTATATTTTCCATTATAACATTTTAATTTATTTACAATGAACAGTTTTCCAAAAAAAAATTCATGCTTTTTGGGTGGAATTGTTTTCAAAATATAATAATGGTCATTTTATATGTTTTATGGAAACTTTATCAAAAATATTCATCATATATTTATATATTTAAATAGAAATTTTTTTCTAAAATATTTATAATGTTTTATTTATATGTATTCCTGATTATTTTTAACAAAATTATTTTTAAAATGCTTTATGGTTTAAATATCCTTTTTCAAATACGAAAGTATACATACCTCAAAATGAATTTCAAAGCATATTTCCATGTTATATTACATCAAGATAAAATCTGTTGACGTTACAAATTCCCTAATAGTAAATAATTAATGTTTTATATTTATATTCTTTCTTTAATGGTTTATGGTTTCATACAATGCCGCTTATGGCACCCGTTACCCTTCCAGGAGTCATATGCTTTTGAACCTGTCTTCATTTCATGGTTTATGATTTAATGAAATGATTTTGAAAACTATATATTTTCCGTAGTTTTGGATGTGTTGAAATTTTAATTATACCCATTTCATTTCCTTTGTAATTATTTGATGTTTATAGAACCCATCCATTTTTATGGGTCATGATATGATGAATGTTTTTATTATCTTATAGAACATGAATGACTGGCCTCATTATTTGATCAGGGGGATTTATATATCCCTCTAATACATTAGGTAATTATTTATATCTCATGATATTATGTTGGTAATCATGTCCACAGGAATGATTGGTCGTGCTGATCGGTCCCGCTGATCGGTCCCACAGATCGGTTCCGCTGATTCGTCATGCCAATCAGTCCCACCGATTGGCTACACCGATGGGTCCCACCGATCGGACTTGCGGATAGGTTGCGTTGGAATTTGGAAAAGGGAGGGGTCAGAGGGTATGGTCCATTACATAAGATACCCCGCAAACTATTCTCGGCCTTGAGAATCCAGAACCAGACCCGAAGGAAAGAGGGGGGGGGGGTCCAAACAACCACCCAAGAAGATCCCTCTCAGGAGTGAACCTCTCTGACACAGAAACACCATATATCCTGCACAACCACAGACGCCCTGCTGTTCCTTCCCCCATACAACCATGAAATACAAAAGACTAAACTATCCGGCAAGGTGGCAGAGGCGTTTACCTTCCTCTATGTTAAGATACTATTTGCTTTGGGCAGCACTGACTCGCCCACACGGGTTTATGCACATCAACTTTAATGAATCCTAACTATAAATCAGGTCCCCCCCTCCACATCCTTTATGAAAATTCACACAGATTCAGGGAAAAACAAAACTGCACATCCCATAGTCAACAAGGTAATGCATTATATAGTAAACAAGTACTGACAAAACAAGATAAAACTCAAAAAAACTCAGGGTACATGGCACACATCTACACTTCCCTCTCCCATGTACTCTCCTCAAGCCCACCATGCCTCCATAACACGCGAACCAATGGGATGGTGCCTCCATGAAGCAGGTTCTCCTCACGACACTTGATCATTACTGGCTGTTCCATGAAGGTTGCATCGTCCTCGATATGCTACTCTCCCCAATTAATGAAGTGGGAGTCATCGTGTAGATATCGACGTATCTAGAACACATGGAAGACATCGTGTACCATTTGCAGGTGTGGCAGAAACATCAGCTAATAAGCCACCCTTCCGACCCAGTGCAACACCTCGAAGGGTCCGACGAACCTTGGAGAGAGCTTACTTCCCCTGCCAAACCACCACTACCCACGTTGAAGGGTGACCTTCAAGAACACGTGGTACCCGACCTCAAACTCAAAGGGCCTTCTCCTATCATCCGCATATAACTTTTTCCTATCCTGAGCCACCTTCACCCTTTCTCGTATAAGCTGAACCTTCTCTGTCGTGCTCTGCCCCACCTTTGGGCCACGAACACTTGCCTCCTCGACTTCTATACACCACACTGGTGAGTGACACGACCTCCCGTACAATGCTTCGAATGGAGCCATGCCAATGGTAGAGGGGTAGCTATTATTGTAGGGGAACTCTACCAGAGGCAAGTGTATCACCAATGATCCCCCCAAGTCCAGGATGCATACTCGTAGCATATCATTCAAGGTCTGGATCATGCACTCTATCTGCCCATCTGTCTAGGGGTGGGAAGCAGTGCTAAGGCGCAACTGGGTTCAAAAAGCATGCTGCAAACCCCTCCAGACTCGTGAGGTAAATCGTGCATCTCTATCTGAGGCTATGGACCTCAGAACTCCTTGAAACCATACCACCTCATCCACGTACCTTCATACTAGAGCATCTACTGCACTCGACTCCTTGATTTCTAGAAAGTGAGCCGATTTTGTCAACGGGTCCACTACTACCCAGATGGCGTCGCACCCCCTTGACCCTTGGGTATCCCCATGACAAAATTCATCAAAATGTCATCCCACATCTACTCGGGGACATATAAAGGTTGAAACAAACCACCTGGAACATGGTGTTAAGCCTTCACCTGTTGGCACACTAGGCACTTGGCCACAAACTCTGCCATCACCTACTTTACCTGGGGCCACAAAAACTATATCTTTAGACCCTGTTACATCTTAGAAACTCTCGGGTGCACTGCTAGGGGTGAGTTGTGGAACTCACTAAGAACCTGGCCGCGCATCGCCTCTGGGAGAAACATATTTCCTCAGAAAGGCATCTGGTTGTGACCATCCTCCATCCACCATTCTGGAGCATTGCCCTGGTCAACTCGGTCACGCATCACACCACACTCTGGGTCTCCCCAATGAGACTCCTCCACCTAACGTTACAGAGAAACCTATACTATCATCTGGTACACAAAATGCTAAAACTATCCATCCTCGCATCCAAGTGCAGGGCAGCCAACTCCTCCATCACCCTCCAAGTGCCTGCCGACTCTCGGACCGCATCCCTCTGTGACTTCCTGCTCAAGGCATCAACCACCACATTTCCTTTCCTGAGGTGTAGGAAATCATGAAATTGTAATCTTAGAGGAAATCCATCCACCTTTTCTACCGTAAGTTTATGTCCCGATGGGAGAATAAATACTTCAATCTTTTGTGGTCCATGAATACTACAACGTTTTCTCCGATGAGGTAATGCTACCACAACTTTAGTGAAAAAATGATTGCCGCATGATCCATATCATGGGTGGAATAATTACACTCATGGGGACGTATCTTCCTACATCCATAAGAGATCACCCCTTGCCTCTGCATCAACACAAACCCGAGGCCTTGTCCCGAAGCATCACATAATACTTCATATGCTTCCCCTTCTTCTGGAAACCTCAACACTAGGGAACCAACCAACTTCTCATTTAGATAGCTGAAGGTTTCCTCACACTGATCACCCCACACAAAAACCCGGTCCTTCATGGTCAATGTCGTCATAGGTGCTTTAACTCGGGAGAAGTTGGGTATGAACCTCCTATAGTAACCTTCCAGCCCGAGGAAACTACGGTCCTCTGCCACGTTCTTAGGTGCTACCCAAGAAAAAAATGCCTCAACCTTCTATGGGTCCACTGCTACCCCCTGTTCGGACACTACGTGCTGAACAAAGTGTACTTATCGCATCCAGAACTTGCATTTCAACAACTTCCCATAGGGTTGGTGCTGTCGGAGGACCTCTAAAATTGTCCTCAGATGCTCTATGTGGTCCTCCTCTGATCTTGAATAGATCAGGACGTTGTCGAGGAACAGAACTATGAACTGATCCAGGTACTCCCGGATGACGAACTTCATATGACCCATGAACACTACCGGGGCATTTGTAACACCGAAGGGCATGACTATAAACTCAACGTGCCCATATCAGAACCTGAAGGTCTTCTTTGAGATGTCTCCCTCCTTCACCCTCAACTGTTGATATCCTTAACGTAGGTTGATCTTAGAGAACCATCCTTCCCCTTTTATCTTGTCAAAGAGATCGTCTATCCTCGGAAGAGGGTAGCGATTCTTGATCGTTACCTGATTCAGCCTCCTCCAGTTTATGCACAAACTGAGACCACCATCTGCCTTCTTTGCGAACAAGACTGGAGCACCACACGGTGACACACTCGGTCGAACAAAAACCATCTTCATCAGATCATTGATCTGAATCCGAAACTCCCGTAGCTCTGAAGGTGCCATCCTGTAGGGAGCCATCAAAATCAGACGAGCACCAGGCTGCAAGTCTATCACAAACTTGATATCACATCGAGGGGGTAGATTCGTCACCTCCTCGGGGAATATGTCCATAAACTCATTGACGATCCCTGGTACTTCCACCATCTCAGCATCCATTGACTCCACTGACAGCTCGACTAACAAGGAGAGGAGGGGTTCCTCTCACCTACTTCCCTTCTAGCTACTCTGCTCACCGGTGAAAGTAACACATCATCCACCCAAGCCTGAGAACCCAACCCTTCATCAGAATAAATCATTGATGGAACACACAGAGAAAATCTTGTAGATGTCTAGGATGACATGATATGGATGTATCTATAGCAGTAGTAGATCCATGACCGACTGATGTGGACCTATCATCAGTCTGTAGCCTCTAAAAAAATATAACAAGTCGGTCTGACCTCCGAATAGTGTGCTCAGCACCGAAAGAACTGGAAGTCTCTCGACATCATGACCCAGAGCATGGGCTAGACCGGGTGCAACAAAGTAGTGTGAAGCTCTGGTATAGAACAAGTCATAAGAAAGGGTACTGAAAAAATTGATCGTACCTCGATCAACCTCTGGTCCCGCTGGAACTGCTACCTCCGCGGCGTGCAACTATCCACACCCAGATCCTCTACCCCTCGGCTGTCAGCCACTTCCCCGACCACACCCTGGTCAAGGTCCATAAGGAGAACCCTGAGTTCAGCCTCCCCCTACAACGTCTGCCCTCGGACGAGCGAGAGAACTCTGCCCCTACTGGTGCTGCTGAAAGGGCCTAGTTGTAAGCTTCTACTGGGGCGGGTGCTGGGCCCATCCGCCACTGTCGTACTGAACTCATTTTGGGCACTGATTCTGGTGATGTCCATGGCTCCCATAGATGAAGCACCTCAGTCCTGGGCCCGATGGGAATGGGCGAGGACTGGGGGACCAGTACTGTAACTACTACGGCCTGCTCCTTGCTGGTCGGAACCTAGAGGGTCCCAATGATGGAGGTCTGGTGCTGAGGACATTTCCCTTTGATGGGCCTAGCTGAATCACCTCTCGTGACACACCTCCCAACGTGTGCATCCTCTCCACCACCACTACCTTCTTCTGTACCTCCAAGTATGTCGACACAGTGAAGGTGGTAACGAAGTACTGGTTGGAGGGTTAGAGCGCCTCATCTAAATGTCTCGACCGAGACTCCTCATCTGGAAAGAGGTCTGAAGGAAAGCGGAGGAAGTCCTTGAACTTGATCCCCAGCTCGCTTAACGACATACTCCCCTGCTGGAGGGAGAGTAGCTCATGCCTCTTCTCTGGCTTCATCGTAGAAGAGAGGAATTTCACGTGGAACTCCTTCTTGAAATCAGCCATGCCACCTTGGCCTCTCTCCTCTCCCCCAGGTAGAGCGTCCTCCACTAACGCGATGCTCCCTGCATCTAGCTGACGGCCAGAGGAACCCAGTACTCGGTCGGAGCCCGAATCAAGTTGAAAGCTATCACCAGCTCCTCTAGCCAACTTTCCTTCTTCATGTCAGAGGTGTTTCCCTCATACTTCTCGATGGTATGTCACTGGAAGGCTCAAAGCGTTTTCTACAACTGGTCATCATCCTCCCCTCGATCAGCCCTCTTCCGATCAGTCAATCAACCTCTTGGGCCCCGATCACCCGTACAACTCATGGTCATCTCAAGGGTGCCATAGCTACAATATAAACATGGAATGCCAAAGACCAAGTAGTGCAGAGTATTGTTCTTACATTTTATTTGACTTATTTATTTATTTTTAAATCCCCAAAACACCAATAAACACGAGAAAACAAGTCATTATGATTCATGTACCTCTACTAGGTTCTCTACACTACAATCAGTGTAGCCTCACTTGGTCGTTCGGTAGGTCCAGAGTCCTTTAATCGGATCACGGGGGGCCCTAAAATCCTATGTCCTAGCCGGTCTTCCATGGCCTAATTCACGCACCAAGGTCACCCAACACTATTTCCCTACCATCCCATTCAATCCTCACTATGAATAACTCCATACTCCATCCCATCTCTCAACTTTATACTTCTGATAACATTCTATCATGACCCGCCTTCACCAAAAGGAGGGAAGGGTCAGCAGATTTCAAGCCCTCCCTTTTTAAGTTTAAGGAGAGATAATTACCCTGAAACCCACCTTCAATAGGTCCCGGAGTGGCGACCAGTGCCAAATGGTATTGAATCTCACACAAAAATGGAAGGTATTACCCTTTTTCTTTTAATAAGATTGGTAGATAAGATAGTAAATCCCACGACACCAAAACTGAAAGTGCAAGTACGAATGGAAGTAAAGGTAAAGACAAAAGTAAACCATTTCCATAAGTTTGTTCAAAAGAAAGGGATATAAGCCACGAAACTCCAAAAGGTAAAGTACCAAGAAATGGGAAATGACAATAGAAACTGTTCCAAGGTCTGAGCTAGTACGGTCTCGTATGATCCCTGATGTCCTCTTAGAAACCTGAAAACAGTTTTATATACGTAGGGTGATCATACAAGTACACTCAGTAGGGAAAACCAAAGACTATCATGCAGAAGTGAGGAGACATTCGAAATCCTTATGGAAATAAAAATAACCAAACACCCAACAAGGAAAATCTATCCACCCAACCTCACCAAGGCACGCTCCCCAAATAACACACGTCAAGTAAAATATAGTAATAGAACATCGATATTTGGGTACACCGTGCCGCTTTCCCACTGGTTATTGAAGACATCCTACGCATCGAACCAATC
This sequence comes from Viscum album, assembly GCA_963277665.1. Classification (NCBI taxonomy): domain Eukaryota; kingdom Viridiplantae; phylum Streptophyta; class Magnoliopsida; order Santalales; family Viscaceae; genus Viscum; species Viscum album. The sequence continues at coordinate 44,115,887 of OY728139.1, read as the reverse complement.
CCGCCATTCTAAATATAGTCCAACTTCCACACCCGCCCGCACACACCTGGGCCACAACCACACATCCCGCCCACAAACACCTAGGCCACAACCACTATCCCACTCGCAGAAACCTGGGCCACAACAACCTCACATAACCATGCCCGCAAACACCTAGTCCAGAACAACCACTTCCACGCCCAAAGACACATGGGCCAAAAATCTACTGTCACGCCCGAAGACACCTAGGCCTCATCCTGAAGATACTTGGGAAACAACCTACCCGTAGTCACCTGGGCCAACCACTACAACTACCACACCCGATAATTCATGGGCTAATAATGGACCTCAGGCCATCACATCCTGCTTGAAGATACTTGGGCTATCCAGGAAAGGGAGAAAAAAGGAGCTAATAACCAGCCACTTATTGAAGTGTGGGAAAAAACACCCTCCCCCATGAAATGGGGGTGTTCGATACAAAGTGATCAACTTGGGTGGGGCGTGAATAAGAAACATAAGAACTAAAAATATATGTATAAGTAAAAAAATCAACCCAACCAAGGGTTTCTAAAGCCAAAACATGCATAATCACACTCATCCCTATTCATAGGAAGCACACTGCTCACAGCCGAGTCACAACTCATCCCCAAAAGAAATTCCCATTTAAGCTAGTCTTTCTTCCATGTTCAATTAATCTCATTTAAATAAAGTTCTGCACTACTGGGAAACTATCATCATAAGCCTAAACCGAGGGAAAAAGTTACAGCCAACAACAATTTAAACATTCACAACCAATTCTCTTGCAATGTCACAACAACAAAGGGATATGTGAGATCCCTCGAAGTACTGGAACCAAAGAAAACCTCGACATACAACCCCATGTTTCCGAAATCCAGGAGCTAACAGTTTCTCAACAACAGACGATTCCACCGCAATTCGTGATATAAGTAGTGTAATCACACAACCTCAAATTCACAACCAGCAAAAGTACAACAATAGGGGATCCCATCCCCACCCGTATCACCCTAAAAACGGTCCGTGAAAGAAACAAACAAACTTCTACCACCAAGACAAGGCAAGCCCATCTAGGTATTTTTAGATTTAAAAGATTTAACACACTCGATGGTTTCAATTCTACAATGCTTTAACCGGTGTTATCACAGAAAAGGGTTGATCCTGGTGCTTTCAATTTATTTAAACGAGTATATATAATTAACCAATTCCATGTTACGGTAGTCATTTAAACATCCAGGAGCACCAAGGTTTAATAGTGCACAGAGAAAGACCACCAACAACCATGATTTTTAGTGAGCATTGGCTCGTACAGTTCACAACACATAACAACATAAAGAGTACAGTAGAACATCGACCACACCCCCCTTCATTCTTTAATGTCCGTTCATTTTCTTCATTAAGTTTGGTTTCATAAGTTTCCACAAAGGCAAAAGCATGCCCACCCCGCACGATACACAGAACGGAAAGACGAAGGAGAAAATCCCTACTTGATTGATCAATGATTGAAGTTTTTCTCCACGTGCTTGGACATGGGGTGCACGTTTTGTAGGGGAGGGACGTCCGGAACTCCAAGGATGAGAAGACGACTTCATCCTAGGAGCACCACATGTCTTAGGAAGGAGGGACTTCAAGCACACCTCAGAGAAGAGAGAAGTTGGCCAAAAAAGGGAGAAGGGGGAAGAAGAACTTCTTCTGCGATATAGAGATAAAATCCCATTGTTTTGGGATAAGAAATTTGAATGCCTTGGAAGTCGGATCGTAGTTCTTCCACGGGGTTGGGTGGTTACACATGACTGGATTAATTGTTATTTAGTAGGGAGGTTTCTTCGATTTTTAGATATTAATTAAGGGCTTAAAACTGCCTTGAAACACTTCAAAAGTTAAAAAGGCCTAAAAGTGGGGTTACGAGGGCGACTGTAGATGAAAAGCCCACAAAGGCTGGGCGACACCGATCGAGCAAGCTGATACGTCGTGTCGATCGGTCTCGCCAATCGGTCCCACCGATCGGTCTCCCCCATCGGTCCCACTGATCGGTCTCATCGATCAGTCACGCCGATCGGTCCCGCCGATCAGACGCCCTGATCGGTCCCACCCATCAGTCGCGCCGATCGGTCGCAGCGATTGGTCCAACCGATCGGTCTAAATGATTGGTCATGCCAGAATTTTGGTAAAGTGAGGGGTCAGAGGGTCTGGGCCCTTGAAAAACTATTCATCTTCTTCGACTATTATTATCATGGCCATAAACTAGAGAAAAAAGAAACTAGGCATCCACCCATCACAACCACTGTCTTATTAATTCCACCAAAGATATCCAAAATCATCTCTAAAATACCATCATAAACGAACATCACAAAAATACAAACCATCAATGATGGTCCAGTCTCCCTCCCATGCACCCTAATCCACTCAAAATGCTCCTCCCACAACCTCCATAGGGTCCCATGAACCAGAAAAACAAGGAATGGAGTGTCGAACCAGGACGTCAGAGAATATTTGAGTAATGGAGACCATGGTAGGGTACGAGGAAGGAAACTACGTCGTACCAAGAAAATAATGTATAAAAAATAGAGAAACATGATCAATCCAAAAGAAAGTAACCATATCATTCATTAAACGACATACACAGTAGAAATAATGATCTAAAAATAGGAAATAACCATAGTTGTGACCGCTACCAGTGTCACGAAGCATCCCCCGGGTCCCATATCATGACTACCCCAAGTCCTCCATCCATAGGCCGGGGGCTGGCGACTAGAACCAAAGGCGTAAATCCCAAAACTGGGAAGTCATTGCCTTTATAAACTGAAACACAAACAATGGAGAATGTGCTGGATGTAAAAAACTAATCAAAGCTGTATACAGAAAAGTGATGAAAAGTAAAGGGGCCAGAAACACAAGCCTAACAGAAAAGTACAAGTACAACTGAAGAAAATTAAAACAACTGTTGGGTCATCCTCCGGGGTTCCTATCTGATGGGTAAGTACAGATGGACTCCTCAACACTCCATGTATGTCCGTCCGCTCCGTGTACCGTCACACCAAGTGGTCCACCGCCAAGTACTGTCCAGTCTAGCTACTATCTACCTCAGTCAGCATTGTCCGTCGTCGGCAACCAATACAACGAGGTGAGGGCATAACCCGTGCAGGGGTGAGTATAGTGATACTCTGTAGGGACCTCGAGACCCTCAAGTTCTCACAAAATCCAACAATGATAAAACACAATGTATGGATTCAAAGGATAATCATTACATTGGTATATTATTATACATATAACTATGTTATATAGTAACCCATATCAATAATGAGGAACACAAAAATGTCATTGACTCAGCTCAAACCATGATTTTATTCTAAGGGGTAGTATCAAATAATAACCCCAGTCACACTGTCGGAACCTTAACTGATGGTGTAATCATCCATTATCGAGTATAGTGGTCATGCCATGTCACACAGAGGTGCTTCCCACTACCCTTGGACTGCTCTGGTAATCCTCCCGTCGAATACTGTGGGTCTGCTGCGTCACGCAGAGGCGCTCCCCACCACAGGTCTACCGTGCTCACACAGAGGCACTCTCCCTCATAGTCTGCTTTGGTACTCATCCTATCGAGTACCATGGGTCTGCCTCAATCAAACAGAGGCACTCCCCATTGGGGGTCTTCCGCTTCACATAGAGGCGCTCCCCACTGGGCCAGTCAAGTCACTCTGATTCCATTCAGTCAAGCAGTCGTCAGGTCTCAGCCAGCTACTATATCTCTGTACTCTGTCTGCTCGCCTCTGGAAGGATCCCCTCCATGAGCTACTGGTCGATACTCCAATTATCAAGAAGTCCCATGTAGAAGTATCTCAAAGGTCCACCTCATCATCGGGGTCTCAACGCAATAGATGATGCGGCAATCGGACACCCGGTCTGTGAGTTATTGGCATTTCCGCCCTTAGGGCCCGATTGGATTTTTGGTTCAAAGCAACCCGATCGTACACCAACAATGTCCAAACGTTATGTGGGGTATTCCAAAGGAACCATATAGCTCCAAGAATTCAGTCACCACTGACGGTTTGTCAAACGGACACCCGTAGCCCATGTTATAGGCGAAAAGGTGTATTCGGGTCAACGGGTCCGAACTAGGGTCCGGCCCAGTCTGCGGGTCCGACCCAGTCTGCAGGTCCGACCCGGCCCAAGAGGGTGGCCCAGCCCGAGGGGGCGGCCCAGCCTGAGGGGGTGGCCTCGGCCGCGCTAGGTCCAGCTTGGTGGCCCGCGTGACCAGGCCTGCCAACGGCTGGCGGTGCCATGTGGGGCCCACCCAAGCTGCGTCCAGGGGGAGTCGAACACCCTCTGAATTCCCAAATGGATGAATCATTCGGGTGGGGACCAAACCAGTGACAAGTGGTGCCGGTCCAAGTCATACGGGACCCAGAGGGGTCCCGCTCCTCCCGTCTGGTCGAGCGGCCCGCCGCTCTCTCCACCGGCGGCCGGCCCGACACTGGCCACCTTAGCTCCTCCACCGGGGCCCACCCTACTCACGACTCTCCTCCTCCTCCTCCTCGTGGTGTGACTACGCCGCACCCTTCCTCTGTGGCCCACCCTGGCCATGACACACTTATCTTCTGCATGGCGTGACGACGCCACGCCCTTCCGGCGACCCCTCGGCTTTGCGCCACCAGTTTCATCACGATCACCATTTTTCCACCACTGTTGTCAACAAGCGAAGAAAAACAGGGGGGTCGGTCCATGTTCATGCAGCATGAGCCTTCCAAGTTATGGTGATATCAATCGGCAAAGCATTACCCAAGTTCAAACGACGTAGAATGGAAAAACAATTAAATCTCAAATCTCCCTACCACGGGTCTATTGTTCATTGACGATGTTGCCGAAAGGCATACATCATTCCGTTGACATTTGAAAGAAGATGAAGAAGTTGAGGACGACGATATTGGCATTATTCAAGGATGAAACTTCCCATTCTTGACTCGGTTGAGGATTGTTCTTCATTGGCAGAAGAGGCGTTCTTCATTAGGAGAATTGTTTTCTCCTAACCCTACCAACCCCTCTCAGAATGCTCCACCCAAATGAATTTACCAACAATAATAATGGGTAAAGTTAACCCATTATTTAATATTTGGACAAAATATTCAAAATATTTCAATAAAAATTTAATTAATGTTCCAGTAATTATTTTGAGTGGATTGTCACATTTATAAGGGAAGTTCAAGAGTCCCCCCCACTTATGGAGAGTTCAAGGGGGTTTAACGCCTGTGTGGTCCCCACCTATTTAATTGATAAGGGGTGTTTATAAATCAGGTGGGCCCCACCACCATAACCTCTCTTGGGAGGTTATGGTGTGGTGAACCCTCCTCTAAACTCATCTTGGAGGTTTTAACCACCAAATAAAAATAAGCTTCAGAATTATTTTTATTTAATTTTATTCTTAAAAACTCTAAAATCTAACTTTCATTCTCGACCAACTATTGTCGAGGTGAATGTCTTCTTAAGCGAATAACGGTGCTTTGAGTTCAAGAGTGCCCCCATATCTTAGTTCCGAGCACCGATTGACATGTTATAAAAATTCCCTCGTACGTTTACTGAACGTACATGAAAAAAACATCAGAAATTTATTCAGGGAACTCTGATCCTCAGAATCACACGCTGTAAATTTTTGCGGACTCGTAAAAATCCCATGTATTTAAGAAAAAAATTTCCATGGAATTTCTGGGTCTTTACACCCTTCCCTCCCCCAACACCATCACAAGTAGGCCGAGATCCCGAATTAAGGCTGACCAATGTGGAGCCGAATGCGATGTGGGTGGCTAGAAAGAGTGAAGGATAAGAAAGACACCCTATTATTATAAAAGTTACATCCCAATCCATATAATTCATCATCACACAGAGACCCATAGTGGGGTTTTAATGCACATGCCTTTACCAAAAGAGGTTCCATGAATGGAGTGTGATGACTACATCATCATGACATAAGAGTCGAGAGGGGAAAATAAGAAAGAAAATAAGGACTTACCTAAAAAAGTGAGCACCGTCACCATTGATCATAGCCTCAAAACACAAGGAGGGGAATGTGATTTTGTGGAAGCATAATAAGCCAGGGGAGTCTGGATCCATAAAGTTGAAGTTATAACATACCTTAATTTTAATAACACAAATAATCATAAAAGATATATAACAACCAATAAGGAGGAGACATGAAATATTCATTGATACCATTGATGTTAATAAGGTTTCATAATTTAATAATTCTATACAAGTTTGATGGTCAATCGAAAGGAAATAACTATATTATATGATAGAATATTTCTAAAACAAAGAAAGACTCAATGATTTAGAACCACTATGATGAATGATGATTAAATACTTTATCAAAATATTTTGGTATGGCCCGGAATTTCCAAGAGGGGTAATAAAATAACATAGATCAAATTATTATGGATCGAGGATAAAGAATGACTTAAATGAGTTCTTTTTCAAAACATTTCAATTTTCCACATACCATTCTCTACAACATTAGATAAACAAACAAGTCAACGAGTAATCATTAGATTGTATATGGTGATCAATCAGATAGATTGTGGTTTTGGGATGAATTATTTAAATAGAAAATTTTGGTAAGCCAATTAATGGCAGGTCCTCATCCAAATTATGGACTTATCATAGAATTTATTATATTGGGACTATCAACTGACTGGATAGTGCTCCTCCTGAGCATTTTGGAGGGAATCCTGTAGATTTTCAAGCCACATTATTATGTCCACACATAGAAACCCTGATATCAAGTCCACACCTATTACCCCTAAAATATTTAAATAAACTAAAACAACCAGAGATCAAAATGTTGTGAGAGAAAAATTAATATGGTCATATTAAAAATGGAATTTGAAAAATTTATAGACCATATTGATTTATTCCCCTAGAAATCTATGATGGAGAAGAATTGATCCCATAGATATAAGGACACAACTCTATCATAATATTCTCTCATTACCACATCTCATAATCAATTATTCAATCCTAAATCAAACTCAGACCAACTATATAGATATTCTAAGATATACATTTTTTTGAGAGTATAAAGTTTGAAATAATTTCTCATTTATATAAATATCAGGTTATAATTTAAGGTATTTTCAATTAAAAACTTTAGAACTGTTAGGTTTAATCGTCTTGAGTTTTAACACATACTAATAAGTGAGAATAAATATCATCTTATGTGGTAATTTAAAATAGTACACCACGTTTGAAACACATTTTATTTTCAAAAATGGTATAACATGTACCAGATCAATCTTTCTTTTATTCCCAAGCCATTGGTGAACCAATCAACGTGATGCTTTACATAATTCCAAATGATTTTTGAAATCCCTAAATGGGGTGATGTTGATATGGGTAATATTTGTACTGTAATTTTTTAGTTTCATAATGCGGATGAATCATTTGAATATTCACCCTGGTTTCTAGAAATAAAAAATAGTCCAACCAAATATTTTTCACCATCCACCATCTAGAACTAGGGCGAGTGACAAGGTTATATATATAACGATTCAAAAGGTTCTATATTTAAGGCTGTTTGATAGATTATTTTATATGAAAATTGAAATTGTACTAGATTAATTCACCATGAACGTCCATAGTAATGAAAACAAGCACAAAAAATTTACATAACAATCCCAATTTCCTGCCCTATTTGAATATATTTGAAAAGATGATATTTGTTACTAATTTTATACTAAGATTCCATAATATATTGGAGGGCCTAAAAAAACTAAGATGTTAAATGTTGATAAATATAAGTGAAAATGGAAGTGAGATTACCATATATCATAAAGTCTTCATACTCATATAGTTTCCTTAGGTCATCCATGTGGGTGGTGTCATGAATAAGTATGATGTGAGATAACGAAGTGAACAAATAAATTATATCATAGTTGGAGTTCATACACAAAGTATTTTTTTGGAAAACAAAAATGATATTCATTTATTTTTCATTTCACTTATTTTTTTGGTATGTGTTCCAGATTAAGAAATCCAAAATGAATTTGATGCCCAATAGTATTTTGGAATGTATAGTAACAAGAAATGATATAAAATATGTTTCTTAATTCTAATCCACCAAAATGGTTCATTATTCATGTAATCTCAAAATTAGAAGGATTTATAATAATAAATGAAATATTTCCACAATAATTTCTTCCAATACTTCACTCAATAATTTAAAACAATATATGTTTTTAAATGTATCCTCGGATAGAGTCAGAATAAGTGATTAAGTGAAAAAATTCTATAGCTGAACAAAATTTCACAAACACTTTGATTCCTATTAAAAAATCACATCTTTTTAAAAGAGTTAAGTTAGTGATGATTTATGTTTTAAAATATCCATCCTATACCACCAGTAATGAGCTACCATAAAAAGTATCCATTAAATCTCAAATAAATTCTATGATTCCTGTAATGATATTAATTCCTTCACCCTTTTAGGATCAAATAACATTGAATTTCCTGTGTCTACATCCCTAAGATTTCAACTTCTAAAATATGGAATTTGAATTACGATAATTTTACCTATTGGTGGTGATGCCTCTAGTTAACAAAAATCATTCTCTATGGATAAAAATATATTATATGATTTTTGATTGAACTAAAATAAAAAAAATCATGGAGGTGTCAAGGTTCTATTGAAAATTATGGTTCATCAAATTTATGATGTCATATATAGAATTAGTTAGGAGAAAACATTAGGAAGTAATTTGTCTATAACCTCTTATGAATATGGTATTCGACATATATGACACATTAAATCTTTGTTGATGGTGACTAGAATAAATATAATTTTTCAAGAACTACATATCCCCATTAAATTTATCCAACAAATCATCGGTTTAAAGAAAATGGTAAATTTTCATCACTCTTACCTGATTGAGATTTTCGTAATCAACACCTAGAAATACATATCAACAATCCTTATTAGAAATGAGAATAATTGCATCCCATGGTTACACACATTATAAAATAAATCCCTTGTATTTCAAATCATTCTATTAATTTTTCATCTCCCTTAACTATTATATAGAAATGTAGTTGGATAATATCAATATCAATAGAGTTTTTGATAACAAATAAATTAATAAATATAACAATCTCTCCAAGGGTGAGACGAAAAACTCATCCTAGAGTACATCAGGAAACTCATCATAAATTGGAATAATTATACTGAAAAAATATTCTTTTTTCCAACTCAAAAAAAGGATATTATCCTTTAAATTTTTGGATTTGGAGGTTCTATAATGCTAGAACTCGGGTACCACAATCCTTGAGGATAATTATAATTCACATTAGGTGAAGTAATTGATGTATAGTAATGGTAATAGTTGAATTTATATATATGATCTCCCAATGAATCTATTTTGGAAATGGCGTCAAGGAGGAACATTTTGAGGACTTGGAAATTAAATACTAACATGGCTTTTGATACATAAAAGGACCTTGAGGTACAACAGAGATCCTACTCTAACATCATTCTATGAGGAATAAATATCTCAATATCCTAGGGCATGAGTTATGTTGGAATACACAAGACATTAACTATTTTGAATATATAACTACTATGAGGAAAATTTATCAATTAATGACGTGGATAAAGAAGATGAAATATAAATGGAAACTCTCACAGAAACTAGTCATATATCAACTTATAATCGAATCTCTTCTTATATGTGTAATAAATTCACTATAGAGGCTTGTGATGTTGTGAGAAGCATGAAAATCTTAATATGAAGCCATAGGATGGGATGTTTTGTATACATATATATATTCATTTTTTTCATTTACATAGAACCCACAACAAGAACTATGTGTCAACACCCAAATATAAGGGCGTATTTTTCGTAACAACCCAGTTGAATAGTTATATGGATGGGTAAGCACTCTTATAAAATCTATATTCCACAAACTATTTTCATGAATGTCAAGTGATGGCTAGAAGTATAATCATGACTAGTGGTTATGATTAATGGGATGAGGAGGAGGCTATGGTTGGGTTTGTGTAAGGTATAAGGGGGTAGGTTGTTGATGTACTTCATGTTCATGGTACCCAAAAATCCTGGTTATTATTGTGGATGTGATATAATGGATCATGTGTCTTTGGGTGATATATGATTTGATAAATTAGGTTTTATGGGTGGTGATTTTATGTGGTGGTCTGGGTGTCTTTAAGAAATATATGATCTGATGTCCCATGTGTCTTCATGAAAGGAGTGATATATAAGAGAGATTAGATCACCCATACATGATTAGCTTGGGCGTTCTAGAGGAAAATCAGATAGAAAGTGGTATGGGGTACACTTTTATTAATATAATTCATATTATTTTGTTATGTATGGATGAGTTACTTGGTTAGTGTGAAATGTAGAGGATGTGATTGGTTATTTGACCTTCTAATGTGATAATGGTTGTATTTTTTTTATCGTTGGTACATTAGTATGATCTTTTAACATGTGCAAGGAAGAAAGTAGGGGAGACCCTTATTAGCATACTTCTATTACATCCCTATGTATATAAGAATGCATTTCTTGATTCTATAAGGATTTAACTAAATGTTATGTACATTAATATACCAGACATTGAGGAGTTATATTTGTTTCTAGATCACAACATTTTTTGGTGATTATTGGTCGACTATTATTTTTTATGAATTATGAATTCATTATGGGATAGTTTTGGTTTCCATTATTTTCTATGATGTCATGTAGAAATTGTATTCATGATATCATATCTTCTGAATCCATTATATAGAGGGTAGTGCTTCCCATATGTGATAATTTTGTGGCCTCAGTGCTAGCCGCCAACCCGAGTACTTTTGGAGGGGGTATGTGGGTTAATTATCTCTGTTCTTATATTTTTGTCCCATGATGGATTCCATTAAATGTTGGGGGTCATGAAAACACCTCATTCCCCTACCCACCCCACCAATTAGCTATTGAGCTGGTATTGTCCAGCCATTAGTCACTAAAGTTTTCATTATAGTACCTCTACCATCTTGGGATGCGTCTGACATCCCCCTTAGCATTCCCTTCACCAAATGGACAATATTTACCATTAAAAATACTTTTTTCAGGATATTAAACATTTAAAATAAATTATAAATCCTATATAACGTTTACATACACAATAATTCAAAAATCAAAATTGTCTTTAATTTCAATAGTATATATGGGTATATGATAATATTATGTCAACCCACATTTTTCATACATAGATATGAAATTTCATTATATTCATAATAATTAAACAAAAAATAAATCTACAATCATAGATGATTAGTTCCTTTAGAAACATAGAGTCATATACAACTGGTTCTTAAGAATTATACATCATTTCCAATACTATTATTTGCAACAAGAACTATTTTAGATGTAACATATATATTATATTTCATAATAACATAGTGTAATTAATGATAATAATTAATGTTTTTAGATTCTTAGTAAGGGTAAATCATGTAGATTTTAATTAGAATATAAGTATTACACGAGGATAAGGGTGTGAGAACATAAGTATAACATTCGATAACAATACCATGCATGTCAGATATCATAATCATGATTCATGGAATAAATCATCGTATTTCATAATTAATTATTCATAATGTAATAAACGTACATGATCCATGATAGAATAACATGGGAATCATACCTTGAGTTTGTGTCATAAAAATAATCGTAGAAACCATTTCCATGATAGTTAATTATTATATTAAATAATATCATCCTAAAAAGGATATACTTGGCAGTCCATCATAGTAGTCAAGGATAGGATACATGGCTATCATAGTGGAAAAATCCACATAAAAAACATAGTCCACTACTCATTAAAGTCATATTTATCTCATGAGATAGAAATTTTTAATCAATTTATTGGAGGGGCATATAGGTCCCAGCCATAAAAAATATATAGTCATACATATGTGCGCCACATGATCATAAATAATTTTTTATATTATAAACATTGAAAATAATTTTGATTGATATGAATTTTATCAAATAAACTTTTCATAACCCTTTTAAATTAAATGGGTTTAGTAAAAAATTTATATTATCATAAATGATGCAAAATAAAAGGGTATAATAATCATTATTAAATAACGACAATTAAAAACACTGACAAAGAGTGTGTATGATATCATTTGATCATATATTCATTAAATATTTTGTAACATCTAAGTATTTCAACATAGAAGGAAAATTTATTTTGATTTATCACTTGAATCAATTCTCAACGAAATAACCTTTTTTATAACAACAATTTTGAAACTAGAAATTCATAAAATATTGATGAAATCCCATTAATTGAAAATTACATTTGAATCATATAAATAATTTTTCAATGATAATTATATTAATTATGGTGTTATGTTTCATTCATATAATAAATGTTAAAATAAAACATGCCTTTCACACTTTGGTAAAAATTATAAAAAATACCTCATTCAAAAAATAACTGTATGATTATTTTTAATTTATTTTGTGAAAAATAATTAATGGTAAAATATTACTTTTCAAATATTTATAATAATTTTAATATTATTATTTAATTTATTTTTAAATAATATAGATATAAAATAAAAATTTTGTTTTTCCAAACTGATAAACGAGGTTTGTTTTCCATAAATCAGGATTTTGGTATCATGTGAATATAAAGATATAAATGTGAAAGGATGACACAATATGATCATGAAATAAAAATAGGATAAAATAATTCAGGAGTTTATTGATAAAAATATCATAACATTTCATCATGAAAATTATAATCACAACCAATCCCAATAAAAATGAGAATGTAACATAAAACCCTTATCACATTGAAAATATTGAATCATAATTTCAATGAATGTTTGATCGTTATTTGGATATGTATATCATATAATATTCAGTATAATAATCATAAAATAGATTCATGGGTAGTATATACCCCAAAAAAAATAAATAATTGGTGTATATGGCTTGGTCCCCCAAAAATAAAAGTGAGAAAAAATACCTTACCTCAATTACTGATATTCATCACACATGTTTGAACCACATATATAATAAATATAAGTTTATTATAAATTTATTAAATAACTATTATAATAAATTTAATACCATTTATTATTTATTTATACCCTTTTAATACCATTTTATTAATAATTACTTTTCAAAATCATTTTTCGGTTAATACATTCATTATTTTTTATGTATATTTTGGTTTTCTAGTTTCATCCATTTAATTTTAATCATGGTTCCATAATCCATTGATATATAAGTATGATAAAAATATCATATAAATTCATTGTATACTTGTTTATATTCATCCATGAAAGTATGATATATGATAATGAATCACATTGTTCATGGAGGTGGTATGTCATTCACATGAACTTAGGTTTTTTTTCATTTTTCAACATAAGGAATGAAAGAAATGGTAAATATTAAAAAAAATTAATTGAATAATTATTATATCACATATATCATTTATATTTATTAAATATATCCTTTCTACCATACATTTTATAAATATAAATGAATAATGATTCACATCACTTGGTGGAGGCAGTAGTCCACATGGATCTATGAACGACAATATCATTTTCCAATGGTATAGAAGGTATGTAGTATAATGGTGTTTTATAATTAATATTTGTACAAATTTCATAAATATGATCTTAATTTTCTTTAAATCCAACATTATATCAATCCCTGATACGTGTTAATGGAAAATGAATTATTGTAGTTTGTTAGTAGTACTCCATCGTACAAAATATTGATAGTTTTGTTTCTCATTTAATAGAAGAGTATGAAAATATTTGTTCTTCCACTAAAATAATAACATACATGTATAAGGATGTCAGTGATAAAATTAAATCATAGTATATGAATAAATATTTAAGTAGAATGAAGAATAAATAACATTAAAATGTCTATTTAAAAATTAAAATTATTGTTCACACTACCTCCTTATATTAACAAAAAAAATAATTCATAGGAGAGGTTTATAAAAAAATTAAGGCTTCTAATAAATATTTAAGTAAGAAAAGAAACTAAATTTTCAGGTAATTTACGAATTTAACAGATTATGAAGTGTGATGAGGACATGAGAGGGTGTGTAATTTATAAGTGAGGGAATGGACACACTTAGATTTTTTGAAATAAAAAAATTATAAACACATTTTACAGATGAAGAAAGGTTCAAATATGGATCCTTATTGTACCTTATATGTGATAATGTAAAAATATCCAAATAAAAATATAATTGAATTTTTTTAGGTCATTATAACCTTTATATTTTTAGTATAACCCTCAGTAAATGTGTTTTATCCTTAACTGTAGTGATTATGTTTTAATACCTTTTAGAATTCAATAATAACAAAAATACAGTTGAAGTTATTAAATAATATTAATTTTTTTTGATTCCAACAATAGAATCCATTATGGCAATTAATTTCAACAAATTGGAAGGATTTAATTTAAATTTAATCACACAATTTCTATCAAAAAGTTATTTTTAAGTAGATAATGTTTTGATATGCATAGAAAATTATGATATCAAAATTGAACATTAAATTGATTATAATGACCGTGAGTGGATTTATTAAATTATAATCAATCTAATTTTACTTTTAAAACCATATTTTATGTACCATTAATCATTTAAAATTCATTAATTGAAAATATAGTTCATAATAAAAATCAATACTCTCACTATTCGTCAAAAAACGTTTCAAATTTTTTTCAAAACATCAGTCTCTGATAAGTTATATATGTTCATTTGAAAAATCAACTTCATATTTTAAAATAAGTTTTATAACAGTAGAAAAATCTATTTTCTTTACCTTATAAAGATAATAAACAAAAACCTTTTTTGTAGGAAAATGAATTGTTGAAGCATATAAATATATTAATAGGAAATAAATTTTCATTTTCTAATTATATTATATATAGTAATCCCAATATAGTTACTCCTATTGGTATCTCAACGTTTAATAGATATGATATTATGGTCAATATTAAATAATAATATTAATATAATGTTGTGTTTCATTAGAACATGGTGTTGTGTGTGAAACAATCTATCAATATAGTTAATTGGTTTAAACAAATCATTGTAATAATATAAAGGAATCCCAAATACAATATAATTATTACTCTTATTACATTTATAAAACGTTAAAGTCTTTTAAAATAATGTTATAAATTTCATGTGGTAGTTAAATAAACCAGTCCTGACATGATGGATAATTTAATCTCCACATGAGTCGAGATCTTGGTTTTTAATTTTTTAATGATTTAAAAAATTAAAAATTAACTAGAAATTAATTTAATTTTGGGGACTATTTAGATATCGTAAATTTAACAACATCAAAATAAATATTAAATTATAATCTATAATCTTTCACCATCACCTATAAATTTTAATTATAAATGGAATTCATGGGACATATTAATTAAATGAAAATTTCATTCTTTTAATGTTTTTAAAATTATTTGTTTAATTTTTCTACATATTTCACAATCGTAGTATTGGAATTATGTAAGAGGAGAAGAAAATTACTGTATCCCAAAAAATAGAAAGTTATTTTGTTACCATAACAATTTTGTAATCATTAAAATGTCCATTTATATTAATTTTTATACTTTACGTCCTTATTAAATCATTCAGAATGAATTAAAAGTTATAAAGAAAAATTTTGAACCTTTTCAAAATATAAAATAATATAAAGGTCATAATTAAAGAAATATATCAAAAAATGTCAATATTTTCTCCATAGGACTATTATGGTTTAGTTAAAACCATATAATTAAATAAAGGGAATTGTTTTTTTAATTTTGTGGTCATATATAATATTTTTACACTAAATCAACCCATTTTACACATTACAATATCCATAAAATATTACCATCATTACTATTCATTATTAAAAAAATGAAATTAAAATATTTATCCAAATTTAACTAAATGATTCCAAATATTTGAGATCTTTTTCAGGATTCATGGTGTATAATTTTATAAAATTAATTTTAAAATAAGTGTGGAAAATGTAAAAGAAAAGAGTTTTTAGATAAAGGCATTTTATGGATAAAAATCAATTTATATCCAATAATGTTAAATGTTGATTCTTATAAAAGTTTTATGACTATGTTTAATAAAATATATAATATATTACATTATGAAGTGCATTGTGTTGCATTTGTTGTCAATGAGGCATGAAGTTGTCTTAGAATGATTGGATGTCAAGAATTATCAAGATGTGAATGCCAAAGGTTGTGATGGTGTTGGTGAGGAAAGGAGAATGGCCATGATACTAAGAGGCATGTCACTTAGAAGATTCACTAAGTGGCATAGGAGATGTGGTTGAAACATTCTCTAGTAAAATCTGACGATTGTTGAGCTGTTCATTAAGTTCCAAGAACTTGTATCAACTGGATACAAAGTCACAAAAATGATAGAAGACCATGCATTGTTAAGACAATGCATGAGGAGATGAAGATGATCCATCCACACCTCCTAAGTGGATGAAGTGAGCTGAAGAAGTCCATGCACTATCACTTAGTGCATGAGAATTAGAAGAAGATCCAATTGATCTCTGATTAGATCAATGAAGCACATTGAAGAAGTTTATGTGATTCAAGAGCTTGGTTGATGAAGAACCTTCGGGAATTCCCTCCTAAGTGAAGATTATATGTTTAAGAAAAATTGAGGAATTCTAATGAAGAAGAAGAATAGAAATGTGGGAGACGAGAAGAAATGGAGAAGAAGAGTTGTGGCACATGGCATTTTACACTTAGTCCTTATACAAAGTACTTAGTGTTTAAGTAGGCAAAAAATATGCCACCAAGGGCCAGCCTTAAGGGTTCAACCCCCAAGGCACATGTGGGCCTAAGGCACCACGCCCAAGGGGGGATCCCATGTGGCCAGCCCGAGAGGCAGGGGGCCGTGTGTAAGCCCCGGGCCACGCAGGGGATCCGTTCCTGTGCAGCATGGGCGCCTGAGCGCGCGCCCGAGGTGCATAGTGGGCGCTAGAGCGCGCCCGCGGAGGCAAGAGTGGGCGCAGAGCGCGCCCGCAGGGAGAACACGGTGCGGGGCGGCACCGTGGGGGGAGAGGATTCAACTGAGCCGGTTGGGGGAGCGCTTAGTTGATAAGGCACGGCAATTCCTCTCGCCGATTCGATGTGGGACGCGGAAATTTCCCCGGGAGTAAATCTCGGCCGTCCGAGCCATCGCGCGCTTTATCCACGCCGCACGATTCATCTCCGCGGCGATGATCTAATCCTGGCCGTCGCGCATCACGATCCGACGGCCGTGGCTCGTCTTCCACCTCGAGCTCGAGCCGAAGCCACCCGCGAAGCCGCCGCTGAACCAGGAGCCTCCCGAACGACTATTTTGAGCTCCCGGCCACCATTTCCGAATCCGAAGGCTCCATTGAGCTCGTCTGGACCTACCGAACACAACCATGCCTTAAAATTGGCTTGCATGCGATGTATGAGTGATTTCGGTCGAGGCCGAGGCAAGCAAAGCTGCCGAAGGCCATTTGGGTTGTTGATATGCATGGACAGGTATTAAAGAGGCCATGCATGCGTTCTAAAACGCATGCACGTGAAGGAGGAAAACAAAAAATGAACCCGCGATTGACAGAAGATAAAATCAAGATACGCGGAAGATTTTTAACACGTTTTAAGTTTTTAAAGAACCGAAATCTTCGGGTGTTCGGTGTTGTATCACGCGGATGAGCCGAGGCACTCCTTGCCTATAAAAGGAGCACCCGAGACACTGTTTTTGGCTTGCTGAAGTTCTTGTTGAAGATTTGTGCCCCGCGAAGCCTCTGCCTCGCGAAGTAGAAGCCCCACGCAAGTACCTTGCGTGGCTGGAGTCCCTTGTACGCAACCCCTTTGCGCGACAAGAAGTGGAGGTTGGGCAGCACAAAGTTGTGCGCTCCCTCTGTGCACCGTGCCTCCTGCGCGGTTTGCACTAGCGCGGCCAAGGTGTCCTTGACACACTTGCACGCCCTTGTGGCAGTGGCACTTGCGCACCCGAGCCTCCTTGCACTCAAGTGCTTGAGGACTTGCGCGATAGTGGGAAAGAAGAGGAGGGCTGCACCACTTGCGCGCCTCTTTGGGATGGTGTTCGGGTGTGAGCAAGAGAAGGCCGAGCCTTAGTGCCTTGTGTGCCAAGTGGAGAAGAGAACCCCAGACTTGCATACCTTGGTTGTGCCAAATTGAAGAACACACTTTGTGTGTGAAATGAAGGAAGAAGGCCGAGGCCTTTGAGCCTTGTGCTTGTGTGCAAAGTGAAGGAAGAACACCCTACGGGCAGTAGGTGTGCAAAGCAAGAAGACCCGAGGCATAGTGCCTTTTGTGTGCAAGATAAAGTGGAAGGCCAAGTGTGTGCCAAGTGGTTAGAAGACCACACTCATTAAGTGTGTGTGCAAAGTGAGCAAGAAGTTGGCCGAAGCCTAGGTGTGTGCACAAGAAGGGAAGAAGGCCATAGGCATTTGTGTGTGCAAAAGAACTAAAAGGCCGAACCTAGTGTGTGCACTAAAAGTGTAAACACCTAGAAGTAAAATAAGGAGTGACCCACACTAATGTAGAACACACTCTAAGTGTGTAAACAAATTGGATAAAGTGTGTGAAGGAGGAAGAAGGTGTGTGTGCTTAAAGTGACTACACCCTTTGTGGGTTTACTGCACCAAGAAGAGAAAGAGGAGAGTGCATGTATGCATGCATGCACGTGCACACGTGAACAAAGATAAATCAGTGGTGTGAATTTGAGTTGTCCAAGACTTGAAGGTTCTTGAAGAATTTGAGAAGGCCATGCAGTCAGTGCATGAGGATGCAGAGTTGCCATGCACTCAGTGCATGAAGTAGAGTTGAACTGAGACTGGACCAGACTGAAGTTAAAGACATCATTTGTCTGAGTATTCAGTAGTTGGAGAGAAGCCAGGTCATCCTTAGAAGAAGGAGATAAATCCTGAGCAAGACGAGAAGACCTGATCATCACAAGTGATCAGAGGTACAGAGCAAGGCCAGCAGTCTTTATCCCAGACTGCTGAAGATACTTGAAGAGCTGAACAAGAAGAAGAGCTACTCGTGTGACTCGAGGAGCCAGGAGAAGACCCTGTGGGACTCAGGGAGAAGAAGTCTTCAGTGGGATTCTGGAGCAGGCCAGTGGGACTCTGGTAACACTGTGGGACGCAGTATAAAGACCCTCCTGTGGGACTCAGGAGAGATACGATGGGAAGCTGTATCGACCATTGTAATTCTAACAAGTTATAATGGGAGAATCCATGCTGGGAGAGCATGGCAAGGATGTAGGCCTTTGGTGCCGAACCTTGTAAATCCTTGTGTCCTGTGCCTTTTCATTACTGCATTATCCGGGAAAGGTTGAGAGACATAAGAAGAGTGGATCGAGGCCTTAACAAGACATAGAGGTTTAATTGATTAAGAATCAATTAGTAAAAAGTTTTAAAGGATCACTGATTCACCCCCTCCCCCTCTCAGTGATTCACACTGATCTGGGCACTTCAATTGGCATCAGAGGCAGGTTACCTCTAAAAGATCCAAGAGAGTCTTTATGAAGTGCAGATTTGAGGAAATTAACGACCAGCCTCAAATGGAGATATCTGCCAAGACTCAGAAAAATAGAAAGAAGAAACAGGCCAAGAAGATGAAGAAAGCCTGTCCTAGCTGTGATGAAGTTGAAACAATGAATGATCTTCAGAGTGCACTCAAATATCTTCAGAAGACAGTTCCCATGGAAGTGGCAAAGTGTATAGCTACAGGCATCCATGATCTTCATGTAGAAAAATCACAGTTAGAAGAAGAAGCCAATGAAATGGAAGATCAATTGGCAAAAAGGGTTGGCATAACCAACACTCTCAGAAAGCTGGTGAAGGCTAAAGATGAAACCATTTCTATTTGCAATGAAAGATATGAAGACACTGCTGAAGAATTGCAGAGAAGCCTTTCTGAGAAAGAATTTTTTAAAGTAATAATCAAAGATGTTTACCATGCACTGGAGAAGAGGCATAGAGTATCATTGGTTGTTAAAGATGCTCAACTTGAAGACAAAGTAAAATTGGTGAAGGAGCTGGACAATTCATTGCAAGAATTGAAGAAGGTGCATGAAGACCAGATGAAACAACTGGTGGAGAATTGGGAAGGAAAGCTAAGAACTGTTGAGGATGAGAAGAACTCCCTCAACATGAAATACTTAGAACTGGAGGTGATATTGAAACATCTGCAATCACCTAAAGCTGAATCCTCCCAGTCAGCTGGAAGAAGACATGTTGCTACTCAAGTATGCTTTGATCAGGATGATTCTAAGACAAATACATCCTCTAATAAAAGTGCAACATCTTCTAGAAAGAAGGTACCATCCATACCATCTTGTACCAATGCTTCTAATTGTGTTTCCACAAAAAGTGCAGGATGGAAGAATAATTCTAAACAAGAATGGATGAAGACAATGAAGGAAGAAAGCTCTCCTGAAGCAGCACAACAATTCAAGAAAAGTACCCAACAATCAGAAGGACTGAAGAGGTCAAGATTTGTGGGTCAGTGTTGGTGTTCTAATAAGTATGGGCACTGTGCAAAGGATTGTTGGTACAATCCACTAAATGTCAAAGCACAAAGGAAGCCCATGCCAAGGGGGAGAAAGCCAGAAGGAAATAAGAAACATTCACAGGTCCAGAGACATCTGTTTACTGCTAACAGATTTGGATAACTTGACAACATCTGGGATGGTTGCAAAAGTGGTCAAAGAGTTGATACATATCAATCTCCCAATGTATCCGAAGCTGGAATGAAGACAAGATCACTGAACCTGGCTAAGAGAGATTCCTTGGGAAGCAAGCAGAAGAAAGTGGAAAATGCTCCCAAGAAGAGATTGATAAATGAAGAGAAGTCCTTGGATTCTAAATCCAAGAAGGGTGAGTCATCTAGAAGGACCACCAAGAAAATATGCTTCTACTGTGGGAAGAAAGGACACATCATGGATCTTTGTAAGGAAGCCATGAAATTCAATAGAGGCAGACTGAACTCAAAAAGACAATCAATCCAGAAGAATAAGGGATTGATTGAAAACAAGTTTCCTAAGAAAGGTAGCTTGACAGCATCTAAGGAACCATGTGGAACTTCCAGAACTGGGGCCACTCTTCCAAATGATTTACTTTTCATATGGCCACATCAGTTGCAACTTGCCAGAGAACTACAAAGAGCTGAAGATGAAGCTCTGTCAATTGCTAAAGCAAAAGGAAAGAAGAAGGTTTCACATGAAGATGTTTTGAGAACCACACCAACACAATCATCAATGAAGATCAAATGTGCAAGTGTGAAGAATGGTGAAAATGGGACATCTCGGTTGAGAGAATCTTCTCAACCTTGTTGTTCACATTGATGAACCAAGGAGGTTCCATCTTATTCCCTTATACTCTTGGTATATACATGTGCTAACATGGCAGGGAATTGAAGATGATGATCATTCTCAGCTGGAGGATGGTTTGGACAAGAATGGAGTGCACCCCTTGAGGGGGAGAAAATCTGAAGAAGATGATGTTCTGAGATTAATATCATCTTAAGAAAATGGATGAAAGGGGGAGCTTTATCTTTGCACTGAACTTTCTAATGTGTTTTGTGAAGTATGTGCAGGATTCAACAATTCATTGAATATCTGAAAAAATTCAACCCCTAAGCATGATCTCACATGTTTACAGTGAATGTGGACAGCATTGAGTATCTTGGTTACATCACTCTTGTTTTCTACACCGGGTTAGCCCAAGTAGACTTAGAGTTGATTTACTAGAGGTTCTTTGCTAAAAGAAGAACATGTGGCATCATCCCTCTCTTAGTGATTTTCAAGAAGATACTATTCAAAGGGAGGAAGATATTTTTGAAAGTGAACCACACCACACCTTTGCATTTGATTGCCAATAAGGGGGAGAAATATTGGCACACATATTGACCCATTCATATGTGGTGAAGAAGTGTATTGACAACAAATACAAAGGGGGAGATTGAAGTGAATTGTGTTGCATTTGTTGTCAATGAGGCATGAAGTTGTCTTAGAATGAATGTATGTCAAGAATTGTCAAGATGTGAATGCCAAAGGTTGTGATGGTGTTGGTGAGGAAAGGAGAATGGCCATGATACTAAGAGGCATGTCACTTAGGAGATTCACTAAGTGGCATAGGAGATGTGGTTGAAACATTCTCTAGTAAAATCTGACGATTGTTGAGCTGTTCATTAAGTTCCAAGAACTTGTATCAACTGGATACAAAGTCACAACAATGATAGAAGACCATGCATTGTTAAGACAATGCATGAGGAGATGAAGATGATCCATCCACACCTCCTAAGTGGATGAAGTGAGCTGAAGAAGTCCATGCACTATCACTTAGTGCATGAGAATTAGAAGAAGATCCAATTGATCTCTGATTAGATCAATGAAGCACATTGAAGAAGTTTATGTGATTCAAGAGCTTGGTTGATGAAGAACCTTCGGGAATTCCCTCCTAAGTGAAGATTATGTGTTTAAGAATAATGGAGGAATTCTAATGAAGAAGAAGAATAGAAATGTGGGAGAAGAGAAGAAATGGAGAAGAAGAGTTGTGGCACATGGCATTTTACACTTAGTCCTTATACAAAGTACTTAGTGTTTAAGTAGGAAAAAAATATGCCACCAAGGGCCAGCCTTAAGGGTTCAACCCCCAAGGCACATGTGGGCCTAAGGCACCACGCCCAAGGGGGGATCCCATGTGGCCATCCCGAGAGGCAGGGGGGCCGTGTGTAAGCCCCGGGCCACGCAGGGGATCAGTTCCTGCGCAGCATGGGCGCCTGAGCGCGCGCCCGAGGTGCATAGTGGGTGCTAGAGCGCGCCCGCGGAGGCAAGAGTGGGCGCAGAGCGCGCCCGCAGGGAGAACACGGTGCGGGGCGGCACCGTGGGGGGATAGGATTCAACTGAGCCGGTTGGGGGAGCGCTTAGTTGATAAGGCGCGGCAATTCCTCTCGCCGATTTGATGTGGGACGCGGAAATTTCCCCGGGAGGAAATCTCGGCCGTCCGAGCCATCGCGCGCTTTATCCACGCCGCACGATTCATCTCCGCGGTGATGATCTAATCCTGGCCGTCGCGCATCACGATCCGACGGCCGTGGCTCGTCTTCCACCTCGAGCTCGAGCCGAAGCCACCCGCGAAGCCGCCGCTGAACCAGGAGCCTCCCGAACGACTATTTTGAGCTCCCGGCCACCATTTCCGAATCCGAAGGCTCCATTGAGCTCTTCTGGACCTACCGAACACAACCATGCCTTAAAATTGGCTTGCATGCGATGTATGAGTGATTTCGGTCGAGGCCGAGGCAAGCAAAGCTGCCGAAGGCCATTTGGGTTGTTGATATGCATGGACAGGTATTAAAGAGGCCATGCATGCGTTCTAAAACGCATGCACGTGAAGGAGGAAAATAAAAAATGAACCCGCGATTGACAGAAGATAAAATCAAGATACGCGGAAGATTTTTAACACGTTTGAAGTTTTTAAAGAACCGAAATCTTCGGGTGTTCGGTGTTGTATCACGCGGATGAGCCGAGGCACTCCTTGCCTATAAAAGGAGCACCCGAGACGCTGTTTTTGGCTTGCTGAAGTTCTTGTTGAAGATTTGTGCCCCGCGAAGCCTCTGCCTCGCGAAGTAGAAGCCCCACGCAAGTACCTTGCGTGGCTGGAGTCCCTTGCGCGCAACCCCTTTGCGCGACAAGAAGTGGAGGTTGGGCAGCACAAAGTTGTGCGCTCCCTCTGTGCACCGTGCCTCCTGCGCGGTTTGCACTAGCGCGGCCAAGGTGTCCTTGACACACTTGCACACCCTTGTGGCAGTGGCACTTGCGCACCCGAGCCTCCTTGCACTCAAGTGCTTGAGGACTTGCGCGATAGTGGGAAGGAAGAGGAGGGCTGCACCACTTGCGTGCCTCTTTGGGTTGGTGTTCGGGTGTGAGCAAGAGAAGGCCGAGCCTTAGTGCCTTGTGTTCCAAGTGGAGAAGAGAACCCGAGACTTGCATACCTTGGTTGTGCCAAATTGAAGAACACACTTTGTGTGTGAAATGAAGGAAGAAGGCCGAGGCCTTTGAGCCTTGTGCTTGTGTGCAAAGTGAAGGAAGAACACCCTACGGGCAGTAGGTGTGCAAAGCAAGAAGACCCGAGGCATAGTGCCTTTTGTGTGCAAGATAAAGTGGAAGGCCAAGTGTGTGCCAAGTGGTTAGAAGACCACACTCATTAAGTGTGTGTGCAAAGTGAGCAAGAAGTTGGCCGAAGCCTAGGTGTGTGCACAAGAAGGGAAGAA
The DNA here is from genome assembly GCA_963277665.1 of Viscum album. Classification (NCBI taxonomy): domain Eukaryota; kingdom Viridiplantae; phylum Streptophyta; class Magnoliopsida; order Santalales; family Viscaceae; genus Viscum; species Viscum album. The sequence continues at coordinate 44,091,543 of OY728139.1, read as the reverse complement.
GGCCATAGGCATTTGTGTGTGCAAAAGAACTAAAAGGCCGAACCTAGTGTGTTCACTAAAACTGTAAACACCTAGAAGTAAAATAAGGAGTGACCCACACTAAAATAGAACACACTCTAAGTGTGTAAACAAATTGGATAAAGTGTGTGAAGGAGGAAGAAGGTGTGTGTGCTTAAAGTGACTACACCCTTTGTGGGTTTACTGCACCAAGAAGAGAAAGAGGAGAGTGCATGCATGCATGCATGCACGTGCACACGTGAACAAAGATAAATCAGTGGTGTGAATTTGAGTTGTCCAAGACTTGAAGGTTCTTGAAGAATTTGAGAAGGCCATGCAGTCAGTGCATGAGGATGCAGAGTTGCCATGCACTCAGTGCATGAAGTAGAGTTGAACTGAGACTGGACCAGACTGAAGTTAAAGACATCATTTGTCTGAGTATTCAGTAGTTGGAGAGAAGCCAGGTCATCCTTAGAAGAAGGAGATAAATCCTGAGCAAGACGAGAAGACCTGATCATCACAAGTGATCAGAGGTACAGAGCAAGGCCAGCAGTCTTTATCCCAGACTGCTGAAGATACTTGAAGAGCTGAACCAGAAGAAGAGCTACTCGTGTGACTCGAGGAGCCAGGAGAAGACCCTGTGGGACTCAGGGAGAAGAAGTATTCAGTGGGATTCTGGAGCAGGCCAGTGGGACTCTGGTATCACTGTGGGACGCAATATAAAGACCCTCCTGTGGGACTCAGGAGAGATACGGTGGGAAGCTGTATCGACCATTGTAATTCTAACAAGTTATAATGGGAGAATCCATGCTGGGAGAGCATGGCAAGGATGTAGGCCTTTGGTGCCGAACCTTGTAAATCCTTGTGTCCTGTGCCTTTTCATTACTGCATTATCCGGGAAAGGTTGAGAGACATAAGAAGAGTGGATCGAGGCCTTAACAAGCCATAGAGGGTTAATTGATTAAGAATCAATTAGTAAAAAGTTTTAAAGGATCACTGATTCACCCCCTCCCCCTATCAGTGATTCACACTGATCTGGGCACTTCAATTGGTATCAGAGGCAGGTTACCTCTAAAAGATCCAAGAGAGTCTTTATGAAGTGCAGATTTGAGGAAATGAACGACCAGCCTCAAATGGAGATATCTGCCAAGACTCAGAAAAATAGAAAGAAGAAACAGGCCAAGAAGATGAAGAAAGCCTGTCCTAGCTGTGATGAAGTTGAAACAATGAATGATCTTCAGAGTGCACTCAAATATCTTCAGAAGACAGTTCCCATGGAAGTGGCAAAGTGTATAGCTACAGGCATCCATGATCTTCATGAAGAAAAATCACAGTTAGAAGAAGAAGCCAATGCAATGGAAGATCAATTGGCAAAAAGGGTTGGCATAACCAACACTCTCAGAAAGCTGGTGAAGGCTAAAGATGAAACCATTTCTCTTTGCAATGAAAGATATGAAGACACTGCTGAAGAATTGCAGAGAAGCCTTTCTGAGAAAGAATTTTTTAAAGTAATAATCAAAGATGTTTACCATGCACTGGAGAAGCGGCATAGAGTATCATTGGTTGTTAAAGATGCTCAACTTGAAGACAAAGTAAAATTGGTGAAGGAGCTGGACAATTCATTGCAAGAATTGAAGAAGGTGCATGAAGACCAGATGAAACAACTGGTGGAGAATTGGGAAGGAAAGCTAAGAACTATTGAGGATGAGAAGAACTCCCTCAACATGAAATACTTAGAACTGGAGGTGATATTGAAACATCTGCAATCACCTAAAGCTGAATCCTCCCAGTCAGCTGGAAGAAGACATGTTGCTACTCAAGTATGCTTTGAGCAGGATGATTCTAAGAGAAATACATCCTCTAATAAAAGTGCAACATCTTCTAGAAAGAAGGTACCATCCATACCATCTTTTACCAATGCTTCTAATTGTGTTTCCACAAAAAGTGCAGGATGGAAGAATAATTATAAACAAGAATGGATGAAGACAATGAAAGAAGAAAGCTCTCCTGAAGCAGCACAACAATTCAAGAAAAGTACCCAACAATCAGAAGGACTGAAGAGGTCATGATTTGTGGGTCAGTGTTGGTGTTGTAATAAGTATGGGCACTGTGCAAAGGATTGTTGGTACAATCCACTAAATGTCAAAGCACAAAGGAAGCCCATGCCAAGGGGGAGCAAGCCAGAAGGAAATAAGAAACATTCACAGGTCCAGAGACATCTGTTTACTGCTAACAGATTTGGATTACTTGACAACATCTGGGAAGGTTGCAAAAGTGGTCAAAGAGTTGATACATATCAATCTCCCAATGTATCCGAAGCTGGAATGAAGACAAGATCACTGAACCTGGCTAAGAGAGATTCCTTGGGAAGCAAGCAGAAGAAAGTGGAAAATGCTCCCAAGAAGAGATTGATAAATGAAGAGAAGTCCTTGGATTCTAAATCCAAGAAGGGTGAGTCATCTAGAAGGACCACCAAGAAAATATGCTTCTACTGTGGGAAGAAAGGACACATCATGGATCTTTGTAAGGAATCCATGAAATTCAATAGAGGCAGACTGAACTCAAAAAGAAAATCAATCCAGAAGAAGAAGGGATTGATTGAAAACAAGTTGCCTAAGAAAGGTAGCTTGACAGCATCTAAGGAACCATGTGGAACTTCCAGAACTGGGGCCACTCTTCCAAATGATTTACTTGTCATATGGCCACATCATTTGCAACTTGCCAGAGAACTACAAAGAGCTGAAGATGAAGCTCTGGCAATTGCTAAAGCAAAAGGAAAGAAGAAGGTTTCACATGAAGATTTTTTGAGAACCAATCCAGCACAATCATCAATGAAGATCAAATGTGCAAGTGTGAAGAATGGTGAAAATGGGACATCTCGGTTGAGAGAATCTTCTCAACCTTGTTGTTCACATTGATGAACCAAGGAGGTTCCATCTTATTCCCTTATACTCTTGGTATATACATGTGCTAACATTGCAGGGAATTGAAGATGATGATCATTCTCAGCTGGAGGATGGTTTGGACAAGAATGGAGTGCACCCCTTGAGGGGGAGCAAATCTGAAGAAGATGATGTTCTGAGATTAATATCATCTTAAGAAAATGGATGAAAGGGGGAGCTTTATCTTTGCACTGAACTTTCTAATGTGTTTTGTGAAGTATGTGCATGATTCAACAATTCATTGAATATCTGAAAAAATTCAACCCCTAAGCATGATCTCACATGTTTACAGTGAATGTGGACAGCATTGAGTATCTTGGTTACATCACTCTTGTTTTCTACACCGGGTTAGCCCAAGTAGAATTAGAGTTGATTTACTAGAGGTTCTTTGCTAAAAGAAGAACATGTGGCATCATCCCTCTCTTAGTGATTTTCAAGAAGATACTATTCAAAGGGAGGAAGATATTTTTGAAAGTGAACCACACCACACCTTTGCATTTGATTGCCAATAAGCGGGAGAAATATTGGCACACATATTGACCCATTCATATGTGGTGAAGAAGTGTATTGACAACAAATACAAAGGGGGATATTGAAGTGCATTGTGTTGCATTTGTTGTCAATGAGGCATGAAGTTGTCTTAGAATGAATGGATGTCAAGAATTGTCAAGATTTGAATGCCAAAGGTTGTGATGGTGTTGGTGAGGAAAGGAGAATGGCCATGATACTAAGAGGCATGTCACTTAGGAGATTCACTAAGTGGCATAGGAGATGTGGTTGAAACATTCTCTAGTAAAATCTGACGATTGTTGAGCTGTTCATTAAGTTCCAAGAACTTGTATCAACTGGATACAAAGTCACAACAATGATAGAAGACCATGCATTGTTAAGACAATGCATGAGGAGATGAAGATGATCCATCCACACCTCCTAAGTGGATAAAGTGAGCTGAAGAAGTCCATGCACTATCACTTAGTGCATGAGAATTAGAAGAAGATCCAATTGATCTCTGATTAGATCAATGAAGCACATTGAAGAAGTTTATGTGATTCAAGAGCTTGGTTGATGAAGAACCTTCGGAAATTCCCTCCTAAGTGAAGATTATTTGTTTAAGATGAATGGAGGAATTCTAATGAAGAAGAAGAATAGAAATGTGGGAGAAGAGAAGAAATGGAGAAGAAGAGTTGTGGCACATGGCATTTTACACTTAGTCCTTATACAAAGTACTTAGTGTTTAAGTAGGCAAAAAATATGCCACCAAGGGCCAGCCTTAAGGGTTCACCCCCCAAGGCACATGTGGGCCTAAGGCACCACGCCCAAGGGGGGATCCCATGTGGCCAGCCCGAGAGGCAGGGGGGCCGTGTGTAAGCCCCGGGCCACGCAGGGGATCAGTTCCTGCGCAGCATGGGCGCCTGAGCGCGCGCCCGAGGTGCATAGTGGGCGCTAGAGCGCGCCCGCGGAGGCAAGAGTGGGCGCAGAGCGCGCCCGCAGGGAGAACACGGTGTGGGGCGGCACCGTTGGGGGAGAGGATTCAACTGAGCCGGTTGGGGGAGCGCTTAGTTGATAAGGCACGGGAATTCCTCTCGCCGATTCGATGTGGGACGCGGAAATTTCCCCAGGAGCAAATCTCGGCCGTCCGAGCCATCGCGCGCTTTATCCACGCCGCACGATTCATCTCCGCGGCGATGATCTAATCCTGGCCGTCGCGCATCACGATCCGACGGCCGTGGCTCGTCTTCCACCTCGAGCTCGAGCCGAAGCCACCCGCGAAGCCGCCGCTGAACAAGGAGCCTCCCGAACGACTATTTTGAGCTCCCGACCACCATTTCCGAATCCGAAGGCTCCATTGAGCTCGTCTGGACCTACCGAACACAACCATGCCTTAAAATTGGCTTGCATGCGATGTATGAGTGATTTCGGTCGAGGCCGAGGCAAGCAAAGCTGCAGAAGGCCATTTGAGTTGTTGATATGCATGGACAGGTATTAAAGAGGCCATGCATGCATTCTAAAACGCATTCACGTGAAGGAAGAAAATAAAAAATGAACCCGCGATTGACAGAAGATAAAATCAAGATACGCGGAAGATTTTTAACACGTTTGAAGTTTTTAAAGAACCGAAATCTTCGGGTGTTCGGTGTTGTATCACGCGGATGAGCCGAGGCACTCCTTGCCTATAAAAGGAGCACCCGAGACGCTGTTTTTGGCTTGCTGAAGTTCTTGTTGAAGATTTGTGCCCCGCGAAGCCTCTGCCTCGCGAAGTAGAAGCCCCACGCAAGTACCTTGCGTGGCTGGAGTCCCTTGCACGCAACCCCTTTGCACGACAAGAAGTGGAGGTTGGGCAGCACAAAGTTGTGCGCTCCCTCTGTGCACCGTGCCTCCTGCGCGGTTTGCACTAGCGCGGACAAGGTGTCCTTGACACACTTGCACACCCTTGTGGTAGTGGCACTTGAGCACCCGAGCCTCCTTGCACTCAAGTGCTTGAGGACTTGCGCGATAGTGGGAAAGAAGAGGAGGGCTGCACCACTTGCGTGCCTCTTTGGGTTGGTGTTCGGGTGTGAGCAAGAGAAGGCCGAGCCTTAGTGCCTTGTGTGCCAAGTGGAGAAGAGAACCCGAGACTTGCATACCTTGGTTGTGCCAAATTGAAGAACACACTTTGTGTGTGAAATGAAGGAAGAAGGCCGAGGCCTTTGAGCCTTGTGCTTGTGTGCAAAGTGAAGGAAGAACACCCTACGGGCAGTAGGTGTGCAAAGCAAGAAGACCCGAGGCATAGTGCCATTTGTGTGCAAGATAAAGTGGAAGGCCAAGTGTGTGCCAAGTGGTTAGAAGACCACACTCATTAAGTGTGTGTGCAAAGTGAGCAAGAAGTTGGCCGAAGCCTAGGTGTGTGCACAAGAAGGGAAGAAGGCCATAGGCATTTGTGTGTGCAAAAGAACTAAAAGGCCGAACCTAGTGTGTGCACTAAAAGTGTAAACACCTAGAAGTAAAATAAGGAGTGACCCAAACTAAAGTAGAACACACTCTAAGTGTGTAAACAAATTGGATAAAGTGTGTGAAGGAGGAAGAAGGTGTGTGTGCTTAAAGTGACTACACCCTTTGTGGGTTTACTGCACCAAGAAGAGAAAGAGGAGAGTGCATGCATGCATGCATGCACGTGCACACGTGAACAAAGATAAATCAGTGGTGTGCATTTGAGTTGTCCAAGACTTGAAGGTTCTTGAAGAATTTGAGAAGGACATGCAGTCAGTGCATGAGGATGCAGAGTTGCCATGCACTCAGTGCATGAAGTAGAGTTGAACTGAGACTGGACCCGACTGAAGTTAAAGACATCATTTGTCTGAGTATTCATTAGTTGGAGAGAAGCCAGGTCATCCTTAGAAGAAGGAGATAAATCCTGAGCAAGACGAGAAGACCTGATCATCACAAGTGATCAGAGGTACAGAGCAAGGCCAACAGTCTTTATCCCAGACTGCTGAAGATACTTGAAGAGCTGAACAAGAAGAAGAGCTACTCGTGTGACTCGAGGAGCCAGGAGAAGACCCTGTGGGACTCAGGGAGAATAAGTCTTCAGTGGGATTCTGGAGCAGGCCAGTGGGACTCTGGTAACACTGTGGGACGCAGTATAAAGACCCTCCTGTGGGACTCAGGAGAGATACGGTGGGAAGCTGTATCGACCATTGTAATTCTAACAAGTTATAATGGGAGAATCCATGCTGGGAGAGCATGGCAAGGATGTAGGCCTTTGGTGCCGAACCTTGTAAATCCTTGTGTCCTGTGCCTTTTCATTACTGCATTATCCGGGAAAGGTTGAGAGACATAAGAAGAGTGGATCGAGGCCTTAACAAGCCATAGAGGTTTAATTGATTAAGAATCAATTAGTAAAAAGTTTTAAAGGATCTCTGATTCACCCCCTCCCCCTCTCAGTGATTAACACTGATCTGGGCACTTCACATTAAAATTAAATCCCAAATTGAATGAGGCTTTTACAAAAGATTATTAAATGAAAAATAATTAGATTTTGAAAAATCAGTATTTGTTACTATTCACATGAAATTATGTTTTTTTTCAATAATTCCAAATACTAAATCCTTTTAATGTTATGATAATATAAAGTTAAAAATTATATAATTACTTAAAATATATTTTATAAAGGTGGAGAAAATTAATTACAACATCGACACCCACAAAATTCAATTAAACAATTTTTGATAAAATTACTTTTTGAAGCATAAAATGATTTTATTCTGATTAATTATATCTTTTATATATTTAAATAAATTTTAAGTAATTAAATTTAATATATATTATGAAAATATTTCATTATAGTATATATTAAATACTGATAAATTTAATCAATTTATATCAAATTACAATAAATTCATCAAAAAAACATTAAGAAAAGTAAATCATAAATATTTTAAATAATTTATATTCATTTCCATACTTTTAAAATATAATTTATAATTTATTATTAATTTTTATGTTTTTTATATAATTCATAATATTTTTATTTTTTATTCATACCTTCAAAAACAACATTCAGGTCATAAAAATCGTATCTAATTAATGATATCCTTATACTAGATAGTGAGTTTTAAAAGTATAGTGTTGGGTATACCACACATTATATATTAAATTATTTAAATAAAACAAATTAAAAATTCTCGTGGTTTTACAATTATTACCACTTTCACTAAAGCATCATCAATGTTGCAGGCCTCTACAATAATCGAAATTTTATAATTTATTTATAGACCACTTATTAGAAATGTGTTTATCTGTTTGTTTTTTAAACCTTAAATTGAATAATGTAATAAAATTTTGGATAAAAGTGGGTATAGTTCCATTTAAATTTTCATAACCCGAGTCGATACATTTTTATGTTTTCCAAATAAGAACTCATTCGTAATTAAATAATTTTTCAATCCCATTACTCAAATTTTTCCTATTTATTAATGATTTAGTCATTTATTTAATCAATTTGTTTTTCAAATTTTAAAAAATTTATTTATAAATTCCCCATGAAAATATATCAAATTAAATAATTTAATATTATACTTTTATTTACATTTTATGATTTAATGTGAATGAGTTAATAATTAATAATTTATAAGGATTAATCTTTAAAATTAATTTATAAATATAATATGAATTGTACCCAGTATGAATTTATATATTTAATAGTATCAAACATATTATAAAAAATCTAATTAATAAAATAATAATATTTCATATATTAATTTTTGGGATAATGTTTCAATTAAACTACTAGCATACCTGAATGTTGAATACTTTTTAAATTCACTATCGTAATCTTTTAAAAACTGGTTATCCAATACTCTATCTCTACATATTTTTCTGTTCCATTTCATTAGATAGTAAAAATTTATATATTATCCATAAAAATTATTAAAATATATTACCTGACACCAAATAAAATGTTTCAAAATATAAGGTTGTAAATTTTTCCATTGTGACCACACTTAGTTAATGTTGTAATTAAATAAAATATTAACATCATACTTTCCATGAAATACATTATATGATATATATGTTAATGATAGAAATGTTAGACACTTGAAATATAATTCCAATTATCTCAAATTTAGATTAAATAGTGGAAAAGTTAATAAATTTTCATGGTGGTTTGTACCACTAGTTTTTCAATTTCATAAACAAGTTTTGGTATTTATTAAAAAAAATTATGATAGATTTCATTTTTATGATAATTTTAGGCATTCCTATAAATAATATATAAAACATTATTCAATATAAATATACCCAATTTTGTAAAATTACTCTATAAAGTCTTTATAATTATTTGGGTTAGTAGTAGTGGGAGACACTTGATATCAATTCACAAGAATTTTGGTATGGTTGACTCACATTATTTTGAATATTTTTTTCATTGGTTTCCTTCAACAATTTATAGAAAACATGGAAACATAAAAAAAACAAAAATGAGAAATGAGAAATCAATCTAAAAAATAAAAAAATTTCATTATTTATAGGCAACCCCACATCCAAGGGTTATGAGTATTCAAATGTAACCTACAGGTATATTGTGAAAATATTTATGGTGCAATATTTTGTGATTTTATACATATAATGTAGAAAACCAATCAAATTTTTAATGTAGTCGGTGCATTATTTTTCATATTATGATTAAATACTAGCAATATTGTAGAAATGTTTTTGTAATAGTATACTATAGTGATCATTTTAACACCCCGAGATTTTATGAAAAATATTCTTTTAATTTCATTAATGTCTTGTGTTGTATGCTACACCAAGATTACCTTGTGCTATACGCAACACCGTATTAGCTTGCAGTATACGCAACACTATTCTTGGATCGTGTTACACACAATTTTGATAATAGTTATTCTACGCAACATTGAGTATATATATATATATATTCAATGTATAAATGAAATATGGTTGGATTATGATATAAAAAACAACGAAGTATTCTTGCACAGCACGCAACCCTGACTTGGCTTGCATTACACGCAATCATGACCTTCCTCGATAGCGTGTGTTGTACGCAATACCAGGTTTTACTAAACAACGATATAGTATTATAATATTATTATGAACTAGTCTTTATGAATATTATTAACTAAATTTTGAATCTTATAACATTATTATTCGTCTTAAACATTTTCTAAAACATGGTATAAGAACAAAATAAATTTTTCAGGTAAAATAAGTATTTTCCAAAAAATGCAGTTTTGCCGCCTTTTGATGGCGCACCCACTTTAAATCTAGTTTTTTACATGTTTATATGTTCAATTTGACAAAATAAAATTATTCTTTGGAATCAAGAAATAAAAAATTACTTTGGATAATTTTTTCATTTTATTCTGATGACTTTCATATTTTAATGAATAGTAAAAACACGCTATATTTTAATTTAAAACAACTTTTTTCATCGTAATATCTTATGTGGTTAAATTATAATATTTAATGGTTTTAAAGTATAAATAGAATATATTTTTACCAATTAATATAATGTATGTCATTAGCATTGATTTTACCTTGAATTCGTAGGTTAAATCAATTCAATCTTTTGCAATATTTTAAAGAAAAACCCGTTTTCTTTCGACAACGGGATTAATTTTAATTTAATTTATGCAACTTTTTTGTATTTAATTTAAAAAAACTGGATTCAAAATATGGAATCAGTGGATCCAAATTCTGTTAATAAGCTACTTTTTATTTTTGGGAATTGTGAATAGTAACTACGGTAAATTTTATTTAATATAGTTAAAGGTAAATCGGGTAATTAAGGGTAAATATAAGATTATAAAATTACCCTAACACTTGGAAAAATCCTATTGGATGGATAAAGGTAGACCCATATAACCTAAGCGTCGGATTAGATTCATTTTATGGACTTTTTTCCATGAAAATAATTTAATTATTATTAAAACCAAAGAATGTGACAACATGTCACTTTCTTAAATCTTATAAGTATAATAATTTTAATTTAGTGATAAACTTCATGAAACTTCGAACATGAATAATCTAAAGAAATATAATACAATTATCTAAATCATAGGAATTTATTTAGAATTTTTAAGGATTAAATAATTATCAATTATTATGACACAAAGATGATGCAGTAATTGTCTTATTAATGAAATATTGACATAATTGATGTTATAAATGACTAAATAAATGTAATTTGAGACTGTTTATGACTTAAACTAATTTTCTAGGTTAATATTACATGTTATTGTTTATTTAAGTAACTTTTTTCGAACTTATCATTCTGTTATGAATTTCATAAAAATCATGTACTAAATAGTGTCAAAATTGACATAAATTATTTTTTAAAACAAATATTATATTATTAATTGTTATTTAATTCCTAAAAATAGAAGGTTCTGCCAAATGAATTATATAAGGATAGATATATTAATAATAAACAACTTGGGGTTCTTTAGGCTTGTTATGGTAAGTTTATTAACCATATAGTGTAAGAAAACAAAAAGACACGGTAAAAGTTAAATTATTTAACTTAGAGTTAAATCTAATTGATAAGGTTAAAATAATAACCTAAACTTGTATAAATACTATTGGATGAGAGGATTTAGACCCATCCCCACTTTAATTTCGAAATAAAACCCTTTGGAACCATTATAAACCGAATTTGACCTTAATATAAAATAATATTTTGAGATTTTTCTAAGGTTCCCCTCTCCTCCCTTATAAAAGGGCACCTCCTCCCTCTCCTCCACACACCAATTTGAGCATTCAAGCTCGGCCAACCCCTACCCAAATCTCTTCTCCACTTCCCTAGTATCATCCTAGTGGTCCTGGTCTTCTCCAATGACCATCCTTAGTTCATTAAGTAGAGGTTAAGTGAAGGCGCGTCAAAAAGAGGTAATATCCATTACCGATCTTTTTCAATTTATTTCTACTTCAACTTCTTCTTCTTTAGTTGTTTCATGATAAAGTAATAACATCAGTATTTCTTATATACTGATATGTTATTATAAATATTTAACAACTCTAATTAACCTTCTATCCATCCCACGGAAAAAGGAAATCACCGCGCGTACGTACGTACGGAATACCGTCTCCACGACGCGATGAGACTCATTCTCCACATTAAACATTAATGAATGATTATAAAGTATATATAATGAATAAAAATGAAATATATGACATGCTAAATCTAATGGATTTATGTATATATATATGTATGTCATCTACTTACTTCCATTCAAGACAATAAGGAAAGGAAAACAGCGTTCATGCGTACGTACAGACTACCGTCTCCATGAACGGTGTGTTTCATTTCATTTATCTATCTATTATATATATATATATACTGAATATATATGATATATAAATCATTTTTTATATTCTGGAAGTAAGTAAATCATGATATAAGTAATAATAATGTCAAGAACAACAAGTCCAAACACCCACAATAAATGAAACGATTTTACCCAAAACGCTTCTTTAACATGGAATTTACAAAAGAACGGGTAATATAAAGTCATAAGTGAACCATATATGATTCTGTAATGACATTATTTAAATCATTATACAGGAGGTTCGGATACGTACAAAACATATCAGACATAAGGTAAGGGAAATATCACAATCTCATTTTTATCCGAGATTGTTTATACATTGGCATTTACTGGGGTGTATTTTATCATCCACATCCATGTTTCATCAATATGAAATTTTATTTCCATCCACCTACAATTGTTTAAATCCAAATTTACCCTTCGGTTAGTTTTTAGTAAAAGATATGAAAGGAATCTTTTTTCATTTTTCGTACGAGGTACTTTTTGACTTTTTCGACAAAAGTACGAGAAGAATGTTTTTTTAACTTATACGGCATGAATGAATTTTTAAAACATTATTTCCAAGAATCTTCCTTTAAAATTTTTCATGTTATTTTTAATCAACCTCTTTTAGTTTAAAATTTTATGACATGTTAAAGAAAGGAATGTGTTTTTGAAGTAGAAAGGATATTTTCCTTAAGAATGGAGTTCAAGTGTTTTATCAAAATTATTTTCCATCCAAGATAATAAAGGGTTCTATTTCTATCCCTATTATTACATTGATTTGATTATGTTGTGATGGAATTATTTTTATGAATTCATTTATCTTATATGAGTTGTTTTATGATGTCACGATGTTTAAGATTCCCATTTTTACGACATGGGTTATGCAATGATGTATGATTTATGATTTTGTGGCACACATAAGAATGGTATCATTATGAGATGGGTGGGACCTATATCTCCCTCCAATGAATTGGGTAACGATTTTATATCTGATGAGATAGACATGGCTGGAATGGTAGGTTATACCGGTTCAGTGAAACAGGACTGAAACGAGGGTAACTCGGTTCAGAAATCGACTTTTTCCACTAAGACAGTCTTGGCAATGAGTCTTGACTAATAAGAAATGATTCTTTATGATTATGTATGTATGCCACAAAGTTTCATGTTTTAAGTTATGATTATCGGGATTACATTTCACTACTATGATTTATCCCATGTTATGAAATTATGATCTCTTTTGCAGGTTAAGATTTCCAAAAGATATGTTCTTATGAATATGACGTGATTGATATTTCTTTTGTTTACCCTTACTTAGCATTTGAGCTCACACATTTATGTTTTTTCCCCAGGATATAAAGAAAGGATTTAGGTTCAAAAAAAGAAGATCTTTATGGAATATGTTGAAGATCATTCACCACGATTAGAAGATTATATTCCGAGTTTCCAAAGACACTAAACTATTACGGTCCTTGTGTGTGTGTTTTTGTTATGTACTAAGTATTTCTCAAAAGTAATATAATGTCCATGTACTTCAGGCTTCGGGTCTCTACAATCATATTGAAATGTGTTTAGAAATTTTTAACTATTGAGATTTGCAATGTGGGCATGTTACAAGGTTTGAAAGGTTGTAGGTTATTAGTTTTGGGGATGATGGTCTAACCTAATTGGTTACTATGATGGTAAATGTGCCATCTTTATGATTTTTGCCTAAATAATTTAGATAATTAATTTAATATATAAAACTATTCAAACTTTTTTTTAGATATAAAAATCATAAAACTTTTTGGTTTTCAAATTCACCCATATTTTTAATTTTTTTATTATAAATTATTAATTTATTAATAATGTATGGTTTTTTCTGACATCAGTTGAAATAGTTGGGAAAAAATCTCATAGTAATCTCCTTAGATCATAAAACTATAACCACACTGTCTACTTTATTATTAATGAATATGTAAATCTATAGTTTTGAATAAATTATTCAATTAAAAACATAATAATTATATTATGTATGAAATAAATTATGATAATTATAACATATAATAAAACAACATTTCATTATTTTTTCCTTTAACTCTTATTTTTTGAAAATTATAATTATATTTGATGAAAATAATTTTTCAATAATACAGAAATAACATACTTTTATATTAAAATCATATTAAACTACAAAAACGGATTCCATCAACAAACAATTTAGAGGGATTTTCAAACGTTGAATAACATAGAATCCAATTAATTTCATTGTAGATGTATTTGAAAACATATCCATAATTATATATGGGTGTGTATATACATGTAAAATTTTATTTAAACAAATTCACATGAAGAAAATTGGAATTTACCTACCTGCATCTTGCTGTCAACTAATAATCCAAGGAAACTCTATAAATAAAATGGTTTTGAACCATTTTACTAGATCAAAACCCCTACCATATTTTATGTAAATATACATATTCAGTTTTTAATAATTAAATTTTTCTAATACAAATTTATATATTTAAAAAATTAATGATTCTTTACTGTTTTTGTAAATTATTAAATAATTTAATTACTTTTGTTTATCAAATATATAATAATGGGTAATGTTTTCTAATCACTCATACCCAATATAATATATATTAATTTTTATCGAAATATATTTTGTAGTGTGTAATCCTTGTGAAATAAAAACATATAATTTTTAATATATAAATGATGCTTCCATGAAATAGCTCAATTTATACTCATTAATGTTCTAAAAAATAAGTCATTATCTATATATATAGATGTTGGCATGAATTTTTAAGGGAATTACTTCCATTTTTAGGCCATATTAATAGATAATTTTTGTTAAAAAAATATACCTCAACATAACGTTTTTTTATGTGACTAATTAAAAAAATAATTTTAGAATGAAAATTGTTTTTATTTATTATTTAGATTGATTATTTTTTTTACCTCAAATAGAAGAAATATTTAAAATAATTATTTATAATATGCTTCAATTTAATTGTTTCCAAATATTTATGTAAATGATTCCATTTTAAATCTATGAAAATATGATAAATTGTTTAATGATTCTTCTAGTACAGTTAAACATTGATGAGGTAAAGAGATGCTTTTAGGGGTGGAATCATACCCATTGGATCATAAACGTTGTGTAATGTGTGAAAAAATAAGTATTGACCACCAATAATTGTGAGGGTCCTTGCTATTTGACATAACATAACATTGTCTTGAATATCATTCAAACGGTACTACGATTTCAAAAAGAATTCTTGCTTTTTTTCAAAAAGGATTTTTATAAATTCACATCTTAGAAATTTCATTAATTGAAAAGGGTTGAATATCATTGTTTTGATAAATTTTAAAAAATACTAGTTTTGGTTAATGATATGAGAATGATTATGTGTCCCAATTTTATTTAATTTTACATCTTATTGGTTTATTTACTGTGGGATGATTAAGAAACATTTGGTGGGGTCATATTAGTATTGTTTTCTCAAAACATGTATATGGATCATGGGAAATAAAGAAAAGTTTTTTCCAGTTTGATATAAAGGAAATGAAATTCATGGAGGTAGAGGGTATGTGTGATTGAGGGAAATGTGTTTTTCATAGAAATGTGTGGTGTGAGAGACCATCATGTTTCAAATAGATGGGTTTTCACTAATATCATTATCTCGATCATTGGTCAAAATTGGTTATATTTTTCCATTGTATCCTTAATACATGGTTTTTACCATTTATTAAGTTATTTTTATTTATTTAATGGAAGGGTTTTTGTATAAAATTTTGTAAATAATTCATTCCCAAAGGTTTTCCCTGATGCTAATGTGTTATACGTCTAGCTTTTGGGATTATGAATTCCCCTTAGCCCATGTTGTGGACAAACTTATATGCCTATGATGATGGGTGATATTGGTTGGTTTATGTCAATTTGATCACTAATATTTCATGTAATTCATAATTTATAGCATACATATATTGTACAAAAAAATATTGTCAAAATATCATCATATTTATTAATTATTTTTTATAATTACCCACACATATGTTAAAATCAATCCAACATAACATAAGTGAAGGGATTCATTATTTAACATTATTAAAATTTTTATTATAGTATATAACCCCTAAATAACTTCATAATGTGGAATCTTGCATAAATTTTAATATGGTCTTCTATATTAATTTTAAAATACATAACATTCAAAAATAATTTTAATATTTTTTTCGAATAAAATTTTTTAATAAAAAAATTGATGAAAATAATTATGAAATATTATCATTAATTATTTTACATCTCATGTTTTATTTGAAGTAAATATTCTAATAATTTAAACACACGTAAAAACTATGTATTTTCTAAAATTTTGTTTTAATGTATTAACATTTTTTGGTGTGTTTATTATAATTTCTAATAAATACATTTTCAAAAAAAATTTCATCATAAGTGAATAGAATTCCCAAAATGACAAATGCCCATTTATTTATAGATATTTTTTCATTATTAGTTTTTGAAAATAATTAATTTTTATTAGGTTTCTTACATGCAATAAAAAACTATTTATGAAAGATAAATTTTTCTTATGGACCTTTCATTATGAACAATATAATATACTTACATAAATTGAAATATATCTATAATATTGGTGATATGAAATTAGGAAAATATTACCTTTTATAATTTAAATGATAACCAAAATGACACAATTTATTTAGTCATTAATAAAAATAGTGAGGAATTAAAAGAATTTTAAATATATACATTAATTTTAGATATAGGTAATCAGTAAAAATCTATATATTAATATTTATATCTAATATGGTTGGTGATTCAGATGTAGTTGACTAGATAAAATCTATTTTTAGCACAAATATTTCATGGATTTTCAAGAATCAAATTTAGCAGATATGCCTATAATTAATTTCTTCATGTTTTCTTTAAAAATAAATTTTTACAATAATAGATATATAAACTTGGAAATATAATGTAGTGGGAAGAAAATCCTTTAAAACATGTAATTAATGGGATTCTATGTTATAGAACAATTCAATTTCCCCAAAAAATGAATGTTTATAGAATTATTTTTCTTTTTTAAAATATTCATTTTATATAATTATTTTTTATACCTACAAAACATATTTATCCCAAAAAACGTATTTATTATACTAAGAAATCATTATGGGAAAAAAAATCAGAAAATATGGTTTTATTATATTTCATAATATTCAAAACCATTCATTATTGAGCTTGTATGATTTCACATTTTAGGTTCAATCTGAAGACAAAAATAGATCTGGTAAACAACATATAAGAGTTGTTACATTTATTTTATTTTATTTGAATAATTGTTCAATATACTTACATTAATGGATTCACAAAACAATAATTTCATGTTTTTCACCAGTACCACGAGGAGCCATAATGGTGTTATGATTTGTGTTATGATTTTTTTTCATTGTATTTATTATATATATATATATATAATAAAATAATAATAAAATCTCTTAAAATAAAAAATTAATACATGATATCACACATTGAAAAAAAAGTCATTCATATATTTGAGACCTATCTATTTTAGTTTATATGATATAGATCCATAAAAATTTAAGTAAAATAAAATAATTAATAAGAACCACTTATATTTTTTTTCCTTCAATAGAATTTAATTGGTATTAATTCAACAAATTTTATCATCATGAACATAAATTTTGAGAAAAAATATTATAAAATCACATAACAAATTTATTCCATCATAAACATGGTGTACTGTGAGTTTTAATAAAACAAAAAATAATGGAAAACATTGATTCTTATTAAGAAGGTTATTACGACATTTGTAATAGAGATTCTAAGGCCATCAACCTATCTATTTTGGATAAAAAAGTTTGGTAATGAGTGTTGGATCTAGAAACATTATATTTTAATGTACTGAATGGGAAATAAAACCATTCAAATGGACATATTATTAACGGGTATATGGTGGGAGATTTATTTTGTCTAGTAGATTCTACATGATGAATGTATAGTATTTCCAAATTAATTAAGTGGACTGTGGGGTATGGGTGAATCATTCATGTTTTTCATGACAATTATTATAGTTTGTTTCAATGTGATTTTCAAATAGTGTGGAAAATTTCACCACCCCATTATAGGCTGAACTCGTAGTATGTAAACATTTTATTGTTACCCATACCATTGATTCTTTAACTAGTATACATAATTGAAATGTTTAATATTAAATTTTTTTATATAATGTGGAATGTGATATGATTATGATTGAAATTAACTAAAAAAAGTCTTTTTTTTCAATTGGTATACATTCTATCACTATATATTATTGTGAATAATTGTATGTTGTGACCTAGACATGTCTTAAAAGAAATCAGATTCATTTATAGTGCGTAAGATGAGTTTACGATACGTTTTTTCAAGTGATCTATTAGTACCATGTCTTCCAAAAAGAAACATTATACTATGAATGATTGGGATGTATTAGTTATATCTATATAAACATGTAATAATCCTTTCAGATGGTCAAATAATTATATATATTTTAATTGAAATGTGTAATGGGAAATTTTTGACAGCTTCCTAGTATTGGTTCCTAACTATGGAATCCATTAATTGAGTGAATGAATCCTATATAAATGAATGGGACCCTCCTAAAGGGTTTTTTAGATGGTGTCAACCCAAACTAGAATCTATCACTTCTCCCATATTCTCATTTATTCTATGTTGAAATAGTTTTAGAATGAAATTGGAGTCATATGTATAATCTCATAGAATATGAGGAATTCAATAGTTGTGTTACATCACTATATAGGAAAGATTATTTTGGTAGTTAATTTATGTTTTCCATAAAATTCACTCTATTTATTTCAGAACATATATTGTATTACATGATAAATGTAATAATATTTTTATTTTATGCTCTCCACTACATGATAACTCTATTATGATTGATAGGTAATTATAATGGTTTTCATCCTATACAGTAACCATGATACAATATTACAAAACCCATCAATTTTATCTAATTCAAATTCATCTACAAATAAATATATTTTTAATTGATTTTCAATAAATATGCACCTCGTAAGGTGTATGAGGTATGATTATCCACTAAATTAGGACAATATTAATTGTTAATATATATAATATTAATTTTCTTTATTATTCATAAACACCATTTTAGTGCATTTTACACTTTGAACATCATTTCACATTATTATTGTAATACCTTCTTAAAATGCACTATTATGTGGTACATTTTTTAACATCATTTAAAGTACCCAATGATTCATCTGACATTAAGGAATATAATTAGACATATTTTAATTTGCTAATTTTATAAATTGATCTACACTTAAATATTAAAATGTTTTATTTAAGGATCAATGGAAAATTCATGGAGGATGATGGAGATATTTGGCAATGAAAGGAAGCAATTCTGGAGAAGGCAGATTGGACACCAGCCCATTGATGAGACTGTGGGGTGAAACTTAAAGGCCCAATTAATCTCCAATTTGGTGGTATTCGAGAAGAAATGTATAGGAACAAATCACTCTTCATTATCCAATGCTAATTCGGCATTAATGGTGTCCATTTAGGCGGCCCAAGTTAGAGATAAAATTCTGGACCAGATTCTGCGGCCCAGAAAAAAGTCCCACTAATATGATAATATCTCAGAATACAAAAATCTAAAGGGGCCAAAATTTTACAGACGGCTAGAAGCTATCCTGAGATCCATTTTCTTCTTCTATGTCCCACTCTGATTCGGCCATATAGAAGGTCTTCCATTAGCGTCTGTTCGGTAAAGGAAATCTGGCTCCCACCTCGGGTCAAGGGTGGAAAAATCAACTCTTCTATACTTTCAACCCACCTATGGCCTACCAAAATTAATTGAGGATACTTGGACTGTTGGAGGCTCCACCCAAGGGCTCAAAAATTCCTATTTAAGGCAGTTGAGTTGGATTATTGAAGAATCATGGATGCTTTGTTCAATTGTAATGTTATGCTTTAATTTTGTTGTCTCAAATTTGTCTTTCACATGTAAGTTGTTCAATTCACTTTAGTTTCTTAATAAAAGTTTTTATTATACTCTTATTCGGTTGTTCTTAATATAAATTTGATTCTGTTGGATCAATGTGTGGATTTATTCATACCAACCCTTGTGAAATTATTCACACAATTGTGGAGTGATCATTTTATTTTTGTTGTTTTCTTTACTTCTCCATTTCCTCCCTCATGAGTCTACATCCGCTTCCATTGAACCCATGGGATCAATGGAGGGATAACCAACTTATGGGTTGATCCAAGGGAGTATCAAGGGGATTTATTGGATGTTATTTATCACTTCATTAATGTATAATCACTTCTTTAATTGAGATTTTTATTTTATGATTTTTAATCTCCATCGTCCTTGATGATTTTAAGGCCACACACTTCAAGTGATAATACGAACCTTTACCTTGACATGCTCAAAAATTTGATCCTTCATGTGTATAGGTGATTAGTATTAAAGGGTGTAGGAATTAAACCAGTAAGTGATGTTGTTGTTTTATCTCCTTAAATGAACTCATCTCAAATATAATAAATTGAAATCATTAAAAAGGAAATACGTCTGATCCACCTCGATTGATAACCTAGGATCAACTCATTATTTTAAATTGAATTCACTTAAGTCACTCAGAGTTCCTTTAAAACCATCTAAAATCAACCCAATTTGGCCACTTCATAGTCAAAAACATTCCATACAATGTACGTGTCTATAGGTTGCTTCTTAGGTCTCTGAGGATTCGACAACCCAAGCTAAACTACAAGAACCATCCTACCTTAATCTATTGGGTAAATTTGAGCGAGAATCAAATTTTGGCGCCATTTTCGGGGACGTAATTAAGTTATCTTAGACACTATCATCATTTGTTTTCATCTCCCTTCTCTGTTCTCACCCCCTCACTCCTATGGAATTCAATTTTTAACAAGTCCAAACATGGGAAACCTATCCCTACATTGATCATCCAACCTCATGTGTGATGTATAATGACCATCCTAATTTCAACTTGTGGGATCATCAACAACCTAATGAAACACAATGTTTTTACTCATATGATACACAAAACATTCCAACATATAAAGAGTTTCAATCCCCACAGATCCAATATGAACACCCTCTTTTGTAATTCCAACAACTTAATTATCCACCTGGAATAGATCGTCTTTCTCAACCTCTTTACCATCATAATACACAACCATTACTTGAAAAACTATGTCGACAAATGGAGAAAATGAATTTTGAGGTTTCATCATTGAGGTTAGAACAAAAAAGCATTAAAACTTGTGAGGAACCCATCCCTACACAAACTATCCCTTCTATAACCTTATTTGAAGTGTCTAGTTTACCACAAACCTCTCATGAATTTACTGAAGATAAAACCTTTGGATTTGGGGAATATAAAGAGGATCAAGGAATTGATGAAGGGTATTTAAATCAAAAGGAAATTGACTTTTTGGATTCAAAAGAGGAGAATTTGACATCATGGATTGAGTCTCTTAAGTATAACTCCATTGATGAATTTTCAAAAACACTAACCATTGAACCATTGAGAAAAATCAAAAACATTGAGCCCATACCCATTCCTAAAATTGATCTTTCAAATTTTGTGGTTGAATCTTCTTTTCAAAAGGAACCAATTCTATTGATCAATTTTGAAAATGAAATTGAGTTTGATTCAAAGTCCCATCCTATGCTTGAAAGTGTTAGCCTACCCAAACATGAACGAAAAGACTTTACATCCACCCTAAAGTTTCAATTCATTGAGGACAGCCAAAAACTTACAATTTTAAAATTTTCTTTTCTTGAAACCAATAAAGAGGTAATTATTCTTAATGTCCTTCGAAGGACTAAAAAAGAAACGAGATCAACCATTTTTGATATTCCTTGGATTTTACCACTCATTATAGAACTTAAGATTGCACATGACAAAAATTATAAACAATTAATCAATGTCAATTTAGTGGACATGGAGAAATATGGGGCCCTTAAAATGTTGAAAATTGGTATTGGGTAAGTTAGGGGGTCCATGTTGGGCTAACGACGTTAAACAAAGCGCTGCATGGGAGGCAACCCATGGTTTTCATGTTTCCTATCATTTTATTGTTTTAATAAAATTTATATTTTAATTAATCATTTTTATATTTAAAAAAAATAGACTGTTGACCTGTTCTTCTATTATGAGTATGGATGGGTATGAAAGGGGAGCACCATATTCATCTTTGTCATGTGGTGTGATCCTTGAGAAATACCTTACCCAGAAATTTAAAAAGAAGACAATGTATCATCAATTTATTTTATTATATATATACATATATTTTACTTATATATATACACTCTTTTGTTTTGTTTGTTTGTTTTTCTTTTTCCACTAGGGAACTCTGTAAGTGACATGGATATCAAAAGACTAAATTGGAGCCGCAAGAACTACAAACATCAACCACCAGGTGACTTCATTCCATGACCCTCATTTTCAATTTCCTTTTTGAACATTCATTCTCTACCTCTACCCCCTTCTAAATTTTCTTTTCTTTAAACACTCGGGACAATGTTATTTTATGTTGGGGGGGAGATAAAATAAAAAAAATGCTTTTGTGTCAAAAAGAATGATAAATGATTTGATTTATTTTTGAAAATGGAAGGAAAAATTCCATTAAAATTGAACATGGTAATACAAATTGCACACTTTGAAACTGAATATCAAATAATTTAGCATACCCTAATTCTGATTTTAATCCTTGTATAATTTCATGATCATAGATTTTGGAAAGTGTGGCTGTCCAATGTGATATTTCATCGTTTATATTTTCATCCAAATAAAAAAATATCACAATGCATGCCCTTTGGATAGTGGGGTATTAGTTTGAGTTCTTGGGGTCCCCTAAATAAGTATCATAGTTTTGGTGATCATTTTAGTTTAATATGAGTATTCAAAAAACAAATTGCGCGTAGAGCAATGAAATGACCTAATTCGTGGCTTTTGGAACTTGGGGATTGTGACTCCATAGTTGTCTGGCCCAGAGTTAGTAATTTTATCTCTATTTTTGGTAATTTGAATTTGTTTTTGACTAAGTTAACTCGAGATGATGCCCAAGTATATGGGCATCACTTGGTTCCCTAAGGTCTTTGAGCCTGGAAGTCATTGGCAAAGTCTTGCTACAGGGGTTGACTCTTTTGAGTGAAACTTCAATTACCACGGCAAAATTGAAAAAAAAAATTATACAAAAAAAATGAATACACATATTAATATTGAAATGCGATTCCACCTAGCGCTTCCGTAATTTACCCCTTGAATAAAGATGAACCCCCATGTCTATTGTGATGCACAACACATCCTCTTACTTAATTGATATTGGTTGAAATATGGCAATGAATTTGAACAAAGGAATGAGCTTGGGATTGAGATCTGCTTATGAAACGATCTTGCATTAAAATATTTTGATGGGTTTCATGATTGTTTGGTATATGTTTTTTGGTGATCATTGAGTATTAAAATGTTTTTGGAAAAGAGAATTCGAATTTCATATTCTTGAGATATATTTTGCTCGGGACTAGCAAAACTCAAGTTGGGGGGTGTGATTAGACACTCAATGAGGCTAATATTAATTTTTAATATATATAATATTCATTTTATTTATTATTCATAAACACCATTTTAGTGCATTTTACACTTTGAACATCATTTCACATTATGATTGTAATACCTTCTTAAAATGCACTATTATGTGGTACATTTTTGAACATCATTTAAAGTACCCAATGATTCATATGATTTTAAGGAATCTAATTATACATATTTTAATTTGATATTTTTTTAAATTTATCCACACTTAAATATTAACATGTTTGATTTAGGGATAAATGGAAAATTTATGGAGGATGATGGAGATATTTGGCAATGAAAGGAAGCAATTCTGGAGAAGGCAGATTGGACACCAGCCCACTGATGAGACTATGGGGCCCAACATAAAGGCCCAATTAATCTCAACTTTCGTGGGATACTAGAAGACATGAATAGGAACAAATCACACTTCAGGATCCAATGCTAATTCGGTCTCCATGGTGTCCATTTAGGTGGCCCAATTTAGAGATAAAATTCTGGACCAGATTCTGCGGCCCAGAAAAACTGCACAATAATATGATCCTATCTCGGAATCCCGAACTCCAAATGGGACAAAGTTTTACAGGCGGCTATAAGACATCCATTTTCTTGTTCTATCACCCACTCAGATTCTGCCTTCTAGAAGGACTTCTAAGCGTGTCTGTTCGGTGAAGGAAATCTGGATCCCACCTCGGGTCATGGGTGGAAAAATCAACTCTCCCTTACTTTCCACCCACCTATGGCCTACAACAATTAATTGAAGAGACTTGGACTGTTGGAGGATATACCCAAGGGCTCAAAAATTCCTATTAAAGGTAGTGGTGTTGGAGGATTGAAGAATCTTGGATGCTTTGTTCAATTGTAATGTTATGCAGTAATTTTGTTGTCTCAAATTTGTTTTTCACATGTAAGTTGTTCAATTCACTTTAGTTTCATAATAAAATTTCTTCTTCTAATCTTATTATATTGTTCTTCATATCACATTTATACCGTTGGATCAATGTGTGAATATATTCACAACAATCCTTGTGAAATTATTCACACAACGGTGGAGTGATCATTTTATTTTTGTTGTTTTCTTTACTTCTCCATTTCCTCCCTCATGAGTCCACTTTCCACTTCCATTGAAACCATGGGATCAATGGAGGGATAACCTAGTTATGGGTCGATCCAAGGGAGTAGCAAGGGGATGGATTGGATGTTATTTATCACCTCATTAACGTATAATCAATTTTTTAATTGAGATTTTTATTTGATGATTTTTAAACTCCATCGTCCTTGATGAATTTAAGGCCACACACTTCAAGTGATAATACGAACCTTTACATTGATGTGATCAAAACATAGATACTTAATGTGTATAGGTGATTAGTATTAAAGGGTGTAGGCATTAAACCAGTAAGTTATGATGTTGTTTTATCTCCTTTAATGAACCCATCTCAAATATAATAAATTGAAATCATTAAAAACGAAATACGTCCAATCCACCCCGAGCAATAACCTAGCATCAATTCATTATTTTAAATTGAATTCACTTAAGCCTCCTAGAGTTCCTTTAAACCCATCTAAAATCAACCCATGTTGGCCACTTCATAGCCAAAAACATTCCATAGATTGTACGTGTCTATAGGTTAATTCTTAGGTCTCTGAGGATTCGACAACCCAAGCTAAACTACATGGACCGTCCTACCTTATTCTCTTCGGTAAATTTGAGCGAGAATCAAGGTAATATCACAATTTTCTATAAAACAGTTGTCAATATATTCTAATAAATCATTCATTAATGAATTGTGATATATGATATCATAATGATTGATTTTATTTTATATCATCATAAGAAATATAAGGGTTTTATTATAATAAATAATATACTAAAATTATAATGTTTTTTCTTATTCATAATCTTTGATATGAGGGATATTATAATATATAACAGGGTTTTAAAAATAGAACATTGAATGTTAAAAAAATATATGTGATATCCCAAATAATGATTGGGCCCTATATAATATTCCTCGACCCTTCTATGTATGGTTTTTAAATAAATAAAATTTAACATATATTCCTAATTGATTACAACACTGTTTCATGTACAGAATTGTGGGAGACATGTGTCATGTTAAATTTGCATCCTATGGTTTTTCTATATTTATTATATTGTGTAACATATGAATTATCATAATATTTTAATACTTATGCTAGGATAGTATAGAATGACCTAAGACTACATAACTTCCACTCATGATAGTTTTAATCATTATTACTAGCCTCTATTTTATTTTATGATTAATAAATATTGAATTTATTGAAAACTATGATATAAGTCTAAAATGAAAATGGTTTCAAATTTTTTTAATAATTATTACATAATATATTTTTTTATATATTATAAAATTTTTACTTCTAATCTTAAATAAAAATAAAATTCTCTTATTGACTTCTCAAGAATGTAAAAATAAATATACTATTAATTTATTTATTATTATTTTAAATACTAACATCTATAAGATGTTTTTATGACATGGATACACATTTTTCTTTAGTGTATATGATATAATTTTTTTATAAATTTTTTATCCTTTTAATTACAATATAGGTATACAAAATATTTTTTTTATCAAATTTGAAATAATTTTTATTAACTTCCTTATCATTAATGTAGATGTTGAATATAGTCTATAAAAAATACGGTATAATGATCTAATGAAATTGAAATCTATATTGTTTAATGTATCATATGGTAGATGAACATCCAATCGGACTTCCCTCTAACCTGTAGAATTCTTCCATGGTCATGAAATGTAGGTGTTGGCTATCTGGTGCATAAAGATTAATAAAGTGGAGATCAAAAATTTCATATAATATTAAACCTTTACATGAGAATAGTTTCATGTATCATGTGGAAATAAAATTTTTTGGAGTGGAGTAAACGTGTTTATCATTTATTATATTGGTGTGAAAAACATACTTTGTGCATTAAAAATAGTTACACAACAATATGGTTTGAACATTTTAAAGTTTTGTATTGAATTGGGATTCTAAAACTAATTCATTATATGTATGCATATATAAATCATGAAAAATTTAGATAATAAGGATTTCATGAAAAGAAATATATATTGATTAAATATTCATGTATTATATACTAATGTGGTGAGAAATTAAAAGTAAAATTATACAATAATAATTTTTGGGTTTCATCTAATGAAATTAAATTTGTAGACCTTAATCATTCAAATGGATTTTTTTTCTTCTAGGGAAGGGTTCCCATTGATTACCTTGTGCAATCCATGGTGGCAATAAAGATGTTATGATCCATTTTGGATTACACTAACACTAATGTGAGTGCATCATTATGAATATTATTTTCATATTCTCAATATATTTATCCGTTTTCACCATCTATCTTATTCAATGAATGTATTTAAAATACATGTCACTTTATTATATCATTGTATTGAATAGACAGATAGTAAAAGGAAATCATGCAATAGTGCATCAACATTTGTTGATGAAGTGTATATTTTAGATGAAAAACTATATCCCTATTACAATGTGGTTATTATCCCATGCACAAAAATACCTTTTCATATCCAAATGAATATGGAAAAGAAAATGGTTTTTTGGAACATACTAGTTTTGGGATATGCCATAAATTCTTGTAAACAGTAACATACAGTTCCCCTTATGGAGATATAGGAGTCAGTCTAATCCTTATTAATAAGGGCCTATTGTTATATTGTAACTATTTTCCAGGTTTTAATGTGTTTTTAAATTCTTTCACACCCACAACAACAAGATGAGATATATCAATATCGATCTAATGTTTATAGTATATGAATATAGAATTAGATTGTATCCTTCATGGATCTATAATATAATCATCATAAAAAACTAAAATTAATATTACTCTAACTACTACTATAGAAAATGGTTATAGGCTATTCTCTAACACTCTTCAACCTACAAAAATAATCATATCCAATCCCATGTTAATTGTTTATGATTTGAAATTTATCTCTATAATATATAATGTGACTTGGTGGTTCAAACCTGGTAGGGTTATTGATGAGATGATCATTTTGAAAAACATATTGCATGAATATCTAAAGAACCATCCAACATAACTATGATTTTTTAACTATTATTATTTAATGAAATAAATATTTTGATGTTGTTTTCTGATTGTTTTGGAGTGATTATAATGGCCTAGGTTAATTTTACGGGTTTATGATATGATATTGTTATGTCTAGACATCTTTTGAGATATTATGGATGATTGTAAAACATTTTTTACGAAGTTTAAATCTGTATAATTATATCTCATGTAATAATTTTTCATTGTTCATGTAAGATATTGAGTGTGTGTGACCATTTAACATTGGTGGTCCATGTATAACTATGTTGAGATCATTGTAAGATACATTCTAATAATATATGAATTTCTATAAAAACATATTATACTTTTAATACTAAAAAAATGGCATATATGAGCACTCAAAACGAGATTTAACAGCGCTAAAAAAGCACTGTAATACTCAACATAAAAATATTGGGGCCCCTTTTATAATCGCTCTGAAAAGAGATGATAATGTTCAAAAAAAATTAAAAAAATTAAAAAATGCCGGGAATGATTTTATCATCTTTTGACACCCCCTTTATCATCGCTAGGAGGTCTCCCACATGCAGCCCGTCCCGCGCATCCGCATACGCACGTGCAACTCCTTCGCTTCCACCAGAACTCGAACCCACGACCTCCCCCTTTCATGGCTGCACCTTTACCACTAAGACGTTTTGTTTTGTTCTCTATTTTATGATATATCTATTTATATAGTTATATTTATTCATATATTGATATTTATTCATATTAATATAAATATATTTATTCATATATTAGTATATATATATTCATTCGTATATTAATGTATTTATATACATATATATATATATATATTTAGATATATTTTTTATAGGTATATTTATATTCATATTAATATATACTTATAAGATTAGTTTTAAATACATTTATTAAAAAAAATATTTTTTTATCTGTGTTTATTAATAAAAAAAATACATATATTTATACAACACACAAATACACACACATAGCTAGACACATATAAATTTACGAATAAATAAATATATATGTGTATTTGAAAATCCATAGAATATTAAAACGATCATAACTTATAAGATTAGTTTTAAATACATTTATGAAAAAATATTTTTTTGATGTGTGTATATAAGGAAATAAATAAATACATACATATATACATATTTACAACACACACACACACACAAACACATATATATTTACGAATAAATATATATATATTAGTATTTGAAAATCCATAGAATGTTAAAACGACCATAACATATAATATATAATCCTTTTTCAACACCACAACCAATCAAATCAAAGAAAATGAAACAATATTCGATATAATATGTGGTACAGGCATAACGAACATCTAGATCAGAAGTTATACTTGTTTCAATGATAACAAATCTGGGTATCCTGACCAAAAGCTCAGTTTTAGAGGCCATCTAGGGCTTTTTTGGCCTCTTGCAATCTGCTATAGGCTTTTCCTCTAATCACCATCACATAGAGCTCGTCACAGGCATTGATTTGATATGCTGTAGAGCTCAAACGGACACCCAGATCAAAATTTATGGCCGTTTGAAGTTTTAGTTTCATTTTCAACTTATTTGAGATCTTTTATTAATTGTTTTGATTTTTTGTGTCTTCAAATTGTTATTAAATGATTTTTAATCGACAATAATTAGAGAATTATTAATTAATATTATTTTTTAAAAATATTTGAAGCCATTTTCAATAAATTTTTTATATATTAAATGTAATAGTCTGTTTATACATATATAAAACATATTTAAAAAATATATATATATTATATTTATATATGATTAAATATAGTAATATAACAATATAATATATTTCATGAAAATTTATTATTTTGAAACTTAAAATTTATCAGCGGTAGGGAAAAGTGCCGATAAATCCTCCCTTTATCAGCGCCATTAAAAGAATTGTTGATAAAGGTGTCCCCTTTAACAGTGATAAAAAAATCGCTGATAGGGGGCTTTATCAGTTCTTTTTTTAGCGCTGATAAACGTGTAGCGCATCCCTTGCCCATTTTTGTAGTGTTGTGTGATGTTTATAAGATATTTTTTATGTTGGTACGTCTTTTTATCATCTAATATAAAGTATGAAAGACTCATAAGATATTTCCAAACCCAATATGATATATATCTTACCATAATATTGTACTAGGGGAAACCCAAATAAGATGGGATATTTTAGAATGAATTTCTTTGAAGTGTGAATAAATCATATGTTATTTAATCCAATATTCATATAATAAAACATCATGGTCATTCCATGTGGATCAAGATTCAAGTAGACAGTGATGGAGGGTCATCTATAGTGTTATCCTGAGTTTTTGAGGAGTTTAATCCATATAACTAAATTCACCTTATCATTAAAAGGAACAATTTTTTTAGAATATATTTTATTTCAATGATCATCATATTACAAAATATAATGATTTAATAAATGATCTAACATATTCTAGATGAATGATGTAGAATATGTTAAAATCTCAGATATTTTTTGAATTTGGATACAAGAGATTATGAAAACATGATTTGAATAATTCACATTCTAATAAGATTGTATAATCTAAAAAGTATAAATAAAAAATAATAATGATCATGACTATTTTTATATAACATATATTCATATTGATCAATAATAATGATTTTCAGCTGATTATATAAATGAAAATAAAAATAAACTGTGTTAGATATATGATGATATATATCAAATGCTTATATTAGGAAAAAATTCAATGTGATAAAGAACAAGATGGAAACAAAGGATGGATTATTGTGAACTTGTTTACTATTGATTATTTTTCTTGAAAAAAGAATGTGAGTGAGTATCCTATAGAAATTATCTTTGGTCTAAGCCATAAAAAAGTATTATTTTATATTATACTTTTAAAAAATATATTACAATTCCATGATGGTGGGAAATCGATGATTTAGTCATTTACTATACATGTTTGATGATGATTGATATATCCTATTATTTTGATTCATAGAGGGAAGAAGGGTATGTATTTTTCATGTTACAAATTGAATTATGTTATCACTAATAAGTATTTTTAAGAAGGAGTTGACAGAATCCTACATCCCTGAAAATAAAAAAACATTTTCATGTTTTTTTGAATGTTTGTTTGGTTCCATAACTTCTACGGGCCAAAGAAAATTACATTGATCATGTTCATTTTGATAATGAAATTTAGTTTTTTTGCATGGGATAATAACTATGATGCACGTGTGACATATTTTTCCATCTTATAGATTAACCTCATTAACAAAATTAGATGTCCTATTTTTTGGTTTTCCAATTTACTATTTTTCAATTCCATAAAAGGATGGAAAAAAGTGAGAGTGATAATTAATCCGTAAACTATGTAAGCATGGTTTTGAAAAGTGATAACAGTTTTAATAATAGGAAAATTATATTAACAATGTTTCACCCCCAATGCCAGTCTTATGAAAATATTATCCTAAAATATCTATTCTCACAACACCTTAAATAAGATAACTTAGGGATTCCTTTCTTTGGAATAACATATGTCTTTGAATGATCAAGTACTAGAAATATTATTTCATTATATGGAATCCCACAATTATTAGTGGATATTTATTTTATTAATGTCTTTTAAAATTAAAATACTTAACATGAGTATTTATTTGATAAATATTTCATGGCATGAAATACTTATAATTTTCTATTCTATCCTTTGATGAATGAATACTTCAAAAGATCCAGTTTTCAATTTACCAATTCCATCAATCAAATTAATATGTTCAAACAGAAATATTTTAGTACTCATTAAAAAACATATAGTTTTTGTTACACACCAAATAAATATAAGGAAATAAAGTTTATTTAAATCAAAATACATCCTATGAATAATTGACATGAAATTATTTTCAGAAATGGTTTATAATTATATGAAATTGCTGATATCCACCTATGTGATATTTGATCCCTAGATAGACAATACCCACATTTCAATAAATGGAATAAGCCTTTATGTAACTGTGAATTCCGACCCAAAGGTATTCTATAATAATATACATTAATAATGATATATTTTATTTCTATCATAACCCAATCACCTAATTTTAATAAGCTATATTCAAAATAGAAATTCAACAACCTAATATTAATAACAAACCAAAGTCATGTTAGAAAAAAACTAAATAATGTTTTCTCTACCTATAAAGTTATTTAAGGAATATAAATATCAAATAAATAAATTTATCATATAAATTAATGTATTCAATGTATTGTTATTAAATAAAAATTTAATAAACATGAATATTTAATAAGAATAAAAAAATAAACTATCATTTTTTTCAATCATGATACTTTTTTTGAAAATTTAAATTTTTATTTTGTTTATAATATTTAATATCTAAAATGTCTAACTCTTATAATTTATATTCATTTTTCCAAAATATGAAATTTTATTAAATTTTAAATAGTTTCATTTTTTAAGAATAACAATGGAATTATCAATCATAGGATTTAGTATAGAATATCACATAAAAATGTTTCAACTGTGAGTGGTGATGTATATTTTAATTGTATTCATACATAACATATGCATGTATTAAATTTTTATTTTTATAATTATGATTCTTCTTATGGTAAAAAACAAATAACTAAATGATGCATGTTTAACTTGATATAGGTCAAGTACCCTTCTGTATGCTACAACTATTTTTTAGACGATTGGGGGTCAGTAAAAAAATTTTGTGCTTGTTAAACCTTATGAAGATGGATTGATGACACTTATACAATGTACATTAATAATTATTGATATTTACTATATCATTTTAATGGTTTTATGATCTATTTAGAAAACCCAAATTTAGCTCATGATATTAACTATATCATTTCTTAGGGAATAAATGTAAATAATTAGATTTTAATGTATTATATAGTATATTAGAAACCATGAAAAGAATTTTACTAAATAAAATAGAATCACATATTATGAAATTAAATATTTTAATTCCATGTAGTGAGATTTTATGAAAGTCAATGAACCATGTTTTATAGTACTCTATTATACAGACTCTTAAACAATATGATACACATGTTATTTAAAAAAATATGTTGAAAAATATATTTATTAGAAGATAAATGTTATTATAACTGCACTTAGGGGTATTTCTGGATCGTCTCAAGATGAATATATTAGAATACAACCCATACAATTATCTATATATATTCATTGAATCAGAATCTAGTGATGTCATTAAAATATTAATATGTATACCACTATCATTGAAAAATCCATCTTTAATGAAATAAATAAAAAATGTTTTTTGGAGATCCTAAAAAAATTATGACAGAATCTTACCTTATCAGGGATGTACCAATGAAAAAACAAATTTCCATAATCTGTGAGAAGATCCCCTAGACTCAAAAGGTTTGACAAAATATTTTCTATAGAGAATAGTATTGAACATGTTTGAATTGAGAGATTCAACTATTAGTAGATAGTTATTCACATAACCAATATGAGGATCCCATAAATTTATATTGGGTCCCTTCTTTGAATAAATAGTGAAAAGGGTCGAATATAAATTCTTGGAAACTAAAATGTGTTTCCCATAATGAAAGAAGATTAAGATATGTAATTCTCTGAATATTTCAAATGATAATTACATGTCTATTAATTCCTAAATGATTAATCCAAATTATTCATAGTAGAATGTAACAATTTGGAAGACTTATCAACGGTCATTCACATGAATTATAATATCATAATCCCCTTTTAAACTATGATGGATACATCCTACAGATTTTGTGACATTTCAAGGCTATAAAATATGGTGAATCACATTTATATATAGTCATATTATATAGAAACAAAATATGATATGTGAATTCCAGTGCCTTTTTAATAAGCATCATTTTGTGTTTCATTGATTATGAATATTATTCTAAATAATCATACTTTTGAATTATGAACCTTAATTAGAGTATCCAAGGTAAGGGAAACCGGTAGGGGTTATATTTGGTATGTTCATTATAAATTGTTTGTGGTAATTATAGACTATTTTCAAATACAAATTGATATACATGTCTACAATGACCATGAATAAAATGAATGCTTCTCCCAAACAACATACACAACCTATTTCATTTTAAAATAGTTTATAATCCTCATGTAGAGACTTCTAGATTACATGTTGGCCCTTAACATAGTCCCATTTAATGGAAGTACTCTAAAGGTTAAGTGTTTTCAATTCAACAATTCATACTAAAGGGTTTATAGAGCCTACAAATATTTCTGTCTTTTTTTCAGAAAAAAGAGTTAGGTTGAAGGGGTTAATGTTTCTATGCCTCATTCCTCCTTATCCTTTTTAATAAGGTTGTCTTTTATCCATGATTTTAGTTTTATATTGAATAAATAATGACAATTCACCATGTATAAGTTGAAATATTATTTTTATGTGACATTATAATTATTATTCTTGAAATTATTTTTCTGAGGATGAAATTTGTTAAAAAAATATGTATTAAATTTAGAAGAATAAAAAACTCATAAATGGGTTTATATTATTTATTTTATTTTTTTTTATTTTTAATATATGTTAAATATACAAATACAAATGGTACTCAAAAATGATAAATCAATCGGCATTATCCAATCCTGATATAATATATCACATACATATTTTACCATTTAATTTTTATAATATTATATATATATATATATAATAATAAATTTTAGAAAAAAAATTAACAATTTAAAAAACCAATCATTACACCTTTATTTGTGCCCACAGATTGGATAAAAAAATTGAAATGTTTTTATTTTATTAATATCGATTTAGTTAAATATATTTATCCTTGATACAAAAAAATTATAAAAAAAACTAGAATGAAAGTATTTTCAACAGATATCATGAAATTGTTCCCTTAAACATATGATGCGTATACACAATGGGACAACAATGAAAAAACATTCAGTCTTTTGAAATATATAATAAAACAATATTTCTTCAAAACATTTCCCATAACACTACTTTTAGGTCAATAAAAATGATTTCACGGAAAATATATGTATAAATATATAGAAACAAACTTATAAAAAGTCATATTTAAACTAAAAAAATCTATTATTCTGAATACATAGTTTTGAGGGAAAGGAAGTGGTTGAATAACATTGAGTCCCATAAATTAAATGTTTAAAAGGATTCTAATTCCAATAAAATTTAAATTCATGTGTTTATATCTGTACTTGTGAACCATTATTTATACAAAGCTATATGAAGAAACTATGGATTGACCTATATAATGCTTCACGTCAACTGAAAATCGTTGATAGCTCTATAGACAATCTGGGTATGTGCTAGTTAATAAAAATGGAATACCCAACTAAATTGATGTAAATATTTTTATATTGTTTTGTATTTATTTAACTATACTAATAATAGTATATATGTTTACAATTTTATAGATTATTGACTATTTTATTAATTAATAAATAATTTTCTAATTTTTGGTCATCATATTAATAATAGAGTGTAAAATCTTCTAATTTCATAGAGGAGATAGAATATAAATATTTCATTGTTTCAAAGAATATTATAAGAAGCATAATCAATGGATCATACTAAAAATTAATTTTTTTATGTAATATAATCTTCCATTAAAGAACCCTAATGAGACTCATCGATGTTATAAAAATAAAATTAACAAAATATAAATATTGAATGGAGTATTAATTATTGTTTGAATAATGTCCCATTATTATGGAATCATTATTAGATAAATATTTTTGGAAAAACTAGACGCAACATATCAAAAGTGGAATTAGTCATATTCAAAATTAATTTTAGAAAGAACATTATTTTTATATATTTGATTGAATTATACCTTTTTTTACTTCATATCGAAAAATGAAAAATAATATAATTATTGAGAATGTTATTTAAAACATTTTTTTTATTTTCTATGAAAACAATTAAATAAAAATATATTTTTTTTAAAAATAAAATATGTTGGAATGATGAATCTTTTATAATAGAAAAATAATATTATATTTTCTATAGGATTTCCCAATCTGATTTAATTTCTAGGTTGTTATTCTATATAAATATATAATAAATTGAAATAGGGATTCTATACACTTTTGTTAACATTGAATGATTTTAATATTTATATGGATAAATACTATAGAATTTTACCAAAAGTAATATATATATATATATATATTTCAATTATTCATAACAATTCCATTATTTAAAGAAGTTGGTCAGCTTTTAGGGACAACAACAACACCCTCACTCTAACATAGACGGTAAAATTAATTCCATAACATTGTTCAATTTAAACCCACATTTTTTTAATAATTAACCAAGAAAAGAAAATTACTTTTATTTGAATTGAATAAATATCATATATTTATATTTTTTTAAGTACAAATAATTCATTGTGACTATTTTTATATCAAAATGAGTCATAAAATCCTGATTGTATTTATTTTTATTTATCTTAAATAAGGGGACTAATAAAAGTATTATATTTTTTTCACAATTGTAGTATTCTGATTTAGCAAAATGTTTAAAACTATTGTTAACTTTAGATATTTTTTTAAAAAAATATATTTTTATTATATATATATATAATTGGAGATATTCTCTAAATACATTATACATGTGATAAAATTTAAACTATACTAAAAGGTATGATATATGGATTCTCTAAAGTATGAAAATAATGAATGAATAAAGATATCATTTTAATTAGAAAACCTAGATTATACATGATCATAGGCATCCTAGTGAGTCTATTGAGTGTTCTAAGGGGGTTCCCAATCCCCACAGGATGCCACCAAACACATGACCATCACGAAAAAACCTTCGGATGAAATTCATCAAAAAAGAGTATCCAAAACATCATTCAATAAAATAAAAATATAAAAGCTGCATTGGGATGGAAAACAAGTAAAGGGAATATAGATATAAGAATAAAACCAATGTCAAGAAATGGTCATGACAATGACATCAAAAACTAATAATATTTGATTAACATGGGTGTTTCTTACAGTAAACATTACAACATACATCTCATGTCCCCCTTTCATGAATATTCACCACCCATATATAGTGGATACCTCTTTCCTAGACATGAATAAACATTGTATTCATTCTCCAGAATCCATATAGAGGGTTTGAGTAGAGAATACCAATTAGATCCCACAATGTGTTTCATTAGTGGCCGAGAGTTAATAAACCAATTATGGTTAATTTATATAATAAATTAAAGATAGAAATTCTCATAGTTTTTATCAAGAAACATCGATAATGTTTTTTATGAAAACATATATATTCAATATTGTTAATGAAATGAAGTTTATATTACATGATTTTGTAAAAGATATTTTATAAAGACATGAACATAGTATTATTACAAAATCACAACAATATGTTTTAGTAATCTAGACTTTTTGGTCATGGATCAACGATCATCTCATATATCAGTGATCATGACTACCTTAAATCTAGATTAACCATAGATTATTAGCCTAGGGTGTTAGTGTCTACCCACATAATTGACTCTTAACCTCATCAATGTTTAGATAATATTTTCATCATAAATTATGAAGACAAATACATCGAGACATGCATAGTATTATTTTCATGGAATAATTACATAAATTTCTAACTCTCATTAGCATCAATTCAGGGGTAAATATTATGCTATAAAATATAACTCATCAATCTCATCAATTATTTTAGAGTCAACCCAGATTCATGTTTTCACAATCCATATAAATTCAATTTCAATAAAACAACATCAAGTGTTTTTCAAAAAAATATTTCATTCAAAATAGAAATATTTATGTAAATATTAACATATAATTCTATCTATAATTCAACAATATGATCAAAGACATTTCTTCAAACTAATCATTTAAAATGAAAACCATATATTATATAAAAAAAATCAATTTTAGGGGTTTTCATCAATAATAATTCTATTCAAGAATCATTTCAAAATGATCAAACTTCATATATTAGAATCATCATAATAATCAAATATTTAAAAAATAAACCAATAACGGTTCTACTTAATATGGATACCAAATGAAAAAACCAACCATAATTTAAAATACAGTAGTAATAGTATAGGGGATCCACCAACTAGGAAGGATTTAAAAAGAAGGGTTCATATAGAACACTGAATTTCATAATTATTCACACTTTATTTATTATACATGTTTTTCATGTCGAATAAAATGAAAATAACAGAAGGAGATGAGATATAACAGCAAAAACATGTCTATAATCATGATCAATTAACCCTATGATGAATGGTACATTAATCTAAAATTAAATGAGTTTTAGAGTGAAACGAATGCCCATAAGGGATCCTATATTTACATGGATTAAATTATTATTGATGGAGTACGAAGGAAGAATGAAACAAGGGCCTTATTGAAAAAAAAATAAAAATTTCCCCTTATGTTTCTCAACCAGATTGTAATCATCAGAAAATTAGTGGTTTTCCACTGGATGTATAATGGTTATCAATTAGCTATATGTTAATCATTGAAAAAATACATGTAATATAAAATTTTCAATGGATGGATAGTTGATAGTCCTCATCTAACTGGTGGATTTCATATAGCCATGATTAGACCATGTTAGTATGCTAACAGGGATGTGGTCATAATTGTATAGCAGGTGAACATCTGATAGCTTTTACAACTACATGATCAAATATATTCATTTTCTATGATGTCATGTTTAATATAAAACAAATAATATAACAACTTTATATAAAAAATTAGAGTGAGAAAATACAAAAAACATGGTCACACATGAAAAACGTAACGACATGTGATAAATCTGCACACTATATTGATTTTCCCCCTTTAAGTCTATGTTAGAGATGGTTAAATCCCAACGAGGTGAAGCCAAAAATTCCAATTATAGAATATTATTCATAAATATCATAAAAACTAATCTATTGTTCTAAAAAGAATAGAATAATTGAAAATATTTCCAATAGATAACTATGACAAGTTTTGAAAATTTGAATCATTTTTTCAATTATAGGCATATTTCTTTCCATATGGTAATATTATTAATTAAAAATATTAGACATGTGAGGTTTATATATATAAGGCCCCAGCCTTAAACCTTACTTAATCTTGAGTTATTACAAGATTACACATTGAGGATCTTTTCAGGATTAGAGTTTTAGAGAATTAGATCATGAAACTTGCTTTACATTCCACATTTAAACAATGTGGTTACATAAAAGACAGTATTCATTCTTCCCATCAACGGAAACATGTTTAAAATAAAACTTGGATTCTTTCTTGACACATCATTGACACTATCATCACATCATGTACCTTTCCCTTGACCTGTGAAAAACATTTCAAAAACTTGGGATGAGCATAAAAAAGCTCAGTAAGGGTTATAAAAATATGGAAAGGAAATATGAGTTCATATATACATAAGAATGAAATCATACTTTACCCATAAAACATAGGAACAATAACATACCTCATACAATCATGAATAAATCATATAAATCATAAGACATAAAAGGTAACTTGAGGCATTCATAACATTCTTACGTAGGGAGTAACCCTCTTGGTTATGTTTGGAATACCCACCATAGTATATTCCCTAAATCTCTTCGGAGAAACCTTAACGTTTCACTCCTTCGCGTTACCCAATGCATTGGAGAGCTATATGGGGCTCACCCACCCTTAGTTTATCACGAAACCACCCGTCTTCATAATAATTCCCAAGAACCTCAACATAATCGTATCACATAACACATGCATAAATGAAACATAACATTTAAACCTTTCAATCACAAGATATCAATACAACACATTGATATAAAAAATTTATGAAAAACATTTTCAATACCAAAATAAAAGAAAATTAAAACATGGTATTTATTTTTCTTTTAAAAAGAAGGTATGGCTTGTAGAGGAAGCCGAAACTCAAATAATGGTCACGACGGCGGAGAAGTCATTGTCGCCACATACGTACGACAAAAACATTCCCTTTTGTCGTTTAGTAAACGCTTCATATAAAAAATATTCCTTATGGATAAATTTAAAAGTCAAAGGGGTTTATACACCGTATAAAAGAAGGTTTTGTATAAAACAAAATATGCCTCAAT
The DNA here is from genome assembly GCA_963277665.1 of Viscum album. Classification (NCBI taxonomy): domain Eukaryota; kingdom Viridiplantae; phylum Streptophyta; class Magnoliopsida; order Santalales; family Viscaceae; genus Viscum; species Viscum album. The sequence goes on along the minus strand of OY728139.1, from coordinate 44,051,869 downwards.
GAAAGGATATTGAGACGAAGTTCCATACAAAGACGGTATCCTTGGTTTAAGGATAAATCAATTACATAATTATGTGTAACAAACGAATACACCAAATATAAGTGGATATTAAGTGTAAAATAATCAAAGGTCATTCACACATATTCAAAGGATGACATATTCAATAACAACATGTTGAACCCAAAGAAATCGAAATTGGGTTAAGAAGTTCTCTTGACAGCCTAACGGCGTCACATCAAAATGAGTTGATGAGAGATAAAAAGTGAATCTCATCACTTGGACATAAAATTTACATCAATAAGGATATATGAGAACATATCCCAACATAACAATATGTAAATTAAAAGACCCAACAAATGAAGTCTTTTAAAAAGATGAGGGTGAAAGGTTCCCTTACCGACTTGGGTATCTTTCAAAACATACACCCCATGAAAGAATGACAATACATCATTGATTTAAATACTCATAAATGAAAGTATATTACACAAAGAGTAGAATAATGGGAATTACATACACCACTCAAAGGAAATTGTGGCAAATGTAGCATAAATCTCATAGGAATAAAAGTTAGATGAAAAATCCCTTATGAAAACTCAGCAGCCTAACGGCGCCACATAAAACATACAAAAAATAGATTGATGAGATCAAATAGAGAACTTCATCATATTAAAATAAATTTTATAGAAAGAGGAATATAAAATAACATCCCCCAACATAAATAAGATGAGCTTAAAAGAATTGACATAAAGGAGAGTACTTAAAAAGAAAGAGAGAGGTTAGATCTCTTACGAAAATTCAGCAGCCTAACAGCGCCACTCAAAACATCCAAAATGGATTGATGAGAGAGAATAGGGTCTCTCATCACATGAACATAAAAATTACAGTAATATTAATATAAAATAACATCCCAATAACAAGAAATATGAGCTTTAAAAGGAATGACATAAAAGAGTGTACTTAAAAAGAAAGAGAGGACTAGGATCCCTTACCTCAAGTCCAACTTGTCTTGTTCGTTTCTTTATATTCTGGAATAATAAACTTTGGTCAATTAATAATTGCCTATGTACCTCCTTTAGAGATTATTATTCAGTTCATATTACATATTACAATGTTATAATAATTGTTTAATAATGTTAGTTCATATCAGACGTTTTTGCCGATGTTTGGTACATGAGTCAAAAATGAACTTGTTTGAAAAACGATTGCCCATGTAGTTATAAGTAAATAATTTCCAGAATAGTATTAATGATTAAAATATAATATATATCCAGTAAATATTCATTTTATACTCTTCCATATCATTTGGTTATAAAAAACGAAAAGCACCGTTCATGGAGACGGTAGGCCGTACGTACGCATGAACGCTACTTTCATTTTTTGTCATATTAATGGAATTAACAAAATGATATATATACATATATATATGTTATAATTACAGAATGATATCCATAATTTAGATGTAATATATTACATACATATCCATTACATATATGTACTTATAATATTACATAACATTTTGAGATAAGAAATGAAATGTACAGTTCATGGAGACGGTAAGTCGTACGTACGCATGAACGCTACTTCCATTTCTATTTGATATTTAATGGAATTAAAACATAATGATACAGAATATTATTTTAATTAAAGTATGGTATCATATATAATATCATTAAATATATCCTTTATACGTACCACATATGGTATTAACCAATCAAATCACTTTGAGGGGGCGGTAGTCCGCACTTCCTTAAATGAAGATATCACGTTAACCCATAATGGAAACCATAAAGGTATGCCATAAATGAAAAATACAGAAGATTAAGTAAAACATAAAAATATTATATATCATATATAAATATAGTATCATCTTAATGGCCACCTTTTAAGGTGTTAGAATAATGTTGGACAATCATCGTTTCGTGAGGCAGAAATTCGCCATCCACAGAAACAGTATATTCTTTAACAATTAGATGTAGGTGTGTGTAAGTGTATCTAGAATCCATCTTATAACAACACCATAGTATATTTAATATATTGTATCTGTTACAAAATAAATGAATAAAAAGAGTTTAGGGGGTTGGAGAAGCAAAATAAAACAAAAGGACACAAGTGAAGACATTACCTTTAAATCGGGTAACTCCCTTTGGTTTGAGCTCAAAGGCTTCCTTGAGAAGACTTCTGCCCAAAGTGAGGCTTCAAGGAGTAAGAGAGGGAAGTGGAGAGACAAAATGGGCAGGGGTTGGTCGAGCCAAAGGCTTTGGGAGTGTGGGTAAGGAGGTAGAGGTGGGGGCCTTTTATAAGAGGAGAGGAGGGGCACTCTTGTAATGTTACAAAATGTTACTTTATTTTCAAAAGAGTTTCATATTTTAAAGGTCCGACATTGATTTATTTCGAGGATAAGGTGATAAGGGTTAGAAATACACTCATCAAATAGTCTTTGGACATGTGTAGGTCTTAGATATTACATTATCTTTCCATTTTATTTAAATCGTTAAATAATGAGGTCATCGCTACATCATCATGATGTCATAAATAATTTAATTTATTTAATGTCTAAAAATTATAACAAAATTCTATGATGTAGTAAATCTTTTTATCTTTCCAATGAATATTTATAGTAAAAAATATGACTTTTATAAACCCATGTAAAAATTGTTTTAGTAAAACATCTCATGTTTTTGTCATTTTTACTTTAACATTAAATAAAAAGATATTTATGTCATTTTCCAACCAAAGTGGCTCCATGGGGTCCCCAAGTTGAACCATGGATTGTCTTGGTCGGCCATGACACATACAATGAGGGTAGGACATGTGTCAAAGTCATTTAATTTTATTAAAACATTATTCTTACCATAAACTACACTAATTACCTCTAATCACGATTAAAAACTTAATAAGTTACTATTCACCAAAAAATTATTTTTTTCCCATTGAACCACATTTTACTTCTTAATGACAACCATTTATGTCAGATTTTTTAAATTCAAAACAAAAATATGGAAAAATTTCATTTAAACGGAAAAATTAGTTTTTATAAGTACCACTTAGTGGTTTCACTATTCATCAAAAAATGAAGTTTTTCAGAAAAATCCCTAAAATTCACCCTAAGCTATATTTGATATTCAGAATTAAAAAATGAAGTATATTTTACAAAATTCAAATCATATAAGTCACATTATTTAATTTAATAATTAATTCCCGCTGTCAGAGCAAATAGCATGTTTTTATGAAACAATAAGTATCAAAAGATTGACACTAGTTTAAGTCTGATTTCAAATGGAAATTAATTCCAACAACCACTATTGGATTTAATGGTAAAAATATATTCTAATTTCACCTTAAAAACAATTCAAAAAATAATATAATCATATAAATAAATTAGATTAAAAAGATGTTTTGAATTAAAATACAACATTTTACACTATTCATTAAAAAAATGAACTTTATCAGAAAGATACCAAAAATTTACACAAAGTAAATTTTGATGTCCAAATTCTTAAGAAGAGTTTTATTTGGTCCAATAGAATGTATAAGAGTGAACAAAACTATATTTAATGACAGTTCACTATTAAAAGGCGATAAGTGAACCTTTAGTGAAAACTAGGGAATATATGCCTAAAATTGAATTCTTTTCGTATTTTAAGCCTTTATCTTTTATTGGATAAATGTAAAAACATTTAAAAACACATATAATCATATTTTAGTTATTTCTATCCATTCTTTCTAATACAACGGCTACATGTTAACTACGATTTAAAATAATATTATTTTATTATTAGAGTGCAACGTAAAATTCCCAAGAAACTCGTTGTTGTGTGTTGGGTACGCCATCGAGCATAGCGTCCCCTTTAAAGTAATATTAATATTTTATTCAAAAATATGGATAAATATGAAAATTTCATATTCTTTATTTACCTGGGGTGTTACATCCTTCCCCCCTTTTGGGAATTTCATTCTCGCAATTTTTAAAATTGAGCATGGAATCATCCTTGAAAGTCCCACATCGGAACAAGAGTCTGTAAAACAATCACATTAAAATAAAGGAAGATAAGTATAGAGGTCACCCGAGTTAACACATACTAGGACTCCATGTAGAAAAACATGTACATGGATGAAAAAAAGGGTCATGTTCTTGAGGGAGAGTGATAGTAAACATGTCTAGGAGAAAGTTAACCATAAGAAAATCACAAACATGTGATGGGTAAAACGGTATTCGATTCCCCATTAGGAAAAGTTAATAGACAACATTTTTGTTTTAAGTTACTTTTTATTGAGGAATTTATTCATAAGGAAACATAATCGCTTATCATGTTGACTTTCATCTTTTACTAGATTCCTTAATCAAACTCATATTTTTTTCTAAAAGACGAGTATTTAGGAAGACTTGTTCACATTAAGAGTACTATAATCAACTTCTAGAGAATCACCTAATACACCAAAGAGAACTATATACTTCCCATGTATTTAGGCTTTAACCAAAACCAAAACCAAAAAGGTTAGTACAAGGTCAGATAATCTAGAAAAGGATAACCCTTTAAAAATAAAATCTATGCTTAATCTCAAAAATTTGTCCAACAAAACCCAAAGTTCAACAAGGACCATCCGATAAAAAAATTTTCCATAAAAATTCTTCAAACTAAACCAAACTACGATTGAAACCCAAATATTTTAAGGATTTAGTCACACAGTCTTCCAAGTTAAATCGCAACATTTATCTCCAAACAACATCAGTTTCTCTTAAAGTCTCGTATTGAAAAGTAATTAACCTAATCACATATCCTCCATGATAGGTTAATCATTTTCATAAATAACCCAAAATCTACTTACTCTTAATTCATAAAATCATATAACTAAAAATAATCAGTCAAACTAACCAGGGACTTCATGTTGTCCAATGGTAGGCTATAAATACCAGTCGCACTTTGGTTGTGGGTTCGATTCCCACAGCTTTGTCCGACGCGATGGGTAGTCACACGATCTACGTGTTGTCCTTTTTACAAAACTATATAATTTTAAAACATTCCCAAAAACGAGGTAAAATATTTAAAAATGATCATAACATATTTTAACCTCAAGTTTATTTCATGCCTTTCATTTTCCAGCATATCATATAATAACCAATAATTACCTCAAAAGTAAGGATCAAATAAACTCTAATGGTTACCTTTATAATTATTACCTGAACTTCCACATTGATTGGTCATCTCGTACATGATGCATTACAGAACATACCAAGGTTCAAGTGGTTGATCATGACTCCTTGATAGTTGGTTTAGAACAACCATGAGTTTCCTTATTGAATCCCCCATTTTATCTAGTATCTTAAACAGAGAACCACCACAGTTTCCTTAAAACCAGTTGTCTCTTTGGTGCCTGCTAGATCCATCCATTCACTAAAAATAGAAAGGTCAGTGTGAGTATATCAACAAATCCATCATGTACTAATGAGGAAGGTAAACACTAAGATATACTTACTCATTCACTTTATCTAAAACTCGGACTCTTTCTAAAATCCTAACCATTATGGAAATGTCACATATGCTTAGAGAATACCCTAACCTCTAAAGTTATCTGAACCGACCTCTGATACCAACTATAAGGCCCCAGCCTTAAACCTTACTTAATCTTGAGTTATTAAAAGATTACACATTGAGGATCTTTTCAGGTTTGGAGTTTTAGAGAATTAGATCATTAAACTTTCTTTACATTCCACATTTAAACAAAGTGGTTACATAAAAGATAGTATTCATTCTTCCCATCAACAGAAACATGTTTAAAATAAAACATGGATTCTTTCTTGACACATCCTTGACACTATCATCACATCATGTACCTTTCCCTTGACCTGTGAAAAAGATTTCAAAAACTTGGGATGAGCATAAAAAAGCTTAGTAAGGGTTATAAAAATATGGAAAGGAAACATGAGTTCATATATACATAATAATGAAGTCATACTTTACCCATAAAACATAGGCACTTTAACATACCTCATAAAATCATGAATAAATCATAGAAATAATAAGACATAAAAGGTTACTTGAGGAATTCATAACATTCTTATGTAGGGAGTAACCCTCTTGGTTACGTTTGGAATACCCACCATAGTATATTCCCTAAATCTCTTCGGAGAAACCTTATCATTTCACTCCTTCGCGTTACCCAATGCATTGGAGAGCTATATCGGGCTCACCTGCCCTTAGTTTATCATGGAACCACCCGTATTCATAATAATGCCCAAGAACTTCAACATAATCGTATCACATAAAACATGCATAAAGGAAACATAACATTTCCACCTTTCAATCACAAGATATAAATACAAAACATTGATATACAAACATTATGAAAACCATTTTCAATACCAAAATAAAAGAAAAGTAAAACATGGTATTTATTTTTCTTTTAAAAAGAAGGTATGGCTTGTAGAGGAAGCCGAAACTCAAATAATGGTCACGGCGGCGGAGAAGTCATTGTCACCGCATACGTACGACAAAAACATTCCCTTTTGTCATTTAGTAAACGCTTCGTATAAAAAATATTCCTTATGGATAAACGTAAAAGTAAAAGGGGTTTATACACCGTATAAAATAAGGTTGTGTATAAAACAAAATATGCCTCAATGAAAGGAGATTGAGACGAAGTCCCATACAAAGACGGTATCCTTGGTTTAAGGATAAATCAATTACATAATTATGTGGGACAAATGAATACACCAAATATAAGTGGATATTAAGTGTAAAATAATCAAATTTCATTCACACATATTCAAAGGATGACATATTCAATAACAACATGTTGAACCCAAAGAAATTGAAATTGGGTTAAGAAGTTCCCTTGACAGCCTAACGACATCACATCAAAATGGGTTGATGAGAGATAAAAAGTGTATATCATCACTTGGACATAAAATTTACATCAATAAGGATATATTAGAACATATCCCAATATAAAAATATGTAAATTAAAGGACCCAACAAAATAAGTCTTTTAAAAAGATGAGGGTGAAAGGTTCCTTTACCGACTTGGGTATCTTTCAAAACATACACCCCATGAAAGAAGAACAATACATCATTGATGTAAATACTCATAAACAAAATTATATTACACAAAGAGTAGAATAATGGTCCGTACATACACCACTCAAAGTAAATTATGGAAAATGTAGCATAAATCTCACAGGAATAAAAGTGAGATGAAAAATCCCTTACGAAAACTCGGCAGCCTAATGGCGCCACATAAAAATTACAAAAAATGGATTGATGAGATCAAATAGGGTAATTCATCATATTAACATAAAGTTTATAGAAAGAGGAATATAAAAGAACATCCCCCAACATAAAAAATTGGAGCTTAAAAGAAGTGACATAAAGGAGAGTACTTAAAAAGAAAGAGAGAGGTTAGATCTCTTACGAAAATTCGGCAGCCTAACGGCGCCACTCAAAAATTCAAAAATGGATTGATGAGAGAGAATAGGGTCTCTCATCTCATGAACATACAAATTACAGTAAGATTAATATAAAATAACATCCCAATAACAAGAAAGACGAGCTTTAAAAGGAATGACATAAAAGAGTGTACTTAAAAAGAAAGAGAGGACTAGGATCCCTTATCTCATGTCCAACTTGTCTTGTTCGTTTCTTTATATTCCTGAATAATAAACTTTGGTCAATTAATAATTGCCTAAGTACCTACTTTAGAGATTATTATTCAGTTCATATCACATATTATAATGTTATAATAATTGTTTAATAATGATAGTTCATATCAGACGTTTTTGCCGATGTTTGGTACATGAGTCAAAAATGAACTTGTTTGAAAAAAGATTACCCATGTAGTTATAAGTAAATAATTTCCAGAATAGTATTAATGATTAAAATATAATATATATCCAGTAAATATTCATTTTATACTATTCCATATCATTTGGAGATAAAAAACAAAAAGCACCATTCATGGAGACGGTAGGCCATACGTATGCATGAATGCTACTTTCATTTTTTGTCATATTAATGGAATTAACAAAATGAGATATATATATATATATATGTTATAATTACAGAATTATATCCATAATTTAGATGTAATATATTACATATATATCCATTATATATCTGTACTTATAATATTACATAACATTTTGAGATAAGAAATGAAATGCACCGTTCATGGAGACGGTAAGCCGTACGTATGCATGAACGCTACTTCCATTTCTATTTCATATTTAATGGAATTAAAAAATAATGATACATAATATTATTTTAATTCCAGTATGGTATCATATATAATATCATTAAATATATCCTTTATACGTACCACATATGGTATTAACGAAACAAATTATTTTGAGGGGGCGGTAGTCCACACTTCCTTAAATGAAGATATCGCGCTTACCCATAATGGAAATCATAAAGGTATGCCATAAACGAAAAATACAGAAGCTTAAGTAAAATATAAAAATATTATATATCATATTTAATTATAGTGTCATCTTAATGGCCACCTTTGAAGGTGTTAGAATAATGTTGAACAATCATCATTTCGTGAGGCAGAAATTCGCCATCCACAGAAACAGTATGTTCTTTAACCATTAGATGTAGGTGTGTGTAAGTGTAGATCAAATCCTTCTTATAACAACACCCTAGTATATTAAAGATACTGTATTTGTTACAAAATAAATGAATAAAAATAGTTTAGGGGGTTGGAGAAGCAAAATAAAACAAAAGGACACAAGTGAAGAAATTACCTTAAAATCGGGTAACTCCCTTTGGTTTGAGCTCAATGGCTTCCTTGGGAAGAATTCTGCCCAAAGTGAGGCTTCAAGGAGTAAGAGAGGGAAGTGGAGAGACACAATTGGAAAGGGTTGGCCGAGCCAAAGGCTTTGGGAGTATGGGTAAGGAGGTAGAGGTGGGGGCCTTTTATAAGAGGAGAGGAGTGGCACTCTTGTAAAGTTAGAAAATGTTACTTTATTTTCAAAAGAGTTTCGGATTTTAAAGGTCCGACATTGATGTATTTCGAGGATAAGGTGATAAGGGTTCAAAATCCACTCATAAAATAGGTTTTTTACATTTGTAGGTCTTAGATATTACATTATCTTTCCATTTTATTTAAATCGTTAAATAATGAGGTAATCGCTGCATCATCATGATGTCATAAATAATTTAATTTATATAATGTCTAAAAATTATAAAAAAGATACTATGATGTTGGAAATATTTTTATCTTTCCCATGACTATTTATAGTAAAAAATATGAATTTTATAACCCCATGTAAAAATTGTTTTAGTAAAACATCTCATGTTTGTGTCATTTTTACTTTAACATTAAATAAAAAGATATTTATGTCATTTTCCAACCAAAGTGGCTCCATGGGGTCCCCAAGTTGACCCATGGATTTTCTTGGTCGTCCATGACACATCCAATGAGGGTAGGACATGTTTCTAGGTCATTTAATTTTATTAAAACATTATTCTTACCATAAACTACACTTATTACCTCTAATCGCAATTAAAAACTTAATAAGTTACTATTCACCAAAAAATTATTTTTATCCCATTGAACCACATTTTACTTCTTAATGACAACCATTTATGTCAGATTTTTTAAATTCAAAACACAAAGGTGGCAAAATTTCATTTAAACGGAAAAATCAGTTTTTATAAGTACTACTTAGTGGTTTCACTATTCATAAAAAATTGAGGTTTTTCAGGAAAATCCCTAAAATTCACCCTAATCTATATTTGATATTACGAAATCAAAAATGAAGTCTATTTTACAAATTTCAAAACATATAAGTCACATTAATTAATTTAATAATTAATTCCCACTGTCAGAGCAAATATCGTGTTTTTATTAAACAATAAGTATCAAAAGATTGACACTAGTTTAAGTCTGATTTCAAAGTGAAATTAATTCCAACGACCACTATTGGATTTAATAGTAAAAATATATTCTAATTTCACCTTAAAAAAAATTCAAAAGATAATATAATCATATAAATAAATTATATTAAAAAGAGGTTTTGAATTAAAATACAACATTTTACACTATTCATTAAAAAAATGAACTTTATCAGAAAGATACCAAAAATTTACACAAAGTAAATTTTGATGTCCCAATTCTTAAGAAGAGTTTTATTTGGTCCAATAGAATGTATAAGAGTGAACAAAACTATATTTAATGACGGTTCACTATTAAAAGGAGATAAGTGAACCTTTAGTGAAAACTAGGGAATATACGCCTAAAATTGAATTCTTTTCGTATTTTAAGCCTTTATCTTTTATTGGATAAATGTAAAAACATTTAGAAACACATATAATCATATTTTAGTTATTTATATCCATTCCTTCCAATACAACGGCTACATGATAACTACGATTTAAAATAATATTATTTTATTATTAGAGTGCAACGTAAAATTCCCAAGAACACGTTGTTGTGTGTTGGGTACGCCATCGAGAATAGCTTCCCCTTTAAAGTAATATTAATATTTTATTGAAAAATATGGATAAATATGAAAATTTCATATTCTTTATTTACCTGGGGTGTTACATCCTTCCCCCCTTTTGGGAATTGCAATCTCGCAATTTTTAAAATTGAGCATGGAAACATCCTTGAAAGTCCCACATCGGAACAAGAGTCGGTAAAACAATCACATTAAAAAAAAGGAAGATAAGTACAGAGGTCACCCAAGTTAACACATACTAGGATTACATGTAGAAAAACATGTACATGGATGAAAAAAAGGGTCATGTTCTTGAGGGAGAGTGATAGTAAACATGTCTAGGAGAAAGTTAACCATAAGAAAATCACAAACTTGTGATGGGTTAAACGGTATTCGATTCCCCATTAGGAAAAGTTAATAGACAACATTTTTGTTTTAAGTTACTTTTTATTGAGGAATTTATTCATAAGGAAACATAATCACTTATCATGTTGACTTTCATCTTTTACTATATTCCTTAATCAAACTCATATTTTTTCTAAAAGACGAGTATTTAGGAAGACTTGTTCACATTAAGAGTACTATAATCAACTTCTAGAGAATCACCTAATCCACCAAAGTGAACTATATACTTCACATGTATTTAGGCTTTAACCAAAACCAAAACGAAAAAGGTTAGTACAAGGTTAGATAATCTAGAAAAGGATATCCCTTTAAAAATAAAATCTATGCTTAATCTCCAAAATTTGTCCAACAAAACCCAAAGTTCAACAAGGACCATCTGATAAAAAATTTTTCCATAAAAATTCTTCAAACTAAACCAAACTAAGATTGAAACCCAAATATTTTAAGGATTTAGTCACATAGTCTTCCAAGTTAGATCGCAACATTTATCTCCAAAAAAAATCAGTTGCTCTTAAAGTCTCGTATTGAAAAGTAATTAACATAATCACATATCCTCCATGATAGGTTAATCATTTTCATAAATAACCCAAAATCAACTTACTCTTAATTCATAAAATCATATAACTAAAAAGAATCAGTCAAACTAACCAGGGACTTCACGTTGTCCAATGGTAGGCTATAAATACCAGTCGCACTTTGGTTGTGGGTTCGATTCCCACAGCTTTGTCCGACATGACGGGTAGTCACACGATCTATGTGTTTTCCTTTTTCCAAAACTATATAATTTTAAAACAATCCCAAAAACGAGATAAAATCTTCAAAAATGATCATAACATATTTTAACCTCAAGTTTATCTCATTCCTTTCATTTTCCAGCATATCATATAATAACCCATAATTACCTCAAAAGTAAGGATCAAATAAACTCTAATGGTTACCTTTATAATTATTTCCTGAAATTCCACATCGATTGGTCATCTCGTACATGATGCATTATAGAACATACCAAGGTTCAAGTGGTTTATCATGACTCCTTGATAGTTGGTTTAGAACAACCATGAGTTTCCTTATTGAATCCCCCATTTTATCTAGTATCTTAAACAGAGAACCACCACAATTTCCTTCAAACCAGTTGTCTCTTTGGTGCCTGCTAGATCCATCCATTCACTAAAAATAGAATGGTCAGTGTGAGTATATCAACAAATCCATCATGTACTAATGAGGAAGGTAAACACTAAGATATACTTACTCATTCACTTTATCTAAAACTAGGACTCTTCCTAAAATCCTAACCATTATGGAAATGTCACATATGTTTAAAGAATACCCTAACCTCTAAAGTTATCTAAACCGACCTATGATACCAACTATAAGGCCCCAGCCTTAAACCTTACTTAATCTTGAGTTATTACAAGATTACACATTGAGGATCTTTTCAGGTTTAGAGTTTTAGAGAAATAGATCATGAAACTTTTTTTACATTCCACATTTAAACAAAGTGGTTGCATAAAAAACAGTATTCATTCTTCCCATCAACAGAATCATGTTTAAAATAAAACATGGATTCTTTCTTGACACATCATTGACACTATCATCATATCATGTACCTTTACCTTGACCTGTGAAAAAGATTTCAAAAACTTGGGATGAGCATAAAAAAGCTCAGTAAGGGTTATAAAAATATGGAAAGGAATCATGAGTTCATATATACATAATAATGAAATCATACTTTACCCATAAAACATAGGCACTTTAACATACCTCATAAAATCATGAATAAATCATAGAAATAATAAGACATAAAAGGTTACTTGAGGCATTCATAACATTCTTACGTAGGGAGTAACCCTCTTGGTTACGTTTGGAATACCCACCATAGTATATTCCCTAAATCTCTTCGGAGAAACCTTAACGTTTCACTCCTTCATGTTACCCAATGCATTGGAGAGCTATATCGGGCTCACCTGCCCTTAGTTTATCATGGAACCACCCGTATTCATAATAATGCCCAAGAACTTCAACATAATCGTATCACATAAAACATGCATAAAGGAAACATAACATTTCCACCTTTCAATCACAAGATATAAATACAACACATTGATATACAAAAATTATGAAAACCATTTTCAATACCAAAATAAAAGAAAAGTAAAACATGGTATTTATTTTTCTTTTAAAAAGAAGGTATGGCTTGTAGAGGAAGCCAAAACTCAAATAATGGTCACGACGGCGGAGAAGTCATTGTCGCCGCATACGTACAACAAAAACATTCCCTTTTGTCATTTAGTAAACGCTTCGTATAAAAAATATTCCTTATGGATAAACATAAAATTCAAAGGGGTTTATACACCATATAAAAGAAGGTTGTGTATAAAACAAAATATGCCTCAATGAAAGGAGATTGAGACGAAGTCCCATACAAAGACGGTATCCTTGGTTTAAGGATAAATCAATTACATAATTATGTGTGACAAATGAATACACCAAATATAAGTGGATATTAAGTGTAAAATAATCAAATTTCATTCACACATATTCAAAGGATGACATATTCAATAACTACATGTTGAACCCAAAGAAATTGAAATTGGGTTAAGAAGTTCCCTTGACAGCCTAACGGTATCACATCAAAATGAGTTGATGAGAGATAAAAAGTGTATATCATCACTTGGAAATAAAATTTAAATCAATAAGGATATATTAGAACATATCCCAATATAAAAATATGTAAATTAAAAGACCCAACAAAATAAGTATTTTAAAAAGAGGAGGGTGAAAGGTTCCCTTACCGACTTGGGTATCTTTCAAAACATACACCCCATGAAAGAAGAACAATACATCATTGATGTAAATACTCATAAAAAAAATTATATTACACAAAGAGTAGAATAATTTTCCGTACATACACCACTCAAAGGAAATTATGGAAAATGTAGCATAAATCTTACAGGAATAAAAGTGAGATGAAAAATCCCTTACGAAAACTCGGCAGCCTAATGGCGCCACATAAAAATTACAAAAAATGGATTGATGAGATCAAATAGGGTAATTCATCATATTAACATAAAGTTTATAGAAAGAGGAATATAAAAGAACATCCCCCAACATAACAAATAGGAGCTTAAAGGAAGTGACATAAAGGAGAGTACTTAAAAAGAAAGAGAGAGGTTAGATCTCTTACGAAAATTCGGCAGCCTAACGGCGCCACTAAAAACTTCCAAAATGGATTGATGAGAGAGAATAGGGTCTCTCATCAAATGAACATACAAATTACAGTAAGATTAATATAAAATAACATCCCAATAACAAGAAAGACGAGCTTTAAAAGGAATGACATAAAAGAGTGTACTTAAAAAGAAAGAGAGGACTAGGATCCCTTATCTCATGTCCAACTTGTCTTGTTCGTTTCTTTATATTCCTGAATAATAAACTTTGGTCAATTAATAATTGCCTAAGTACCTACTTTAGAGATTATTATTCAGTTCATATCACATATTATAATGTTATAATAATTGTTTAATAATGATAGTTCATATCAGACGTTTTTGCCGATGTTTGGTACATGAGTCAAAAATGAACTTGTTTGAAAAAAGATTACCCATGTAGTTATAAGTAAATAATTTCCAGAATAGTATTAATTATTAAAATATAATATATATCCAGTAAATATTCATTTTATACTATTCCATATCATTTGGAGATAAAAAACAAAAAGCACTATTCATGGAGACGGTAGGCCATACGTATGCATGAACGCTACTTTCATTTTTTGTCATATTAATGGAATTAACAAAATGAGATATATATATATATATATATGTTATAATTAGAGAATGATATCCATAATTTAGATGTAATATATTACATATATATCCATTATATATCTGTACTTATGATATTACATAACATTTTGAGATAAGAAATGAAATGTACCGTTCATGGAGACGGTAAGCCGTACGTATGCATGAACGCTACTTCCATTTCTATTTCATATTTAATGGAATTAAAACATAATGATACATAATATTATTTTAATTCCAGTATGGTATCATATATAATATCATTAAATATATCCTTTATACGTACCACATATGGTATTAACGAAACAAATTATTTTGAGGGGGCGGTAGTCCACACTTCCTTAAATGAAGATATCGCGCTTACCCATAATGGAAATCATAAAGGTATGACATAAACGAAAAATACAGAAGCTTAAGTAAAATATAAAAATATTATATATCATATATAAATATAGTGTCATCTTAATGTCCACCTTTGAAGGTTTTAGAATAATGTTGAACAATCATCATTTCGTGAGGCAGAAATTCGCCATCCACAGAAATAGTATGTTCTTTAACCATTAGATGTAGGTGTGTGTAAGTGTAGCTCAAATACTTCTTATAACAACACCCTAGTATATTAAAGATACTGGATTTGTTACAAAATAAATGAATAAAAATAGTTTAGGGGGTTGGAGAAGCAAAATAAAACAAAAGGACACAAGTGAAGACATTACCTTAAAATCGGGTAACTCCCTTTGGTTTGAGCTCAAAGGCTTCCTTGGGAAGACTTCTGCCCAAATTGAGGCTTCAAGGAGTAATAGAGGGAAGTGGAGAGACACAATTGGAAAGGGTTGGCTGAGCCAAAGGCTTTGGGAGTATGGGTAAGGAGGTAGAGGTGGGGGCCTTTTATAAGAGGAGAGGAGTGGCACTCTTGTAAAGTTAGAAAATGTTACTTTATTTTCAAACGAGTTTCGGATTTTAAAGGTCCGACATTGATGTATTTAGAGGATAAGGTGATAAGGGTTCAACATACACTCATAAAATAGGTTTTGGACATTTTTAGGTCTTAGATATTACATTATCTTTCCATTTTATTTAAATCGTTAAATAATGAGGTAATTGCTGCATCATCATGATGTCATAAATAATTTAATTTATATAATGTCTAAAAATTATAAAAATGATAATATGATGTAGGAAATATTTTTATCTTTCCCATGACTATTTATAGTCAAAAATATTAATTTTATAACCCCATGTAAAAATTGTTTTAGTAAAACATCTCATGTTTGTTTCATTTTTACTTTAACATTAAATAAAAAGATATTTATGTCATTTTCCAACCAAAGTGGCTCCATTGGGTCCCCAAGTTGACCCATGGATTTTCTTGGTCGGCCATGACACATCCAATGAGGGTAGGACATGGTTCTAGGTCGTTTAATTTTATTAAAACATTATTCTTACCATAAACTACACTAATTACCTCTAATCGCGATTAAAAACTTAATAAGTTACTATTCACCAAAAAATTATTTTTATCCCATTTTACCACATTTTACTTCTTAATGACAACCATTTATGTCATATTTTTGAAATTCAAAACACAAAGATGGCAAAATTTCATTTAAACGGAAAAATCAGTTTTTATAAGTACTACTTAGTGGTTTCACTATTCATAAAAAATTGAAGTTTTTCAGGAAAATCCCTAAAATTCACCCTAATCTATATTTGATATTACGAATTCAAAAATGAAGTCTATTTTACAAATTTCAAAACATATAAGTCACATTAATTAATTTAATAATTAATTCCCACTGTCAGAGCAAATATCGTGTTTTTATGAAACAATAAGTATCAAAAGATTGACACCAATTTAAGTCTGATTTCAAAGTGAAATTAATTCCAACGACCACTATTGGATTTAATAGTAAAAATATATTCTAATTTCACCTTAAAAACAATTCAAAATATAATATAATCATATAAATAAATTAGATTAAAAAAAGGTTTTGAATTAAAATTCAACATTTTACACTATTCATTAAAAAAATGATCTTTATCGGAAAGATACCAAAAATTTACACAAAGTAAATTTTGATGTCCCAATTCTTAAGAAGAGTTTTATTTGGTCCAATAGACTGTATAAGAGCGAACAAAACTATATTTAATGACGATTTTCCATCAAAAGGTGATAAGTGAACCTTTAGTGAAAACTAGGGCATATACGCCTAAAATTGAATTCTTTCCGTATTTTAAGCCTTTATCTTTTATTGGATAAATTTAAAAACATTTAAAAACATATATAATCATATTTTACTTATTTATATCCATTCCTGCCAATACAACAACTTCATGTTAACTACCAGTTAAAATAATATTATTTTATTATTAGAGTTCAACGTAATAAGATTCCCAAGAAACTCGTTGTTGCGTGTTGGGTACGCCATCGAGCATAGTGTCCCCTTTAAAGTCATATTAATATTTTTTTCACAAATATGGATAAATATTAAAATGTCATATTATTTATTTACCTGGGGTGTTACAATATATATTCAGTTCAGTCACATGAGAAAATATACATATCAAAGTCATCTTTGGAGGTAAAGACAAATAACACAGCACTGTTTCAACTTGTTCCACTATCTCAAATAATCTATCATACCTCAGAGCCATATTTTCTTTCTTCCAATGCTTCCAGACACACAACTATGGTGAGACTTTCTATAATAACTAATTACCAATTAAGAAACCAAAAATTTGATAATGATGAAAATTTTAATATTTATACTAACATTGAGCTATTTCCTTTTGTTGACGAATGATATGAATATTTTCCTATACTTCTTGAACCTAACAGAGTTTAAAAAAAATTATCACATTCCTCTGACTAGCACAACAGTGGGTAATAATGATGTCAAATTAGTGATTCAAATTGTTCTATATCGAATTAATATTGATATATTATATTATTAGAAAAATCTAACAGTACAAGATGACTATCCCATTAACCTCCAAAATCGAAAAAAGCATGTTGCTTGTCCTCATGAACCTAAATTCCTTACTCGATTGGACCATATATCCAAGGACATTATATAGGGTCATATTTGACCTTGTATCTTATCATCTCAGATTGATCATTCGATAAAATTAGATGTATAAAATAAAATCTATACATTATAATGAATGTAGGAATCCCATGAAACATAAATATATTATTCGCAGATAATTTCCCTATGTCCTCCACCTTAGTAGTGTTATGATAATTTATGATGAGATATGACATGGTAAACTAATAAATTATCATCCTTATAGAATTACTTCCATGGGTATTCAATGCTAAACCAAAAAAAATTCATTGATATCTAATTCCACTTCTTTATTGGTATATGGTGAAGTTGATCAAATCTATACATTGTTTTACACTCTGAAGTAATTTTTTTAATGAACAGTATCGAGACAAGAAATCAGCTATGAATTTTTTCATACAAGTCCACAAGATATTGTTCTTTCGTCACATTAGTCATATGTTTAAAGGATCCATAATCCAAAACATATTCTCCTTATATATGAATTTAGTCTAATGTTACACTCGAGGTAGAATAATAATCATTATATCCCTCTCAAATCTTTAGTGTAGTCATAATAGTGGATAAGGACAAAAAACATTTTTTTTCATTGAATGATACCTAAATCAGTGATTACCATTAGAAATTCTCCCCCTATTACGTGATAATAGTCAATCAAATAAAAGTAATGAGAAATCCTACATGAACCACTGGTAAAAACATTCTGGAACTAGAAATATTTATATCTCAAATATATTTATTGCTTCTTCCCATGACATGACTATATTCATTTTTAGTATCAAATTAGATGTAGTGTTTTGAGACCACATGCTGAAAAAAATTTACCTCCAAAATCTACAATTGGAATTTTGATGATTTTCAATATAGAAAATGATCCATTAGGATTTTAAAAAGATATCTTAGGTGATGCACATGATATTCATTAGTTCACTAGTAAATTAAAATGTCACCCATAAACATCCTGATAAAAGTGTCAAGGTACTGGTCAAAATTATTGTTCATTATTTAAATGAAATCCACTAGGGAATTATTAAAGATCAGTTATATTATGAGGTACTCAAAATATCTTTACCCTCCCCTAAAAGATATATTTAAAATATAATAATATATGATTCTTTGTTAGAGATAACCTCACTAATGATCCATTTTAAAGAACCACTTTTCCCCATTCAATTTATCAAAATAATTATCAATGAAAGAAAAGTGTAAATTTTCATTATGATTTTAAATTTGAGATTCCTATATTGAACACATAATTGCTGAGTTATATATTATATATTAGAAAATAGAGAAGTTGAGTCCTAGTTTTACATAGTCAGATATATTAATCCCTTAAATATCATTTAATACATCAAAATATTCTTCTCCATAAACTCATCAAAAAAATGAAATAATATATTATTGATATAAACTATTTTTTATGTAAAATTAATTTATAATTATAACTCCCTCATGGAATGTACTACTGAAAATGATATGGAAATAAATTTTGAACAACATTGACTAGTAGTAGAATTTGATGGAAAATGGTTTTTGTTCCAACACAACTACAAAAAAGGATATCACTCTAGTGAAATCCTGAAGTGGTTGTTCCACAATAATAGACTTCATATCTTATATTCCATGAGAAATAAGAGACATACCATTATAGGATATAAGGGAAACAAATAGAGCATAATATCTTAATTAATATTTTTAACTCACCAACGAATCCATTACAAAAAGGACATAGAAAAGGGTCATTTTATTAAATTTTAAATTCAAGAATAACATAGAAGATGATAGTGAAAATTACAACAAGGGAAATCAGAGGCTCTACTCTTTCATTCTAACAGGCATACACATATCTGTAACATATGGAATGGGTACTATTTTATGTTTTAAGAGGATAATTGTGTATTTTTATATAAACGTTTGTCGAAAAATTATCAAATATACATGTAGATAATTATGAATAAATTAAAATGGTGCACCTAATAATCACTTTTCATGTATATGATTCTAAAGTATTATCTTCCACTGTGTACAATAGATTTGTTCTCATGGCCGATGATGTTGTGAGTTGGATGGTAGAAATATTGTAATAAAATAAAATGGTATTTTAAGTTACTATATATATAACATTAATTTGGATTTCTTTTGTCACCATGTTGTGGAAATACCAATGTTTTGAAAACCAAATGATTTTCATGGGGGATCCACATTTCATTCCATTAATTAGAACAGATTGAATAGTTTCAAATCATTCTTGATATATATTATCGGGATAGTTTTATTTACGGTTTGTGATTTTCATATTTTTTTTTATTTTACTAGTGGTGATTATTGAGAATATTAAAAGGCAGTTATTATGGGGATGGTACATGGGGTATTATTGTAATAGGTTGATGTCCATTATATCAATAATACCCAAATATTATGCCAATAGTTTTGGATGTAATGTGATGGATTTGGTGTCTTCACATAATATGTGATGTGACTACCTAGCTGTCTTCATGAGTGATGTTATATGATATCCCATATGCCTTTCAATGAAATTTTATGTGATGAACCTAGTGTCTCATGGAGAGGAGTTAAATATGGAATGGACGACAGCACCCAAAGACAAGTATTTGGGGTGAGAAAGTGTATAATTTGTGGGAAAGTGGTAAGAGGAACCCTATTTAAATTTTAGTTTTATTTTTATTATATGTGTATTAATTATTTGTTGATCTTGCTATGGTGATGATGGGATTGGATAGTTGTCCTACATTGGTGATGTTTTATCTTTTATTTTTTCCACCTGTACATTAGTATACTCTTTTGACATGCGCATAAAATAAATTTCATGTGACTCTACCAGGTAACCAAGAATTCTCACTCAATGTATATATGAAAAATATTTTAGGTTTAAATGAGGATTAAATAGACCCTTCTATTGGTTATAATCATAGACTTGGGGTTATTTATATGTTGTTAACTTAGGACATTCGTTCTAGTGTTTATTTGGCGACACTATTTGTTTTAAAAATATTATTTATTCATTATTATATGGTTTTGTTTTTTCCTATTTTAATTCATGTCATGGAGTTTTTTTATCATTGATATTGTATCTCTTGATCCTATTATATAAAGTGTAATACTTCCTAAATGTGATAATTATGTTCCCTGAGTTCTAATTTCCACCCCAGGTCCTACTTGTTGTGGGTATCAATAGGTTATTATCATGGTTCCCAAATTTTTATCCTATGAAGGTTACCAAATGAATGAGGGGGTCATAACATTCAGACATCAAACTACCTACACCACTAGCTATCTAGAGGGAATGTACTAGCTAATTGGTATCTGATGTGGTTTCCACAAATTTATCAATGTTTTCTTTAGTTTCCTCTAACCTCCACGTGTTACACCCCTCAACTAATTTTACAAAATCCCCTATCAAAAATTCATCAATTGAAATTTCTAAATAATAATAATTAAATTATGAATCCAAGATCAAAATTAGACTCTCTCAATCATTCCAAATTTTAAATCCTCTCGAATTTAAAGATCCCAATTTAACCCATTTCATAACTGTAAGAAACCATAAACTTAAAAAATAGTTATCTCATCATACGGGATATATAATCAATAAATAATTAAATGACCATGGTAAATACTAAAAAAATATTTCCTTAAAATATTTGAATCATAAACATGTAGTTCATGTGAGTTCAGCCAAATGTATTAACTTGTTATCAGTAACTAGAACCCTTACTAGATATATACTACATAATATCATTTTTCATAACCTATGATACAATTTTGATTATAAAGGGTGGTATTATATTCATTGTAATGGTTTAGAATTCAAATATCAAATATCAAATAAGTATAAAATGATCATAATTGTATAAGAACATGTGATTAACATTTAAAAAAAATATTATTCAGGTCATTTATTACAATCTAGTGCCCTAGAAGAAATACAAGATGTCCATAAGACATGAATCATTAGGGAATCAAATTATACAATCTATGAGATCATCACATATATATAAGTTTATGGCATAAAAATAAGAATTGTAAAAAATTATTTAATAGTAAACTATAATTATAAATGATATCATAGTGGAATTTGATTGGTCTCCAAACCATTAAAGTATTGAAGGTTCAATCAAAATTCTATCATAGTGTAAAATTTTGTTACTAAACTAGGATCACTAAACATTCCAGTCCTATTTAACTAATGTGATAAAAATCGATACCCAATGAATTTGAGGGATATATAGTTCCCTCCCATAAAATAATAAGAATCATAAATATCTGTGATATAATGTTAGAAATCATTCCTTATATGATTACTCATGGAAATAAATTTGTTTCATAATCATTTTATCAATTCACTAAGTCATTACCCCTAAATATGAAATTGGTTTCATGGATATTTCATCGTAGCATAACCCATGGAAGAGAAACTGGTTTTATAATCATCTTTTGGTCATAATATTAAACCACACTTAGTGTGAATAAACATTGTATCATCGTACAATATCTCGATTAATTATTATTTAACTACAAATATTTCTACATAGCTAGAAACTCATTTTCGAAGATCAATCATTGCATCTATTGAGGAAAATAACACTTCTTTGAAAATTATCATTTTAGAATAAACCTTCATTAAATAATATGGAAAAAAATTTCATTTAAAATAACACTATAATTTTAAATGTAATATATAAATAAAATAATGTTCCATATGTTATGGAATTTTCATTTATTCTATAAATGATAAAATAATACATGCCTTTCACACTATAGAAAAATTATCTCATTCCGAAAATGAAAACTAGATTCATTATAAAATATTTTTTAAAAGTAAATAACGTTTCAAAATTACCTAATATATTAATAAAAAAATATTAAAATAATTTCTAAAAATATTTTCAGAAAACATCGACATAATTTGAAAATGGTTTTCGACCGAAGAGATAAATAATGTCACTTTTTTATAAAATATTATTTTAGTATATTATGTATATAATTAAAGTTATATTAATATTAAAACATGTATTCTCAATATAAAACAATATAGAAAATATTTTAGGAGTTTTGTGATAGTGATTTCATTATATTTCATCATCATAATCAGATTCTTAAACCATCCAGTTAAACAATGAGTTTTTAACAGAAAAATCTTATCAATTTGATAACATTTCCATAAAAATCATCAAGAAAAAATTATCCATATAATAATATTTACATCCCATAATTTTTTTCCTAATAATAATAAAAACAATTATTGGGTAGGACATACACTTTAATAAGAAATCATGTGGTTTATAAGGCATGCATAATATAAAAACAAATGTTAAACAAAAATTCCCTACATAAAGCTTGAGAACTCTATATGAATGATTCAACCACAACCTAATAAATATAGGATTATTATATCATTATTATATAACCATACTAATATATTTAGTAATATATATTAATTAATAATATCCTTTTATAAAACATTTATTAACAATTCAATTATAAAATGATGTTTCGGGTAATAATGTCACTTTTAATTTGTGTTTGGGATTGGTAGATATAGTAATATTAATTATATTAGTGATAAATAAATCAAATAATTTTATAAAAAATTTATAAATATCATATATATTAATTATATTCATGTTATGAGTTATCCATAATATGTAGATATAAAGGAATCAATCACACAGTTCATGAAGATGGTTCGTTGTACGTAAGCATGAATTATTTTTTCATTTTTTGATGGATGGAATGAAATAGAATAAAAATATTAATTAAACATTATTGAATAATTATTATTTAATATATGTCATAAATAATTGTCAAATATATCATTATGACTATCCCTTAATAAAAATAATATAAAAAATGTTTCACATCGCTTAAAGAGCTTGTAGTCCAGACATATGCTCAAGTGACATAATCATTTTCCAATGCATTGGAATGTAAGATTGAATATGTGTTATTATAATTAAATATTTAAAAATATTTTAATCATATAAATATATAAAATCCATCATTATATCCATCAGTGGGTGGTGCTAATTGGAAATTAAATGCCTTAGTTTTCTAGGAGATAGATTTTTGTATATATGATCGATGATTTGGTATTCCATTTTCTAGAAGAAGTTATTTATATGGGTTATTAAAATTACATAACGAAAAATATGTATATATAATATATAAATTTTATTATATAATAATAGTTGATTATTATTTTTTACATATTTTGAAGATGATATATCATAGAAAAAAATGCTTAATAACAAGGTTAATAACTATACCCTTCTTTCGGACAACCTAATTTGGTTTACAAGAAAATCCTTAATTTGACTATTTCATAACCAAAATATGTTTTCTATAATATTGTGATGGAATTAATGAAATTATTTTGGTGGTTATTCGATAAATCAAAATAGTTTTTTATATTGATTAACTGATGAGAGGGGAAGTCCTCTTATTAGTGAGGAAAAAATCACTTGGAAATTATAAATTTAAAAAGTTGTCACAAAATTTTAAAAAACGAAAAAATGTCAAAAAATGGTTAACTATACACCATTACATTTTTTATGGTGGAAATATTGTAATCTAATACAAATTGGAATGGAATTTAGTTTGTTTTATGCTTTATCTTTTTTAGTTTAACCATATGTAAACCCTTTTTAACATAAACTGTTGTAATTTTCTATTAATATTTTTATCACAATTCATTATAACAAATAATTAACATTAAATTATTATATAATATTTTTTATTTTTAGTAACGAAATGTGATACATTTTTTCAAATTTGATTCATATAAGTTCAATAATTAAATATAAAATTAAATCAATAGTCTATATAAGAGAGTTCATTTTTGGAGAAAATGTTTTAATATGTACAGAATGTTTTAATATCAATATCCAACATATAAATGATTATAATTAACTAAATTGAATTAATTATATTTTGATTGGTCTAATTTTAATTTTAGAAAAATATTATATTTTAAATTATATTTATAAATTCATTAAAATAAAATGTGGCTTCCAATAAATATTAGAATTTATCATTAATCATTTTAAATATAATTTTATATAAAATTATCTAAAATTAACAATAAGATAATATTAATTATAATTTCATAAAAAAATTTCATATTTTCAAAAGAAATTAAAATAGGGGAAAAATTATTATTTAATTTTCTAAATGAAATATATATACTATTTTTTGTAGAACAAATTTATTTTCCATGCTTATTAATAATTTAAAATAATTTTTTTTTCAAAACACTTTATAAATAAATTTAAAAATGTTGTTACTCTTATTCATTCAACAAATATTAATAGATATGTTTAAACCAAAATGTTTTAATAATTGTTTTAATAGTATATTCCAGTTCATTAAAACTCAGTGTTACCTGTACGAGATGTTGTTGAAAGACTTAATTTTTAGGAAATGTTTTTCTAAAACATTTATTGCATTATAATTACACATTAAGAGTTACAATTGTTACAGAATTTTAACACTTTATGGTCCATTAAATTAATTTTTAAAAAATATAGTGGCATGTAAATGTAATAGAGTAGTAAAAGACCAGAATCATTTTACCCACATGAGTTAGGATATGATTTTTTTAAAAGATTAATGGTTAAAAGTATTTCAAATTTAATACCATATAATTTCAATTTTGGGACTATTTATATATCATGAGTTTAAATTCATCTCAATAAAAGTAAAATTATTATATAAAATATTTCACGACCACTTATACATTATAATTATCAAAAAATTAATTGGAAATAATAATTAATTTAGATTATATTTCTTTTAATTATTTCAAACCAATTTTTTTATTTTTTTAATTATTGCACATGAATATCATTATCATAGCGTAAGAGTGGAATGAAATGAAACTATTTATAAAAAATTGTAAATAATGTACTACTATAAATAATAATTATTCTTCAAAATATCCATATATAATAATTTTTATCTTTTTATCCCATTTAAAACATATTACTGATATTAAAAGAGTTAGAGTGACATATTTAAATTTTTCATATCATCAAAAATATAATTTTCATAATTAATATCACATTTCACAAAAATAAAATATTTCGAAAGGTATTATGGTTTCGGTTAAATAACAATAATTTAATGAAATATATTGAAGTTTAGTATTTATTATAATAAATTATATCATAGTTTTACCCTTATAAAAAACATTAAGCATTGCAATGGTTATAAATTATTACAGTGGGTACTATTAATTCTGACAAAACAAATATCATAATTGGTCATCCTAATTCAAAGTATAAAATTCTAATTTTCATGATTTAATTTTTTAAAATTATTAAATTGAATTTTCATATAAGTGCACTAAATGTAACAAAAAATAGTTTTTTGAAATTTTCATTTTAACAATAAATATTATTTTATCTCTAATCAATTGTAATGATGATTATAATGAAATTAATTAGATTATGTTTAATGAAATGAATATTATGTTACTCTAAAACCATATTAAAAACAAAATAATATTTTTGAATAATGTTCCTCACATAAAAGAAACAAGGGTTTTGCAAAAATCTCTATTTTTACTATTTATTGAAAATTCAATCATTTCTAAAAAAAAAAAAAAACTAATCATTAGACTATTAAAATTTTATAAATATAAAAATGATATAATTTTTATAAAATAACGAAATTAAATAAAATAACTAAGAACAATGTTCAATTGAATCCATTTTTGATGAAAATATATTTTTTATAGCATAAAATAAAGCTATTTTAATTTCATTTCTAATAAATATAATCAGCTAAATATTAATTAGTTAAATTTGATATATATAAAACTGTTATTTAATTAGGATCATTTATCAATAATTATTAATTTAATCTATTAAGATAAAAATACATTTCACACATCAAAAGCTATTTTACAATGAATATCACATTTATCATTAAATTATTTAATCTTAGATTTCAGCATATTAATTATCATCATATGATTGATTGTTAGTTTTGTTAGGTAAATTTCTTTTATATATATTTCATAATATAGTAATTTCTAATCATACCTACCTAACCAATCCTGGAGTCATGACAATCATATTTAAAAAAAATATCTATTTTTTATATCATGGTTCATTAATGATTGGTGTTCCGTATATCCCATAGTATTGAATATATTATTTAAATAAATGAAATTTTAAAATGTTGTGTTGTAACTTTTATGACCACTTCCCCTAGAGAATCATCAATGATATAGGCCACTGCTACTAATAAAAATTATACATTATTTTTAGACATATTATAAAAAAATATATCTCTGTATCGATCTAAATGTAAAATTAAATATCACAATAAAAGAATGAATTTAATTGGTCCAGGCGCCACTGAATGTTTTGGAAGGTAAACTAAACAGTTGTAAATTATTCAAAAAAATAACTCATTTTTAATTTTATTATTTTACAAAATCATTACTAAAATGATTCCTTTTAATTATTGATTTATTCATTTATGTACTCTATATAATTTATTTATTTAAATATTTTGAAATTCATTCTTAAATTACTAATAAATATATATCAAAATATTAAAATTAATATTAAAATTTTATTATCATTTAGTAATTTAAATTAAATTAATTAATAATTTTTAATTCAAGTGGAATCAATTATAATATTAATTTATAAATATAATATAAATTAGATGGAATATGGGAAAAATAATTTAATAGTTTTAAATATAATTTAAAATATTTAATTAACAAATAAAGGATAAATCATTTATTTTGGTCTTGGATTATATTTCCTTAAAATTACTAAATAAACATGAATATTGACATGGTTTTAAATTCAGTAGAGTTATATTATTAAAATGACTAACCAATTTCCTGACATTACATTACCATTTCATGTATTGTCATAAATTATTTAATATATATATATAATACTATAAATAAAATAAAATTATTTATTATTCCCACCCGAAAATAATGTCCAGAATAAAATGGTGTTAATTTTTTAGTAACCAAACATATTTAAAATTGAAATTACTCAAAAGTTTAACATTAAACTCTACAAGATAACCATTTAGAATAAATCCATCATAACAATGAAATGTTAAAAACCTAAATTTTTTTTCCATTATAAGAATTTTAGTTTTACCAAAGGAACCCTAAATAAATTTTAATATTTTTCCCCAACTAGAATTTTCATTATAATCCACAATTGTTTATATTTATTATAAAATGTTTATTTATGTATTTTTTATAATTAATCTGAATGAAATTTATATTACTAATTGATAAAACCATATTCAAATTAAATATGAAACATTTTATTATATTCCTATATAATGATTCGATTATGGGTTGCATTTGATATTGTTGTGACCCCCGGATATCATGCCCCAATCATGATGGTTTGGATGAATTGAATTATTTTGATACCATTTTTCCTTGAGTTTACATTAAAATTATACAAAAAAAATGAATTTCATAAATCGATAAATGTTATAATTATACTACACAATAAATATCTTATAAAATTGTCATTATTTAGAGGAAAAACAATATCTCTGGGGATACATGTTTTATTATTTAATGTATATACCTAGTGTCAAAAGGTTTGTGGTGTTTATTTGTTAAGTTATTGTATATGTAATGAATCCCAAAATTTGATGGGTGATGAAGTATTTGTATTGTAACTATGATTTAGGCAGAACACTAGTAATACAATAGTAGTGGTATTATAATAGTATACTATAGAGATTGTTGAGTAGTGGTTTTCTAAATCTCTAAATTTTGATATTAGTGATGTGGGCATGTGTTAGGTTTTAGAAGGGTGCATGTTAGACCGTTAGGTGATGATGAACTATCCAAACTAGTTACTATGAGTATGTATATGTCATTTTTATAATTGTTTCCCAAAATAATTACTGAATTTAA
This sequence comes from Viscum album, assembly GCA_963277665.1. Taxonomy (NCBI): domain Eukaryota; kingdom Viridiplantae; phylum Streptophyta; class Magnoliopsida; order Santalales; family Viscaceae; genus Viscum; species Viscum album. The sequence goes on along the minus strand of OY728139.1, from coordinate 44,023,213 downwards.
TTTAGTATTAAAAATAATTTACACATTTTTTATTAATTAAAATTATAATAAAATATTTTCAATTTTAAATTCAACCATATGATTAATTTTTTTTAAATTAACACATCTCACAACACCTGCTATAGATAAGGATGCCATCTCCTAGAATTCAATCTCTCTTCACCATGTATCTTTAGAAAAACTATTTATTTTGTTATTAATATATTTTGAAAATTATATGATTCACCAAATAATTCAATTAATAACATAATGAATACAATATTAAAGGAAATAATTCCTATAATTATAATTTATAATGCAACAAAATTTACTAAAAAATATTCCCCATACGGCTTAATTTATTACATTAAAATATATTATAATCAAACCCATTATTTTAATCTATAGGAAGAATTAAAATTGAAATAAAAATCATATTGAAAAAAATAAAAATTATCCCATAAAAATCATTTTAAAGGAAAATTAAATGATTTAATTACATAGAATCCCATTGATTAAATGTTTTGAAGGATTTTCCTTTCTATCATGCATAATTTAATGTTTGTATTCCAATGCACGTATACTTTTATATATAAAAAATTTCTAGATAGAAACATAGAGAGACCTACCTATTTGTTTCCTTTAGCCAACAATCCATGAGAACTTTGTGCAAAAACTAGGATTCATCATTTAACCTTGATATAAATCCCCTACCAAATATGATTTAAATCTTTATTAATTTATTTTCACTGATTATCTTGATCTAATATTAATTTATATATTTATAATGATAATGATCGTGAACTATTCATTTTAATGACTACATAGCTATCTTTATTTTTATATCAGATCTATTATAGAGGTCAGTATTTTCTAATTACAGAAACTCGATAGAATAAATATATTTTGTTGTATCGAAGAAGATTATTTGGTTCATAATCTAAGGTCTACAAGAATATATATGTTCTTAATTATAATTTAATCTTTTATACATGAACCTTTATGGAACTAATTGATGGTAGAAAAATATCAAGAACACAATATATATATATATACATATAGAATTATGCATTAGTTTTTGTGTGAATTATTTCACTTTTTTTATGATATATTATCTAGAAAATGTTGTATGAAAATAAAACACAACATATACTATGTTTTTATAGATTAAAAATTAAAATTAAAAAGAAACATAATTTTCCTTATATCTTATAAATATTATTATTTCTATATCAACTCAAAAAGTGAGTTGTGATATAATTAAGGGGAATATTTTTTTATATTATAAAAAATGTAAATGAAACAATTTTGAATAAAAAATAAACTGAAATATTTTCGAATGATGCTTCATGTATAATAATACATTTATGAGGCCTGGAGACACTTATTTTGGTCGAATGAGACACTAAGGCTTATATCTCAAGGGTGATGTGAAACTAGATATTCATGATCATTGAGAAGTGAGAGATTTCTTATGAATTTACCAAACTTAGTTGGGAATTGAATTAAAATAGTTTTTGGATTTCATTAACCATATTCCTTCAATGATTTCTAAAATATGTTTTATAAATTCATTTATGATAAACTATATTTCTTAATAACTATTGAATATATCAGTTTTGATAAAATTTTGAAATGTACGTTTTTATTTATATTATGGAAATTATTATAATTTTTGATTTGGTTTAAAATTATGTATTTTTGGTTTATTTAATATGGATTGATTATGAAACATCTGGTGGGATCCTATTGGTCTGGTTTTATCACATACTGTATATGTATTTGGGAAAATAAGACATTATATTCTAGTTACAGGTGTTGGAAAGGAAATGAGTATAAGATGTGGGTATTTGTGAAAGTGGGAGAAGGGATTTTTGTGGTAATATGTTCGGTGAGAAACTGCCATGTTTCACAAATATGGGTTTTTAAGGATTTCTTTATCTTGACCATTCAACGATGGTTTAATGTTTTTCTATTTTATCCCAATACATTATTTTTATCCAATTAGAAATTGATTGTGTTTATTTAAATGAATGGTTATCTTAGAGTCTCTTTATATGGATAATTAATTCCAAAACATTGTTTGTGATAATAATGAGTTAAATGTCTTATTATTGTGAATGGGAATGCCCCTTGAACCATTTTATAGACTAAATCAAATGGCTTTATTAATATTGTTTTATTTTTTTAAATTAATAAAAAAATAAGGGGTCAAATTAAAAAATTAGCTTTTTATATTTTTAGTTTTTGTTGTAACACCATGATGGTTCTCCTATCATTAAAATAATACCAGGTTCATTACATATTGGAATTTGTAAGAATAGATATAATATATATAATTCCAGATTAAATACTAAAAAAATGACCCATATAAATATTAAAATAACAAAAATCTAATAGAACTAATGGTATTAACTATTTTGTGTTATTAAATATATTCTTATAATATATAACCCATGAAATAATCATAGAATGTGGACGCATAAAAAAATTATAACGTAGTATTTTTGGTTATATTAAAATAATAATCATTCTAAAATATTTTTTAATTTTCCTTGACTTACAATAGTTTAATTTAAATTAATTTAAAGAAAAACGAATAAAAATAAGAGCTTATTATAACGAATTATTTTATATCTCATTTTTTATTTGATGTGAAAATAAAAATAATTCTAACCAAAATAGATTTTTTTTCTCAAAATTAAAATTGTTTCATATTAAATGAAACATTTTTAAATTTTGGGTAGGGTTTCACATAAAAAAATTAAATAATAATTAATCATTAATAAGGCGATCTAATTCACATATAAACAAATTCCCATGTCTCTAGAGATATTTGGATATTATTGTTTTGATAAATTCAATGTGTTGCATTATGTTTTTTCATAGAAGTATTAATAAATATTAATAATAATATTTTCAGATGGTCTATAGACTTATCACCATATACTATTAATTTATACATAGAAATATATCTGTTATATTGGGCCTATGTCATTAGAAATGCTTAACCCTATAATTTATCTGATAAACAAAAGGAATTAAATAATTTAATCATTTGCATTAACTATGAAGAATCACAAGTTTAAAAAATTTATACATTAATAATTGAAAAATAGATCGAATTCAAAATTTTATATAAATATTTTCATATAATGTTGTTTAGGATTAATATCTGGGGGACTGGTTGAAATACAGTTTTTCAATTGATATTTCTTGGATTATTGGGAAATTGTTGAAGGAATGTTTGTAACTATTTTGTTTATGTGTATATATATTAATAAAAAAGTACTTGTAATCATAAAAACAAAATTAATTAAAAAGAAAGGGGAGATAAATCATTCAAAACATGTAATTAATGTGATTTAAGGTTATTAAACCATTGAATTTCCCATTATTGTAAATGTTTATGGGATCACTTTTTTTAGATTGAATTTTGTTTTTATATAATGGTTAATTTTTTCTATAGTTTAATAATTTAGTTTTATCAAAAACATTTTAAAAATAGTAATAGAAGTGTTATGGGAATTTTTTTATGAAATATGGTTACATTATGTATTATAATTATTATATTTGTTCATTATATTACTATTATTAAGAAATATGCAATATTCATGGGGAAAATGGAAAGAGGTATGGTAAAAACACAATATGAGTTGTTATATTTTTTTATTTTTTAGTTGAGTTAAGTATATTTACAATAAAAGAAATTAAAAAATAAAATTATTTTTGGTTATTCGTTGAAATAAAGAAGAACCACATATTAGCTATGATTTGGTTTTTTAATAATTTATTTATTTTTATTGTTTTGTAGTTTTTTATTATTTATATATATATATAATAAAATAATAATATAATTATTTATAAACTAAAATAATTAAATGATTTCATTGTTGGATAAAACATAAAATGATATAACATTATTGAGACCCATTTTTTATCTATATCTTATAGAGATCCAAAAATTTAATGATATTAAAATATATAAAATATCATGTTTAGGATTATTTCTTCCTCTAGACTTAATATATATTATTTCAAAACATTTATTTATAACGTACACACATTATTATAAAACCTATTCTAATGTCATATAAAAAAATTATTCCAACTCAAACATGTTTAATTAAGGGTTTTTAAAGAAATATTTAGACTAATTAAAATATAAATATTATTGAAAACGATAAGGGGGAATATGTATTATAGATCTTAATGCCTTTCAGTTGATCCATTTGAAAAATATATTACAATATTTATATAAATATATATAATCCCTTCTTAATAACATATTTAATACTATATATATTACTCGGAAAAGAATTTGTAGCACACATTGTTTAAATTTTGTAACCCTCTAATTTTTTGTTTTAAGTATGGAATGATTTTTTGTGATGTTTGGGTGGGCCTATAAGACTTTTGGAATGTTTTGGGTCCTTTATAACTGTTTAGAATTGGAACATAATCTGTAAAAACCCTTAAACTCATATAGAAAATCATTAGAGGTGAAGCAAGGGCTACTGGGTAGGCACACGGTTAGGTGCATGGTTTGGAAAAACCAAGCAGCCACCCAGGATAAACCATGTAATGTGCGAACGAGGAATTTAATATGGTTGGTGAGTAATATGTATAATCATGTCAGCCTACCATGAGAGGAGCTTAACGAGGAAGATGAAAATTCAGGTATAGCATAATTTCTCCTAATCTTTAATTAACCTTGTAGAGTTTAAAAACAAGATCATAACAAGTGGATATAGGTCGACATAAATGTTAAACATTCCATTTTCTCCCATTTCAACCCTAACTCTACTATTATTCCATAAAAACATTGTGGAACCTTTTTCCGAGTAATCATAGGTAATATAGAATTGTTTATTGGTTAGTTGAATCCCTATTCCCTTGTTGAGTAATCATTTTTTGTACTTTTCTTAGTTTTTCTAAGATCAAATTTATTCCTTCTCTTGTTTTCATAGATTAATCCTGGTGCAGATAGATATATGGTGGTTGATGAAAATCATGGTTATATATTACTTTGTTGATTTTAAGGGAAGATATATGAGGAGGGTTTTTTAGATTAAATCTGGTTTTGTTAATTTTTTTGTTACATTCATCATTTTTATGTAGTTCATGAGGTAAGCTGATTCACTCTCAACCCCTATTATTATAAAATGAAGTATTTATTTTAAAATTATTTATTTTTTTATGAAATTTATTATGAAATTATTGTTCAATGCATGGTATAACCCATCCATATTTTTGGTTTGTAAAATTAGGGAATTATTGTAAAATGTACTTTTATAAATGGTTTTAGTATGATGATTTTAAGAATTTGGTGTTGGATCGATTCATAGAAAATTTATTATGGAATTTTTTTCAATAAAATAATGTTCAATTGAGATTGTTTTGGCATGATTGGTTATGGAATGGTTTTGGAAAAATTGGGTTTGACATCTTTGTGGCATAATGTAATGGTGTGTGTTCATTTTTATTAACATGACCATGTGTTATGGGGAATTTTCCATTAGGGAATTGGTATAAGGATACCTTGTTAAAACATGGTAGATCGACAAGAAACCATTCATCAGAATATAAATTTCACCTGGTTATGTAGGTTTGGATGTCTGGATTTGAAATGGTTTTGGAAAATGAATATTTTAAATATATTGGTGATATTCATCTATTTATATCAATTTTAAAAAGTTATGGTTTCTAAAATAATTTGGTTTAGAATTTTTTTATTTTTTGATACATTTTTTTAGTTTTTTTATATAAGTTGTTTATATAAATTTATATTTATAATTGTTTTATATTTTTATATAATAGTGGCATGTGAATGAATCTAATTTTGGGAAACCCTATCAAGTTTGATTACTCAACCATTCTTTTGGCGCAATTGTTCTCCTTAAGATATTTTTTATCAAGACGTAGATAATAGTAAAATATCATAATTATGTAAAGGTTAATCATGATAGTTTTAATGTATTGCTATGTTTGAAAAATGAATAATGTTGGGTTCATGGGTGTTTTTTTGGTTTCATTGAGTTTTGTTGGTTTTTATTCCACTTTGTACTATGATATTATTTATCTTCAAATGTGGGCATTTGTTAGAGTTCTGTTTTCATTTTTATATAATTAAATAGAATTTCTTTACTTCATTACCATGTATCATATACTTTTTTTATTACGTTTACTTGATTATGGTTCTTTTATTATCATATTTAAATTCATCTCCCATCTGTTAATAAAGTCCTTGTAATTTATTTTCAGCCTCTAACATTATAGGGATGTTTCTAAAATCAAAGTATAAATTATACCTCAACTCAGGAAAATGAGGAGGGGTGTGATGTTACCTGTGGTATCAACTTGTCAGGTCCTTGAATTTAATGTTTTATTATTCTAAGTCAGTATTTGATTAGTTATCTTTTCTTGTTATTGGTGTTGAAATTCTTTCTGGCATATTCTTTATTTCGGGATGGTATAATGAAGTAGGATTATTGGGAGTTGAAAATAAGTTAATTATAATATGTAATTATACTTTTTATAATGACCATCAAATTACTATGAATTTGGTTAAATAATTATTTTAGAGACACTTATAGGATTTTGAATCACATTATCATGGTATTAGTCAAATAGACAGGCATGACATTCATTTTGGAAATGAATTTCAACTAGAAGTGTATATATTTTATGATTATTGATTTATGGTTGTGTACAAGAATTTTGATATTTGAAATTATTGAAATTCTTATTCATGTGAATGATTTTGAAAATGATATGATAATGGTATTTTGAAAATGAATTGATTTTTAAAATGGGTGGTGGACTTTTAAAAAATAGTTTAACATGGAAAATGTTGAATTTTGGAACACACATTTGGGAAATAGAATGTGATAGAATTTGAAATTGGAAAGCCTTTAATTGTTAGAGGGTGAGACTTATGGATTTTGTTTTGTTTTAGAAAATTGAACCTAATAAATTTCATTCAAAACCAATGCAAGGTGCTCTTTAGAACATGGTTATACCTGATCCAAAGGTGAACCAATAGTTTTATTAGAGTAAATCCATTAAGAATACGGACAGATGAAACAAGATGAGTAATCCAAGGCACGTGCTTCACTGTATCAAGTTCCATATGTAGAAACCTTCCATATTTAGGGGTTATTTGGAACCAGAGAATATAAATGCCTAAATGAATAAATAGAACTAAATATTTGATTTCTATAGCACACCAGCAAAGCTCAATGTGAATTTGGTGACTTATATATTAGAGTGTCCTTCATGAAAATTGATGGATTTCAAAATTCAAGAGAAATTAGGCTACGGAATATTTTGGGAGGATATAGAATAATTGTTTGGAAAACAATTATTTCATAATATGTTCATAATTGAAAAAACAAAATAATTTTGAATCATAAATATGTAGATCCACAAAATGGTAGAGTGAATGTCTATATTTATGAATTTAGTCTTCTTTTAAGATGATGTTGCTGCAAGTGTGTCCTTAAGGGAACACATTTTTAAATCAAGGCTAAGGATGGAGATTTACTCGATAATTGAAGTAATATATATTTGGGATTATATAAAGATAGTCAATATTGGTATGGATGAATAAAGGTACATCTCATTAGATATTCATAGAGGGTGTATGTTGTTGCCTATAAGAAATAGTTGTATATCTAATTATTTTAGCATGCAGAAGATGAAAACCTATTTCTAATATACATGGATTCCTTTGAATCAGATATCCTGATCGATGAATCATCATCCAAGGCTAATGTGTAATGTTGGATTTTTCTTAATATTATTATAAAGACCAATTCAGGCTATGAGGTCGATTGTTTATAAAACTCCTCACGTGTCATAGATTTTGTATTCATTTATGGAATAAGGGTATCAGCACAATAAACACAAAAAATAGAGATATCTACGGTTATTAAATTAATACCATGAATCCTCAAAAACAGAAATATCAATAGGGAAAAAAATAAAAAAATTCTTCGAAAAATAAATTTTATAGAGTTGATAACGTTATTGTAACACCAAAAGATTTAGAAAATAAATTTAATATTGGATGAATTAAAAACTATGTCTCTACGAAACATCACAATGTTATAACCTATCTAGTAAACATAATTTCTTCATCTATTTGACTTGAATTTGAAAAACCTGACATACACGACTGTGTTATGTTTGATGTTTTGAGTCAGATAAGAAAAATATATTTTTTTTGAATAATAAATAAACATACGAACTGTAATATACCCTTATGAATAGTATTTTTACTCTTATGAATATTAATAAATTTTAAATCATCCAAAAAAATTTAAACTTCACCAATGAGTGTATAAATATAGTGTAGACATCTTATATGTGAAAAAATGATCATAGTATAAGTATTGGTATTTTTGTGTGTCATTATTAATTTAATTACAATTTTATAATAAATGTAATAATTTAAAATTGAAATATATTTGGATAAAATGGAATCTTAAATTATAATATTATTTTATTACGGTAATAATATTATTTTATGGGACCTTGATTAATTTCATAAGGTCTTATAATACAATTTATATTTTTATTGTTGTTTTTTTGGAAAAAAATTATGATTTTATTTAAAAAATAAATTAGAAATATTTAGATAACAATTTTCAGAACATTTATTTAATTATTAATTAAAAATGCCAAAAAATAATAGGGATAAATATTTCAGATATTTATAAAATACATGAATTCATGGTGAATATTAAAATATGGTAATTTATGATAAATGATTAATATAGGTTTTTATGGGTCGTAAGTGATGTAAGAGTGATGTAAGCCCACTAGGTATGAAAAGATATGAACTAATAACTATTATGGGACACATTAATCAACACTAATGGTTTTCTTGATATAAATAACAAAATAATCTATGAAATAGTGGGAAACCCATTCCCTCCTCTATTATAAACCACCCTAACTCCCTCTTCTCTTAACTCTTCTAAAACCACTAGACATGTCTAAATTACTCTCAAATATCCCCCAAGGTCCTCCCCCATGACATTCAGACCATGGCGTCATAGAAATACCTAATTCTCTCCCCTAAAGAGGCTCTCAATGATGATTATTTCAAGAGGTAAATTCCTCTGTTCCTTTCATTTATTTCATGTTCTTTTCTCATAATTTTCCTCACTGACCTCCTTTTATACAAATGTTGTAATGACTCAAGTAAATTAAATATACTAGAATGTTTTTATGATAAAGGAATAATTATTCATCATATATTCTTTCCCCATATTTTTTACTAGATATGAAAACACTATCTAAAAAGTGTTAATTTATCACATCAAGGTTGATGTATTTTAAATTTCTATTATCATATTAAATTTTGGTCATGAAACCATTTTTATGGGTGAAAAAGAATAAAATACATGAATTATAACTTAATTGTTGTTCCGTAATCTATTTGTACACATGAAATTAATTTATAAATAAAAATGGTTTGTTGAGATCAAGAACTGCTAAGTATCCCAAACAATTTTCATTAATGTTTTTTATAATGATTCATATTCACTCATAAAAACAAAAAGAATTTTAAAACCATGTAATATTCTAGTTGATAACTAATAAAATACATCTTCTATTCTGGATAACCATTCTCAAAGTAAATGGTTATCTATACAAGAATATAAGTAAATTGATCATGAAAATAAATGAAGAAAACACTCCCAAACAATGAAATTAGATATCATAACCCATCAAAAGTCCATGAATGAACCAAATAAGGTTTTGATAAAAAAATTAAATGTATAATTTGTTTATTAATCTTTAATTTATGACCCTAAATTTTAATATTCCAGTCATTAAGATCTAGCGAGGAGCAAAAAAAGTTTAAAGGTAAGGGTTTTCAACTGGAACCTTTATTTTCATTCAGGTTACTCTTATTCTATAAATACCTCAATTAAATTTTTATTTATTCATATATACTCCCCATAAATTATGTTTAAATATACTATATATTTTTAGCAACCATATTTTTACATTTATGTATGGGGAGTTATATGTTTTAAAATTCCCTTTCAAAAAATCATCATGAAATGTGATAAAACTTCAATGGAATTTCTGAAATTCCTACCAATTTACAAGTTCACTCTATGATATACTTTTGGAAACAAATATCATTATAAAATCTCTCATTTTATTATCAAAATACTATCTTACTTATCTTCATGTTTTTATATATTATTATTCTAAATGAACTACTCTTTTCAAAGTAAAACTTATTTTTCTCAAGAATTACTCGATGATTTTATAAGAGTATCTTAATCAATTTCAACAAATATATTGATTCTTAAGTATTATATGGATTAATATTTTATGATATCATCTACCATATTTAATTGAAAATTTTATGATTATTTTTATGGTGGGTGTGCTATCTTAAAACCATTCTCTAAATTACTCATAATGGATAGTTTCTATGCTTGATGTTCGGGAAAAAATATTTATATTTCATATATAATTTTCAATATGAATGTATATGTTCTATATGTTTATCAAAAAACATATTTTTAATGAATTTTCTTTATTAAGTGTCTGGCGGGGTCCCTCTAAAGCCCCTCAGTGAATTAGTAGGTCTCTTGAGACAAACTATAGTCCCAACAAGAGGGCATGGAAAATGGATAATAATGGTCTTGGAATGAGGCCTTGATTGTATGGTTATGATGTCCTGTATAATTAAATCATTCATTATGAAAAAATTAATTTACATTTAATGAGATTATTTGACTATTAGAATACACATGATCATTTTTTGTTATGGAATTATATATTTATCTCATATTCCTGCCATAATTTGTTCAAGATTATTTTTAAATGTATGTGTTTTTATTTATTCACAGTGAATATAGTTTTTGTTTATGATATATTATGCTTTATTTATTACCCTTATAGATCATTTGAGATAAACCATTTCTTTTGTTTCATTTTATCAGGAAAGGAAGTAGTTTATTATGATGGACGTGAAAGGATAAACTTATAGATGTGGATATTCCAAAAAAACATACATATTTTATTTCATTTATTATTGTAATATAAAACATATGTATGTATCTAGTTTCAAAACCTACTAAACAACTCGGTCCTTTAGTATGCATATTCATTTTTATATTCCCATGTAAAAAAATAAGGCACCATCTTCGAGAAATTGGTGTCGGGTCATTACAGTTGGTAATAAAAGAAGTTTAATACAAAACATAAAAACTTGTTTTAGGGAAAATAGATATGGGAAATCCAGTAAGATAGAATAAAAGGATAAAAACATAAAAGAAAATCCAATATGTTTTGTTTTGTAATATATAATGTGTATTTTTCTAGAAAATACATCCCTTTATGGATTCTACAAGTGGACGTAGTTTTGGCATAAATGTACCTAAGAGTAAAAACAATGACAAGGAGTTTCGGGCTTGACCTGTGGATTCCTTGTACAAGACAACATGATTTATTATTCACCTCCGTTTAAACTCTCTAGGAAAATGCTTAGTATAGTTTACATTTTCTATACAAGCCTTTAGAATTGATTTAAATGTAAATTGTTCCTCAATGAAACCATTTCTAGGATTATGAGATTAGCATTGTATATAATTTCAATTTAGGATTTATAATTTTTTATGAAAAGGTTATACATTATGATTCTCATCCTTCTCTAGTGTATTCCATTATTTAGATAGACTTCTAGAAGAAATGGAAACTGGATGAACACATGTATTCTGTGTAGGGATTCCCCTCAGACACAAGATAATGATATTGGATCTGGAGCTACGACTGGTGTTGAGGGACTTATGACTATACTGGGAAAACAAACTCTGGTTATGAACAATAACCTTATGCATTTGAATCATTACAATCCCCAATTTTGAGGTGCTGTGTTGGATCACTTTATGTGACAACATCCATCATCTTTCAATGGGACTTCAAAAAAATTTGTAGCTAAGGAAGGGATAATTTCCATTGAGAATATTTTTCTCTCATTGGGATGCAACAAAAGAGAGAAATTTTCCATAAAATTTTATCATCTATCCGGATATTTGGTTTTGTGGTGGTAATTATTACAAAACAAGGAGGTTGGGGATGAAATAGAAGATATGTAATCAAAGGACTTTAAGAAAATCTTCCAAGAAAAATATTTTCCTCAAGAACAATGTGCAGATATAGAAAATAAATTCATGAATCTGAGGTAGAAGAAAGAAGAAAATGATGAAATGATTGATGCTAACATAACAAGGTTAGAAACACATGCCACAACATACATACAAAATCCAAATAGAACGATTGATTGATCATGTTATTGTTTAAAACAATTCCTCTAAAAAGAACTAGCCTTCTAATGTTTCTCATCATATAAAGATATAGTCTCAAGAGATATCAAGATAGAAAATGAATTTTTTAAGAATTATTTCTTTTAAGGAAATCAACAGAATAAGTTAGAGATAAATAACTATTGAAAAAGAAATAAGAAAATGAGGATGAAGGGTAGAGTTGACCATCCATCCTATAGTAATTATTTGAGGAAACACCGAAGCACTTTGTTGAAAGGAATTAAATTACATTTCAAGTGTAGAGAAAAAGGCCACATATCTCAAGAATTTAAGGGGAATAAATAATATACTAATGTTCTATGATACTATTGTAGAGTGATGGGACATTATTCACATGAATGTCATAAGTTTTAGGGAAGCATTCCCCCATGACGGGAAAGGGAGCAAGGCCAAGATCATGTGGTTAAACCATGGATGTTGATGCTTCAAGAATTTTGGGGGTAGGTACTATAATCATTTATAAGAACTTTGACATTGCTTTATTGGATTATGAATCATCTCATTCATTCATATCTTTGCTTTGTTCTGATAAAATTAGATATTTCCAATTGGATTTACTAAATGAGTTTTCATTCAAAACACTTAAGCGGGGTATCATTGCTATAATTTTGTGTCAGGTAGTCCCCATTTTGGCATATAAACTGGATTTATCTAATGATTTTATTATGATACCCATGATTTACTTTGATATAATATTTGGTATGTATTGGATTTCAAACCATGATTCAAAATGTTTTTTAAGAAGATGGAGGTTACAAATTTTTAGGATGATGTGGAAACTCTTATCTTTAGGGAAGAAACATCACCATATGATTCTCATATAGATCCCATCCAGGTACCTCAACTGAATTCAATTTTTGATGGGGATGGTAATATAAAAACCATGGTAGAGGAAATGAACGTTCAAATAGAGGACATACCTATTGTGGAATATTACGTTATGTATTCATAGAGGATTTACCTTGAAACCATCCCGAGTGGGAAATTGAGTTTTCAATTAACTTAATTCTTGATTAATTCCCATATGAAAGAACCCAAATAGAATTACCATTATTGAATCATGGGAACTGATGAAAAATCCTGAGGAGTTAATGATAAAGGATTTATTCCCCCCAGTGTTTCTCCATAGGGAGCCCATGTTCTATTCATTAAAAAGAATGATGGACATGTGAGGTTTTCCATTGACTACATGGAGATAAATTCTGTTATAATAAACTATAAGTATCCCCGACATAACATTGATGATTTATTTAAAAAAATTCACGAAGATAAATATTTTATTTAATGATTTTCCTTCAATTTTGATATCATTAGATGGTTTTTAGGATGGAAGCCACATTAAAAACAGCATTTCAAACCAGGTATGAGAATTACGAGTTTATTATAATGCCTTTTGGAATGAATAATGGACCCAATGTTTTCATCGATATAATGAATATAGTTTTGAAGGAATATTATGAGTAACTAGTGGTGGTATTCAATGATGATATCTTGGAATACTCTAAAATATATGTACACCATGAAAACCACTTATGCGCAATTTTGATGACTCTTAGAATAAATGAATTATATGGGAAGTTGAAAAAGTGTGAATTTTGAATACAATCAGTTTCCTTTCTGGGACACATTGTCTATTAATATGGAATATACATTGATCCCATGAAAAAATGGATATTCAGGAAAGGCCTCATCCAACGAACATAACATAGGTGTGTTGTTTTATTTGTTTAGAAGGCTAATTTAACTTTTTCATTTAGAACTTCTCCTGATTACCCAACCTAATCACCAAGGTTAAATTTAATGGTGTTATGTTCATATGGAAATTAGAATGTGACTGCAAATATGTGACCCTAGAAGCCTAGATAAAGTGCATTATTTTAATACATTAGCATGATTACAAAGAATCGAGTCCTAAAGGACAGTTCAGTTTAGTAGTCTTGGAAAATAGATTACATACATGAATGTTACATTACACACTCAAATATAAAACACATCCTAAAAAATACATTGAAAATTCCATTATTCTCCAAGATTAACCCTACATATCAAACATAATAAACATTATGAAATCATGAAAAACAAAACATAATAATGGGGTGAGCTCAGATGCTCAGTTAGGGTAAATAATTTAGCAGAAGCTATAATCTTTTAATGAATTACTTGTAAAAAAACAACATACATTTACAAATATAATTGAACATAATATGATGAAAATACTCCAATAATTACCATATAAACATGCGCAGAAATATTCTACTAGTCGAATAATAATGTGTAATAATGAATTTTCTAATGAGGGAATGCCTAATGGCTGACATCATTAACACAGAGTTAATGCCATCTAGGACTTATTCGAAGACAATAGTTTGTCTAATGAGACCAACTGATGTATCGAGAGACTAAAAAAAGCCTCACCCGTCACTTACTAAGTCCACTACAATCCTCATATGAAAATGTTGAAACATAAAATAAAAATTTGTATTAAAACTAGAATATAAAATTTCAACACATCAACCATAGATTATGAATGGTATAAAAATTGCACATTCACAGTCAAACATATCATAACTCATTCAATACAATATTGAAGATTATAAATATAATAAATCAACCTCAAACAAGATTTATATCCAAATATTTTGTTGACATAGTTGAAAATATTTAGTAAAACCCTTTGATATGAACATATTTTTTTCATGAAATCATTTAAAAGTCTCAAAATTTATAAAGGAAGACATTCAAAATATATATTGAATAAAAGTGTCTCATACCACTTCGAAACTATATAATGGAATTAATATTTCTAAACAATCATGTTTATATAAATAAATCCATAAATCCATTTGGAAAACACGGTCATTAATGAGAATGATTTTGAAGAATTAATATTTAAAACAATTAAAATGAATATTTAGTTAAATATTAGCTTAAAGAATAATTTTGAAATGTCTTTTTTGAAACATGGTATTGAATAATAAATATGTCCCAAAAAATACTTACACATACACAATCTCGGTTAATAATGCGATTGAGGAATTAACCCTTACCTTACAATTTCTTTTGGTGAAGGGTACATTTAACCACCTCTACAATGACCATAGTATATTATTAAATTTTACCAGAACTATATTCTAATTTATTATATCATACATGATTCATTAGTGACTTTATATTTCCTTTTTCATAATGATTTTCGATGTTAAATTAACAATTTGGGTAATAATTTCTATTTTTGTCTTACGTGTTTTAACTTCTTATTCTTGATCATATGTTTTGATCATGATATAAATACTTATAGAATATAAAACATGATTTATATATAATATATATTTAGAATATAAATATGTATAATATATAGATATATAAAATAGAAAATACCATTTATGGTGACGGTAGGTCGTACGTAAGAATAAACGTAGTTTCCGTTTTCATATCGTATTGAACACAAGTCAGTGAATTAGATATATGAACATACATATATATATATATATATATATTTCCAAAATAATAATTATTTCATATATTATATACTTATTAATAATATATATTGTTACAATCATCATTGAATGGTGAACCTGGAAATGAATCTTATCGCATTGTGGAGACGGTAAGTCATACGTACACACGAGCGATGATATCATTTCTTTAATGATTAAAAGGTTTGGAATTGGATGGTATATTAATTGTACAGTGAAATTATGATGTTATTTTTATTATTTAAAATCATATTCTGCATCATTATATCCATCCAAATAACATAGTGTTGAAGAACAAATTACACCATGGCATGGAGATAGTAAGCCGTACGCACACACACATGATGACATTATCATTCATAGGATGGATAGAATAATGAGTACTATTGTACCATATTCATAATAACATCACATTATGTAGAAGGTTTTGGATTTATTTTTTTGGTTTGGAAATAAAAATGAAGTAGAATGTGGAAGAGAAAAATAACTTTTAAAGAGTTGAAAAAATAATTACCTATTCATTGGGTGTTTCTTTCTGATTTGTACAAAAGGGCTCTTTCGGTTTTATTTATTCTCAAGGGAAGGCCTCTAGGATGAACTAAGGAAATTTAGAAGGATATTTGGGTTGGTTTTGGTTGAGTCAAATTGCTTTGTTAGTGTGATATTGAGAGAAGGGTAAGTACCCTTTTATAAGAGAGGTGAGGGTCACTTTAGGAAAGGATTAAAATATTATTTTGTTATAAAATAATATTTGGTTTCTAAGGACTCCAAATTGATTGATTTCGTGGATAAGGTGGGTAAGGGTCTAAATACTCTCATAAAATATGTTTTAGACAAGTTTAGGTAAACATATTTACCCTTTAGTTTATATTTAACTTTTATTTAAATAGTTTAACTTTTACCATGTCCTCTGGTATTATTATAATAAATGGTTAATAAAAAACTATAAAAACACAAAAGAACCCAAAGTGGTTAATTATTTATATATATAACCTTATCTATTTCCTTCGGATAATCTTTATATTTTCATAAATATTATATCAATTAATAATATAGTATTTGTTTTAAGAACTCATTTATTTCAATTTTGAAACTATTTGGTATTTTTTTAAAGTTAGAAAAACATAATCACTTCAATACAATTTATTCAATAAAACCTCAAATGTAATATTAAACTATTAAATTATTGTATGGCATCAAAAGTATCAATTTAGATTTATTTTTATAATTTTAATATCACTTATTTTAATATTTTCAACTCTTCTTTAAGTAAATTAATAATAAATGTCCTAATCTAATGAAAATGGACCCAATGTGACATATTTTAATCCTAAAGTTGGTATTGGTCTAAATATACTTATCCAATAGAATTAGGAAATGTTTTAAGGTAATTATAATATCATTGTTAATATTAATTACCCTATTTAATTTTAACCATGGTAAATAAAAGTCAAAAGTTACTATTCACCAAAAATTATTTTCATCTTATTGAAAAAAAATTTACTTACTGATTCAATATACAGATGTGGTAAAATTTTGTTTTATGAAAATTTGCAAATGGGCCTAGAATATGGGTTATAGACGTTAAAACAAAGAATAAAATTTATACAACTAATTTTGTTAAAAAATGACTCAAATGAATTAAATTTACTTTATATAGTTATTATATATCTATTTTTGTTTAATATAAATGTATATAAAATATATTAGTATTTAAATAAATACTCAATTTTAAACTATAACGTAATGTTTTTCACTATCCATAAAAAAATTGAATGATTTAAGAAAAATACCAAATATTCACCCAAAGATAATTTTGATATTCTTAATTAAAAAATGATATCTATTTTACCAAGTTAAAAACATATAAGTTTCTTTAATTTATATAAAATTAATTCATGTTGTCAAAACCTAAAAGAGAGTATGGAAAATTAAAAACTATCAACAGATCGGAATGTGTTTATGTCAAATTTAAAAGTGAAATTACATATAATGACCTACATTATATTAAATGATAAAAATATAATCTAATTATACTTCCAAACAATTAAAATACATAATTTAACATTATAAATTAATTTTATTAAAAAAGTTGTTTTCAATTAAAATTTAGTATTTTTCACTATTCATCAAAATATAATAGCTATAAAAGAAGCACCAAAATTTCATCCAAAAAATATATTTATGTTCTTCTTCTAAAGAAGAATTTAATTTCATTAAATTGAATATATAAAAGTGTGAAATATTGGTTTTGAAAAAGGATCACTGTTAAAAGGCCATAAAATTTCATTTTTTTAAAATACTTCTTTTATCTGAAAAAATGAATTTGTTTTTATATTATGACTAAGAAAAGTATAATATGGATTCTAAAATTATATGGAGTATATGGAATTTAATATTCAGTTAATACAATTTATAACTTTTTTTTGAACGTCTAGTTTGGTAAGTCGTGATGCGCTCGAACTCAGTGTTACGTGTAGCGCAAGTAATTGAATTACTTTGATGAGATAACGTACTTTGAAATCATGGGGTGTTACATTCCCCCTACCTAAATAAATAGTGTCCTAACAATTAGATATTTTTAATCGATAACAAATGTTTAAAAATAGAAAAATAACTTTGTGGAAAACCCATATCAGAAATTGAGTTAATAAAATTTAGTCTTAATAAGAGGGAAGTGGAAATAGAAAATTCACCACCAAGTTATGATTTCTATTAAGTGAACATTGGTGGAAATTAGAGAAACTTAATTGGATGAAAAAAATACATATTTATAGCGTGTGATTGAAGTCATCAATCACAAACAAGTGTAAAATGGATGTCCTCAAAACCATCAATCTATGATGATTTAAAATATCATCTGTTCAAAAAAACATACGTTATTCAAATAACACATTTTTGGTTCTATTATATCTCCCCTAAATATTAAGAATTAATATATCCATTTAATAAGAAGAAAAAATACACTTGACATGTAGAGTTTTATCCTTCAACTAATTCCTACCACAAACTCATCTTTCCCTCCAAATAATAATAGAATTCAAAAATATTCAACTTATTTTAGTCATTTAGGGTTCCAAATATATTGAATATATAATTTGTATGTCAGAATATTTAAAAAAAAACTACATTATACAAACAAGTAAATCATGTATGCCAGTGGTAGGTGATGTACTACTGTCTCCATTTGGTTACGGGTTCAAGTATCGCAACCTTGTTAGACATGATAGGTTGTCACCTGAACTCTAGGTTTTCCTTTTTATAAGAATCTAGAAATAATCATAAGAAATTATTAAACCATACAAATAGTATCCAATGTCAAACATAATCCATTCAAAAAATTAAAAATATCCAAAATAATTCTGTCCAAACTCACAGTCCAAAATTTATAAGGAATGTGAACACAATGAAGATATTTATTTCCACATAATAACTTGTAAATACCTTCATCTTGTATTCTTTTAAAACACAGTAACACCCTAAATTACCATAAACCTTATTGATTTTATTTGATCTCCCTCATTCCTTATAGTATACAAGATATACTGTTTATATTAAAAAATGTTGAAAACTGCAACAGTAATAGAATAATGAAACAATTAATTAGATTAAATGTACTCAAGAATATCGAATATAATTTATCCAAATCAATCGTATCTCATTAAAAAATCACACCCGCATTATCAAAACAGTATTAAGGTTTATCTTGCCTTTAACATTGTATTTCCCCAAAAAATGATCTTTCTATTGAGTAACTTTTCTTAGAATAATATATTCTCAAATCCTTAATAATATATTACTACTGTATAATCCTTATTTATTTATATAATTAATATAACCAATATATCATTTATACAGCACTCAAATGAAATAATTCTTTAATAAAAAACCTAAAAATACTATTCATTAATCTTTTTATGTTGTAGTATCATAACATTATTATTATCCCATAGCATCATTTGGGGAAAACACTGATGATTTGGACATTGATTCGTATACTATCCCAACTCCTTGTAGATGAAGCATTGTACATTTGAATCTTTTTTCTTACCCTTGAAATCATGTACATGGGGTCCTTTTTCTCCAATCTTATAAAAAGCCCCCATTCCCTTCAATCATTTACCATGTTTATTCTTCCCACCGTTATCACATATGGGAAAATTCTCCTTTCCCCACATCCCTTTATCCATATTTCTCTCTACCATTATTTTCTTATCTTTCTTTACATCAAATCCATTAGACTCAAAGAATTCATTACATATATTATTAACACATGATAATATTTTTTCATATGATAATAATATTGGAAGAATATTTCCATTATAAATTTTGGTTTAAGAAAAAGAATGAAAAGATTCTTCTTACTCTTTGGATCATGTGTATTGTTAGAGTTCTGATTCCTTCTATTGGGAACCATTTCTAAACAATAAACATCTAATGAAATATGTGTAATAAAAACAAAATCCTTTTAAATATAAACTTGAACATAACAAGGATAAAATAAATCAATCATTACTATTTAAACAAGCACATGCATATTCTAAAAGTCCAGTAATCACATGTAATAATTAATTTCATAATGTGGTAATGCGTAACCCCGTACATAATTACCACATAGTTAAGGCCTCATGACAAGACTACAAATAAAATTTCTATCAAGGCCTTCTTCAAAGACACTAGTTTGTCTCATGATACCTGCCGATGCATCAAGGGGCTATAGTAGGCCCCACCCATCCCTTACTAAGTCTACTGCATTCCTCATATGAAAATGTTGACCCAAAACCTAAATCTTCATTTTAAAACTGGCGTACTAAATTTCAATTCATCAACCATAAACCCTGAATGTTATAAAAATAACAAATTCACAGTCAAACATATCATAACTCATTCAATAAAATATTTAATATTGTATATATAATAAATCAACCTCAATCATGAATAATATCCAAAACGTTTGTTGACATATTTGGAAATAATTAGTAATACCCTTTGAGAAAAATATTTTTTTTAATTAAATCATTCAAAAGCATCGAAATTTATAAGGGAAGGAGCTTAAAATATATTTTTGAATCAATGTGTCCCACACCAATTTGAAATGTTTTAATGGAAATAACATTTAAAAAAATAATTTCCATATAAATAAATCCTTTATTCCATTTCGAAAACATGGACAATAAAGTAAATGATTTAGAAGAATAAATATTTAAAACATTTAAAATGATGTTTTGGATAAGGAGTACATTAAAAGAGTCATTTTGAAATGTATTTTATTAAGCATGGACATGGATAATAAATATGTACCAAAAAATACATAAACATAAACATTCTCTGATAATAATGAGATTTGGGAATTAACCCTCACCTTTCCCTTTCTTTTAGTCAATGGTACATTTTACCACTAGTATAATAACCATAGGATGTTATTAAATTATACCAGAACCATATTAATATTTATTATATCAAACATGATTCATTTATAAATTTATGCTTCATTTTTAATAATTATTTCCATGTAAAATTAAAAATCTAGGTAATAATTACATTTTTTATTGTACGTGATTTAATATATTATTATTGATCGTATCATTCAGATCATGATTTAACTACTTCTGGATTATAAAACATGATTTATATATAATATATATTTATATTATAAATGTGTATAGTAGATAGACAAATGAAATAGAAAACACCATTTATGGAGACGATAGGCCATACATACGAATAATCATTGTTTACGTTTTCATATCGTATTGAAGGGATGTTAGTGAATAAAGTATATGTAAGTACAGAAATACATATATAAATACACACACACACACATATATATCCAATATCATTATTATTTCATATATTATATACTTATTAATAATATATATTTTTATAATCATTGTTGATTGGTGTACCTGGAATTGAATCTAATCGTGTCGTGGAGAAAGTAAGCCATACATACACACGAGTGACGATATCATTTCCATAAAGATTAAATTGTGTGAAATTTGATGGAATATTAATTGTAAAAGGAATTTAGAAGGTTATTTTAATCTTTTATATACATATTACTAATAATCGTATCCATCCAAATAACAGAGTGTGGAATAACTAATTACTCCATGGCGTGGAGACAGTAAGCAATAAGTACACAAGCATGGTGACATTGTCATTCATTGGATGGATAGAATAATGATCACATTTGTACTATATGTTTAATAAATTAATAATAATTAGATGGTTCTAGAGATATTATTTTCGCATGGAAATAACAAACAAAATAGAAAGTGGAAGAAGAAAAGAAATTAGAACGAGGTGATAAAATAATTACCACCTCGTTGTGTAATTCCTTTTGAATTGAACAAAAGGGAAAATTAGGTGGGATTTATTGTCAAAGAAAGACCTATATGATGAGTGAGGGAGGTTGGGAGGATATTTGGGTTGGGGTTGGCTTGTCAAATATCTTTGGGTGTGTGATTTGGAGAGAAGTAGAAGTACCCTTTTATAAGAGATGTGAGGGTCACATTATGAAATGTTTGAAATATTATTTTATTATAGAATTATTGTCGATTTCTAATGGCTCCAAATTTATTTATTTAAAATATAAGGAAAGGATGGGCCTATATCTTCTCAACCAACCGGTTTTATACAAGTTTAGGTCACCATATTAACCCAATCTTTTAGATTTTTCTTTTAGTTAAATAGTTTTTCTTTTGAAATGTCATCTTGTATTATTATAATTAATGGTTAATAAGAATTCTATAAAAATTAAATAGAACCACAAGTGGTTTATTATTGATTTATCTAACCTTATATATATCCTTTGGTCAGACCATATATTTTTAAAAATATTATATCAATTAATAATGTAGTATTTTTTTAAAAACCCATTCATGTCAATTTTGAAACTATTTGGTATTTTTTTGTTAAAGACAAAAAAACATTATCAATTAAAAATATTTATTCAACCAACACTCAAAAGTCATATTAACCTATAAAATTCATGTATGGCATCGAAAGGCTCAATTTAACTTTATTTTTATATTTATAATATCATTTATTTTAACTATTCATTGATAAAGTAATGACTGCATCATCATTGTGTCATACATAAAATTTATTATATAGTCTCTCAAAATTATAAATAAATTACCATTATATAGGAATCTTATTTAGCTGTCTAATGAAAATTTATAGTCAAGTTTATATTATGTATAACCCAATATTAAAAATGGTTTAGTTATTAAGCATTGAATATAACATTTTTAACTCTTCTTTAAGTAAATTAATAATAAATGTTGTAATCTAATAGAAGTAGACAAAAAGGAGAACATTTTATTCCTATGGTTTGTTTTGTTTGATATAAACTTATCCAATAGTATTAGGATATGTGTTAGGGTAATTATTATATCAATTTTATCTTTAATTTCCATATTTACTTCTATCCGTGGTAAATAGAAGTCAAAGGATACTATTCTAAACAAATTATTTTCTTCTTATTGTACCACATTTTACATATTGATGTCAACTGTGTCTCGAGGATTTTTGAAATTCAATTCATAGAAGTGCTAAAATTATGTTTTATACAAATTCACAAATGTGCCTATAAGGTGTGTAAAAGACATTTAAATGATAAATAACATTTTATGCATATCATTTTGTTATAAAATGAATCCAATGAATTAAATTTAACTTGTATGGGTATTATATATATTTTTACATAAAATAATTTGAAATAAAATAAATAATTATTTAAATAAAAAGTCTGTTTTAAACAATAACGTAGTGTTTTTTAGTATTCATCGAAAATTTAATGATTTCATAAAAAGACTAAAAATTCACCCTATGAAAATTTTGATATTCCAAATTCAAAATTGAATTATATTTTTTAAAATTCAAAATAATAATGTTTCATTAATTAATTTAAAAATATTTTCTGTTGTCAAAACCAAAAATATGATTTTAAAAACTAAAAACTATCAAATGATTGAGATGTGTTTATGTCCGATTTAATTGTAAAATTATATATAATGAGCTAATTTATATTGAATTATAAAAATATAATCTATTTATATTTCCATAAAATTCAAATTCAAAATTTAAAACTACAAATATTTTATATTAAAAAAAATTCATCAAAAATTTAGTATTTTTTACTATTCATCAATATATGAAAGTACCAAAAATTTATCCAATCTAAATTTTTATGTCCCACTTATAAAGAATAATTTAATTTCATTAAATGGAATATATAAAAGTGTCAAACATTGTTTTTAAAAAAGGTTCACCATTAAAAAGAGGTAAAATTGTATTTTTAAAAAAATACTTCATTTATTTAGAAAAATGAATTTGACCTTATATTATTTCTATGAAACAAATAATATAGATTCTAATATTATATGGAGTATAAAAAATTCAAAATTCGGTTAATACTATTCCTAACCAATTTTTGAACGGCTAGATTGGTTTGTTGTGATGCGCTCAAACTTGGTGTTGTGTGTCGAACAAGTTATTCAATTACTTTGAAAAGATAACATACTATGAAATCATTGGATGTTACAGTGAGTTTTTTTAGAATTTGTGAGGATATTACTGAATTCTTTGATCCTAATCCAACTATTGGGGAATGATGGGTATCTAATCTATAGTTATGCATCAAAGAAAGGACATGTTTGTGTCCTTTTGTGTAATGACCTGAAAATTATGTGTAAATATTTTTTATTAAATGGGAATTTTATGAGTTCGTGAAAATTTAAAGCTCATGATTCTGAGGCCTGGAATGTTCGATTGGAATTTTAGAACATTTTTTCTATTACATTTAGTATACATGCGTGCGGGTTTCTAACATTTGGACCGGTGCTCGAAATTGAAATGTGAGGAGACCATTGAACTTGCAACACCGAAATTAACTTAAGAAGATCTTCACCTCAACCACTGTGGGTCATGAGTGAGATATATGATTTGGGTTTTTTGTGGAAGAATATAATAATAATAAATTTGGGTTGCTTTTATTTTTATTTTTAATTTTTAAACTCCATGTGGATGTTGAGATGTGGGGACCACCATACCTAAACCTCCCATGAGAGGTTATGTTGGTCTGGACCACCCGAACTAACCTCTCATGAGAGGTTATGGTAGTAGGGGACCACCTGAGGTATAAAACCCCTAGAACTCCATATTAATGGAGAAACCCTCAAACATCCTATTAAATATGGGAGAGCCTCTATAACTCATCCAACATTATTATTCCAACTCAATTAAATTAATTAGGCTATTTTGAATATGTGCTAACAAAATAAATAATATATATTGTAATCTATTATGTTGGGAATCCTTTTCATTTTGGTGGATTTGGGGAAAAGGCTCGGCAAAGGAGAGAATGTTGGAGAACATGAGAGAAAGCTCGCCAACGAAGAACGCCAACGAAGAAAGTAGACCTCGACTTTGACATTCTTCCTCAGTACATCCTCCAATGTGGGATGTCTTCAATCAATTATTATCTTCCCCTCCCCAATGATTTCATCTTCTCCCGTGCGATCTCCGTCGATGAATCAAATAAGGTAGGGGTTTTATTCCCATGTTCTTCCCTTCTTTGTTTCTTTTTAGGGAATGGGATTATTGATTGAAGAAGGTTGTGCAGATTGAAGTTCCTAAATATATTCCATACACGTTCCTATTCATGTTGATCCACTTGATACCACTCTAACTTGGAAGGTGCGGGCCAAAACAACAAGGCTTGAGCCCTTCGCCGTTATTCTTGAATGGTGTATCCTTCACAATGGAAGAATGCAAATTTGGTGATGGTGACCAGTACTGGCGGTTGGCACTGATGGAACTTGAGAACCGCTGATGAAGCCACGACACCCCCCATCTCTTGATCTCCTCACCCCATGAATCACGAACGTCCATGGCCACCACCTCCCTGCAGCCTCTGGCGCTCTGCACCGTCCACAGCTGTACCGACCCGAGTTGCCGCCACCATCCGACCCGTCGTAGCTGGGTAGAGCCGATGCCGCCGGGCCGAGCCGCTGCCGCCTGGCCGCGCCGCTGCCCCCACCGGGCTGAGCTACCAATGTTGTCTGAGATGCCAGTGCTGGGCCGAGCCACCACCACCATCTGATCCACCGCTATCCATGCTGAGGTACCACCATGGACTAGGCCGCACGACTGCTAGAGTCGCCGCCCCTGGGCCGAGCCACCGCCCCTGGGCCGAGCCACCGCCCCTGGGCCGAGCCACCACAGATGTTCGGGCAGAGCCATCGCTCGCACCGCCAACACCCTTATAGACAAACCATCCTGGATGAGCTTCCCCGTGGCCTCTTTCCCTCACGATAACCCTGTATGAGCTGATCCATGGCCTTACGCCCTCACGGCACACTATGTGGTCTCACAGTTACCCGCGACCCCCCGTGGCCCCTCACGGCCTGCTGGTCCAGACCTAGAGGATCGGGTCATACCCAATGGGCTGGGCCGCCCAGTAGGCCAAGACAGACCCAGCGGGTCAGGCCAGGTTGACCCGAACTGGGTTTCCCAAGGCCGGATCGGGTCGGGTCAGTCCGACCGGGTCGGGTCAGTCCGACCGGGTCGGATCGGACCTGGGCCCACTACGACCCATTTATGCTCTTTTGGCCATAACTTTGGCATCAGAAGTCCATTTGGTGAACTATCAGCGGCACTAGAAATCATGGGGTGAGATGGTTCCATTGAGTATACCCGACTCAAGATTTGTGTTAAGATGGCATATGGTCAAGTTAGCTAAATCACGAATCCAACCGGGCCCCTGAGACTAAAAGGCTAATAACTCGTAGAATGAGAGTCCGATTGATGCACCGTCTGTTGGGTTGAGATCCCTATGACATGGAGGTCCTCTGGGATACGTCATCGTGGTACATTGTGTCTGTTGTATAATCAACTAGTATCATAGAGAGCAGACTCTCCCAGAGACGAGCAATCCTAGTACGGAAACCGAGAAGCTGGATCTGACGAGAAGAGTCCTCTCCTAGCGATCATGTCTGGGTAAGCTCCTTATGATCCTGTGTTGGTCAGCTCCTAGAGATATTGTGTGGGTTTTCTCCTAGCGGTCCTGTGTGGTTCTTCTCAAATGATCCTATGTGGGTCAGATCCTAGCAATACTCTATGGGTCAGCTCCAGCGATCATGTGTGGGTCAGCCCCAGCGAACCTATGTGGGTCAACTCATGGGATCCCGTGTGGGTCAGCTCCTAACGATCCTGTGTGGGTCAGGTCCTGTGATACTATTTGGGTCAGCTCCTAGCGTTTCTATGTGGGTCAAATCCTAGAAATCCTGTTTGGGTTAGCACCTACCGATCCTGTGTGGGTTAGCTCCACCAATAATGTGTGGGTTAGCTTCTAGTGATTCTATGCAGGTTACCAGCAGAGCCTCTTAACAGAGTAAGATAACTTAGTAGTTTCATCTAATCATCTATTCTAATGTACCTTAAAATATAACTGGTGTGAGCTGATTGAGAAACTCTGTGTTATATCATTATTGAGATGGTTTACTTTATTACTTATGTATATGTATGAGCATATACCTAAGTAGGGTTATCTGTGGTTTTTATATTTTTTCGTTTATCCATTGTATATTTTATCGTGAGACCCTGAGGGTCTCATGGTCCCTACAGAATATCATTATACGCACTCCTTCATGGGCTATGCCTGCACCTCATTGTATTGGATGCAGACTCCGGACAATGCAGATCTTGGTTGAGAGTACCAGAACTTGATAGTGCTCAGTGGTGGACCATATGGCGTGTAGGTATGCAGAAGAGACGGGATGACGTGGAGTGAAGTGGAGGGGATTTGTTCTTACCCTTCATAAAGGAACCTATGGGATGACCCAATAGCTTCCTTTATTTTTCTTTAGTTTTATTTTATTTTAGTTTTACTTGAACAATTACTATTGGGCTTGTTTTCTGGCCCCTTATTACTTTCATCACTCTTTGTTCAATACAGTGGAATTTCGTTCATATCTTTTTGTGAGCATGGTTGTTTGTGTTTACAGGTTATAAAGGAAATTCCTTCAATGTTTTAAGGAATACGTCATTGGTGCTAATCACTAGCCCCATTCCTATGGAAGGTGGGCTTGGGGTTAGTCACAACACGAGCCTCAAGGGATGGGCCGTGACAAATTGGTAACAATGGAGTTGGTTCTACCGTAGAACCTAGGACTCCGATCATTCTTTTTAAAACAATAGTGTTATGTGTTCCAGTTATGGTTATCAGTTTAAAAAATATATTGTTGGAGCGGCGGCCTACATATCCATACACCAGGACCCTGACATCTGAGTTCTGACTTATTTCATGAAAACACTGATTGCATGTGTGTTTTCAAATGTTTTTTTTGTGATATTTTGAATAATCTCCCCAAGAATAAATTATTGACCATGGTGTACCTATTTCTCTTTAGGATTCCTCCATGTGGACAACCAACTTGGGTTTTGAGAGTAGTATGCACTGATAGCCCACTGAGCGACAAGGCCTTGGTATATGGTCCTTTTTCCAATAGAGGCACCAGCGGAGGCCCTAGTGGTACAATTCCCTATTGGGCCACCGATTCGACTAGCCCCAGCAGCAGACGGTGCATGCCAATTAACTTATTTTCATGAGTTCTAGTTCTAGAGGCCACCCAATTTCATGTGAGAGACAGACCCACAGGCAGGTGAGGATGGGATGGAGGCTGTGGCGAGAGTCTTCCTACTTGTAGGGACACCAGTCGATCTCAGGGTGATCCTTGCCGCTAGCCTTCTACTGTTAGTTGTAGGAAGATGGTGGAGCTTGATGTTGTAGGTCCATAAGGAGGTGACACTTCCCTATGAAGACATTGAGAGCCTGTTTCATGCAGAGCTTGTCCTAAAGAATATTCGTGCAGTGCACATACATGAGCTTCTTTAGCAGCAACATGGCTGCATGAATGTAGCTCAGTACTCACCAAGGTTTACTGACCTCTAATGCTACTCGACATATATGGTGCGAGACCTATTATTCAGGGACCAGACCTTCGATCGGGGGCTCAGGCGAGAGATCAGGGCTTCAATTATCACACTTAGCATCCCGATGCCGGTGGGGGTGTTAGAGAGAGCCCTCATAGTGTAGAGTTTATTTGTTGAGAAGTCAACAGTAGAGAGATCCTCCACTAGTCATTAGGTAGAAGAGTCTTCATTAGCTAGCAGAATATAGATGTCACAGAGGTCTCAGAGAACCATACCTATAGGTGGACACCACATGACTTGTGATCACTTGAGCGGGGGTACCCATGGTGGAGCCTATCATAACAGGAGCAGGCAGTGATATATATGTGGTGAGTAGGGTCACATGGATCATGACTGTCCGACCCACCGTAAGGATGATCAGAATATGGTTGAAGGAAAACCCAGGCAGAGACTGTGGTTTGACCAAGGAGGTCCACAGGGAGAAAGCAGACTTGGCAGAGGAGTAGGTAGTGCAGTTGCTGGTGGGAAACAATTTGAGATGTTACTGCCTCCATCACCAAGAGGTCCACCCCGATGGCAGGGAGCGGGTGGACATGGGAGATCTCAGATCCCGGTAGTTAAGGCTTATGATCATGGAACTCCGGAGATGATACGAGGTATGATCTGTGTCTACTCCAAATTTTATGTAGTTCTTATAGACACAAGTTCTAGTCATTATTTTATTGAAATTTCCCTCGTTCAGAGTTCAGAGATTATGATGGATCCATTTACTCGATCCTTATAGTTAGAGATTCCTACAAGATCATATTTGACGATTACACACTAGTGTCGGCATTGTGATCTTACTCTAGGAGGTGAGAGCTTCAGCTGGGATCTCCTAGTAGCAGCGTCGAGGCAATACGATGTCATCATGGGTATTGACTGGTTATCAATAGTTCATGCTCATATTTACTATATTAGGCACAAAGTGAGGAGTTTCTACATGGATGGGACCAGGTATACCTTCATCAGTGAGAAGGGAGCCTTTGCAGCGCAGGATGGACTTACCTGGAGGAGGGTGCATCCGATTACACATCAGTTGGCTAGAAATACCCTTAGAGCGGTTGATGTTGAGAGTCCTTGTTATCCTATATTGGTGGACATTTACATAGATGTTTTCCCTGAGTATGTTCTGGGAAAACCTCCTCACAGAGAGGTGTAATTTTACATTGAATTGTACCCAAGGATGGAACCAATATCTACTTCGGCATATCAGATCACTCCCATGGAGCTTCACGAGCTGTGGTTACAACTAGCGGACTTGCATGGGAATGGATTCATCTAGCGTAGTGTGTCTCCCTAGGAAGCCCTGATTCTGTTCGCCAAGATTGCAGATGGGAGCTTAAGGAATTGTGTTGATTAAGGGCGCCAGAACTAGGTGACCATGAAGAACAAGTACCCACTCCAATGTATTGATGAACTCTTTGATCAGCTGAAGGGTGAACAATGGTTCTTGAAGATAGACCTCAGATCAGGCTATCACCAGATCAGAGTGGGAGACAAAGATGTGCATAAACCGGCTTTCAGAAGTAAGTACGACCACTATGAATTCTTGGTTATGCCATTCAGGGTAACCAATGCTCATGTAGTGTTCATGGGACTCATGAACATGATCTTTCATCTATACCTTGATCGCTGTGTAGTAGTCTTCATTGAAGACATTCTGATCTACTCGACTACCAAGGATGTGCATGCCTACCATTTGGGGGCAGTACTGGACAATCTCTGTGGACACCAACTTTATGGAAATCACTTGAAGTGGCAGTTCTAGATTCGAGAGGTTCACATTCTAGGACATGTCATCTCAGAGGCTGGAGTTGCAATGGATCCAGCAAAGATTGAGGTGGTAAAATCTTTGGATCCACCCAGGAGTGTGACAAGGGAACAAAGATTTCTGGGTTTGGATGGATACTACCAAAGGTTTGTTCCAATCTCCTCCAGAGATTCAACTCCACTATTAACATTGACGAAAAATAAGCAACCCTTCATTTGGTAAGAGAAATTCTAGCGGAGTTTTCAAGAGATGAGGCAGTGGCTGACTAGTGCCCCCTTTATGAGGTTTCCAGAGGAGGGTATAGGGTACATATTCTATAGCGACACATCAGGGATAGGAGTTGGATGTGTCCTAATTCAAGAGCGAGTAGTGATCAAAAATGGTTATTGACAGCTGAGATAGCATGTGCAGAACTTTGCTACACTTGACCCGGAGTTAGCAGATGTGGTCTTCGCCTTGAAGATTAGGCGACACTATCAGATTGGAGAATGTTTAGTAGTGTACTATCATCACAAGAGTCATAGGTATATCTTCTCTCAGAAGGACCTGAACCTAAGACAATGACGTTGGCTTGAGTTCCTCCAGGACTATGACTTCGAGATAGTCTATACTCCTTGGAAGGGTAACGTTGTAGCAGATGCACTCAACAAGAGATCTGGTATACAATTTCATGGTAAAGAAACAAAGCAGCTGACCGCAATGAAGATATACTTTTAAGATCAGTATAGATCAGATTTTTTTAGTCTCTTATAGTCACTCCCCACTTCTTTAGCAGGTCAGAGAGGCGCAGCAAGGGGACACTGACTGTGAGACACGATGTGCTCAGATATCCACAGGACATGCACCTGATGGATTATCTGAAGGTGGGGAGCACGTCATCATCACCAGAGGATGTACCATGGTCCAAGTGTCACTTCCAGAGGAAGTGATTAGGGAGTTCCACACATCCTTTCTTACAGTAATCCAGGAGTGGCGAAGATGTACCAAGTCCTCCGACGACAGAACTGGTGTCTAGGAATGAATAAAGCAGCGGCATAGTTTGTCTCTTGGTTCCTCGCTTGTTAGAACGTTAAGGAAGAGAATCAGGTACCATCATGCTTGGTTCAGCCTTTAGAGGTCCCATAGTGGAAGTGGTATGGAATATCCATGTACCTCGTGACAGGGCTTCCACGAACATCCAGGGGTCATGACTAGATTTGGTTGATCAACGACCGACTCACTAAATCGTCCCAGTTCCTACCGATCAGAGAGCATGGTTTAGTTGAGAGCTGGGGACACCATTATGTGCATGAGATTGTGTGGCTAAATGGTGTACCCTCGAGGAATGTCTCTGATTGTGATACACATTTTACTTCCCTGGCTATGGAAGGGGTTGAAGGAGGCAACCAGGACACAACTTAATTTGAGCACCACCTTCCATCCTCATATAGATGGCCAAACTGAGTGGACCATTTAGACTCTTGAGGAAATGTTGTGTTCTTGTGTCCTCGACTTTGGTCACATCTGAGCGGATCACTTTTCTTTTTTAGATATTTCATAGAATAACAGCTATCACTCCACCATTAAGACGACACCATTTTAGGCATTGTACGGGCAACCTGGCATATCCCCTTTGTGCAGGATTGACCCTGGGGAGTCAATACTAGTGGGACCAGAGATGGTATGTGATACCACATAGAATGTGCAGATCATACATGAGAATATGGAGACTGCATAGATTCGGAAGAAGTCATATGCCCACAGGAGATAGAGACATCTGGAGTTTGAGGATGGTGACCACGTCTTTCTACGGGTCTCACCCCGATGAGGATTGCAGAGATTTGGTCGAGCCAAAAAAATATCTCTAAGATTCATCTGACCATTCCAAGTCCTAAGTAGAGTTAGAGAGGTATCTTACTGCTTAGTTATTTTACCGCAGTTTCATAGAGTGCACTACGTCTTCCACGTATACCTGCTGAGGAGATATGTGCATGACCCTTCTCACATCATCGACCATGGTGAGATGGAAATCAACGATGGGGTGACTTTTATAGAGGTTCCATTAGAGATTGAGAATTGACAGGAGTGAGTCTTTCATGGATAGTCGATACCTCTGGTTTTCATTTTCCAGCCGCATAGAAAACTCCCGGAGAGCACGTGGGAGCTGGAGGCTCAGATCCTTGCTCAATACCCGCACTTGTCATCCTAGTTTGAGTTGAGGCATATGAGGACACAAAGCCCTGAGGTGGGGAGAATGTAAACACACAAAAATTCATTGTAATATAATTATTTTTATGAAATTGGAATTTTAAGACTCCACAAAAATTTATGGCGCGTGATTCTGAGGAACAGAGTGCCCAGAATGAATTTATAATCATTTCTTCGGGTTTATTCTATAAATGTGCGTGCAGGTTTTTCTAGCTTTTGAACCAGTGATCAGAATTAAAATTCAAGGACACCGTTGAACTCACAGTGCCTATATTCTCTTATGTATAACTTAACCTTGACCATAGTTGGTAGAGAGTGAAATATAGAAGTTGTGTTTTTCGTGAAAGAATAATATCCAAATATGTAGTTGACATTGTTGAAAATGTTTAGTACAACCCTATGATTTGAAAATATTTTTTTCATGAGATCATGTAAAAGACTTAAAATTTATAAAGGAATTAATTTAAAATATATTTTTGAATAAAAGTGTCTCATACTACTTCGAAACTATTTAATTGAATTAACATTTTTAAACAATCATGTTTATGTAAATAAATCCATAAAACCATTTAGAAAACACGGTCATTAATGAGAATGATTTTGAAGAATAAATATTTAAAACAATTAAAATGAAGATTTAGTAAAATATTCCCTTAAAAAATCATTTTGAAAAGTCTTTTATGAAACATGGGCTTGAATAATTAATATGTACCAGAATATACTTACACATATACAGCCTCGGTTAATAATGTGATTGAGGAATTAACCCTTACCTTACACTTTCCTTTGGTGAAGGGTACATTTATCCTCCTCTATAATTACCGTAGTATGTTATTAAATTTTAAAATAACTATATTCACATTTATTATATCATACATGATTCATTAGTGACTTTATATTTCCTTTTTCATAATGATTTAAGATGTTAAATTAACAATTCGGGTAATAATCGCTTTTTTGTCTTACGAGTTTTAACTTCTTATTCTTGATCATATGTTTAGATCATGATATAAATACTTAGAGAATATAAAACATTATTTATATATAATATATATTTAGAATATAAATATGTATAATATATAGATATATAAAATGGATTACACCATTTATGGGGATGGTATGCCATACGTAAGAATAAACGTAGTTTCTTTTTCCATATTGTATTAAACACAAGTCAGTGAATTATATTTATGAACATACATACATATATATATATATATATATATATATATTTCCCAAAGCATTATTATTTATTATGTTATATAACTATTAATAATATATATTTTTACAATTAGCATTGAATGGTGAACCTAGAAATGAATCTTGTCGCGTTGTGGAGACAGTAATTCGTACATACACACGAGCGATGATATCATTTCTTTAATGATTAAGAGGTTTGGAATTGGATGGTATGTTAAATTTATAGATAAATTTTGATGTTATTTTCATTATTTGAAATCTTATTTCGCATCATTATATCCATCCAAATAACAGAGTGTTGAATAACAAATTACACCACGGCGTGGAGACAGTATGCCGTATGCACACACACATGCTGACATTATCATTCATAGGATGGATTGAATAATGAGTATTGCTGTACCATATTTATAATAAAATCACATTATGTAGAAGTTGTTGGAGTTATTTTTTTCTTTGAAAATAAAAAAGAAATAGAATGTGGATGAAAAAAATTACTTTGAAAGAGTTGATAAAATAATTACCTATTCATTTGGTGTTTCCTCCTGACATGAACAAAAGATCTCTTTAGGATGGATTTATTCTCAAGGGAAGGCCTCTAAGATGAACTGAGGGAAGTTGGGAGGATATTTTGGTAGGGTTGTCTTAGTCAAATGTCTTTGTTGGTGTGATATTGAGAGAAGGGTATGTACCCTTTTATAAGAGGTGTGAGGGTCACTTTAGGAAAAGATTAAAATATTATTTTGTTATAAAATAATTTTCGGTTTCTAAAGGCTCCAAAATGATTTATTTCAATGATAAGGTTGAGATGGGTCTAAATAATCTCAAAAAATAGGTTTTAGACAAGTTTAGGTAAACATATTAAACCTTTCTTTTATATTTAACTTTTAGTTAAATAGTTTAACTTTTACCATCTCCTGTGGTATTATTATAATAAATGGTTAATAAAAAAACTATAAAAACACAAAATAACCTGAAGTGGTTCATTATTTATATATATAACCTTATCTATTTACTTTGGAGAATATTTAGATTTTTATTAATATTATATCAATTAAGAATATAGTGTTTGTTTTAAGAACTCATTTATTTCAATTTTGAGACTATTTGGTATTTTTTAAGTCATAACAACATTATAACTTCAAAAAAATTTATTCAATCAAACATAAAATGTAATATTAAACTATTAAATTATTGGATGGAATCAAAAGTCTCAATTTGCATTTATTTTTATATTTATAATATCAATTATTTTAATATTTTATTTAAAATGTAATTACACCATCATCATTGTTTCATAAATAAATTTAATTATTGAATCTTAACAAATTATTAATAAAATACCATTATATAAGAAATCTTTTTTTATTTCTATTGAATATTTATAGTAGAATTTATATATTGTATATCCTTATATTAAATTTTTTTTATTTATTAAACATTGAATTTAATATTTTTAATTATTCTTTAAGTAAAATAATAATAATTGTCCTAATCTAATGAAAATGGACCGAATGGAACATATTTTAATCCTAAAGTTGGTATTAGTCTAAATATACTTATACAATAGAATTAGGAAATGTTTAAACGTAATTATAATATCATTTTTACTATTAATTAACCTATTTACTCTTAACTGTGGTAAATAAAAGTCAAAAGTTACTATTCACCAAAAATTATTTTCACCTTATTGAACAAAATTTTACTTACTGATGTACATTGTGTTTTTAAAATTTTTGAAATTCAATTCACCGATGCGGTAAAATTTTGTTGTATGAAAATTTGCAAATGTGCCTAGAAGATGGGTTAAAGACGTCAAAAAGAAGAATAAAATTTTATACATCTAATTGTGTTATAAAATGACCCCAATAAATTAAATTTACTTTATATAGGTATTATATATCTATTTTTGTTTAATATAAATGTAAATTAAATATATTAATATTTAAATAAAAATTATGTTTTAAGCAACAACGCAATTTTTTTCACTATTCATAAAAAATTGAATGTTTTAAGAAAAATACGAAAAATTAACCCAAAGATAATTTTGATACTCTGAATTAAAAAATTATTTCGATTTTACCAAATAAAAACATAGAAGTTTCATTAATTTATTTAAAATTAATTCCTATAGTCAAAACCAAAGAGAGATTATTGAAAAGTAAAAACATTCAACAGATCGACATGTGTTTATGTCAAATTTTAATGTGAAATTAATTATAATGACATAAATTGTATTAAATGATAAAAATTAAATCTAATTATACTTCCAAAAAATTCAAATTCTTAATTAAACACTATAAATTAATTCTATTAAAAAAGTTGTTTTCAATTAAAATTTAGTATTTTCCCCTATTCATCAAAATATGATAGTTATCAAAGAAGCACAAAAAATTCATCCAAAATATATATTTATGTCCTTCTTTTAATGAATAATTTAATATCTTTAAATTGAATATATAAAAGTGTGAAGTATTGTTTTTGAAAAAGGATCACAGTTAAAAGGCCGTAAAATTGATTTTTTTTAAAAATACTTCTTTTATATGAAAAAATGAATTTGTTCATATATTATGACTAAGAAACTCATAATATGGATTCTAAAATTATATGGAGTATATAGAATTTAAAATTCTGTTAATAATATTCATAACTTTTTTTTGAACGGCTAGTTTGGTAAGTCGTGATGCGCTCGAACTCAGTGTTACGTGTAGCGCAAGTAATTGAACTACTTTTAAGAGATAACGTACTATGAAATCATGGGGTGTTACATTCACCCTACATAAATAAATATTATCCTCACAATTTTAAATTTTTCATCGATAATAAATTTTTAAAAATAGAAAAATACCTTTGTGGAAAACCCAAATCAGAAATTGGGTTAATAAAATTTAGTCTCAATAAGAGGGAAGTGGAAATAGAAAATTCACCACCAAGTTATGATTTCTATTAAGTTAATACTGGTGGAAATTATTGAAACATAATTGGATGAAATACATACATATATATAGGGAGTGATTGAGGTCATCAATCACAAACAAGTGTAAAATGGATTCCCTCAAATCCATCAATCTATGATGATTTAAAATATCATCATTTCAAAAAAACATACGGTATTCAGATAACACATTTTTGGATTTAATATCCCTCCCCTAAATATTAATTATTAATTTATCCATAGAATAAGAAGAAAAAATACACTTGACATGTAGAGTTTTATCCTTCAACTAATTCCTACCACAAACTCATCTTTCCCTCAAAAAAATAATAGAATTCAAAAATATTCAACTTATCTTAATCATTTAGGGTTCCAAAAATATTGAATATATAATTAATATGTCATAATTTTTAAAAAAAATACATTATACAAACAAGGACATCATGTACGGTAGTGGTAGGTGATGTACCACAGTCACCATTTGGTTACGGGTTCAAGTATCGCAACCTTGTTAGACACGACGGGTTGTTACTTGACCTCTGGGTTTTCATTTTTATAAGAATCCAAAAATAATAATTCTAAATTATATTAACATAAAAATAGTATCCAATGTCAAACATCATCCATTCCAACCATTAAACATATCCAAAATAATTCTGTATAAACTCATAGTCCAAAATTTATAAGGAATGTGAACACAATGAAGATCTTTATTTCCACATAATAACTTGTGAATACCTTCATCTTGTATTCTTTTAAAACGCGATAACACAGAAAATTACCATAAAACTTATTGATTATATTTGATATCCCTCATTCCTTATAGTATACAAGATATTCTCTTTATATGAAAAAATGAAGAAAACTGCAAGAGTAATGGAATAAACAGACAATTAATTAGATTAAATGTAGTCATGAATATCAAATGTAATTTATCCAAATCAATCATATCTTATTAAAAAATTACAACCTCATTTTCAGAACAGTATTAAGGTTTATATTTCCTTCAATAATGTATTTCCCCAAAAAATGATCTTTCAATTGAGGATATTTTCGTAGAACAATATAATCTCGAATCCTTAATTAAATAGTACTACTGTATAATCCTTATTTATTTATATAATTCATATAACCAATATATCATTTATACAGCACTCAAATAAAATAATTCTTTAATAAAAAACATAACAATACGATTCATTAATCTTTATATGTGGTAGTATCATAACTTTATTATTATCCAATATCATCATTTGGGGAATACACTGATGATTTGGACATTGATTCGCATTCTGTCCCAACTCATTGTAGATGAAGCATTGTACATTTGAATCCTATTTCTTACCCTTGAAATCACGTACATGGTGTCCTTTTTCTCCAATATTATAACAAACTCTCATTCCCTTAAATCATTTACCAAGTTTATTCTTCCCATAGTTATCACATATGGGAAAATTCTCATTTCCCCACTTCCCTTTATCCATATTTCTCTCTACCATTATTTTTTATCTTTCTTTACTTAAAATCCATTCGACTCAGTGAATTCATTACACATATTATTAACAAATGATAATATTTTTTCATGTGATGATAATATTGGGAGAGTACTTCCATTCTTAATATTGGATTAATAACATTATTGAAAAGATTCTTCTTACTCTTTGGATGATGCGTATGTTTGGAGTTCTCATTCCTTCTATTGGGCACAATTTATAAACAATGGAATACATTAGGTAAAATTATGAATCACAATTAATAATCCCTAACGTGTAAAATAACTAACATAAACTGAAAATATTATGCATATAATATATATTCATAATAAATGTTTTCTTTGAAAATTTATTTACTCTAAAATCCTTGATAGTGGCTTGTAAAGAAAATACAAATTGTCCTAAGAATATCTCCCAGGAGTGTCATAACCAAAAGCAAAAAACAGTACATTTTCTTGTACCAGGATACCTTCGGTCAAGCCCAAAACACCATGTAAGAATTTTAACACCTAGGTACATCTGTTCCAGAGCCGTCTCTAGCTGCTCGTATGTAGATATAGATTTATTTATTAGAAAATAAAAAAATATATACATTACCGAAATTATTTGAAGTTCTTCTATACTAATCCTCAAAGTCTATCATAGGATAATGTTCTCTAATCAGAGATTTTTTAAGTGTAATTTCCCAGTTTTGTACTAAACTTTCTCTAATAAAAACTATAACGCCCCAACCCCAAAATCCCAGAGCCGGTGAATTATTTTAATATATTGGCTTGATTACAAGGAATCAAATCCTGAAGGACCGATAATATTAGTAGTTTTGGAAAAAATGTTACATTAATGGACATTACATTACACATTCAAACATAAAACACATCATAAATAATTCATTGATAATGCCTTTATTATCCTAGATTAACCCTGCATAACCAACATTATACACTTCATGGAATCTTAAGAAAACAAAACATAAGAAATGGGTGAGCTTAGATGTTCAATAAGTGTTACTAATTTAGCAAAAGGAATAATCATTTAATGAAATATGTGTAATAAAAACAAAAGCCTTTTAAATATAATCTTGAACAAAATAAGGAGAAAATAAATCAATAATTACCATATAAACATGCACATGCTTATTCTACAAGTTGAATAATCACATGTAATAATTAATTTCATAATGTGGGAATGCCTAACCCCGTACATAATTACCACATAGTTAAGGCCACATGACTAGACTACAAATAAAATTTCTATCAAGGCCTTGTGTAATGAAACTAGTTTGTCTCATGAGACCTATTGATGCCTCGAGGGGCTATAGAAGGCCCCACCCGTCACTTACTAAGTCTACTACATTCCCGATATGAAAATGTTGACACAAAACCTAAATCATCATATTAAAACTAGCGTACTAAATTTCAATTCATCAACCATAAAGCATGAATGGTATAAAAATAACACATTCACAGTCAAACATAACATAACTCATTCAATAAAATATTGAATATTGTATATATAATATATCATCCTCAATCCATAATAATATTCAAAATGTTTGTTGACATATTTGAAAATAATCAATAAAACCATTTGAGAGAAATATCTTTTTTTCATGAAATAATTCAAAAGCATCATAATTTATAAGGGAAGATGTTTAAAATATATTTTTGAATCAAAGTTTCCCATACCAATTTGAAACTTTTTAATGGAATTAACATTTTAAAACAATAATATCCATATAAATAAATCCTTTATTCCATTTAAAAAACATGGATATTAAATTAAATTATTTGGAAGAATAAAAATTTAAAACATTTAAAATGATGTTTTGGTGAACGAGTACCTTAAATGAGTCATTTTTAAATGTCTTTTATTAAATATGGACATGGATAATAAATATGTCCCAAAAAATACATAAACATAAATAACCTCGGATAATAAAGAGATTGATGAATTAACCCTTACCTTGCCCTTTCTTTTGGTCAATGGTACGTTTAACCTCTTTTATAATGACCATATGATGTTATTAAATTATACCAGAACCATATTAATATTTACCATAACATACATGATTCATTTATGACTTTATGTTTCATTTTTAATAATTATTTCCATGTAAAATTAAAAATTTAGGTAATAATTACTTTCTTTATCGTATGTGATTTAACATATTATTCTTGATCGTATCATTCAGATCATGATTTAACTACATCCAGAATATAAAACATGATTTATATATAATATATATTTAGAATATAAATATTTATAGTAGATAGATAAATGAAATAGAAAACACCATTAATGGAGACGGTAGGCCGTACGTACGAATAAACGCTGTTTCCGTTTTCATATCGTATTGAAGGGATATTAGTGAAAAAAGTATATGTAAGTACATAAATACATACATAAATACACATATATATATATATCTACAATATCATTATTATTTCATATATTATATACTTATTAATAATATATATTTTTATAATTATTGTTGATTGGTGAACCTGGAAATGATCTAATCGTGTCGTGGAGATAGTAAGCCGTACATACACACGAGTGACGATATCATTTCCATAAAGATTAAAATGTTTGAAATTGAATTGTATATTAATTTTAAAAGGAAATTATAATGTTATTTTAATCTTTTATATACATTTTACTCATCATTATTTCCATCCAAATAACATAGTGTTGAATAACTAATTACTCCATATCCTGGAGACGGTAAGCCATACGTACGCATGTATGGTGACATTGTCATTCATTGGTTGGATAGAATAATGAGAATGGTTGTACCATAAGTTTAATAAATTAATAATAATTACATGGTTTTGGAGGTATTATTTTGGTATGGAAATAACAAACAGAATAGAATGTTGAAGAAGAAAAGAAATTAGAACGAGGTGATAAAATAATTACCTCCACGTTGTGTGATTCCTTTTGAAATGAACAAAATGGTGCTTTATGTTTGATTTATGATCATTTAAAGAACTATATGATGAGTGAGGGATGTTGGTAGGATACATGGGTAGGGTTTTTCTTAGTCAAATGTCTTTGGATGTGAGATTTTTAGAGAAGTAGAAGTACCCTTTTATAAGAGATGTGAGGGTCACATTATGAAATGTTTGAAATATTATTTTACTCTAAAATTATTTTTGGGTTCTAATGGATCCAAATTGATTTATTTAAAATCAATGGAAATTATGGTATCAAATACTCTCAACAAACAGGTTTTATACAAGTTAAGGTCACCATATTTACACTATCTTTTATATTTTTCTTTTAGTAAAATAATTTATCTTTTGCAATGTCCACTTGTATTATTATAATTAATGGTTAATAATCATTCTATAAAAAATAAATAGAACCCCAAGTGGTCTATTAATGATTTATCTAACCTTATCTATGTCCTTTGGTCAAACCATATATTTTTAAAAATATTATATCAATTAATAATGTAGTATTTTTAAAAAATCTAATTTTTGTCCATTTTGAAAATATTTAGTTTTTTGTTTTTATTAAAGACAAAAAAACATCATCAATTAAAAAACTTTATTTAATCAACACTAACATGTCATATTAACCTATAAAATTAGTGTATGACATCAAAAGGCTCAATTTACCTTTATTTTTATATTTATAATATCATTTATTTTAACCATTCATTGATAAAGTAATGATTGCATAATCATTGTGTCATACATAAATTTAATTATATAATCTCTAAAAATTATAAATAAAATAACATTATGTAAGAAATATATTTATCTGTCTAATGAATATTTATAGTCGAATTTATCTTATGTATAACCCAATATTAAAAATGGTTTAGTCATTAAACATTGAATTTAACAATTTTACCTCTTCATTAAGTAAATTAATAATAAATGTTGTAATCTAATCGAAGTGGACCAAAAGGATCATATTTTATTCCAATGGTTGGTTTTGGTCGATATAACCGTATCCCATAGTATTAGGATATGTGTTAGGGTAATTATAATATCTTTTTTACCTTTAATTTCTATATTTACTTCGAACCGTGGTAAATAAAAGTCAAAGGATATTATTCTAAAAAAATTATTTTCTTTTTATTGAACCACATTTTACTTACTAATGTCAACTGTGTATCAAGGATTTTTGAAATTCAATTCACAGAAGTGCTAAAAT
This sequence comes from Viscum album, assembly GCA_963277665.1. NCBI lineage: Eukaryota > Viridiplantae > Streptophyta > Magnoliopsida > Santalales > Viscaceae > Viscum > Viscum album. The sequence continues at coordinate 43,980,662 of OY728139.1, read as the reverse complement.
TATGTTATATACAAATTCGCAAATGTGCTTATAAGGTGTGTAAAAGACATTTAAAAGTTAAATAACATTTTATACATCTAATTTTATTATAAAATGAATCCAATGAATTAAATTTAACTTGTATGGGTATTATATATATATTTACATAAAATATGTTGAAATAAAATAATTTATTATTTAAATAAAAAGTCTGTTTTAATCAATAACGTAGTATTTTTTAGTATTCATAAAAAATTTAATGATTTCATAGAAAACTAAAAATTAACCCTAAGAAAAATTTGATATTCCGAATTGAAAATTGAACTATATTTTTTGAAACTCAAAATATTGAAGTTACATTAATTAATTTAAAATTAAATTTTGTTGTCAAAACCAAAAATAGTATTTTAAAAAGTAAAAACTATAAAAATATTGACATGTTTTTATGTCTGATTTAAATGTTTAATTACATAAAATGACCTAAATTATATTGAATTATAAAAATATAATCTATTTATATTTCAAAACAATTCAAATTAATTATTTAAACTATAAATAATTTCGATTAAAAAAACTTAAAAAAACAATTTAGTAATTTTCACTATTCATCAACATATGAATGTTATCAAAAAAAGTACAAAAACTTTATCCAGTCTAAATTTATATGTCCCACTTAGAAATAGTATTTTAATTTCAATAAATTGAATATATAAAAGTGTCAAACATTGGTTTTGAAAATGGTTCTCCATTAAAAGGAGGTAAAATTGCATTTTAAAAAAATACTTCATTTATTTAGAAAAAAATGAATTTCATCTTATATTATTTCAAAGAAACACATAATATAGATTCTAATATTATATGGAGTATAAAAAATTCTAAATTCAGTTAATACAATTCATAACTTCTTTTTGAACAGCTAGTTTGGTTTGTCGTGATGCTTTCAAATTTGATGTTGTGTGTAGAAAAAGTTATTGAATTACCTTGAAGAGATAACATACTATGAAATCATGGGTTGTTAAAGTGAGTTTTTTTAGAATTGATGAAGTTATTAGTGAATTCTTTGATCCTAATCCTACTATTGGGGAATAATGGGTTTATTATCTATAGTTATGCATCCAAGAAAGGAAATTTTTATGTCATTTTGCGTAATGACCTGAAAATTATGTGTAAATATTTTTTATTAAATGGGAATTTTATGAGTCCACAAAAATTGACAGCACGTGATTCTGAGCCCTAGAGTGTCCGAAATGAATTTCATAACTTTTTTTCAGGTACGTTCAGTAAAAGTGCGTGTGGGTTTTTCTAACATTTCGACCGGTGCTCAGAATTGAAATCTGAGGACACTGTTGAACTCGAAACACCAAAATTAGGTTAAGGAGATATTCACCTCGACTGCTGTGGGTCAAGAGTGAAACATAGGATTTTGGTTTTTCGTGGAAGACTAGAATAAAAATAAATTTCTATAGCTTTTATATTTATTTTTCATTTTTAAACTCCATGTGGATGTTGTGAAGTGGCGACCACCAGACCTAAACCTCCCATGAGAGGTTATGATGGTCTGGAACACCCGAGCATACCTACCATGATAGGTTATGGTACTAGGGGACCACATGAGGTATAAACCCCCTTGAACTCCCCCTTAATGGAGAAACCCTCAAACATCCTATTAAATATGGGAGAGCCTCTAAAACTCCTCCATCATTATTATGCCAACTCAATTTAATTAATTAGTCTATTTTGAATTTGTTCCATCAATCTAAATAATATATATCATAATCTATTATCTTGGGAATCCTATTCATTTTGGTGGAATTGGGGGAAAGTCATGGAAAAGGAGAGAGCGTTGGAAAACATGAGAGAAAGCTCTCCAACGATGAATGCCAACGACGAAAATAGACCTCGACTTTGAATTTCTTCCTCGATACATCCTCCAATGTGGGATGTCTTCAATCAACGATTATCTTCCTATCCCCAAATACGTCATCTGCTCCCTCACAATCTCCATCAAAGAATCAAACGAGGTAGGGGTTTTGTTCCCATGTTCTTCCCTTCTATGTTTCTTTGTAGGGAATGGGATTAGTGATTGAAGAAGGTTGTGCATATTGAAGTTCCTAAATATCTTCTATACACATTCCTGTTCATGTTGAGACGCTTGATACTGCTCTAACGTGGAGGTTGCGGGCCAAAACAACATGGCTCGAGCCCTCCACCGTTCTTCTTGAATGGTGTATCTTTTGCGATGGAAGAAGGCGACTTTGGTGAGGGTGACCGGTGCCGGCAGTCGGCACCGATGGAAATTGAAAACTCCTAATGAAGGCACAACACCCCCATCCCGCGACCTCCTCACCCCATGAAGCACAAACGTCCACGGCCACTACCACCCTACGGCCTCTAGCGCTCTGCAACGTCCACAACCATGCCGAACCTAGTTTCCGCCACCATCTGAGTCGTCGCTGCTGGGCAGAGCCGCCGCCGTTTGGCCGAGCCGTTGCTTCCTGGCCGCGCCCCCCCCCCCCCCCACCGAGCTGAGCTACCAATGTCGTCCGAGCTGCCACTATCGAGCTGAGCTTCTGCCTCCATCCAAGCCACCATTATCCAGGCCGAGCCATCACCGTCGTCTGGGTCACACCGTTTCCAGAGCCGCCTCCCCTGGGCCGAGCCGCCGTAGATGTTCGGGCCGAACCGCCGCTCACTGTTTCCCTCGGAATTCAGGGATGACCGCCTTGATGGGAGGTTCGAACGTTCCGATCGGTTTCTAACGGGTTTGTTCGTAGAACCGGAAACATCTAATGATTCCACACCCATTCAGACCTACTTTCCAAAGGTAGGTGCTCATTAGTTTGTGGAGTGATGAGGCTTATGAATTTTCATTGGTCGAGAGGATTGGAGGTTGGACTCATCACACCATTTTGAGGGGAATTATTGCCTACTCCGGGACTCTCTTTATAGATTTAAGTAATGTTCATGAATCCTTATTACATTACCAAGTATAAAATGAGCTTTCCTTCAGATCTAACAATCAATGATTAAATATGTAAGAAATTTAGAGAATCTATTATATGTATTCGAGGTTCTTCATAAATAGAGAATCATCTATATCTATTTAGAGATTCTTGGTCAATGGTATCCTTCAAATCATTTATATAAAAGTCTCTTGGTCATTATGATGACCAGGATGGTTTTAAAGCCACTCAGTGGGGCACTTGATGTTTATTGTCATTCAGAAGGACCTGAATTATTTCATAGTTGGGATCGAACCCGTAGATGGGATACCTACGTATCCTTTGTTTTGGAAAAGGAATCAAAACCCATGTAGTTCGAGTAAGGGAGTATGATGTTTATGATTGATGGCTCAAAGAAGGATATCAAAATTACTTTTACACTCTAAGTTCATGTGAGTGATGGTCGGTGTGAGAAACAAGAGGTATTGGAAAAAATTAGACAATTGTTCCATGAAAGATGCAATCATAAGAAATAATGTGGGGATTATGTATGTATGACTGCCCAGATAAATGAAGGTTAGGATTTACTTTAGGGAAGAAATCTAGGAACAGGGTCCATAAAGGTATATGTGCTTCATGGAGATTTTGAATACACTAACTTGGGGCTTACTCCTGAAAAGGAGGCCCAAATTAAGAGAAGACTTATGATTTGGTTTTACTCCTAAAAAGGAATCCCAAATCAAAGGTAAATTAGGACTGGTTAAGAGAAATTAATACTGGGGATTACTACTAAAAAGGAGGCCCAGGTCAAGGATTAAGGTTTGGGGATTACTCCTTAGGAGGATGCCCAAATTAAGAGACTGGGGCTTACTCCTAAGGAGGATGCCCAGATTTGGGAATTTTAAGAATTGGGGATTACTCCTAAAGAAGATGCCCAAAAATTAAGGGACTTGGGGCTTACTCCTAAGAAGATGCCCAAAAATTAAGGGACTTGGGGCTTACTCCTAAAGAGGATGCCCAAAAATTAAGGGACATGGGGATTACTCCTAAATAGGATGCCCATATTAGAGGACTTATGACTGGGGATTATTCCTGAAAAGGAGACCCGAGTTAAGGATCCTCTCATCTTAAAGGATGAGGTTGAATGAATGAAATCTCAATCTTTAGTGACATAAAGATGTGTAAATCACTATGTTTTGAGAGATATTCCACAAAATTCCTTTCAGATAAGGAAGTAAAATCAAGAAATCATGCCATGAAATGGCTTTGAAGAGTGTCTTGAAGATTGAATCTTGGATAGGAAAGTTGTAACGGCTTAAGAGGGGTGAAATGGGCAAGAAAGGCACCAAAAAAGTAAGGGGCGCACAAGTCTTGGAAGGCATGCAGGTACTGCGTGGGCGTGCAAGTATTGGTCACGCAGGTATACCTGCGCGACATGGTGGGGTACTTGCGTAATATTCAACCAGCATTGAAATACTTGAGCGACTTTTTATTAAAGCCTTTAGAATCCTCTTGAGGTTCTTCCAGAAAAGGGATGCGCAATTTCTATCGAAGGAGTAAGGCAGCACGCAAGTGTGACCACTTCCCTTAAGGGCTGGCCACTCAGGCGCACAAGTGTTGATGAGTTTCAACACTTAGGCATTACTCTCTCTCTTTAGATCTTCCGTTCTAGGTAAGAAATTACCTTAGAAGTGTTTCGGAAGCTTTGAGAAGAGACTTGGGTGTCGGGAGATTCAATCCGAGTTTTTGGAAAAAAGATCCTCTCGAATGGGGGGCCCACAGGGTCTATTTATAGGCAGGAGAATACCCCGGGCGGTTACCGGGTGGTTATCACTTAGGTCGTGCAAGTCACTTGCGCACCCATAAGGCGTCGTGCAAGTAGGCTTGCACAACCACTAGGCGGCGTGCAAGTGTACTTGCGTGACCATGAGGGAACTTGCGCGGCCTATGGGCAATGTTCTCCTTGTTCATCCCTTTATCGATTTTTTATGTTTCTTCAAAGGATGAATCACTTTGGACTAAGGTATTTCCATTTTTTCAGTCTTTAGACTCTGTGATGGAAAGGAGCGTCATCAAAAGTCCCCCCTCAAAGTTGGATCCGGAGAGAAAAGAGGATTTGACTCTGAGGTGAAAAGAAAAACAAGAAATCTGGAAGTTTAAAGTCATGCATGTCGGACATACAAAGGCTAATGTTTAAGGTCGAAATAGCTTTGACCGAAATGGATTAGAATTGACTCAATTCCTTGACAACTCATCTGAAAACATAGTACCATAATCAAGTATGAGGGAAAATATGTAAGCTATGACTTAGGAATATTTGAATCTGAGGAATGATATGAAAGAGAGCTAAAAGGCATTAGAAGAAGTAGTTTCCAAGAATGAAGTTACTATTATTTAACAAAAACCGTTAGGGGGTTGAATTATGCAGGGCCACCTAAGGGCATTGGCTGCATGGTCAAATAAATAGCATCTCTCTGCTGACAAGTCTGTTATGTGGACTGTTTATGCAAGGCCACCTATGGGCATGTGCTACATAGTCAGGCAAAAGAACTCTCAGAAATTTACTTTCCTAGTGCTAAAAGCCAGTGAATGTTTATGGAGATTCAAATTTTCTAAAGTATAGAGTTTGTTGTATGGAAAGAGGTACTTGAATATGAAGAATATATTTATGAAAAAGAATATCAAAGAATTGAATAAATATCACTCCTACGAAGGTCTGACCCAAACATAGGGAAAGAGAATATGGAGAGTATAAACCATAGACTTGAATACTTTCAAATCATGAAAAAGGACATGGGACAAATATGTTAAGGATGGATATTTTTTTGCAGATCCCTACATACCATCATTTAAGACAAATAAGGACAAAAGAGGAATTCTTCCCAAGAATGAAGTTACCATTATCCAAAAAACCCATTAGGGGGTTGAATTATGCAGGGCCACCTAAGGGAATTGGCTACATAGTCAAATAAATAGTATCTTTCGGCTGACAAGTCTGTTATGTGGACTGTTTATGCAAGGCCACCTATGGGCACGTACTGCATAGTCAGGAAAAAGAATTCTAAGATGTTTGACATTTTTGTGACTTGAAGTCATGAAAAGGGTTATGAAGATCTGAAAATATTTAAGGTTAGGATTATAACACATAAAGATGGGTATTGTCCAATGTATATAGAGATACATAGGTCAATGATAACCATAATCATGTTGTGGCTGGGTCCTGAATTGAAATTTTGGACTTCACTACGTATCTCATAAGAATGAGAATCAAGCCATACATAGTTCTTGAAATTCAGTTTAACGTCGTGTAGGACGAAAGTATGAGAGATCTTAGTTTAGGGTCATAGTGTTCGGACCATAATAATGAATACACAGTGTGTGTTTTCATGAGGACTTTTCAGACAAGGGACTGAAAGTGAAATTTGGGGTTAGGCCCAAAGGACTTGGGACTCGATTCGTGGGACACTTGAATGTTCCTACGTATCCCATAAGGATGGGAATCAATCCCACGTAGTTCTAGAAATACCCTTTGTACAAATTTGGTTCGTACATGTGAAGGGTGAAAGGGGACTTTAGTACAATGATGGTTTAACCCGAGATAAAAAGTTTAGGCATTACCATGTATGCACGTAGTCTTTTGAAATGAAACATGATTGAAAAATCAATGTAAATAATGTTTCCCTCTCAAATGATGAAATCAAAGAGTATTGTAGTTTATTGTCGTACCGGAAAAAAGTTTTGTGTAGTTTAACGTCGTATAACAAGGACGAAAGTGAATCAAATGTATAGATATTGATTCTAAAGGCGGTTTCACAAATCAACATCGTATGAGATGAAGGTGAACCGAAGTGAAGAGATTGTTTTTGGGCTTGAACCTTGGGAGGTTGCCTACATACCTAGCCTGGAAGGCAAGGATCAATGTTCGTGTAGTTCAATTAAATAATGAATTAATGATCAAGTTGTTCTTGGGGACAACGACCAAAAAAATGTTGTTGGGACTTATACATGTTTAGAATCCCAAAGAGAGTGTTATAGTTGAGGTTTTCTCTAAGCTAACGTGAGTCATACTCGGTGTGAGAAATAAGAGGTAACAACAACCTTAAAGATGCATAGTTTAATGTCATGTAGGACATATAAAGGGACTATGCAGTTTAAAGTCTTGCAGTTAGGACTATTGGTGCTGCACAGTTTAGTGTCATGTAGCAGGGAAAAAATACAGTTTAATGTCATATAGGACATATCAAGGACTTTCTGTACAGTTTAGCGTCATGTAGTTAGGATGGTGGGGACAATACAGTTTAACATCATGTTGGACAAAAAAGGGGGACTGCGCAGTTTAATGTCATGCAGTAAGGACAAAATAACACACCATTTACGTCACGTTGGTCGCATTGGGGATTTTTTCTACAGTTTAGTGTCATGTTGGACAAAAGGGAGAATCGTTTAAGGTCATATAAACGGACCGTGGATGGTGAAGTTTAATGTCTTGCTGGACGGTGGTGTTGTTTTAAGGCCATACGGGACCTTTGATGATTTTGTAGTTTAACGTCTTTCCAGATGTAAGGGACTTTTAAATAGTTTAGGTTCATATGCATGGACCATGGATGGTGCACTTTAATGTCATACAGGACCATGGTGTAGTTTAAGGTCATACATGACTTTTTAGGGAACTTTTTCACAGTTTAACGTTGTGTGGGACGAAGTTGCGGTTTAAGGTCATACTGGACCATTGCTATATAGTTTAACGTCATATAGCAAGGACGAACTGGTTCCGCACAGTTTAGTGTCATGTTGCAGGGACAATGAAGGTGACACAGTTTAACGTCATGTTGGACATATGTGCAAATAGTTTAGGGTCATATTCTTAGACCGTTGATGTATAGTTTAATGTCATATAGCAAGGACGAACTGGTGCCGCACAGTTTAGTGTCATGTTACGGGGACAAATTTGTGAATACTTTGTAGTTTATACAAAATACTTCTTCAAAAATCTGGCATTAGTTGGAGTAGTAATGATTTCTCCATCTATCGAAATTAATGAATAAGCTCCATTGAAGTAGACCCTATGTATTGAATAAGGTCCTTCCCATTTTGGCTCAAGCTTGGGAGGTTTCTTTCCTGATATCATTGGAGTTCTGAGAACTAATACCAATTCTCCCTGAATGAATGAGCGAAGATGAACTTTTTTGTTAAAAGCTCGTGTTATTCGATTCTGATAGATTTCCAAGTGGTGCAAAGTGCACAACCTTTTCTCATCTAACTGTTCCAATTCATTCAATCACTTTTGGGATTGCTCATCTGTAGATAACTGATCACAAATGGATATTCTGAGTGAGGGCAATTGAACTTCAATTGGCGAGACTGCTTCCGTTCCATATACCAACAAATATGGAGTTGACCGCGTTGCATTGTGGGTGGTAGTCCGATAAGCCCATAAAGCATGAAAGAGTTTATCAGGCTATGACCTCTTATCTTTATCCACCATCTTTTGCAGTATATTTGAAAGATTTTTGTTAAAGGCTTCTATTTGGCCATTGGCCGCCGCATGATACCGAGATGAATGGTTGGATTTAATGTTGTATTCTTGATACAATTTCTTCACCTCAGAAGAATAGATGTTGGTTCCATTGTCCGTCAATATGGTCTGAGGGACACCAAATATAGTAATGATGTTAGACCTGATGAAGCTAACAATGCATTTAGAACTGACTTCTTTAAGAGGTACTGCCTCTGCCCTTTTGGAAAAGAAATCAGTAAGAGTAAGAATGTACTTAAACTGCTTGGACGTAGCTGACGGGTAAGGTCCCACCACATCCAATCCCCGTGTGGAAAATGGCCATGAGTATTTAGCAGTATGAAGAAACTCTGGAGGTTGATGAATGAAGTTGGCGTGTACTTGGCATGAATGACACTTCTTTGTGAAATTAACACAATCTTGTATCATTGAAGGCCAAAAGTATCCAAGCCTTCGAATTTGATTAGAAAATCTACGTCAAAACTGGTGGGCACCACAGACTCCTGCATGCACTTCTTTCATGATAGTCATTGTCTCTTCACCGTCAATGCATCTGAAGAGAACTCCATCAAAACCACGTTTGTAGAGAATTTTCTCTAGGTGGTTTGAGCTATCATAAAGAGTAAAATTGACCACACGTCGCCAAATTTGTTCTTTATTGGCTCTATCAGGTGGAAGTGTTCCATTTTGAAGGTATTCCCTGAAAGGTGACATCCATCTTGTAGTATGACCATACGGTTCAGGAATGGGACTAATTTCATTAATTTCCTCTGTTCTGGTTTGAACATAAGGTGAAATTGCACGACGGTGGGCAATACTGATGGTTGTCTCACCCCGATTTGGATCTGCTAGAGCTGTGGCTATATTAGCCAGCGCATCATCTTGAGCATTTTGTGATCTTGGGACATAAGAAAATGTTGGTTTGGAAGGGAATTCCGCCATACATCTCTGACGTAATCATACAAAGGGATTAATTCTTCTTTTCTGATGGCATAATCCCCATTGACTTGTTTGATTACCAGGTCTGAATCACATTTCACCTTTAAGTGATTCACTTGTGCTTGAAGTGCTAACTCCAAGCCTGGGATAAGAGCTTGGTATTCGGCTTCATTTTTGGTACCACCTTACCACAATAATAAGGAATAAGGTAACAATGCCTTATCTGGAGAAATGAGTACAATTCCAAAACCAACTTTGTTGAATTTAGGATTTTCCATTTTCTTCCCTGTTGGACTTCTGGAAGCACCATCAAAATACATTTCCCATGTTTGAGGACTCTCTTGAATAGAGAAAAATTCCTCATCAGGGAGTTCAATATCTGAAGATGTGTCTTCCACTGAAGGATGTTCAGCCAGGAAATCAGCCAGAGCTTGGCCCTTTATTGCCTTTTGAGATACATAATGAATGTCGAACTGCTGCAAAATAACTACCCACCTTGCTAGACGTCTTGTAAGAATTGGACGACTAAGGTTGAATTTGAGCGGATTATTGAGAGATAACAATTGGACCTCGTGATGTTTCCGGTAGTGTCTCAGTTTCTGGACTGCAAAGATTAATGCCAGGCAGCACTTCTCAATACTTGAATATCGGGTTTCTGCTTCAAGCATAGTTTTACTGAGATAGTAGAGGCTATTTTCATTCCCAACATCATTCTTTTGAGCAAGAAAGGCACCCAATGATCGCTCTAGAGCTGTCACATAGAGGATAAGTGTTCTTCCTTCAACAGGTGGCATGAGTACTGGTGGACTCAAGAGGTATTTCTTGAGAACATCAAACTCTTCTTGACATTCTTCAGTCCACTGGTATGTGACTCCTTTTTTCAATAATTTGGTAAAGGATAAACTTTTGCCTGCCAAATTGGTGATGAAACGCTGAATATAGGCTATGTGCCCTTGAATTCCTCTTAATTATTACAAATTATAAGGAGGTGACATACCAAGGATTGACTTGGACTTCTCAGGATCGACTCCAATACCACGATGGCATACAACAAAGACGAGGAATTTTCCTGAGGTTACCCCAAAAGAACATTTTAAGGGGTTCATCTTCAAATTATGTTGTCAAAGATTGTGGAATATGACTTCCAAATCAGCCAAGTGATTAGAACATTGTTGGGATTTAACCACCAAATCATCTACATAGCATTCAACAAACTTCCCTAAGAAATGTTTGAAGATATGATGCATTGCGCGTTGATATGTTGCACCTGCATTCTTTAAACCAAAGGGAATCACCTGGTAACAAAACACACCTTGAGGGGCTCTAAAGGCTGTAGATTCCTCATCTTCTGGGGCCATTCGGATCTGATTATATCAGGAATATCCATCCATGAAGGAAATTACTTCATAACCAGCTGTTGCATCAATTAAGAGTTCTGTAATCGGAACTGGGAAATCATCTTTAATAAAATACCTATTAAGATCTCTGAAATTGATGCAAACCCTAATTTGTCCGTTCTTCTTCTTTACAGAGACAATATTAGGTAACCAGTTGGGATACTAGACTTCTCTGACGAAGATAGCTTTGATCAGCTTATCCACTTCAGCTTCAATTTTGGAAGCATAAGTTGGGTGTGTTCTTCTCGCGGCTTGCTTAAATCCTCGATGTTCTTTTGGTAAACCCAAATGATGAGTAGAAACATCAGGATCAAGCCCAGGCAATTCTGTATAGTTCCAAGAAAAAATATCTTTATTTTTCTTTAGAAAAGAAATATACATCTCTTGCTCTTCAAGGGTCATGGCCACACTAATTAAAGTGGTGCATGGATCTTTCTCTGTACCCAGATTTATTTCTCTGAGTTCATCCACAGTGGTAGAGATACCCTCTTCAAATGCTGGAGGAGCATCTCTAAGATCTTCCTCTTCCTCTTCATCATGTGCTATTTCTTCTATTTATACTTTCATAGTAGATGACAAAACGAAATTTTCATGATCAGAAGAGATGTCAAAATTTGCACATTTTGAAGAAGAAGCTTCCATTTCCGACCTTATTAATGATAAAGGGCCTTCTTTGGGAAATAAAGAGGAGATAATGGATTGATAATTGACATCATTATTCACCTCCGATGTTTCTATAACTTCTTCTGGAATGATTGGAGAAGTGTAGACCTGTTGGATTTCAGCAGATGAAATGAAAACGTCACTACTTGTGTTTTCATCACTGTTTGGTAGGTGACCAATTTCTCCCATGTTGTCTGGATCGATTGCCGTAATTGACATTATGGATCTTTCCATAAGATTATTTTTATTTGGGCCTATTTTTTCAATTTGACTGATATGTAACACATAATCTATACTCACATGTGTAAATGGATTTATTGGAATCTTCTCCAAACCATATGGAGCATTAACTTTGGTAATTTCCTTTATTGTAGATTTCTCTCTTCCCTTCATGTGATAAAATTCCGTCTCAATGTATTGAGACTCACATGTCTTGAACGGGGTCTTATCACCATACAATGTTCCAAATTGACCATTGAAACAGTATTTGAGACATTGATGGTATGATGAAGGGATAGACGCATGCTGATGTAGCCAGGGTCTTCCAAGCAAGACGTTGAAAGCTGAGTCTTGATCAACAATCATGAAATCCGAATTGGATACAAGACCTCCAAACTAAGTACTGAGTGTATCTTCGCCCAGTGGTTCTTGTTCATTTTTATCATATCCTTGTAACATCATGGTATAAGGAGATAAATAAGATTCCGTGAGGCCCAATCGACGAAGTGTACGAATGGGCATGAGGTTGACTCCAGAACCATTGTCAATGAAAGATCTTCGGATATCTACACCATTGAATTTTCCAGATAAGTACAGAGGTTTTATGTGCCCATGAACAACATCATCTTCATCTTTATCAGTAAAAGATATCACTGTATGGAATTCTTTAAGATTATTCTCTATGTGATAGACTTCAGCTGCAGCAATCTCAGCTTCAAACTCCTGAGGACTTGACAAAGCTTCGATGAGTGCTTCCCGAAGAACTTTTGACAGATTCAAAGCATCCAAAATTGATAACGTGGCTGGTACATGGGCCAAGTGTTTCAATATATCATACTTTTGATCTAGAGGTCTGCGTTTCCCAATAGGAATATGCGGTTTAGCAAATACCTTGGAAGCAGATGCTTTGGAAGCTGATGCATCTTGTATTTGGATAGAAGTTGGCAACATCCTTGGTTTTGGAATATTAGACCGATTAGATCCATTTACTTGCTGAGATAAAGAAGATGGAATTTTCAATCGGTCTTCCAAAATAACTGTGCCAAGAATGAGTTGACTATTGGTAGAAGAACTTGCTTGTTCTTTTTGAGATCGCTGAAGGGCTCTACCACGAGTTTCTGCTGCATACACAGTGCTAGCAGGGGTAGAATTAGAGTAGTGGCTTCAGAAAGATCTACGTCTTCCCCTGTATCCTGAACCTCTGGAACTTCCTCGAATTCCCTTATTTGATATAGGGAATTCAGGCTCATCAAAATTGAAATTACGAATGGAATATAGATCTGTTAATTTAATCATATTAACAGAACCGAAGATTAACTCTTCGTCTAATAAAGACTCTACCTGACTAGCCTGTTTAGGCTATGCCGTTTGATGGGGCGGTGCCCGTGGCTTTGAAGTAGATGGCATAAAGTCTGCCAGAGTCAAAGACAATTTAAGCTTTGACACATACTCATATTCTTCTGATTATTTTTCCTTCATTGAATCAAACCGTTTCTTTGAGGACTTTCCCTCTGACGAAGAGGGTTTTACCGCAATATTCATGGCAAAAGACACAATTGGTTTCTTTAATTGTGTTCGAAAAATGGAATGAGTCCAGTTGATTGTCTTTCTGACCATCCAATCATCATACTTCTGTGCATTTCTTCTTTTTACTTCTTTCCATTCACCTTCCTCCTCTGGAACTGTAGCAGTAACACATGGTACCTGAGTCGAAGAACCTTTCAACTTGACTTGTCCCAAGTCGACCATCTTTTGCTGGAGGTCTTTGAAGACAAAACACTCCTAGATGGGATGCCCTAACATTTGATGAAAGGGAAAATAATTGGGACGGTCTTCATCTCCTTCCTTATTTAGCCCCTTGGGCACTGGTAATGAACCAAATTATTTTCTAGAGCTGAAATGAAGTAACCAGGAACATGATCATTTCAGAAAGAGTATGTTTTACTCGTCAAATCCTCAAATTGTTTTCGTCATTGATCTCTTTGATCAATTGGACGAAACAACCTTCATTGTTAGCATTCAGGAGGTGGATCCCTTCGAGAAGATGATGGTTTTGAAGTAGAAATAGGTACAAGTGCTTGTTTAAGCATAACTATAGCAGTTTCTGCTTTACCCATTCTCCTTCCTGAAGCTGATGGAATTACACGAGATTTAGCCTTAGCCTGTATAAGGGAATCTTCAATTTTCTGAGCGATTGAAGTAAGGTCTCGAAACCCTCCTATGTATTTCACAGGGATCAATGGCGTGTGTAATTCATCATGCAAATTTTCCACACAGATTGGCAACAGCTCCTCCTGAGGGAGTGCTAAACTCAGGGAATATGTTAATCCCTTCCAGCGAGAAATGAAATCAGAGACTCTTTCATTCTCCCTTTGCTTGTAGTTTGTAAGATCGAAAACTGTTGTTTTTGGAAAAGTGGAGCTATACTGAAGAAGAAATTTTTTGGAGAAGATCCTCCCATCCAATGATTGACCGGGATTGCAAGCTTGTATACCAGACAAAAGCTGGTCCTTGCAAGGTTCGCACGAAGCATCTGAGTTTCACCGCTTCTTGCTGCTCTGGAGTTTCCATCATAGGATCACAACAAGACACGTAATGTGTCAAATGTTGTTCAGGGTCGCATGATCCATTGAAAGTAGGGAAAACAGGGTTTCCAAATCTGGATGGAGGAGAAATTGAATCTACCAATTCAGGGTAAACTTTCTTTTCTGGTTGAACTTGCACCCGTTTCCATTCCATAGTTTCTAACCGAGCTGTTAATGACTCAATAGTAGTTATTAACTTTTGAGAAACATACGGTTAAATTTGGTCTTGAGTAGGTGTAATGAATGGAGCTTGGACAGATGTGGTGGTTGGTGCTGCAACTGATGGTAGCACTGCCAACCGTTGTTGCGCTTGACCCATAGGATTAGACCTCTGAAGGTGTACTGATAAAGGAGGATATTCCTGATCCATCTCAGTAGTTGCAACAAATTCCTTCGGCTGTCGGACTCCAGCATTCTTAAGAAGAAGTCTATTCTAAAGTAGTTCTGCATTCAACCTTCTTAATTCTTTCATTTCTTCCTCCTGTTGTGGAAACCTTTGCTCTAATTAGAGCGATTGACCTTCTCTAGAGGAAGGATATGTAACCTGATTCTTTCCCCTCCCTTTGTTGGATACTTTTTGGAGAGAGGGAAGTGGATTACCAAGGTTCTGAGTAATCCTTTTACTTCTTGTACGCACACCTTCTTCATTTGTATCGGTGCGTACATTTTCTTGAGCAGGATTCTCTTCATCTGAGTCCCCTGAGTGAGCCTCCTCTGCTGAATTAGCAACAACGAAATTGATGACATTGATTGAAGTATAATGCATCGCATCCCTTCTATCAACATTTCTGTGATATTGGCTTCTTTCATGTCTTTGATGAGACATTTCCTTTTGTTGATTCAATCCTTTAGGAACTTCTTGATGAGCTATAACTTGGAGGGAATCTTTTGATAATTTGGCTCTTCGTTCCTCTTGGGGCTTCTTCCCCAATCGAGAAAGGACCAACATTATCTGAGGAGGGGATTGATTATTTGAAATAGTCCCCAGTATCGTGGACTAGGGATGTTCCTGCTGTTCCTGCTCAACTCCTCGAATCCTATTTGTTGATTCTAAGGGTTGGGTTAAAGGAGTCCCCAGTCTGACAAGATGGGGTGGCTTTTGACATGCTATGTCTGAGTCCTTCTTAAAATATCTCTTGATCTTGCGAATCTTAGTTCAGAAATTAGCTGGATGCATTATCCTGTATCCAATTTTATCACCTGGTTTAACAGACCGTTGGATGATTTCCGAAACTTCTATCATTTGATGATGTGTTTTCTCCATACGAGAGGCTTGTGCAATATTCTTACCTGCTTGATGTAGGAGAAATTCAACAACTTGTTCTCTATATTCTTGATTTTGAGAGGAACAAGTTGAAGCCTGTTCTTGAGAAAGCTTTTGATTACCAACAAAGCCCATTGACTGTGGCTGGCCATGGGCAATAACATTACATGAGACCATTTTCGGCGGGCTTTGCTGACTGGAAAGCACTGTGAAATGTAGTGATCCGTGAACACCCCATCCTATGATATGAACACCAGATGGAGCATTGGCAATTAACTGACACAATTTTCTTAGTGCGCCAAGGCATGAACGTTGAAGGGTTCTCTGTTGCTTTTCAACCTTCGGATACCGAGAGACTGATAGAGATGCCAAATCAATCTGACGTTGTAGCCCTTCTGTTATCTTAATATGATTTTCATATTCATCATAAGATAATACCATCTTCTTCAATTGACATAGAGTTTTCCATATGTTGAGACGAATATCATGGACTCCATCTTCCATCAACATCTTTGGAATGTCATACTGGGAGTCAGCCAAAGGCCAAAACATGACTGGTACCTCACTTTTCGCCAGTTTTTTCCTCATGTTCAGCATTTCCTCTTCATCATTAAATGACGATTCTTCTACCTGTTTTGACCAGAGTTGGTGTTTCCTTGTCGCTTCATTGGATTCAACAAGATTGGTAGAGAGATCATTGATCAAACTAGAAGATGCATGAATTAGGGGTGGTTCGGAGAATGACCTATACCCTGGGCTATCTTCTGATTGAGAAAGTATTTCACTTGCTAGCGATAAAGCATCATACATGACTGGTTTCGCATTTGCAAGTGCCTCAAGATAAGAGGGCTTTCTCAGCACTATATTGTCCACTATAGTATTTTCCAGGCAATGTGAATCACTACTGTGGAGAGGACTTTCGCAGCGAAATTCATCATCATGGGGATGACCACCATAATGGGTTACAGCAAAAGATGAGATCTCTTGCTCTTTGGTCTTCTAACCACACAGAGGGTTCCTGTGGCTCTCATCTGAAGACGAAACTTCAATATTGACCGAATTGCCACGAAGCAAGACTTCATGAGGAAGTGTCTGTTGAAGAAATTTGGAATTAATGTTCCCGTTATTGGGAAATGAGGGAGTATAATCTTGAATTCCAACAGATAAATATCTGAGGGCTTCAAGACCTCCAGCATCGAGCAGGGCCTGGTTATAGATTGGCCTTTGATCTCCTGACTATGCTGGGCGGGTATTTTTCTTAGATGCCTTCTTACTCGCTTTGGAAACAACTTTTTGACAAAAGTGGTTGTTCTGAGCAGGTGTATGTGCCTGATCAGGAAATATGGTCAGGTTAGGCTGACGATCTCCACTCAAATCAGGTGTATGTGCATGTCTTGGTTGTCCGTATGATATGGGGGAGTATTCCCCATAACCCTCTTGGCATGGAACAGATGTGTGTGTCTGTTCCGGAGTGAATCGTTGATGTGTCACTCCACTGTTAGGGATAGATTTATGTGTCTTTCCTTGAGATGATGCTGAAGCTGTTATGATATCCTGAAAAGCATCCAGAATATGAGAAGGAATTTGCTTCTGCTCTTTCACCATTGACAAAATAAGCTTGGTGACTTCAGCCGCCGGAACGGGGAGATACGTCCATTCCGGGCTTGGAGTAGGTGTATGTGCTTGCTCCTGTCCTCCTTTTCCTATCATTGAATCCTGGCAGTACTCAAGTGTGGAGGCAGAGAGTTGAGTCTGCCTCCTGTTTTTCGTCGGAGCATTCCGACTGACTTCTCCATGTGCTACCAAGAAAGACTGTTGGTAGGCTTGATTAGTACTAGCAGGTGTATGTGCCTGCTGATTACACTTCACCAAACGCGGTTGAAGAGATCCATCATATGTAGTCAGGTGAGCATGCTGACTAACTGATGATGTATAAGCAGGTGTATGTTCCTGGCTATAGTACTCTGCCAGAATTGCCTGGCGGGATTGGCGTGATGCTGCCAGACGAGTCTGCTGGACAACGGAATTAAAACGGACAGGTGTGTGTGCCAGCTCGTTGTTCACCACCAAGATAGGTTGGTGGACTTCTCCATAGATGGAAGGGATGAAAACCTACCCATTGTTAACTGGATTCCGTCTCTGGTGGTTCGTCTTTCCTGCTTGGGTTCGAGGAACCTGAGCCGAATTCCTGGAGTCGGTAGCCTCATCATGTTGAGGGTGCATTGCCGCACGAGTCTGACGGTGATTTTTGATGGGAACTCTCGGGAAGGACTCTTGCCTTTTTGAATTAAGGCCCTGGGGGACCTTCTCATTCACTTCCTCAGAGTAAGGGAGCGAATGGAAATTGTGTTCCGGTGATAACAACCCGAAACGGTTGGAGACGGTAGTCAGTACCGCCTGCCTCTTGATCACTGGTCGTCGTTTTCCAGACAACCTATGTGAGTTGTTCACTTGGAGGGCCTATCGGGCAGCCTCCAGAGTTGGGATGGTTCCGTGTTGACGATACTCCTTAACCAGTGCATTTGATACCCAGTGTTGAAGACGCTGAGTAGGTGATGTCATCCTCAGAGCAGATGCCGATCTAGTAGGAATAGAAGTAGTGGTATTTGCAGCAGCAGTATTCACAGGTGTGAATTTGAGAGCAGCCATTATGGAAATACAGAAGATCTTGGAAAAGAGTGCATGTTTGATATAACAGACGTAATCAAGATAAATTCAGCTACTTAATCCTTTGGATGAGCACACATGTCAATGATTGTTTTTGTTATCCCTCTTATTGAGTTTTAAATAGGTTCTTAACAAATAGGTAAAACATCATTTTAACATGGTTTAGGATTCACGTCGGGTTCCCCATTTTTGTTTCCCTCAGAATTCGGGGATGACCTCCTTGATGGGAGGTTCAAACGTTCCGATCAGTTTCTAACGTGTTTGTTTGTAGAACTGGAAACATCCAATGATTCCACATCCATTCAGACCTAATTTCCAAAGGTAGGTGCTCATTAGTTTGTGGACTGATGAGGCTTATGAATTTGCATTGGTCGAGAGGATGTGATGATGGACTCATCACACCTTTTTGAGGGGAATTATTGTCTACTCCGGGACTCTCTTTATAGATTTAAGTTATGTTCGTGAATCCTTATTACATTACCAAGTATAAAATGAGCTTTCCTTCAGATCTAACAATCAATGATTAAATATGTAAGAAATTTAGAGAATCTTTTATATGTATTTGAGGTTCTTCATCAATAGAGAATCATCTATATCTATTTATAGATTGTTGGTCAATGGTATCCTTCAAAACATTTATATAAAAGTCTCTTGGTCATTATGATGACCTGGCTGGTTTTAAAGACACTCAGTGGGGCAATTGAAGTTTATTGTCATTCAGAAGGACATGAATTATTTCATAGTTGGGATCGAACCCATAGATGGGCTACCTACGTATCCTTTGTTTTGGAAAAGGAATCAGAACCCACATAGTTTGAGTAAGGGAGTATGATGTTTATGATTGATGGCTCAAAGAAGGATGTCACAATTACTTTTACACTCTAAGCTCACATGAGTCGTGCTCGATGTGAGAAACAAGAGGTATTGGTAAAAATTAGACAATTGTTCCATGAAAGATGCAATCATATGAAATAATGTGGGGCTTATGTATGTATGACTGCCCAGATAAATGAAGGTTAGGATTTTATTTAGGGAAGAAATCTAGGAACAGGGTCCATAACGGTATATGTGCTTCATTGAGATTTTGAATACTCTAACTTGGGGCTTACTCCTGAAAAGGAGGCACAAATTAGGAGAAGACTTATGATTGGGTTTTACTCCTAAAAAGGAATCCCAAATCAAAGGTAAATTAGGACTGGTTAAGAGAAATTAAGACTGGGGCTTACTCCTAAAAAGGAGGCCCAGGTCAAGGATTAAGGTTTGGGGATTACTTCTGAGGAGGATGCCCAAATTCGGAGATTGGGGCTTACTCTTAAAGAGGATGCCCAGATTTGGGAATTTTGAGAATTGAGGCTTACTCCTAAAGAAGATTCCAAAAAATTAAGGGACTTGGGGATTACTCCTAAAGAGGATGCCCAAAAATTAAGGGACTTAGGGCTTACTCCTAAAAAGGATGCCCATATTAGAGGACTTATGACTGGGGATTATTCCTGAAAAGGAGACCCAGGTTAAGGATTCTCTCATCTTAAAGGATGAGGTTGAATGAATGAAATCTCAATCTTTAGTGACATAAATATGTGTAAATAACTAATTTTTGAGAGATATTCTACAAAATTCCTTTCAAATAAGGAAGTCAAATCAAGAAATAATGCCATTAAATGGCTTTCAAGAGTGTCTTGAAGACTGAATCTTGAATAGGAAAGGTGTAATGGCTTAAGAGGGGTCAAATGGGCAAGAAAAGCACCAAAAAAGGAAGGGGCGTGCAAGTCTTGGAAGGCGCGCAGGTACTGCGTGGGCACGCAAGTATTGGTCGCAGAGGTATAACTGCGCGACATTATGGGGTACTTGCGCGATATTCAACCAGCATGAAATACTTGAGAGACTTTTTATTAAAGCCTTTAGAATTCTCTTGAGGTTCTTCCAGAAAAGGGACGCGCAAGTTCTATCGAAGGAGTAAGGCGGCGCGCAAGTGTGACCACTTCCCTTAAGGGTTGGCCACTCAGGCGCGCAAGTGTTGATGAGTTTCAACACTTAGGCCTTACTCCCTCTCTTTAGATCTTCCGTTTTAGGTATGAAATTACCTTAGAAGTGTTCCGGAAGCTTTGAGAAGAGACTTGGGCGTCGGGAGCTTCAATCCGAGTTTCTGGAAAAAATATCCTCTCGAATGGGGGGACCATAGGGTCTATTTATAGGCAGGAGAAGACCCCAGGCGGTTACCGGGCGGTTATCACTTAGGTCGCGCAAGTCACTTGCGCGACCAGAAGGCGTCGTGCAAGTAGACTTGCACGACCACTAGGCAGCGTGCAAGTGTACTTGTGCGACCATGAGGGAACTTGCACGGCCTATGGGCAATGTTCTCCTTGTTCATCCCTTTGTTGATTTTTGATGTTTCTTCAAAGGATGAATCACTTTGGACTAAGGTATTTCCCTTTTTTCAGTCGTTAAACTCTGTGATGGAAAGGAGCGTCAACACTCACGCCGCCAACACCCTTCTGGCCAAACCACCCTGGCCGAGACACCCCGTGGCCTCGTACACTCGCGGTAACCCCTGGCTGAGCCGATCCATGGTCTTACACCCTCGCAACACACTCTGTGGTCTCGCGGTCTCCCGCGGCCCCCCGCGGCCCCTCACAGCCTACTAGGCCGGACCCAGAGGACCAGGCCTTACCCAACAGGCCAGGCCACCCATTAGGCCAAGAAAGACCCAGTGGGTTTGGTGAGGTCGACCCGAACTGTGTCTCCCAAGGCCGGATCGGGCCGGGTCAGTCTGACCGGGTCGGACCGGACCTGGGACCACTACGACCCATTTACGCTCTTTTGGCCATAAATTAGGCATCAGAAGTCCATTTGGAAAACTATCAGTGATGCTTGAAATCATGGAGCAAGACGGTCCCTTAGACTATACCCCACTGAAGATTTGTGTTAATATGGCATACAGTTAGGTTGGATAAAGCACGAATCCAACCGGGACCCTGAGACTAAAAGGATAATAACTTGTAGAATGAGTGTCTGATTGACGCGGCGTCTGTTTCGTTCAGATCCCTATGACGTAGAGGTCCTTTGGGATACTTCATTGTGGTACATCGTGTTAGTTGTAGAATCGACTAGTAGCTTAGGGAGCAGACTCTCTCGGAGATGAGAAAGCCTAGTGCGGAAACCCAAAAGCTGGCTATGACTAGAAGAGTGCTCTCCTAGCGATCCTGTCTGGGTAAGCTCCTTGTGATACTGTGTTGGTCAGCACCTAGAGATACTGTGTGGGTCACCTCATAGAGATCCTGTGTGGGTCTACTCCAACAATCTTGTGTTGGTCCGCTCCAAGCGATACTCTGTGAGTCAGCTCCAGTGATCCTGTGTGGGTCAGCTCCAGTGTACCTATGTGGTTCAACTCTAGGGATCCTGTGTGGGTCAGCTCCTAATGATCCTGGGTGGGTCAGCTCCAGTGATACTGTTTTTGTTAGCTCCTAGCAATTCTATGCGGGTTAAATCCTAGAGATACTATGTGGGTCAGCTCCAACGATCCTATATGGGTCAGCTCCAAGTGATTCTGTGTAGGTTAGCAGCAGACCCTCTTAACAGAGTAAGATGATTTAGTAGTTACATCTAATCATCTCTTCTACTGTACCTATGGATATAACTGGTGAGAGATGAGTCAGAACCTCTGTGTTCTATCATTATTGGGATGGATTACTTGATAACTAAGGTATATGTATGAGCATACACCAAAGTAGGGTAATCTGTTGTTTTCATACACTGTGGTTTATCCATTGTAGATTTTATTGTGAGACCTTGAGGGTCTCGGGGTCCCTACTATGTATCATTATAATAACTACTTCATGGGATATGCCTACACCTCGTTGTATTGGATGTAGAATATGGACAATGCAGATTGAGGTTGAGAGTACCAGGACTTGATGGTGCTCGGAGGTGGACCATATGGCGTGTCAGTATGCAGACGAGACGGGATGACGTGGAGTTAAGTGGAGGCAATTTGTTCTTACCCTTCATAAAGGAACCCGTAGGATGACCCAGTCGCTTCCTTTCATTTTCTGCAGTTGTATTTTATTTTAGTTTTATTTGAACAGTTACTGTTGGGCTTGTTTTCTGGCCCCTTATTACTTTAATTACTCTTTTTTCAATACAATTGACTTGCGTTTGTATCTTTTTGTGAGCATGGTTGGCTGTGTTTACAGGTTATAAAGACAATGCCTTCAATTTTTTATGGAATACATCATTGGTTCTAATCGCCATCCCCTGGCCTATGGAAGGCGGGCTTGGGGTTAGTCACGGCACGGGCCTCGAGGGACGAGTCATGACAAATTGGTTTCAGTGGAGTTAGTTCTACCGTAGAAAATAGGACTCTGATCATTCTTTTTTAAAATCAATAATTTTATGTGTTGCAATTATGCTTATCAGTTTAAAAAATATAGTGTTGGTGCGGTGACCTATGTATCCATACACCAAGACCCTGACTTCTGATTTCTGACATATTTAATGAAAACACAGATTGTGTGTGTGTTTTCAAATGTTTTATTTGTGATATTTTGAATCAAATCCACCAGAATAACTTATTAACCATGGTGTACCTATTTCTTTTCAAGATTCCTCCATCCAGACAACCAACTAGGGTCTTGAGAGTAGTACGCACCGATAGCCCACCGAGCGACGAGGCCTTGGTACAAGGTCCTTTTCCAATAGACGCACCAGCAGAGGCCCCAATAGTACTATTCCCTATTGGGACACCTATGCCACCAGACCCAGCAGTAGATGGTGCATGGCGCTTAATTGCGTTATATGAGTTCCAGTGCTACAGGCCACCCAGGTTCAGGTGAGAGATGGACCCACAGGCGGGTGAGGATGGGATGGAGGCAGTGGTGAGAGTGTTCCAACTGGTAGGGACACCAGTCAATCTCATGGTGATCCATGTCGCCGGCCTTTTATAGTTAGATATAGGAAGATGGTGGAGCTTGATGCTGAAGGTCCATGTGGAGGTGAAACTTCTCTGTGCAGACTTTGAGAGCCTGTTTCGTGGAGAGCTTATCCTAGAGAATCTTCGCGCAGTGCGCATACATGAGCTTCTTTAGCACCAGCATGGATTCATGACTATAGCTCAGTACTCATAATGTTTTACTGACCTCGAATTATACTACATAGATATGGTGCGGGACCCATTATTTAGGGCCCAGACCATTGAGCAGGGGCTCAGGCAAGAGATTTGGGCTTCAATTTTCCCACTTAGCATCCCGACACACGTGGGGGTGTTAGAGAGACCCCTCATAGTGTATATTTTCTTTGTTGAGGAATCACCAGTAGCGAGATCCACCACTGGTCATCACGTAGCAGAGTCTTCTATAGCTAGGAGCAGACAGATGTCGCAGAGGTCCTGGAGGACCATACCTACAGGTGGACGACCACATGACTCGCGATCACTTGTACGGGGGTACCGAAGGTGGAGCCTGTCATACCAGGGGCGGGAAGTGATACATATGTGGTTAGTAGGGTCAAATTTCTCGTGACTGTCCGACCCACCGTATGGATGATGAGGAATATGGTCGAAGGACCACCCATGCAGAGACTATGGTTCGGCCGAGGAGGTCTTCATGAAGCAAGCAGACATGGGAGAGGAGTTGGTAGTGCAGTTTCTTGTGGGAAATGACTCGATATGTTACCACCTTCACCACCAGGAGGTCCACCCCGACCTTAAGGAGTAGGTGGATGTGGGATATCTCAGCTTCAGGTAGTTCAGTCGTACGATCATGGCGCTTCAGAGATGATATGAGGTATGATCTGTATCTAATCCACATTTTTTGTTGTTCTTATAGACACAAGTTCTAGTCATTATTTTACTGAAACTGCCATTATTCAGA
Organism: Viscum album; assembly: GCA_963277665.1. NCBI lineage: Eukaryota > Viridiplantae > Streptophyta > Magnoliopsida > Santalales > Viscaceae > Viscum > Viscum album. Next base: position 43,956,628 of record OY728139.1, on the reverse strand, counting down.
GCTCAGAGATTCCGATGGAGCCGTTGGCCTGATCCTTACAGTTAGAGATTCCTACAAGAGCAGATTCAACGATTACACACTAGTGCCGGCGGTGTGAGCTTACTCTAGGAGGCGATAGCATCGGCTGGGATCTCTTAGTAGCAACGTCGAGGCCTTACGATGTCATCTTGGGTATGGACTGGTTATAAATAGTACATGCTCAGATTGACTGTATTAGGCACAAAGTGAGGAGTGTCTCCATGGATGAGACCGGGTTTACTTTCATTAGTGAGAAGGGAGCCTTTGTAGCATAGGATGGACTTACCCAGAGGAGGGTGCATCCGATTACACATCATATGGATAGACTTACCCTTAGAGCGGTTGACGTGGAGAGTTCGAGTTATCCAATATTAGTTGACCATTACACTGATGTTTCCCCTGAGGATGTTCTGGGTAAACCTCTTCGTAGAGAGGTGGAATTTTATACTGACCTACACCCAGGGACGACACCAATATCTACACCCACTTATCAGATCTCTCCCACGGAGCTTCATGAGATGTGGTAAAAACTAGAGGACCTGTAGGGGAGACGAAGGGAGAACAATGGTTCTCAAAGATAGACCTGAGATCAGGCTATGACCAGCTCAGAGTGGGAGACGAAGATGTTCATAAAACGGATTTTGGAAGTCAATAGGACCACTATGAGTTCTTGGTTATGCCATTCAGGGTAACCAACACTCAAGTAGTTTTCATGGGACTCATGAACATGATATTTCATCAATAACTTGATTTCTATGTAGTAGTCTTCATTGAAGACATTCTGATCTACTCGACTACCGAGGATGTGCATGCCTACAATTTGTGGGAAGTACTGGAAAAACACCGAGAACATCAACTTTATGGTAATCTCTTGAAGTGGAAGTTCTAGATTTGAGAGGTTCACATTATAGGACATGTCATCTCGGAGGCTAGAGTTTCTGTGGATCCAGTGAATATTGAGGCGCTAAATGCTTGGGATCCACCCAGGAGTGTGACGGGGGAACAAAGATTCCTAGGTTTGGCTGGATACTACCAGAGGTTTGTGGAATACTTCCCCAGAGTTTTAGCTCCACTATCAGCATTGACGAAGAAGGGGAAACCCTTTCTTTGGTAAGAGAAATATCATCAGAGTTTTCAGGAGATGAGTTAGAGTCTTACTAGTTCCCCCATCTTGAGGTTTCTAGAGGAGGGAATAGGGTACATAGTCTACAACGACACATTTGGGAATGGACTCCGATGTGTCCCGATGCAAGAGCAAGCAGTGATCAGAAATGGTTAATGAAAGCTGAGATAGCATGTACAAAAATATGCAACCCATGACTTGGAGTTAGAATAAGTGGTCATCGCCTTGAAGATGAGGCGACACTATCAGATGTGAGAACATTTTATAGTGTACTCTGATCACAAGAGTCCTAGGTATATATTCTCTTTGAAGGACCTGATCCTGAGACAATGACATTAGCTTTAGTTACTCCAGGACTATGACTTCGAGATAGTCTATACTCTTGGGAAGGGTAATGTTGAAGCAGATGCACTCAGCAAGAGATCTGGTATACAATTGCTTGGTGAAGAAACAAATCATTTGGCTACCATGAAGATATCCTTTTAAGATAAGGAGAGAGAAGATTTTCTTCAGTCTCTTACAGTCACTCCACACTTCTTCTGTGGGTCAGAGAGTGGCAGCAAGGGGACACTAACTATGAGACACGATGTGCTCAGATATCCACAGGACATGCAACTGATGGATTTTCTGAATGTGGGGAGCACATCATCGTCACCCTAGGATGTACCATGGTACAAGTGTCACGTCAGGAGGAATTCATTAGGGAGTTCCACTCATCCCCTCTTGCAGAACATCCAGAAGTGGCGAAGATGTACCAGGACCATCGACAATAGAACTGGTTTCTAGGAATAAAGAAAGTAGTGGCATAGTTTGTCTATTGGTTCCTCTCTTGTTAGCAAGTTAAGGAAGAGCATCAGGTACCATCATTCCTGGTTCGGCCTTTAGAGGTCCCAGAGTGGATGTGGGATGGAATATCCCTATACTTTGTGATAGGGAATCCACGAACATCCAGGGGTCATGACTATATTTGGGTGATCAACGACCGACTCACCAAATCATCCCAGTTCCTACTGATCAGAGAGCATGGTTTATGTTGAGAGCTTGGGATGCCTTTATGTGAAAGAGATCATGCAAATAAATGGATTACCCTTGAGGAGTGTCTCCGATCGTGATACATATTTTACTTCCCCGGCTATGGAAGGGGTTGTAGGAGGCATTCAGGTCATAGATTAATTTGAGCACCACTTTCCATCCTCAGACAGATAGCCAAACTGAGTGGACCTTTCAGACTCTCGAGGACATGTTTTGTTCTTGTGTCCTCAACTTTGGTCGCATCTGGGAGGATCACATTCCTTTTTTAGAAATTTCATAAAATAACAGATATCACTCCACCATTGAGACGACACCTTTTTAGGCATTGTACGGGTGACATTGCAGATCCCATTTGTGCAGGACTGACCCTAGGGAGTCAACACTAGTGGGACCATAGATGGTATGGGATACCACATAGAATTTGAAGATCATCCAAGAGCGGATGAAGACTGCATAGAGTAGGAAGAAGTCATATTCACACAAGAGATGGAGACCTCTGGAGTTCGAGGAATGTGACCACGTCTTTCTACATGTCTCACCCCGATGAGGATTGCAGAGATTTGGACGAGGTAGCAAATTATCTCTGAGATTCATCTGACCATTCCAGGTCCTAGGTAGATTTAGCGAGGTGTCTTACCGCTTGCTCTTCTACCTCAGTTGAATAGACTGCACGACTTCTTCCACGTATACCAGCTGAGGAGATACGTGCATGACCCTTCTCACATCATCGACCATGGTGAGCTGGACGTCAATGATGGGGTGACATTAACGGAGGTTCCATTAGAGATTAAGAATCGACAGGAGTGGGTACTTCATGGATAGTCGATACCTCTTGTCTGTGTTTGCCGGCAACATGGAATCCTCCAGGAGAGAACATGGGAGATGAAGGCTCAGATTCGTGCTCAGTACCCCAACTTGTTTCCCTAGTTTGAGTTGAGGCATATGGGGACACAATGCCCTGAGGTGGGGAGAATGTAAAGTCCCATAATTTCCATGTAATATTATTATTTTTTTTAAATGTTAATTTTAAGAGTCCATGAAAATTGACGGTGTGTGATTCTGAGGCCTAGAGTGCCCAGAATGAATTTCTGAACTTTTCTTTGGGTTCATTCAGTAAACGTGTGTGTAGGTTTTTCTAACTATTAAAAGAGTTCTCAGAATTGAAATTCGAGGACACTGTTGAACTCACAACACCTGTATTCACTTATGTATACCTTCACCTTAACCACAGTGGGTAGAGAGTGAAATATAGAAATTGTGTTTTTCATGAAAGTATAATATACAAATATTTTGTTGACAGAGATGAAAATTTTTAGTAAAACCGTTTGATATGAACATCTTTTTTTCATGAAATCATTTAAAAGACTCACAATTTATAAAGGAATACCTTTAAAAGATATTTTTTAATCAAAGTGTCTCATAAAACATCGGAACTATTTAATGGGATTAATATTTTTAAACAATCATGTTTATATAAATAAATCCATAAAACCATTTGGAAAACACGGTCATTAATGAGAATTATTTTGAAGAATAAATATTTAAAACAATCAAAATGAATATTTATTTAAATATTACCTTAAAATAATCATTTTAAAAATTATTTTGTGAAACATGGGCTGCCATAATAATTATGTACTAGAAAATACTTACACATATACAATCTCAGTTAATAATGAGATTGAGGAATTAACCCTTACCTTACACTTTCCTTTGGTGAAGGGTATATTTAACCTCATATATAAGGACCATAGTATGTTATTAAATTTTAAAAAAACTATATTCACATTTATTATATAATACATGATTCATTAGTGACTTTATATTTCCTTTTTCAAAATGATTTTTGATGTTAAATTAACAATTTGGGAAATAATCTCTTTTTTTGTCTTACATGTTTTATCTTATTATTCTTGATCATATGTTTAGATCATGATATAAATACTTACAGAATATAAAACATGATTTATATATAATATATATTTAGAATATAAATATGTATAATATATAGATTTATAAAATGGAAAACACCATTTATGGTGACGGTAGCCCTACGTATGAACAAACATAGTTTCCTTTTTCATATCGTATTGAACACAAGTCAGTGAATTAGATATATAAACACACACACACAGATATATATATATATATATATATATTTCCAAAAGCATTATTATATCTTATATTATGTACTTATTAATAATATATATTGTTACAATCATCATTGATTGGTGATCCTGGAAATGAATCTTATCGCATTGTGGAGACGGTAAGTCATACGTACACACGAGAGATGATATCATTTCATTAATTATTTAAAGGTTTGGAATTGGATGATATATTAAATCTAAAGAGAAATTATGATGTTATTTTCATTATTTAAAATAATATTTCACATCATTATATCCATCCAAATAACACAGTGTTGATTAACAAATTACACCCCGACGTGGAGACAGTAAGCTATACGCACACACACATGCTGACCTTATCATTCATAGGATGGATAGAATAATGAGTATTGTTTTACCATAATTATAATAACATCACATTATGTAGAAGGTTTTTTAGTCAATTTTTTGGTTTGGAAATTAAAAATAAATAGAATGTGGATTAAAAAAATATCTTTGAAAGAGTTGATAAAATAATTACCTATTCATTGAGTGTTTCCTTCTGATTTGAACAAAAGGGCTCTTTAGGATGGCATTATTCTCAAGGTAAGGCATCTGGGATTAACTGAGGGATGTTGGGAGGAGATATGGGTAGGGTTTGGCTGAGTTAAAAGGCTTTGTTTGTGTGATATTGATAGAAGGGTAAGTACCCTTTTATAAGAGAGGTGAGGGTCACTTTAGGAAACGATTAAAATATTATTTTGTTATAAAATCATTTTCGGTTTCTAAATGATAAAAATTGATTTATTTCAAGGCTAAGGTGGGGATGGGTGTAAATACTCTCAACAAATAGGTTTTAGACAAGTTTAGGTAAACATATTAACCCTTTATTTTATATTTAACTTTTAGTTAAATAGTTTCACTTTTACCATTTCATTTGGTATTATTATAATAAACGGTTAATAAACAAACTATAAAAACACAAAAGAACCCTATGTGGTTCATTATTTATATATATAACCTTATCTATGTAATTTAGTGAAACATTAGATTTTTAGAAATGTTATATCAATTAATAACATAATATTTGTTTTAAGAACTCATTTATTTCAAATTTGACACTATTTGGTATTTTTTTAAAGTCATAAAAACATTATCACTTCAAAAAAATTTATTCAATAAAACCTAAAATGTAATATTAAAATATTTAATTATTGGATAGCTTCAAAAGTCTCAATTTCCATTTATTTTTATATTTATAATATCAATTATTTTAATATTTTATTGATAATGTAATTACACAATCATCATTGTGTCATAAATAAATTTTATTAGTTAATATTTACAATTCATAAATAAAATACCATTATGTAGGAAATAATTTTTTCTTTCTAATGATTTTTTATAGTAGAATTTATATTTTTTATAACCCTATATTAAAAAAGGATTATTTATTAAACATCGAATTTAACATTTTTAACTCTTCTTTAAGTAAAATAATAATAAATTTCCTAATCTAATGAAAATGGACCCAACGGAACATAATTTAATGATAAAGTTGGTATTGTTCTAAATATACATATCCAATATAATTAGGACATGTTTAAAGGTAATTATAATATCATTTTTACTATTAATTACCCTATTTACTTATAATTGTGGTAAATAAAAGTCAAAAGTTACTATTCACGAAAATTCATTCATCTTATTGAAAAAATTTTTTATTACAAATGTAAATTGTGTTTGTCATATTTTTGAAATTAATTTCATAGATGCGGTAAAATTTTGTTTTATGAAAATTTGCAAATGTTCCTAGAAGATGGGTTAAAGACGTTAAAAAGAAGAATAAAATTTTATACATCTAATTTTGTTATAAAATGACTCCAATGAATTAAATTTACTTTATATAGGTATTATATATCAATTTTAGTTTAATATAAATATAAATAAAATATATTAATATTTAAATAAAAATTCAGTTTTAAACAACAACACAATGTTTTTCACTATTTATAAAAAAATTGAATGTTTTATGAAAAATACCAAAACTTCACCCAAAGATAATTTTGATATTCTGAATTAAAAATAATTTCTATTTTACCAAATTAAAAACAAAGAAGTTTCATTAATTTATTTAAAATTACTTCCTGTTGTCAAAACCTAAAAGAGAGTATTGAAAAGTAAAAACTATCAAGAGATCGACATGAGTTTATGTCAAATTTTAAAGTGAAATTACTTATAATGACCTACATTGTATTAAATGATAAAAATATAATCTAATTATACTCTAAAAAATTCAAGTGCATAATTTAACACTATAAATTACTTCTATTAATTTTTTTTTCAATTAAAATTTAGTATTTTTCACTTTTCCTCAAAATATTACAGTTATCAAAAAAGCAGAAAAAAATTCATCCAAACTATATATTTATGTCCTGCTTCAGAAGAATAATTTAATTTCATTAAATTGAATATATAAAAGTGTGAAATATTGGTTTTGAAAAAGGTTCACAATTAAAAGGCCGTAAAATTGAATTTTATTAAAATAGTTCTTTTATCTGAATAAATGAATTTGTTCATATATTATGACTAAGAAACACATAATATGGATTCTATAATTATATAGAGTATATAGAATTTAAAATTCAGTTAATACTATTCAAAACATTTTTTTAACGGCTAGTTCGGAAATTCGTGATGCCATCGAACTCAGTGTTACGTGTAGCGCTAGTAATTGAATTACTTTGAAGAGATAACGTACTATGAAATCATTGGGTGTTACATTCCCCACTACTTAAATAAATAGTGTCCTCAAAATTTGAAATATTTCATCGATAATAAATTTTTAAAAATAGAAAACTACCTTTGTGGAAAACCCAAATCAGAAATTTGGTTAATAAAATATAGTCTTAATAAGAAGGAAGTGGAAATAGAAAAGTCACCAACAAGTTATGATTTCGAATAAGTGAACATTGGCGGAAATTAGATAAACCTAATTGGATGAAAAACATACATATTTATAAGTAGTGATTAAAGTCATCAATCACAAATGAGTGTAAAATGGATGTCCTCAAATCCATCAATCTATGATGATTTAAAATATCATCAGTTCAAAAAAAACATACAGTATTCAGAAAACACAATTATTGCTTTAATATCCCTCCCCAAAAAATTAAGAATTAATTTATCCATATAATAAGAAGAAAAAATACCCTTGACATGTAGATTTTTATCCTTCCACTAATTCCTACCACTAACTCATCTTTCCCTCAAAATAATAATAGAATTTAAAAATATTCAACTTCTCATAATCGTTTAGGGTTCCAAAAATATTGAATATATAATTATTATGTTAGAATATTTAAAAACACTATATTATACAAACAAGGACATCATGTAACCTAGAGGTAGGTGATGTACCACTGTCACCATTTGGTTGTGGGTTCAAGTATCGCGGCCTTGTCAGACACGACGGGTTGTCACCTGACCTCTGGGTTTTCCTTTTTATAAGAATCCAAAAATAATCATAATAAATTATATAACCATAAAAATAGTATCCAATGTCAAACATTATCCATTTCAACCATTAAACATATCCAAAATAATTCTTTCCAAACTCACAGTCCAAAATTTATAAGGAATGTGAACACAATGAAGATCTTTATTTCCACATAATAACATGTGAATACCTTTATCTTGTATTAATTTAAAATGAGGTAACACCCTAAATTACCATAATCCTTATTTATTATTGTTGATCTCCCTCATTCCTTATAGTATAAAAGATATACTCTTTATATTAAAAAATGTTGAAAACTACAATAGTAATGGAATAAACAAACAATTAATTAGATTAAATGTAGTCAAGAATATCAAATATAATTTATCCAAATGAATCATATCTTATTAAAAAATCACATCCTCATTATCAGAAAAGTATTAAGGTTTATCTTTCCTTCAAAAATGTATTTCCCAAATAAATGATATTTCTATTGAGAAACTTTTCTTAGAACAATATAATCTAAAATCCTTAATTAAATAGCACTACATTATAATCCTTATTTATTTATATAATTCATATAACCAATATATCATTTATACTACACTCAAATGAAATAATTATTTTATAAAAACCTAAAAATACTATTCATTAATCTTTATATGATAGTATCATAACTTTTTTATTATCCAATAGCATCAATTGGTGCATACACTGATGATTTGAACATTGATTCACATACTTTCCCAACTCCTTGCAGATGAAGAATTATAAATTTGAATCCTTTTTATTACCCTTGAAATCATGTACGTGGTGTCCTTTTTCTCCAATCTTATAACAAACTCTCATTCCCTTCAATCATTTACCATGTTTATTCTTCCCACATTTATCACATATTAGAAAATTATTCTTTCCCCACTTCCCTTTATCTATCTTTGTCTCTACCATTCTTTTATTATAATTCTTTACTTAAAATCCATTCAACTCATAGAATTCATTAAATATATTATTAACACATGATAATAATTTTTTTTCATATGATGATAATATTGGGAGACTAATTCTATTATAAATGTTGGCTTAATACCCTGAATGAAAAGATTATTCTTACTCTTTGGATATTGCGTATTATTGGAGTTCTCATTCCTTCTATCAGGAACCATTTCTAAACAATGGAATACATTATGTAAAATTATGAATCATAATTAATAATACCTAACATGTAAAATAACTAACATAAACTAAAAAATTTATGCATATAATCGATAATCAGAAAAAATGTTTTCTTTGAAAATGTATTTACTCTAAAATCCTTCATAGTGGATTGTAATGAAAATATGAATTGTCATAAGCATATCTCCCAGAAGTGTCATAACCAAAAGCGCAAAACGGCCCATTTTCATGTACAAGGATACATCGGGTCAAGCCCAAAACACCATGTAAGAGTTTTGACACCTTGGTACATCTGTTCTAGAGCCGTCTCTACCTTCTCGTATCTAGACATGGATGTATTTCTTAGAAAATAAAAAAAATCTCTACATTACCAAAATCATTTGAAGTTATTCTATACTAATCCTCACAGAAGATCATAGGATAATGTTCTCTAATCAGATATTTTCTAAATATAGTTTCCATGGGTTGAACAAAACTTTCTCTAATACCAACTATAATGCCCCAACCACAAAATCCAAGAGCCGGTGAATTATTTTAATATATTGGCATGATTATAAGGAATCAAATCCTGAAGGACCGATCAGTTTAGTAGTCTAGAAAAATAGATTACATTAATGAACATTACATTACACATTCAAACATAAAACACATCATAAATAATTCATTGAGAATGCATTTATTCAACTAGATTAACCATGAATAACAAACATAACGCACTTCATTGAATCCTAAGAAAACAAAACATAAGAAATGGGTGAGCTTAGATGCTTAGTAAGGGTATCTAATTTAGAAAAATCTATAAACATTTAATGAAATATGATAAATAAATAAAATCCTTTTAAATATAAACTTGAACATAATAATGTGAAAATAAATCAATGATTACCATATAAACATGCTCATGCATATTCTACTAGTAGAATAATCGCATGTAATAATTAATTTCATAATTTTGAATGCCTAACCCCATACATAATTACGACATAGTTAAGGAATTGTGAAAATACTACAAATAAAATTTCTATCAAGGCCTTCTATAAAGACACTAGTTTGTATCATGAGACCTACCAATGCATCGAGGGGCTATAGCATGCCCCACCCTTCACTTACTATGTCTACTCCGTTCCTCATATGAAAATGTTGACACAAAACCTAAATCTTCATATTAAAACTAGCACAGTAAATTTCAATTCATCAACCATAAACCATGAATGGTATAAAAATAACAACATTCACAGTCAAACATATCATAAATCATTCAATAAAAAATTGAATATTGTATATATAATAAATCAACCTCAATCAAGAATAGTATCTGAAAAGTTTGTTGACCTATTTGAAAATAATCAGTAATACCCTTTGAGAGAAATATATTTTCTTTTCATGAAATCATTCAAAAGCATCAAAATTTATAAGGGAATACATTTAAAAGATATTTTTGAATCAGTGTGCCCCATACCAATTTGAAACATTTTAATGGAATTAACATTTTAAAATAATAATGTCCATATAAAAAAATCTTTTATTCCATTTTGAAAACATGGAAATTAAAGTAAATGATTTAAAAGAATAAATATTTAAAAAAATTAAAATGATGTTTTGGTGAAAGAGTGCCTTAAAAGATTCATTTTGAAGTGTCTTTTATTAAAAATGGACATGGATAATAAATATGTCCCAAAAAATACTTAAACATAAGCAATCTCCGATAATAATGAGATTGAGGTATGAACCCTTACCTTGCCCTTTGTTTTATTCAATGGTACGTTTAACCTCTTGTATAATGACCATAGGATGTTATTAAATTATACCAGAAGCATATTAATATTTATTATATCATACATGAATCATTTATGACTTTATGTTTCCTTTATAATAATTATTTCAAAGTAAAATTAAAAATTTAGGTAATAATTACTTTCTTTATCGTAAGTGCTTTATCATATTATTACTGACCATATCATTCAGATCATGATTTAACTACTTATGGAATATAAAAATGAATTATATATAATATATATTGAGAATATAAATATGTATAGTAGATAGATAAATGAAATATAAAACACCATTTATGGAGACGGTAGGCCGTACATACGAATAAATGTTGTTTCCATTTTCATATCCTATTGAAAGGATGTTAGTGAATAAAGTATATGTAAGTACATAAATACATACATACATACATATATATATATTTATATCTCCAATATCATTATTATTTCATATATTATATACTTATTAATAATATATATTTTTATAATCATTATTGATTGGTGAACCTGGAAATAAATCTAATCGTATCGTGGAGATAGTAAGTCGTACATACACACGAGCGACGATATCATTTCCATAAATATTAAAATGTGTAAAATTGGATGGTATATTAATTTTACAAAGAAATTAAAATGTTAGTTTAATCTTTTCTATACATATTACTCATCATCATATCCATCCAAATAACATAGTGTTGAATAACTAATTACTCCATGGCGTAGAGACAGTAAGCCATACATATGCAAGTATGGTGACAATTGCATTCAATGGATAGATAGAATAATGAGCATGGTTGTACCATATTTTTAATAAATTAATAATAATTATAAGGTTCTATATATATTATTTTGGTATGGAAATAACAAATAAAATAGAAAGTGGAAAAATAAAAGAAATTAGAACTAGATGATAAAATAATTACCTCCTCGTTCTGTTATTCCTTTTGAACTGAACAAAAGGGCGCTTTAGGTTGGATTTATGCTCAAATAAATACCTATATGATGAGTGAGGGATGTTGGGAGGATATTTGGGTAGGGTTTGTCTTAGTCTAATGTCTTTGGGTGTGTGATTTTGAGAGAAGTAGACGTACCCTTTTATAAGAGATGTGAGGGTCATATTATGAAATGTTTGAAATATTATTTTATTATAAAATTATTTTCGGTTTCTAATTGCTCCAAATTTATTTATGTAAAATATAAGTAAAGTATGGGTCTAAATAATCTCAACCAACATGATTTATACATGTTTAGGTCACCATATTAACCCTATCTTTTTAAAATTTCTTTTAGTTAAATAGTTTATCTTTTACAATGTCCTCTTATATTATTATAATTAATGGGTAATAAACATTCTATAAAAAGTAAATAGAACCTAAAATGGTTTATTCTATATTTATTTAACCTTATATATGTCCTTTGGTCAAGCCATATATTTTTAAAAATAATATATTCATTTATAATGTAGTAATTTTTAAAAAAACCCATTTCTGTCAATTTTGAAACTATATGGTATTTTGTTTTTGTTAAAGACAAAAAAGCATTTTCAATTAAAAAATTTTATTTAATCAACACTAACATGTCATATTAACCTATAAAATTAGTGTATGGCATCAAAAGGCTCAATTTACCTTTATTTTTATTTTTATAATATCAATTATTTTAACCATTAATTGATAATGTAATGACTACATAATCATTATGTCATACATAACTTTAATTGTATAATCTCTAAAAATTATAAATAAAATACCATTATGTAGAAAATATATTTACCCATCTAATGAATATTTATATTCGAATTTATCTTATGTATAAACCAATATAAAAAATGGTTTTTTATTAAACATTGAATTTAACATTTTTAACTCTTCTTTAAGTAAATTAATAATAAATGTTGTAATCTAATCAAAGTGAACTAAAAGGATCACATTTTATTCCTATAGTTCGTTTTGGTCGATATAAACATCTCCAATAGTATTAGGATATGTGTTAGGGTAATTATAATATCATTTTTTTCATTTAATCTCCATATTTACTTCTAACTGTGGTAAATAAATGTCAAAGGATACATTTATAAAAAAATTATTTTCTTCTTATTGAACAAAATTTTACTTACTGATGTCAACTGTGTCTCAAAGATTTTTGAAATTAAATTCATAGATGTGCAAAAATTAAGTTTTATTCAAATTCGCAAATGTTCATATAAGGTGTGTAGAAGACATTTAGAAGTTAAATAACATTTTATACATCAAATTTTATTATAAAATGAATCCAATGATTCAAATTTATCTTGTATTGGCATTATATATATTTGTACATAAAATAAGACGAAATTAAATAAATGATTATTTAAATAAAATGTCTGTTTTAAACAATAACTGTGTGTTTTTTAGTATTCATAAAAAATTTAATGACTTCATAAAAGACTAAAAATTCACCCTAATAATATTTTGATATTAGGAATTCAAAATTGAATTCTAGTTTTTCAAATTAAAAATATTGAAGTTTCATTAATTAATTTAAAATTAATTTATGTAGTCAAAACCGAAAATAGTATTTTAAAAAGTAAAAACTATCAAAATATTGACATGTGTTTATATCCGATTTAAATGTGAAATTACATTAAATGACCTAAATTATATTTAATGATAAAAATATAATCTATTTATATTTCCAAACTATTAAAATTCATAATTTAAAACTATAAATAATTTTGATAAAACAATTCAAAAAAAATTTAGTATTTTTCACTATTCATCAACATATGAAAGTTATCTAAAAAAGTACCAAAAATTTGTCCAATATAAATTTTTATGTCCCACTTATAAAGAATAATTCGTTTTCATTAAATTGAATATATAAAAGTGTCAAACATTTGTTTTGAAAAATGTTTTCCATTAATAGGAGGTAAAATTGCATTTTAAAAAAAATACATCATTTATTTAGAAAAAATGAATTCGATCTTATATTATTTCTAAGAAACACATAATATAGATTATAATATTATATGGAATATAAAAAATTCAAAATTCGGTTAATACTATTCATAACCACTTTTTGAATGGCTTGTTTGGTTTGTCGTGATGCGCTCAAACTTGTTGTGGTGTGTGGAAGAAGTTATTTAACTACACTGAAGTGATAACATATTATGAAATCATGGGTTGTTACCGTGAGTTTTTTTCAGAATTGATGAGGATATTAGTGAATGCTTTGATCCTAATCCTACTATTGGGGAATTATGGGTTTATAATCTATAGTTATGCGTCAAAGAATGGAAATGTTTGTGTCCTTTTGTGTAATGACATGAAAATTCTGTGTAAATATTTTTTATTAAATGGGAATTTTATGAGTCCACGAAAATTGACTGTGCATGATTCTAAGGCTTGGAGTGTCATAAATGAATTTCAGAACTTTTGTTCGGGTACGTTTTGTAAACGCACGTGTGGGTTTTTCTAACATTTGGACCGATGCTTGGAATTGAAATCTGAGGACACCGTTGAACTCGCAACACCAAAATTAGATTAAGGAGATCTTCACCGCGACCATTGTGGGTCAAGAGTGAAACATGGGATTTGGGTTATTCGTGGAAGAATTGTATAAAAATAAAGTTGTGTAGCTTCTATTTTTATATTTAATTTTTAAACTCCATGTGGATGTTGAGAAGTGGAGACCACCAGACCTAAACCTCCCATGAGAGGTTATGATGGTCCGAACCACCCGATATAACCTCCCATGAGTGGTTATAGTAGTAGGGGACCACCTAAGGTATAAGCCCCCTTGAACTCCCCATTAATTGAGAAACCCTCCAACATCCTATTAAATATGGGAGATCCTCTACAACTCCTCCAACATTATTATTCCAACTCAATTTATTTAATTATGCTATTTTGAATCTGTTCCAACAAACTAAATAATATATATCATAATCTATTATCTTGGGAATCCTTTTCATTTTGGTGGAATTGGGGAAAAGGTTGGGAAAAGGAGAGAGCGTTGGAGAGCATGGGAGAAAGTTCTCCAACAAAGAACGCCAATGAAGAACGTAGAACTAGAATTTGACTTTCTTCCTCGGTACATCCTCAAACATGGGATGTCTTCAATCAACAATTATCTTCCCCTCCCCAATGATGTCATATTCTCCCTCGTGATCTCCGTCGAAGAATCAAACGAGGTAGGGGTTTTGTTCCCATGTTCTTCCCTTCTATGTTTCTTTATAGGGAATGCGATTAGTGAATGAATAAGGTTGTGCAAATTGAAGTTCCTAAATATCGTCCATACGCGTTCTTGTTCATGTTGATCCTCTTGTTACCGCTATAACGTGGAGGGTGAGGGAGAAAACAACATGGCCCGAGCCCTCTGCTATTCTTCTTGAATGGTGTAACCTTCGCGATGGAAGAAAGAAAATTTGGTGAGGGTGACTGGTTTGGGCGGTCGACACTGATGGAACTTGATGACCGTCGATGAAGGCACGACGCCCCCATCCTGCGACCTCCTCACCCCATAAAGCGTGAATGTCCACGACCACTGCCACCCTGTGGCCTGTGACGCTCCGTACCATCCACATCCGTGCCGACCTGAGTTGCCGCCACCATCTGAGCCACCGTTGCTGGGCAGAGCCGCCTCCGCGGGGCCGAGCCGCTGCCACCTGGCTGCGCCGTCACCCCCACAAAGCTGAGCTACCAATGCCGTTCGAGATGCTGCTGCCGAGCCAAACCACCACTGCCATCAGTGTCGCCGCTATCCAGGCTGAGCCACCACCATCGTCTGGGCTGCACCTCTTCCAGAGAATCCGCCCCTGGGCCGAGCTGCCGCAGATGTTCGGGCAGAGCCGTCTCTCACACCACCAACACCATTCTGGACAAACTGCCCCAGACGAGCCACATCGCATCCTTGTTCCCTCGCGACAACCCCTGGCTGAGACGATCCATGGCCTTACGCACTCACAGCACACTCTATGATCTCACGGTCACCTGCGGCCCCTCACGGCCTGCTGGGCCGGACCCAGAGGACCAGGCCATACCCAATGGGTTGGGCTGCCCACCAGGACAAGGCAGTCCCAGTGGGTCAGGCCCGGTCAACCCGAACATGGTCTCCATAGGCTGGATCGGGCCGGGTCAGTCTAACCGGGTCGGATCGGACCTGGGACCACTACGGCCCATTTACGCTCTTTTGGCCATAACATAGGCATAAGATGTCTATTTGGAGAACTATCAGCGATGCTAGAAATCTTGGAGTGAGACGGTCCCTTTGAGTATACCCCACTAAAGATTTGTGTTAAGATGGAATTCGGTCAGTTTGGCTAAAGCATGAATCCAACTGGTCCCATGAGACTAAAAGGCTAATAACTCATAGAATGCGAGTCTGATTGGCGCACCATCTCTTGCGTTGATATCCCTATGACTTGGAGGTCCTTTGGGATACTTCATCGTGGTACATCATGTCAGTTGTAGAATCGACTAGTAGCTTAGGGAGTGGACTCTCCCAGAGACAATCAAGCCTAGTGCAGAAACCCAGAAGCCGGCTGTGACGAGAAGATTGCTCTCCTAGAGATCCTGTCTGGGGTAGCTCCTTGTTATCCTGTGTTGGTCAGCTCCAAGAGATTTTGTGTGGGTCAGCTCCTAGCGATATTTTGTGGTTCTTCTCCAACGATCTTGTGTGGGTCAGCTCTTAGCAATACTCTGTGGGTCAGCTCCAGTGATCCTGTGTGGGTCAGCTCCAACGAACCTATATGGGTCAACTCCAGGGATCCTGTGTGGGTCAGCTCATAATGATCATGTGTGGGTCAGCTCCAGTGATACTATTTGGCTCAGCTCCGAGCAATTCTATGTGGGTCAAATAATAGTGATCCTGTGTGGGTCAGCACCTAGCAATCCTGTGTGGGTAAGCTCCAACAATCCTGTGTGGGTCAGCTACGAGTGATTCTATGCAGGTTAGCAGTAGAGCCTCTTAACGGAGTAAGATGATTTAGTATTTACATTTAATCATCTATTCAACTTTACCTAAGAATATAACTAATGAGGGTTGAGTCAGAAACTCTATGTTCAATCATTATTGGGATGGATTACTTGATGACATAGGAATATGTATGAGCATATACCTAAGTAGGGTTATATGTTGTTTTCATACATTGTGGTTTATCCATTGTAGATTTTAATGTGAGACATTGAGGGACTCGAGGTCCCTAATGACTATCATTATACTCACTCCTACATGGGCTATGCCTGAACCTCGTTGTATTGGATGCAGAAGAAGGACAACACAGATCGAGGTTGCGAGTACCGGGACATGATGGTGCTCGGAGGTGGAACATATGAAGTGTCGGTATGCAGATGAGACGAGATGACATGGAGTGAAGTGGAGGCTATTTTTTCATACCCTTCATAAAGGAACCTGTAGGATGACCCAGTAGCTTATTTTCTTTTTTTTCAGCTATATTTTATTTTATTTTTACTTGTACAATTACTATTGGGCTTTTTTTCTGGTCCCTTATTACTTTCATCAATATTTCTTCAATACAATTGACTTGAGTTCATATCATTTTGTGAGCATTGTTACATGTGTTTAAATGTTATAAAGGAAATTCATTCCATGTTTTAGGGAATACATCATTGGTTCTAATCGCCAACCCCTGGACTATGGAAGGTGGGCTTGGGGTTAGTCACAACACGAGCCTCGAGGGACGGGTCATGACAAATTAGTATCAGTGGAGTTGGTTATACCATAGAACATAGGACTCTAATCTTTCTTTTTAAAAGAAATAGTGTTATGTTTTTCAATTATGGTTATCAGTTTAAAAAATCTAGTGTTGGTGCAGCAGCATACTTATCCAAACTCCAGGAACCTGACTTCTGGTTTCTGACTTATTTCATTAAAACACCGATTGCATGTGTGTTTTCAAATGATTTATTTGTGATATTTTGAACCAAATACCCTAGAATAACTTATTTACCATGGTGTACCTATTTATTTTTAGGATTCCTCCATATAGAAAACCAGCTAGTGTTTTGAGAGTAGTATGCACTGATTGCCCACCGAGTGACGAGGCCTTAGTATAGGGTGCTTTTCCAATAGAGGCACCAACAGAGGCCCCAACGGTACCATTCCTTGTTGGGCCACTAATTCTACCAGCCCCAGTAGCAGATGTTGCATGCCACTTAAGTGCATTCCATGAGTTCCAGTGCTAGAGGCCACCCAGGTTCAGGTTAGAGATGGACCCATAGGTGGGTGAGGATGGGATGGAGGCTGTGGTGAGAGTCATCCAACTGTTAGGGACACCAGTCGATCTCATGGTGATCCTTAACACCGGCCCTCTACAGTTAGCTGTAGGAAGATGGTGGATCTTTATGATGTAGGTCCACGAGGTGGTGACGCTTCTCTGTGCAGACTTTGAGAGCCTGTTTCGTGCAAAGCTTCTCCCAGAGAATCTTCGCACAGTGCACATACATGAGCTTCTTTAGCAGCAACATAGCTACATGACTGTAGCTCAGTACTCAGCAAGGATTACTGACCTCTAATTATACAACACATATATGGTGTGGGACCCATTATTCAGGGCCTGAACCATCGAGCAGGGGCTTAGGCGGGATATTAGGGCTTCAATTATCTCACTTAGCATCCTGACGCATGCATGGGTGTCAGAGAGAGCCCTCATAGTGTAGAGTTTTCTTATTGAGAAGTCACCTGTAGCGAGATCCACCACTAGTAATCACGTAACAGAGTCTTCTATATCTAGTAGCAGAAGGATGTCACAGAGGTTCTAGAGGACCATACCTAAAGGTGGACGACCGCACGACTCGCGATCACTTGTGTGGGGGTACCCAAGGTGGAGCATGTCATACCAGAAGAAGGAAGTGATACATATGCATCGAGTAGGGTCACATGGCTCGTGACAGTCCGATCCACCATATGGATCATCATAAGATGGTCGAAGGACCACCTAGGTAGAGACTGTGGTTCGGCTGAGGAGGTCCACAGGGAGCAAGCAGACATGGAAGAGGAGTTGTTAGTGCAATTACTAGTGGGAAACGATTCAATTTGTTATCGCCTCCATCACCAGGAGGTCACCTAGACCGGAGGGAGCAGGTGGGCATGGGATATCTCTGCTCCACGTAGTTAAGGATTATGATCAGGGTGCTCCAGAGATGATACGAGGTATGATCTGTGTCTACTCCACTTTTTCTACAGTTGTTATAGACCCATGTTCTAGTCATTATTTTATTGAAACTAACCTCGTTCTGAGCTTATACATTCCGATGGAGATTTTGGCTTGATCCTTATAGATAGAGATTCCTACAAGAGAAGATTCGATGATTACACACTGGTGCCGGTAGTGTGACCTTACTCTAGGAGGCAAGAGTTTCGGCTGGGATCTCCTCGTAGCAGCGTTGAGGTCAAACGATTTCATCTCAGGTATGGACTGGTTATCAATAGTACATGCTCTGATTGACTTTATTAGGAACAAAATGAGGAGTGTTTGCATGAATGGGAACAGTTTTACCTTCATCAGTGAGAAGGGAGCATTTGCAGCGCAAGATAGGCTTACATGGAGGATGGTGCATCCGATTACACATCAGTTGGCTAGACTTACCCTCAGAGCGGTTGATGTGGAGAGTCTGAGTTATCCTATATTGGTGGACCATTATGCATATGTTTACCTTGAGGATGTTTTGGGTAATCCTCATCATAGAGTTGGACTTTTACATTGACCTGTACCCAGGGATGACACCAATATCAACACCAATGTATCATATCGCTCCCGCGGAGCTTGAGGAGCTGTAGTTACAACTAGTGGACTTGCATGGGAATGGAGTCATATAGCATAGTGGTTGTCCCTAGTAAGCCCTAATTTTGTTCACCAAGAAGGCAGATGGGAGCTTGAGGCATTGTGTTGATTATCGGCGCCAGAACCAGGAGACCACGAAGAACAAGTACCCACTACCAAGGATTGATGACCTCATTGATCTGCTGAAGGGAGAACAATGGTTCTCGAAGATAGACATCAGATCAGGCTATCACCATCTTAGAGTGGGAGATAAAGATCTGCATAAAACGGCTTTCAGAAGTCTGTATGACCACTATGAGTTATTGGTTATTCCATCCAGGGTAACCAATGCTCATGTAGTGTTCATGGGATTCATGAACATGATCCTTGATCACTGTGTAGTAGACTTCATTAAACACATTCTGATCTACTCGACTACTGAGGATGTGCATGCGTACTATTTTTGGGTAGTACTGGACAAACTCCGAGAACACCAACAT
Organism: Viscum album; assembly: GCA_963277665.1. NCBI lineage: Eukaryota > Viridiplantae > Streptophyta > Magnoliopsida > Santalales > Viscaceae > Viscum > Viscum album. The sequence goes on along the minus strand of OY728139.1, from coordinate 43,936,639 downwards.
TATGGTAAGCTCTTGAAGTAGCAGTTCTAGATTCGAGAGGTTCACATTCTGGGACATTTCATCTCGGTTGCTGGAGTTGTAGTGGATCCAGTGATGATTGAGGATGTAAATACTGGGGAGCCACCAAGGAGTTTGACGGGGAACAAAGATTCCTTGGTTTGGCTATATACAACTAGAGGATTGTGCCAGACTTATCTAGAGTTTCATCTCCACTATCACCATTGACAAAAAAGGGGAATCCCTTCCACTGGTAAGTGAATTTCCAGCAGAGTTTTCAAGACATGAGGCAGAGGCTAACTAGTACCCCCCCTCTTGAGGTTTCCAGAGGAGGGCATAGGTTACATAGTCTACAACGAAACATAAGGGACCAGACTTAGATGTGTCCTGATGCAAGTGCGAGAAATGATCAGAAATGGTTATTGACAGCTGAGATAACATGTGAAGAACTATGAAACCCATGACCTGGAGTAATCAGAAGTTGTCTTCACCTTGAAGATGAGGCTGCACTATCGAATGTGCGAATGTTTTATAGTGTACTCTGATCACAAGAGTATTAGGTATATTTTCTATTAGAAGGACCTGAACCTGAGACAATGACGTTAGATTACATTCCTCCAGGACTATGACTTCGAGATAGTCTATACTCCTGGGCAGGGTAACATTGTAGAAGATGCACTGAGCAAGTGATTTGGTATACAATTGCATGGTGAAGAAACAGAGCAGCTGGCCACCATGAAGATATCCTTTTAATATCAGGATAGAGAAGCTTTTCTTCAGTCTCTTACAATCACTCCCCACTTCTTCAGTGGGTCAGAGATGCGCAGTAAGGGGACACTAACTACGAGATACGATGTGCTCAGATATTCACAGAACATGCACCTGATGGATTTTTTGAAGGTGGGGAGCACATCATGATCACTAGAGGATGTACCATGGTACAAGTGTAACTTCAAGAGGATGTGATTAGGGAGTTCAACACATCCCCTCTTGTAGTACATCCAGGATTGGTGAAGATGTACCAGGACCTCCGACGACAGAACTTGTGTATATGAATGAAGAAAGCAGTGGCATAGTTTGTCTCTTGGTGCCTCACTTGTTAGCAAGTGAAGGCAGAGAATCAGGCACCATCATGATTGGTTCAGCCTTTAGAGGTCCCAGAGTGGAAGTGGGATGGAATATCCATGGACATTGTTATAGGGCTTCCAAAAACATCCAGGGGTCATGACTAGATTTGGGTGACCATCAACCGACTCACCAAATCGTCCCAGTTCCAACTGATCAGAGAGCATGGTTTAGTTGAGAGCTTCAGATGCCTTTATGTACAAAATATTGTGTGGCTAAATGGAGCACCCTTGACGAATGACTCTGATCGTGATACACATTTTACTTCCACGGCTATGGAAGGGGTTCTAGGAGGCATTCAGGACACAACTTAATTTGAACATCGCCTTCCATCCTCAGACAGATGGCCAAACTGAGAGGACCTTTAAGACTCTCGAGGACATGTTTTGTTCTTAAGTCCTAGACTTTGGTTGAATCAGGGAGGATCACTTCCCTTTTTTGGGTATTTCATAAAATAATAGTTATCACTCCAACATTGGGACCACACATTTTTAGGCATTGTACGGGAAACCTTGCAGAACCCCTTTATGCAGGACTAACCCTAGGGAGTCAACACTAGTGGGACCAAAGATGGTATGGGATACCACATAGAAGGTGCAGATCATCCAGGAGTAGATGAAGACTGCATAGAGTAGGAAGATGTCATATGCCCACAAGATATGGATACCTCTGGAGTTCTAGGATGATGACCTCGTCTTTCTATGAGTCTCACCCCGACGAGGTTTGTAGAGATTTGGACGATGTTGCATATTATCTTTGAGATTCATCTGACCATTCCAGGTCCTAAGTAGAGTTAGCGAGTTGGATTACTGATTAGCTCTTCTACCTCAGTTTCATAGAGAGAATGATGTCTTCCACATATACCAGCTGGGGAGATACGTGCACGACCCTTCTAACATCATCGACCATGGAGAGCTGGACTTCAACGATGGGGTGAATTTTATGGAGGTTCCATTAGAGATTTAGAATCAATAAGAGTGGGTCCTTCATGGATAGTAGATACCTCTAGTGTGTGTTTTCTGGAAGCACAGAAACCTCCAGGAGAGCACATGGGAGCTGGAGGCTTAGATTCGTGCTTAGTACCCCCACTTGTTTTCCTTGTTTGAGTTGAGGAATACGGGGACTCAAAGCCCTGAGGTGGGGAGAATTTAAAGACCCAAAAATTCCATGTAATATTATTAGTTTTATTAAATGGGAATTTTAAGAGACCACAAAAATTAACATCGCGTGATTCTGAGGACCGAAGTGCCCTGAATTAATTTATAAACATTTCTTTAGGTTCATTCAGTAAACGTGGGTGCAGGTTTTTCTAACTTTTGAACCAGTGCTCAGAATTGAAATTCCAGGACACCGTTGAACAAGCAGTGCTTGTATTCACTTATGTACACTTTCAGCTTGACCATAGTGGGTAGAGAGTGAAATATAGAAATTGTGTTTTTTGTGAATGAATAAAATAAAAATAAAGTTGTGTATATTTTATATTTACTTTTAATTTTTAAAATCCATGTGGAGGTTGAGAAGTGGGGACCACCATACATAATACATGCATGAGAGGTTATGATGGTCGGGACCATCTGAACTATCCTCCCATGAGGGGTTATGGTAGTGGGGACTACTAGAGGTATAAACCCCATGAACTCTCCATTAATAGAGAAACCCTAAAACATCATATTAAATATGGGAGAGCCTATACAAGTCCTGCAACATTAGTATGCCAACTCAATTTAATTAATTATGCTATTTTGAATTTGTTCCAACAAAATAAATAATAGATATCAAAATCTATTATCATGGGATACCTTTTTAATTTGGTGGAATTGGCGAAAATCCATGGCAAAGGAGAGAGCATTGGAGAACTTTGGAGAATGCTCTCCAATGAAGAAGGCCAATGAAGAATGTTGTCCCTGACATCGACTTTCTTCCACGAGACATCCTCCTATGTGTGATGTCTTCAATCGAGGATTGGATTCCCCTCCCCAATGATGTCATATTCTCCATCATGATCTTCATCGATGAATCAAATGAGGTAGGGGTTTTGTTCCCACGTTCTTCCATTCTGAGTTATTTTTGCGGAAATGAGAATAGAGATTGATTATGGTGGTGGGGATTGATGTTCTTAAATATCGTCCATACACGTTCTTGTTTTTGTTGAGATACTTTCTACCACTCTAATGAAGAGGCTGCAGGACAAACATTCCTATCCCGACCCCTCCATAGTTCTTCTTGAATGGTGTATCCTTGGTGATGGAAGAAGGCGAAATTGGTGATGGAGACCGGTGCCGGCGGTCAGCAGCAGTGGAACTCGAGAACCACCATCAAAGTCAGGACGCCCCACTGCCCTGCGGCCTTTTCACCCTACGATGCTTTTCCATCTGTGACCACTACTTCCCCACGGCCCACGCCGCCCCACGACTTCTGCCACTCTGCACCGTCTGCACCTGAGCTGATCCGAGTTGCCGCTGCCATCCGAGCCGCCGCCACCGGGCTGAGCGGCCACCGCTGCTGTCGGAGCTGCCACCACCGGGCTGGGCTTCCACAGCCAGGACAAGCCTCTACCACCGTCTGAGACACCGCCACCGGGCTGAGCTGCCGCTACCATTCGAGTATCCTCCGTCCGGGATGAGTCGCCGCTGGTGTTTGGGATGAGCCGCACCCAGTGCCGCAACCACTAGGTCGAGCTGCCACTGATGTCCGAACGGAGCCTCCGGCTGAGATGCTGACACCCTTCCAGACAAACTGTCCCAGCCAAGCCGCCCCATAGCCTCGCGTCCTCATGGCACCCCCAAGCTGAGCCTATCCATGGCCTCACACCCTCGCGGCACCCTCCGTGGCCTCGCGGCCACATGCGGCCCTCTGCAGCCCCACATGGCCTACCGGGACGGACATAGCGGGTCTACCCGAGTCGACCTGAACCGGATCGGGCCGGGTCAGTACGACTGGGTCGGACTAGACCTAGCCCCACTACAACCCATTTACTCTATTTTGGCCATAACTTTGGCACTTGATGTCAGTTTGACGAACCGTTAGTGGAACTAGAAATATTGTAGCGAGATGGTACCTTTGGATATACCCCACTAAATATTTAGGTTAGGATGAGGTATAGTCGAGTTGGATCAAGCACGAATCCAACCAGGCCCCCTTGGGACTAAACGAATAATAACTCACATAGTAGGCGTCCGATTGACACCCCATTTATTGCATTGATACCCCTATGATGTGGCGGTCCTTTGGGTTACTTCTTCGATGTACATCATGGTAGGTGGAGAATTGACCAGTGGCATGGGCAGTAGACTCTCTAAGAGACGAGAAATCCTAGTACGGAATCCCAATAGCTGGTTGTGATTAGAAAAGTTCTTTCATAACGATCTTATATGGGTTAGCTCCTAGAAATCCTCTGTGGGTCATCTTCTAGCAAACATCTGTGGGTCATCTCCTAGTGATCCTATGTGGGTCCGCTCCAGCGATCCTATGTGGGTAATCTCCTAGCTATCCTGCGTGGGTTAGCTCCTAGCGATCCTGTGTGAGTAAGCTCATAGAGATCATATGGGGGTCAGCTCCACCATTCTTGTACGGGTTATATCCAAGAAATCTTTTGTGGGTCAGCTCCAAACAATCCCTTGTGGGTCAGCTCTTAGCGATCCAGTGTGGGTCTGCTCTAGTGATCCCGTGTGGGTCAGCTCCTAGTAATTCTGTGCTGGTTAGCAACAGAGCCTCTTAACAGAGTATGTTTATTTTGTAGTTACATATAATCATCTCTACTACAATACCTAAAGATATACCTGGTGTGAGATGAGTCAAATCATCTGTCTTCCTTCATGATTGGGATGGATTACATGATAACTTAAGTATATGTTTCGGCATATACCTAAGTAGGGTTATATGTTGTTTTATTATTTGAGGTCTATCCTTTGTGGATTTTTTTGTGACAGCTTGAGGGTCTTGGGTTACCTACTGAGTATTGTTATACTAAAACCATCATGGCCAATTCCTGCACCTCATTGTGTTGGATGCAAACGGTGGACAACGCTGATCGAGGTTGAGAGTTCCAGGACTTGATGGCACTCGGAGGTGGACCATACAGAATGTCAGTATGCATAGGAGACGGGAGGACGTGGAGTGTTGTGGAGACGATCTGTACCTACCCTTAAGATAGGAACCCGAAGGATGACCTAGTAGCTACCATTACATTTCTTCAGTTGTATTGTATTTCATTTGTACTTGTACTATTACTGTTGGGCTTGTATTCCAACCACTTTTTTTACTTTCAACACTATTTTTTTTCTATACAGTTGACTTGCATTCATATCGTGTTGCGTGCTTGGTTGCCTATGTTTACATGTTATAAAGGGAGTGCCTTCCCAGTTTTAGGGAATACGCCTTTGGTGCTAGTCACTAGCCCCAGGCCAATGGAAGGCGGGATTGGGGTGAGTCATGGCACGAGCCCCAGGGGACGGGTCGTGACATTTTGTAGAATAATAGGGTTATTTCAAATGAATAAAGGTTGTTAAAAATTCATTAAAAAAACTATCCATCTCATGATCTTGAGATTTATGTAGTTATCTTTAGTGTAAAATGTGACGACACTATCTGTATGTTGAAATATGTGAGATATATATGGATCATAAGAGTCAGATGTATATCTTATCATTGAAGAACTCAACAAGAGAAATAATACATTTCGCGAATAACTCAAGGATTATGATTGTACCATACACTACCACCCTAGAAAGAAAAGAAGTTAGCTAATTCATTTATCAGGAAGGATCATGGAGTTGACAAAAAAATTATTGATTGAAAAGGATCTTTAATACAATAATATAGTGAGGATGGATAAGGGAATTATAAAATAAGGTGAAACATTGATTATTTTTATTTGGATTCCCAACCAACATAATTAGAAAAGATTAAAATCTCTCAGAATAATGAAGATAACCTGCAAAAGAAAATTAATGTAGTGAAAGAGTGGAAGTTGGATGAACTCTTTTGTGAAAATGGAATTCTGACATTTTGGATGAGACTATGTATTCCCTAAATACCCTAGCTAAAAAGGAGTTATTTGAGGTTTCCCATAGATAAAATTTCTATATACACTCTGGTAGCACTAAAATGCATAGATATTTGAAGTAACAATTTTTGTAGGGCAACATGAAGTGGGAAATTGCGGATTATGTTTCACGATTTTTAGTCTGTAAACAAGTGAAAACTGAATTACAATATCTTATAGGAGTCATGCAACCTCTTACTATTCTTAAATGGAAATGGGATGAGATAACTCTAGATTTTATCAATGGATTACCCAAAAATCCAAGAATGAATTATGTAATATTGGTGATTGATGACCAACTTATAAAATCTGCACATTGCAGTGCTATAAGGGTATATTTTTAATATAAGTTTCTAGCACTACTCTATATAAATGATGATGTAATACATCATAGAATTCATTTTTCAATAGTGTCTAATTATGATATTTGATTTAAATTGAAATTCTGGAATATTATTAACAAACCATTGGATACTGATCTTCATTTGAGTATTGCTTATCATCCTCAAACAAGTTGGTAACCAGAAAGGATGATCCAAAATATATGTTAAGATCACACTCTCTCAACATTCTTCGTATATGGGATCATTATTTATCCTTGGAGTAGTATTCATAGAATAATAATTTCCATTTAAATATTAAAATGGCACCATATAAATAATTGTTTAGAAAGAAATGTCGTACACCAGCATTTTGGATGGTAAAGATACTTTGCAAACATAAAAAAACAGATGTGGCAACATGGGATCCTAAAGGTCTTATGACAAAGAACTACAGAAATCTTATTGTTATTTAACATTATAGTAATGTCGAGGATGAAATTTTTTTAGGAAGGGATTATCTCACACCCCAAAATTTTAAAAATAATTTTAATATTGTACTAAAGAAACACAATGTCTATAAAAAACACCTCATTGTAATAACCTAGCCAGTAAAAATAATTTTTCGCCTCTGTGATTTTAATTTCGAACTTTAATTTTCATGAATAGTAACATAACCTTATGATTAGTAACATACCCTTATGAAGAGTAAGATACCCTTATGAATGGTATCATTACTCTTATGAATTCTAATGTATGGTAAATCAGCCCAAAAACATTGAAACTCCACCCTTGAGAGTATAGATAAAATTTAGACATCTTATAAGGGAAAAATGAACATAATATAAGTATTGTTATTTTTGTATGTCATAAATATTTTAATTAAAATTTATTCAATAATTCAATAATTTAAAATTGAAATTTATTTTCATAAAATTTTATCATAAAATGTTATTTAATTTCTTTATGGTTATAATATAATTTTATGGATCCTTGATTAATTTATCAAGGTATTATCCAACGCATTATAGTTTTAATGTTGTTTTTTTTTGAAAAAATTATAATATTATTTTAAAAATACTTATAAAAATATTTTCAAAAAAAATATGTCATTTTTGAATTTTAATTCTCGAAAAATGGTTGGGGTAAATTGTTGGGGTTTTTTTGAAAATACATGATGTTTTTGGTGAATAGTAAAATACGATAATTTATTATAAATGATAGATACATGATTAATTTGGTCATAATTGATGTAAGTATGATATAATACCACTTGGTTTGAACCCACATTCATTTTTTACTATTATGGGTCACATCAATCAGCACTATTGGTTTTCTTGGAAAAATAATAAAATAACGTGTAAAATAATGGGAAAACCCTCCTCTCTGCAACTATAACCCCCCCAGATTCCCACTTCTCTTCACACCTATAAAGCCTTGTAACATGTCTAATGTTTTCCCAAAAATCCTCCCAATATTCTCCCACATTTCCATCATCCCTTGGTCTCATAAATTGACCAAAATATCCCCCCTAAAGAGGCTCTCAACGAAGATTAATTTAAGAGGTAAATTCCTCTGATGATTTCTTTTATTTCAAGCTCCGTTTTTTCTTTTTTTATTTCCTAACCTTCTTTCATCCAAATTTTGTGAGGAATCCCGTACTATACATGTAATGAAATTTATTTGGGATTAATAATATATCTTCATCATCTCTCCTTTCCCTTTCTTTTATACTACAAATGAATACACCATTCGAGATGTGTCAATTTATAACATTCTTGGAACACTAGTTTTCAATTTCTATTACCATCTTTAATTTGGGTTAAGAAAAACAATTTATAGTTCAACTAAACTATAATATGTGTATTATAACTTATATAATGTTCTAGATTCATTTTTTACAATTGATATAAATTTATAAATCAGAGGAGTTCATTGTGATCAAGAACCGCCAATTAACCGAATCAATTATCATAAGTGTTTTATATAATGATTTTTATTCACTCATAATAAAGAAAAGAATTTTATAACCCTTAAATATTCAAGATTTTCAAAAATTACATTCAACTTCTATTCTAGGCAGCCATTCTCATTCTATATTTTTAGCCATACATGAATATTAGTATATTGATCACGAGAATGAAAGAAGAAAACACTCCACAACAATGAAATTGGAACTTTTAAACCATAAAATGGCCATGAATGAACATAATAACGTTATGATAAATTAATTAAATGTAGAATAGTTTTTGGAATCATTAATTTATGAACCAAAATATTGTTATTTAGCTATTTAAGATCATGTGAGGAACACTAATAGACTTAAAGTAATGGTTTTCTATCTGAACCTCCATTTTCATTAGGGTTACACTTATTATCTACATACCACAATTAAATTTATATTTATTAATATATACTCCTCATAAATTCAGTGTGATGTTTCTATATATTTGTACCAACCAAATTTCTACCTTCATTAATGGGGTGTTATATATTTTAAAACCACCTTTCAAAAATTCTTCCAAAAATACGAGCCAGATTCAAAATAATTTCTAAAATTCATACCTATTTACAATGGTACAATATAATATAATTTTAGAAACTATTATCTCTATGAGACATATCAGTTTATTATAAAAAATATATATTATTTCACTTTGTGTTGTATACAAATATTTTTCCAAAGGAACTCTTCTTTTAAATGTAAAAGTGTATTTATCTCAAGAATTTCTCGATGATGTTTTAAGTGTATATTAACCTATTTCAAAACTCTTATTAATTATTATTTTTTATTGTTATTACATTGTTTTGATATCAACTACCATATTTAATTGCATGGGTTATGAATTTTTTACTATGGATGGGCTATCTTAAAACCATTCCGCAATTTTCTCCAAATTGTTGGGGTTTATGCTTATTGTTCAAGGAATATTATTTACATTTCATATATTAGATTCAATATAAATGTATATGTGGTTTATGTTAGTCCCTATAAAAATTAGTAATGCATTGGACATTGTAAGTGTATGGTGAGGCCTGTTATAGTCCCTTAGTGCATTGGTAGGTCTCACAAAAAAAACTATGGTCCTGGAACACAACCTTAACAAACTGGATATTTATGATCTTAGCATGAGGCCTTGATGGTATGGGTATTATGTACCAAACTATGAATACCATAATTATAAAATAATTAATTTATATTTCATGTGGTTTTTATGCTAGTAGAATAAACATGATCATGTTTTATTATGGAATTATTTATTCATCACTTATTCCTACTATAATGTGTTAAAGATTGTTTTTAATGTCATATATTTTTAGTTAATAACCATGCCTAATGTTTATGATGATGATAAATTATTATTTATTACTTACCCTTACTGATCATTTGAGATCATCACTTTTGGAGGTTTCATTTATTGAAGACATGAATATGTTTATTATGACTGACCAGCATAAATAAAGTTAATGGTATGTATGTTTCCAAAAAACGTATATGTTTTATTTCATTTCAAGTTATAATGTTGAAATAATATATGCATCCCATTTAATAATATATAAAACTACTCTATCCTTTAGGATGCATATTCATTGTTTATATGCCACTATAATAAAATAAAGCACCGACACTAGGAACTTGGGGTCAGGTCCTTATAGTTTTTATGGATGATTAATCTAGACCATCATTTGAGAGAGGTAAGATGATTTTGAATTATAACTTTATATAAGATTTATATTCACAAAAAAACTTCCCATCACATTTCTACTTCTTGTTATGTTGACTTTATGGGTCTAAATATTTAGACTCCACCTTATATTTTGAAACTAAAATCCCCTCATGGTCAAAAATGATTAGTATGTATGTGTAAACATGTTTTATAACTACTAAAATAGCCTAGATGATATTAGATTTCTCTGTGGTTGAGTTGGATGTCTGAGAAATAATAATCAGTATAGATGGGTTGAACAATTTTAGGGTTCACATCGACTCTTATACCATATGGGTTTGTTTTGTGACTGAAGATGGGTTGTCTTCCAATTTTTATATATTTTCCCCTAAATATTTCTAAGGGTTTGTACCCAAAATAGAATCAAAGTTCATGACTTATCTCATTCCAGGGATTATTAATTTTTCCCTTATGTCTTTCCATATGAATCCACGATAATAATGAGAGATAATGGTGAAGTTGGAATGCTGAGAAAGAAAATGATTTATTTGAACGAGCATATTTCTCTGTGAAGCAATAACATTGTTTGTCAAAAGGAAGGATGGAACACATCCATTGTGAGTGCCTTATCATAAGCACAAAAAGGTTATAACAAATAATCAGTATCCAATTACATGAATTTATGATCTATTTGAACAATTGGGGGGGGGGGGGTCATTGGTTGTTAAAAATTGAGTTGTGACTGGGATATCACCAATTGTGAGATGAGAATGTATATATTCAGAATATATATTTCAGGAGTAGATATGGCCATTTTGAGTATTGTTAATAACTTTATGTCTTATAAATAAACAAAAATTTTATTTTTAAATGAAGAATTAGATATTTTATATATATCAGGATTCATTTGTTGTGGGGTTTTTGGATTATATATTCATGTATTAAAGGACAACATATGATCTTTAGAATAACTTTGTGATACTATTAGTAATCTTATAGGATCATCATCTATTTTCCAAACTATCAATGTGTTTTTTTATACAAGAGGTTTTATGTGTTGGCCATGTAATCTATGAAAATGTATTTATGTAGAACAAGAAATTATAGTGGCAAATACTTCATGAAAACCTCCAAAGAATGTATTTGATATACATACTTTCTTCTGTCAGGGTGGTTATAAACAATTATTTTCGTTATTTTTTGGAATATACATATCAATGTAGGCTATGAAAAGGAAAAATATTCTATTCCAACTGAACACGGAGTTTAGGATGTTTTTTCAAGAGAATAAACTTCACTATAAATCAGAACCAATCTTGATATCACTAGATTCAAAACACAGGTAGATGGTTTGCTGTGATGTTTTGAGATCTGGGTTGGGATGTGTTCTTATAAAGGGAGATCATGTTGTTCAATTTGGACCAAGACAACCATGGTTTCCTGAGAAGAATTATCTAACACGTGAATTTTAGTTTGCTATCATCCTACAAGTATTTATCACCTGGTGTCATTAACTCTATGGTGATAAGTTCACTCTGTTTATAGAGAAAAATATATTGAATCATATTTTCTCAATAAAAATGATTTGAACCTATGATAAGGAATATGTATATAGTATCTAAAATTGTTTAACATCTAATTGACGTACTCAAATATTAAACATAATATGGCATAAGGAGGATTAAGCATAATGTTTTTTGGTGAATTGAAATGTTTGACTTATAAGAGTGGTAGTAGATGTTGGTCCAAGTCTTAATTAATATATAATACGAAGACCAAGGAAAACTTATGGTTTTCTTCCCTATTTCATTGATTCCTAATTTGGATGAGATAGTGAATGGGTCCATGAAATTTTATGAAGAATGTGTTTCTATGCATTTAAAACATTTCTATGGGAAGATCATTGAATGCTATATTATGGATGAGAATTCAGTATTGTGGTTTAGAAATCAGATGCTCATACCTCCGGCTTATTAGAAAGAACTTCTTTATGCTTATCACCATTAATAATGGGTTGTTGATCCAAGAATATTGAATATTTCTAAGGAAATGAAAGCACATTTTTTTTGGTTCTATATGAAAAGGGTGGTGGATGTTTTTTTAGATTATTATCTTTTCATCATGTTATGGTAAATAATATGTCAAAAGTATGTATTTTTTAGTAATTACCTAAACTAGTTTCGAAATGGGAATTGATAGCCATGTATTTTTTCAGATATCCTTAATGATCGATAATAAACACCATTTCATTTTTTTATAGTGTATTTTCTCACAATGTTGTCCCATTTAATCTATATTAATGATTCTCATATGGTATATGACATGTTAAAAATATAAATATGATATGTATTATAGAGGAATAACAAAGAAGTTTAGATAATATCAGATAGAGTTATATGTTTTACATCTCATTTTTGATAGAATTTGCAGCAATCCCATGGGTCCATGTTGACTATTTGTATGGGGTACATTGATATATGAAATTATAATCCCAAAAAATGATACCAAAATTTTAATAGAATATTCATTCTTTTATAATGTATTTTTGTGGATTATGGGAGGATCACATGGTGTTAGTTGAGTTATCATTTGAAAAAAATTACCAAGACATAATGCATATGGATAATTTTGATGAATTGTGTGGATTAACATGTCGTTCTCCACTTTTTTTTGGATATATATGAGACTTCAATTTTTGGGGTGATAGTTATCCAAGAAAAAAAGAGAACATTTAGTTGATCGAGAAACAGATGGTGATGGCTTAGAGTCATCATAAACTATAAGTGCATCATCCTTGATAGATTTTGTTATTTGAGATGAGGGATTATGTGTTCTTGAGTATCTTTATGAACCTTAAACATCATTTTTTTGACACAAAGTAAGTTATCATATTTATACATAACCCCTTTTGAGATACATGAATGAGTTAGTGAGGTGCGAAATTGGTTGGATTTTCCACCACAGATCAGTGTGATATATAATGTGTTTTATGTATCTCCATTAAAAAAGTGTCATTATGATCATGTACATGTTATTTGGTGGAATAATGATAACATATAGTAGAATTATTTGTTGGTGAATCTTATACTGCTGATTTTGGATAGGAATAATGATGTTTTTCTTGGGTAAATAATTAGTAAATTGTGGATTATTATGGAAACATGGTCAAATTTGGTAAAGGAAATTATAATGGTGGAATGTAATGGTCTATAAATGTACAAAAATCTTTCCAAGAAATGATTTTTTTACATTATAATGATAACTGACAAATTATGTGTAGAATTTATCACCTTCAATTTCATGTAATGTTACCATTTATTTATATGTTTTATGCATGCAATGTGTTTTGGTGCTGTTTGGGATGGTTTGGATGAATTTTGTAGTGATTTGGGGTCTTTATAAATGTTAACAATTGGATCATAGATTGTGAAATCTATGAAACTAAAATTTTAAATAGTACAAGGTGAAATATTGGATTCCGGGTAGGTGCATAGTTTGGTGTTTGGATTCTACAAACCATGAATCCATCTAAGAGAAACTGTTAAAAGAGGCATAGAGGGATATGTCACATTTGATGCTTGGTTAGTCTAACTATGAGGTCCAACCCTGAATGTGTATCATTAGGGAGGATCCTCGTGCAGGGTTAGTGCATGGTTTGACTAACATTTTGAATAACCAAGAATAGTTTAAAACAAGATCATAAAATGTCGTGCTTTGATGGTGTTTAATTATTCCCCAATTGTTTCTCCATTTCATCCATTAATCCAAAATGCTTCCACCCAAAAGCTTTGTATCTTTTTCCCTTATAATAGAATGGTATCATGGGGTATTTCTTGGTGCATTGATATTCAATTCCATTAGTCAGTCATCATTAGTTGATGTTTTTATTGGTCTTTTTAGATATTCATTCCTTTCACACTTAGATTCTTAGATCATGTCCACTAAAATATATATATAGGGTGTTTGATTCCAAAAATGGTTATATTTTTCCATGTTGATGATAAGGAATAATAATTAAAGTGGTTTTTAAGAGATTCAACGTAGTTTTTTAGAATCCTTATTTAGTGTTGGTTTATGAAATTGTGGAGGTATTGTGAAATGTGATTTGATAAATGGTTTTAATATGAATAATTTTTACATGGTTTCTTGGTTGGATTAATGGAAATTGGTTTTAATTAATTCTTTTTAAATAAAATATTATTATATAAAAAACAATGTGGCACAATTATTTTTTGCAGAATTAGGATTGACATGGTTGTTGAATAATGGAATGACATGTGATTATTTTCATTAATGTGTCCTTATTTGATGGGGGAATATTCAATTAGGGCATTGTTATATGGTTACCATGAGATGAATTGTAGGATCAATGGTTAACTACACATGGGGATGAAACTATTAGCTTGTCATGAATGTCTGGATGGCTGAATGTGTAGATTAGAATGGTTTGTGAAAAATGATTTTTTATATGGTTTGGAGATCTTTCATGGTTTATTTCCTGGTAATGTGGTGTTCGTTTGGAAATCTATTTTGTCTAGAAATGATTTTCATTTTTAATCTATAGTTTTAATTTATTTTACTTAAATATTTTTAATAAAATTTTTCTTTATAAATGTGACTACGTGTTCTATCATAGTGGCGTGTGTAGGGAAGTAATTTGGGGAATGCCCATTGAGTTTCATTACCCGCTAAAATTTTGAATAGCTGTACTATTATAGTTATTGTTTATTATGACACTGGAAAAGGTAATGTTCCATCCATATATAGTGTGAATCATGATACATGGGCTATTTTGTGGTGTTGGATCATATAACATTTTGGTAGGTTTGAGTTTTTGTTGGTTTCATTGAGTTTAGTTGGTTGGGATTCCACTTTGTACATTGATTTTAGTTGTCTTCTAATAGAGTACTCTATTATAGTTTAAATTTCATATTAATGGAATTACATTGAGTTTTTATATTATTATCAAGAATCATATAGTTTTTTTGGTTGTGTATGCTAGGTTTCTATTGTTTTTTTAGAGATAAAATCATCACCTATCTATTAAGGACACCATTTTCATTTAAGTATAGCCTTTGGCATCATGGGGATGTTTCCTTGGGTTGGGGCTATATTCTCTCTATATGGGTATTTGTGAGTATTATGGTGGGTTGTATAATGGAATTAAGTGGTATGTACGTGATAGATGAAGCATTCAAGGTTTTCTTAAAAATAATGTAGGTGGATGTTAATGACATATTCAAATTGTATATAATTGTTAATACCTCCCTTTGGGGATAGACATAATATATGTAACCCCCTTATTATTACGCATACCATTAATTCTCTAATTGGATTCCATAAATCCAATTATATATTTTTAGTAAGCTCTTTGTATTCACTGATCTTATAGATAATTTTGTGTTAAATGAACTCATGAAGGTAAATCATATTTTTTCTACAAGTTTTTATCATAGGCTTATATATAATTGTGATTCATTATTGGATATTCCAAGGCATATCCTAAAAGAAATATGTTAATCCTGCCATATTGTAGGATGGTTTTAAACTATGATATTTCAATTAAACTACAACTATCACATCTTTTAAATTGAAACATTATAATATGAAATACTAGGATGTACCGGTTATGTAATCATAAACATGTAATAATGAATTTAAATGTTATTGTGATTATATATATGGGCATGTTTGATGGAAAAACCAAGTCAACTACGAATCATTTTAACTACACCATCGATTTATTTCATTAACATATTGGAGCCTATATTAATGTATTGGATCCTTTAATTGTTTTTCTGATTAATTTTCTAGCCATTTCGGAATATAAAAACTCCACTTTGTACTCTACTCATCATTTTAGATAAGGTTCAAGAATATATTAGAATTTTGAGGGATTATTTCATAGCTTACAAGGATTCATGTGGTTGGGGTACATCCCTAATAAGGAAAGATTTTGTCAGTAGTTTTTTATTGATAAATGTAAAATGATATATAACATGATAAATGTATTTGGAGTGTAAATTATAGAGGTAAGTCTGCTTATATTTTATGTTCTTAACTACGTGATTTGTCATTTATGATAGATAGGGAATTTTAATGGGTTCCTTGAAAAAAACCCATCAGTGGTATCAGACTCACCATTATCTTTGAATCAATATTCTTTTTCTATTGGACATTTAAATAATAATCATATCATAAGGTGTATGAGGCCATATTATAGCATAGTATATAACATAGGTGAGAATAAGAAATTAAATTTAACTTCCTAGAATTATGATATAAGATATAATAATGTTCAATTATATATTATATATTCTTATATTATGGTTAGTCTAAATTACAGTTTATAATATACTAAAATAAATTTTTTTAGTCTATGGAATAATCTATGATTTGGGTGATATCATAGCCTAAAAGGGTTTTGAAGAATATATCATCACACTATAATAATAATATAATAGAATCTATGATTATGACTAGCCCATTTATAAGAGTCATTGATCCATATTTGTCTGGTGTATTTGGAAATAAAAGATAGTAATCTCCCCAAATAAGCTACAACATAGTGGTTTAGTACATAAGGGAGTCTGGATCATGTAATTTTAAACATGCATCATGTGGTTTTTCATAGTTAATGATATGGAGTTTTGTTAGAATCATTATGAAAGTTTAATACATTGGTAGTCTAAGTAAGAATCCACATTAGATTATTCAATCACCACTCATGATATATCCTATCATCACTACTATCATAACATATAGTGAATGATTGAAAAATCTTATATATATCTTAAATCATGATATGAGTTTAAAATAAATAAATTTTCAAATTTTTGAAAAATATATTATAATATATTTGTGTTGGAAATTGAAAATAAGATATTTTATTGCATATATAAATATGATATTATCATATTACCTTCTAATGTTTGATAAAAATAATTAAACTTTTATATATTAATTTATGAACATTTAATAACAATGTATAAAAAAAATTATATGATAAGAATATTTTTTATTCTTTAATTTATATGATTACATTATTCTCATAAAAATTATATGCTATCATTTACATGATAGGTAGTATATAATATAATATTTTTTCATATTCCATGACATTGGATTGTGATTAATTTTATTAACAGGAATTTAGTTGTTGAATATAGTATATAAATATTAAGAGATAGAATTATTATTGAATTTAAATCTCCAATGTGTAATGTATCTTATGGTAGAAGACCTTTGGAATAGAATTAAAAATACCTCAATGATTATTCCTCTATCTAGAAAATATATGTTTGTATTTAGAAGGCTAAAACATTACTCTTGTAGAGATCATCAATTTTATATACTACTAAACATTTGGATATATGACCATGAAATTATAATTTAAGAATATCATATTTGAGAACATATATATCAAGAAACCCCATGTGTAGAAAAGAATATAAAATATAATAAATTTTTATGTATATAATAAAAAAAATCAATCTATCATATTTCAATAAATCCATGAAACACTGAGTTAAACAAGAATTTCATGCAACAATGAGCTTCATTGAAAGATATCATTACACACAAGATCGATTTTTACCGAAAAAAATTATATTATTAATATTATTATTTAATAAAAAAGTTACTAAATAGAAATTAGAAATGTGTGTTTGAATAGTATTAAATAACATATTAGAATTAATTGGTGTATTAATTGGTTAATAATTAAGTATTGAAGAATATAATATTAAATTTAATAGAAAAGAAATATTTTTATACAAAACTATTTTTTATTCACTAATGGAGTTTTATCAAAACAAATAAAATTAAATATAATTAGTTGATGATATGAAAGATATATATATGTATATATATTATATTCCGTAATTTTTTTATATTTATCCCATTGGAATCATTGTAATTAGATAAGAACATATCCAATTTTACGCATAAAAGATGTTTTTTACAAAAGGAAATTTGGAAACCTTTTAGTGGAGATATTATTATAAAAATAAATTTTGACACATAATTTTTTTTGAAACCAGTAATTTTTTAAATCATAATTTCAAAATTATATCAAGGGAAATGTTTTGGTATTTTTATGAGATGAATTATAATTTTTGAATATTTAATATAATGTATTTATATTGAAAACTGACATTTCATATAAATAAATTGTAATGATGAATTAAATTTTAACTTGTCATTGTAAAAGTTTGTTAAATTATACATATATTAATCCAATTTAGGTCATTTAAACTATTTAAATATTTTATTTAGATTTAAAACCACAGTAAACATTTTAACATTCTAACTTTAAAACCTCACCATCTCTTTATGTCTTTTATATTAATTCTAAATTTAATTTTTTCACTTATGTGGTTTTCAATTAGGAAAATGGATTATATATTTTCAATGATAATAATTTTAATTTATAATTATGTCTATTTAAATTTTACCAATATTATTTGTGAAGAAATTATAGTTAAATTACAGTGATTATGGTAAAAAAGAGTTTACATAGTGGTTAAACATAAAAAATAGCCTGTACGAATGATCCAAAACTTTTCCAAATACCATTAGATGGGAATATATCTTCATTAAGGCTTCATGGATAAAAATTTGTGCATTTGGGGAGATTTTGTATTGTATAAAACAAGGGAACATCTATCGAATATTAAAAAATGCCATGTTAGTCCTCTCCCCCACTTTTAAATGACACACCCTATGTCCCTCTCTTAAAAAATAAAAAACTATATTCAAAAAATAAACACCCAAAAATATATATTTAAAAACATCATCATATAATCATTATATTTGGTAAAACGCGAAGCTAATAATTCATTTTTGTGAACCTATAGTGGATACCCGAAGAAAAGGTATTGTTTTTATAAAAGTGTTATTATTTCATAACCTTCTCCACCACCTTATATTTATTTAATTCAATACATATATAATAATATAAGTAACTAAAATAAATTTATATTTTATATTTTCAGGATACGACTTAAAAAATAACATGCTTCCAATATATGGTGTATGACATCATCATTCATTTGTACAGTTGACTTCCACCTCACAAACAGATGTCGTTCCTTTTCCATTACGACCATTTAATAGTGGGAATAATGATGTACATTATATTTATATGTGATATTAATGATTTTTAAATATTATATATTCATATTCAAATTTTTTCAAACACTTACCTTCAAAATTCCATTTTGATGGAATTTAATAACATCATTCGTGTGTTCGAGAGACTACCTCTTCATGAAGTGAGGGCATTCTTTCATGCATTACAAGGAATATATTATGGATGGATTAATTAAAAATATGTGTTATATATTTTATAAATATGAAACTTTATTGATAATATAAATTTGAAACATTTAGATTTCATGGATTTATAAAACAAAAAAATAGAACTAGCTTTCTTTCGTATGTACAACCTATCATCTCCATAAACATTTCATTTCATTTCATATCACTAAGTTTTATTGATTACTAAAAATAAAATTTTAATGAATATATATGACATGAAATTATATTATCTCATTATATATTTTATTGAATCATGATCTACATAAGTGGAAAAAGTAATAACTAGTGAAAACATACTCGAAAATGAATGAAATTAATCCCCGAAACAATGATAAAAATGAAATATTATTAAATAATGGGTAATAGTATGTTATTAAAGGATCATATTTGAAATAATAAATATTAATATGTATTATTTGTATAATGTAACTTTACTTAAAAATTATACATGTTTTTAAGTAATGATCATCTAAATAGAAGGGTAAGGTAATTTAATACGTTTCAATTTCATTTCATTGTGGAATATTGTAATGATTTGCTCGTAGTTTCTTTTATTTATATATATATACTTCCCGTTATACATTTAATATCTCCAATACATGATTATTAATTTCAATTTGAGTTCCAATTTTAATTATTTCATTTAAGTATATTCATTCAAATTGTTAACATGTTGTCTATAATTTTAATAACTCTATTTCATTTCATTGGTATATAGTACATATTTATTATCATTAATATTTTATAAGTATGTGTATAATGAATTGTCATTATAAATTTATGTATTTACACATTTCTATGTGGATTAATATTTTATTCACATTATTGATTCATTTATTAATTATCACTTTATCATTATTATTAATTGAAGGGTTTATTACTGCATATCATTTTAATTGATGTTGTTTATTCATTATATTGCATTAAAGGAAATTGTGGGTTCTTAATTTAATAAAACCATTAATTTACTTATATTATGGTTATTCATGTTCCATTTCATGTGATAGAATCATTTTCCATCTCTTTGGTTCCTAAAATGATTTAGGGAATGTTTTTAAGAAAATGCAACATAAGTTATCTCTTCCGTCAAAAATATGTTTTCATATAAAAACATGTTTTATATAAATGATTTAAAAAATGCATTGAAAATTCATAAGTGATTTATTTAATTAAATTTTAAAAAAATTTATTTGAAAAATTTTTATATAGCAATTGTTATAAAATATAATGGATAATTCCACTTCGGATTTATATAAAGTTGAAGGAAACTATTTTTAACATGTAATTTATGAATGGAATTTCAAGTAGTTATCACAACTAAATTTTTTTGAAGAATATTTTATAATTATTAAAGGTTACTTTAATAAAATTGATTTTCAAAATGTTTTCTAAAATTTTATTTCTGAGATCTATTTTTTAATGAAATAGAATGATTTTTTTCTCAAAATTAAATTATAGTTTCATAAATAATTCTTCAAATAATAATTTTATGTTACATATATTAATCAATGAAAACAACAATTTATTCATTGAAATATTAATTTTTATTTTATCATTATACATAAAATTTCACATAAATATCCACATTTTTATCAGGGATATGCTAATTTTATTAAAATTATATAATTCATAAATATGTTGTACTATATAAATTTTGTAATATAATCTGGGGAATTATTAATAAACATGTAATTATTAATCAATATGAATAATTGATCAGTAATATTTGTTTGAATTAAATCATTTATTCAATATGAGAGGAATGATTTGACCTTGTATGAAATGGACAGGGACCATTTAATTAAATAACTCACGGAATTCACATTATCATTAGAGGAATTGGTTATCTAAATAAGATGGGTTTTTACATTGTTTTCATAAACTGCCTTGCGAAAGGTCTAGACAATAAAGGTTACATGAGGCATTGAAATGTGGAGTCCAATATTTTGGAATTCATTTCATTTATAATTTACTTATTATTACAATCTAGTAAATTTTTTCCATTATATTATATATGGATGCACTTATTCCTCATTTTATATATTAAATTGCATGTTTTTCAGTTATTTACCTATCCATATTTATTATGTATATCCAAATAATGATTTCTATGTATGTTTTGTTATCTACCATTTAATTGTGATTATTATTATTGATTTGTGATATTTTTTTATATACTTAACCTATAATAATAATTTGATGTCACCCTTATTTTATTTCATTTAAACAGGTTTTGAAGATGAATCATTTAAACGAGTTTTCATGTCTTTGTTTAAATTAATTTTATTATGTATTTTTTTCCATTTTATATTCCAAAATTAATTTAGATTTAAAGTAGTTATTTTTGGGTTGGGGTCACTACAGTTGGTATTAGAGCATGTTTAGGAGAATATATGTGAATTAAATCTAGGAAATCATAGATTTGGGGACCAACCACAACCACAGTCTATTTTATTATTATTTTTGAAAAGATGCTTTTTGGAAAAGTGGGAACCAAAAAAATATCCAAAAATCACCCTTACATACCCCATATGATGATCAACACACTGCAAAAAAATTTCAAAATGAAGACAAAATTCAAAATTCAAAATCCTTACCGCCACTGTAGCCATCCAAAAACCACAGTATCCAAAATTCTAAAACCAAGGCATAAACATCTAGTTGTCTCGATCCATGAGTCACCTCGATTCCACTACCCTTCCTCGAGTCATACACCGAATGTGTCAGCCAACCAGTCCCCATCAAAACAGATCGTCATCGATCTCCTCCGACACCCCCCATCGCCGATGAAAAAATCCCCATCGTCTCTACCATACTCGAATCAAAAAACATAACACAATAATCAATAACACTAATTTTAAACTCATCTGAACTTATCATAACTTCACCATCGACCTACTCTCTGATGTCCAACACCTGGTACCAAACACCATTTCTGCTGTTTCACAGAACCACCCTCATCATGACAGTAAAAAACGCCGATCCACCACCATAAGCATTTTAGCCATTCAAACATAGCCCAACCAAAATGGGTTCCCTCCATCGCCTGAACTCTGGTCGGGCTACCCAGAACCCCCCACGACAACACACAACACAACCAAAATCATCTAACGAAACACCACACCTGACCTACTTGGAATGGTGTATTGGATTTAGAGGCCAGAGAATAGTTCGAGTGGGAATGTATTCCATAGAAAGCCATGACCGAGAAAAAACCCATCTAAATCCCAATAAAAAAATGAGAACAATTACCTGCAAAACAGAAACAACAACTCAATCGACACCGCTAGAGAAATATAACGACATCCCATTGCCTTTATGGAACCAGGAAGAGGAAAATGGGGTTGAAAACCTAAACCGAACATAGATGGAGATCCGAAACCATGGAAAAAACTGAACAAGAAAAATTGAAAGAGGGACAAAACCCGAGAAGGATCATGGGATTGAAACACTAGGAAGAAGAACCAGCTCTCGTAATGCATGGGAATGAGCTAGGGAATGTGAGTACAGAGCACAAAGAGACGGATGAGAAGAAAACCGGGGCGCCCTCAAAGAGTAGGGAGAGTCAAGCGATATAGAATGAAAAGATGAGATATATCATCTTCCATTACGAACAAGAGAAAAAAACTGGGAGGATAACCATGGTAGAACCATTTCCATAGGGGAAATCTGAAACCCTAGGAGACCAACTGAGAGCTCTGGAGCATCCAGGAGTGTGCGGTTCCATCTAGTAAGGTATTATGAACAGGGAATTTTGTGAGAAAAACCATTAATATTATTTTAGTATAGGTATATAATAATAACCTAATTTTTTTAAAGTAAGAGATTATATGGGTTTCCCATGAAATATATCTATGTCCAGATATTATATGTGAATGAGGTTCTGGAAATGATGTACCTATGGGTAATAACACCCAAGGGAATATAATTCTTGACTCAAGTGTAACCTACTACATGAAATTGGCCATTATTACAAACATAGTTTTATAGTCTTGGGGGACATATATAAGATAATTGATATTTTCATTAAAAACATTATTAATTATTTGAATGTAAATATATCCCCCCAAAACAAGGTTAAGGATCACGAGATTAACTGTGCAGAAATTCTAATTAATGATAATTGTTACTCCATATTTACTTTGTAACATTTTTTATAAAATTATGATATAATATGGTATATTTCCTTTTTGGAATATGTAACCAGAAATGAACAAATGTGACAATAATCATGGATTATATAGAGGTTACCCTGCAACGGAATCAGATATAGATGGTATTAAAGTACTGATATTTATGGATATATTACCTATGATTAATCAGTTTAGGGAACATAAAAATTCCTAAATGTAAAAACTATTTACATGTGGATATTATATAATATTTGATCACATTATATGATAGATGCCCACATCATTTAGTTGGACTACTAATCCAATGGATGTCGAGTAATAGTATAACTATTTGGAGATAATATTTATTGAACTTGGATGCGTTGAATTGAAAAAAGTTAAAATCGCATTATATTTTCTTGATGGTAGATTTTGATTTAGAATACTGTGGTGGAAGATGAAATATAACACATAGAATGGGAAACCTTTAAGGAGGCCTTTGTTTACATATATTTCAACAGAGAGAAACAAATTGAGATGAAGACAAAATTTCATAGATTAAAATAATATGAATAAGAATGTTTTTAGGAGTATGAATATATGTTTACAAGGATATAATGGTATTGTAATGATGACATGTGAAACATTGATTGTAAATTGGATAATTTGTTTCAAGGGATTATGCTAAGAATCCGAAGTGTGTTGGGAACTCAATATTTTCTTCATATGAAGAAATGGGAAAATAGGAAAAAACCATATTAAGGGAAACAATATCCTTACAATACATCTAATGTTGAGATAATACTATCAGCATACATATATAATTTATATGGATAATGTAAATCATAGATAATGTGAATAAGGGAAAGAAGAATAATCCACATGTGATAAAAGTTTAATGAATCACCCTGGTAAAAGCATGAATTGTTTTGGGATATTTTTATAAATATGGAGAAATGGGTATTCTTATATATTAATTCAATGAGAAAAATGAAAATAAATCTACACAGTGATTAAAATATATTCAAATTGGGCACTATGAAAAAAAATTCCAACGAATCAATGGAAAATACATCAGAAGAAGCAATGAGAACATGGTCATTATTTTTCTATTGATACTAATGAATTTGAATGAGTAATAATATATCCTTTTTGTAACCATTAAATGTATTGAAATTATATTTTAATGATGATAATCTAATAATAAGAATTAAAAAATATATAAGGATTGTACGAATTCCTATTTCTTTAATGATTTAAAATCCTATATTGACTGTACTAAGAAACGTGAGTCCGTATCAGGTTGAAAAAATAGGAAAAACCCATGTTATGGGAAAAAGTATCCTTACTATACTTCTTATGTTGAGATAATTCTATCGGCATAAATATATAATTTATATGGATAATATAAATTTGATTTCCCTAACTATTATGGAACAAGTTTTATGGTTTTGGTTCATAATATTTTGGAAGGGTTATAAAGTAAGATATTTATAAATGGATTCATATTAAAATCTGGACATGGTTTTATTGATTTATATATTACTTCACTATATAGATATTTATGCATATTGTAAAACATGTGAATGTAATATTGGTCCTAGAAAATAATTAGATATGGTAATAATGACTTGTCACTCATTTAATGATCTTATGACCCATTAAAATTGAAATTTAGTGCTTTAGGGATGACAAAAGACATTCCTTGGAATAAATGTTGAATTGTAAATTAATTGAAGCATAACCGAAGGATGAAATTATTCATATGTAAATGAAATTTTATAGGATTATATATTTTTATATAGTCAGAGTGAGTAAATAAATTCGTCATCATTATGAGAAGTGTCATGAAACAAAAAATTTATTCTGGTAATATCATTTACGATGAATCGATGAACTTTTTGATCATTATAAATTTATTGCATTGATCCCATTAATGATTAACATGTATGTGATCAATGAAATCAACAACTCTGTAATTATTTACACACTTCTTCTCTCTCCACATATTTACTTTCCAATATTGTTCTAATATTTGGAAACCTGGAAATATGTTATATAATATGTCATTTATATGTCATTATCTATATATTTAAGAGTATATTTCATTAAAACTTTTTGGTTTTGGGGTTTCAACAATTTAATATTTAAATAAAAAACCCTTGATAACCAATATCTTGTTTAAGATGTAAGGATAAAATCTAATTTTTTTGGTCTAATGTGACACCTCGAAATTATAATGCAACAACATTATATTAGATAGTTTATATAACTTTCAACTCCAAGTATATAATAGAATATAACTTCATGGGACTCTATGATGTATTGAATATTTTAAAAAAAATAACTATAGATTATATCCAAAATTGTATTCATCACTAATTCCATATTACATTACAAGAAACAACGAATTTTTTTGAAGGATTTCATTACTCGCATGGATGAGTTTTATCGAAGAACTATATATTTTTAATATTAATATTTATTTTGAAAATTACCACCAATCCATTGGAATTGTTGATAATAATAGGATTACCTATCAAATTAAAATATACATTTAATTACTTTGGTTACCAATTAATTATAAATGAATATAAAAACTAATTGAATATAAAAGAAATATGTTTTTTTAAAATGTTTGTTTTATATTAGAATGTTTTTAACATAATTTATTAAATTAAATAATATCATATAATGATTATAAAAAAATTTATATTATATATTCAATAATTTTTTTCACATTCATCCAATTTATTCTATAGTAATAAAATATTATTAAATCAAATTTTACATATAAAATATATATTTTTCTAAACGCAGTTTTATCGTGTTTTAATAGTGAACTAGTTTAAAACTAAATTTTGAAAATTTGTAATTTTTTCGAGAAAATGAATTTCAATTTTGAAATATTTCTATAAGTAAATATCTTATGCAGATATTATTTAGTTTTTTGGAGAACTTATACTTTTTGATAAAGAGTGAAAAATACTAAATCTTAATAGAAATATTATTTTTTGTCTAAATAATTTATAATGATTAATTATATTTAAATTATTTTTAAACATGTATTACTTCAATTATAAATCTATTAATCCAATTTATGTAAGTGTATCCATTTTTATACTGAATTTATATTTTAAAATTTGGAAATCATTTGAGTATTTTAACTTAAAAAACCCCCTTTCTCGCTACATCTGAGGGATTACTTTTAAATTAATTTTTTTCCACTTCTATTGATTGAGATTGGAAATATTTTTTACATGTATTGAATAACATTAAAATATATTTTATAATAATTTCATTATAATTTTTTTACAAAAATTATTATTGAAAACATTTAAAATT
Organism: Viscum album; assembly: GCA_963277665.1. NCBI lineage: Eukaryota > Viridiplantae > Streptophyta > Magnoliopsida > Santalales > Viscaceae > Viscum > Viscum album. The sequence goes on along the minus strand of OY728139.1, from coordinate 43,909,707 downwards.
ATATATAGTGATTAGGAAAAAATGAATTTTCTTTGTAGATATTCATTGATTATAATGTTTAATATTAACCCCCAAACTAGTCAGAAACCCATTTTATAGAAATTTTTATATTTTATAGCTTAATTTATCAAATTATTTTTCATTATTTATTCTTTTTATTAGGTAAAAACGTTTGTATATTAACATTTTTAAACAATGTCAAGTGTGTTTGATCCCCAACTTATAAATGGACCCCCACACTAACCCTCTCTTTATATAATCAAACAACATATGTTTGAACAATAATATAAAAATTATATTTCCATATTCCCTCCCTTAATCATAGGAGACTTATATGGGAAGGAAATAGTAAATCGGATGAAATTAGTGTGATCCTAAGGATGACACCACATGAAGAGGCAATATTTTTTTTAAAAATTCAAATTATTTTGTTCTACATATACATCAATATTTTTTACAACAAGATTCTATAATTGAAACAGTTTCATCAATATAATAATTTTTATTTATTTTAATGGTATTAAATAAAACATCACAGACATACATCAAAAGAACTAAAAAATTATTATTTTTGTGTATGGTGAACTACCACCATGGGAATTGATGACTTTCATTTCTCCACGAAAACCATTCATGGTTGTGATTAATTATGTAAATACCAAATATATCAAATATTTATGATATTCATTATTTATTTATATTTTTTAGATTATTATATA